>CM060924.1:448434182-450834182 GCA_030737875.1 Allium sativum
ATTTTATCTTGATCGATGAGTAGATTATATAAAACAAATCAATATTTAAGCACGACCATGCATTTTATAATAATACTCAATCAGGAGGACATGGATATCACTACTTATAATGTAGAGTTAAATTCAAACTATATCATTCATATTATTAATTCGATTCGAGATGTATTCGATAATCACCTTTATCATCTACTCAGTTAAAAGTAACTTTTGATGATATCCAAAAACAAATATCCACGAATAAATTATAAAATGATTTCAGGTCTAAGGACCATTACATCACTGTCACTATAAGAATTACTTATGACACTATTAATTATATTCCATGAAATTTTCTCATGTTGGGTCATCCCAATACACTATTCTCTAATACGTACTTATGTATTGACATTGATATCACACATATTAATGATCAGTGAGATATGATCCTACTTAATCAACATACTAGTCTCATTGTTTTATTGTTGTTTTATTTATACAATAAAACTTGACTAGGGACATTTAAGAATTATAATACTTATTATAATATATAATCTCATGTTCAAGTAACTTACTTGAAACTATATAATTCTATATTATTATTCTAAGGACTTCTATTAATTTAATATTTATATTACGTATTGAACATGTAACAGCCCGCATTTTACGTATCGGAAGATCGTAAAATATTTTTATTTTATTCCCTAAGGATTGGATCATTCTCATATTTTAATATGTTTCTTATGGGGATCTGAGACATGTCCATAATTTTTACCAATTTTGTTTGTGAGCATTTTTCCTTTGTTAGTCTTGTATAGGTCATAACTTTTGAATAAGGTCGAATCAGGTGTTGAAATCTGTGCCATTGGAAAGGAAATGATGTTTCCCTTTCCGTAGAGTGGTCACATTAAAGATTTGGCTGAGCGTTTTGGGAGGAATCGTTGTTTTAAGGTTTAATAGTTGGCTATTCAAGTTTGGTAAGCCATAATGGGCTGATTTGGAGAGGCCCATTAGTGGGCTGGTGGAAGGATATAAATAGGGGGTAAGAGGCATGGAGAATAGTTTACTTTCTCCATTCTCTTATTTGGAAGAGCTCGAGTTCCACCATTCCTCCATCTTTTACACCTTTCCACCATTAGAGCTTAGAGAATCAAAGATCTACATTGCTTGAAGCTAGATCTACGCCATACAAAGAGAGAGATCATCAAATTGAAGATTTTAAGGCAAAATCTTCGCTGTTCGAAATCATAATTCATTGCTTTTGGGTTCTTTTGGGGAATTGGTAGTGATATGCATCTTTCACACGGTTTCAATCAAGTATATGAGAGTTTGATCTGATTTTTCATCAAATTCAAGTCGTTTTCCTTAGATTTACATCATGGTAAGCTTTATTTCATATGAATCACCATAGGATCTAATTTGCAACTTAAAATCGGTAATTTCTATGTAATTTCATATGTTTGTGCAAGTTAGATCCACAATTTAGTTCATATGTTCATTTATCATAATTTTGGAAATTTACATAATTTTGGTGAAAATCGCCGTATTCATGTTGTTAATGATTTCATATCATGTTTATGGTTGAAATTGATGAGTTAGATAAATAGATTTCGTCGTCGATTGGCAAAGTTTTGGTTGAAATTGGACTTGGATTGGCCTGGTGCAGGTTTTGGGTCAGTCTTCTTCTGGTCGGTCGGTCGAGCCTACAGTACAATGCAGTACAATGTGTAGCACATGGTGTAGTACAGGCATTCTGGTCGGTTGGCTTCATACGGGTCGTTTTGGTGGTTTCGGGTTAGTCGGGTTGAAGCTGGTCGGTCGGTAATGTGAAGGCGTTGGGTCGGTCGTCCAATGCTGGGTCGGACGGTCTGGTGGCTTCGGGTCGGACGGTCAGGTGTGGAGTTAAGGGATTGGCTTGGTGGTTTTGAGTCGGTCAGGTTGAAGTTGTTCGGTCGGTCTCTTGGTGAAAGGACCGGGTCGGTCGAGGTGGAGTAGCACGAGTCGATCATGCATATTCTGATCGGTCAAGCTTGATCGGTCTGTTTGTTTTGGGTCGGTCATCTCTAAGAGAATGGGTCGGTCATACAGGGTCATTTTTGGAAAATTATATTTTTTTCGGGTATGACCCAAATTTAAATAAAAAGGGCCTGAAAAAATTCGGCGGCAACCCCCCCCCCCCCGAACCCTAGCTATAGCGCAATGATGTAATTTGGCTCAGTAATGTTGTGACTTCGAAGTAAATTCAAATGGGGATATTCAAAGTGTTGTATGTGTTCGTTGATCGGTGCAGAATAACGAATGAGGTGGCAAATCAAAGGTCGTGAGTTGGTGGATATTGGCTGCTTGAGAAGGTTGATTGAGCTATGAAAAGTCGTCAGGTTAGATGACTAAGATACGAAGGCCAAGAGATTATCGTTGTCGTAAGTTCTAGCAGGCTCAAAGCAGGGTATAACGGGTGCACCCAAAAGACTAGAAGGTTGTTGGTCGAGTACTTTGGGTATAATTGAAAGGCCTAGTTGTCAAGGTTGGACAAGCATACGTATCGTTGACAGGCGTATGGAGTTTATGCTAGAACTAGGGTTACCATTTTCCCTTGACATATGGCAAAGTTGGCCGTCATACGATTAACGATAGTTTCGAAGCAGGATTGGCGGTGATAGCCAGAGTCTGTCATGGATGGTCAGTTGCCTTGTTTGTATCGTCTCACATAAATTATCCAACGTCAAAGCAGATGTTTGTTCGGTGCTTGTTTGATTTTGGTTTAGGCCTCTAGGGCTTGTGCTTGAGGGATATTGAATTCGATTAGGATAGTTTACGTGAGATACATATAATCTAGATGATATGAGTGCTAGTGATGGCTGCTTCTGGTTGCCATGAATGAGTGGTTGTTCTGATTTCCATGAATGAATGGTTGAAGTGTTTGTTGTAAAGGCTATCACTGTCCGATGTGGGGAAGACAAGGTTGAGTTCTTCTCTGGTGTTGTGGGTAGATTGATTTTTTTATTTACCCATTCTCATATACTTTATTGATGATGTTAGATAGCTGTTTTATCACTCACTAAGACTGTTGTCTAACTCAAGATTTTATGTTTCCCACTTATTACCTTGGGCTGTTCATCTGGTTTTTTGATGGGCAGACTAGGTGGCAGGTGACATTTGATAGCTTAGTGAGGACGACGTTGCAGTTCGAAGGCGAGCAGGAGGCTAACATATTATCATACTTACTATATAGTATTTGGATTTCCGCTGTTTGTTGTTCTTCTTTCGGTGTTGTAGTGAGGCAAAGTTGTATAAACACTATTGTTGTTATCCACATGTATGGATATTACTTTCTAGTTGTTATGAAAGTTTGGTGTTTTCTGCTTCACTATTAATGCCTCTTGTATATGTTCTATTATATTTTATCTTTGCGCTGTGAGTTACGATAGGTTCCGATTGTGTTATCATACCTTGATGATCGTCCATAGCTGCCTGGTACACCTTTCAATGCATTATTCCTCTTGTTTAGTGCAGGGGTTGTGGGCGGTCGTCACATTTGGTATCAGATCTCTAGTTAAAGATTTTAGGCAAAGTTCAAAGATGTAGTTACGTATGAGAGACATATTTGTAGATTTCAGTTGGATGTATACTGTATGATATTATATAGTATAGTAGCGTTTGTACTTCTTTAGCAACTTTTCTTGCAAGTGGCCAATCATTCTAATTTCCATATTTAGAATGAGTCAACGTTCTTCAAGACATACTGCTAGGGAAGGGGATGTGCCTGGAGGGGGTAATGGTGGTGCACCAGACTAACCATCCATGTTTGAGGCCGTGATGGAAGCATTCATGCGAAGGGTACCCCCACTAGCGGCAGCCACGATAGATGTAGGTGTTTAATTGCCTAGGGTTGTGGATTTTGCGAAGCTGTGCAAAGATTATACATCTCTAGGAGGGAAACCATTCAAAGGAGCTGAGCCAGCTGAAGAGGTTCAGAGGTGGATGGATTCTTGTGTCTGTATTTTTGGAGACTTGGGTTTGGATGATGCAACAAAAAGAAAGCTTGTGGCAAGGAAGCTGCAAGGCAAGGCCATGGAGTAGTGGAATTCTGTTACACTTGAGACTTCAGAGGAATAGGTTTAATGGGAGCAATTCCAAGTTAAACTCGAGATGAAGTTTATCTCCACTTCTCAGAGGTCAGCTTTGTTCAAGAAGTTCGTAGAGCTGAAACAAAATGGTCGTTCTATGCTTGACTATGTTTCAGATTTCGAGGCCTTGTCCAGATATGCTCGTTCATACATTGACACACTCTATCAGAAGAATGAGAAGTCTGTTATGTGTCTGGATACCTATACTGGAAGGCCGTTGGTGGACCATCTTGACGATTTGTTTGAGAAGATTGTGGACAAAGCTGTTTGTCATGAGAGCTAGTTTCCTAGGGAAGCAAATGTTGTCGCTGCAACCAAGGAAGTTCATAAACCATAGCAAGGTGGAAATTATAAGAAGAGGAAGCAGCAACAATAGAAAGGAAAGGATGGCCAAAAGAAGCCTAAGAGCGAGGTGGCTTTCTTTAACTGCCAACAAAAGGGTCGTTACTCGAATGAGTGCAAGAATCCCAAAACTGAGAAGAAGTGTTTTAAGTGTGGAAAGCCTGGGTATGAGAAGAAGGACTGTCCAGATTCATCTAAGGGAAAGCAGGTTGTGAAGGCATAAGCTTTGGAAGCTGTGCCATCTTCTTCAAAAGCTCTTACTGCAGAGGTGAAGGGAAAGGGTGTCATCGTGCAAGGTACACTTTAGTTAATGGTGTTTCAGTTCGTGTGTTGTTCGATACTAGAGCATCGCATTCTGTCATTTGCAATGAGCTTGTTTGCCGCCTGGGTTTGGAACCCGAAATTTGTGATCGACCATTGATCGTGACTAATCCAGTTAGGGGTTCGTCCAATTTGTGCATGTTGTGTCGTGGACTGGGGTTGTCGAGTCATGGTTTCTCTTTTGTGTGTGATTGCTTTGTTCTTAAGTTCTTTGGGTTTGAGATCATCTTGGGCATGGATTGGCTCAAGAGGTATGTAGCAAGGGTGAATTGCGAGAACCTAGAGGTGAGAGTCAGGGATGTGGAACGGCGAAAGGTATTGATTAGATGTAAGCCTGAAGACGGGATCTCCGTAAGCTATCTATATTCTCTTGTGATTTCACAGGAAGACTTGTCATCTGTGCTGATCGCTATTGGGTATGAGGATGTCTTTGATGAGGTCAAAGGGTTACCGTTGCATCGTGAGATCGAGTTTAGGATCAATTTGGTTGAGGGAGCTAGACAATCGTTATGCCTCTTAGGCGGATGGCGCCTCAGGAACAGCGAGAGTTGGAGGTGCAAGTCCGTGACCTTTTGGGAAAAGGATTCATTCGGAGGAGTGTTTTCGAGTGGGGTGTAACAGCCGTGTTTGCAACCAAGGCAGATGGCTTGTTAAGATTGTGTGTGGACTATCGTGAGCTGAACAAGGTGACCAAGAAGAACAAGTATCCATTGCCGAGGATTGATGACTTGTTCGATTAGCTTCACGAGACCAAAGTGTTTTCACATATGGATTTGGCAACGGGATTTCACCATTTGAGGGTGGCTAAGGATAGTGTGCTAAAGAAAGATTTTAGAACACCAGCCGGTTTCTTCGAATGGTTGGTGATGCTATTCAGGTTACCTAATGCGCTAGCGTATTTTGTGGATCTTATTAATAGGGTGTTCAGAGATTAGTTGAACAATTTCGTGCTTGTGTTCGTGGATGATATTATGGTTTATTCTCGAAATGAGGAAGAACACAAGACGCACTTGAGGGTTGTGTTGGAAAACTTGCGAAAGCATCAACTAAGCGCTAAGTTTTCAAAGTGTCACTTCTGGAAGAGCAAAGTGAGATTCTTAGGCCATGTTGTCTCTGGAAATGGTATAATGATTGACCCAGCTAAGGTAGCAGTAATCCAGGGGTGGGATCGACCTAAGAATGCGATGGATGTTCGAAATTTCCTTGGGTTGGTAGGATATTACCGATGGTTTATCAAGGATTTCTCCAAGATAGCTACACCGTTGACAGGATTGATGAAGAAGAACCAAGTGTTCACATGGGATGCAAAGTGTGAGCAAGAATTTGGAATCTTAAAAGAGCGATTGACGAGTGCACCTGTGTTGACCATTCCGAGTGGGAATGAAGAGATGGTGGTATACACCGATGCATATGGTACTGGGCTTGGAGCACTGCTAATGCAAAAGGATAAGGTTGTGGCCTACGCAAGTCGACAGCTAAAGCCGCATGAGAGGAATTATCCAACTCATGATTTGGAGTTGGCGGCGATTATGTTTGCTCTGAAGATGTGGAGACATTACCTGTTGGGAGTTCGGTTTAAGCTGTTTACAGATCACAAGTCATTGAATTACCTTTTCTCCCAAATGGATTTGAGTCTTCGGCAGCAATGATGGTTAGAGTTTCTGGCACCGTATGATTTTGGTATAGCCTATACTCCGGGCAAGGGTAACGCAGTTGTAGATGCGTTGAGTCGAAGACACGTAAGTTTGGGAGCGATGTTTTCGGAATGGAAGAGCCTCGGGTAATTGGTAAGGTTTGATTTCAGGCCAAGGGGCGAGTTGGAACCTGAAATGCAAGCTTATCAATAAGAACTACTCTTATCGAAAGGATTGGAAAAAGGCAAAAGCGAGATGTGAAGCTTGTCGAGTTTATCCAGAAGCAGGAACTAGAGAATAAAGTGTTCAAAGTCGATCGAGAAAGTTGGCTTCGAAAGCAAGGGCGATTAGTTGTTCTTGATATCGACGGATTGAGAGATGAGGTTCTAAGAGAATGTCATCACTCGAAGTTGACGATTCATCCCGACGGTAATAAGATGTATTAGGACATGAAGCGAGTCTACTACTAGGAGGGGATGAAACTAGATATTGGAATGTTCATTTCCAAGTGCATGAACTGTCAGTTGGTGAAAGCTAAACAGAAAAATCCGAGTGGATTGCTTCAGCCATTGGAAGTTCCTACATGGAAGTTGGAGCAAATATCGATGGACTACCTAGAACGAGGGCAGGAAACGAAGGAACTTGGGTCATTGTGGACCGTTTGACCAAAAGTGCAAGATTTATTCCTGTCAAAATGACTAGGACAGCATCGAAATCGGCTGAACTTTATCTGAAACGGAAAGTTCGATTCCATGGTATCCCAAAGAGTATAGTGAGTGACCGAGATCCATTATTTACAAGTGGATTTTGGAAAAGTTTGCGAGAAGCTTTGGGAACCGAGTTGTGTTTGAGTATGGCATATCATCCACAAACTGATGGTCAAACCGAGAGGGTTAACCGAGTTTTGGAAGATCTCCTAAGGACTTGTGTGTTAGACTTCGGAGGTCGTGGGAAGACCATCTACATCTAGTTGAGTTTGTATATAATAATAGCTACCAGTCTAGCATTGGGATGGCACCATACAAGGCGTTGTATAGGAGGCCGTGCAATTCTCCAGCATGTTGGTTAGAAACTGTAAAGGCCCGCAAATCCGTGCTATCTGAGTTGACTAAATACACCACACGTCCAACCCAAATAACACAGAAATACGACTCATTATTAGAAAGAAGTTAGAGGATGAGAAATAGAAAGAAAGAAATATTAGAATAGAAGAAAAACGAAGATCACAATTCACAGCGGAACGAAGAAAATATATTATATAACATAACTTTTGAAATACAAATCTGTTTTGTACATATATACATACCATCATCAGAGTACACATAACATTTGATCCAGCGGAAGTAACTCTAAATAACTAACGTTGAAGCCTCCTGCTTCAAGCTCCTCCAAGTGTATCTGTAAAAGCCTGAAACACTTGACTGCCCGTACAAATTTGGGCACCCAAGAGTTTAAGGAAAACAAAACAAAACAAACTCTGGGTCAGTCATGGGACTGGTGTGAGTAAACTCCAACCACTTGTTTAACTTTAACAATCCTTTCAAAAAGAAAAGATAATAGTAAGACCAGCCCACACATAAACATGGACGGTTTTTACCTTACTATAACCCAAACACTTTGATACGAAAATCCAGTGATATTATAATAATGTCTACATCAAGTAAATAACCAAATAGTAGAACGCTTGCATCTCACGCTCCACATATATAGTATATAATCAAAAACCGCATGGCTCTTATTGGAGATTGGATCCCAACTATGACAAGGTATGGAACCACCTTCCGATGATGTATCTCTAGAGGCAAATACACCTGGGTTCAACAAGAACGTCTTGCAACCCGGCCCACACATGACCGACCACTCATTTCGCTTGAGTGTATCGAATGTATAACACCAACGGTTGGACTCAAACCACCGTTTCCCGAATGGCAGAATCGATAGATTTAGAAACAAAAGGAATTTCTCTAGATAGGTGATTATACACCCTAATGGGTGCGACCCACATAGCCATGCTGCCTGCCCGATTTTTTGTCCTTTCCCGGTTGTTGAGGTCTGAGGCTACGCATACTTACCATTCATCGATAACACAATCACTTTGAATGCCACATCGTCAGATCCGTTAATCACTAGTTGAGTTTGCACAAATATTCTGGATATTATGCTAAGGGATAAATCCGTTGCAACCATATATATCCATACAGACCAACCCATTTGATCATTGGAAATACTCTGTCAGACATTCGTCCATATACGTTCGTTTTGGGACTGAACGAAACCGAAGGCACTATTTCTATTACTAGAAAAGCCCTTGCACTTTACTCCGTCTTCAATATATTCAGCATACTTGGTTCGCAACGCTTATGCCGATACGGAGTGGTTCTTCGGATAATAATCCAACCGGTCTCTCCATATTGACAACGATGGTCAAAAACTTCGATAGTCTGTGATTTAACTATCGAATAAAAACAAGTGTTCATCCAAACATATCAAACAAATCACTGGGCTCTTTAATTAATATTTCATTAATTAAATCTCTTCTACATTTCCTTATCAATACTTGTTTACCAAATATTTCAATAATCAATCTTGGCCCTTTACGCTATTTTTGATTTCGTTTCCTTATCGAATTCTATATATATCGATATATATAGATTTCTAATTGTCAAATTTCTTAAAAATATTCTAACTCCTTAAATTCCCGGAAAAATTCGCCATAACCTCCCCTGTATCGGGAGCATCGGGAAATTTCAAATAGCTTCCCGGTATCTTCCTCAATCAAAAAGAAAAAGGAAAAGCCAAGCGGCTTGCCGATACGGCGCATAAAACCCATATATGAATTTAAACATGTACCTTTTTGTCGGGCACACAAATAAAAATCTTCGTATACTTCATACCCAACCTGCTTACACATGTTCACCTGTTTCCAATTCAATTCAATACCATCTAATCGTTTGAATTCAGTTTCGCCCATTTATTCTTTAATTAGTCATTCTGCCTATTTCACTTCTTTGTTGAACATACATGTTCAAATAAAATGCTTAACTTGCTCACAACCAAATTGAATTCCAATTTCAATACTAGTTTCCTTTTGATTTCGAATATAAATTCTCAAATCGAATTCACTTATTTAAAGCTCAATATTCATTCGAAATCTCATTAACTAATTTCTATTCGCATTAGTTAACTCTATTCAATAAATCAAAAATCTGATTTCTGTTTCAGAAATCAACTCATTACTCCACTGGAGTTCACATATATTTTATAACTCAAGTCTGGATTTTTCTAAATAGAAATTTCGATTTTTATTTGCTTAAAATCCTTTAATATCATTAAATAAACCGTTAGGGTTTTATAATGGTTCTGGCGCTGTTTTTCTGAAAATTTGATTTTGACATAACTCAAATTCTATACGACGAAATTCAGATTTTTCTCTTTCATTTGAAAACTATTATCAAACCGGTCCTGACGTTTCTTGTTTCAAAGAATTTCGACTTCAAGTGAGTTCTGTATATTCAATTGAAGTTCAAATCGCCAATTTACGAACTGCAGCGCTGCGGCGAGTTCGTTTTAATTATATTTATATATGTATAAACTTTTAAACTTCGTTTGAATGAAATTCAATTCCATTTAACTCCACTTGAATCCCTTGATTCAAATTCCAATCTTCTTTTGAATTCTATATTTCAAATCCCAATTCCTTTTCAAATTCAATACTTAAATTTCTATTTGAATTCCCTATATTCAAATTCGATGTTTGAATTCATTTGAATTCTCTTATTCAAATTCTATATTTAAATTCCATTTGAACTACTATAATCCAATTTCTATATTTGAATTCTATTGGAATTCAAATATTCAAACTCCTTTTTAAATTCTATAATCAGAATTCCATAGTTTAAAACCCATTTTGAATTTCATATTCAAATTCCATAGATTAAATCATATTTGAATTCAATTTGAATCTCTTATATTCAAATTTCATTTTTCATTTGAATTCTAATATTCAAACTCATTATTAACATCATTTGCATTTCTTCACTCAAATCCATTTGAATTCTCTTGAATTCAAATTCCATTTCAAAACCATTTGGATTTCCTATTTTTGAAATCCTATTTGAAATTCTATTTCCAACTCTACTTTGAAATCCTATTTTCAAAGTCTATTTCAAATTCTATTTTGAAATTCTACATTCAAATCTCTATTTGAATTTCTTTATTCAATTCCCTTGAATTCAAATTTTATTTTTCATTCTAATTTCGTCTATTCAAATTCTATTTGAACTTCTATTTGAATTTCTAATATTCAATCCCCTTTTTAAAATTCAAATATTTAAATTCCCTTTTCTAATTCTACTATTCAATTGTTATACTCAAATTTCATTTGAGTTATATATTTAAAATTTCCTTTTCACATCTTATTTTGAAATTCCATTTCAAATCCCAATTCCATGCTTGTATTTCTATTTCTGAATTATCAAATGATAATTCTTTTTACTTCATTTATAACTTCGTTATAAAAGAACTATTTATAAACTTCGTTTAAAAAGAAACTACTTGTTTTATTTCAAAAACAAGTTTATAATTTTATTCCATTAAAAATTCAAATTCTATTTAAAAATAGAATTTCCCCTTTTTTTAAAAAATCTCAATATCCTTCCACGATATTTAAATAAATTAACATTTAGCCCAGTGATATTTAAAACAATCAAACCATTCAAATTTAAATCATTTGATTTATAGCACGTCATATATGAATATATATGAAATCAAGCAACAAACAAACAGATAATATATTTTTGAGGAATCCTGTTGGATTCCTCCAACCTGTTTTCCTGCATCCACAGATGTTAGCACATAAATAATACCCATTCTGCTTCATGGCAGAATATCGCGGTATAGAAGGTCATCCACTAATCATAGCGTGGGGCGTATAGGGTAATCATCCGCTATGAAACTGCGGGCATCCGCTAATGAGACTGCGGGAATCCAACCAATCAATCAACCCAATATATATATATATAGCCTAAATAACTAATATATATAAAACAACCACGAAATATTCACACAAGCAACAAACAATTATTTTTAATGAAATAAAAATAATTCTAAAGGTGAGTGAGATTTACTCACCAGGGATTTCTATTTGTAGAATATCCAATGCAGCCAATTTTATAGATTTCACAATGTTTTCTCCCATCGTCTGTTTTTCAATCTAAAATAACATAAATAAAATCTCAGTTTTTAATTAGACAAATTAAATTTAATTAATTGTCACTTGTAAATAAATTCCAAATTTAAACATTAATCTTACTAAACTATTAGTCTACAAATTTTATTCCTTATAACTAATTTCCTTTAGATGGATAAATTAGACAAAATAATTTACTTCAATCAATTTCAATAATTTCCTTGCATTTAATTTTTTTCTATTTCACACTAATTAAAATAACTAAGTGAATTACCTAATAAGTTTCAAACCCTAAAAATCTAATTTAGCTTATACTTTTATTTACAAAATTTCTATTTAAATTATCATGTAATTAACCTAAAAAAAATATAAATAATTCCTGTTTACCTTAATCCCGCTGTTGTTTTTTTCTTCTCTTTTTTCTTTTCGGCATTTCACCAAACACCACTACTGCTAAATCTTTTAGCCCAAGTTTAGCTCAATCCTTTAGATCGGACTCCCTCCATGGATTTCAACACTCGACATCACCAAACTCCTTCCCATCCTATCGCTCTCGACCACCTTCGAAGTCCACAAGTTCCGACCCCATCAACTACTCAGCATCATCCCCCAAAAGCCACCGCAGTTGACCAGAACCACCCTACCGAACACCCAATCTTCATCGCACCCTCTTCTGAAAGTCGCGACCGTTTTCCCCTCCAACGCACCTCAATTCATCTCCGTTTCGAACTCCATTAGGTTCGACTTCTATAGCCCCTGAATTAACCATCGTAACCCTCGTACTCGATGTGAAATCCTTCCAGAAACTCTCTGAATGCCACCGCGACTTCGAAACTGCTACTGGAAACAATATCCAAGCCCAAAAATTTATCGCGATTACCCAACTTCGCCCCTCCCACTGTCGCGCTCTTCAGCTGATGTTGAACACCGCCCTCACGACATTGATTTACATTCGGAGTTGGTCAGTTTCATTGAGGGATTTTGAAATCAGAGAGAGTTTGCATTTGAAACTTGCGGATTCGATTTGAGCCAAAGGGTTAAAAGGAGGTAGCTGTGACTTTTAAAGGAAGGGGTGCGGCCATTATTTTCTGCTAAAACAAGATTGAAGAAAGAAAGGGATGTCGCGATTTTATAAGGGTGGACGGGAACATCTCGTACACGGCCATTAAAATGTTTGTCTCCTTGATCTCAAAAATGGAAGACATCGGGTACGTGAAATGAAAGCAGCAGCTCTAGCATAGTTAGATAGGTCTGCTAGAGAAGAGATAGGTCGGCTTTGTTTTGATTTTGTCTGATTTTATTATATAAAATATTTCGAAATATCTCGTGGTTCCTAAATAGCAAATCCCGAACCGCTATCCAACAGTAAGGACCAATGTATGCCAGTTATATCATTATTCTGAACTTAATGAATCTGGTTCTGAGATTTTAATTTGAACGTATATTTAAAATAGCCATATTAAATCATTTTAAATTTCAAACAAAATAATTTCTTCAACAATGGATTTCTATTATCATCGTTCATATAGGATATATATTGTTCATCTGAACTGTTTCGATTCAGTTCTACCTTAGAAATTGAATTATCTCAAACTTCTCGTATTTCGAAAATTATCAAAATAAATCGTATTTCGATTGTTTAATCGATAACCCAATAAAATACCATTTATATTATAAATTCAATATTTAAAACTATATTAAATATTTAAAATAAACTGTTCAAAAATCTGGGTCGTTACATTCTTCCCCCCTTAAAATAATTTCGTCCTCGAAATTGCTAAAGTAGGAAAATGGTACAAACCTATTACTTTTCAAACTCCTTTATGTTGAAACTCACCTCCTTATATTTCAACATATTTAATTTCACCAAAACTTTTGGTCTTCACACATTTGATTCGAATGGTCTACGATCAATCCATTTATATCCAATCTATATTCCAATAAACCTATTCAAATTGATTTTAGTCAATTGATTCACCCCGAACTATTTAAGTTAAATTTCAATTCCAGAATTCAAATTCTTGGGTTTTCTTTTAAAATTCTTTTGAAATCACATAAATATATACATATATATTTATTTCCATTTCAAATTCAAAACATTTGAATTTTCAAATCAACTTGTTTTCTTTCAAACAAATTTCCATCAAAACTCTTTCTAAGGTAGCAATTCATCACTTAAAAACTCGGAAATGAACACTGATGATGTTGCAATCATCATCAGAATTATTTCCCAGCCACCGAAGTGAGTTCAGTGCTTTAATTATTTCAAAATCCACGATTTTCTTTCAAATCCTTCTAAAACAAATCTATATTATTTTAATATACTTTGAAAAATATTTTCAACTTCCCAGGATTAAAATTTCAAATTCTGGTTTGAATTAAATTCTAATTCATCTCATTTGTATATATTTTTTTCCTATACAAATTCTATTTGGTTATAAATAACCATTCCAATTTTTATAATCAAATTTGATTATAACGATAACAATCAACACATCCATATAATATAATAATTTTCAGAAAATTATTCTTTTTATATCAAAAATAGAAATTTGGGTAAAATTATTTCATCTACCCACTTAAAACAATATCATGTTCAATCTTCTGTTCAAGTGTTTAGAAATTCCTATCGACTTCGTGGCGTCCCACTATCCGACCAGAATTCATAAACCACTCAACAGACTAGCCAACACAATACAAAACAGTTTTTATATCAAATAACAAATACGCTCTCTCGTATTATACACTCAACTCATTCTAGGGTACTACTGACCCAATCTCTAATGAGCACACGCCACACAAGCCTAGGTGTTCGCTCAACCTAAGCTCTGATACCAACTGTAAAGGCCCGCAAATCCGTGCTATCTGAGTTGACTAAATACACCACACGTCCAACCCAAATAACACATAAATACGACTCATTATTAGAAAGAAGTTAGAGGATGAGAAATAGAAAGAAAGAAATATTAGAATAGAAGAAAAACGAAGATCACAATTCACAGCGGAACGAAGAAAATATATTATATAACATAACTTTTGAAATACAAATCTGTTTTGTACATATATACATACCATCATCAGAGTACACATAACATTTGATCCAGCGGAAGTAACTCTAAATAACTAACGTTGAAGCCTCCTGCTTCAAGCTCCTCCAAGTGTATCTGTAAAAGCCTGAAACACTTGACTGCCCGTACAAATTTGGGCACCCAAGAGTTTAAGGAAAACAAAACAAAACAAACTCTGGGTCAGTCATGGGACTGGTGTGAGTAAACTCCAACCACTTGTTTAACTTTAACAATCCTTTCAAAAAGAAAAGATAATAGTAAGACCAGCCCACACATAAACATGGACGGTTTTTACCTTACTATAACCCAAACACTTTGATACGAAAATCCAGTGATATTATAATAATGTCTACATCAAGTAAATAACCAAATAGTAGAACGCTTGCATCTCACGCTCCACATATATAGTATATAATCAAAAACCGCATGGCTCTTATTGGAGATTGGATCCCAACTATGACAAGGTATGGAACCACCTTCCGATGATGTATCTCTAGAGGCAAATACACCTGGGTTCAACAAGAACGTCTTGCAACCCGGCCCACACATGACCGACCACTCATTTCGCTTGAGTGTATCGAATGTATAACACCAACGGTTGGACTCAAACCACCGTTTCCTGAATGGCAGAATCGATAGATTTAGAAACAAAAGGAATTTCTCTAGATAGGTGATTATACACCCTAATGGGTGCGACCCACATAGCCATGCTGCCTGCCCGATTTTTTGTCCTTTCCCGGTTGTTGAGGTCTGAGGCTACGCATACTTACCATTCATCGATAACACAATCACTTTGAATGCCACATCGTCAGATCCGTTAATCACTAGTTGAGTTTGCACAAATATTCTGGATATTATGCTAAGGGATAAATCCGTTGCAACCATATATATCCATACAGACCAACCCATTTGATCATTGGAAATACTCTGTCAGACATTCGTCCATATACGTTCGTTTTGGGACTGAACGAAACCGAAGGCACTATTTCTATTATTAGAAAAGCCCTTGCACTTTACTCCGTCTTCAATATATTCAGCATACTTGGTTCGCAACGCTTATGCCGATACGGAGTGGTTCTTCGGATAATAATCCAACCGGTCTCTCCATATTGACAACGATGGTCAAAAACTTCGATAGTCTGTGATTTAACTATCGAATAAAAACAAGTGTTCATCCAAACATATCAAACAAATCACTGGGCTCTTTAATTAATATTTCATTAATTAAATCTCTTCTACATTTCCTTATCAATACTTGTTTACCAAATATTTCAATAATCAATCTTGGCCCTTTACGCTATTTTTGATTTCGTTTCCTTATCGAATTCTATATATATCGATATATATAGATTTCTAATTGTCAAATTTCTTAAAAATATTCTAACTCCTTAAATTCCCGGAAAAATTCGCCATAACCTCCCCTGTATCGGGAGCATCGGGAAATTTCAAATAGCTTCCCGGTATCTTCCTCAATCAAAAAGAAAAAGGAAAAGCCAAGCGGCTTGCCGATACGGCGCATAAAACCCATATATGAATTTAAACATGTACCTTTTTGTCGGGCACACAAATAAAAATCTTCGTATACTTCATACCCAACCTGCTTACACATGTTCACCTGTTTCCAATTCAATTCAATACCATCTAATCGTTTGAATTCAGTTTCGCCCATTTATTCTTTAATTAGTCATTCTGCCTATTTCACTTCTTTGTTGAACATACATGTTCAAATAAAATGCTTAACTTGCTCACAACCAAATTGAATTCCAATTTCAATACTAGTTTCCTTTTGATTTCGAATATAAATTCTCAAATCGAATTCACTTATTTAAAGCTCAATATTCATTCGAAATCTCATTAACTAATTTCTATTCGCATTAGTTAACTCTATTCAATAAATCAAAAATCTGATTTCTGTTTCAGAAATCAACTCATTACTCCACTGGAGTTCACATATATTTTATAACTCAAGTCTGGATTTTTCTAAATAGAAATTTCGATTTTTATTTGCTTAAAATCCTTTAATATCATTAAATAAACCGTTAGGGTTTTATAATGGTTCTGGCGCTGTTTTTCTGAAAATTTGATTTTGACATAACTCAAATTCTATACGACGAAATTCAGATTTTTCTCTTTCATTTGAAAACTATTATCAAACCGGTCCTGACGTTTCTTGTTTCAAAGAATTTCGACTTCAAGTGAGTTCTGTATATTCAATTGAAGTTCAAATCGCCAATTTACGAACTGCAGCGCTGCGGCGAGTTCGTTTTAATTATATTTATATATGTATAAACTTTTAAACTTCGTTTGAATGAAATTCAATTCCATTTAACTCCACTTGAATCCCTTGATTCAAATTCCAATCTTCTTTTGAATTCTATATTTCAAATCCCAATTCCTTTTCAAATTCAATACTTAAATTTCTATTTGAATTCCCTATATTCAAATTCGATGTTTGAATTCATTTGAATTCTCTTATTCAAATTCTATATTTAAATTCCATTTGAACTACTATAATCCAATTTCTATATTTGAATTCTATTGGAATTCAAATATTCAAACTCCTTTTTAAATTCTATAATCAGAATTCCATAGTTTAAAACCCATTTTGAATTTCATATTCAAATTCCATAGATTAAATCATATTTGAATTCAATTTGAATCTCTTATATTCAAATTTCATTTTTCATTTGAATTCTAATATTCAAACTCATTATTAACATCATTTGCATTTCTTCACTCAAATCCATTTGAATTCTCTTGAATTCAAATTCCATTTCAAAACCATTTGGATTTCCTATTTTTGAAATCCTATTTGAAATTCTATTTCCAACTCTACTTTGAAATCCTATTTTCAAAGTCTATTTCAAATTCTATTTTGAAATTCTACATTCAAATCTCTATTTGAATTTCTTTATTCAATTCCCTTGAATTCAAATTTTATTTTTCATTCTAATTTCGTCTATTCAAATTCTATTTGAACTTCTATTTGAATTTCTAATATTCAATCCCCTTTTTAAAATTCAAATATTTAAATTCCCTTTTCTAATTCTACTATTCAATTGTTATACTCAAATTTCATTTGAGTTATATATTTAAAATTTCCTTTTCACATCTTATTTTGAAATTCCATTTCAAATCCCAATTCCATGCTTGTATTTCTATTTCTGAATTATCAAATGATAATTCTTTTTACTTCATTTATAACTTCGTTATAAAAGAACTATTTATAAACTTCGTTTAAAAAGAAACTACTTGTTTTATTTCAAAAACAAGTTTATAATTTTATTCCATTAAAAATTCAAATTCTATTTAAAAATAGAATTTCCCCTTTTTTTAAAAAATCTCAATATCCTTCCACGATATTTAAATAAATTAACATTTAGCCCAGTGATATTTAAAACAATCAAACCATTCAAATTTCAATCATTTGATTTATAGCACGTCATATATGAATATATATGAAATCAAGCAACAAACAAACAGATAATATATTTTTGAGGAATCCTGTTGGATTCCTCCAACCTGTTTTCCTGCATCCACAGATGTTAGCACATAAATAATACCCATTCTGCTTCATGGCAGAATATCGCGGTATAGAAGGTCATCCACTAATCATAGCGTGGGGCGTATAGGGTAATCATCCGCTATGAAACTGCGGGCATCCGCTAATGAGACTGCGGGAATCCAACCAATCAATCAACCCAATATATATATATAGCCTAAATAACTAATATATATAAAACAACCACGAAATATTCACACAAGCAACAAACAATTATTTTTAATGAAATAAAAATAATTCTAAAGGTGAGTGAGATTTACTCACCAGGGATTTCTATTTGTAGAATATCCAATGCAGCCAATTTTATAGATTTCACAATGTTTTCTCCCATCGTCTGTTTTTCAATCTAAAATAACATAAATAAAATCTCAGTTTTTAATTAGACAAATTAAATTTAATTAATTGTCACTTGTAAATAAATTCCAAATTTAAACATTAATCTTACTAAACTATTAGTCTACAAATTTTATTCCTTATAACTAATTTCCTTTAGATGGATAAATTAGACAAAATAATTTACTTCAATCAATTTCAATAATTTCCTTGCATTTAATTTTTTTCTATTTCACACTAATTAAAATAACTAAGTGAATTACCTAATAAGTTTCAAACCCTAAAAATCTAATTTAGCTTATACTTTTATTTACAAAATTTCTATTTAAATTATCATGTAATTAACCTAAAAAAAATATAAATAATTCCTGTTTACCTTAATCCCGCTGTTGTTTTTTTCTTCTCTTTTTTCTTTTCGGCATTTCACCAAACACCACTACTGCTAAATCTTTTAGCCCAAGTTTAGCTCAATCCTTTAGATCGGACTCCCTCCATGGATTTCAACACTCGACATCACCAAACTCCTTCCCATCCTATCGCTCTCGACCACCTTCGAAGTCCACAAGTTCCGACCCCATCAACTACTCAGCATCATCCCCCAAAAGCCACCGCAGTTGACCAGAACCACCCTACCGAACACCCAATCTTCATCGCACCCTCTTCTGAAAGTCGCGACCGTTTTCCCCTCCAACGCACCTCAATTCATCTCCGTTTCGAACTCCATTAGGTTCGACTTCTATAGCCCCTGAATTAACCATCGTAACCCTCGTACTCGATGTGAAATCCTTCCAGAAACTCTCTGAATGCCACCGCGACTTCGAAACTGCTACTGGAAACAATATCCAAGCCCAAAAATTTATCGCGATTACCCAACTTCGCCCCTCCCACTGTCGCGCTCTTCAGCTGATGTTGAACACCGCCCTCACGACATTGATTTACATTCGGAGTTGGTCAGTTTCATTGAGGGATTTTGAAATCAGAGAGAGTTTGCATTTGAAACTTGCGGATTCGATTTGAGCCAAAGGGTTAAAAGGAGGTAGCTGTGACTTTTAAAGGAAGGGGTGCGGCCATTATTTTCTGCTAAAACAAGATTGAAGAAAGAAAGGGATGTCGCGATTTTATAAGGGTGGACGGGAACATCTCGTACACGGCCATTAAAATGTTTGTCTCCTTGATCTCAAAAATGGAAGACATCGGGTACGTGAAATGAAAGCAGCAGCTCTAGCATAGTTAGATAGGTCTGCTAGAGAAGAGATAGGTCGGCTTTGTTTTGATTTTGTCTGATTTTATTATATAAAATATTTCGAAATATCTCGTGGTTCCTAAATAGCAAATCCCGAACCGCTATCCAACAGTAAGGACCAATGTATGCCAGTTATATCATTATTCTGAACTTAATGAATCTGGTTCTGAGATTTTAATTTGAACGTATATTTAAAATAGCCATATTAAATCATTTTAAATTTCAAACAAAATAATTTCTTCAACAATGGATTTCTATTATCATCGTTCATATAGGATATATATTGTTCATCTGAACTGTTTCGATTCAGTTCTACCTTAGAAATTGAATTATCTCAAACTTCTCGTATTTCGAAAATTATCAAAATAAATCGTATTTCGATTGTTTAATCGATAACCCAATAAAATACCATTTATATTATAAATTCAATATTTAAAACTATATTAAATATTTAAAATAAACTGTTCAAAAATCTGGGTCGTTACAGAAACTAAAGATAAGTTGGTACTTGAGCCTGAGATGATTAGAGAGACCTCGGATTGTATCGAGAACGTTCGGCAACGAATGGAGGTAGCCCAAGATCATCAAAAGAGTTATGCTGATAAGCATCGAAAAGATTTGGAATTCGGCGTTGGCGATATGGTTTTCGTGAAGATTTCACCGTCGAAGCATGTGGTTCGATTTGGAAACAAAGGAAAGTTAGCTCCAAGGTTCGTTGACCATTTCCGATAGTCGAGTGAATTGGAAAGCTCGCATATATATTGGAGTCACCCGAGAAGAATGTCGAGTGTGCATAATATGTCCCATGTGTCGTTTTTACGGAAGTTCGTACATGATTCGAATGTGATAGTATCTCTAGAGCAGTATGAAGACCTAGAAGTCAAGACCGCAGTTACAAGACCTCATAAGCTGCTTCGTGTTGTGGGTAATGACATGAAACAACTTAGGAGGAAGACGGTTAAGCTAGTTAAGCTACAATGGAGTGAGGATGGCGACAATTGTACATAGGAGATGAAAGAGAGCACGAAGGCAGCCCATCCAGAACTCTTCATCGGTATGACCCGTTAGTATCCTACTACCTTACATCATTGTAACTTGTGCTATGGTTATTTCAGAATTTCGCGTGCTAGGATAGGGTTATGGATGCATGGTTTGATGGCTGCTAGTTTGGATGATAAAATTGGCTGCTCGTGAATGATAGGCATGCGGAATTGTTGTGGTTGCTAGAATTTTGAGGGCGAAATTCCTAGGGGGGAGAATAAAATATTTTTATTTTATTTCCTGAGGTCTGGAACATTCTCATATTTTAATATGTTGTTTGTGGGGATGTGAGACATGTCCATAATTTTTACCAATTTTGTTTGTAACCATTTTGCCCCTGCCAGTCTTGTACAAGGCTTAACTTTTGACTCAGGTCGAATCAGGTGTTGAGACATGTGCCATTGGAAAGGAAATGATGTTTCCCTTTCCTTAGAGTGGTCATAATAAAGAGATGGCTCAACGGTTTGGTAGGAATCGTTGTTTTAAGGTTTAACATTTGGTTGTTCAGGTTTGGTAAGCCATAATGGGCTGATTTGGAGAGTCCCATTAGTGGATGGTGGAAGGCTATAAATAGGGGGTAAGAGGCATGGATAATAGTTTACTTTCTCCATTCTCTCATTTGTAAGAGCTATAGTTCCTCCATCTTCTACACCTTTCCACCATTAGAGCTTAGAGAATCGAAGATCTACATTGCTTGAAGTTAGATCTACGCCATTCAAAGAGAGAGATCATCGAATCAAAGAGTTTAGGGGAAAATTCTTCGCTGTTCGGGATCATAATTCATTTTTTTGGGTTGTTTTGGGGAATTAGTGAGTGATATGCATCTCTCACACGGATTCAATTAAGTATATGAGAGTTTGATCTTGTTTTTCATCAAATTCAAGTCGTTTCCCTTAGATCTACATCATGGTAAGCTTTATTTCATATAAATTTCCATAGGATCTAATTTAGCAACTTAAAGCCAGTAATTTCTATGTAATTTCATATGTTTATGCAAGTTAGATCCACAGTTTAGTCCATATGTTCATTTATCATTATTTTGGGAATTTACATAATTTTGGTGGAAATCATCATATTCATGTTGTTAATGATTTCATATCATGTTTATGGTTGAAATTGATGAGTTTGATTAATAGATTTTGTTGAGATAGTCGATTAACAAAGTTTTGGTCAAAATTGGACTTGGAATGGCCTGGTGTAGGTTTTGGGTCGGTCTTCTTCTGGTCGGTCGGTCGAGCATGCAGTACAATGTAGTATAATGTGTAGTACATGGTGTAGTACAGGCGTTCTGGTCGGTTGACTTCATACTGGTCGGTCCGGTGGTTTTAGGTCGGTCGGGATGACGCTGGTCAGTCAGTAATGTGAAGGTGTTGGGTCGGTCGGTCCGGTGGCTTCAGGTCGGTCGGTCAGGTATGGAGTTGAGGGATCGGTCTGGTGGTTTCGGGTCGGTCGGGTTGAAGCTGGTTGGTTGGTCTCTTGGTGAAAGGACCGAGTCAGTCGAAGTGGAGTAGCACGGGTCGGTCGTGCACATTCTGATCGGTCAAGTATGGTCGTTCTGTTTGTTTTGGGTCGGTCGGCTCTAAGAGAATGGGTCGGTTGCATAGGGTCATTTCTGGAAAATTATATTTTTTCTGGAAAATTCGGCGGCAACCCCCCCCCCCCGAACCCTGGCCGCAGCACAATGATGTGATTTGGTTCAGTAATGTTGTGACTTCGAAGTAAATTCAAGTGGGAATATTCGAAGTGTTGTATGCGTTCGTTGATCGGTGCAGAATAACGAATGAGGTGGCAACTCAAAGGTCGTGAGTTGGTGGATAATGGTTTCCTAAGAAGGTTGCTTGAGCTATGAAAAGTCGTCGGGTTAGATGACTAGAGATACGAAGGACGAGAGATTATCATTGTCGTAAGTTCTAGCAGGCTCAAAGCAGGGTACAATGGGGGCACCAAAAAGACTGGAAGGTTGCTGATCGAGTACTCTGGTTATCTTTGAAATGCCTAGTTGTCAAGGTTGGACAAGCATACGTATCATTGAAAGGCGTATGGAGTTTATGCTAGAACTAGGGTTACCATTAGCCCTTGACATATGTCAAGGTTGGTCGTCATACGATTAACGATAGTTTTGAAGCAGGATTGGCGGTGATAGCCAGAGTCTGTCACAGATGATCAGTTGCCTTGTTTGTATCGTCTCACATAAATTATCCAACGTCGAAGGAGATGTTTCTTCGGTGCTTGTCTGATATCGGTTTAGGCCTCTAGGGCTTCTGCTTGAGGGATGTTGAATTTGATTAGGATAGTTTACGTGAGATACGTATAATCTAGTTGCTTCTAGTTGTCATGAATGAATGGTTGTTCTGGTCTCCATGAATGAATGGTTGAAGTATTTATTGTAAAGGCTATCACTGTCCGATGTGGGAAAGACGAGGTTGAGTTCTTCTCTTGTGTTGTGGGTAGATTGGTTTGTTTATTTACCCATTCTCATATACTTTATTGATGATGTTAGATAGTTGTTTTATCGCTTACTAAGACTGTTGTCTGACTTAATGTTTTATGTTTCCCTCTTATTACCTTGGGTTGTTCATCCGGTTTTTGGATGGGCAGACTAGGTGGCAGGTGACATTTGATAGCTTAGTGAGGACGTTGTTGCAGTTCGGAGGCGAGCAGAGGTTGGCGTATTATCATAACTACTATATAGTATTTGGATTTTCGCCGTTTGTTGTTCTTCTCTGAGTGTTGTAGTGAGGCAACATTGTATAAACACTATTGTTGTTATCCACGTGTATGGATATTACTTTCTAGTTATTATGGACGTTTGGTGTTTTCTGCTTCACTATTAATACCTGTTGTATATATTCTATTATATTTTATCCTTGCGCTGTGAGTTACGACAGGTTTCTATTGTGTTATCATACCTTGATGATCATCCATAGCTGCCTGGCACACCTTTCAGCGGATTATTCCTCTTGTTTAGTGCAGGGGTTGTGGGCGGTCGTCACAGAACATAACATAAATTTTATTCAATCACATCAAATGGATTGCCTCTAAAGCACAAAATCTAACAGAAAGTTGGATCACAATTAATACCATAATAAATAATAGAAATGTTAAGCTAACTGCAATTTTTAATGTGTAAATTGTATACATTTCAACATGATGAATGTTAATAAGTTCTACTTTTTTAACATTAATAGAAATATTTTAATACCATTTGTTTTTGTAATAGCTTTATAAAAAGACACAAAATATATGACTGTTGTGCTAGTGTAATTACTGAGTCAAAATAGTGGCTCATATATATATATATATATATATATATATATATATATATATATATATATATATATATATATATATATGACGAGCGTTCAATGGCACCCCAAAAATAGAGAACCCCAATAGCCCCCTCTGTTTTCCACCTTTCGTTTATATTAGTTTAAGTTAGCGGGAGGTGAAAGTGTGAGTGGAAGGAGAGAGAGGAGAAATATGTGGTGGAAAAGAGGGAGGCTATTGGGGTGCTCCACTGTTTGGAATGCCATTGAACCTGCGTACATACACACACACACACACACACACACACACACATATATATATATATGTTATATCTTTCAACGGCTCTATTGCAATAATGGATTAATAATAAATTCCTGGTAAATGCAATTTTTTTAAATAAATTCATTATATATACAAAACGTTCCCAACAATCCCCCACTTGAAATTTTTTAAAATATATTTCAAGCAGTTCAAAAAAAACATAAGATTGTGCATTAACAAAGGTATCTTCCAACTTGAACCTTTGCAGAGTGGATAAGATTCGGTTTTTACTAGAGTGACACGTGGTCATGAACTCTATTCTTGACATCAGACCATAACTACCTTTCTTTAGTGCAATCAAATAAGTCTGTGCATTTATGGCCATGCATGTCTATCCCAGCTAGTGAATGCTCTAAAAGTTTGCCCAACACTCCATAGAAAATGGCCCCATTTCCACATTCACATAGGTGAGTCTATCAAGAGTACTGCTGAAGGTAGGTACTCCACTCCAAATAAAGTACATATCTCATTAATAATTTCTATTAACTCATGCTCTAATCACTTCAGGAAGCATGCCTCTTAATATATAAAAGTAGCTTGTTCAACGATTATCACTACATAACTTGTTTTTACCCATTGAATCTAGTTCTTGGGATCTCCAGTCATTAGGTCGGGTTACCATTGTGTGTGACTCAACAAGATATGGGCAATAGTCACATTATTTTAGAATTATTAAGGACTTTCTCTCTGAGCAGTCCTTTTGTTAAAGTATCTGCCAAATTTTCATAACTGCGTATGTGATCCACTCTAACTGTACCTGAAGTGAGTAGCTCTCTAACGGTACTGTGATTACGACATATTTGTCGTCTCTTACCGTTATAATAACGGTTCAGTACTTTTACAATAGTTGTGGTACCATCGCAATGGATCAACGCAGTTGGTATCGTTTTTTCCCACAAGGGAATCTCAGGTACCAAATTTCTCATGTATTCTGCTTCATCACTAGCTGTGGCTAGTGCTATTATCTCAAACTCCATAGTAGACTGAGCCAAAATAGTTTCTTGGATTTCCAAGAAACATCTCCTCTGGCAATGCTAAATATATAGTTACTGGTATCTTTTGAATCATCAGATAAAGTGTTCCAGTCTGCATCTGAGTAACCTTAAGGAACAGCCGGAAATGTTTCATAATGTAATCCAAGATTCATTGTTCGTTTAAGTTATCTCATGACCCTCTCAATAGAATGTCAATGCTCTATTCTAGGTCTGTTGGTAAACTACACAATAATCCCACGACATAGGCAATGTCGAGTCTAGTACAATCAGTGGTATACCGAAGGCTGCCAATGATGCTCGCATATTCAGACTGTCTTACACCTTCACCAGTGTTTTTAAACAATTTTACACTGGGATTGTATGGTGTACCTGCAGGTTTACAGTCAAAGTAATTGTATTTCTTTAGTATTTTCTCAATATAGTAAGATCGATCCAACGAAAGTCCCTTTTCGGACCTAGTAATCTTAATACCAAGGATAACACTCGCTTCACCTAGATCTTTCATATCGAAATGGGTACTTAACAAAGATTTAACAGTTTTTATGGCATGAATGTTTAACCAAAAAATAAGTAGATCATCCACATGTAGACATATAATAGTGCCAATATCATTCTTATATTTATAATAAATGCATTTGTCACTTTCATTAACTTTAAAACCATGAGAGAGATTATTAAATTATCAAATTTTTCATTCCATTGCTTAGGCGCTTGTTTTAAACCATATAATGATTTATCTAATTTGCAAACTTTATGTTCTTGACCAGGAACTACAAATCCTTCAGGTCGGCCCATATAAATTTCCTCTTTTAGTTCACCATTTAAAAAATAGTTTTAATATCCATTTGATGTATTATTAAATTATGAATAGATGCAAGTGAAATTAATACTCAAATGGATGTAATCCTAGTTACAGGTGAGAAAGCATCAAAAAAGTCTACACTTTCTCTTTGTTTAAAACCACTAGCTACTAAACATGCTTTAAATTTATCAAATATGCCATCAGGTTTAAATTTTCTTTTAAGTACCCATTTACAGCCTATAGATTTACTACCAGGTGGTAAATCTACTAAATGCCAAGTCTTATTGGATTCCAAAGAATCCATCACATCATTTATAGCATCTTGCAAAAATTGGGCATCTAAAGAAGAAAAGGCCTCTTGGAGGTTTAAGGGATCCTCTTCTAAAGTAAAAGCACAAAATCCTAAACCAAAATCTTTTGCGTTTCTTGCCCTTTTACTTCTTTTAGGTTCATTAAGTTCTGTTCTAATAGACATATAGTTAATTGATGTGCCCCCACTATTCCTTGATTTAAATGGAAATTTTGATTCATAAAAATCAGCATCATTTGATTCAATTATGTTATGTGTATTTAAGATATAAATTTTGTATGCTTTGATATTAATAGCATAGCCAATAAATACACATTCATATGCTCTACTTGTCAATTTTATTCGTTTAGGGTCTGCAATACGAACATATGCCAAACATCCCCAAGTTTTAAAATAGGATACATTGGGTTTGTAACTTTTCTAAATTTCAAAAGGTGAAATTTTATTTTTCGATTTAGGGATTCTATTTAAAACATAACACATGGTTAATAGTATATCCCCCCACCAATGTTTTGATACACCTGAATTTAATAAAATGGCTGCAACTGGCTTGGTAAAGGTCCTATTTTTTCTTTTCTTTACCGTTCATTTTAGGTGAATAAGTTGTAGTTTACTCATGTATTATACCATATAGATTATAGAAACCCAGAACTGAACTAGATTCATATTTTGTTCCTCTATCACTATGAGGTATTTTAATTTTCTTATTGGATTGGTTTTCAATTTCAGTTTTGAATGTTTTGAACATGTCAAATGCATCACTTTTATTTTTCATAAGATATACATAAGTGAAATCAGAACAATCACTAATAAAAGTGATAAAATAGTGGTGTCCATGTCTAGTCAATGTGCCATTAAGCTAACAAATGTTAGAATGAATTAATTCTAAGGGTTCAAATACTTTATCAACAGATTTATGTAGTTTCTTTATAATTTTAGCTTGAGTATAGAATTCACATTATATCAAAATCAGTTTTTGACATTTTAGGAATAATATATAAGGTGTTCATGTTATAAATTATACGCTTATTCTATCTGGAGTTGCTTCGATTGTTCTGTCCAGGAAACCATCTAGACTGCATCAGCTTCATCGGGTTTCTCTGGCAACTATGGTTTGTCAGTCGTGAGCGCAACAAACACTTTTCTCATGGTCAGAAAGATCTACATTTTCTGATGCTAGCGTTTGAAGTTCATCCCTTCGAATCTGAACGGGGCTGCGGTGACAAGAGGGATCTAGAACGCAAAGGAAGGTGCAGCGTCATTAAATTTGCAGTCGAGACCATTGTTTTTTTTTTTGAGAACTTCTTCAATTTGTTGGAAAAACAATGGTTGAGTCACGTACAAAGTCGCTCTCTTGAAGACGTTTCGACGATCTGCTCAATGGTCTGAAGCAGTTCGTACCATTCGCCGCCGCCTCTAGGATAAAATCACCACTTCTTCAATATCAACTCGCTTGCACAAATGGATTGAGCCTGATTTGCACTCAAATTAAAAAACTGTACTTCTCTTTTCTTTTTGTAGTGAATTTTTTTTTAATGAAGATAAGCAGGTTTTTGAAGAGAGAGGAAGATAAAAAATTGTTCTACATATTGCTTTATCTATTCCATTTTTTATATATATAGAATGCAAAAATGTAATGTTTGCTATGTTAGTGGGAAGAAAGTTGGATCACAATTAATACCATAATAAATAAAAGAAATGGTAAAAAAACGTGCAACTTATAACATGTAAATTGTAAACGTTTCAACAATGATGAATGTTAATAAGTTCTAATTTATTATCATTCATAGCAATACTTCAATACCATTTGTTTTTGTAATAGCTCTATAAAAAGTCACATAAATATATGGTCGTTGTGCTAGTGTAACTGCTCAATCACAATAATGGCTCATATATATACATATATATATATATATATATATATATATATATATCCGTTATAACTTTCAACGGCTCTATTGCAATAATAGCTCGATAATAAATTCTTAGTAACTATATTTTTTTTAACAAATTCACTACATATATAAAACGTTTCCAACATATATATTATACCGCTAAAATAGTCAAAGAACTCTGGACTGAATTGGATAAAAAATATAAAAGTGAAGATGCAGGCTTAATGAAATTCAAAGCAGGAAAGTTTGTAGACTTCAAAATGGTTGATGTGAAGACTCTAATCAACAAGATTCAAGAGCTATAGGTCATTGCCTATTAATTGCACAATGGAGGAATGAATCTTAGCGAATCATTTCAGATTGTCATTGCAATTGAAAAACTTCCTCTTTCATGGAAAGATTTCAAAAACTACGTTAAACACAAGTTTAAAGAGATGACAACGGAGCAACTTGTAGTTTCACTATGAATTAAAGAAGATAATAAAAAATATAAAGAAGAAGACTTCCCTTATCATGGCTATCAAGGAAAATGTCGTTGAGTCAGACAAACCCAACAACAAGAGGAAATGTGAGCATGCTCTTATGAATTCGAAGAAATTCCAGGTTTCATGCCATAACTGCGGAAAGGAAGGGCATAAAGCAGCCGAATGTTGCACAATTAAGAAGAAGAAATTAAAAGAAAACATGATTGAACTTTCAAATAGAGTTTCTGATATGGATTTGAATGCAGTAATATCGGAATGCAACCTTGTTGGTAACTCGAAGGAATGATTTGTAGACGTTGTTTGTATCCACTCGTCACATATATGAAAATAAGTGGATGTTTACAACTTACAAAGTTGTTGATGATGAACAAATATTCATGTATAATTCATTCACATCAAAGGTTGAAGGAAATGGATAAGTTGCACTAAAATTGACTTTTGGAAAGAACTTTCCTTAAATGACGTGCTCCACATTCTAGAAATCTGCAAGAACTTGATTTCGAGATCATTTCTTAACAACCATGGCTTCAAACACATCTTTATGGTCGATAAATTTGTGTTATCAAAGAGTGGAGTGTATTAGGAAGAGATTATGTATCTGATGGTTAATTTAAAGCAAATGTAACCACTATTGCACCAAACAATGATTTGAGTAAAATTGAATCTTCTGCTTATACGGTTGACTCTTCTGACTATGGCATTCTAGATTAGGCCATGTAAATTTTGATATATTATAAAAATTGACCAATCTAAATTTTATACCAAAATGTAGAATAGATTCTGAATATAAATGTCAAATTTGTACTATAGTAAAATTAACAAGAACATCATTTCATCATGTTGAAAGAAAAAACGTACCTCTAGAATTAATACACAGGGATGTATGTAGCCTAAAAATGTATCAAATTGGAGAAGGAAAAGATACTTCATCACATTCATTAATGATTGTATGAGATATTGTTATTTGTACCTCCTTAGAAGCAAGGATGAAGCAATTGACATGTTCAAACTGGATAAAGCAAAAGCTGAGAATCAAATCAACAAGAATATAAAAGCTTTAAGAAGCGATAGAATAAGAGAATATGAATTTTCCTTTGAGGAGTTTTGCACCAAACATGGTATTATACACCAAACCACGGTTTTCTATTCACCTCGATCCAACGGCATAGCTGAAAGGAAAAATATAACTCTACAAGAAATGATGAACAACTTGTTGATTAGTCCTGACTTGCTAGAAAACTTCTAGGGAGAGGCTATTCTTTCTCTGGATCATATTTTAAATAAGATACCACGAAAGAAGACATCTAAAACTCCCCACGAACTATGAAAAAATATACCATCGTCAAATAAAATACTAAAAATTGTGGGGCGGTGTTCTTGACATGCTTTTTGGTCAAAGTTGTCATACATCAAGATTTTGGTTAGCGACGCGCTCAATCATAAATAACATCATCGAAAACACAAGGCGATTTGGTCGAAGTCGCAACGTGTTCTGAAAAAGATTGGAAATGGCATCAATTCGTAAAATCGTCGTTGATAGACTCGAAAGAGCTGGCGCAGTGAAAATACATAATCGACATTGTTCGATCAATGGTTGAGCGCGTTGGTCGATCACGTGGCAGAACTCGTTGGCCAAAAATATATGGATTTGGCAAAAACAGTGTCGTGCACTGAAAAACAGCTGCTAGACATGCGTCGATCATGAAAAATGGTTCGCAAGACTCACGACATCAAAATTACGTAAATCTGGCAATAGGGGCAAACTAAAGTTTGGCACGATGATAAACAGGTGAAAAACATGTCCAGTCACTCAAAAATCGTGTGCGCAAACTTGGCTGATCACTCGGAAGATTTGGCCAATCATAGTGTTTGGCACACAGGAAATTCCCTGGACAACATGGTAGATCGCTGGATTTTCGCGTGTGCACACTATGGTTTTAAATCTGGCAAATGGATTTGCAAGCGCCCCGCATTGCATCGCATCAGATCTGATGTGATTTTTCATAGTTGCACTTCAACCCTGGCATGTAGAAGCTCGGGAGCGCATTGCATCATTCTGATGCGATTTCTGGGCTTGGCAACACACAAGGCAGGATCGAGCATGGCTTGGATGCGAGAAAACTCGTGATCACATCAAGAATTCTTGGGTTTGGCACGGTATCGCATCGCATCAGGCACGATGCGATTTGGCAAAGCTACTTGGTTCCTAGCAAGGATGTGATGCGAGATTGGCGTGAGCGCATCATGGAAACAGGGGTTTGGCACGATGTAGGGACAGTGGATTCGGTGGAAAGATTTCTGATGCAAGGTAGGCTTAGCAAATGCCAAGTGGATTTGGCATGACTCAACTATCGGGCGGATCACCATTTTTCAAGTGATCCACACATGATTCCTGCAATTTCTCTGATGCGATCTATCGCAGTGGCAAGGATGCGATTTTTTCACTCCGATCATGCTAGGATGCAATTTTTTGGATGCGACGAGGCCTGTGATGCGATTTTTATCATCACAACATGTTGTGATGCGATTTTTCGTGTGTGGTCTTGTATGATGCGATTTTCTGGCAGTGGGCCCCAGATCTCACCTACTCCTACCTAACCCATTCAACTATAAATACCCTAAGGCTTGGCCTTTATTTGGATCGTTTTCCTTTAAATTTTTGGACTTCTTGGAGATCTCGAGCACCATTAATGGAAGTCACCTTCTTCTCCATGATCATTGGACATGGCATGGACCACTATAACATTTCACAAACGTTTTCCATCAACTTTTGGACATCTACAAGCATAATTACACCGCTTTTGGACTAAATTAGGCATTTTTGGATTTCTTAGACACTGAAGCTATTTTTTGGACACTATTGACCGAGTCAACGCATTTTTCGCTCAATGAAGAAGAAGAAGGACATTTTAATCAAAGTTTAGAATTAACAACTATTTTGTTGTTCTATTGTAATGCTTTGTACTTAAGTATTGTCCGAACTTGTCCAACATTGTAATTGAATATTATACGATGAATGATTACTATGAAGTGGACGTAAGCGTTAATGCCGAACTAATATAAAAACCTGTGTCTTCCCTGCATTACTTTACTTCTAATTTGGATTATTGTGTTCACAATACACATACACATCAAGGGTTGGCGTGTGCTAAATCAGCGACAATTCCCCACTTCAACATTTTTGCGTGCCAGGAAGGGGGGCACATAGCTTTGACTTCTGCTTCGAATTAGATTCTTGAATTTATCTTCGCATTTTGAGTTTGGTTTCAGTTTTCGACTTCGACTCAGTTACTTGCTTCTCATCATGATTAAGTGCAAGAAGCTTGACGTTAACGCTGATGCTCAAGGTACTGAAGGAGGAGGAAGTCAAGAACTTTCCTCAACTGAAGTTCTATCGAACTACGTCACTCAAGAAGATGTCGATGGAATGATTAAGAACTTAGCTACGGATTTGAATGCTCGACTTGAGCGATAGGATGATTATTTCAATACTTTTCTTGCTCGAATTGAAGACAGGGTATGGAATACTTCGAGGCCGACTGGCCAAGTAGATATTATTGGAACTAGTACCAGTGTTCCTCCACCAACGACTCGGTACTTGGGGGAAACTCCGCAAACTAATCAGCAGTCTGACGCCGCTCCTCGTAACGGTGTTGATCCCGCTGCACTGGAGGGAACACCTAATCCCGACATCGCTCCAGCCTATGATGCTTTGGTAGGTCAGGTTGCAGGCTCCGCTGTTGGAAATGTTGCTCAAGCGTCGGTGTGCGCAGCTTTGGATGGTAGTGCTCCCACGGTTCCGGAGTCAAGATTGTGCCTGATGTGGCCCCTCTAGTTGGAATTCAACCGGATATTCTTCTTGCTAGCCAACTGATTCCAAGTTTGGACTCAAACACTAGGGGCACCGGTTTAGCTTTTGATAATTTGAACCAGCTTCTTGCCTTTGGTAATGGATCTCAGATCGCGGACGTTATCTGTCGATTCACTCGAGGCGGTACCTCTACTACGGACTTGGATTGTGTGACTCGCAGTCCCTTTTCTTTGGATATCAGGAATTCTCGTAACCCACCAGATTTAAAGCTATCGAATCTGGAACCTTATGATGGCCAAAAGGATCCGACTGCCCACCTGATGAGATATATTTGACATATGGAAGTCTCTTCACTTCAGAAAACGTCATGGCGAAGTGCTTTTTGCTCTACTTAATGGATATAGCTGCAATGTGGTTCAGGCAGTTGGAGGCGGACTCCATTACTTCTTGGAATGCTTTGGTTACTTGGTTTGTGGAACAATTAAGAGTTAACATCACTCGTCCGAAAAGCATGATGACTCTTAATGGCATTAGGTAGAAGTCCAGTGAGACTCTGCGGAAATTCTTAAAAAAGTTTAATGTTGTGGTGGCTTTGGTCGACAGACCCGATCCTTCTATAGTTTTGATGGTTACAGTATCTAGAGTTTTGGATAAGTCTAACTTTAAGACATCATTACATTGGGACCTGCCAATGGATCTCGGTGAGTTCTATTTTAAGGCTGAAAGATTGCTTCAGGAAGAGGATACGAGAATCGACAAAAAGGTTTTCGGGGAAAATGCTGTTAAGGGAGGGAAACTGTCTGATTCTGGAAAGGCTAAAGAGTCGGTGCTGTTAAAGAACCTCCTTCGGGGAATTATCGCAATAGATATTGGAGGCAACCTAAGTTCCCGTCTTATTCGGAACTCACTCATACCCTCAGGGAGATTTATTTGGAAGTTCATCTTGCTGCTCCTTTCAGAAAGCCTCCCACAAATGAGTCAACTCAGAAAGAAAGGGATACTGGTCGACATTGCATATTTCACAATCTCGATGGTTATGATACGAACGATTTCCGACATCTCAGGGATATGATAGAATAACATGTCAGACGTGGAGAGCTAACACGACTTTTTCAAGCTCGGGTTGTGATGCTAGGACAGGAAAAACCTCGTAAAAGGAATCAGGATAGGACGAGGACTATAAATCATCTCTGCGACATTGTGATCATTTAAACCTCTTACTGGCTCTAGTGCCTGGGATGCAAGTCTCCTTGGCGTCGGTATCTTGTGACTTGTGGCTTTGGAATTTCTGGCTTTGTGGTTTTCATTCTCTTGGTTTTGTGGATACTTCGGATACTTGGTCTTTGGATTTGCTTGGTTTTTTGGATATTGAGTTTTTGGCTCTTGCTGACTCTTGGATTTGATACTTATGGATATTGGCCTTGATGTTTATGAATTCTTGGTTTTTGTCTCTTCTCGGCTTCTTGGATTTAGTTCTTGATTTTGTGGCCTTTGGTGCTTAGGCCTTGGCATTGGTTTTCTTTTGTTTCTTAGCTTTTGGATTTTATGACACTCGAATATTGAGCACCACACTTTGGCTTTCTCATTCTTGGTCTTCCGAATTTTGGATATCCTTGATTTCTCGAGCCTATGCTCTTGTCTCTCTTGGATTTCTCTGGACTTGGTTAATCGGAATTCGACCCATGGTTTTGGCTTTAAGGACTTCGGTCCTCTTGATGTGTCCTCTTTTGGTTATTCTGGATTGTAAGATGGTTGAGTCAGCATATCCATATATGAGAGCCGTTATAATCCTTAGGCATGCTCTTTGCTCGACAATACACCATCAGCCCCTTCGGTTATTAATGAAAAGTTTTTTTCTCGAATTTGGATTTTAAATGGCTAAGTTTGTTTACCTATGTAACAGGAACCAACGAGATGCTAGGCATGCTCTTCACAAAAAACAAACCATCCACTTTCCTTTACAAATGAACTTGAAACCAATGACGACTAAGTTTGCCTACACATGTAAGGGAACAAGCATCCCTAGGCATGCTCTTTGCAAATGATAAAAGATGTGTACATTAATACACATATTTATTCACACATTTATTCTTGTTTTAGTTTAAATAAATGTCATATGTGGGTATTTTATCGCGATTAAACCATAATTCATTCAATTTCAAAATATCATACATTCATCATCATACAATGGAAAAATGGTCATTTTTATGCTTAAGTTATTTTGGAATTTTTACTTGGACATTTTTCGAGTCTATTGGCATAGAATATGGAATCTTTTCCATTGTTTTTGTAGAAATATTGGTGCATATGGAAGAGGGTTTCATGAAGATTTATATGTGTACAAAGGAATGAAAAATTAATTCTCATACATAATCATGGAGGACCCCACTTACTATACTTAAAAGCTAATGGGCAAATTAGTGGATGTTAAAGCTTCAGGTATATTTGATGATGGATTAAAGCTTGATGATTACTTGGTGGCCACACTTCCTAAAGGGAATTCTTGGTAGCACGATAAAAGTGAATTAGTGTTTAGTCATGTATAAATAACCCATGTATGTTGACGTAAAAAGGATCTTGGATTTTATTTTAGTTTAGAGTGGAGGTTGAAACCAAAACCTCTAATTTTTTTTATTCCATGGCTTCTTAGCCATTTTTCTTATGTAATCTCAATTTTATGCAACTGGTTTAGATCTATTCTATTGTTGTTAATTAGTTCCTTCTTTAGTTTTGTTCATATTCATGTTGAAACTTACATATGTTGATTCGATAACACATATGAGTAGTTAATCCCTTTAATTTGGGGGTAATGAAGCTCTCTAACTTTATGTAAGTCCAACATTTGTGTGACTTGTGATCTCTAATTTGTGCTTCATGTTAGTGGATGTTGATGTAAGTTTATACAATTGATTTTGATAGTCTATGTTTGTTGACAATAAAATAGGCTATGCTTAGTCAATGTAAACACAAATTACATCAATATTTGCTAAGTGATTATTGATTTTGAAATGAAAGCAAGAATAAAATTTGATGGTTTATAGTTCTATTAGTTGTTCATAAGCCATACTTAAAATAGTTTTTCTCTTTAGTTCATTTTCATAAGAATCATAAGTGGATTAAATGTTGTATTTTTTCACTTAATGGAGATCATAGATCGTACGTTTGTTAATTTGCAGAAATATGAGAGGGGATTTACCTCTAAATTGCTTTCATTTCATATTTAGCTCTCAATTTAGATCTAGTGTTAATTAGTTTTGTTAGTTAAATCAATCCGAATTTTGGTTTAATTTGATTGAATAAGATTGAAATTACTTCTTTCCTGCGGATCGACTCGTATTCGCCATGTACTAACAATTGTACGCCGTGCACTTGCGGTTTATTACACTTTGCGACGGTATTCTAATTCATAGAATATTCGTCGTTGAACAAGTTTTTGGCGCCGTTGCCGGGGAAAGTTTTAATTTTGATTTTATTTTTCGAGTTAATTTTCTTATTTGTTGTTCTCCTTAAAAAAAATTTCCTGTAGCTTTTGTGTGTATTGTTCATTTTAATTTTGTGTGATCTTGTGTCACTTTGCCTCATCTTGCATATAAAAAAAAAATACACTTGCCTTTTGTTCAATTTCTATCATGTTTTTACTACAATTTCCTTTATTTCTTTCCCTTTCTCTTTCTCTTACTTATTTCTTTTCTTCCCTTTCCTTGCTTATTACTTGTCATTTCTGTAACACCCCACACCCGCTATAGTCACTCACTAAGGGAATGCCATAGCATCGGTGGAGTATTTTTAGTGAGTATAGAACAGTAAAATTACAACAAGACAGATATAATGTAATACTTGAAAATTTGAAACATCATCTCATAGCAGCGGAAAGTAAAACATGTTTGGATACATCATAAAACCATAACAAGAGTCAAGTACAAAATATCCATCCTGAATAAAATAAGTACATAATCCCACTACTCATAACAAATAGCCATAACAGAAAAGACAAGATAAGCTGAGCTCTACATCTACGGTCCAAGCTCCAAGAGATAGATAAAGCAAACTGATCAAAGCCCACTAGCACTAGGCCCAACCTGAGGACCTGAAGGAAAATGATAAAAACAACGGGGGTCAGACATAAGCCTGAGTGAACCCTATCTCCTTAATAATACAATTATTAAAGTAATTAGGGTATGATATGAACTCGGTATGGTATCTTTGGGGATAATGACTACACTAAGTTGCCCACGAACACAGGACGAACTAAGATAACCGTAAAGACGCATCTACCCACCCAAGGATAATTACTAACTGCACCACACCAGACTTATTCACCCAAAGGTAATTCCTACACTGCACCACACCAGTTCTACCCACCAAGAGTAATTCCTACTTAAAGGTTGATCCCACTAAGTGTACTTAGTAATTTTTCACCCGGTAGTTTCTTGTACCCCTACACAGGTGCCGTCTGCCCCTATTTTTACTAGGTGTACCCACTACCCCCAAGCGATCGGCTCCCTACCGTAGATACCCGTGCTGGTCCCACAAAAGGGGGTATATCATTCCCCAAAGTGGCTACCATATAATATCACTGTGCACGGCTTTATATCTACCCGATGCAACAACGACTTACCAACCAGCCCGGGTCCACACACGCATATGAAACCCGTTGATCCCGCGTTGCCACCGCTAACCCGTTTTGGCCTCTTATAGTCAAGCCCAATATGCGTGTCCCGTCACCCGACAAGAGTCGAGCCTACAAAGATACGTTTGGGATATTGGTTGAAATGGGCCCCCACAAGCTACTACTTAAGCTTGTCGTTTAATCTAGTGCATCCCACTTAACCCTTTAACCATGTCCCCTTACATGTTATAAATCTTGGTTAAGTCCTTTAATCATATTTCAATTGCCACTTAGGGCACCCACTAGATTCCCACATGCCACCCATGGCACTTACTTAACCCCTTAATCATGTTTAATTACATGTTCCACCTTGGTTAAGTATTCTAATCGTATTCTCACATGCCACCCATGGCACTTACTTAACCCTTTTATCATGTTTAATTACATGTTCCACCTTGGTTAAGTATTCTAATCGTATTTTTCTATTGCCACCCAAGGCAACCCACTAGTCTCATCATGCCACCCCAAGGCACCCACTTAACCCCTCATGTCCCACTACATGCTAATATGGTTAAGTGTTTCTTAATTCATTAATTAAGATCATGACCTCATAAAGACCTCCCACATTAGACCGTCTTTTATGACTGCTGGATATGCCGGTTGGTTCCGGGCAGACTTCCGTCATAAAAAGGGCCTAACCTCGTGTCTTTACTTTAATCATGTATTTAATTTATGACTAAGACCTCTCACATTGGGCCAATCATTTGTAGCCGCTGGATGGCCGGTCGGTTCCGGGCAGACTTCCGCTACAAAAGGGTCCAACCTCGTGTCTTAGTTGATTAATTAATCCTAATTAATCACCCCCATATTAATTATCCCTAATTAATATCAGATTTTCCATAACATGGGTAGACCTAACTCAATAGGTAAATTCCCATGGGGTAGACCTAACTCAATAGGTAAATTCCCACTTATGGTAATTTATTTTTATTGTATGCTTAATCATACCCATTTCAACATACTTTTAATTAACATATTAATTAACCCCATCGTTCCCCACGTAAATCGTCATTATGACATAACATAATAAAGGGAAGATTTACCACACATAACATGGGTTTAGCATATAACTTTATCATGGGTTAAGAGGATGTCAACTTGCATATATGAGCATGTATTAACCCAACTATATTCGACCCAAACTTGCATATTATCAAACATGTGTCTTACATAACATGTTGCATATGAACTTACATATCATCAAACATGTGATTTGCATAACATGTTGCATATGAACTTACATATCATCATACATGTGATTTGCATAACATGTAGAACTTGCATTTTAGCATATACTTAACTTGCATAAGCACTCACATACTTGCATAAGCATTCATATACTTGCATAAGCTTGCATATCATGTTAAACTTGCATTTCAACATATACATAACTTGCATAAACATTCACATACTTGCATAGGCTTGCATATTATGTTAAACTTGCATTTCAACATATACATAACTTGCATAAACATTCACATACTTGCATAGGCTTGCATATTATGTTAAACTTGCATTTCAACATATACATAACTTGCATAAACATTCACATACTTGCATAGGCTTGCATATTATGTTAAACTTGCATTTCAACATATACATAACTTGCATAAACATTCACATACTTGCATAGGCTTGCATATTATGTTAAACTTGCATTTCAACATATACATAACTTGCATAAACATTCACATACTTGCATAGGCTTGCATATTATGTTAAACTTGCATTTCAACATATACATAACTTGCATAAACATTCACATACTTGCATAGGCTTGCATATTATGTTAAACTTGCATTTCAACATATACATAACTTGCATAAACATTCACATACTTGCATAGGCTTGCATATTATGTTAAACTTGCATTTCAACATATACATAACTTGCATAAACATTCATATACTTGCATAGGCTTGCATATTATGTTAAACTTGCATTTCAACATATACATAACTTGCATAAACATTCATATACTTGCATAAAATGCTAAACATGCATATAAGCATATACATGACTTGCATAAGTACTCACATACTTGCATAACATGTTTGCATAATGGATCCATATTCACTTGGTGTTTTGCATCATAAACATCATGAAACAACTTGCATAAAAATATCATGATTACATATTATGAAACTTGCATGACATAAGGCATATAACTTGCAAAACACATAATATTCACTACATCAAGCTTGCATAAATATATGGATCCACAAACATAGCCATACTTTATCACATCTTATCATAATCAATTCAATAATTGATTATTAAGGGGATAGAAGCTCACCAAAACAAGATTAGCAAGTTAAATGAAGCAAATCCCAATGATTAAGTAGAAGAAGATGTAGATTAGCTTGCAAACCCTCTTAGGATTTTTAGTGGAGGCTCTCCAATTTTCTAAGTGGTGGCATAATGGCCTTAGATCTATTTTTGGTAAGGATAAGGGGGTATTAGGGTGTATATATAGATTAGTTAAATGTTTTAGGACCATGGGATATACCCTAGAACCAATCCTAGCCTTTAAAGCATGTCTTGGGGAAGAAGTCAAGTGTAGGAACCATTTAGGGCCCAAAAAAACAGCCCAAAACTCATCCCGGGCCTCAAAACATGAGCAGTTTTCGTTTTTGATTTTTCGTGAAACTTTGACGGGCCATAACTTGGTCATACGGACTCCGATTTACGAAAACTCGGACTCTATTTCGCGTATTTTTCCGAGACGAACGCAATGGCACAGCCCGTTTCCCCTGATTCAGAATATTAAATTTAATTCTGCTCTGATTTATGTTATAACAAGTTATTTAACATACGGGGTGTTACATTCTCCCCTACTTAAAGGATTTCGTCCCCGAAATCTCTAAGTTAAGAAGAACGTATCCTACCAACCAAACAACCATCTACTCAACCATCAAACACTGGCATCCATTGTCCTTAAAGTTTCTAATGTTGTATGAACATATGCAAAAAGTGTGTGTATATGTTCCCTATCTAATGCAAAATCAGGCGGTCTACTGATTCAGTTGACCTCCTTAATGCAAACCATGATAGTGCCATGCATCCAATATGTATGCGAAAGAACCCTATCGACACATACTATTTCTACATGCGTGCACAATCATTCACCGAATAAATGCATCATCCATATGATAGCACAACCATCATACATCCATTAATATAGCTACCTACACACATTTATATGCAATATGCAATATGAAGTGATTGAGCCGATCTAGTGCCTAAAGTGTGTGTATATGCATCCACGAGCAACCACTAGCAAACACTTGCATCCACTTGCATCCATCATACATAACATGTCTCAAACACATGTTTCAACCATAGGTTTACCCTATCTAAAGGTCAAAAGTACTAACGAGAGGACATACTAAGAATAAGATAAGCACAAGATATGTGATGAAGGAGAAGCAAAAGGATATACCCTCCGAAAGAAAAAGGGTACCTCGAACGCATCTTCGCTTCCGTCTCCCAGGTAGCGTCACTCTCTTCATCTCCCCTTTGTATTTTGACTAGTTGAACCTCTCTGTTTCTCAGCTTCCAAATCTCTGACCCAAGGATGCAAGTAGGAGCTCGTCGAATCGTCGCATCACGCTCTGCTTCCACTTCTCTAAGCAAACTCGGCTCTACCACCTCTGCGGTCTCATGTAGGCACTTCCTCCCATAGAATACATCACTAAGTCTGTCGGGCAACTCCGCCAATGGAAGATGCTCCTCCCATGTACCTCCAAAATCCAAGATACATAGCCTCAAAAGGTCTTCTAAAACATGATTCACCCTCTCAGTCTGGCTATTCGTCTGAGGATGATATGCGGTACTCATACCCAACTGAGTCCTTACCGCCTCTTGCGAATTCTTCAAAAACTCTCTAGTGAAGATAGGATCTCGATCACTCACTATGCTAGAGGGTACCCCATGTAATCGAACTATCTCTCGAAGATATACTGAAGCTAGCCATGGAGCAGTCCTCTTGCTCTTCATAGGTATGAAATGGGTGCTCTCAGTAAGTCTATCTACCCCCACCCAAATTCCTGTATTACCCTTCCTCGACCTGGGTAACCCGTCAATAAAATCCATCGAGATGCTATCCCAATTCCATTGCGGAACCTCCAATGGGTGAAGCAACCCACCTGGTTTCCTTTGCTCCGCCTTCACTTGCTGGCACACCTAACATAGAGCGACATACTCGGCCACATCTTTCTTCATACCAGCCCAGAAGAAAACCCTCTTCATGTCTTGGTACATCTTATCCCCACCGGGATGAATGGTCATCCTAGAACGGTGTGCGTCATCAAGAATAGCTTTCCTCAAACCCTCGTCTTGCGGTACACAAAGTCTACCGTCTCTACGCAAACACCCCTATCGTCTAGGGTGTTCCTACTCAAATGGCTGGACGACTCCCCCCTTATGAGCTTCTCTATCAACTCAACCAACTGTGGGTCGTCCCTCTGTGCTCTTCCAATCCACCCCAAAAGAGTAGGTCTAACCAAGGAGGCTAGCAAACCGGGTACAAAGTCAATGGAAGGTCTAAAGTCAAACTTAGAAATAAACTCTAAGCTCCGTCGTTCAACGAACAATGAACTCAAGGACAACCTTTTTCTTCTTAAGGCGTCTGCTACCATGTTACCCTTACTCATAGGATGCTAAGGATCCCATCCACTTTTGTTGTCCTAAGACTATGCGCTCGAAGAGTCTCCAACACTTCCCTAAGATGTAGGGCATGCTCTTCTCCACCAGAATATCATCCAAAATCATCACAACTGTCTCCCACGCAGACCACCCTAGTCGAATTCGGCATCCCCCAAATGCAAGCCCCAAAGGCCTAAACCAATATCAGACAAACACCCAAGGGATACCTCCTTCGAATTCAGACGACCTACGTGAGACGATACTAGTAAAAATGGCTAAATAATTAAGCCCTTGACCAATTCTGGATGTTCTCGCCAGTCTCGCTCCAAAACCGTCGTTTATCCTATACTGGCCCTGCTCAGCCTATTGAGCACATACGAAAACTTATTTCGCTCCTAGAAAAGACACAGATGTCATCTACAAAGACCATCACGAACTTATTTAGGTACTCCCTGAACACCCTTCTCAACAAAGTATGCGGGGGCGTTCGTCAAACCCAATGGCATCACCAGCCACTCATAAAAGAAATCATCCGGAGTCCCCAAGGCAGTCTCCTCTATACTATTCTCAGCCACTCTCAACTGATGAAATCCCGTGGCTAAGTCCTACTACAAAAATACTGAGGGGCCAGCCAACTGATCAAGGAGATCATTAATCCTCGGCAATGGGTATCTATTCTTCTTTGTGAGTTTCTTTAGTTCCCTTTAGCCTACACAAAGTCTGAGGGACCCATCCGCCTTCATAACAAAAACTACTGGAGCGCCCCACTCCGATATACTTCGTCTTATGAACCCCTTTTTAAGCAAATCGCCTACTTACTTATGGAGTTCCCTCCTCCCACTAGGAGCCATGTGGCACACTGGCCAAGATACTGGTTTAGCATTATCCACCAGATATATTCGGAAGTCAATCTCCCGCTTCGGAGGTAAGCCCTTCACCTCCTCAAACACATCCGGGTATTCCCGGACCGCTCTAACAGATCGCAGACTCTAGACCAACGTGTCAAGCGATTCTAGATACCTTAGCATAACAGATTCTATGGGATTACAAGAGATCTCAAGAGTGTCACCCAAGCGGCCCATAAGCCTAACAACTCTCCCCCCAAAATCAAGAACGGCACCCCTACTGGATAACCAGTCCATGCCCACTAACCCATAGCCCGTGAAGCCCAACAAGCATCACCTCTAAACTCAATGCTAAGTATAGAGACTTTCAAACCCAAACACATCATGGAGCCCAATTGGGTTTGAAACAACTAAGGGATCATCAACCAAACTGGTGTCTAAGTGCAGTGACTCAACTGTCAATGGTGAGATAAACGAACTCGATATATCAGGATCAAATAAAGTTTGAATCGGATAATAAAGAAATCAAAATTCCAACCTAGACGGTCTTATCCCCATCTGGTACCCTAGTCGTGAGGGAATACAATTACCCTCCAGAAGATTCCATACCTTGCCCTTGTTTCTTTGGACAATCCTAATAACGTGTCCTATTCCTCCCAAAAGGATAACTACTAGCCTTCTTCTTCCCTATTCTCCACTCACAACCTCCCACCAATGAGGTTTCACCCTTCATTAACCAAACAACTATTTGAGCCTTCCTCTCTTCTTGAACCAACTTCTAACCAGATTTACGTCTAAGTCCCTTGAAGTGGTTTCCCATCCTTATCCATCTTAGAAAGATCATCTATACGCGGAGGGGAAACTCAAAATGAGAGAGAGGAAGAGATTCAAAATGGAGAATTCGAAAGATATAAATATGGCTATTGGGGATTATGCTTTTCTTTCAAAAACTTTTCTCTTAAAAGACATGTTTTCGAAAATACTCCTTTCAAAAATATTCTTAGAAAATAGTTTTTCTAAAAAATTTATCTGTTCTGGTAACCTTAAGCTCTGATACCACGTGTAACACCCCACACCCGCTATAGTCACTCACTAAGGGAATGCCATAGCATCGGTGGAGTATTTTTAGTGAGTATAGAACAGTAAAATTACAACAAGACAGATATAATGTAATACTTGAAAATTTGAAACATCATCTCATAGCAGCGGAAAGTAAAACATGTTTGGATACATCATAAAACCATAACAAGAGTCAAGTACAAAATATCCATCCTGAATAAAATAAGTACATAATCCCACTACTCATAACAAATAGCCATAACAGAAAAGACAAGATAAGCTGAGCTCTACATCTACGGTCCAAGCTCCAAGAGATAGATAAAGCAAACTGATCAAAGCCCACTAGCACTAGGCCCAACCTGAGGACCTGAAGGAAAATGATAAAAACAACGGGGGTCAGACATAAGCCTGAGTGAACCCTATCTCCTTAATAATACAATTATTAAAGTAATTAGGGTATGATATGAACTCGGTATGGTATCTTTGGGGATAATGACTACACTAAGTTGCCCACGAACACAGGACGAACTAAGATAACCGTAAAGACGCATCTACCCACCCAAGGATAATTACTAACTGCACCACACCAGACTTATTCACCCAAAGGTAATTCCTACACTGCACCACACCAGTTCTACCCACCAAGAGTAATTCCTACTTAAAGGTTGATCCCACTAAGTGTACTTAGTAATTTTTCACCCGGTAGTTTCTTGTACCCCTACACAGGTGCCGTCTGCCCCTATTTTTACTAGGTGTACCCACTACCCCCAAGCGATCGGCTCCCTACCGTAGATACCCGTGCTGGTCCCACAAAAGGGGGTATATCATTCCCCAAAGTGGCTACCATATAATATCACTGTGCACGGCTTTATATCTACCCGATGCAACAACGACTTACCAACCAGCCCGGGTCCACACACGCATATGAAACCCGTTGATCCCGCGTTGCCACCGCTAACCCGTTTTGGCCTCTTATAGTCAAGCCCAATATGCGTGTCCCGTCACCCGACAAGAGTCGAGCCTACAAAGATACGTTTGGGATATTGGTTGAAATGGGCCCCCACAAGCTACTACTTAAGCTTGTCGTTTAATCTAGTGCATCCCACTTAACCCTTTAACCATGTCCCCTTACATGTTATAAATCTTGGTTAAGTCCTTTAATCATATTTCAATTGCCACTTAGGGCACCCACTAGATTCCCACATGCCACCCATGGCACTTACTTAACCCCTTAATCATGTTTAATTACATGTTCCACCTTGGTTAAGTATTCTAATCGTATTCTCACATGCCACCCATGGCACTTACTTAACCCTTTTATCATGTTTAATTACATGTTCCACCTTGGTTAAGTATTCTAATCGTATTTTTCTATTGCCACCCAAGGCAACCCACTAGTCTCATCATGCCACCCCAAGGCACCCACTTAACCCCTCATGTCCCACTACATGCTAATATGGTTAAGTGTTTCTTAATTCATTAATTAAGATCATGACCTCATAAAGACCTCCCACATTAGACCGTCTTTTATGACTGCTGGATATGCCGGTTGGTTCCGGGCAGACTTCCGTCATAAAAAGGGCCTAACCTCGTGTCTTTACTTTAATCATGTATTTAATTTATGACTAAGACCTCTCACATTGGGCCAATCATTTGTAGCCGCTGGATGGCCGGTCGGTTCCGGGCAGACTTCCGCTACAAAAGGGTCCAACCTCGTGTCTTAGTTGATTAATTAATCCTAATTAATCACCCCCATATTAATTATCCCTAATTAATATCAGATTTTCCATAACATGGGTAGACCTAACTCAATAGGTAAATTCCCATGGGGTAGACCTAACTCAATAGGTAAATTCCCACTTATGGTAATTTATTTTTATTGTATGCTTAATCATACCCATTTCAACATACTTTTAATTAACATATTAATTAACCCCATCGTTCCCCACGTAAATCGTCATTATGACATAACATAATAAAGGGAAGATTTACCACACATAACATGGGTTTAGCATATAACTTTATCATGGGTTAAGAGGATGTCAACTTGCATATATGAGCATGTATTAACCCAACTATATTCGACCCAAACTTGCATATTATCAAACATGTGTCTTACATAACATGTTGCATATGAACTTACATATCATCAAACATGTGATTTGCATAACATGTTGCATATGAACTTACATATCATCATACATGTGATTTGCATAACATGTAGAACTTGCATTTTAGCATATACTTAACTTGCATAAGCACTCACATACTTGCATAAGCATTCATATACTTGCATAAGCTTGCATATCATGTTAAACTTGCATTTCAACATATACATAACTTGCATAAACATTCACATACTTGCATAGGCTTGCATATTATGTTAAACTTGCATTTCAACATATACATAACTTGCATAAACATTCACATACTTGCATAGGCTTGCATATTATGTTAAACTTGCATTTCAACATATACATAACTTGCATAAACATTCACATACTTGCATAGGCTTGCATATTATGTTAAACTTGCATTTCAACATATACATAACTTGCATAAACATTCACATACTTGCATAGGCTTGCATATTATGTTAAACTTGCATTTCAACATATACATAACTTGCATAAACATTCACATACTTGCATAGGCTTGCATATTATGTTAAACTTGCATTTCAACATATACATAACTTGCATAAACATTCACATACTTGCATAGGCTTGCATATTATGTTAAACTTGCATTTCAACATATACATAACTTGCATAAACATTCACATACTTGCATAGGCTTGCATATTATGTTAAACTTGCATTTTAACATATACATAACTTGCATAAACATTCATATACTTGCATAGGCTTGCATATTATGTTAAACTTGCATTTCAACATATACATAACTTGCATAAACATTCATATACTTGCATAAAATGCTAAACATGCATATAAGCATATACATGACTTGCATAAGTACTCACATACTTGCATAACATGTTTGCATAATGGATCCATATTCACTTGGTGTTTTGCATCATAAACATCATGAAACAACTTGCATAAAAATATCATGATTACATATTATGAAACTTGCATGACATAAGGCATATAACTTGCAAAACACATAATATTCACTACATCAAGCTTGCATAAATATATGGATCCACAAACATAGCCATACTTTATCACATCTTATCATAATCAATTCAATAATTGATTATTAAGGGGATAGAAGCTCACCAAAACAAGATTAGCAAGTTAAATGAAGCAAATCCCAATGATTAAGTAGAAGAAGATGTAGATTAGCTTGCAAACCCTCTTAGGATTTTTAGTGGAGGCTCTCCAATTTTCTAAGTGGTGGCATAATGGCCTTAGATCTATTTTTGGTAAGGATAAGGGGGTATTAGGGTGTATATATAGATTAGTTAAATGTTTTAGGACCATGGGATATACCCTAGAACCAATCCTAGCCTTTAAAGCATGTCTTGGGGAAGAAGTCAAGTGTAGGAACCATTTAGGGCCCAAAAAAACAGCCCAAAACTCATCCCGGGCCTCAAAACATGAGCAGTTTTCGTTTTTGATTTTTCGTGAAACTTTGACGGGCCATAACTTGGTCATACGGACTCCGATTTACGAAAACTCGGACTCTATTTCGCGTATTTTTCCGAGACGAACGCAATGGCACAGCCCGTTTCCCCTGATTCAGAATATTAAATTTAATTCTGCTCTGATTTATGTTATAACAAGTTATTTAACATACGGGGTGTTACAATTTCTTTTCTAGTTTATTTTTCAATCTTCTCTCCAATTGTTTTCCTTTATTTCTTTCATTTATTTTTGTACGATCTCCTTCCAGTTTCTTTCTTTTCTTCTTTTACAGTTCTTACAAATAAATAAATAAACAATTCTTTTTATTTTATTTTATTTCTTTCAATTTTTTTCCAGTCCTTTACATTCCTTCCTTCTATATACAATTTGTTTCCAAAAATAATAATTCTTTTGCAATTCTTTCCTTTTCCTGCCTCACTTTCTTTTCCCTGTCTCTTCTACAAGATCTTCACGCCAACACCACAAACATTCAATTTCTTTTCCTTTTACATTTAATTTCTTTCCTTTGTACAATTTCTTTCCAAAAAAAAATTTCTTACCAAATTCTCTTTCTTTACTTCTTTCCTGATTTCCATACAATTTCTTTTTTTTTTTTGTATCCATTTATTTTTTTCCATAATTCTACAAACTCATCCTTCTTTTATAAATCTTTAAAAAAAATTACCATATTTCCTTTGATTTCTTTCCTTATGTTTTCTCCTTATTTTCAGTACATAGCTATCCCTTCTCCTTTTACAATTCTTACTAATAAAAAAACTTGTTTTTTTTACGATTCCTTTCCGTTCATTTCTTTAATCTCTTTCCAACTTTTTCTACATTTGTTTCCAATTTTTTCTCTCTGTCTAACAAACCCCCTGCTACTACAATCATCTCCTCCCTCTTACATACATCTCACCAAAACTTCTTCAACAACTCATGTATATTCTCATACCAACCATTCAAATTCAACACCACGTTAACCACTTCACACCACCACAGCAAACTTTTGCCATAATACCATCCACTTTACAACCAGTATCACACCACGCAAACACTCCTCCTTCGTTTCCAGTCAACTTCAACCACCGGAATCAACTGAGATTTCACGCAAGTACCTAAATTTCATAATTTTGATTTGGCCGATCCACAAATTCGCCTTCACACTCGAGCAAATTGCCTACGAGAATTTTTAATTTTCATAATTTGAACTTTCAACTTCAATTTAATTTTGGGGAAGCCTAATTTCTTTTTGTTGCGAAATTTCAGTTCGTGTGATGTTTATGTAAATTGGGAGGAAGCGGGTGCGAACATGCATAAGCAATTAGGTATTGGGCTAGCTGACATACGATTTGTTTAAAATTGTGGAGGACATTATTTGTATTGGGCTTGTGTTGTTTAGATTTTACCCAATTGCTTTTGGAGATTGTGGTGTTGTAAGAATCTTGAGTTGGTTAATTTCTCAAACCAACTTGCTTTGGTTTTCATTATTCAAAAAAAGAAGAAGTGAAATTCCCTTCCTTTGGGGTTTGTGTTTATTTTTGATTCCTTGTTATCTTTCTTTTAAGTTATTAGTCCTACTATGAATATTTATTTCAAACTCTTGTTTCTGCTCTTGTTTTTTCTAAGATCATTGTCGATTTAATTTCATCATTGTATATAAAAAATAATTGTTTTTGTTTTCTTGTGTAAATTCACATTTTGTTTTTTAAAAAAAAACGCTTGCCTTCAAATTGTATATATATTGTCTTCATTTTCAGGTTGCAAAATATCTCAAGGAGGATTACTTGCTCAATTACTACTCTGCTTGCTTTGCTTGGGATTGCTTTGCTTGGTTTACGCTCCCTCGCTTAACAAAAAATTGGTGTTAAAATATATTTTTTGCTAATCTGCACACATTGGTATATGTTTTCTTTCCTTGTTTTTATTTTATTTGCATTGTTGGTTGGTTGCACTTACATAAAAAAACAAAAATTCATTTGTAGTTACATTGTAGTTCACGTTTAATTTCTGTTTTGCATTCATCTCATTTTATTTTTATTTTCTAAGGACATTGTAATATTTTGACAAGTTGATTTATTTCTAACGATTTAGTTCTCGCTGTCTAGACTACGACAGAGTAATAACCATTTATAAATATTACGGTGATTCATAAATATTATATCGGTTGTTCCTCCGAAGGTACTTAAACCTTCGGTCGCATTACTAGGGTGATTCCTGGTGCACCGATAACTCCTGTCCGTTAACTGGCTGAGAAATTTTTTGTTGAAATTAATCTAACCGTCATTATTTATTTTAGAAAATCTGTAAATAATTAGTTTGCATTCATATAGTTGCATTAGGTTCATGCATATATATTTAAAAAAAAATCTTGAAAATGTCTCAATTTCCTTATCCTCATGAATTTTACGATAGTTGTAAAAAATCAATATAATCCATATAATTTTACACCAAATTCATATGGATATTTTAATAACAACTTTTGTATGAACAATTTGGATTTTACACCACCAACTTTACAAAACTTTCAGAATTATCCTGATTTTACACTACAAAATTTTCAAACTAACGATCAACCCTCAACTCTCAAAACAAAAATTGAATATTTACTTGAAATGAGCACATAACAAAATCAGAGAATAAATGAATGGTGTTATTCATATTTGTGCAACAATTCCAGCCACAGTTTTCAAAATAATCAAAATTCAAATTCAACTTCAAATTCAAATGATTTTGATTATACCCCTTGTCAGTACAACTTCGACCTCCAAAATGAATTGCAAATTCAAAATGGAAGCGTGAATAACTTTTCAAATAGTTTTAGCAATAGGAATAATTTCAATTATGGTGCAACTGAAAATTTTTGTTCTCAGCAATTTCAAATTGAAAATTCTCATGTAAATAATTATAAATTCGATTTTGTTGAGCAAATGAATAAAATTCACGATAATCACATGAATTTGTTGTTTCAAGACCACTTGAATTTTCGTGATAAACAATATAATCAAAACCGAACGTGTGACGATTCGAATGATAATCCATCTTTTACCAAAACTGATGATTTTCAAATAACAACTTTTGAAACTGAAAATAACAATCTTAACGAAGTTGTTGAAAACACGGTAATTGAGTTGGATTTCGATTCTTTTGAGAGGGTGGAACCAAATCTCAAATTCGATATTCCTTTTTCTGAAAATAACGACATTCAAACAACAACTTTGGAATTTGAAAAATGATACATGCATTGAAGTTGTTGACAATTCAACTAAGGAAGACGAATTTGATGAGCCCAAATTTTTTGGACTTTCCGAAAATGAGTTGAATTTTAATGAGGTAGATTTTAATCACCATTCGGATTTTGAAATCAATATTTTTGAACAAATTCTCAATGATAAATTTGAAATTCAAATTGGTGAATTTAAACACGAATTTCAACCATTTATTCAATCTACCCCAAAAATCATCGAAAATAAAACAACTCAATCGATTTTTAATAAAACAACATTTGTTTTTCCAAATACATGTTCAAATTCAAAATCTTTTATGATTTGGTTTTTCAATCTTAAGCTGTGTCTCTCGTAATTGACGAGACAAATGAATCGGTCTTTAGAAGACTGTTTCATTTACTTCTTATCAATATATCTTCTGATTTACTGTAAATATTTTTTCTCTTGTAATTATAAGTCATATTTTCAAAATTTTCATTTTCTTTCCATTTGGGTTGACTGTGGGGGCATAGTCCAAATCAAGTGTGTGTGGGGGGGGGGGTCTCATTTTCATTCTGTTTTGCATAGTTTAAGTTTGTTTGTTTTTCTTCCCCTTTCTCTCTTTGCATTTTTTTTCCTTTTTCTTAAAAACAAAAAAGAGTTTCGCACTTCTATTTACTTTTAAATAAGACATAATGGAGTTAGCATATAATTTTGGTCGTTCGATTTAAATGTTTGGAAATTTATTTCTCTTAGCGGATAACGAAAAGAAAGTTTGAATTATGAGCAAATTTGGTGTAATTGGTATATAGGGAGATTCGTAGGTGATGAGTATGAAATGTTTTCTGAATTGTAATCCGATTAAATGAATGGTTAATTTAGACTACTTGCGGTAACATTTTAGATCGTTTAAGTGAAGTTGTGCTAAGATATTCTCTCTTAACTCTCTATCTCTTATGTTTAAAAAAAAAGAATGTATATATATAATAATAATCTAAGGGTATCCAACATTGCTAGTACATCTCGCGTTGGTGTGCAAACCCGCCAAGCTCTTTCTGACACCTTGTTGACAAAGTCAGCGTTGGTATATTTTGGTCTCATTTTATGAGTTGGACACCTTAGAATTACCGACCCTCACGTAAGTCGTAATGCAGTGTAGGGGTGGTATACCTAGGTATTTGTAAATAATAATAATGTAAATATTATGTAATAACGAGAGAGTTAGCACATAAAATCCAAGCACACCCTTCACTTATTCGACCTAACTTGTTAACCAAAAGGAAGTTGAGATGCCGTTTTACGATTGTCGATATCGATTATAGAATTCATTTCATATTTGAATTTTGTTTCTACCAAAACAACTGGCCAAGCTGGAGGAGTTCGTGACGATAACATGACTTTTTTTGAAGTTTTGATTAGGAACGGACTCAAATTTCATAGTGACGACCAAATTTGTGTTAACCCATTCATGTAATATTTAAAAGTAAATTATCCATTTGTAAATATTCCTTTAAAAGCTTGCATTCATATTGTAAATATTTCTAATCTAGCATTTTGTAAATATTTTTTGCATTCAACTTTTGGATTTTGTGGGTAGTATCCACTGAAAACCCTCACGAGACAACGCTCGTCCTACTGGGGACACCTAGAGGTTTAAAGGCTTGTTGCGTATGCTCAATGTAATTGTGCTTCCTACGAAAACGGATTTATCTTAGTTTTTTTTAACTTTATTCGAGGACGAATAAAAAGATAAGTGTGGGGGTATTTGATGTGTACGTTAATATGCATATTTATTCACACATTTATTCTTGTTTTAGTTTAAATAAATGTCATATGTGGGTATTTTATCGCGATTAAACCACAATTCAATTGATTTCAAAATATCATATATTCATCATCATACAAAGGAAAAATGATCATTTTTGTGCTTAAGTTATTTTGAGAATTTTTACTTGGACATTTTTCATTGTTTTTGTAGAAATATTGGTGCATATGGAAGAGGGCTTCATGAAGATTTATATGCGTACAAAGGAATGAAGAATTAATTCTCATACATAATCATGGAGGACCCCACTTACTATACTTAAAAGCTAATGGACAAATTAGTGGATGTTAAAGCTTCAGGAAAATTTGATGATGGATTAAAGCTTGATGATTACTTGGTGACCACACTTCCTAAAGGGCATTCTTTGTAGCACGCTAAAAGTGGATTAGGGTTTAGTCATGTATAAATAACCCATGTATGTTGATGTAAAAATAATCTTGGATTTTATTTTAGTTTAGAGTGGAGGCTGAAATCAAAACGTCTATTTTTTTCTTCCATGGCTTCTTAGCCATTTTTCTTATGTAATCTCAGTTTTATGCAAGTAGTTTAGATTTATTATATTGTTGTTAATTAGTTCTTTCTTTTCTTTTGTTCATATTCATGTTGAAACTTACATGTGTTGACTCGATAACACATATGAGTAGCTAATCCCTTTGATTTGGGGGTAATGAAGCTCTCTAACTTTATGTAAGTCCAACATTTGTATGATTTGTGATATCTAATTTGTGCTTCATGTTAGTGGATGTTGATGTAAGTTTATACAATTGATTTTGATAGTCTATGTTTGTTGACAACAAAATAGGTTATGCTTAGTCAATGTAAACACAAATTACATCAATATTTGCTAAGTGATTATTGATTTTGAAATAAAAGAAAGAATAAAATTTGATGGTTTATAGTTCTATTAATTGTTCATAAGCCATACCTAAAATAGTTTTTCTCTTTTGTTTCATTTTCATGAGAATCATAAGTGGTTTAAATGTTGTATTTTTGTCACTTAATGGAGATCATAGATCGTACGTTTGTTAATTTGCAGAAATATGAGAGGAGATTTACCTATAAATTGCTTTCATTTCATATTTAGCTCTCAACTTAGTTCTAGTGTTAATTGGTTTTGTTAGTTAAATCAATTTGAATTTTGGTTTAATTTGATTGAATAAAATTGAAATTACTTCTTTCCCTGCGGATCGACTCGTATTCGCCACGTACTAACAATTGTACGCCTTATGCTTGCGGTTTATTACACTTCGCGACAGTATTCTAATTCATAGAATATTCGTCGTCGAACAATAAACGTTAAGGGTTTCTTTTTGGCTTTTACTAATAAATCCCTAACTTTTATAACTTTAATAAAATTACTTCACAAAGCGAGGATGCTAGCTTGCAAGGTATGAAATCAACAACGGGATTGCAAACTATAATAAGTGTCTGGCTATCTTAGCCTTTTGTCCTTCTTCGACAAGATTGCCTTGATTTGTGGTGGGCTTTGGATCTTGTGCATCTGGTCGGCAGATCCTGCTCGTCTGGATATGGGGTTGTCATGTCAAGACAATCTTGGATTATATCAAGTGGACTTGTCAGTGACGCGACAATATTATCCACTCGTGGCTATCTTGGTCCCTTGTCCTACTTCGACGAGATTGCCTTGACTTATGACGAGTCTTGGGTCCTTTGCGTCTGGTCGGCAGATCCTGCTCGTTTGGTCATTGGATCGTCCTCACACGACGGTTCATCTAGTTATCTGGCTATATGGTTATTGGTTACTCTGGATTCATGGATTTTAAGTTTCCCTGACTTCCCGACTATGGATTTTCTGGTTGTCAGGTTATCGGACCCCTGGAGTCCTTTGGTTCATCCGGTTTTTCTGGTTATCCCTCTAAGGAATCTAGAGCGATCATCGGCTTTCATCTGATTTCAGGCTTTCGAGTTTTCTGACTAATGGATAATACAATCTGGTGCAATTGTGGATTTCTGGCTTATCAGTTTGGATTTCTGGTTAATACGATCCCGCACGATCGTGGTTCTCTATTTCTATGGTTATGAAAGTTCATTTCGAACTTCTCCACGCTTCGGTTTTCGGATTCTTGGATTTCTGGTTTCCTCGCAAAACATACCTTCCTTCGATCAAGCAAGATACGTTTTGGGGGCAAAATGTTGACATGCTTTTTGGTCGAAGCTTTCACACGTCAGGATTTTGGTTAATTACGCGCTTAAGCATCAATAACATCGTCAGAAACACAAAGCGATTTGGTCAAAGTCGCGACGTGTTTGGAAAAGGATTGAAAATGGCGTCAATTCGTAAAATCATCGTCGATGGACTCGGAAGAGCTGGCGCAACGAAAATACGTGATTAACACTGTCTGATCAACTCAAATTGGTTGAACGCATCGGTCTGATCACGTGACAGAACTTGTTGGGCAAAAATATATAGATTAGGCAAAAACAATGTCGTAAAAAACAGCTGATTGACATGCGTCGATCACGAGAAATGACTCACGCAAACAACCAACTCCATGAGAAAAAAGTAGCTACATTCAAGCCAGAGAAGAGGGTTTCTCCACCAGAAGCCGGATTTCCCGCCCCCACCCCCGGGCTCATTCTTGTCTATCGATCACCATTGCCTTAGGGCCATGGCTCTCTCCTACTATTAGCCTCATTAACTACTCATTTAGCTACAGTAACTTCGGGTCTGTTAGTACACAGGCTAGCCGCCCTCAATTGAAGGGGGGAACCGGGATCATCAACTACTGTTAACCTCATTAATTAGCGACTCACAACGTCAAAATCTGGTAAATCTAGCAAAAGTGGAAAACTCAGGTTTAGTACGATAAAAAGCATGTGAAAAACACGTCCGATCACTCAAAAATCGTGTGTGGCACCTTAGCTGATCACTCGAAAGATTTGGCCGATCATCGTGTTTGGCACATTGGAAACTGCCCTGGACAACACGGCGGATCACTGGATTTTTGCGTGTGCACGCCATGGTTTTCAATCTGGAAAATCGGTTTGGCAAATGGCTAGGCAAGCGCCCTGCATCACATCACATCAGATCTGATGCGATGTTTCATAGTTGTGCATTAGCCCCGGCATGCAGAGCCCGGGCGCGCATCGCGCTACTCTAATGCGATTTCTGGGCTTGGCAACACAGAAGGCGGGATCGGGCACAGCTTGGATGCGAGAAAACTCGTGATCGCATCAGGAATTCTTGGGTTTGGCACAGTATCGCATCGCATCAGGCATGATGTGATTTGGCAAAGCGGCTTGGTTCTTGGCATGGATGCGATGCGAGACTGGCTTGAGCGCATCATGGAAACACGGGGTTGGCACGATGCTGAGATGGTAGATTCAGTGGCGAGATTTCTGATGCGAGGTAGGCTTGGTAAGTGTCAAGCGGATTTGACATGGCTCGGCTATCGGGCGGATCACCATTTTTTAAGTGAACCACACGTGATTCATGCAATTTCTTTGATGCGATCTGGCACAGTGGCCAGGATGCGATTTTTTCACTCCGAGCATGCTAAGATGCGATTTTTTGGATGCGACGAGGTTGTGATGCGATTTTTCATGTGTGGTCTCTATAGGATGCGATTTTCTGGCAGTGAACCCAAATATCACCTACTCCTACCTAACCCACTCAACTGTAAATACGTCAAGACTTGGCCTTCATTTGGATCTGTTTCCCTTGGATTTTTGGACTTCTTAGAGCTCTCAAGCACCATTAATAACAGTCACCTTCTTCTCCATGACCATTGGACATGGCATGGACCACTAAAACGTTGCACAAATGTTTTGCATCAACTTTTGGACATCTATAAACATAATTACACTGCTTTTGGAATGAACTGGACGTTTTTGGATTTCTTGGACATTGAAGCTATTTTCTGGACATTGTTGATCGAGTCAACGCATTTTTTGCTCAACGAAGAAGAAGAAGGAAATTTTATTTGTTGTTTATAATTAACAACTATTTTATCGTTCTACTGTAACGCTTTGTATTAAGTATTGTCCAGATTGTACAACATTGTAATTGAATATTATATGATGAATGATTACTATGAAATGGACGTAGGCGTTAGTTCCTAACCAATATAAAAAGTTGTGTGTTCCCCGCATTACTTTACTTCTAATTTGGATTATTTTTTTCACAATACACATACACATCGAGGGTTAGTGTGCGCTGAATCAGTAACATTTCTCCTCGTCAACAGGTTTCTTATGAAAACGGATGTACCTAAACAAAAGAAGTTCAAAATTGGGCCAAAACGATAAATTGTGTTTTTATAGGATATGCACAAAGTAAAGTTGCATATCGGTTCGTAGTATATAACTCTAAAATGGATGATATTCAAGAGAATACCATCATTGAGTCAAGAAATGCCAAATTTATATAATATACTTACCCTTTAAAACAACCTATCGAACGTAATGGTCAAACAAAAATATATATTTTTAATCCATATAAGGGTAATAATGAACAAAGTTGTGAAAACCCACAACACAATAATAATCAACAATCGGAGGAACTAAGGAGAAGTAAAAGGAAACATATTTCAAAATCTTTTAGACCTGACTTTTAAGCTTTAATGTTAGAAAACAAACCACAAACATATAATTAGGCATTTGAGGCTCTTTACTGGAAGGAAGTCATTATCAACGATATAGGATCCATTACAAATAATTATACATGGGAATTAGTAGACCTACCTCAAGAATGCAAAGCCTTAGGTAATAAATGGATATTTAAGAGAAGATTAAAACCTGATGGCTTAGTGGACAAATACAAAGCATGACTTGTGATATGAGGTTACAAGCAAAAGGAAGAGTTGGACTACATCGACTCATACTCTCTTGTAACACAAATAACTTCCAATATTATGACAATAGAACTTGCATCAATACTGCAATTAGATATTCAACAAATGGATGTTAAATAACATTTCTAAATAGAGATCTAGATGAAGAGATTTACGTGAAACAACTTGAGTGTTTCCTAAAAGCAGGAAATGAACAAAGAATTTGCAAATTAGCAAAAAAAAATTGTATGGGCTTAAACAGGCACCTAAAAAATGGCACGAACAGTTTAATAAATCAATGACATCAAGTGTATTTCGTATAAAAGAATGTAGTCGATGTGTCTATATCAAAATTACATAAAACTTATGCCTTTGTGCATTTATAAGTTGATGGTCCACTCATACTAGGATTCAATAAAACATAACAACATTAACAAAAATTAGGATCTCCACCATATTTAATATGAAAAGTATTGGAATTTCTGATGTAATTCTTGGAATAAGAACACATAAAAATCCACAAGGATAATCGCACTATATTGAGAAAATATTGGAAAAAATTAAGCAGCATAACATAACTGTTGCAAACTCACCTGTAAACTTGAATCAAAATTGGGCCAAAAATAGCGGTGATGTTATTTATCACTGCTATATTTGACCAGACATAGTATATGTCATACACAAGCTTAACATTATGTACGTAAAGAACTATACTGGACCAGACATAGCATATGTTGTAAGTAAACTTAGCCGGTATACGAAAAACCCAGAAAAGAATCACTGGAACGTTATAGTTCGAGTATTAGGATATCTGGAATATACACATAATTGTGGATTGCATTATTCAGGATATCCATTTGTAGTAGAAATTCAATTGGATTACTGGGTTATTGGACACGGAATGCTTAAGTGGATATGTGTTCACTTTGACTAATGTAGCAGTATCTTGAAAATCTTCAAAACAGACCTGCATACAAGATCTACAATGAGATTTGAATTCTTTACACTGGACTAGGCCATAGAAGAAGCGGAATGGTCGAGATTTCTTGAAAGATATTCAAATCTTTAAAAAAAAAAAAAAAAAAAAAAAAAACTATACCGTCAATAAGTGTACATTATGATAACCAATCTGCTATTGGTAGAGCAAATAGTAAACTATATAATGAAAAGTCTAAACATATTCGTCATAGACAGAAAACTATAAGACAGTTTCCCCCTAATGGAGTTATTATTATCGAATATGTAAAGTCAAAGGATAACATTGTGAATCCACTAACAAAAGGCTTGTCTAGAAAGAAAAGAAATAACTTATCGATGATAATGAGAGTAATGCCAATAACATGAGAATTTTTTTCCTCGATGGGAACCCCACCTAGTTGACTGGAGATCTCAATATCTAGGTTCAAAGGGACAACTAAGTTTAGGATAAACTTAGCAGTGCTGATAACATTCAGACCATTCTTATGATAAGTCGACGCATGAAGCGTCAGAGGATAATATAAGCTTAGCTTTTAATGAAGCCTACACTCGGCTAAAAAGAGAACCTAGTGGTGTATTGCGAGATGCACTTTATAGAATCACCTACGTGAGCATAAAGGCTTTGCTTCAAGCAGGTGTTTATGGTAAAACGAACACAAATAGAGTAACAAAGAAGATGAGAAATATTATTGTACGTTATCTATGGATCAGACATACACAAAAAGCTTATAATTCTAGCACAAACAAGCTTACTGATTCGCTAGCAAGTCCAATAGATAATCACTATGAAAATTCAAGTTCTTTGTGCTACTTTAACCAATGCAATAATATTCCATTGAACTAAGAACATAGAAGCAAATACTTATTAATGTAGTGGATTGTTAGAAATGAATGATAATAGATGAAAAAAATGTGAAAACATTGAAAAGAGAGAGGTACTAAATGTTTGGAATATGGATAATCTCACATTTTAGTATTTAATCAACATTATATGTTTATACACTAAGACGAAGATGTTATTATAGTTTTCATGAGACAAAGAGACACATGAAAGATAAGTTATCCTATTAAGTGGTGCAAAGCACCCCCCACGACCTTCCCCATGCATATACGCCCGTGCCCGAGCCCGAATCTGCTTTTACTTATTCAAACGGATACGATAATAAAAACGGTCGCGTAAAGGGTCGTAACTTTTCAAGCGTTATAACTATCAAAACAATCTCCTAATAGTTATATAAAGGACGAGGCAGAACAGAACAGTGATATAATCAATTAACTTCAAATTTTGTTCTTCTCCTTCTTTCTCAGACTCTATTCAAACTTTATTTCTCTTGAGTTCATTGTCCCCAGCAAATTCCAGCATAGTTTTGCAGAACGAATTCAATTTTTCGCGGAAAACAATTATCCTCACCCTTTTGCGCCATAAGAGGGAGCAATATTGTTTAAAGAAAACAGATTGTTGTACACTCAAACAAACTAAAAGGTACTATATTTAATTGTTTACTAACATTTTTAAAAGTACTTGCAACAATTTTTGTAAAATCCTTACAACAATTTTTGCAAACTATTTGCACCAATTTTCTATAACATAATTAAACACGGCTTTTGTAAAGTATATGCAACAGTGTTCCTGAAAAATAAATTAACATGGTTTTTGCAAAATACTTGAAAATGGTTGTCTACAACATTGTTGTAACATTTTGTATTGGATAATTTGCCTAATTAGGCTAGTTTTGGAAAACAATAACTGATTTAGCCTTGTTTCGGTTTTATTTCCAAATATAGGCCTGTTTTGGCTAAGCATCCGTTGGCGAATTTTCAAAATTCGCCTGTATACTAATTTTGGAAGTTCGCCAACGCATTTCAACTAGTTTAAAAACATTTTAAATAAAGACTGTTTACAACAAGTTTAAATACATTTCCTGGTTCAAAAATTATTCGCAATTCAATTTAAACAAGTTTACATACAACATACAAACATTGTTTTGTACTCGGTAATTTATGAATAAAAAAACGTTGTAACACTAGTTTTCATCTAATACATTACAAAATGATTCCATCTAATTCAAGTAACCATTACAAACAAACAAGATGATGTAGAAAAAAGGATATAACTTGCATACAAACATCGTTCGATACAACAAATTATAGGACATAGCATACAAAAATCGTTTGACGCAACATATAACTATGACCGACCAAATACAACATAACTTTGAATACGTCTGGCAAATCAAATACAACACAACACAACATATAACTACGACCGACCGACATATTACAACACAACATATAAATAGTGGCCCCCTTCTCAACCTCAATACAGTTATGGCGGTTTATTCCATACATCAGCAAGTGTAGGATAGTCCTGCGCACTGTAGGCTTGTAAGTAAGGAGGCATATCGTCCGGTATATGCTGCATCATGTCAAACTGTCTCATAACCCTATCGAGAAGGTGCCAAGCGGCGGTTGTGTAGGCAATCATAGGTACTCTCGCAGTTCAGAGGTACGTAGCGGCTGTGCACATGGGTGGAAGTGTGCCAAGCACTTCCTGAGTGTGTGGTGTCCATGTAACCTTATCTTCTTCAAGGACGTCCAACTCATTGCGGTAGAACTTCACACTTCGTCGTGGTATTTGTCGCGTACTTTTACGTCTTACCCCACCTGTTACACGATTTTAAAGAACATGTATTAGAAATATTATATATTGTGTTTAACTAAAAAAAGATCAATAAGTATATCTAGATCCAAGCGACATCGATGGATCAATAGAATTAGGCCTCACTGATAGTCTTCCTACAGGAAGATAAGTTCAGGACCAAAGCTGTGTTTCGAAATAAATTATTAAGAAAAGAGAATGATTCATCATATTGTATAATAGTAAACTATAGAAATACGGTTCTAACCTGAACAAGTGTCATGCAACCTACAATAGAGCCAAACTGTAACAGCGCGAGCTTAGACATCTCTTGACACGTATAGACCAACATTGCACTACCTCATGAATATGTAATGCACTTCCCTAGATCAGCTAAATACAGTAGCCATCTCAAATCTATACGGTTCTTGGTGTGATCGCTAATCAATCTGCAAAAAATAATGTGCACTATAATGCAACGAGCCCGCTGCTGAATCTGAATCTTGGTGGCATCTTCAGTAATATCATGCGTCAACTGATTACGGTACCACGCGATCTCAACGAACTCACCACCCCTTACTCGATCGGTCGGTGGATCAAGCCCAAATAGGTCACGAGATAGCTGCAAATAATCAAATCCTCTACCAACGTATGCAATAGCATTGCCTTCAACAGGCAATCCCAGCAAAACAACATCTCCCAAGGTGATAGTCATCTCACCGACTAGTAAGTGACACGTGGATGTCTGGCCTTCACTTATCTACTAAAGCAGTAATAAGACAATGATCTAACTGGATGTATCATAATCTAAAAATATGCATAAATCCAGCCCTATCAATCTCGGATATAACACGAGGATGTGAAGATGTTACTTTCTTCAGTGATGTGGAGTGGTCAATGACAAAATCTGCCTTGTCAATCTGGAATTTTAATAGATAACCAAAAAAAATAAAAAAAATTCAAGGTTTGATGTCCAATGCAGAAAAGAATACAAAACATTATAAAATGCAACATTTATAAAAAGCCACATGCATATGATTATGATTTGAAGCCCTATGCTGCTGTTGAAGATATAACACGCTCAGATTAACCGGTCCAGACTCCATCTCGAAATACTCTACAAAATGCAGAATTTACTATTAAAGACGTTTACATAAGTATTATTTTCTAGAACATGTTATACTTTTTTAAAAGTGAATATTAGGCACACATCCCTAAAACCAAACTTAATTAGAACAGCCTCCCTCCCTAAGTTTCCATGCAAACCCGGTCCCCATTTTTATACTTACGTGCTTATGCAAAAAAAAAAAAAAAAGTGCTGAAGAAAATAATCTGCAAACATTTCGAGATATCTACGGAAAAAAAAAGTACCACACATGTATGCAACTATTGCAGAAGCCGTTTCCATTGAAAATCTGGACAGAAACTTGCATATATGTGTGCAACTATTTGAAATACTTGCACATATATATATATATATATATATATGCAAGTATTGCATGAAGGAAACTTGAATTTTGCCTGCGGATTATTGCACACATGCATGCAACTTTTTTGTTTTACTACACACTTGAATGCAAATAAATGTGAACTGATTTGCACGACTACGAATTATTGCACACTTTTATGTAAGAATTCTGCAATACTTGCACAGATGTATGCAAGAAAACCAACACAGATGCATAACTGAAATACTTGCACAGATGTATGCAAGAAAATTCAAATATGTGCATAGTATTATGCATTTAACTGCAGTTTCGCTGTTTTCTGTTATTTTTTGTTTTTGTTGCGTTGTTTGATGGTTTTTTAATCTGAAATTTTTGTCGAATGCATGTTTAATTTAAATATGAATATACATTTTTATTTTTATTTTATGAATTTTTAAAATTAGGGACCTAATTTATAATAAGTTTAGGACCGGATGTGAGCATAATTTTGAAACTTAATAGGGACTTGTGCCAAACGGACCCTTTTGAAAACATCTTTTAACATGTTATGCTTCCTTAAACATGTTATACTTTTCTAATTGTTTACATAAACAAGGAAAATTATCTACGACAACATTTCCAAACCAATACAATGGTTTTTTCAATTTGCACACCTGTGCCAAACAGACCCTTATAAAGCATCTTTTAACATGTTATGCTTCCTTAAACATGTTATACTTTTCTAATCGTTTACATAAACAAGGAAAATTATCTACCACAACATTTCCAAACCAATACAATGGTTTTTTCAATTTGCACACATCTTCAAAATACACAGCTCCAACAAGTCGTCAATCTCATGTTCAAATGATCTTAACTTCAAACAAACAAGTTTATTATCCAACTCAAATGCACACAACTTCATTTGTAATCAACCGCATTATCTAATCATACTAAACTCTAACTATATAACCCAATAACCAACCATCAAATATCCAACATGCTAGAATCGAAAACGTGAACAATGTACATATTTATATTTGTAATTACAACATAAAAACTTCTTACTAGTAAGCTACAATCAGCTCCATGACCTATAATACTTAAAATTATATGACCTAATTTCAAAATCAAAATCTAGGGTTTAGGTTTTTACCGATTTCATGTTGTACGTCGGATGTGCTAGCCATTGTGAGTTTTTTTGGAAACGAACTAAGGGAAAAATGGATGTGAATGGAGTTGATTTATGTTTCTTGTTTTTATTTTTCGTGGTGGCTGAAATGAGAATTGGGGAAATAATGAAGAGGAAGTGGAGGAGAAGCAGCTCTCGGGTTTATGTATAATAGGTTTTGTTCGAAGAAGAAGTTTGGAAATTCGCTTTCGTTCGAAGTTCCAAACATCGCCTTCGTTCGAAGTTCCAAACTTCGCCTTAGAATAGATCAAAACAGGTCTATACCTATAATTAAATAAATAAAATGGTCTAAACGTGTTAATATTAACACAAACAGACCTAAGGCTGAAATTCATCCTTTTGTATTGCATATTTCATATTTTTTTAACATTAATTAGTTTGAATGTGTTCCATTGCGTGATAAGCTTGAGAAAGCATAGCCATTAATTTAAAATGTAGGGAGTTTATAATTTAGATTTTTTTTTTAACAAAAAAAAATTCTTTATTGTTCATTTCAAATATGGAGCTATTTTAAATTTCAGCCAACTTTTGATTTAAATAACTATACTGCAGACCATTTACAAATTCCAGCTATATGAAATGGTTTGATCTGATGGCCCCTATTAACAGAGAGGAAAGTGGAGTTCCTTTCCTTACCAACCCCAACATTTTTGGATTCTCAGAAATAATTACTGGAAATATGAGTCCAAGCAACAAGTGTCTAATAATTTAAAAAGGACATGATGAAGACATTTCCCATCTCTGCTATTCAAAAGAGCATTATATTACACTGTGTGGAGTCCAATATATTATATGCTGCAGACAGGGACATATTCCATTTATGAAGTCTGAGTACATAAGAATATTCCAATGTTGATGAGCATTTCTCCGCTCTGTTGACGTATATCCACCCGTCTAATATACTGAATTCTGTTATTATGTTTTCATATTTCAAAGTTGGTGCTTAATGATCCTCAGTCCCATGGCAAAATCTACAAATGTAAAATAAAATCAACACACACACACACACACACACACACACATATATATATATATATATATATATATATATATATATATATATATATATATATATACTTACATTCAATGGCAACCCAAATAGTGAGCATCCCTTTAGCCTACCACTTTTCCATCATACCTTTCCTCCCTCTCTCCTTCCACTAACTCTCTCACCTTCCACTAACATTAAAATAATATAAACGAGAGGTGAAAAATAGGGAGACTAATAGGGGGTGCAGAATAAGGGGTGTCATTGAACGCTCGCCAATACTGACATGTCTGCGTGCATAACCAAGAGTCGTTTAGTGGTGTCTGTGCATAGCAGTATAGCAACTCTTCAGAGACAATACTAATGTACCATTTTCTATAAATACTCAGCCATTCTCACTCACCCTCCTTTCCTTTTTATATATCCTCTCCATTCTCTCTTCACATTTGCACAAAAGCTCTTTGCAAATTCATTATTACATTGCAGAACAAAAACGTACGATTGGAGATATTTTTATAATAATTGTGAACAGAAGAAAAGAAAATATGTATGCTGAACCTGGGTTCATGTATCCATTCCTTCCAAGCTACAATAATGCAGAGTTTTCTTATGATACCCATCAAATGGTATATTTTATATGAAATTTTCTGGTATCCTAACATTTTGTTTACCAATTTCATATGCATATGTAATATCTTTGCATTTCGTACATGAGATTTCAGTTTCGTATTTTGGATGACATCAATTTTCTCAACAAATTTAGTTATAAATGTTGAGAACTTAATTGGTAGTTTGAGTACCTGGCAGATTGGTTGATTTTTTATTAGCGTTATTTACTGAACCTCTTTAGCAGTTTACAGAAAATTTAGAAAGGGGTGTTTGGATGAACTTATCTTTTGTTCCCTTTTTATAATTATTTTGCTAGTTAAAATATTTTACTAACTTGTTAGAAATACACAATTCATAATGACTTATCATGGGTTTCAGTGAATCTGTTTTCAGAAACAATAATCTTAAAATTAGTAGTAATGATATTGTTACCTTCCACTCAGTAGGACCCATAATAACTACCAAATTAAATTATTTTGCTTAATATTAAAGGTGAATTTCTTGTTGTTGGAGTTGCTCTTTGGTAATTAAGGATTTTTGTTTATTTCCTTCCTCTCTGAATGTACAGCTATATCAATAGGTAAGAGTATAGTTACTTGATTTTAGTGCCAGTTTTATGTCAAAGCTAGTTCGATGATTAAAAGAAATGAAGATAATAGACTTTTTGTTCTTTTGTTTAAATGGGTTAGTATTTAATAAGTTCCATTTTAAACTCAATTATTTAGTTTACAAAATTGTCTCTTGATTTATCAGCAAAACATTGTTATTTTCAAGCATCTTTTATGTTATTATTCAACATCTTCACATCTGAACTAGGGACCAATTTGTTTCGTGTTTACAGAGAATGCGAAACTTTTAACTTATATTCGTTGTATCTTCTTGTTGGTTTGACGCACTATCACACAAATTTTTAGTATCTCAGCTAAATCGATTTTAAAGACAAATTAGAGGACTATTTTGTCTACTGCAAGATTCCAAAACAAATAATTTCATCAGATCCACAAGGTAAAGAATTTTGTTTTTACTAATGTATTATTTGCGAATATGGAAATCATGCGAGAGTGTGTGTGTGTATTGACACACACACACACTGTGTATCTGTTTGTGCACGGCACCAAATTCCTTACCTATGTATGATATTCTAGGATTCTTCCCATAGCACAAATAAAAATTATTTTCTGCACAATGACATAAAACCATATAGATATAATTGTGTTTTAGATTATCACAGAAAGGATTTTCAGTATAAATAATAATACTGATAAAAAATGTCTCGGCTGATGTACACTGCAAGTACAAAGGTTTAATTAATGGAATTGTTATCGTTCATATACAGGGGAATTATGCGCAAAATTCGACATTCGATTATGATCTAGGAGCAGAAGGAGACTTATTCAAAGCACCTGAACCAATTATGATCGAAGACGAACCTCTAGTCACATTAGATCCTCTAAGTGCTGCTTTGACCATTATATCAAATGGACAAGATGTGATGACTGATACATTTGAAGTTTCTGATATGATAGAGTCACTGCAAAACGAGCAGCTTAACGACGTGTTCAATGAGTGCAGGAAGGAGCTTTTAGCTAAGTACACAATCAATGATGGTTTAAACGAAACAGCACCAAATGCCAATGAAGTTCCCATTCAAGGATGCTTTATTTCCCACGCAGGTCATTTACAAAAAAGTGTGAGTTCTGGGTGCCTAAATTCTATGGATTGGGTTAGCGATGGTTATAGCCTTGGACATAACTTTTTAGACTTTCCAAGTGCTGATTTCGAAACTGCATTTGGATTAAGAAGAACATGCAGCGAAGGCGATATTCAGGTCGGTAGCTAAGCTGATTTTCCAATTCAAGATATATATATATATATATATATATATGTCCATATTTTGTTGAATCTAAGTCCATTTACGTACAGTCTCTAGGGAACAAAGGATTTGCAAGCAGCATGCGTACATCCTTTGTCAGACAACTGACCATCAGCGAACTGAAGTCTGAACAACGAATGCAGAAACTTTCCAGATACAGAGATAAGAAGAACAAGAGAAATTTTGGAAGAAAAATCAAGGTAAAACTGCTACAATATCCTGGGTTGGACGATATGTACATTTATGAAAATTCAAACATTACAAATTACGATTGATGTATATGTCTTGTTTGCAGTATGCATGCCGGAAGGCATTGGCAGATAGCCAGCCTCGAGTGAAAGGAAGGTTCGCTAAAACTGAAGATGGGGAGGTCTCAAAACAAGTCAAGTGAAAAATGTACAGTATTTTCATGCAGAAAGTGCACGAACAACTAGCGGTGGTCAGGAATTAAGCATGTACAATAATCATATGTTGTTTATGTCCTTATGCGTTCCATGCTTGCTAGGTGATATAGGATGACCTGAAAATGTTCTCTGCTTTGGGGTTTGTTATTCTTGTCATGTAATCTTGTAGTAATAAAATCAGTCACCTGTAACTCAGGTAATAAAACACAATCTTATGGCAGCTTGTTACTCACTCAGGGTTGATGTAGTATTGTTTTCTTTTGAAATTTCTGGTTGAATATGCAAAAAATAAGGCAAAAAATGAGGATTTTAAAGAATATTTGTGTAACTTTGACAGAGGACTGCTGGGGGATAAAAGATAGAACGGCACACACAGTTCCAGGTTACAAACAAGCTAAAAGCCCACTGATCAACTCAAGTACATACAACTTCTCCCAACCCCCGGACCAAACTTTACATAACCTACTTTGTGTCTGCTGAGGATCATCACACAAATTAATTAGTTGCTTTTTATATGTCATTTCATCCCTAAATAATAATGTTTTGGGTTTTGTTAACATGTGCCCCAAGGGCACATGCTTAGAATTGTATTAACATACAAACAGATAAAAATATTTATTTTAATTACCTAACTTGATCTTACAACATAAATAAATGAACTGTGCTAGGGGGCCCGAAAATTATGTATACGGATGGTGCAAGAAAAAATCCAACGGTGGATTTCAGGGGGTGTACATATTGATGTGTGGCTGTGTTTATTTCGGGCTCATTCCCTGACCTATGCTTTCGGGCCTTCTAACTTGCTGTAAATGATAGAACTGTGCTAGGGGGGCCGAAAATTATGTGTTCTTAGAGCACATGATAACATTTTCCTAATGTTAATTACCCATAATAAATGCTTGCTATAATGGTCCACTAATTAATTAATTTCCTTTTTATATCCAACTCAAAAGATGCCTCCTTTTTGTGATTATCAATTCATAAGCAAGTTATCTCAGTTATTCACTTTCACACGATGGACATATGGGGAGAATGAATTTGAGGACAGGAATTGAGCTGGAAAAAAATACTAGAAGTAACCATCCATTAATAAAAACAGGCATTAAACCACCATTATCCCTCAATTAAACATGAATGCAATTAAAGCTTCAGCTTGGACTATTATCGAATCATTATCTCACAATTAGCAATGGATTCCGGAACTAATACAGACCTACTGGTGTAGTTTTTGGCTACAACAACACTGAAATCTGGTTCCGAGATAGATCGTAGTCTCAAAAATGAGCTCAAGAACATGGAGCGGACGGCGGTTAAAACAACAAAAAGCATAAAACCGAAGAAAATAACAAAAGGACGACAAATTTACAGTGGTGTAGGACTTACCCAACATTCACTATCAGTTAATTATTTTGTCGATCTAAGGCGCGAAGGCTGAAATCGTCTTGTCATTTTCCTTTCTTGTCTCTTGATGGAAAATTACACTATGCACTGGGACCTCTACGTTTTGTAATTTTGGAATAAAGTCATTAGTGAAGAGGTTTCACTGTGGAACGGAGGATTGTGATTGAGATGCTTTACATAATTTGGTAGAGCGTTCAATGAAGTTATTGATGACATATTGCCTGTCGATGGAGCATGTAATTAAGTTTGCTGTTAGTTTGGTTGTGGCTCTGTTGGCTCTTACCTGAGGCATTGATTGTCATATGTAAGCTAACGTGGCATTTAACTCGAGAGAGCTGATAAGACCAGAATGTAAGCAGGGATGGAGAAAAAATCCGTACCCACGGCTACCCGTGCATAAAATCCGTCATGAGTATGAAACGGATAGCTAAATGGGTACCCGTGGATAAAATAAACGGGTTTTTTTAATATCCATTAATTAATGGGGCGGGTACGGATAGTAAGATATCCATGTCCGTGGGTACCCGTGCCCGTATTGCGTGTTTTTTTCAATGCATAAATCATTGTTGTTGGTTTTTGCGTATTTGTGCACATGTTTTTATTGAACAATTTAACTCATCCTGCAAAAGTTCTTGTTTGACTCCTCCTCACTGATTTATATCAATACGTCGCCAAATTCATGCAACACGTTGCCAAACTACAAGACAGGTCTAATTTGTTTTTTTATTGGATGTATTTTTAAACAATTTCAATAAACAGTTAAAAAAAGAACTGAATAAAATATTATGGATACCCGCGGGTACCCACGAATACCGGCAACTTTTTTAAAACCCGTTTAATGGATACCCGTGCGGATATGGGGCGGACACACGGCAAAAGATTACCAAATGGGGCGGGTGATGGGGGATACTACCCGTGCCCGCCCCGCCCCATTGTCATGCCTAAATGTAAGCATGTAACAGAGGATCAGAAGAACCAGAAAAAAAAAAAAAAAAAAAAACTAGTTTGCCAACAGTCAGAATGATTTCAATCCAACAAAGAGAATAAAATAAAATCAATGAACGGTAGATTTGAATGAAATATACATGGTGAAATAACGAGGTTCGGCTATGTCTACGTCAACATACATAACAAAGTTTGTTACTCCTTCATTTCAAAAAGGAGTACAATATGAGAAGAATACAAATCATTCAATATAAATACTCACCGGATAAACAGTTGTCTTTGTATTGATAGGACCAAGAATGAGGAATGCATTGGAAATAAGTATCAAATGTTTTCAAATAACCCTTATTTGACTTCAACACAAATCTAGCATATTTAAGTTTATTTCCATATATATATTTATTTGATTGGTTCATCAAATCAGACAATATATCTTTTTACATTAACTGATTATATTTCCAATTTGTTTTCTATAGTTGACTGATGACAACAATCAATTAATATTTCTCCTTAATAAATTTGAAATATATTTTGTTGGGGTTTTGCACACAGCGAAAGTTTGACAAAACACCCGAAAAACAAGATCTTTTTCACCCAATCATTTGAAGATGAATTTGATTGAAAATAACAACATAAATAGATCGGAAATAATAACAATACACAAATATTTCACCCAACCACGATCTTTATTAGTTCACCAAAAACAAATTTTGTTTACCCTCAATGGATCAAAAAAAAAAAATAAAAAAAAAATACAATGAACCAATAACCTTATTGAGATAGACTAAGAATATCTAGATGACTACAAATATTATTGGAGCAGAAGAGCGATGAAGAACGACGACAAACCCTTGAACAATCTGGATACACCAACTACGTCTTTCAGCAGTAAATAAGAATAACTACCCTCAATCCAAATTCCTACATCTTCCTCTCTAGTGCGCCGCAAGCCCTTGGAGGCACACAACCCCACCAGATTTTCTCACATGGTTTCTTTTTTGTTGGCTTTTGTTCGGTTTTTTTTTTTTTTTTTTTTTTTTTTTTTTTTGTTTGATCTAAGAAGGCTGCACATATAGTAGAATAGAAGACCTAGACAAATATTCAAACTGCCCCTTCAAAATATCTCCAGAATATAAACTTTCATTTGTTTCCTTCTATGGTAAAATCAATTAATCAAACTAATTAATCAACCAATCAATCAACCAATCAATCAATAAAATCAATTAGTCAATTAATCAAATCAATCAATCAATTAATCAAATCAATTAATTGATTGCATTCTCTTCATATATTTGAATCAAAAAATTCAACACTCCACCTTGATTCAAATATTACATATCTCCAACAATCCTTAAATAAGTTAACCTAGCTCTTTCAATGATACCTACTCTCAATTAAAACCAACATCGATTTCAAGGCAACGAGATACACATCAGTCGATTTGAAAGGACTACGATTGCACCTCAATTACAAACGCAACCCACCGTCTGCAAAAGATGCATCTACCACCTGAGCTACACCGCGCAAAATTAACGGTCTAAAAGTGCTTGTAATACCACAAAGACCTTTATCTCGTCTTTATGGATTTCACAACTCAACATTCGTCTTCCGTTTGACATGATCTCTTCATCTCTGGGATCCCTCGAGCATCATCAACATCTAGACCCTTGCTGATACCATGATTTTTCACCTTAGGACCATCATCAATGACCATATTAACCTCTCCAACTTACTATGGACTAGGTTCTTTATCCGCCACCCGCCTTCTTCTTCGTCTTCTTCCATCTTCCCTCATCCATATCAAATGGTTTCTTCTCATCTCCATCAATCAGACCATTAAGGCATGGAACATCCACTATCACAGGCTTCCAAATCCCCCAATATCTACCATCAAAAAACAGTCATCCATGAAATCAATATCATTTCCGACATCTGAAATCATCAACCCAACAAACACTCCAAGTTATGCGATGATCTGAGCTCTGATACCAACTATTGGAGTTTTGCGTGCAGCGGAATTTTACAAGACACCCGAAAAACAAGATCATTTCCACCTAATCACTTGAAGATAAATTTGATTGAAAATAACAACATAATAGATCGGAAATAATAGCAATACACTAATATTTCACTCAACCACCTCACCAAAAACAAATTTTATTTACACTCAATGAATCAAAACCAAAAATAAACAAAATATCATGAACCGATAACCTTATTGAGATAGGCAAAGAATATATAGATGACTACAAATATTATTGACGTAGAACAGCGATGAAGAACGACAACAAATCCTTTGACAATCTAGATGCACCAACTACGTAATTTACTATAACAGCGTATCCAGTAGGCAGAATGGTGTGATGCTCGCTTCGTTATAGTTTTATTTATATGTCAACATTGATATACATACTTGAAACTTGCTCATGTTTTTTCCATTGGAAATTTTCATGTTCTCCGTGAAATTGTAATGTAAGATTAAATCTAATTGTCTCATTTTGTTTAGTGAAACACCCCACCTCCGTTAGGGTCACTCTCAAAGGGAATGCCCTAATTTTGGTGGAGGTTTATAAGTATAAGTCACAGATATACAAGACAGATATAATAACACATATTTTTGAACAGCGGAAAACAACAACTTTTATTTCTTCAAAATACGTGTTACACAAACCATGCCATAATACTTCCCAAAATCATAACTGTCTTGATTACATTATTTAAAGAAGCATGAAGAAAACATAAATAAACTGCAAAAGTCCCCTAATTGCAGTCCAAAGCCATAGTCCAAAACGGAAAAGATCCAAGCAATACATTTTTTCTCTTCAAGCTGGATGTGAAAACTGGTCAAGCTGCGGTATTCCCTCCCTGAGAACCTGGGGGGGGAACGGAAGAAAAAGAGGCGAAAGGAAAAAGGGTCAGTCATAAAGACTGAGTAAGTTCTAGTGACTTTCAGTGTAGAAACGGTTAAAACAACCTGTCATGTATGAACTGGAACTAAACTTAAGAATGGTGTCAAGGTGAACAAGATAGACTAAGTTGATCAGGATAAGTCAAGACAAGTCAAGTAAAGCATCACATGTTCGAGATTCGTTGCATCGACTGTACTAGTATACTAAGCCCATATCACAAGTTAATCACGAAATAAATCCCACGACCCAATATCATGAAATGGCCCTGAAACGGGGTCTGACCCAAGTACGGGGTCCTACGGAGCGATTATCTAGTCGACCGGCTCCCTACAAGTTCTAGCTCGTCAAGTGTCCGTGTCATACGGCTAATCACGAATGTAGTCACCTGTGCTGGGTCCACCTTCGGGTGTATCAGCCCTAGGGTGTCAACCCCTGACACGATTCAAGATGCACAGATAAATCTACGGATACCCAGTGTCTGCCCTGGATACGTGCACGATCGTAGTCCACCGAACCTACACTGGCGTACCCCACTGCCGTCGTTCACCTCTTACAATCAGCCCAGTAATCGTGCCCCACCCGGCCTAGCCCCAGGGTACCTTGATACATCTAGAGGGTTACTGCTGAAAGGGGTCGTGTCTAGGGTTTCGCCTAATAGATTAGGTCATGTAATTCGTGACCTAACCCGCCTAACAGATTAAGTCATGTAATTCGTGACTTAATCCTTTTCCAGTCTAGTCATGTTAAGATGGTTAAGTATGTCATTTCAGTTCACGACTTAACCTGCCTACGTGTCATGTCAAGTTGGCTAAGTGTTGTCGTTTTCAAGTTCATGACTTAGCCCTACAAATCGTGTTCAAGTTGGTTAAGTTGTCTTTTCATGTTCATGACTTAACCCTAATTGGCATTAATTGATTCGTTAATGCACCGAACCACTCACATTGGATCCTATTGTTCGTAGCCACTGGATTTGTCGGGCGGTTCCGGACAGGTTTACGCTACGAACTCAACCCAACCTCGGGTTTCAAGCGCGATGTGACCAACTACCCACATTGGATCCTATTGTTTGTAGCAACTGGATTTGCCGGGCGGTTCCGGGCAGATTTACACTACAAACTCAACCCAACCTCGAGTTGGCCACTTTCTTGTTTTCTAAAGTCATGTCCATGTTCTTATCAGATTTTGCTATTTCCACATCATGTTCATATATCAACTTCGTGCCCAACTAAGGCATGTTTAAAGTCAAGTTATGGCATGTTCAAGTCAAGTTTTCGTGCCATATTTCATGTTCTACTTATGCCAAATTTCACAGTTTATGATTATAATTAATTCAAGTTTTGTCTATTCTACCCAATCGTATCCCCAACGTATATAAACGTACTTCGTTCACAAGCATAAACAATTCAAGAGATAAAGGGGAATAACACCAAACATGTGATAGGCATATGTGACAATTCCAACATCACTTGCATAATAAACAGGCTATAACATATCACATGGTTTCAATACTAGCATGATGATAACTTGGCATAGTAATGATTCCAACTTAATTTAACATGATGATTTCAACTTTGCATCATAGGCATAATAATCATTGCGGGCATAATGATAATTTTATTATAAACATGAAACATTAAAGGCATAGTAATCCTAATAGGCATAGTGGATTCCAATTTAGCATTTTTAACATAATAATTCTCAAAGACATAATGATTCCAATTTATCATAATGATTCTCATCTAATATTATAAACATAATGGTTCCAACTTAGCATTTTTAACATAATGATCCTCAACTAACATTATAGACATAATGATTCCAATTTAGCGTTTTTAACATAATGATTCTCAACTAACATTATAGACATAATGATTCCAATTTAGTGTTTTTAACATAATGATTCTCAATTAACATTATAGACATAATGATTCCAATTTAGCATTTTTAACATATCTAACATTATAAACATAATAATTCCAACTTTTCATCATAACCTAGCAATACCCAATTTTTCATTAATCATGATGGGTATATTAACATCACAGGCATAATTCCATCAATAGTCATAGCCATGGTTTAATTAGCATCATAGGCATGGTTTAATCAACATAAAGATTTCAATAAACATAGTGATTCCATGGACATGTATTAGTCCAACTTGCCAAACAATTAAGCCCAAGTGATTCATAACAACATCAAAATCATGACAAGTTTAACTTGCAACGTTGCCATAGCAATATCCCCAAATTATAATTCAAAGATAAACAATATAAACAATGGATTAACAATAGTTCCTAAATCCGGTTTCAATTCATGGCATGTCCATATTGTTTTAGCGTTTTTGCCTAAAAAGTAACATAGAACTTACAATATGAAGCAAATAATCCAAATAAAAATCCCAAATCAATTAGTCCCAAATTCGTTGTCTAAAGCGTCGTAGTTGTTGTAGCTTCTAGTTGTAGCTTTCAAGAATCGTCCTCCATCTTCTATAATTTTATTCTTTGTATTTTTAATTCAGAGCTCTAGGTTTAATGGCGGCGGCCTGAGGCTAAAATGAAATAGTATGATTTAGGCTAGGTCTAGGTGTTATTTTATAGGTTAATAGGGTGATTTAGAGCCTTCAGATCAGTCCAGAAGTCATCAGAATCGCACTGCTCGAATACACATCATCTAGCCACTCAAAAGAAGACACGTCACCTCAGAACACTCCAGAATTCGGTGCTGGATTTGTACGGGCGCACTTGGCAGGTGCGCCAGTGTATTTTTGTACTGGCGCACTTCACAAGTGCGCCAGTGTATTCTGGACTGTTTTCGGTTTTTCTGCCTAACTTCGTTCGTCCATATCTTCTTCATACGGTATCCGATTTTCGAAAACTCGGACTCTATTTCGCGTATTTTTCCGAGACGAACGCAATGGCGTAACCCATTTCCCTTGATTTCATCATTTATAATTAACTATACTTTAATTCGTGAAGCTTAATGTTATAGAATTCACGGGGTGTTACATTCTCCCCCACTTAAAAGGATTTCGTCCCCGAAATCTTCAAGTTCAGGAAGAATGTACATCCTAACATCCAAACATCCATCTACTCATCCATCAAACACGAGCATCCATTGTCCTTAAAAGACTTCTAATGCTTTATGATCATATGCGAAGTGTGTGTATATGTTCCTTAGCTAATGCTAATGATCAGGCCTGTTTGATCTTCTAAATGCAAAATATGTTTAGTGAAATGAATCCAATATGTATGCAAATTTTTTCCTATTATAATTCATAATTTCTACATGAGTGCTCGAACATTCAATCATATGCAACAACCAAATGATAGCACAACCAAGTTTCCAAAATAAACACTCATGCATATGCAACATGAAAATGTGTCTGAGCCGATCTAGTGCCTAATGTGTATTCATGCATCCACGAGCAACCACTTGCGACCACTTGCAACCATTTCGCAATCATAACATGTTTCAATTACATGTTTACATCCAAAAAGATTCTACATATGGTTCTCAAGATAGGATCGAGGAGAGAAATAAGATAAAACAAAGCATCTAGAATAAGTTAACGATGTACCGTCAGAAGGTCCGGTCTGCTTCTCAGGGCAGTCTTTGCTGATGTGTCCAGTTTTCCCACAATGAAAACATTCACCTTGCTTTCTCTTCCTCTTTCTACAATCCTTGGCTATGTGCCCTTCCGTACCACAGTAATTGCATTTCCTTTTATCACGTGAGTTGTTGTTCTTGCCTCCTTTCTCGGAGTCTACCTTCTTATTCTTAGAATCGTTGGGCTTGACCTCTTTCTTCCCTTGAGAGTTTTCTGCCTCTGTCTCCTTCTTGCCCTTATCTTCCTCGTTCAGCAATGCCATCTGCACCAACCTTTCGTACGTAGCTCCCATGGGTATATGGGTCATGGCCAAACTGTGTAATGGTTCATTCAACCCTTTGACAAAGCGGAGAGCCTTCTTGTGCGGGGTGTTGACTAGGTCCAGTCCGAACCTAGCCAGCTCATCGAACTGATTTACATACTCTTTGACCGTCATATTCCCTTGCTTAAGAAATAAGATTTTTTCCAACTGAAGACTCCTTTCAGCTTCTGAGAGAAATTTAGCCTCAAACCTTGCCCTAAAGTCCTCCCATGTTTCCACTGGTCTTTCTGCATTAGTGACTTCCCACCAGTAGGAAGCCTCGCCCTTTAGTAGCCACACTGCCAGTTGTACTTTCTGCCTATCTTCTACCTCAAAGATGACGAATAAGTCCTCGGTTTCCTTTAACCAATTCCTAGCTGCCACGAAGAACTCAGTTCCATGAAAGTCCTTTCCTCCCATAGCCTTAAAATCTTTACATATCTTAGCAAAAGTGTTTCCCCGCGGAGGAGGTGGAGGAAGAGGTGCTACTGCCGCTGGATGATTTCCTGCAGCTGGGGGAGGAGGAACGGTAGGACCTGGCTGGGTGGCCCTTGCTTCTAAGAATCGTCTAAACCAACCAGGTATTGGTACACCCTCTGGCAAGTTAAGTTCTTCGGACATGCTGAAACAAGAAGGATAGATTCAAAATGAAGGATAAGAGATAACACCTATGGCTTTGGGGGACTTTGCCTTTTCAAAATAAAATAATATTTTATCTTTTAAAAATGCTTCTTTAAATTTTCCTTTGAAAATAAAATTTTGAAACTTTTATCTTATCTGGTAAACATATGCTCTGATACCAAGTGAAACACCCCACCTCCGTTAGGGTCACTCTCAAAGGGAATGCCCTAATTTTGGTGGAGGTTTATAAGTATAAGTCACAGATATACAAGACAGATATAATAACACATATTTTTGAACAGCGGAAAACAACAACTTTTATTTCTTCAAAATACGTGTTACACAAACCATGCCATAATACTTCCCAAAATCATAACTGTCTTGATTACATTATTTAAAGAAGCATGAAGAAAACATAAATAAACTGCAAAAGTCCCCTAATTGCTGTCCAAAGCCATAGTCCAAAACGGAAAAGATCCAAGCAATACATTCTTTCTCTTCAAGCTGGATGTGAAAACTGGTCAAGCTGCGGTATTCCCTCCCTGAGAACCTGGGGGGAGGGGGGAAACGGAAGAAAAAGAGGCGAAAGGAAAAAGGGTCAGTCATAAAGACTGAGTAAGTTCTAGTGACTTTCAGTGTTGAAACGGTTAAAACAACCTGTCATGTATGAACTGGAACTAAACTTAAGAATGGTGTCAAGGTGAACAAGATAGACTATGGTGATCAGGATAAGTCAAGACAAGTCAAGACAAGTCAAGTAAAGCATCACATGTTCGAGATTCGTTGCATCGACTGTACTAGTATACTAAGCCCATATCACAAGTTAATCACGAAATAAATCCCACGGCCCAATATCATGAAATGGCCCTGAAACGGGGTCTGACCCAAGTACGGGGTCCTACGGAGCGATTATCTAGTCGATCGGCTCCCTACAAGTTCTAGCTCGTCAAGTGTCTGTGTCATACGGCTAATAACGAATGTAGTCACCTGTGCTGGGTCCACCTTCGGGTGTATCAGCCCTAGAGTGTCAACCCCTGACACGATTCAAGATGCACAGATAAATCTACGGATACCCAGTGTCTGCCCTGGATACGTGCACGATCGTAGTCCACCGAACCTACACTGGCGTACCCCACTGCCGTCGTTCACCTCTTACAATCAGCCCAGTAATCGTGCCCCACCCGGCCTAGCCCCAGGGTACCTTGATACATCTAGAGGGTTACTGCTGAAAGGGGTCGTGTCTAGGGTTTCGCCTAATAGATTAGGTCATGTAATTCGTGACCTAACCCGCCTAACAGATTAAGTCATGTAATTCGTGACTTAATCCTTTTCCAGTCTAGTCATGTCAAGATGGTTAAGTATGTCATTTCAGTTCACGACTTAACCCGCCTACGTGTCATGTCAAGTTGGCTAAGTGTTGTCGTTTTCAAGTTCATGACTTAGCCCTACAAATCGTGTTCAAGTTGGTTAAGTTGTCTTTTCATGTTCATGACTTAACCCTAATTGGCATTAATTGATTCGTTAATGCACCGAACCACTCACATTGGATCCTATTGTTCGTAGCCACTGGATTTGCCGGGCGGTTCCGGGCAGGTTTACGCTACGAACTCAACCCAACCTCGGGTTTCAAGCGCGATGTGACCAACTACCCACATTGGATCCTATTGTTTGTAGCAACTGGATTTGCCGGGCGGTTCCGGGCAGATTTACACTACAAACTTAACCCAACCTCGAGTTGGCCACTTTCTTGTTTTCTAAAGTCATGTCCATGTTCTTATCAGATTTTGCTATTTCCACATCATGTTCATATATCAACTTCGTGCCCAACTAAGGCATGTTTAAAGTCAAGTTATGGCATGTTCAAGTCAAGTTTTCGTGCCATATTTCATGTTCTACTTATGCCAAATTTCACAGTTTATGATTATAATTAATTCAAGTTTTGCCTATTCTACCCAATCGTATCCCCAACGTATATAAACGTACTTCGTTCACAAGCATAAACAATTCAAGAGATAAAGGGGAATAACACCAAACATGTGATAGGCATATGTGACAATTCCAACATCACTTGCATAATAAACAGGCTATAACATATCACATGGTTTCAATACTAGCATGATGATAACTTGGCATAGTAATGATTCCAACTTAATTTAACATGGTGATTTCAACTTTACATCATAGGCATAATAATCATTGCCGGCATAATGATAATTTTATTATAAACATGAAAAATTAAAGGCATAGTAATCCTAATAGGCATAGTGGATTCCAATTTAGCATTTTTAACATAATAATTCTCATAGACATAATGATTCCAATTTATCATAATGATTCTCATCTAACATTATAAACATAATGGTTCCAACTTAGCATTTTTAACATAATGATCCTCAACTAACATTATAGACATAATGATTCCAATTTAGCGTTTTTAACATAATGATTCTCAACTAACATTATAGACATAATGATTCCAATTTAGTGTTTTTAACATAATGATTCTCAATTAACATTATAGACATAATGATTCCAATTTAGCATTTTTAACATATCTAACATTATAAACATAATAATTCCAACTTTTCATCATAACCTAGCAATACCCAATTTTTCATTAATCATGATGGGTATATTAACATCACAGGCATAATTCCATCAATAGTCATAGCCATGGTTTAATTAGCATCATAGGCATGGTTTAATCAACATAAAGATTTCAATAAACATAGTGATTCCATGGACATGTATTAGTCCAACTTGCCAAACAATTAAGCCCAAGTGATTCATAACAACATCAAAATCATGACAAGTTTAACTTGCAACGTTGCCATAGCAATATCCCCAAATTATAATTCAAAGATAAACAATATAAACAATGGATTAACAATAGTTCCTAAATCCGGTTTCAATTCATGGCATGTCCATATTGTTTTAGCGTTTTTGCCTAAAAAGTAACATAGAACTTACAATATGAAGCAAATAATCCAAATAAAAATACCAAATCAATTAGTCCCAAATTCGTTGTCTAAAGCGTCGTAGTTGTTGTAGCTTCTAGTTGTAGCCTTCAAGAATCGTCCTCCATCTTCTATAATTTTATTCTTTGTATTTTTAATTCAGAGCTCTAGGTTTAATGGCGGCGGCCTGAGGCTAAAATGAAATAGTATGATTTAGGCTAGGTCTAGGTGTTATTTCATAGGTGAATAGGGTGATTTAGAGCCTTCAGATCAGTCCAGTAGTCATCAGAATCGCACAGCTCGAATACACATCATCTTGCCACTCAAAAGAAGACACGTCACCTCAGAACACTCCAGAATTCGGTGCTGGATTTGTACGGGCGCACTTGGCAGGTGCGCCAGTGTATTTTTGTACTGGCGCACTTCACAAGTGCGCCAGTGTATTCTGGACTGTTTTCGGTTTTTCTGCCTAACTTCGTTCGTCCATATCTTCTTCATACGGTATCCGATTTTCGAAAACTCGGACTCTATTTCGCGTATTTTTCCGAGACGAACGCAATGGAGTAACCCATTTCCCTTGATTTCATCATTTATAATTAATTATACTTTAATTCGTGAAGCTTAATGTTATAGAATTCACGGGGTGTTACATTTTGACTTTTGAGCATAATTTTTTTGCTAACATTTTTAAAAGTTGGTATAATATTTGTGTTTTGGGAACTACTACTTAATCTTACAGCATGTCTTCATACTTGCTCTGAGCACATGCATAGAATAGAAGTTTTATTTACATGAATTGCATAATACATGGCTTGTATCTAAAATCATGCATACTTTTAAAAATTCATCTTTCGTTGATAGATCATTCAATTTAGCTTTACGTGAGCAAGCAAGCAGTTTGGGACAATTGTTGTGATTGCTTCTACTCTATTGTAACAAATTTTACATCGAAATTACAAACATTGTTTTCTATAATTTAAAATGACTAACCCCCACTAAAGGATATTATATTAATTGCTCCAATAATTTAAAATAACATGATTTATTTTGGGAATCATTGCCGCAACATTATGCTATATAACATACAAACAAACTATTTACATATTGGAGGCTCATGGCTTGGCTAAGCAAAGGAATTTATTTTTTATTTTTTTATTTTTTTGGTTTAGTTTGGTTTAAAAAATGAGTGCAGTACTAATTAGCTTTGAAATTTTAGTAGCCATGGTTTTTAGCGTATAGTATTGAACAATACAAAATCATAAAATCCATATTCTGCAAAATAGTGCTAAGAGTAGTAATCTGGCTTATCAATGTCGAAAAATGAAAGTCGGTGATCATTCTCTTGCTTTTTTTTGTTTGGAAATAATTTTCCAGTGCAATATTTAAGTGTTTTATTTAAGCATAACCCAATGATAAATGTAAAGAACATATAAAATTTTCATATAAAAATATTTTTGTAGTGTAGTTAGTTATATATAGCCACTGAAAATACATGTTAATTGCAGTTTTACTATTAGTATACAATTTGATCACTCTGCAATTGTACTATTCTAAAACTCAACAGACTTTATATTGTAGTTCATGACAAGTTAAAGGCGAAATACAAAAGATATCAGTATATCATTCAATAATCCACTTCGTCAATGTTTTTCAACTACTATTGCATTCCATACATACGCAAGTACTGCATGAATAATAATACATTTGCAGCCGTATAATTTTGTAAAGTATACCCTAAATGTCCATCTTCATAATTGCATATATATATAAATGACTACAATGTGCAACACTCAGAACAAAAATAGATGTATGCAACAATCACCATTGGAAAATGAACGATAGTCAGGTCAGTTTAACAAAGTAAGTCATTTTCTTCCTACTAAGCTCTTCATATTATCATTCGCAAACCAAACAAACTCCATCATTTATGATAGAACGTCATTTAGGATGATATTTAATGTGAGACTTTTCCTTACTATTACTTATTTAGGGGCTTTACAACATGGGTTACTTCCACACCAAATCTCCGTTTTGGAGCAGGTAGCATAGCTGAAGTGAACGAGTGGAAGCAGTGCTAAATGCTTAGCTGCCATTCTATCAATGCAGGCATGCGATTTCCACCATGGATTGCCAAACATCCAATGTGAATGGAAGCATTCTTATTATCCTGGCAATCTTCGGCTCCCAGGAGAAGTGTGTCACCACATATTTATTTAGGTTACATATACATATATATATATATATATATATATATATATATATATATTCATAGTTTTTTTAATCAGTTTGCTCCATTTTTCCCTGAAGCTATTACAAGTTTAAATATGATTTGGAAATGTTACACATGAAGGAATGTAAATGAGTTGCTACAGCAGAGCTCAAAAAAAAAAAAGATGAAAGAATCTTTTTTTATTTTATTTTATTTTTATCTCTCTCACATATAGTACTTTTCCATAACATGCTTATATAGCTTCTACAGAACATTCTAGAGAACTCTATAAATGACCTTTTCTAGAGAACTCTATAGATGACCTTTGATTACTTGGTTCATGAACCTACAATAAATAAATATGAAAGTCCTTTGATTACTTGGTTCATGAACCTATAATAAATAAATATAAAAGTGCATTAATTTCAACACTCCCCCTTAATGCACTTGTTTGACAACTCCAATACGTTCACGTAAGTAGCAGAATTTTTCTTTTGGAAGAGCCTTTGTACACTTTGTTTTCTCCCCCTTCCACCAAGAATCCTTGTGGTTGCTCAACGTAAATTTCTTCATCTAGCTTTCCGTTTAAGAATGCTGACTTAACATCGAGCTGGAAAATTTTCCATTTCTTTTGTGCAGCAAGAGCAATCACGGTTCTTATGGTTTCAAGTCTTGCTACTGGGGAAAATGTTTCTGAAAAATCAACGACGGGCTTTTGAGTAAAGCCTTTAGCGACTAGCCTCGCCTAATTCTTTTGAACTTCTCCATTTTGATTTAATTTTGTCTTGTAGATCCATTTTAACCCGATAATTTCTCTTCCTTCAGGTTTGTCTACAAGCTCCCATGTTTTGCTCTTCTCAATCATGTGCATTTCTTCTTCCATTGCTTGCTGCCATACTTCATGTTTCTCAGCTTCTTCAAAATTTTCTGGTTCAGTAACCAAAAAATTACAAGATTGATATATTTCACTCATTCTTCTGAATTTTCTTGGTGGAGTTTCATTCTTATCCTCTGATTCAGATGTGTGAGTGTGTTGATCTTGTTCTTCTCTTTCTTCACTTTCTATGTGTTGATCTCGTTCTTCTCTTTCTTCAGTTTCTTCATTTGTTTCCAGAGAACTTGGTAGATTGACATGTTCCACTTGTTTTTCTTTCCAATCCCAGGCTGCATTTTCATCAAATAGAACATCTCTACTAACAACCAATTTGTTAGTTTCAACATTAAAAAGCCTGTAACCTTTAGTCTCCAGAGTATAACTAGTAAAAATACATTTTGTACTTTTATCATCAAGTTTAGAACGTTTCTCAGCAGGTATATGAACATAACCAATGCAGCCAAATATTCTTAAATTACTTACAGATGGTTTTTCCCCACTCCATGCTTCAATAGGTGTCATGTTTCTTACAGCTTTTGTGGGACACCTGTTGAGGATGTACACAGCTGTGTTTGTAGCTTCAGACCAGAATGTCTTTGGCAGTCCTTTTTCATTCATCATTGACCTGGTCATTTCAACAATTGTTCTATTTTTGCGTTCTGCAACTCCATTCTGTTGTGGACTGTGCCCTGCTGTGAGCTTCTTCCAAATGCCTTCATCTTTGCAATATTCTTCAAATTCTTTAGAGGTATATTCACCTCCTCTATCACTCCGTATGCACTTAATGTCACAGCCACTTTGTTTTTCTACAAGGGCTTTAAATCTCTTGAAAGTAATGAATGCTTCTGATTTTTCCTTTAGAAAATAAATCCAAGTCATTCGTGAAAAATCATCAATGAAAATTATAAAATGCCTTTGTTGTCCCAATGATAGTGTTTTCATTGGACCACAAATGTCAGTATGTATAAGTTCCAAGCGTCCTTTTGCTCTCCATGATTTTCCTCTTGGATATGGCATTTTGTGGTGCTTTCCCATGATGCATCCTTCACACGGGTTCTTTTCATTTTGTATTTTGGGAAGGCCGTCCACCATGTTCTTTTCATTGAGAAGCTTTAATCCCTGAAAATTTAGATGGCAATATCTTTTATGCCAAAGCCATGATTGATCTTCCACTTCAGCCTTTAGAGCATTGTAGTTGAATATTAGTGGAAAGTTCCTGTTCCTCTCCATCTTTACTTCTGCAATGGCCCATCTCTTGTTTTTTTCCTTAAAGATTCTGCACATATTATCCTCAAATACAAGACAATAGTCATGTTCCAAAAGTTGTCCAATACTTAATAAATTTTCTTTTAAATCTGGAATGAGAAGAACATCTCGTATATATTTGACTCCAGATTTTGTGTTGATAGCAATTGTTCTTTTGCCTTTTGCTTCTGCAACAGCTCCATTACCCATCCTCACCTTTGGGTTTATTGTTGTATCAATCTGCACAAAGATATTTTTATCTTCACACATATGATTGCTGCATCCACTGTCTATATACCAGGCTTTCTTGTCTTCAGGAAGGCTGGAATGACAAGCATAAAATATTTGCTCTTCCTTGCTGTCCTCCTTTTCTTCTGTAAAATTTGCCTTCTCGACAATTTTAAATCTGCAGTCTTTTTCAATATGGCCAAACCTTCTACAATAATTACATTGAGGCTTACCCTTGAGCCAACATTTAGATGTTATATGACTGGTTCTTTTGCAGATGTTGCAAAAAAAATTTGGGTTAGAACTTGTACCTCTATCATTCTGATTATTTTTGTAAGTGCTGGAATTGTCTTCTCTCTTCTTCCTCCAGTCTGACTTCTTTTTCTCCTGGTTGTAACCACCCTTCTTTGCAAATTGTTGTGGCTTCACCTTTGCTTCAGATAGAAAAGCATTTTCTGATTGCTCAACCTGTTTAAGTCTTCTTTTTTCATGTGCTTGAAGAGAGCCCATCAATTCTTTTACGGACAACTTGGTAAGATCTTTTGTTTCTTCAATAACGGCAACAATATATTCATATTTATCTGTTAAACTGATCAAAATTTTCTCCACAACATGTTGATCAGAAATATTATCACCATAGGTTTTCATTTGATTCACAATCTCCATTACACGAGCATGATAACTTTGTATATTTTCAGAATCCTTCATTCTTAAATTCTGAAAATCTTTTTTAAGGGATTGGAGATTAATGCTTCGTACCCTTTCATCTCCATGGAATTCACCTTCTAGAATATCCCATGCCTCTTTTGCTGTTGAAGCTGTTGATATCCTTGTGAAAATTGGTTTTGTGACTCCCATCTGAAGTTTGCTCAGTGCTTTTGCATCTTGGCGACGAGACGTTTCAATTTTCTTTAATTCTTGTTCAGGCAAGTTTGTTTCATCTTCAGGTTCTGTAAACCCTTTCTTCACAATATTCCACAAGCCTTCTGCCCTTACAACAGTTTTTATTTTGATCTTCCAGTAGTCATAATCTTCACCATCAAAGACAGGAATTAGAGATGATTCTGAATTTGACGCCATGAAATCACTTCTTGTTTCAATCCCAGATTAGAATCGAAAAACTGCTCCGATACCAATTTGAAGGAATGTAAATGAGTTGCTACAGCAGAGCTCAAAAAAAGAAGAAGATGAAAGAATATTTTTTTATTTTATTTTATTTTTATCTCTCTCACATATAGTACTTTTCCATGACATGCTTATATAGCTTCTACAGAACATTCTAGAGAACTCTATAGATGACCTTTTCTAGAGAACTCTATAGATGACCTTTGATTATTTGGTTCATGAACCTACAATAAATAAATATGAAAGTCCTTTGATTACTTGGTTCATGAACCTATAATAAATAAATATAAAAGTGCATTAATTTCAACAACACATACTATTTAATGAACTTTACTAATGTGATTGACTCGGTTTTTGGTCAAAAATAGTGAAATATTTTTTGATTCAAATAACACCAGCGTAAATAACTGTCAACCATGTTGTATGGTTTTCGAACTGATCCAAATTTTTTGATATATGATGCATTAATGTCTCAAAATGTTATTTGTTACTTGCGTAAGTAATTCTGCAAAAAATATAGGAGTTGCTTCGTGAAAAGGAAAAAAACATCATATCTATGGCAAAGCCCGCATCACCCAAATATAGCGTAGTTTCTTTGTCTATTAAAGAAACCAGATCCCCTTTTATTCCTGACAGAGTATATAAGATAAGTTAGCTTTTATGTTATCCTTTGATGGTGCTACATAATTTACTTTCATAAAACCAGATTATAAAATTACTATATGTATATGTTTTCCAATGTAAGGGAACCTTGTTACACTTAAGTTAGCTTATGCGCAAAATTATGATAAGATTACCTCTGCATTTAAGTCAGATTTCCCTTAGCCATTGGAAGTAGTTAGGCTTTGTTGACTTAAATCAGATAATAATTTGTTTTTATTTCTAGTAAGTCAATGCCATTGTCAAGTTTTAGCAAAGAATTTGCTGCATCAGTACAGTAGGTATTTATAGGCATTATTGTTACATTTTTTGAGTGAGGAGTTTTCTCATTTGTTTTGAGTATGTAGAGGATGCTCCGTTAAGAGATATTAATCACTAGTGCTCTTCCAGCCTTCAGGTTTGCTGCTATGACATTTTATGACATCAGTAAGTTTGCATTAATAAGAAAGAATATTTCATATTATTTTAGTTGTTCTTATATTTCTCTAGATTCTTATTATAGTTCCATTATATTTACATGTAACTATTGCACTACTGATGAGAGCTAGCATGCCATATAAGAGACCTCATTTCAAGCATGCATCACCACCTCCTGTGCATGAACCATATGGAGCATGCTCATTTTTTCAAATATTCTATGACTTCAGCAAACAAGATAGCAGCAAAAAGGTGTTCCCCAATTCAGTTAGGATTATTTGCAAACTAATATCCCCTATTGTGTTTAGGTGTTTGTTTTACATCATTGAAGTAAAGTTTAATCACATAAGAGTTCTTACTTGTGTATTTGTCTTTTTTTGTGACAATTTTAAACCAACATTTCTAAGCATATGTTTACCAAGGATTGCCATTAGTTTACTGCATTTGGGAATTGTTTGATAAAAATCTAAAATAATTTTATTCTAGCTCTATTTAATTTTCTACATTTCATATCAGTACTTATGTACAAAGTCTTTCCTAAAGAATGGAGTTCATGTACAAATAGTGCTTCATAACCTTATTTTTGCAATTTGTTTTCGTCCGCCAAGAAACACTCGAAATACTTTGTTATATGGCATTAGTTATATTATTTTAATGGCCTTCAAGAGGTGGTGTTGTTTGCCTTGGTTGTCATATGTTATCTGGGCCATAAAAAAGTTGGATTCAATGAGATTGGTAAGTTTGTTACAGTTTTCACTATGTTTACTTTGTTTAATGATGATATGGCACTATTTCAGATGCCTTACAGATTTAATATCTTTTTCTACAAGTGCAAAAGAAAATGGCTAAAGGTATAATGTGGTCTTTTGTTTAAAAACACTCCTTTTATACAATCTTCTTATGTTGTACTTGACCTGGTTTATCACTATTTCTATATAAACTATTTTTGTGTTAACTTGGTGTCCACAGGTGTGGTTGAAACTGCCTGGGTATCCGCAGGCGCAATAGTGTGCTGAGGTTGAAATTGCCTGGGTGACTCCTTCAGGGTTAGGATTAGAGTTAACTTGGTGTAAATGATACATATATGTTGCATACATTAAAGATGCAAGACTGAATTCAGAAAAAACTTCTTGAATCTTGTTTTAGAAATTATTATGGTGGTGATATACAATTTGCGGTATTTTGTATGAGACACATGTATGTTTGCAATCCTATATTTATATAACTCGACTATTTGGAGATAGCATGGAATATATGTTTATTGCTATGAAATATGTATTACTGTGTATGTAACTGATATTAGTATTGAATATATATCTACGTGCTTGTTTATGGAATGTATGTGTATATTATTGACCAATGTGGAAACAATAATATAGTATATTTATTTGATATGAATATAGGTGTTTTATGCATGCAACATACTATGTGTAGTTTCTCACGGTTATTTGTGTGGGAAATGTGGCAGTAGCCATTGGAATCTTCAATAAAGTAACACTTATAACCATTGGCAAAAACCTTAGCACCGCGCTTATAACCGTTGTAATTTTGGCATTCGTCACATTAAAAACCGTTACAAAAATAAATATTATCACGCTTATTACCCTTAGTAGAATAAATATTATCACACTTATAACCGTTAGAAGAGAAAATATAATCACGCCTATAACCGTGAGCATACGTTAGTATTTGTCACGATTATAACCGTTATAGCATGCGTGATAAAAATCACCAACGCCTGTTGGCTCAACGATTATAAATGTGAGTATACTGCTTGCTCATGGTTATAAGAATGACAAATGGGCATTTCTGGTGTTGTGTCTTTTAGCAGTAAATAGGAATAGCTACCCTCAGCTCAAATTCCTACATCTTCCTCTCTAGGGCGCAAGCCCCTAGAGGCACATAACCTCACCAGATATTCTCACACAGTTTCTTATTTATTTTTTAATCTAACCAAGAAGGCTGCATGTATAGACCCTTTCAAAATATCCCCATAATATAAACTTTCATTTGTTTCCTTCTATGATAAAATCAATTAATCAAACCGATTAATCAATCAATCAGTTAAATCAATTAGTCAATTAATTAATCAATCAACTAATCATGCAGTCAGTAAAATCAATCAGTTAATCAAATCAATTAATTGATTACATCCACTTCATAAAATATTTGAATAAAAAAATTCAACGTATTTAAGTCAACCATATTTAACATATATATGGTTGGACTAGGGTTTATAAATTGAGACACTTAAAACCTATAAGTGAGCTCAAATATTCACGTTGAGTACAATAGTGGTCATCTTGGAGATTGATCTATGTGGTGGACTTGCAAAGATTTTCGGATCACAGTCCTGATTATAACTCTTTTGTTTACTGGGAGCTGATTATGAGCTCGTGCCTTCGAGATTTGGCACAATAGCCACACTCTTAGATTTTAACCTAGATTACTTATGGAAAGCATCGACCCTACTATGGGCAAAGTTGTCCTAGACAAAGTTCAGTGAAGAAAAGGATGGAAAAGTAACAAAATCATTGAAATAGATTATGCTGAGACTTGAGCCTCGGTTAATGACATTAATACAAGTACCAAAAAGGCATTAAACCACTAAATTGTACATTATTTTCTCAACAAATTTCCCTCCCATTACAACATTTTTTTTCAAAGGTTACACTTACTTTCAGTTGTCCCTTCTTCTCCAAAATACTTGATATCGAGAAAATTTAAAGAATAAATTTTATTTGAGAATCGTTTTTTGGAACTTTCTAGGACCTACCTTATTGGGCAGTTAAATGCTATTGGAGCATAATATACTTCAAGGTGCTTATCATTCCATATACGATGACCAATATTACATTTTATTTGTTTCAATCTATAGGTACCAAGGGTAATTCTTCAAATGTAATAAGTGATCCTTCCAGGTTTAGGTCGAAAGGGTCATCATCAAGATCTCATGTGTTAGGCAGGACATTTTTTAAGAATGAGATTCGCCTTTTTAAAGTACTAGGACTTGGAATTTCTTGAATAATGGTTTACTTTCAAGCTTCAAAGAATATGTGATTTTATTTCATAATTACTTTGGATTCCAAAACTATTGATTTTCATAAATTAACATGTTCTTATGAACAAGTATTATATCATAGATAACTAACCCATAGAACTATAAGGACTTATAAAAACCAATGATTTTCATAAAATATATACGAATAAGATATTTTTTTTACAATTGGCCAGCGTAGAAAAATTAATTATTGAAATTCGAATTATTAATGACATGTTTCAATCTTTTTAGTCAATTACAAAAGGAATTGAATGTTTTTATTTTTATATTATTTTTCTATTTAACCATAATTTATACCATCCTCTTTCCATGCTTCTAAGAAAACTTTTCTGTAATCTCCCGCATCACTTAAACACTTACCTTATAATTTTTTCTCTCTCATAGACCATTAATCGCAGTTAAGAAAATTCAGCCATTGCGCTTTCCTTTTCATATGCCTTATTTTTTTATCATACGCTTTCTCTTATGTAATTATCTTAGAAATCAAATTAAATAGTGATAAGGATTGACATAATTTATGTCAATATCTGCATATATGGTATGCCATTGAATAGAATAAATATCATAATAAGGATTGACATAATCTATGTCAATTTATGCATATATGGTATACCATAATATGACAAAAATATAATAGATATCATTTATTATATTTATTCCATAATTGTTGCGGTTATAATAAATATGATGAAATGTAATAAATATCATGATAAGGATTACAAGGCCTGATGTGGCATTTGCAGTATACATGCAACGTCCAATTGAGGAACACATGCAATCTCTACATCGTCTTCTTCGGTATCTAAGTAGTACATCTAATATGGGTTTAATTATACACAAAGATTCACCTCTCACTCTCCATGCTTATTCTGATGTGGATTGGGCTCGTGACAAAGACGACTACATTTCTACAACAGCATATATAGTCTATTTGGGAAAGAATCCTATCTCCTGGACGTCAAAGAAGAAGCGTACAAGAGCTAGATCATCTACCGAGGCCGAGTACAGGGCTGTGGCAAATGCTACTGCCGAAATTCTTTGGGTAGGAAATTTATTCAAGGAGCTTGGTCATAACCTCACTCTCGCGCTAGTCATCTATTGTGATAATGTTGGAGCTACATATGTGAGTGCTAATCCGGTTTTTCATTCTAAAATGAAGATATAGGATTGGATTACCATTTTGTAAGAGAAAATGTGCAAAGTGGAAATTTAAGGGTCCCTTACATCTCCACTAATGACCAGCTTGCGGATGCCCTCACCAAGCCACTACCGGGTACCTCCTTCACAACATTGGTTAGCAAAATCGGTCTTTCATCTTGGCCGTCCATTTTGAGGGGGCGTGATAAGGATTGACATAATTTATATCAATATCTGCATATATGGTATGCCATTGAATAGAATAAATATCATAATAAGGATTGATCTATGCATATATGGTATACCATAATATGACAAAAATATAATAAATATCATTTATTATATTTATTCCATAATTGTTGCGGTTATAATAAATATGACAAAATGTAATAAATCTATATAATAAATTTCCTTGCTAGGCCAAACCAAGAGACAAAGAGGGACTATGATTTATTGTTGAAAAAGATATCAAGCGGCTGATAATAAACCGCATTAGCACAATAATTAACGTCGTTAACTCCTCCATCATAAACCGAAATCCGTTTTCTTTTCAGCATCCTCCCTCTCTCCCCATTTCGTTCCCTGTTCCCACGATCAACTTCAAACTCCCCTCTCTCTCCTCATTTTGTTCTTCTGTTTCTCTTTTAGCTATCGAAATAACAGAAAATCCCCAAGTAGTTTAAAATACGAATTTGACGATTGCAAATATAAAATCGATTTCGTTCATTCCACAACTTCAAATATGAATTGACAATTGCAGATTTCCTTGCTTGTTGGCTATGTTCTCTACTGCGTTTTTGTTTACCTTTTTACATCTCACCGTCGAGTTAAAACCGCACATAGTTATTACGAAGTTAGTGTCTTTCCTTTTGTTTTATTACTTTTGAAAAACCATCATGCAATTTGTTTTATTACTTTAGTTTTCTCTCTCAAAATCTCTACGATTTAAGTAACTCGACTTAATTAGCACCCTTAATCGGCCTCTTTTAATTGCCTCCATCGACGAAGATCGAGCAAATAATAACCTTCAACTCCTCAATTATTTGTACCACGTTTTGATATATACAAATAAGTTTTGGGTATGTTTGATTTTCTTTCTCTTCTTCGCTAATCCATTCCTGATTGTATGGTAGGTTTGCAGGAATTAGCTGATAAAGATGCAGCAGAGAAGTCCAAAGCTACATCAGAAGCCCTTTTTAGTGGAACTTGCACAAGAAGAGAAAAAAACTGCTAATAAACTAAATAAAGGTGGCGTTTTAAAACAAGATAAGTTGAAGCAGAAGAAAAAGAGTAAAGGCTCTAAAAAATAAAAGATGCAAAGGTTTGAACGATAAAGATTATGATCACCTGTAAGATTTTCCCGCATCTCCTTTTATAGGCTCTAATTTCCAGGGAGCAAATTGATTCCCTTCAGGAAAATTATGATCACCTGTAAGATTTTCCTGCATCTCCTTTTTAGTACAATGACATTGATATTTACAAGCTAGGTTTTAGGTTTTGACCGTCCAGTCGTTCGATGTTGGTTTTAATAGAGGTAAAAAGCCAACCAAATTTTTACAGAAATTCATATAAAAAGAATTATTTTGAGTTTTAGATATATAAATATCCATAATTTGAAATTTAATTAGGAGACAAATACAATTACTAAATTTATACGCGATGTAACTAAAAATAATGTTGGGAACAAAGTAATGAGGAGATCTTTTTATATGTTACATAAATATTTATGATTGGTTAATATTTTTCATTTATATGTTTAGTTGTTGCATATTATTCCATTTTTTCCTTTAATACAAGAGAACGAATAGGATGTAGTATTCAGGAGAATGTTTAGCCATAGGTAAAAGTAATTAGGAGAATGTTGGATTACAAATAATATTACGTCTTATTTCTTTTGTTATCCAACATTCATACAGTATAGTTTCACGTAATCATTATTTCATATGTATAAAGATAAGTAAATGACTCAAACTTGCCTTCATCCTTGCTATAGACAAGTGCATAATATTTAAAGTGCAAGAAATTTTCACATTGAAATGATATGGTCACTGTATTTTGCATTGTTGAGACTAATAGACTCATTAAGGATTTAATGTACCTTTATATTTTGTTTGTTTCAGGGTTATTGGAGAAAGCTATGGAAAGGCTGACTTCAAATTTGGGTAATGATGAATTCCATCTAATAAAATAGAAGACTGCACTTATACTGTGGTTGGAGTTGTGTTGTGATGAGAGGATCTGGACCAAGGTAACTTCTTCCTGCAAATTTTGCACATTCGTTCCACTACATCTTATTTTGTCAGTACATTTGCATTATCAAACTTCAATCTTCTCTTTTTTACAATTCCACCAACGTAGTTACTTACGAGTACAAACAATTGAGGAGTTATACAATTAAATTAGTCAATATTTTTTATGATGTTTGTTGTCTGATTAATAGATCAACTTAATTTAACTGAACTACATCATAATTCCATCGTTATTGAATACAGGTCAATTCAGTTGTTTATTAGTAAAGAATAAGTTTTGGTATTTGATTTTTTGCTCGGTATATCATCCATATATGTCTTGAATATTTACAATTAATTTGCTAATCGTTAGCAATTTCCTTAATCGTATGTTTTTTATTTGAAACAAGTGAACTTTTTACGTTAATATTGGATATTAGTCAACATGTTTATAATTTTTTATTTTGATATTTGGATATATTGTTAAAAACTATTCTCAAAGACAATTATTGTTTGTGGTTGCAAAATTTTCATTTGCATGATAATCATACAAACAGTTGATCACGTGATTGATCATAGTTTTTAGACATGTCGTAAATGACAATGCCTGATGCATCTTAGGATAAAATTAGGTTTTAAAAAGCTTCATGGGTTTATCCTTAAGCTTTACTTCATTTAGCTTGCGAAAGTTAAAAGTATTAGGATGAAACCAACATGTTTGTTAATGAAATTCATGCATGCTATTTCATATTCCTTATATTCAAGAAAAATGTCAAAACTTTGCCATCCATTTTTATATGTACAAGAATTTTGCAAAGTTTCAATTTATGGGCTTTCCAACTTATGCACTACATTAGCTATGATAATATGCATATTCTTACTATATTTTTTGGTTAACAAGTTCTAAACCTATGAACTAAATGAAACAAAGGGAATGTTCAACTTTCTTTCCCAAAAAATGCTTACTATAATGCCCTTTTGTTCAAATCTGTTAGTTTGCTTCTAAACTATGTATGAGCTAGAAAAATTAAATGCACTAACGAGGCATACCAGAATAGATTTAGGAACATATTATTTGAATTTTACAAAAACATTTATAGTCTGTGGTAGTTTTATTTTTGGATGTTACTCAAAAGAATTTAGAAACAATTAAAAGTATTTTGCATTCTCGGAGAAAACTCAATTCTTTGTGTGTTTTTTTTTCTTTGGAAATATTGGATATATCTAAAATATTTCATTGCTATAGATAATATTTAATTTTGTAGGATAATGTGTAGCAACCCGGAAAATTTGAACCAATTTAAAATTTTTAAATTGGCTATTTTAGTGGATTTTAAATATTTAAAATAAATATTTTAAATAATAACGACGAATATTAAGTTTGAATCGACGTTTGAAAATAAATATAATTAATTCTAATTATAAACAAGGCCTGAAATGGCGCGGTAGTTTCAAAATTTGAATTCAAACTTTGACTGGCTGTACCAGGTGCAAAACAAAACGGATTTGAGTGAAACCAAAAATATTTAAATCTTTTAGTGAATACCTTTCTAAGAATTTGAAAAATCGAAGTTTCAAAGCGGGAAGCAAAAGTTATGGCCAAATGAATTTTCTGAAAGGTCGCTATAGAGTTTATATAGCCCGTGAAAATGGCCATTTTGCAAACGACCTCAGAATTCGACGAAACCACTTTTGTTGGATCCGGGATGTTAAACTATTACTAGGTTTCAAATTTCATAATTTTTGAAGCTAGTATGTGAGCGTGGCAAAGGAAAACGTGTTTTGGTCAATTACAGTTAAATTGGATCGACCAGAAATGGGCCATTTTTCAAACGGTCTCAGAATTCGACGAAACTAGTTTTGTTGGGACCGTATCGTCAAAACATAGCTAGATTTATTTTTTGGGAATTTTTAGAATCAGTATGTGGCCCCGGCAAATTGAAATGTACGTTCAAATCAAATATTGAATGTTTTATATTTTAATTTGAAGAAAAACTGACTGAAACAGTCGAATGGGTCTATGAAACATATCCCATTGTGTTTGGAATGAGGGTATTTAGCTAGGGACGATAGTCATTGGGTTTGGATTGGAGGTCATGATAGAAAACCCTCTTTTAAAAGCTCCCGGCCAATCAGAATTTAAAAAAAAAAGTTTCTCTCTCCCTGCTGTATCGATCGAAGGCGGAAACCGTTCGTTGGCTTCCCGATCATTTTCCGGCCAATCCACTTCGAATTAGACCCTGCTCCTGTTGGGGATTTTGAAGAGCTCTCTACCACCTTCAAATCCATATATAGTTTGGATTTTTTCATTGAGTGGTTTGGGAGAATCGACGCCTGGAAGTTTCGGGTTTCAAACCGCCGTCGCACCCTCCTCTGGCGATCGAACGCCTCCCCCCTCCAGGCGCAGGTGCATCGCTCCTCCCCCTTCGACGCTGCAAAGGCCGATCGACGAATAGCTACACGGGTTCGAAGAAAATCCAAACCCAGTTTTGAACAAATCAGCTGAGGTACGGCTATTTTAAAATAAACTATATTATAGCAGTTTAAAGCGCTACGGTTTTTGATTTCACTGTAAAAATCATATCTTTTTCGTTTCTTGACGAAATTCAGTGAAATAAGAGATAGTGGACTCGTGTGGACGTCTTCTACATTCTAGAAGAGACCGCATATTTTTCTGAGCCTTCTGCTATTTTTGGTGGAGTGGAACCCAACGTGAGATTTCTAAATTATAAACGATATGGAAAACGACGATGTATAAATTATATAGTCGATGTATGAGTTATATAATCGTTGGACACCACATGTATAAGCATTGTATAAGTCATACGTTCGATGTATAAGTTATATATGCGTTGTAAAAATTATATATGTGTTGAAATAGAAGTGAAATGCTTATATATATATATGTATATACGCCCCTCGTCCACAAACCATGGACGATATTTATTGGTTGTGATTGGTGTGAAAATTGATTGATTGTGGTTGAAAAATACCCGTTTGTGGTTGAGAATTATTTGGTCGAAACCACATAGGATTAGTTTGTGGAAATGAAAAAAATATACATGCCGCCTGCGTGCGAACTAGATGCATGAAATCCTCATTGTCAAAAGCTGCGAGACTTTAAGGTAGAGCGAGGAGCCGTACTAGGGACGGCCCCGGTTTTAACTACCCTGACGTTATGCGGCCGAAATTTTCTGAAATATTCATGTGTCAGAATTATTTTCATTTTTTGAAATTAATTTCATATGTTGAAACCGTTCATGTGTTGAATAGAAATTCATTCGTTGAATAGAAATTCATGTGTTGAATGGTATTCGTATTTGAAATAAATTGTTTTATAATAAAAACCATATTTTTATCATCCATATGAACTATATAAAATAGTCGTGTTTTGAAATAAATTGTTTTGCAATAAAAATCACATTTTTACTATATATATACAAACTATAGAAAACCTTCATGTGTTGAATAGAAATTCATTCGTTGAATAGAAATTCATGTGTTGAATGGTATTCGTGTTTTGAAATAAATTGTTTTATAATAAAAATCATATTTTTATCATCTATATGAACTATATAAAATAGTCGTGTTTTGAAATAAATAGTTTTACAATGAAAATCACATTATTATCATATACATGAATTGTTAAAAATAGTGAAGTATTGAAATAGAAGTCAGTTAGATAAAAATATCATTTTTATCAAAGGTATGAAAAGAATATGGTTTTGAAATCGAAGAATCGATTATATTTATATATATAATTAAAATAAATCGAATAACGAAGCTGCAGTTCATATTTTGAAACCGTGATTTCAAACGATTAGTGCGGGAGATCCGACCATCGGATTTTCCCGAAACCGAAACCGTTGGGTTCGCTTTGGAAATATCTTTCCAATGACACCAACTTTGTAAAAATCCAACGGTTGGATTGTTTGGAATGTTTAATTCAAATCTGAAGAAAAACAACACCAGAATCGATTATATTTATATATATATAATTAACTTAAATCGAATAACGACGCTGCAGTTCGTATTTTGAAATCGAAACTTCAAACGATTGTACCGGGAGATCCGACCATCGGATTTTCCCAAAACTAGAACCGTTGGATTCGTTTTGAAAAGATCTTTCTAATGATGTAAATTTTGTGAAGATCCAACGGTTAGATTTTCAGATATGTGTAAATCAAATTTGAAGAAAAACAATGCCACAGCCGCGTTATGGCCCGAAGCGTCGTTTGAATAAATTGGCTATTTTAAAATAAATAAAAATAGCGATAAATCGTTATAAAATGTTATAAACGATATGGATGTGAAATTTAGAAACTAACTGAAGGTTGGCTAAGTCGAATGGTTTCCTGGATTATGATCTGATGTTGGTTTCGGCCTTCGGGGTTAATATTTGGGAAATCGTTCTCTTACTGATTTACGGTTAGTGACTAATGAGTTGGAATAAGGCGTATGTTGTGTTGGTTTAGCACTGGTTTATTACATACGTAAGTTGCTTAGAAAAACCGGGTTTATCCAATTCTGAATAACTGAATCGACGATAAGAAATCGAAGATGAAGACGGTGGTCGAAGACCGGAGATCTTCACCTCGTTTGGATGGTAACTGATGTCCTGATTGGGAGGCATCCCGAAATATGGATAATGAGTGGTGATCGTCCAGACGTACGTGGAGATCGATGGGTATGCGAGGTATATAATGCCTCCGGTTTCGTCCAGACCCAGAACGGACTTGCAAATGGACTGTGTGTCTGACATTGGAATTCATTCTGTGTGATTGATAGCCATCAGTTACATGGCGTGAATTGCCTGTGTGGCATGCTAAGATGTAGTGATTAGGGCTTCTATTGAAACGCAAAGTCTTCTGGTTGATGATCAAAGCACCGCCTGTGTGCCGTAGCTTTGTGTATAACGTGAATTCGCGAACCTCATGCCACGGTTTGAACCAGAAACGGGAGAGGACCTCAGGGAGGACATGCGTTTCTTTCTATTTAGAGGTGGTGTCGGTGCTTGAATTGGCCGACATTTATATTATTTTCACCTATGTGGTTGTTGCTGTTGCGATGCGCCTCGGTTATATCGGTCGATCCGGGACCGATGGAGTCATTCGTTGGCTCACTTACACCCCAAAGGGCGGGGAAACACAGCGTTCAAAATTTTTAATCCACATTTGTGGACCGGCCCTGCTGATCCAAGGGTCGATGCGCTCTGACCCTGAGGCTCGGGCTAGAGTGTCTCGAAGTCGGTAAGGACTATCTTTTGCCTTGGTTCATGGCGGAAATCCAATTTCCAAATACGTGATTGTGCGGTTTTGATTGTATACCTATATGTGGCGACATAGTGGTATGGGGCATTAATGCCGTCTATGATTGATACTTATGATTTGAAATTATTTTTGAAACATATAAACACTAGTAATAATATCAAATGCTCTTGTTTTACTCGTATCAAGCATATTTTGGCCGTTATAAGGTAAAAACTCTATCCTCCGATTTGCGTTGCATTGTGTGATGGGAACTGAGTCTTATAATGGTTTCATTTTTATAAAAAGCATTGCGATGTTTAAAAGATTTACTTGTTTTAAAGCACTGACAATCCAAGGGAGTAAACCCGTTTCACGAAAGTGGCGTGGTCCTGTGATTAGCCATATTATAAATGTGTTTAGTATATTTCTCATACCAGTCCCATGCCTGACTCGTAGTTTGTTTCACTTGCAAACTTGGGTGCCCCTATTTCTACATGGGCAGCCTTGTATTCAAGTTTTAGCTGGCTCTTTTTGGATAGCTGGAGCTAAAGATGGATTCTATCATTTAACTCTTTTTATGCTGTTCATCTCCTATTGTACATTATGTTTTGTTTTCCACTGTAGACATTTATGTATAACTGAACTGTATTTGTACTAAGTATGATCCTGTATACTGTGTAACTCTGATGATTATGTTTATCTAGTATATTCTACTGTGCATTATTTGGTGTATTTATTTAATTCTGTTCTGCTATTATCTGTTTATGTGTTATATTCCAAGGATTACCCTTGCCATCGTCAGTACGGGGTTTGGGGTCGTCTCATAAAGTTAGCATCTTTACTGATGCTAACTTGATGAAATTTTTTCCCCATTTCCTTTAAGTTTTTTTTTTCAAACTCAAATTTTCATTTAGGCAAAATAGATTTGTTGAAATAACTATCAAATAATTTAGCTGTAAATATTTGAACAGATGTTTAGTTCTTTATGTGTTTTTGCTTTCTATGTTGTTTGTTCTCTTCAAAAATCTTGCCTTTATTCAAAATATTTCATTGTTATAAACATTATTTAATTTTTAGTATAAAGTTAGCATTTTAAGAGGAATTTTTTAATTAAAAAAAAACAATTTGGTTCTAATATACGTACTAACTGAGTTGGAATTGATTGTATCATCAGGTTAGCCATGTTAAAGGTACGGTTTTACGGTTTGTGCACCTGAGTGTATATAGAGGAACGGTTCCATAAGTAAAAGGCTTTCTACAGATTAACGTATGCAAACGCTTCTACAGATGACTTTCATGGTTCTCAATAGATTTCAGATTATTTCAATCAGTATGTTGATTTCATTTATGCCATGCATTTGTTTGCATCTCCCTTCATATACGCAAAAGTACACAGCCACCATACATATGCGTGTAAACAAATATATTTGTTTTTGATGTTAGCTAAGCATGTACACGGAAGAAGATAAATTATTGAAAATTTTGCGTTTTGTATTTACAGACAGGAAATGTATGTTTGATGTGTGAGTTTGCTGAGAAAATAAATAGACTTCCTATTGTGCTTCGTGTCTGCACCGAAGAAAAGAAAGATGCCATGTTTACTGTGAAAATAAGAAGAAGAATGTGTTGCTTCTATTTGCATATAAAAAAAATGGAAAAAAAGCAAATGCGGTTTGCTGTCTTCATTTCATGCGCAAGAACAAAAATGGGGAAAGTGAATGGATGTCAAGAAAATGTGGCTTCAATTTTGTATGGGATATGCCTGGGCAGGTCCATTTGTGTTGCTTTAAAGTTATATGTGAGTGTGGTCATTTGTATGGGAAGTACTCTTAGGTTCATTATGCATATGTTGTTGAGAATAAGTGTCACCATATTGGTTGTTTGCAACATCAGAGTTAGTAGTATCACTATGAACTAAAATCCTTTTTTATTTTTTATTTTTTCCTTCTTTTTCAGCTGTAGGGGAAACGTCGGAAGAGATTTCCATATTCATGTCAAGGCACTTATCATAACGTTCTACCTTATCCACGAGATCCGTGTGAACACAATCCTTTCTAGATGCAAGTCTGTTTGATTCTACACGTTATCGTTTTTTTTGGCGTTTTTAGAGGTGTCAGGCCATTTGTGTTCATCATTTGTAACTTAATAAAAAACTCTTCGTCATTGTAACTATGAAAAACTCTAGACTATAAAATTTGATTCTCTACTATGTTGATTTCACTTTTGCAGCACCTTTTGAATTAATAATTATGTGCAAGCATATGTGTTTAGTCTTTCTGTGAGGTTATATTGAAGTAATAATTATAATAATAATATATCAGTTAGTGGAGGGTGGTTCAGTTAGTGGAGTTTGCCGAGTAGGTGCATGTCGGAGTTGGTTTTGGATTGGAGGTAGGTGGCAGATGTTAGTTGTGATCATAAATAGAATATGTTTGAGAACAGAGTTTGCCAATGTAGTTTGAGAAGGAAATCATGTGTGATTTTATTGGAGTGACGTAAAGAGGGTGTGAAGAAGAAAAGAGTTAACAGAGAACACTGAAGTGTCCATTGAAATTTCAGATGTAAATGAAGTATTTCGCAATGTAGAATTTTGTTGTTGTTGAAATTATGCACTGTTTTTTCCTTTGAGAACAGAAGATGAAAACTTTTTTTAAAAAACTATAATGCAATTTAATGGAACTGTAATGAAATAGAAGACGAAAACTATAACGATAATGCCAGTTCCCTGTGCGCACCAAATGCAAATTAATGGAAAACAAAAACTCAAATGTGGACCGACCAAAAAAAACCAAAATCGACATCGATTGCTAACCAAAAACTTAATTCTGGCTTAAAATATAAACTGAAACCAGAGATGACTCAAGAAACATAACAAAAAGAAAGAAGACACAACGTAAATGACACAAACTAAAAATGCAACAAATGTCGGATTAACCTTTTTTTTTACCGTAAAGAAAAATAAATAAATAAATAAACAAAATGGCAAAGTAAAAGGACAGAATGTGTACAAGGGAGATCGAGATAAACAAAGTAATTGAAATGGTTTTATTTATATTTTTTTCACAAATATAGGAAAGAAAACGAAAAAAGAACAGTTATGCCCGAAGTAACTAAAATGAAGAAGACGCAAAGACATACTATTTTTGCAAACATGTACTTTTTTTCAATTGAATACGAAACTACAACACTCGAGAGTCTATGCTCCCGTGCATCGCACGGGTTTCCACTCGTACCATGATAAGGATTGACTGCATGTATTTGTATCTTTATATATTTGTGATTCATGAATAAAAACAAGTATCCTTCTCTTCAACTCTTCATCAAATAGAAGAACTAAATAAAAGAACAGGGCCCAAACAATTTAAAATGTAGACATTTTACCATAATTGTTATGATATTTTTAATTACATAATACAGACTTAATTCCATGATTGTTCTGTTTCAGTTACTACTTCAAGTTTTAATTATTGGAATTTAAGTTAACCTATAATATTCAAAACAAAAAATGTTATTAATATGGTACCTTGACTGCATGATTATGTACAACGAATACTTTTACATTTATTTGCCTTATTCGAATACTTTTACATTTATTTTCCTTATTTAGTTCATTAATGTGATTTACAAGAGAATGAACCAGCCAAGATACATTACATATCAATATGAAAAATCTTAATTGAGTGAGCGTGACTATTTATAAATTTGTTGTATTTTTGTAGATTACTTTCTAATAGTTTATGTAGTGAAGTGTGAATTACAAATGAATTAAACTACATAGCTGCATTACTTTTAACCTGCTAAAGCAATAAACTACAATGACCCATAATATCATATATCATACGAAAATTAATAGTTTCCATAAATCTATACAAATAAATTACTACAAGTTTCATACATTGACCTGATTTGTAAATTTCAAGCTATGAACTTTGGATTATAAATGAAATCTAACAATCAATTGAATCATTTATTTTGATATATATAATGCTCTTTCCATAATTCTTAGAAAATTACACTTTTTCATTTTAAAAGTCACATCAGCTTTTACAGTACTATTTCATTTTGCACTTTTCATCTTGTTATCAGTCTTGTCGTGGTTATAAAACCTTATTATTTTTTCTATTTTTATGGTAATTCTTTTCCATATAGATTCTAATTAAACTTGAATTTTTACGCTTGCGATATTTGGTTCTTATATATAAGTATTATTTCAAAGATAGTAGCTCTATATTGTATAATTCCAATTGATGTTCTAGTTCAAATTGTAAGAATTTTGATTAAAAATATGATTGTGAATATTATATTAAGTGAAAATAAGAAATTGCTGATAAAGAATTGAATTTAGATCACAAATATATTTTAGTCATGAAGCAGTATTTGTTTGGTGAACGAGGAAAAGTATGACAGCTTTTCCAATTTTGTTATTTATTTGATTGTTTTATTTGCAGAGAATATTTTATAAAAATATATAATATATTGTTGAGTAAATTATATTTCCTATAAGTTTTAGTTCATAATATTTATCAACTTCGCGCATTTTCTAAAATCAATATCTTTACAATATATCACTCCAAGTTTGATTTAAATATTTATTTCTTTTACATATAGATACCCTAGTTTAAAATATATTTTTCATATACTATAACTAGGAATGAAAATGGAGCAGGATTTTCATACCCAGAACCATCCTGAGTTTTTTTTATCCCAGACCCACCCTGCAGACCTAGTACGAGTCTAGAATGTTGCCCCGTACTTCAAATGGCTCAAGGTAAACTCGCCCCGTCCCAAGAGCTAAAGAAGTTATGAGCTAATATATACAAATTTATTTATTTACATGATTGGCCATTGAAAAGTAGAAGAATTGTATAAGGAAGATAAGGTGCTAGGTTGTAGAAAAGAAAAGTGGAAAAATGATGATAACCTAATTATAGGTATTTATGATCTAATCAAAATATATTTTTGGTGACAAAGTAAATACAAATAGTAATGTATTCACAATGATAAGGGAATATAATAAAATTAGTTATACGATAATAGTTTAAAAGCTATGCATTAGTTATTGTATAATCCTGTTCAGTTAAAGCGTTTAGCAGATCCAATGCTGTGAAAGTACAAAAGTCATAACGGGGATAAAGCGAGGAAGTACAAAATATAATAGATGACTCTAAAATAGCACATGTAACTCGTTCGTAATATTTTTACGAATGTAAAAAATGATAATTAGATATAAAAAAACTCGCACTCGGTTTACCTATAATTAGTACGTTCTTAATTATAAACAAAAAAGATGTGCAAATATCTGTAGATAAATGTGAGTTGCTATTTAACTTAATTAAATTTTATAGAATATAGATTATTTTTGTTTCTAAAAATATTTACTAAAAAATTCAATTAGGAAACATGACTTGATAATTTTTATAATGCATAGATATCACTTTTCAGTTTGTTTCTTTCATCAAAGATATAGCGAGAGTAGTGTAATATAGCGGAAATAACCGGATATATCGGGCATAGTGGAATATAGCGGGGATTAAAGCGGAGAGGCAATATCATATGCTATTTGGGAAAAGCGTAGTGGTGGTAATCTGCTACGAGATATAGCGAGATTACAGCGGGGTAATAGCAGGGCATCAACTGCACATGTATAATCATCAAAATTGCAACTTAATACTATAAAAAGATTATACCTTATTAATTGAAAATGTAATGGCCCGCAAATTTGTACTATCTGAGTTGACTAAATACACCATACGTCCAACCCAAATTGCACAAAATTACGAATCATTATGAATAAGAAGAAAAAGATAGAAGAAGAACAGAAATACCGACATAGGATCTCACATCGTAGTGGAATAAAATATAATATATATCACAGCTTTTTGAATACAAAATGTGTAACTTTATATACATATACATACCATCATCAGAGTACAATACAACACAGTGGAAAAATAATAATAAATATCCAACGCTGGAGCTTCCTGCTCCAAGCTCCTCCAAGTGTATCTGTAAATACCTGAACTACTTGAGTACCTGCACAAATTTGGGCACCCAAGATTTTTGGGTAAAACAAAACAAACTCTGGGTCAGTCATGGGACTGGTATGAGTAAATTCCAACCACCTGGTTTGACTTTTAAAAATCCTTTAAAAAAAAGGATAATCGTAAAACTGATCCACACATAAATACGGATGGTTTTTAAAACTAATGATAACCCAATCATTCTTTAAAATCAATACTGCTTCTCATGCTCCACATGCATAGTACGCAATCAAAACCGCAGGCGCTTATTGGGATTTCCAACTATGATAAAGTATGGAATCACCTTCCGATAATGTATCTCTAGAGGGGAATACACTGGGTTCAACAAGAACATCTTGCAACCCGACCACACATGACCGACCACTCATTTTGCTTGAGTGTATCGAATATATATCACCAACAGTTGGGATAGATAACCGTTTCCCGAAAGGGACAACATCAATAGATTAAAGAAGAAAATGCATTTTCTCTAGATAGGTGATAATACACCCGAATTGGAAGCTACCCTCTTAACCATGCTGCCTGCTAGATTTTTGTCATTTCCCGGTTGTTGAGGCTTGAGGCTACATTTACTTACCTTTCATTGATAACACAATCACTTTGAATGCCACATTATCAGATCTGTTAATCATTAATTATTTTGCACAAATATATTATGGATATTATGCTAAGAGAATAAATTACCCGCCACCATATATATATTTGTATAGACCAACACATGCGATCATTGGAATTACTCTGTCAAACATTCATCCATACAAGTTCGTTTTGGGACTGAACGAAACCGAAGGCACAATTTCCATTAACCAATCTTAGGCAATTTCTACCTAGGATTAACAGAAAAATCCCTTATACTTTACTTTGTCTTCGATTGTCTTCATATAACCTAATTCGCAACGCTACTGCCAATACGGAGCGGTTCTCGGATAATAATCCAACTGATCTTTCCATATTGACAACGATATTGGGTAATACACCGATAATCGGTTATTTAACTATCAAAGAAAAACAAACATTCATCCAAAGCATCGAACAATCGCTGGGCCCCTTAATTATTATTTCATTAATTAAATTTATCATTTCCCAATTTCTCTTCAATATCTTTACCCAGATATTTCTCCAAACCCGTTTAGCCTCTCACGATTCTTGGAAAAAACATTTTCGTCTATCATAACTATTTATTATATATTTTCCAGAAAATATTACTTTTTAACGTCGTAAAACATTTCCATTTCATATTCACACATCGCTATTCTTCCCCATTCATCAGTCTCTGACTGTAAACTAATAAGAGAACAGTTCTCTAAATATCGGCCCCGAAGGCCAAAACCAACATCAGATCGACACTTAGAAAGTCATTCAACTCGACTAATTTCCAGTCATTTTCTAATTTTCTTAACTCCATTTTTTAACTCCTTATCAACAAAATCATCTCAATTTGAAAAACATTTGCTTTTAAACCATCATTCACTTTAAAACATGTATACATTTCTCCTTCCAATCTCCTCAGATTTAATTTTATAAATTCCCTTTCTTTCTTATGAAATTCCATTATACGTTTATTCGCTTATTAAATTTAGTATATAATTGGTAAGTCAATTTCTAGGTATCTAACATTTGTTAAATTTGTCTATCTCCTTAAATTTTCGGAAAATTTCACCAATGTCTTCTTCGTACGGGTCACTCGGTACAACTACCAATCGCCTCTCTGGGCCTTTTCGTTTAAAAAGAAAAACAGAAAGCCAAGCGGCTTGCCAAATAGGTTCATAAAATCTCATATTCAACAGAAATATTTGCCTCTTTGTCGAGCATCCAATTTATTTCTCTTCCATTACTTCATTCCATACATGTTTAACACATACTTATCCAATTTCAATTTATTATCTAATTAGCTCTTTTTCCTATTTCACTTTTTATTTGAACATATCACATTCATATACAATTTTAATTTGCATATAAACCAATCGAATTCCATTTTCAATTCAAATTTCATATTCGATTTCGAATACGAATTCATAACTACCATTCACTTATCTTAATATGAACTCGAGCCAAAGACTTGATTAACTAATTATTCTTCTACTTAGTTAATTATATTCAATAATTAAAAATCTGATTTTATTTCAAAAATTAATCCATTTACTTCACTTGAGTTCATATTTATTTTATAACTCAAGTCTTGGTTTTTAGAATGAAAATCAAAAATTTATTAACTTAAAATCGTTCGATTTTATTTATTTAATCATTATAATTTATAAATGATTATACCGTTGTTTTTCTGGAAATTTTATTTTGACATAACTCAAAATCTATAAGAAGAAATCCAAAAGTTTCTTTTTCATTAGAAAATTATTACTCAATAGGTCTGAACGATTCTTGTTTCAAAGATTTCCTCCTTATATTGAGTTCTATATATCCAACTGAAGTTCGAAACATCAAATTACGAACAATTGCATTGCGGTGAGTTCGTTTTAATTATGTTTAAATATATATGTTTAAACTTCGTTTATTCTAAATCATGTTCTTATATATTTTAATATACATTAAGTCAATTTTCCAAAATCCAACTAAATATTTCTGATTATTCCTAATTATTGATTATTTCATAACTCAGTTATAAATTTACTTACAACTCAATATGCTATATTAAAATCCAATTCCTTTAGAAATAAATTGTTTTATAAAATTCGATATAATCGAATTTCAATTATAAATCCTTTCGATTTATCTCAATTCAATTTATATTCCGAATTTTGAAATAAAATTCGTCGTTCCCTTTTTGAAACGATTTCCAATTCCTTTTAAATTAATGCTTGAATTTATATTTCCAAATTATTCATGATAATTATCCTACTTTATTTATAAACATCGTTTATAAATTTGCTTGTTTTAAACATTAAAACAACTTGCATCTTAAAATTTATTTGAAACCCGATTCTTATTTTGGAATATTTTATTATTAAAACTTATATATATAATTGTAGAATCTATTTTTCATATTTAATCTCAGTTTCTATCTAATACAATTTAAATATCCTTTTTGGAAATAATTTATATTTATAAATTTGACATAGTTGAATTCCAATCATAAATCTATATGGATTTATTTTAATTAAATTTACATTCTGAACATCGGAATAGATTTCACCGTTACTTTTTGAAACTAATTTCAATTCCCCTTTTTAAATTCTCATTTGAATTTACATTCCCTAAATTATCCAATGATAATTTATTTCACTTCATTTATAAACATCGTTTATAAATGAACTGCTTGTTTTTATTACTCAAAACAAGTTAATATTTCCTAGTCCATTCGAAATTCAAATTCTATTTTATAAAAATAGATTTCTTTTTTAAATCTCAAAATTCCTTTTCACGATACTTTTATATATCCATATTTAGAGCCAGTGATATTTAAACATCAGAAACACCCAATCATCAATCACAAGTTTTCTAACACATCATATATGATAATATATATGATTTTTTTTTGAGGAATCTAGTTGGATCGCTCCAACCGTTTTCCTGCATTCGTGGATGTTAAACAATATAAATATACCTATCCTGCTTCAAGGCAGGATTTCGCGGTATAGAAGGACATCTACTATATATATTGTGGGGGCGCATAGGGAAATCATCCGCTAATTGTACTGCGGGCATTCGCTAATGGTACTGCGGGAAATATACATTATATATATATATATATGTATATATATGTATATATGTATGTACATAATAGCCACAACCACCCAGCCTAAATATAACTAATATATATATATATATATATATAATAGCCACAATAATATTTCAATGCACTCAAACAACCTACAAACAAGTTTGTTTATAATAAAATCATAAATGAATCTAGAGAGTGAGTTTACTCACATTGATTTTTGTTTGCTGGAATAACGATTGTTTTTTATTAAATTAAACAAAATTTTAATTTAACCAAAATTTCCAGTTGCCCCTTTAAATTACTCCAATATAATTCCAATGCGAAGTATTTTTCTGATACGAGTTCAATGCTCCTGATGACGTTCGATTCTGATTTTACATGAACAAGATATTATGTTTACAAGTGAATACAGAATTTAAAATATTTAAACTATAACCAAAACGTAATTAGTTAAGGATTAATTACCTTAATCCATTTTTATCTTATCTTCTTCATCCCGGCTTAACCCGCGCACTCGTTACAGTAACCATTGGAAGTTCACCACAACATTAATCCAACACATATCGACCTTCTGTAACAAGTTCATCGACCAAACTGAAGACTCCACCACCACCCAAAACATCATCATTCACCTCCTTACTAACCACTGACTACAAGCCACATCTATCATCACCAACACTCACTACCTGTTCCCTTTCCACCTTTGTATTGCGTTCTTCAAGCCCAAAGTACAGCTACAAGTCACAACCTTCCCTTCTCCCATAAATCACGATCCCCACCCGATTACTATGAAACACCGGTTTGTTTCAACGTTGTTGAACTCACATCAAAAACCACCGAGCTTCTTCTTGGTGATCGCGACTTTATCCTCTCGCGATTAATCGTACAGATTGTGAAACCAGATCGAAATCGAGCCCTCCACCAATGTCAACCCTAGCTCGCGACTTCGATCGGAAGCCCTAACTCCACGCGCGCCACCTCTGCCACACGGCTCTGACCAGTATGCCTATCGCGATCCCATGTAGCTCGTCCTCCTTGCTCCTTCTTTCCACTGTTCCATTGCGAGATAAACTGTAACGTGAACCCTAACCCGCGACGTCGAGCTCAAGAACTGTCGTGCACCTTTGATTCATTCGATAACCGATTTAGGCACAAACTCGATTTGATTTGTTGAACGGGAATACATCGCGGCCATTTTAAATTTCATTAGAAGCTTCAATAGTTTTTTACTGAGGAAGAAAAAGGAAAACAGGTGGCATCGTGATTTATAAAGAAGTGGAAAGGGAGGATAGGTCGGCCAGAGTTACAATTAGGTAGGGTAGGTTAAGTACATGAAATTTGATTTGAATTTAATACAATTTGGAATAAATATATCTTTATTTTATTTAAATGGATTCTGATTTGATTTCAAGCTTATCCATTCAAAATATCTCAGGGTTCATAACTTCAAATAACGAACCCTTATTTTAAGGTAACGACCGACATTTCAATGTTATAACGCTATTCTGAATTTAACGGAATAGATTCTTAAATTTAATTCGAACGTATACATAAAATAACATATTAAATTGATATAATATAATTTAAATTCAAAAACAAACAACTCCCCGGAAATAAATTATTATTATTATCGATTTATATTCAAATAGAATTTATATTGATCATCAGAATTGTTTTGATTCAGTTTTAACTTCGATTTCATTTATATAGTTGTTTTCTGTATTACGATAATTCGATATATCCGAAATTTAATCGTATATCGATTATTAAATAGATAAACTCCATATAAAAATCCATTTACATTTTCTAACTTAACATTTTAAATAATATTAAATGTTTGAAATTAATCGATCAAAAATCCGGGTCGTTACATTCTTCTCCCCTTAAAAAATTCGTCCCCGAAATTACTAATGTGGGAAAAATGCTACAAACCTATTTACTTTTCAAATCTCACTTATGTTGAAACTCAACATTTCATACTCTACAAATTTAGTCTACTAAACTTTAGTTTTCATTTATTTTACAACCATGTACGCTTACATTCATTTAATTCGAATGATTTACAACCAATACATTTACATCCAATGCATATTCTATACACCTACATTCAAATTGATACTAAATCAATTTATTCTCTTCGATCCATTTAACTTGCTTAAATTATGTTTAAATTCTAGAATTCAAATTCTCGGGTTTTCATTTCAAATCCTTTAGAAATCACATAAATATATATGCATATATCTATAATCATCTCAAATTCAAAACATTTGATTTTTTCTAAACCAACTTGGTTTCTTTCAAACAATTTTCCATCAAAAACTTTTCTAAGGTAGCAATCCATCACTTAGAAACTCGAAAATGAATATTGATGGTGCTGCAGTCATCACTAGAATTATTTTCTAGTGACTGAAGTGAGTTCAGTGCTTTATCACTTTCAGAATCCATTCAATAATAATGGTTTTCATTCAAAAATCTTTCCAAAACAAAGCTATATTATTTTAATATACTTCAGAACAATATTTTTCCAAACATCCAGGATTTAAATTTCAAATTCTAGTTGAACACAATTTTAATTCATCTCATTTACACATTTCATTCATATACAAATTATATTTGGTTATACATAACCACTCTAATCTTATAATCTCATTGGATTATAATAATACCAATCAAACATCCATATATAATAATAATTCCAGAAAATTATTCTTTTTTATATCAAAAATAATTTTGGGTAAAATTATTTCGTTTACTCAGTTTAAACCATATTGCGTCGAATTGCTCTGCTCAAGTGTTTAATAACACCTGTCGATACAGTTGTACTTCCTGTATCGATCAGAATTCATAAACCACCTGTCAAACAAATCAACATAATATTAAACAACTTTGATATCAACTTACAAATACGTGCCCTCGTATATATACACTCAACTCATTCTCGGGTATTACTGACCTTATCTCTAATGACTAAACCCCCACCAAAGCATAGGTATTTGCTCAACCTAAGCTCTGATACCACTGTAATGGCCCGCAAATCCGTACTATCTGAGTTGACTAAGTGGACCACACGTCCAACCCAAATTGCATAGAAATACGAATCATTATGAATAAAAAAGAAAAAGATAGAAGAAGAACAAAAATACCAACATAGAATCTCACATCGCAGCGGAATAAAATATAATATATATCACAACTTTTTGAATACAAACTGTGTAACTGTATACACATATACATACCATCATCAAAGTACAATACAACACAACACACCGGAAAAATAAATAATAAATATCCAATGTCGAAACCTCCTGCTCCAAGGCCTCCATGTGTATCTGTAAATACTTGAACTACTTGACTGCCCGTACAAATTTAGGCACCCAAGAATTTAGGGTAAAACAAAACAAAATAAACTTTGGGTTAGTCATAGGACTGGTATGAGTAAATTCCAACCACTTGGTTTAACTTTTAAAAATCCTTTTAAAAGAAAGGATAATTGTAAAACTGATCCACACATAAATATAGACGGTTTTGAAAACTTACGATAACCCAAAACATTCTTTAAAATCTATACTATTCAGATATTATAATAGTGTCCAAATCAAATAAACAACAATGTAGCAGAACGCTTGCATATCACACTCCACACACTAGTATACAATCAAAACCGCGGGCGCTTATTGGACAATGGATTTCCAACTATGACAAGGTATGGAACCACCTTCCAATAGTGTATCTCTAGAGGGGAATACACGAGGTTCAACAAGAACATCTTACAACTCGGCCCCATATGACCGACCACTTATTTCGCTTGAGTGTACCGAATGTATATCACCAATGGTTGGGATCAGCAACCATTTCCCAAAAGGGACAACATCGATAGATTAAATAAAGAACTGAATTTTCTCTACATAGGTGATGATACACCCTAATTGGGAGCTACCCACTTAGCTACGCTGCCTGCTCGATTTTTGTAAATTTCTTGGTTGTTGAGGCTTGAGGCTATAATTACTTACCTTTAATTGATAACACAATCACTTTAAATGCCACACTGTCAGATCCATTAATCATTAATTGATTTGCACAAATATATTCTGGATATTATGCTAAGAGAATAAATTATCTGCCACCATATATATATTTGTACAGACCAACATATGCGATCATTGAAAATACTCTGTTAGACATTCGTCCATACAAGTTCGTTCAGGGACTGAACGAAACCGAAGGCACAATTTCCATTAATCCATCTTATGCAATTTCTACCTAGGATTAACAGAAAAAATTCTTGCACTTTACTTTGTCTTCGATTGTTTTCATATAATCTGATTCGCAACGAGACTGCCAATATGGAGCGTTTCTCGGACAATCATCCAATTGGTCTCTCCATATTGATAACGATATTGGTCAATACATCGATAGTCGGTTATTTAACTATCGATAAAAAACAAAAATTATCCAAAGCATCAAACAATCACTGGGACCCTTAATTAATATTTCTTTAATTAAACTTATCATTTCCCAGTTTCTCTTCAATATCTTTACCCAGATATTTCTCCAAACCGTTTAGCCTCTCACGATTCTTGGGGAAAACATTTTCATCTATCATAACTATTTATTTTCTATTTTCTAGAAAATATCACTTTTTAACATCGTAAAACGTTTCCATTTTTATTCACACATCGTTATTCTTCCCTATTCATCAGTCTCTGACCATAAACTAGTAAGAGAACAGTTCCCAAAGTATCAACCCCGAAGGCCGAAACCAACATCAGATCGATACTTAGGAAGTCATTCAACTCGACTAATTTCCTGTAACAACCCGGAATTTCTAAACCAATTTAAATTTTTTATTTTAGCTATTTTAATAGGTTTTGAATATTTAAAATGATTTATTTTAGATAATAATGACTAAAAATTTATTTAAATTGAAGTTAGAACATAAAATTTAATTATAAAACAAGTCTGAAATGGCGCGGTTTTGAAAATTCGATTTTAAATTTCAATTGAATGTATAGGATTCAAAATAAACCGGACTTTAGTAAAACAAGAAACGTTGGAATATTTTAAACTGTAATTTTCTAACGAGTGAAAGAAACTGAGATTTCACTTTATAAATTGTATTGTTGAAATGAAATAATCCATGTGCCATAATTAAAAACAAGAGAGACGTGAATTTTTGTCATCTCCAGACCTGTGTAAGGTTTTTATTAAATCCCTCCCCGAGCACTGTTACATGTATTTATTTAAGTCCATAATCAGCCTTTTGTTCAACCCATAATTTTGTCCTCGTCATACAAGCATCTCACCTGTATGGTAATCCAAACCTCATCATATAAGTGCCAAACGCTTATATGGAATATGATATGATATGCTATCTTCATGTAGTATACCATGCCGTGTAGTTCATAATTTATTTGTCGCTATCCTATGGCATAGGTTTAAATTTCACACAGAACAACCATCACAACGCATCCAAAATCATTCACGGTAGTTTATATAATAAATAAAATTGCGCAGCCAACTCTTTAAGGCGCACCTGTTTGTCGGGCATGCAATATTTCTTTACTCAACGCGAAGGCATTAACCTGCTCAACATACATGTATATGCATCTCTGTCTATATATAAATCTAATTCGAACTAAATTTTCAATTCAGTTCTACCTTATATTTGATTTGGCTTTACCTTTCATTTTATGTTGGTTAAATTAATAATCACACATCACAACCAGCAATCAGTTAATTGATTAGCTTTTCAAATATATAACTTTTATATATTTAAAAAGCATATTTTTAATGCCAAATCACAAACAATAAACCCTATCTAAGTGTTTGGTTTTCACACTAGTCAATTGAAATCATATAGATATCCCACTTTTGAAAGTCGAACATAAATACAGATGATGAGATCTCAATCACCAGAATCATCTCCGGGCAACTAGATTATCAATTTGCAAAACATTTGCTTTTAAACCATCGTTCACTTTAAAACGTGTCCCTTTTTTTCTATAAAATTCCATTATACGTTTATTCGCTTATTAAATTTCATATATAATTAGTAAGTCGATTTCTAGTTATCTAACATTTGTTAGATTATCTATCTCCTTAAATTTTCGGAAAATTTCGCCGATGTATCCTCTGTAAAGGTCACTCGGTACAACTATAAATCGGCTCTCTGGAAGTTTCCATTTAAAAAGAAAATCAAAAAGCCAAGCAGCTAACCACATAAGCTCATAAAATCTTATATTCAATTGAAATATTTACCTCTTTGTTGAGCATCCAGTTTATTTCTCTTCCATTACTTCGTTCCATACCTATTTAACACATACTTATCCAATTCCAATTTATTCCAACTCAATCCAGTCGTTTTGACTTAATTCGCTAATTAATTTTCTTATTTGCTCTTTTTCCTATTTCACTTTTTATTTGAACATATCATGTTCATATACAATTTCAATTTGCTTATAAACCAATTGAATTCCATTTTCAATTCAAGTTTCATATTCGATTTCAAATATGAATTCACAATTCCCATTCACTTATCCAAACTTAAACTCAATCCAAAAACTCGATTAACTAATTATTCTTCTACTTAGTTGATTATATTCAATAATTAAAAATCTAATTTTTGTTTCGAAAATTAATCCATTTACTTCACTTGAGTTCATATGAAGCGACCCGAACTTCCCCGATCTCCAAAGAGAAGAGAAAGAACGAATTACTATGAAGACAAGACGGATCAGAACGCAAACAGAAGAACATTTCATTGTTAATTACAATAATTCCATCAGAATACAAGAATATACAGGGTATGAATCAATATTACACATCATAAAATATCAGAGATTATAATACATTACATAACAGTGGAAAATAATACAAAACACAACTAGAAGTAATACGCGGATACAGAGCTTTCGGAGTATCGTTCCAGCTGTAAATTAGGATCCTGTGAATATAAATCTACAAAACCAAAACTACTAGCTGCCCGTGTCAAAATAAGGGCACCTAGAGTTTAGGTTAAAACAATAAACTCCAGGTCAGTCGTGTGACTGGTGTGAGAACTAAAACAGTTATTAATCTTTATTTTAAAGTTAGGTAAATCAAAGGACCACGCCGTATAACATGGAACGGGTTTCCTCCCAAGAACAACAGTGCATAAAACAACAGCGCAATGCTAAATAAAGAAAAATGAAGCTATTATAAGACCCAGGTCCCATCACACAATGCAATACAAGCCGGAGGTTAGGGTTTTACCTTATAATAGCCAAAGAATGCTTGGTACGCTAAATTTCATCTTTTATTACTATAATTGTATAGTGTCAAAAAAAATTCATTCATAAATATCAATCATAGACGGCATGGGTACCATATATCATGTCGCCATACTAGTTCTACAATTAAAACCGCAAAGTCACGTATTGGAAGTTGGATTTCCATCTGTGGACCAAGGCAAAAGATAGTCCTCACCGATTCGAGACAAACTAGCCCATGTCTCAGGATCAGAGCTCGAGTGACCCTTGGATCTTCACGGCCGGTCCACCGATGTGGATTAAAATGCCTGAACACTGCGTTTCCCCGCCCTTTGGGGCATAAATGAGCCCAATGACTCCATCGGTCCCGGATCGACCGATATATCTGAGGCGCCTCACAACAGCAACAACCACACAGGTGAAAATAATATAAATGTCAGGGCTGGTAGGTCACTGACACCACCCTAGCTAGAAGGAAACGCATGCCCTCCCTGTAGTCCTCTCCCATTTCTGGTTCACAACTGGGGTGTGAGGCTCGTGAATTAATGTTACACAAAGCTATGCCACACAGGCGGTGCTTTGATCATCAACCACAAGACTTTTCTTTTCAACAGAATCCTTGATCATTTTCCACTTAGGCATGCCACACAGGCAATTCACTCCATGCGATTGATATCCACCAATATATAACCCCTGAGCTCATACGTCTCGGAGAATGGCGTTAAGCAAGAGAATAAATCTCCACCGCCAAACAGATATATATTTAATAGAAATCAATCACACAGAATAAAATCAAATGTCAGACACACAGTCCATTTACAAGTTCGTTCTGGGTCTGAACGAAACCGGAGGCACCTTGTACCTCGCATATCCATCGATCTCCAAGTACGTTTGGACGATCACCAACTGATTCCCTCCTCTTGGGTGTACAGCCCAATCAAGATCATCAGTAATCACCCAAACGACGTGAAGACCTCCGATCTTCGACCCCCGTCTTCATCCTTGACACCACGTCGAATCAGTTATTCAGAATGGGATAAACCCGGTCTTTCTGAATAACTCGCGTATATAATAAACAAGTTTTACACAAACCCAACATACGCCTCATTCCAATTCAGAATATTCTTTATTTCAGATATTCTTACACTTTGGGAAAGGTTCCCATTAATTTTATCATAAATAAATTCTTTAAATTTATTATTTAATCTCTTTTTGAATCTCAATTCAAATTAGTCGGGATTAGCGAACCACACCGAAGTAATCATTTATTTTATTTCCCAATCCCAACCTATTCATCCCATGAAGTAAAACTGGTCATACTTCATATCTAACACCATAGTGTTATCGGTAAATTCAATTACCATTTCACGTTCAAATCTAATTAAAGATTTAACTATCGCCTGGAGCAAAACTGGTGATACTCCATTCCCGATCACTTCAATCTAATTAAAGATTCATTAAAACCCCACTTAGTTTTAATCTTCACAGAAATCAATGTCTTGTCTTTAACTGGGTTAAAGAACCAATGTCATCTAAAACACGGTTCACGAAAAACCCAAAATCACATTCATTAATTATCGGGTTAAAGAACAAGTGTTATTTAAAACAATGTTCACGATAAACCCAAAAATCAATTCAAATTCAATTCCAATTAAATACCATTTAATTGGTACACTTCATTAAATCTAAATAAAAAGATTTAATCTCTTTCTCAACTGGGTTTAAGAACATTGTTAATGAAGACAGCATTCACGGCAAACCCAAATCACATTTGATATTAAATACAAGGCTTTGAATAGAAAATATATCGGCTTATATTCAATATCAAATTCTACGACCAACAAATATCATATTGGAAATAACGATATATAAATATCTTTCAAATTTCCATAACAACATCCGTATAATCACGAAATCCAACAATGAAATATCCCGAAGACAATTTCGATTCAAATCCATTCCAATTCAATTACTGGAAATTCTGGTTACTTTTAAAACCCTTTTCAAATTCAATTTATTTATTTAAAAATAAATAGAATTATAATTCTAGTTCAAAACTTGTTCATTTCGATAAACAGGTCATCCATGGTCTATGGACGACGGGTGTCAGGTGCTGCTAAGCACCGTCTGCATCCTAGTATATATTTCAACTAGAAAATAAATAAAAGGTGAGGAGTTCTCACCGACTAGCTAATCCAATACACCGCGACTCTTCTTATGTAGAAATCTTCGCCATTTGCCTTTTGTCAATTTCATTGTCCGTAGCCACTACATATATAAAAATCACAATTTTGTATTGTTTCTATATATATAAAAATCATAATTTTAATCTTCCTATCATATAAAAATCAAATCTTTATACAACTAAAATCGTATTTTTAAATCGATGAATACACTATAAAAACCGCATTTTCAACTCGATATTATATAAATAAAAATTGGATTTTTATCTTGCTATCTACATATTAAAAATTGGATTTTTATAACGCTATTGGTATCATAAAAACCATAACTTCCTATATATAAAAATCCTAACCTTCTACAATAAGGGCAAATCAGATTTTAAACGAAAAAAATAAAAATACTCACTTTACTTTGATGGAGGCTGAGGAGGCTGCGGCTTGGAGGGGGTCCGAACGACGGTGGGGGTCTGGCATTGGCGGTGGGTTGCGGTGCAGGCGGAGGGGGGTTCGGTTGCGTGGGGTTTGGGGGAAATAGGGGGTCGCGGATCAGAGAAGAAGAAGGGGAGGAGGAAGCGGAGGAGGAAGAGAGATGGGGCGACTGCGGCGGTGGCGAACTAATCGGGGGGGGGGGGGCTGTGAATCGCACTCCCCCCTCCTTTTTTTAATATTTTTCTTTCTGAAATTTGATGGGGGAGATAAGGAGGAAGGGAGGGGTGTATTAGAATATATATATATTGATTTTATTTTATTCCAAGAAAAGTTGACTTTTATTTCGAACTCGAAACAAAACCCACCGACTGTCGTCCCTAGCTAATTACCCTCATTTCGAACACAATGGGATATGTTTCGTAAGCCAGTTCGGCTGTTTCGATCAGTTTTCATCAAAATCCAAATATAACTCTATATATTGAATTTGAACGCACATTTCAATTTACTGGAGTCACATACTAGCCCTAAAAATTCCTAAAAAATATTTTCTAGCTTCGTATTGATGATACGGTCCTAACAAAACTAATTTCATCGAATTTTGAGACCGTTTGAAAAATGGCCATTTTCAGGTCGATTAAAATAAATTGAAACTGTCAAAACACGTTTTCCTTTGCCACGCTCACATATTGATTCAAAAAATTATGAATTTTGAAACCTAGCAATAAGTGGACATCCCGGACCCAACAAAAGTGGTTTCGTCGAAAACTGAGGTCGTTTGCAAAATTTCCATTTTTAAGGGCCAGAATTCCAAAGCGACTATTCTGAATTTTCAACTAGGCATAACTTTTTATTCCCGCTATGAAATTTCAATTTTTCGGATTCATTGGAAAGATATTTTCAAATAGATCCCAATATTTTTGGTTTTGCTAAAATCCGGTTTATTTTGCACTCGGTACATTCATTTGAACTTTGAAATCGAATTTTCAAACTACCGCGCCATTTTCAATTCCTTTTATAATTAAAATAAAATATTTATATTCTAACGACGATTCAAATAAATATATACATTCTAATTCAATTCAAAATAAATTTATCATTGTTATTATTTAAAATAATTCATTTTAAATATTCAAATTCGCTAAAATTGCCAAAATAAAATTTTAAATTGGCTCAGATTTCCGGGTTATTACAATCTCCCCCACTTAAAACTTTTCGTCCCCGAAAAGTAACGAAGCCGAATGTTGTTTTACAAACCAACTCAACTTTCATTATTTTTATTACGGCTTAAGTTCTTCAACTTTTCAGTTTCTCAGAACTTTCCAAAATTTTCAAAAATTTGGCTAACACCCTAAATTTTCGAAAAATTTCGCCATAACCTCCCCTGCACCGGGGACTTCGGGATATTTCAAATAGCCTCCCATGGCCCTCATCAATCCAAAAAGAAAAATAAACAGCCAAGCGGCTAGCCAATCGGCTTATAAAATCATCCAAACCCAAAGAAATATAATAAATATGTACTTATTTGTCGGGAAAACAATTTTATTCTTCTGCTCTAGCCTCCTTGCTATGACCTGTTCAATGTAAGTACATGTATATGCATGCAAATGCGACAAATTTCCAATACAACTCACTATTTGATCAATTTGGCTAAAGGTTCAACATTTAATTAATCGAACAATAATCAAACAACACAACCAACAATCAATTAGTTGATTAGCTTTTCAAATTCATAACTTTGATACATATACAAGAAATTAGATTTTTGATGTCAAATCACAACAATAGGCCCAATCTAATTTTGGTTCTCACACCAGTCAATTGGAAATATATAGAAATCCCACTTTTGTCACTCGAACATATATCCACTGATGATGCAGCTGCTATCATCAGTGTCTTCTCCGGGCGACTAGAGTGTGATTCTATATTTATCCAATATATTAAAACTTTGAATACCCGTGGATCAGACGTATATGCAAAATCTTTATATATTGGATTGTCCAAATCCAATACAAATAAATATTCAAATACGTCGAATAAGGTTTAAATTTTCAAAACAAAATTCGTTTTCATTTTTATTTCAAAGCACTACTCTTCACACTCGTTCTAGGATACTACTGATCCCATCTCTAACCAGTCATTCTCATTGGATATTACTAATCCAGTTTCTGATGAATTCATTCGTTTGGTTCTAACGTGTCTTGTTCTCTGAGCTCGGTAAACCAAAGCTCTGATACCAACTGAAGCAACCCGAACTTCCCCGGTCTCCGAAGAGAAGAGAAAGAACGAATTACTGTGAGGAAAAGACGGATCAAAACGCAAACAGAAGAACATTTCACCGTTAATTACAACAATTCCATCAGAATACAAGAATATATGGGGTATGAATCAATATTACACATCATAAAATATTAGAGATTACAATACATTACATAACAGCGGAAAATAATACAAAACACAACTAGAAGTAATACGCGGATACAGAGCTTTCTGAGTATCGTTCCAGCTGTAAATCAGGATCCTTTGAATATAAATCTGCAAAACCAAAACTACTAGCTGCCTGTGTCAAAATAAGGGCACCTAGAGTTTAGGATAAAACAATAAACTCCAGGCCAGTCATGTGACTGGTGTGAGAACTAAAACAGTTATTAATCTTTATTTTAAAGTTAGGTAAATCAAGGGACCACGCCGTATAACACGGAACGGGTTTCCTCCCAAGAACAACAGTGCATAAAACAACAGCGCAATGCTAAATAAAGAAAAATGAAGCTATTATAAGACCCAGGTCGCATCACAAAATGCAACACAAGCCGGAGGATAGGGTTTTACCTTATAATAGCCAAAGAATGCTTGATACACTAAATTTCATCTTTTATTACTATAAGTGTATAGTGTCAAAACAATTTCAATCATAAATATCAATCATAGATGGCATGGCTACCATATATCATGTCACCATACTAGTTCTACAAATAAAACCGCAAAGTCACATATTGAAAGTTGGATTTCCATCTGCGGACCAAGGCAAAAGATAGTCCTCACCGATTCGAGGCAATCAAGCCCATGTCTCAAGATCAGAGCTCGAGTGACCCTTGGAAGTTCTACAATTAACACTGCGTTTCCCCGCCCTTTAGGACGTAAATGAGCCCAATGACTTCATCGGTCCTGGATCGACCGATATATCCGAGGCGCCTCGCAACAGCAACAACCACACATGTGAAAACAATATAAATGTCAGGGTTGGTAGGTCACTGACACCACCCTAGCTAGAAGGAAACGCATGCCCTCCCTGCAGTCCTCTCCCATTTCTGGTTCACAACCGGGGTGTAAGGCTCGCGAATCAACGTTACACAAAGCTATGCCACACAGGCGGTGCTTTGATCATCAACCACAAGACTTTGCTTTTCAACAGAAGCCTTGATCATTTGCCACCTAGGCATGCCACACAGGCAATTCACTCCATGCGATTGATATCCACCAATATATAACCCCTGAGCTCGTACGTCTCAGAAAAGGGAGTTAAGCAAGAGAATAAATTCTCCGTCGCCAAACATGTAATAAACCGGAAATCCGAGCCAATTTAAAATTTTTGTTTTGGCAATTTTGATGAATTTTGAATATTTAAAATGATTCATTTTAAATAATATCGACGAGAAATTTATTTTGAATAGAATTTGAACATATATATTTATATAGATCGATGTTAGAATATAAATATTTTATTTTATTTATAAAAGGAATTGAAAATGGTGCGGTAGTTTGAAAATTCGATTTCAAATTTCAATTCGATGTACAGGATTCAAAATAAACTGGATTTTAGCAAAACCAGAAATATTGGAATCTGTTTTATCATATCTTTCTAACGGATGTAAGAAACTGAGATTTCACTTTAGAAGTTGAAAGATATGTCCAGTTTAAAATTCAGAAAAGTCGCTGTAGAATTTAAATATATTTTAATATATAAAGACCTTTAAAAATAGCCATTTTGCAAACGACCTCGGTTTTCGACGAAACCACTTTCGTTGGATCCGTGATGTCAAATCATTGCTAGGTTTCAAAATTCATAATTTTTCGAACCAATATGTGAGCGTGGCAAAGGGAAACGCGTTTGACCAGTTTAAGTTGATTTTAATCGACTAGAAAATGGCCATTTTTCAAACGGTCTAAAAAGTTGACGAAATTAGTTTTGTTTGGACCGCACCGTCATTACGAGGCTAGAAATATTTTTCGGGAATTTTTAGAGTTAATATGTGGCCCCGGTAAATTAAAATGTGCGTTCAAATTGAATATATACTGCTTTATATTTTAATTTTAGCGGAAACTGATCGTAACGATCGAATTGGCTTACGATACATATCCCATTGTGTTCAGAATGGGGGTATTACCCTAGGGACGACAGTCGTTGGGTCTCAATTGGAGTTCGAATAGAAAAGTTACTTTTTAGATTTAAAATTAAAATTAAATATATATATAATAATAGGGTCAGAACCCTAAGACTCCTCATTCTTGGTCAACCGCTGAACAAGGAGTCGCTCCCAAATTGTTCGACGGTGGAAATTTTCCAATTTTATTTCTTCAATCATTTAAATTCGGTTACACATTAAATCAAAGTTCTAAAACAAAAACCGTAGAGGTTCATATGCTCTTCGAATGGGTACGACTTTGGAGAAGAATCGTGTAGCAGATTGTGTGATTTTTGGGATGGAAGCTATCGTGTTCGAGCGCCGCTAGGGGGCGCTGCTAGCCATCGCGCCGCCAGAGATCATCAGCGGTAAGAGGCACCGTGAAGCCACACCTCGTGGGCCGACTTGATCCAGGTGCGCTCGTTCAGGAAGGGGGCGCAAGGGAACCCTAATGCTGAGCAAATGTCGGTTGTGTTCAGAAAGGAGGTTGCGAGGAAGAAGGTTAATTAACAGTGAAGAACGAGAAGGATAATCTCCTGTAACACCCCACCTCTGCTAGGGTCACTCACAAAGGGAATGCACTAGCTTTGGTGGAGCATTATCTAGGTAAACATACACAGAAATATTACAAGACAGAACATATAAAACAGCGGAAGAAGAACCAAATTTCATTGCTTTAAAATCTAGAAAGGTCTAAAGCCTTTTACATCAAAATGCTATTAAATCCATTACATCAAAATTTGTCTTGCAATAGTAAAGAAGCATAAAACCATAGTCATAAATCATTCCCCAATAAAGCAGCAAAACAAGCCATAGCCAAGAGAAATCCAAGCAGTACACGAAAGAGCCTTGGAGCTTGGTAAGATCCGAACTAAGCTGTATTCCTACCCTACGAACCTGGGGGGGGGGGGGACGAAAGAAAAAGAGGCAAAACAAACTGGGTCAGTCATAAAGACTGAGTAAGTCCTAGTGGCTTTCAGCATAAAAACAGGTAAAGATAACATGGCATGAATAAACTGAAAGTAAACATAAGCATGATGACATGATAAGCTATAGGCACGATAACTAAGAATAATATCCCATAATTCCTACCAAGTATCACATCACAAGGTTTCTATCAAGTATAACATCGCAAGATTTCTAAGTTTCACCATTCCAATATTTTCTTTGATTTCCTATATTCTCTGCACTAACTGTACTAGTACCCCAACCCGTATCATCCTTTCCATGTATATGTACAGTCCCTTGCCGTATATCGTACGGGTTTCATCACGTATTTCTATACTACTTCAACGTAGTGCCACCATTCTTGAAATTGTTTGGACCGCCACCCTCGTTCTGGCTAGGTTTCCTTATCATGAAATATCGCGTGTTCAACTATGATTTATGCCACCTAGGACCACTAGGGATTATGCTACCTATTGAACGTTTTCTAGATTAGATTAGGGTTTATGCCACCTAGGACCACTAGGGATTATGCTACCTAACGAATTCCACGTAACGATCTATTAATCGATCGGCTCCCTACAAGTTCTAGCTCATTCATGTGTCTGTGTCATACGGCCCAATCAAGAAATGTAGTCACCTGTGCAAGGTCCACCATAGGGTGTATCAAGCCCTAGGGTGCCAACCACCGACACGAATCAAGCACGCACAGTGTAAACCTACTGGTGCCCAATGCCTGCTTTTTCAACTCCGGACTACGTGCACGACCATAGTCCGCCTGAACCTACAATGGCGCACCAACTCAGTCGTCGTTCTGGTCGCTTACAATCAGCCCAGTAATCATGCCCTACCCTGCCTAGTTCCAGGGTACCGTGATACATCTAGTGGGTTACTGCTGAAAAGGACAGCGCAACTAGGGTTTCCCTACAGTAGGTTAAGTGTTGTCATTTAAATTCGAAACTTAACCCCATCAGTCTAGCATGTCAAGTTGGTTAAGTGTTGTCATTCAAGTTCGTGACTTAACCCGCCTACGTGTCATGTCAAATTGGCTAAGTGTTGTCGTTCAAGTTCGTGACTTAGCCCTACGAATCATCTGTCAAGTTGGTTAAGTATATTCAATCGGTTCATGACTTAACCCTATCAAATCGTCGTGTCCAATTAGTTAAGTATATTCAAGCAGTTCATGACTTAACCCTATTAAATCATTATGTCAAATTGGTTAAGCATATTCAAGTGGTTCATGACTTAACCCTACCAAATCATCGTGTCAAATTGGTTAAGTATATTCAAGCGGTTCATGACTTAACCCTATCAAACCATCGGTCCAATTGGTTAAGTATATTCGAGTGGTTCATGACTTAACCCTATCAAGTGGCATTAATTCATTAATGCACCCCAACCTCTCACATTAGACCTGTTGTTGTGGTCACTGGATATGCTGGGCGGTTCCGGGCAGATTTACACCACAACTCAGTCTGACCTCGGGTTTTCATGTGCGATATGACCAACTACCCACATTGGATCCTATTGTTTGCAGTAATTGGATTTGCCGGGCGGATCCGGGCAGAATTACACTGCAAACTCAACCCAGCCTCGAGTTGGCCATTTTCAAGTTCATTCTAAGTGTCATGACCATGTTCAAGTTTCATTCAAGTTCGTGTCAAGTTTTCAAGGCAAATTTCGTGTCAAGTCGATGTCAAGTTCGTGTCCATATCCAAGTTCAAGTTATAACAACGTTCATGTTTCAAGTTTTGCCTTTTATCAAGTTAATAATTCATGTTCATAACCAATTCATGTTTTTGCCTATTCTACCCAAATCGTATTCCCATCGCACGTGAACGTGAATCGATCTATACTACAAATAAATCCAAATCTCGAAATAGAGGGAATAGCATCAAAACTATGATAGGCAAAAGGGACTAGCATAAAGCAACAAAAGGGTTACAATACTAGCATAACATAACTTGAGATAATTGGTTACAACATCACTGGCATATAGGATTTCAAATCTACCAAGATAAGGCGATGGTCATGATAAATGCTGACATAAAAGAATAGGCATGCAAAAGCAAGCCAAATACAAGGATAATGGATCCAATGGTTTCGGTGTACATAATAGCGAATAAACTAAGCAAGTCACACCCTCGGTATGAGATCCAACAAACTACAAATTCGGTATACAACATGGGTTTCAATCAACTATAATAGTCCCGGTAATTAACCCCAATAGTCATAGTCATGTTCATAGGTAGAAATCTCATAATTAAGAACCCTAAGCGATTAATCACGATAGTCATGGTTAATTATCCAAAATAGTTCTAGGCAATAGTCATAGGTAATTAACAGTAATAGTTTCAAAGTCATGGTCATAGATAATGGCCTTATGTTCATAATCATAGGTAATAATTCTCATAGTCAAGAGTCATAGTTGATTAGCCACAATTGTCCTTGTCATAGTCATAGGCAACAGTCTTTCGTTCACCGTCATAGGCATATGCATAGTCTTATGTTCACAGTCATAGGCATAATCTTATGTTCTTAGTCATAGGCATAGTCATAGTCTTATGTTCATCATCATAGTCATGGGCATAGGCAAAACCTTATGTCCACAGTCCCATAGGCATATTAAGGTTTATAGACATGAAAGAATTTGATTTACAACATGAATAGGCCCCAAATAGAAATATTCCCACAAGTCAAGATCCAAGAATTTATGTTACAATCTAGTGTTTGAATAATAAACTAGGTCCAACAACATGAATGGGCATGATTCAGTCGATAAGAAATAACCCAAAATCATAGATTCAAGAAGAGACAAGATCCAAATAGATAATCAAGCTTAGGTCTAATTTCATTTTATTCCATGTCCATATCAAATTTAACAAGTTTCAATCTCAAAGTAACTAGAACTTACAGAGCATGGATCGAGAATTAGAGTGCAGAGATTTGATTCTGGAAACGGTTATTGCAGTTGTTGAATCTCTATTTGTTTAGTCTTGTTCTAGTTGAAAACCCCCAATCTGCAATTCCTAGATGTTGTCTTGACGAAGAAGAAGTAGCCATTCTCTCTTTAATTTAATTATTATCATTTTGATTTTCATAGAGGTAGCATAAGGACAGAATGAAATGGTGTAGAGAGAATGAGGCTAGGGGGCTGTTTATATAGGATTAGGCAGACGAATCTGGACAGAAAACGAGTCTAAATACATCAGAATGCATCAGGTTCAGAAAAGGGGTTCGGGAGGCAGGTCGACCCCTAGGTCGACACAATGGTCGACCTAGCCCCTGGGAGGTCGACACTATGGTCGACCCCCAGGTCGACCTGATCTATGGGCGGGAGTTTTCCCGCCCTGCCTGCTGCGGGGTTTGAATTCAAATTTCGAGTTGTTTTTTATTCTGAAAATTCGTGAAACTTCAGAGGGTCATATCTTCCTCATACGGACTCCGATTTTCGAAAACTCGGACTCTATTTATGTAAAATTTTGAGACGAACGTAATCGCATAACCTGTTTCCCCTGATTCTGATTTTAAAATTTAATTCGGCCTTGATTTCTAGTTTTAACATGTTATAAAAATTCGGGTTGTTACATCCTCCCCTCCTTAAAGGATTTTGTCCCCGAAATCTTCAAGTTAAGAACAATGTGTCCTACCATCCAATCATCCATCTACTCTAACATCAATCACAGGCATCCATTGTCCTTGAGAGATTTCTAATGCTGTACGAACATATGCAGAAAGTGTGTGTATATATTCCTTGTCTAATGCAAATGATCAGGCCTGATTGATCTCCTCAATGCAAAATATGTTTAGTGCCATGAATCCAACATGTATACAAATAGTCCTAGTCACATAAACACTATATGTGTGCGCAAACATCCATCCATATGCAACATCCACATGATAACACATTTAATTTCATCCATAAACAAGTATAAACACTCATGCATATGCAATATGAAAATGTGTCTGAGCCGATCTAGTGCCTAATGTGTGTTATGCAACCACGAGCAACCACTTGCGACCACTTGCAACCACTTGCAACCATCAATCATAACATGTCTCAAACACATGTTTCACCCAATTGTTCCTACCTAAAGATATAGCCGAATGATAGAAGCAAATAAAAACTTTGTGCCCATTAGGCCATGTCAAAGCTGGAAATCTACGTCACATATATACTGAATAGGAGAAGAACTCCCTAAGCACCAGCCCATATCCCATAAAACCCAAAAAGTTTAGTCAACACAACGGACACCCTCAAGCCCCAACATGTATTACTAACGGATAAGTCATACTCCCTATGGGGTTTACAACAGAAATAGGATTGAGAATAGGACCGAGTGGTTATACTTAAAAGATATCATACAAGTAAGCTCTACAGGAAAAGAGGGATCAAGGATATACTCTTAAAAAGAGATATGATGCACGTGTCTAGTCTTCAATCTTCTAAGCCGCATTTCCTTGAGCTTAACTCCATTGTGCTTTGGCCGTTTTTAACTTCACAATTTCGTAGTTCCTTAATTCTTGTTCCTAGAATATGAGTTGGAACTCATTCCACTGTCGCCTCTCGTTCCACTTTCGCTTATTCTCTTTCTAGTATACCCGATTCAAACATAACTGCGTACTCATGGTTTCGTGCAAGCTCTCCAAAATTCACTAGTGAATCTTGGATCTCATTCACTTACTAGAAGGTATTCCACATAAATGAATTATCTCTTGAAAATAAAAAAATGCCAACCATGTTGCCAAGTGTACTTACTAAGGCGATTTTCTATAACTCATGCATAAGCAAGATGAATCATCCGCCTTAGTGGAGAACATTACTCGAGCGGACCAATAAATGTGTCAAGAGATTCTAGATAACTAAGCATGGCAGAACCCTAAGGGTTACACTAGACTTAGAGGGCATTACCAAGGCAAGTCAAGCGTCTAACTACCCTCTTTTCATACTCGAGAATGGTACCATTTCTGGACAACCACTCCATCCCTAGAATCAACCCATAGCCCAAAAACATAAGCTTTACTTCTAAACTCAACACTTAGCATAGACATTCTCAAATCCAAACAAGTCATGAATAAGTGAGCCGATTCCCCAACAGGATTTGAGACAAAAATGGGATCCTCTACTACGCTAGTACTAAGGTGCAGAGACTCAACTATCGAGGCAGAATAAAAAGGATGCGATGTATAAAAACAAAGTTCCCACGGTATGATAGAAAAGAGAAGCTAAACTTTTAACAGAAATGTTACCACCTCTCTTAGGTATGCTAGTAATGAGAGCATACAATTGCCCTCTCGACGATCTTGTTCTTTGCCCTTGTCCTTGTCCTATGATACTTAACTACATGTCCCTTTCTAACATACCAACGATGTTCTTTCTTGTCATGGTTTTATTATTCTTTTACTTTGACCTCTTCCATTTCACCTTTTCCTCCTTCATGGATTATGCCTTATCAACAAGTTTCTCATCCTTAGGCTTGTGTTCTTTATCCTCGTTCTTACTATCCTTGTATAGCTTGTTGAAAAGTTTCTCGAAAGCTACCTCCATCGCACGGCAACCCTACAAAGCTTGAAATAAGATTACTCGCAAGAAAAACTACTGCGGCTACAGATGGAGATTGGACACTACTTTGCCCTCCGACATGTGTCGCATGCCTACAAACTATGGTGAAAAATAAAGAGAGAAGAGGCTCAAGGAGAGAATCAAAAGATAGTGCATATGGATTTGGGGAATATGCCTTTCGTAAAACAAAACTTTTCTTTAGAAAAATGCTTCTTTGTAAACGTTTTGAAAATAATTTCAGAAGGTTTTTAAAAGCTTTTTCCCAGTCTGGTAACCTTCTGCTCTGATACCAAATGTAACACCCCACCTCCGCCAGGGTCACTCACAAAGGGAATGCACTAGCTTTGGTGGAGCATTATCTAGGTAAACATACACAGAAATATTACAAGACAGAACATATAAAACAGCAAAAGAAGAACCAAATTTCATTGCTTTAAATCTAGAAAGGTCTAAAGCCTTTTACATCATAATGCTATTAAATCCATTACATCAAAATTTGTCTTGCAATAGTAAAGAAGCATAAAACCATAGTCATAAATCATTCCCCAATAAAGCAGCAAAGCAAGCCATAGCCAACAGAAATCCAAGCAGTACATGAAAGATCCTTGGAGCTTGGTAAGATCTGAACTAAGCTCTATTCCTACCCTACGAACCGGGGGGGGGGGACGAAAGAAAAAGAGGCGAAACAAACTGGGTCAGTCATAAAGACTGAGTAAGTCCTAGTGGCTTTCAGCATAAAAATAGGTAAAGATAACATGGCATGAATAAACTGAAAGTAAACATAAGCATGATGACAGGATAAGCTATAGGCACGATAACTAAGAATAACATCCCATAATTCCTACCAAGTATCACATCGCAAGGTTTCTATTAAGTATAACATCGCAAGATTTCTAAGTTTCACCATTCCACTATTTTCTTTGATTTCCTATATTCTCTGCACCAACTGTACTAGTACCCCAACCCGTATCATCCTTTCCATGTATATGTACAGTCCGTTGTCGTATATCGTACGGGTTTCATCACGTATTTCTATACTACTTCAACGTAGTGCCACCATTCTTGAAATCGTTCGGACGGCCACCCTCGTTCTGGCTAGGTTTCCTTATCATGAAATATCGCGTGTTCAACTAGGATTTATGCAACCTAGGACCACTAGGGATTATGCTACCTATTGAACGTTTTCTAGATTCGATTAGGGTTTATGCCACCTAGGACCACTAGGGATTATGCTACCTAACGAATTCCACGTAACGATCTATTAATCGATCGGCTCCCTACAAGTCCTAGCTCGTTCATGTGTCTATGTCATACGGCCCAATTACGAAATGTAGTCACCTGTGCTAGGTCCACCATAGGGTGTATCAAGCCCTAGGGTGCCAACTACCAACACGAATCAAGCACGCACAGTGTAAACCTACTGGTGCCCAATGCCTGCTTTTTCAACTCCGGACTACGTGCACGACCACAGTCCGCCTGAACCTACAATGGCGCACCAACTCAGCCGTCGTTCTGGTCGCTTACAATCAGCCCCGTAATCGTGCCCCACCCTGCCTAGTTCCAGGGTACCGTGATACATCTAGTGGGCTACTGTTGAAAAGGACCGCACAACTAGGGTTTCCATCCAGTAGGTTAAGTGTCGCCATTTAAATTCGAAACTTAACCCCATAAGTCTAGCATGTCAAGTTGGTTAAGTCCTGTCATTCAAGTTCGTGACTTAACCCGCCTACGTGTCATGTCAAATTGGCTAAGTGTTGTCGTTCAAGTTCGTGACTTGGCCCTTCGAATCATCTGTCAAGTTGGTTAAGTATATTCAATCGGTTCATGACTTAACCCTATCAAATCGTCGTGTCCAATTGGTTAAGTGTATTCAAGCGGTTCATGACTTAACCCTATCAAATCATCATGTCAAATTGGTTAAGTATATTCAAGTGGTTCATGACTTAACCCTACCAAATCATCGTGTCAAATTGGTGAAGTATATCCAAGCGGTTCATGACTTAACCCTATCAAACCATCGCGTCCAATTGGTTAAGTATATTCGAGTGGTTCATGACTTAACCCTATCAAGTGGCATTAATTCATTAATGCACCCCAACCTCTCACATCAGACATGTTGTTGTGGTCACTGGGTATGCCGGGCGGTTCCGGGCTGATTTACACCACAACTCAGTCTAACCTCGGGTTTTCAAGTGCAATATGACCAACTACCCACATTGGATCCTATTGTTTGTAGTAATTGGATTTGCCGAGCGGTTCCGAGCAGAATTACACTGCAAACTCAACCCAACCTCGAGTTGGCCATTTTCAAGTTCATTCTAAGTGTCATGACCATGTTCAAGTTTCATGTCAAGTTCGTGTCAAGTTTTCAAGGCAAATTTCGTGTCAAGTCGATGTCAAGTTCGTGTCCATATCCAGGTTCAAGTTATAACAGCGTTCATGTTTCAAGTTTTGCCTTTTATCAAGTTCATAATTCACGTTCATAACCAATTCATGTTTTTGCCTATTCTACCCATATCGTATTCCCATCGCACGTGAACGTGAATCGATCTATACTACAAATAAATCCAAATCTCAAAATAGAGGGAATAGCATCAAAACTATGATAGGCAAAAGGGACTAGCATAAAGCAACAAAAGGTGTTACAAGACTAACATGACATAACTTGAGATAATTGGTTACAACATCACTGACATATAGGATTTCAAATCTAGCAAGATAAGGCGATGGTCATGATAAATGCTGACATAAAAGAATAGGCATGCAAAAGCATGCCAAATACAAGGATAATGGATCCAATGGTTTCGGTGTACATAATAGCGAATAAACTAAGCAAGTCACACCCTCGGTATGAGATCCAACAAACTGCAAATTCAGTATACAACATGGGTTTCAATCAACTATAATAGTCCCAAGTAATTGACCCTAATAGTCATAGTCATGGTCATAGGTAGAAATCTCATAATTAAGAACCCTAAGCGATTAATCACAATAGTCATGGTTAATTATCCAAAATAGTTCTAGGCAATAGTCATAGGCAACTAACAGTAATAGTTTCAAAGTCATGGTCATAGATAATGGCCTTATGTTCATAATCATAGGTAATAATTCTCATAGTCAAGAGTCATAGTTGATTAGCCACAATTGTCCTTGTCATAGTCATAGGCAACAGTCTTACGTTCACCGTCATAGGCATAGGCATAGTCTTATGTTCACAGTCATAGGAATAGTCTTATGTTCTTAGTCATAGGCATAGTCATAGTCTTATGTTCATCATCATAGTCATAGGCATAGGCAAAACCTTATGTCCACAGTCCCATAGGCATATTAAGGTTTATAGACATGAAAGAATTTGATTCACAACATGAATATGCCCCAAATAGAAATATTCCCACAAGTCAAGATCCAAGAATTTATGTTACAATCTAGTGTTTGAATAATAAACTAGGTCCAACCACATGAATGGGCATGATTCAGTCGATAAGAAATAACCCAAAATCATAGATTCAAGAAGAGACAAGAACATATCCAAATAGATAATCAAGCTTAGGTCTAATTTCATTTTATTCCATGTACATATCAAATTTAACAAGTTTCAATCTCAAAGTAACTAGAACTTATAGAGCGTGGATCGAGAATTAGAGTGCAGAGATTTGATTCTGGAAACGGTTATTGCAGTTGTTGAATCTCTATTTGTTTAGCCTTGTTCTAGTTGAAAACCCCCAATCTGCAATTCCTAGATGTTGTCTTGACGAAGATGAAGTAGCCATTCTCTCTTTAATTTAATTATTATCATTTTGAATTTCACGGAGGTAGCATAAGTACAGAATGAAATGGTGTAGAGAGAATGAGGCTAGGGTGCTGTTTAAATAGGATTAGGCAGACGAATCTGGACAGAAAACGAGTCTAAATACATCAGAATGCATCAGGTTCAGAAAATGGGTTCGGGAGGCAGGTCGACCCCCAGATCGACACTATGGTCGACCTGGCCCCTGGGAGGTCGACACTATGGTCGACTCCCAGGTCGACCTGGTCTATGGTAGGGAGTTTTCCCGCCCTGCCTGTTGCGGGGTTTGAATTCGGATTTCGAATTCGAATTTCGAGCTGTTTTTGTTTCTGAAAATTCGTGAAACTTCAGAGGGTCATATCTCCCTCATACGGACTCCGATTTTCGAAAACTCGGACTTTATTTTATGTAAAATTTCGAGACAAACACAATGGTGTAACCCATTTCCCCTGATTCTGATTTTAGAATTTAGTTATGCCTTGATTTCTAGTTTTAACATGTTATAAAAATTCGGGTTGTTACATCTCATGTTTATTGTTTTAAAAATAAAATTAGTGCATTGTTTTAAAAATAAAATTAGTGTATTGTTTTAAAAATAAAAAGATATTGATTTGAAAATAGAAAAATATAAAGACATGAATTTTAAAAATATACTTTGTTTAGAAAGAAAAATATACTTTGTTTAGAACTAAAAATATACTTTGTTTAGAAAAAAATATGAACATACTTTTTGTTTAGAAAAATATAAATATACTTTGTTTAGAAAAATATAAACATACTTTGGTTAGAAAAATATAATTTTTGGTAGATAAAAATATTATTTTTAGTTAGATAAAAATATATATACATCATATTAAAAATGTGATATTTAATATGGACAGCGTGGAGACGACTGCATTGGAAGTACGGGCAGATCCAGACTGTTCAAAAGTTCAGAAGTAAAATGGCGGAGTTGGATTTAGATCTCGGTGAGAACTCCTCACTTTTTTATTTCTAGTTTGAAATATATACTAGGATGCAGACGGTGTTTAGTAGCACCCGACACCCGTCGTCTAGAAACCATGGATGGCTTGTTTGATTGATTGCTGTGTTGTGAAATTTGATTGTGTGATGTGAAATGAAATAAATATTTTATAGTGGAAAATATTTTATAGTTAAAAATATACCTTTTAACGTGTATATAAAATAAATATTTACAAAAAAATCGGACAATTTGTTTATATACACTGATTTGATTGATAGTGATTGGGACGATAAATTTTACACATCGCCCAACTGCACAAATAAAATATGTGTTTGATTGTTTGAAACCCCACACGGGTGTTGGGATGAAGTAGGACATACACTAATCCCAATAATTAGCTGTATTTCGATCGATTGATTGACAGACTGTTATAAGCGTTGAATATTTATATTTGATGCTTATACAGTGTAGAATGCTGTAACAACTCATATTTCGATAACATGTTAAAACGAGAATCAAGGCAGAATTTAATTTTAAAATTCTGGATCAAGTAAAACGGGCTATGCCATTGCGTTCGTCTCGAAAAAATACGTGAAATAGAGTCCGAGTTTTCGAGAATCGGAGTCCGTATGACCAAGTTATGGTCCGTCGAAGTTTTCAGGGTTTCCAAGTTTGAAAATCACCTAGGAAGTCCAAGTTTTGGGGTAGGCGGGAATTTTCCCGCCAAAGCCCATGTCGACAGGGGAGTCGACAGGGCTGTCGACACCCCTGGACCCCAAGTCGACAGGGCTGTCGACTTGGGTGTCGACTGGGTCCAAAACACAATTCCGTGTTTTGTGGCCTGGTGCACCTGGATGCAGTCTTGGTCTGGTCTGATGGGCCTGTGACGATTTATGTGGTCTAGATTAATCCTAGATCTAATCCTAGGGCCTAAAACTATCCTAATCTCTATAAAAAGGCCCTAAACCTAACCTAAATCCCTAAAAATCAAACCTAGCAACTAAGTGCTGCCAAAATCAATCTTGATCATGGCCTCCATCTCAAATCCCTAGAGCCTATGCACTCAAATCAAGTTCAAATCAAAAGGTGCAAGCTTGCTACACCAAATCAAGGCCAAATCAACGTTGCTATGCGAGTTTCATGACGGATCTTCATCAAAGGAGCCACCTTTTCTCGCCAAAACGATGCATGCTCCTAGTCCTCTTGCCATGCTAGGTAAGTTCTAGCTACTTTTAGATGGAAACGGTAGTTTTGATAATGACATGGGATAAAATGAGGCTAAACATGATTATGCGAACCTATATGAACCTTACCATGCCTCTTGTGTTCATATTTATGATCTTAGGCCATGTGAGTAACTTAATCATGCCTCTCATGCTATGCATAACCTAGTTTAACTTGCAAGTTTGGATCTTTATGCATGAAATGCTAGCATGAACCTTTAGGTACCACTTTACTTGTGAAACATTGGCTAAGACAAGATTTTGGGGCTTATGCATGTTTATGAACCCAAACCCCTTATGCTAACATGCAAATTTGTGGTCAAATCCTTTATGAGATTATGCATGCTCGTGGCCAATCCCCTCTTTTAAGTTGTGCATGTTTATGGCCAAACCCTTTTTGATAATATGCATGTTTGTGGCCAAATTACCTTATGACACTATGCATGTTTTTGGCCAATCTCTTTATGATGTTACGCATGTGGAAGCCAAGCCCTTTTTGGCATCATGCATGTTTTGAGACCAATATGTGACGTAGTATCCTTACTATGTTGACTCGCTTTGCTTGCGTTGGGGAAAACACGATTTTGGGTAGTTAGACAAACATGAACATGTCGCAAAATCTTAACTTGAATATGACATGTGTTTATACTTGAAAATATGACTTGAAAGATAACATGGAAGATGACATGTACATATGCATAAAAACATGAGCTTGGGAATTTACCTATTAAGTTAGGTCTACCCTTTGGGAATTTACCTATTAAGTTAGGTCTACCCAAATGCTTGAAAACTTGTAACATGTTTTGGAAACATGATGAACTTAGATAATATAAGTGTGGCCAACTCGAGGTTGGGTTGAGTTTGCAACGTAAAACTACCCGGAACCGACCGGCCTAACTAGTAGTTGCAAACAATAGGACCCAATGTGAGAAGTTGGTCATGTCGCGCTTAAGACCCGAGGTTAGACTAGGTTGTGGTGTAAATCTACCCGGACCCGCCCGGCTTAACTAGTAACCACAACAAGGTCTAATGTGAGAGGTTGAGGGTGCATTAATTAAATTAATGCCACATAATAGGGTTAAGTTAATTTGATTAATGAGGCTTAACCAAATATGATATGGACAAATGGGTTAAGTAATTTGATTAGGCTAATGATACTTAACAAAACATGATAAGCTTGGGTAGGTTAAGTAACTTGATTTGCCTAATGACACTTGACCATTGTTATACGACTAGTGGACGAGATTAAGTTAACCAACACTTAATCAATCCAACACGATAACGTGATAAGGTTAAGTAAATTTTCTTAATGACACTTAACCGTATAATACAGTTAATGGATGGGGTTATGATTAGGCTTAACTAATCTAAACATGGTAATCGGATGGGGTTAAGTTAGCCTAGACTTAATTAATCCAACTTGGTAATTTAATGGGGTTAAGTTAAACACTTAACTAATTTAACACGATGATTTGATGAGGTTAAGTGACCTATACTTAACCAATCTAACTCGTTAATTTGATGAGGTTAAGTTAATCTACACTTAACCAATCTAACGTGAAAACACGATAAGGCTAAGTCACGAATCACTTGAATACGCTTGACCGATTTGACTCGGTAATTTGACAAGGTCAAGTTAATTTATATAATTAACCAATCTAAAATGATAATTAGACGAGGTTAAGTTATGGATTGCTTAATATACTTAGCCAACTTGACACCTGGTCTGTAGGGTTAAGTCTTGGACTTGAATACTTAGCCAATTTTGACATGGTTTGTAGACGGGCTAAGTTAGGAACTTAAGTGACCCTTAACCCATTAGATAAACCCTAATTTGGAGGATTAGGTAAATAACCATAGTTAACAAGGATTATGGAAGTAAGGCTAAGTGGTAAACCTTAGTTAAGGGAAACTAAGTAATAATTCTTAGTCAAGGAAATTTGGTCCATTTCTTAGATAGATTAGTAACCCGATACGTTAGGTCAACGTTTAAGTATGCGTATAGGAGCAGGCTATCTGATTTAGATAAAGGCTCCAACGAACTGGGTAACGAAGCAGCGGCTTCGGGGAACGTGAGGATATTCTTGGGATCCCTCTGTGAGCTGCCATGTCATTATACTAGGCTCACGAGAGGTTGAGGTCTACGGTAGAAGAACCAAGAATATGCCTTGGTTGCTATGCGAGCGACCTAAAGACTGGGGTGGATAGCAGTGAGTCGACGAATACATAAGGTGCCCGAAATAGCAAGTTCGTCGATCATCTACCATCTTGAGTCAAACGTGTACGTACGGAAAGGCAGGGAACACCCAACAGACCATAATTTGCTATCTAATTATGGGTGAGGTAGGCCGTAGGATGTGGGCTGGCCGGAGTGTAGTTCTCATGCAAGATTTTCTCTTGTGTTGCCTTTCACTAGTTGAGGGAGGGGTCTCGTGGGACCATAGCCACGTGTAGAAAAGCAGACCTTAGTATCTGCATCGGCAGATAAATCTAAAGCTCCCGACCGAGTCCTGTATTTCTTGTTTTGCCCTGTGACAGGACTCGGATGGCACGATGTGATACATGTGCGTACAGTTATAGAAAAACGATTCACGATGAATGCGTGGGAAAAAGAGCGCGGTTGAGGGTTAGTGTAATCCCTAGTGGCCTAGGTGGTTTGACCCAAACCGAAATACGAAAGCGTGCAATAGGTAAGCGTAATCCCTAGTGGAACTAGGTGGCGTAAGTCCTAGTAGTTCAAACGATGATTCATATGGAAGAGCCTAGCTAGAACAAGGGTGACAGACCAAACGATTTCAAAGATAATACGACATGAGGAAGCCCGTACGAGGTACGGCCAAGGATTGAACTTATGTACATGGAAAGAAACATATGATTTGAGTAACCTATATATGCGATATTAGGTTGACATGGACCATTACACGACTTTGAGCACGGGACATTCATGGTTAATACATGATGCGGGTAGGGATACTAGTACAAGAGGTGCAGAGCAAATATACATGTTAGAACTAGGAAGAATATACATAATGGATACCGTGGGATGTTAGGCGGGGTAGATACCTTGGGATAATGTACTCGATAGAAATCTGACGATGTGATACCTTGACTTATCATAACACCGTAGTTTATCACGATACCTTAGTTTACCTTGCCGCAGTAGTTCAACCGGCTACCCTGGTTTATCTATCTTGTAGTTATCCTTATGTTTACTTTCAGTTTATGCATGTCATGTTACCTTTACCTGTTTTTATACTGGAAGTAGATAGGACTTACTCAGTCTTTTTGACTGACCCGTTTTGTTTCGCTTCTTTTCTTCCGTTTCCCCCCAGGTTACAGGGAGGAAACAATGCAGTTTAGTTCGGACTTCTTCTGCTTGAAGGTCATCATGGATGGCTTGGACTTCTCTTGGCTATGGCTACTTTACTATTTTACTTGGGGAATAATTTATTAAAAAGTCTTTATGCTTCTTTACTATTGCAAGACAGGTTTTGATGTACTCTGATGCAAAAGGCTTTAGACCTTATTTATTCATGTTATGAAAGTTTGATTTTACTTCTGCTATTTATATATGTTCTGTCTTGTGATATTTCTGTGCATGTTTACCAATAATGCCCCTCTAAAGCTAGTGCATTCCTTTGCGAGTGACCCTAGCGGAGGCGGGGTGTTACATTTGGTATCAGAGGAGAAGGTTACCAGACTGGGCAAAAGTTTTTAAAGACCTTCTGAAAACTATTTGAAAACCGTTTACAAAGAAGCAATTTTCAAGAAAATTTTCTTTTAAAAAGAAAAAGGCTATTCCCCAAAGGCCATTAGCATTATCCTTGTTTCCTTGATTGAATCTCTTTTCCTTTCTTTCCTCCATCTGTAGTCACAGTGGTTTTGACTGCGACTAGTCTTCCTAGCTGCGTAAGTGTTTCCCGTACGATGGAGGTGGTTCTCGAGAGACCGTTGCAGAGTTATGCATGAAAGGATAGTAAGAACAAGGATAAAGGATACGAGCTCAGGGATAAGCAACATGTTGGTATGGCTGAGTCCTAAAAGGAGGGAGAAAGATGAACAATGAAACCCATGACGAGAGAGTACCTTTGGCATGGTGAAACGGGACGGATAGTTAAGTATCATGGGACAAGGACAAGATCATCGGGAGGGCAGTAGTATGCTCTCATTTCTAGGGTACCTCAGAAGGAAGGTAACGATCTTGTTAAAGGTTTAGCTTTTCTTCTCTATCATCCTGTCGGGACTTTGTTTTGATCACCGCATCTTTTAAGTCCGCTTCGGTAGTTGAGTCTCTGCACCTTAGTACTAGCGTAGTAGAGGATCCCGTTTTTGTCTCAAGTCCTATTGGAAGATCGGTCCATTTACTCATGGCTTGTTTGGATTTGAGAATGTCAATATCAAGTGTTGAGCTTGGAAATAATGCTTATGTTTATAAGTTTTGGATGGATTCTAGGGATGAAGTGGTTATCCAGTAAGGGGTGCCACTCTCGGTTTTAGAAGGAGGATAGTTAGACTCTTGGCTTGCTTTGGTAATACCCTTGAAGTATCATGTAACCTTTTTGGGTTCTGTCATGGTTAGTTACCTAGAATCCCGGGATGCATTTGTTGGTAATCCGTTCAAATAGGATTCGCCGCTAAGGCGGATGGTTCGTTTCGATTATGCATGAGTTATGGGAATCACCCCAGTAAGAACTCTTGGCAACATGGATTGGCATCGGAAAACGAGATCCAGAATTCATTGGTGAATTTTGGTGAGCTTGCATGAGTACGCAGATATGTCTGAGCCAAGCATACTAGGGAAAGAATAAGTGAAACGAGAGGCGGTAGTGAAATGAGTTCCACTCACACCTTGGAAATAGGAATCAAGAAGCTACGAAATCGCGAAGTTAAAGGACGGTCAAGGCACAATGGAATTGAGCTCAAGGAAATACGACTTTGATGGTCAAAGACTAGATACGCGCATGATAGCTCTTTTTGGGAGTATATCCTTGATCCCTGTTTTCTGTAGAGCTTACTTGTAGGCTATCTTTTGTGGACATCCTCTCGGTCCTATTTTCTGTTACAAACCCCATAAGGAGTTTGTCTTGTTTATCTTCTCGACCCTGTTTCAGGGAATCCTAGGTAGAACCCTATGGATGTAAACATGTATTTGAAACATGTTATGGTTGATATGGTTGCAAGTGGTTGCTCGTGGATGCGCGAATTTACATTAGATATTAGCTCGACTCGGTCACATTTCATGTTGCATATGCACGAGCATTTATACTTGTTTATGGATGAAATCAAATGTGTTATCATGCGGTTGTTGCATATGAATGAATGATTGTGCACACATATAGTATCTAGATGACTAGGACTATTTGCATACATGTTGGATTCATGGCACTATACATATTTTTGCATTAGAAAGATTATTCAGGCCTGATCATTAGCATTAGCTAAGGAACATGTACACACACGTTTTGCATATATTCATATAGCATTAGAAATCATCTAAGGACAATGATTGCTTGTGGATGATGTTTTGAGTAGATGGATGATGGGTGGTAGGATATGTTCTTCCAAACTTTGAGATTTCGGGGACGAAATCCTAAAAGGTGGGGAGAATGTAACAACTTGTATTTCGATAACATGTTAAAACGAGAATCAAGGCAGAATTTAATTTTAAAATTCTGGATCAAGTAAAACGGGCTATGCCATTGCGTTCGTCTCGGAAAAATACGCGAAATAGAGTCCGAGTTTTCGAGAATCGGAGTCCGTATGACCAAGTTATGGTCCGTCGAAGTTTTCAGGGTTTCCAAGTTTGAAAATCACCTAGGAAGTCCAAGTTTTGGGGTAGGCGGGAATTTTCCCGCCAAAGCCCATGTCGACAGGGGAGTCGACAGGGCTGCCGACACCCCTGGACCCCAAGTCGACAGGGCTGTCGACTTGGGTGTCGACTGGGTCCAAAACACAATTCCGTGTTTTGTGGCCTGGTGCACCTGGATGCAGTCTTGGTCTGGTCTGATGGGCCTGTGACGATTTCTGTGGTCTAGATTAATCCTAGATCTAATCCTAGGGCCTAAAACTATCCTAATCTCTATAAAAAGGCCCTAAACCTAACCTAAATCCCTAAAAATCAAACCTAGCAACTAAGTGCTGCCAAAATCAATCTTGATCATGGCCTCCATCTCAAATCCCTAGAGCCTATGCACTCAAATCAAGTTCAAATCAAAAGGTGCAAGCTTGCTACACCAAATCAAGGCCAAATCAACGTTGCTATGCGAGTTTCATGACGGATCTTCATCAAAGGAGCCACCTTTTCTCGCCAAAACGATGCATGCTCCTAGTCCTCTTGCCATGCTAGGTAAGTTCTAGCTACTTTTAGATGGAAACGGTAGTTTTGATAATGACATGGGATAAAATGAGGCTAAACATGATTATGCGAACCTATATGAACCTTACCATGCCTCTTGTGTTCATATTTATGATCTTAGGCCATGTGAGTAACTTAATCATGCCTCCCATGCTATGCATAACCTAGTTTAACTTGCAAGTTTGGATCTTTATGCATGAAATGCTAGCATGAACCTTTAGGTACCACTTTACTTGTGAAACATTGGCTAAGACAAGATTTTGGGGCTTATGCATGTTTATGAACCCAAACCCCTTATGCTAACATGCAAATTTGTGGCCAAATCCTTTATGAGATTATGCATGCTCGTGCCCAATCCCCTCTTTTAAGTTGTGCATGTTTATGGCCAAACCCTTTTTGATAATATGCATGTTTGTGGCCAAATTACCTTATGACACTATGCATGTTTATGGCCAATCTCTTTATGATGTTACGCATGTGGAAGCCAAGCCCTTTTTGGCATCATGCATGTTTTGAGACCAATATATGACGTAGTATCCTTACTATGTTGACTCGCTTTGCTTGCGTTTGGGAAAACACGATTTTGGGTAGTTAGACAAACATGAACATGTCGCAAAATCTTAACTTGAATATGACATGTGTTTATACTTGAAAATATGACTTGAAAGATAACATGAAAGATGACATGTACGTATGCATAAAAACATGAGCTTGGGAATTTACCTATTAAGTTAGGTCTACCCTTTGGGAATTTACCTATTAAGTTAGGTCTACCCAAATGCTTGAAAACTTGTAACATGTTTTGGAAACATGATGAACTTAGATAATATAAGTGTGGCCAACTCGAGGTTGGGTTGAGTTTGCAACGTAAAACTACCCGGAACCGACCGGCCTAACTAGTAGTTGCAAACAATAGGACCCAATGTGAGAAGTTGGTCATGTCGCGCTTAAGACCCGAGGTTAGACTAGGTTGTGGTGTAAATCTACCCGGACCCGCCCGGCTTAACTAGTAACCACAACAAGGTCTAATGTGAGAGGTTGAGGGTGCATTAATTAAATTAATGCCACATAATAGGGTTAAGTTAATTTGATTAATGAGGCTTAACCAAATATGATATGGACAAATGGGTTAAGTAATTTGATTAGGCTAATGATACTTAACAAAACATGATAAGCTTGGGTAGGTTAAGTAACTTGATTTGCCTAATGACACTTGACCATTGTTATACGACTAGTGGACGGGATTAAGTTAACCAACACTTAATCAATCCAACACGATAACGTGATAAGGTTAAGTAAATTTTCTTAATGACACTTAACCGTATAATACAGTTAATGGATGGGGTTAAGATTAGGCTTAACTAATCTAAACATGGTAATCGGATGGGGTTAAGTTAGCCTAGACTTAATTAATCCAACTTGGTAATTTAATGGGGTTAAGTTAAACACTTAACTAATTTAACACGATGATTTGATGAGGTTAAGTGACCTATACTTAACCAATCTAACTCGTTAATTTGATGAGGTTAAGTTAATCTACACTTAACCAATCTAACGTGAAAACACGATAAGGCTAAGTCACGAATCACTTGAATACGCTTGACCGATTTGACTCGGTAATTTGACAAGGTCAAGTTAATTTATATAATTAACCAATCTAAAATGATAATTAGACGAGGTTAAGTTATGGATTGCTTAATATACTTAGCCAACTTGACACCTGGTCTGTAGGGTTAAGTCTTGGACTTGAATACTTAGCCAATTTTGACATGGTTTGTAGACGGGCTAAGTTAGGAACTTAAGTGACCCTTAACCCATTAGATAAACCCTAATTTGGAGGATTAGGTAAATAACCATAGTTAACAAGGATTATGGAAGTAAGGCTAAGTGGTAAACCTTAGTTAAGGGAAACTAAGTAATAATTCTTAGTCAAGGAAATTTGGACCATTTCTTAGATAGATTAGTAACCCGATACGTTAGGTCAACGTTTAAGTATGCGTATAGGAGCAGGCTATCTGATTTAGATAAAGGCTCCAACGAACTGGGTAACGAAGCAGCGGCTTCGGGGAACGTGAGGATATTCTTGGGATCCCTCTGTGAGCTGCCAGGTCATTATACTAGGCTCACGAGAGGTTGAGGTCTACGGTAGAAGAACCAAGAATATGCCTTGGTTGCTATGCGAGCGACCTAAAGACTGGGGTGGATAGCAGTGAGTCGACGAATACATAAGGTGCCCGAGATAGCAAGTTCGTCGATCATCTACCATCTTGAGTCAAACGTGTACATACGGAAAGGCAGGGAACACCCAACAGACCATAATTTGCTATCTAATTATGGGTGAGGTAGGCCGTAGGATGTGGGCTGGCCGGAGTGTAGTTCTCATGCAAGATTTTCTCTTGTGTTGCCTTTCACTAGTTGAGGGAGGGGTCTCGTGGGACCATAGCCACGTGTAGAAAAGCAGACCTTAGTATCTGCATCGGCAGATAAATCTAAAGCTCCCGACCGAGTCCTGTATTTCTTGTTTTGCCCTGTGACAGGACTCGGATGGCACGATGTGATACATGTGCGTACAGTTATAGAAAAACGATTCACGATGAATGCGTGGGAAAAAGGGCGCGGTTGAGGGTTAGCGTAATCCCTAGTGGCCTAGATGGTTTGACCCAAACCGAAATACGAAAGCGTGCAATAGGTAAGCGTAATCCCTAGTGGAACTAGGTGGCGTAAGTCCTAGTAGTTCAAACGATGATTCATATGGAAGAGCCTAGCTAGAACAAGGGTGACAGACCAAACGATTTCAAAGATAATACGACATGAGGAAGCCCGTACGAGGTACGGCCAAGGATTGAACTTATGTACATGGAAAGAAACATATGATTTGAGTAACCTATATATGCGATATTAGGTTGACATGGACCATTACACGACTTTGAGCACGGGACATTCATGGTTAATACATGACGCGGGTAGGGATACTAGTACAAGAGGTGCAGAGCAAATATACATGTTAGAACTAGGAAGAATATACATAATGGATACCGTGGGATGTTAGGCGGGGTAGATACCTTGGGATAATGTACTCGATAGAAATCTGACGATGTGATACCTTGACTTATCATAACACCGTAGTTTATCACGATACCTTAGTTTACCTTGCCGCAGTAGTTCAACCGGCTACGCTGGTTTATCTATCTTGTAGTTATCCTTATGTTTACTTTCAGTTTATGCATGTCATGTTACCTTTACCTGTTTTTATACTGGAAGTAGATAGGACTTACTCAGTCTTTTTGACTGACCCGTTTTGTTTCGCCTCTTTTCTTCCGTTTCCCCCCCAGGTTACAGGGAGGAAACAATGCAGTTTAGTTCGGACTTCTTCTGCTTGAAGGTCATCATGGATGGCTTGGACTTCTCTTGGCTATGGCTACTTTACTGTTTTACTTGGGGAATAATTTATTAAAAAGTCTTTATGCTTCTTTACTATTGCAAGACAGGTTTTGATGTACTCTGATGCAAAAGGCTTTAGACCTTATTTATTCATGTTATGAAAGTTTGATTTTACTTCTGCTATTTATATATGTTCTGTCTTGTGATATTTCTTTGCATGTTTACCAATAATGCCCCTCTAAAGCTAGTGCATTCCTTTGCGAGTGACCCTAGCGGAGGCGGGGTGTTACAAATGCACTCTGGATGATGGTTGATGATTTGTCGTTGCTATTATATACATGTGTTGTAGGGAATCCATATAATTAACGTTATATGGTAATTGATTGGGCCTCATTCCAATTTGGAAGATATAAAGAAAATTCATTTGTTGAATCGTAAAGAAAATTCATTTGTTGAATTATAAAGAAAATTCATTTTTTGAACAGTAAAGAAAATTCATTTGTTGAATTGAAAATATATATTCATGTGTTGAATAAAAGCCGTGTTGATTAGACTGATGCCATTTTGACGTGAACGATATTTATATCGATTTTATTCATTTTTCAATGAATATCGAAACTGATTTCAAAATCTTATATTTTGAAATGAATTGAAATTCGAATTAAATAGAAATGGATTGAAATTCGAATTAAATTGAAATGAATTGAAATTCGAATTAAATTGAATAGAATTGAAATTCGAATTAAATTGAAATAGATTTGAAATTCGAATCAAATTGAAATTGAATTGAATTGAAATCGACTTGAAATGAATTTAAAACGAATTTATATTGGAAAGATTCAATTTTGATTAGAAATTGAATATGAAGTAGAAATCATTTGGAAAATGAATTTAAAACGATTTATATAATACGTTTTAAAAGGAAATCGATGATATATATATATATATATTATATATATAATGGCCTGAATAGAACGCGCCGCGCTGCGGTAGTTCGCGAATTTCGACCATGGACTTCGAATTGACGGTACGGGAGATCCGACCGTCGGATTCTCCTAAAACCGGAACCGTTGGGTTCGTATCGAAAAAAGCTTTCTAACGAATATGAGAAATTAGAAATCTGACGGTTGAATTTCGAATTATGTCCAAATCAAATTTAGAAAAGGTCCTTGTAAGTGCAGTTCGATGGCCATTGATGGAAATCGACTGTACGAGCCTTGATAAAATTATTAAAAATAGTAATAATTTGTGTAAAATCATAAGAAATGATTTGGGAAGATTTGGGATGAAAAACTCCACATTTGAAAAGATAAAAATAGATTTTTATCGAAATGAACTAGTTTTGAACTAGAATTATAATTCTATTTATTTTTGAATAAATAAATTGAATTTGAAATGGGTTTTAAAAGTAACCAGAATTTCCAATAATTGAATTGGAATGGATTTGAATCGAAATTGTCTTTGGAATATTTCGATGTTGGATTTCGTGATTATGCAGATAGCGTTATGGAAATTTGAAAGATATATAGATATCGTTATTTCCAATACGATATTTGTTGGTCGTAGAATTTGATATTGAATATGAGCCGATATATTTTCTATTTAGAGCCTTGTATTTAATATCAAATGTGATTTGGGTTTGTCGTGAATGGTGTCTTCATTAACACTGTTCTTAAGCCCAGTTGAGAAAAAGATTAAATCTTTTTATTTAGATTTAATGAAGTGTGCCAATTAAATAATATTTAATTGGAATTGAATTGGTTTTGATTTTTGGGTTTATCGTGAACAGTGTTTTAAATAATACTTGTTCTTTAACCCGATAATTAATGGAATGTGATTTTGGGTTATCGTGAACGGTATCTTCAATAATATTGTTCTTAGCCCCAAAGGAGTTAAGAAAATCAGAAACTAACTGTAGGTTAGTTATGTTGAATGGTTTATGGGGTATTGATCTGATGTTGGTTTCGGCCTTCGGGGTTAATACTTAGGGAATTGCTCACTTGCTAATTTACGGTTAGGGACTGATTGAAATGTGATGTGATTTTGGGGTTTATCGTGAACCGTGTTTTAAATGACACTGATTCTTTAACCTAGTCAAAGATTAAAACTAAGTGGAGTTTTAATGAATCATTAATTAGATTGAAAAGATCGAGAATGGAGTATCACCAGTTTTACTCCAGACGGTAGTTAAATCTTTAATTAGATTTGAACGTGAAATGGTAATTGAATTTACCGATAACACTGTGGTGTTAGATATGAAGTACGACCAGTTTTACTTCATGGGATAAATAGGTTGGGATTGGGAAATAAAATAAATAATTACTTCGGTGTGGTTTGCTAATCCCGACTAGTTTGAAGTGATATTCAAAGGAAGATTAAAGAACAAATTTAAAAGAATTTATCTTTGATAAAATTAATGGGAACCTTTCCCTAAGAATGTGAAATTTAGAAACTAACTGTAGGTTGGATAAGATGAATGGTTTCCTGGGTATTGATCTTATGTTGGTTTCGGCCTTCGGGGTTAATATTTGGGGAATTGTTCTCTTACTAGTTTACGGTTAGTGACTGATGAATTGGAATGAGGCGTATGTTGTGTTTGTGTAACACTTATTTATTATATACGCGAGTTATTCGGAAAGACCGGGTTTATCCCATTCTGAATAACTAATTCGACGATTAGTCGAAGATGAAGACGGTGGTTGAAGACCGGAGGTCTTCATGTCCTTTGGATAATTACTGATGATCTTTATTGGGCCGTACACCCAAGAGGAGGGAATCAGTTGGTGATCGTCCAGACGTACTTGGAGATCGATGGATATGCGAGGTACAAGGTGCCTCCGGTTTCGTTCAGACCCAGAACGGACTTGTAAGTGGACTGTGTGTCTGACATTGGATATCATTCTGTGTGATTGATGGATATCGGTTGCATGGAGTGGTTTGCCTATGTGACATGCTAAGATGCAAATGATCAAGGCTTCTGTTGAAAATCAAAGTCTTGTGGTTGATGATCAAAGCGCCGCCTGTGCGGCATAGCTTTGTGTAACGTGAATTCGCGAGCCTCACACCTCGGTTGTGAACCAGAAACAGGAGAGGACCTCAGGGAGGGCATGCGTTTCCTTCTAGTTAGAGTGGCGTCAATGATTTGACCCGCCCTGACGAGTTTGACTTATGTGGTTGTTGGTTTGCGAGGCGCCTCGGATATATCGGTGACTATGTGAAGTCGATGGAGTCATTCATTGGCTCATTTACGCTCTATAGGGCGGGGAGACGTATTGTTCAGGCACTATAATCCACTCCGTGTGGACCGACCCTGTCGCTCCATGGGGCAGTTGCGGCTGTTCATGAGACATGGGCTAGATTGTCTCGAATCGGTTGAGGACGATCCCTGGCCTCAGTTCGCAGATGGAAATCCAATTTCCAAATACGTGACTTTGCGGTTTTATTTGTAGAGCCCAGTATGGCGACATGATATATGGTACCCATGCCGTCTATGATTGATATTTATGATTGTCTATAAAATTAGAAACTAACTGGAAACGAGTTAAGATGGGTGGTTTCCTGGGTATTGGTCTGATGTTGATTTCGGCCTTCGGGGTTAATACTTAGGGAATTATTCTCTTACTAATTTGCGGTTGGAGTCTGATTAAGAATCAAAAGATAAAATTTCACGTATCAAGCATTCTTTGGCTGTTATAAGGTAAACCCCTATCCTCCGGCTTGCGCTACATTGTGTGATGGGACTGGGTCTTATAACAGCTTCATTGTTCTTTATTTAGCATTGCGCTATTGTTTTATGCACTGGTATTCTTGGGAGGAAACCCGTTCCGCGTTAGCGGCGTGGTCCCTTGATTTACCTAACTTTAAAATAAAGATTAATAACTGTTTTAGTTCTCACACCAGTCACATGACTGACCTGGAGTTTATTGTTTTAACCTAAACTCTGCTTGCCCTTATTTTGACACGGGCAGCTAGTAGTTTTGGTTTTGCAGATTTATATTTACAGGATCCTGATTAACAGCTGGAATGATATCCGGAAAGCTCTGTATCCGTATATCTCCTTCAGTTGTGTATTGTATTATTTTTGCGCTGCAGTAATGTATTTAAATGTAATTTAAATCTCTGATATTGTATGTGTAATATTTATTCATACTTTGTATATTCTTGTATTCTGATGGAATTGTTGTAATTAACAATGAAATGTTCTTCTGTCTGCGTTCTGAAGTGGCTTATTCTCAACTCAATCCGTGATTTCCCGGAAGGGGGATTTCGGGTCGCTTCATCGTGGTATCAGAGATTTGGTTTACAGAGCTCGGAGAACAAGACACATTAGAACCATACGAAAGAATTCATCAGAGATTGGATTAGTAATATCCAATGAGAATGACTCGTTAGAGATGGGATCAATAGTATCGTAGAACGAGTGTGAAGAGTATATTTTGAAAATGAAAACAATTTTTGTTTTGAAAATTTAAATCAATTATTCGTACTTGATTATTTATTTGTATTGAATTTGGACAATCCGATATATAAAGATTTTGCATATACGCCTTGCAAACGTATATTCGAAGTTTTAATATACTCGATAGATATAGAATCACACTCTAGTCGCCCGGAGATGACTCTGATGATACTGGTGATTGATATATCATCATCAGAATTCATATTCGAGTGCCGAAAGTGGGATATTTATATATTTCCAATTGACTGGTGTGAGAACCAAAATATAGCTAGAATACATTGTTGTGAATTGGCATCAAAAAGATGATTTTCGGTATATATATCAAAAATATGAATTTGAAATGATAATTCACTAATTGATTGATGGTTGTGTTGTATGATTATTCCTTTAAACCATTATTTGAATAAACGGTGAATTTAGGCCAAATTGTACCAAATATTGAATTATATTGAAAATTTGTCCCCTTTGCAAGCATATACATGTACTTACATTGAACAGATCATAGCAAGGAGGCTAGAGCAGAAGAATAAAATTGTTTGCCCGACAAATAGGTACATGTTTACCATAATTTACTGTTTTGTTTGGGTGATGATGATTTTATGAGCCGATTGGCTTTTTCTTTTTCTTTTGGATTGAAGAAGACATGGGAAGCTATATGAAATATCCCGAAGTCCCCGGTGCAGGGGAGGTTATGGCGAAATTTTTCGAAAATTTAGGGTGTTAGTCAAATTTTTGAAAAATTTGGGAAGTTCTTAGAAACTGAAAAGTTGAAGAACATAAGCCGTAATGGAAATAATGAAACTTGAGTTGATTAGTTAAACAACTTTCGGCCTCGTTCCTTTTCGGAGACGAAAAGTTTTAAGTGGGGGAGATTGTAAAAACTTGGAAATCCGAGCCAATTTAAAAATTTTATTTTGGCAATTTTAATGAATTTTGAATATTTAAAATGATTTATTTTAAAGAATATCGATGAGAAATTTATTTTGAATAAAATTAGAACGTATATATTTATATAGATCGACGTTAGAATATAAATATTTTATTTTAATTATAAAAGGAATTGAAAATGGTGTGGTAGTTTGAAAATTCGATATCAAATTTCAATTCGATGTACAGGATTCAAAATAAACCGGATTTTAGCGAAACCAGAAATATTGGAATCTGTTTGATCATATCTTTCTAACGGATGTATGAAACTGATATTTCACTTTAGAAGTTGAAAGATATGTCCAGTTTAAAATTCAGAAAAGTCGCTGTGGAATTTATATATATTTTAATATATATATATATAAAAAGGCCTTTAAAAATAGCCATTTTGCAAACGACCTCGGTTTTCGACGAAACCACTTTCGTTGGATCCGTGATGTTAAATCATTGCTAGGTTTTAAAATTCATAATTTTTCGAACCAATATGAGAGCGTAGCAAAGGAAAACGCGTTTAACCAGTTTCAGTTGATTTTAATCGACTGGAAAATGGCCATTTTTCAAACGGTCCCAGAAGTTGACGAAATTAGTTTTGTTGGGACCGCACCGTCATTACGAGACTAGAAATATTTTTCGGGAATTTTTAAAGTTAATATGTGGCCCCGGTAAATTAAAATGTGCGTTCAAATTGAATATATACTGCTTTATATTTTAATTTTAGCGGAAACTGATCGTAACGATCGAATTGGCTTACGATACATATCCCATTATGTTCGGAATGAGGGTATTACCCTAGGGACGATAGTCGTTGGGTCTCGATTGGAGTTCGAATAGAAAAGTTACTTTTTAGATTTAAAATTAAAATTAAATATATATATATATATAATAATTGGGTCAAAACCTTAAGACTCCTCATTCTTTGTCAACCGCTGAACAAGCAGCCGCTCCCAAATTGTTCGACGGTGGAAATTTTCCAATTTTATTTCTTCAATCATTTAAAATCAGTTACACATTAAATCAAAATTCTAAAACAAAAACCGTAGAGGTTCGTATGCTCTACGAATGGGTACGACTTTGAAGAAGAATCGTGCAGCAGGTTGCATGATTTTTGGGGTGGAAGCTATCGTGTTCGAGCGCCTCTAGGGGGCGCTGCTAGCCATCGTGCCGCCAGAGATCGTCGGCGGTAAGAGGCACCGTGAAGCTACACCTCGTGGGCCCACTTGATCGAGGTCCGCTCGTTCAGGAAGGGGGCGCAAGGGAACCCTAATGCTGAGCAAATGTCGGCAGTATTCAGAAAGGAGGTTGCGAGGAAGAAGGTTAATTAACAGTGAAGAACGAGAAGGGTAATCTCCTGTTTATTGTTTTAAAAATAAAATTAGCGCATTATTTAAAAAATAAAATTAGCGTATTGTTTTAAAAATAAAAAGATATTGATTTGAAAAAAGAAAAATATAAAGACATGAATTTTAAAAATATACTTTGTTTAGAAATAAAAATATACTTTGTTTAGAAATAAAAATATACTTTGTTTAGAAAAAAATATGAACATACTTTTTTTTTAGAAAATTATAAATATAATTTGTTTAGAAAAATAAAAACATACTTTGGTTAGAAAAAAATAATTTTTGGTAGATAAAAATATTATTTTTAGTTAGATAAAAATATATATACATCATATTAAAAATGTGATATTTAATATGAACAGCGTGGAGACGACTGCGTTGGAAGTACGGGCAGATCCAGACTGTTCAGAAGTTCAAAAGTAAAATGGCGGAGTTGGATTTAGCTCTCGTTGAGAACTCCTCACTTTTTTATTTCTAGTTTCAAATATATACTAGGATGCAGACGGTGTTTAGTAGCACCCGACACCCGTCGTCCACAGACCATGGATGGCTTGTTTGTTTGATTGCTGTGTTGTGAAATTTGATTGTGTGATGTGAAATGAAATAAGTATTTTATAGTGGAAAATATTTTATAGTTAAAAATAAAATTTTTAACGTGTATATAAAATAAATATTTACAAACAAATCGGACGATTTGTTTATATACACTGATTTGACTGATATTGATTGGGACGACAAATTTTACACATCGCCCAACTGCACAAATTAAATCTGTGTTTGATTGTTTGAAACCCCACACGGGTGTTGGGATGAAGTAGGACATACACTAATCCCAATAATTAGTTGTATGTCGATCGATTGATTGACAGGCTATTATAAGCATTGAATATTTATATTTGATGCTTATACAGTGTAGAATGCACTTTGGATGATGGTTGATGATTTTTCGTTGCTATTATATACATGTGTTATAGGGAATCCATATAATTAACATTATATGGTAATTGATTGGGCCTCATTCCAATTTGGAAGATATAAAGAAAATTCATTTGTTGAATTGTAAAGAAAATTCATTTGTTGAATTATAAAGAAAATTCATTTGTTGAATAGTAAAGAAAATTCATTTGTTGAATTGAAAATATATATTCATGTGTTGAATAAAAGCCGTGTTGATTAGACTGATGCCATTTTGACGTGAACGATATTTATATCGATTTTATTCATTTTTCAATGAATATCGAAAGTGATTTCAAAATCTTATATTTTGAAATGAATTGAAATTCGAATTAAATTGAAATGGATTGAAATTCAAATTAAATTGAAATGAATTGAAATTCGAATTAAATTGAATAGAATTGAAATTCGAATTAAATTGAAATAGATTTGAAATTTGAATCAAATTGAAATTGAATTGAAATTGATTTGAATTGAAATCAAGTTGAAATGAATTTAAAACGAATTTATATTGGAAAGATTCAATTTTGATTAGAAATTGAATATGAAGCCGAAATCATTTTGAAAATGGATATAAAACGATTTATATAATACGGTTTTAAAAGGAAATCGACGAAATATATATAATATATATATATTATATATATAATGGCCTGAATAGAACGCACCGCGCTGCGGCAGTTCGCGAATTTCGACCATTGACTTCGAATTGACGTTGCGGGAGATCCGACTGTCGGATTCTCCTAAAACCGGAACCGTTAGGTTCGTATCGAAAATAGCTTTCTAACGAATATGGGAAATTTGAAATCTGACGGTTGGATTTGGAATTATGTCCAAATCAAATTTAGAAAAGGTCATTGTAAGTGCAGTTCGATGGCCATTGATGGAAATCGACTGTACGGGCCTTGATAAAATTATAAAAAATAGTAATAATTTGTGTAAAATCATAAGAAAAGATTTGGTAAGAATTGGGTTGAAAAACTCCATATTTGAAAAGATAAAAATAGATTTTTATCGAAATGAACTAGTTTTGAACTAGAATTATAATTCTATTTATTTTTAAATAAATAAATTTAAATTGAAAAGGGTTTTCAAAGTAACCAGAATTTCCAACAATTGAATTTGAATGGATTTGAATCGAAATTGTCTTTGCAATATTTCGATGTTGGATTTCGTAACTATACAGATAGCGTTATGGAAATTTGAAAGATATATAGATATCGTTATTTCCAATACGATATTTATTGGTCGTAGAATTTGATATTGAATATAAGCCGATATATTTTCTATTCAGAGCCTTGTATTTAATATCAAATGTGATTTGGGTTTGTCGTGAATGGTGTCTTCATTAACACTGTTCTTAAGCCCAGTTGAGAAAAAGATTAAATCTTTTTATTTAGATTTAATGAAGTGTACCAATTAAATAATATTTAATTGGAATTGAATTGGTATTGATTTTTGCATTTATCGTGAACAGTGTTTTAAATAACACTTGTTCTTTAACCCGATAATTAATGGAATGTGATTTTGGGTTGTCGTGAACGGTATCTTCAATAATACTGTTCTTAGACCCAAAGGAGTTAAGAAAATCAGAAACTAACTGCAGGTTGGTTAAGTTGAATGGTTTCTGGGGTATTGATCTGATGTTGGTTTCGGCCTTCGGGGTTAATACTTAGGGAATTGCTCACTTGCTAATTTACGGTTAGGGACTGATTGAAATGTGATGTGATTTTGGGGTTTATCGTGAACCGTGTTTTAAATGACACTGATTCTTTAACCTAGTCAAAGATTAAAACTAAGTGGAGTTTTAATGAATCTTTAATTATATTGAAAAGATCGAGAATGGAGTATCACCAGTTTTACTCCAGACGGTAGTTAAATATTTAATTAGATTTGAACGTGAAATGGTAATTGAATTTACCGATAACACCGTGGTGTTAGATATGAAGTACGACCAGTTTTACTTCATTGGATAAATAGGTTGGGATTGGGAAATAAAATAAATAATTACTTCGGTGTGGTTTGCTAATCCCGACTAGTTTGAAGTGATATTCAAAGGAAGATTAAAGAACAAATTTAAAAGAATTTATCTTTGATAAAATTAATGGGAATCTTTCCCTAAGAATGTGAAATTTAGAAACTAACTGTAGGTTGGCTAAGATGAATGGTTTCCTGGGTATTGATCTTATGTTGGTTTCGGCCTTCGGGGTTAATATTTGGGGAATTGTTCTCTTACTAGTTTACGGTTAGTGACTGATGAATTGGAATTAGGCGTATGTTGTGTTTGTGTAACACTTATTTATTATATACGCGAGTTATTCGGAAAGACCGGGTTTATCCCATTCTGAATAACTGATTCGACGATTAGTCGAAGATGAAGATGGTGGTTGAAGACCGGAGGTCTTCACATCGTTTGGATAATTACTGATAATCTTATTGGGCCGTACACCCAAGAGGAGGGAATCAGTTGGTGATCGTCCAGACGTACTTGGAGATCGATGGATATGCGAGGTACAAGTTGCCTCCGATTTCGTTCAGACCCATAACGGACTTGTAAATGTACTGTGTGTCTGACATTTGATATCATTCTGTGTGATTGATGGATATCGGTTGCATGGAGTGGTTTGCCTGTGTGGCATGCTAAGATGCAAATGATCAAGGCTTCTATTGAAAAGCAAAGTCTTGTGGTTGATGATCAAAGCACCGCCTGTGTGACATAGATTTGTGTAATGTGAATTCGCAAACCTCACACCCCGGTTGTGAACCAGAAATGGGAGAGGACCTCAGGGAGGGCATGCGCTTCCTTCTAGTTAGAAGTGGCGTCAGTGGTTTGACATGCCCTGACGAGTTTGACTTACGTGGTTGTTGGTTTGCGAGGTGCCTCGGATATATCGGTGACTATGTGAAGCCGATGGAGTCATTCGTTGGCTCATTTACGCCCCCATAGGGCGGGGAGACGTATTGTTCAGGCACTATAATCCACTCCGTGTGGACCGGCCCTGTCGCTCCATGGTGCAGTTGCGGCTGTTCCTGAGACATGGGCTTGATTGTCTCGAATCGGTTGAGGATGATTTCTGGCCTCAGTTCGCAGATGGAAATCCAATTTCCAAATACGTGACTTTGCGGTTTTATTTGTAGAGCCTAGTATGGCGACATGATATATGGTACCCATGCCGTCTATGATTGATATTTATGATTGTATATAAAATTAGAAACTAACTGGAAACGAGTTAAAATAGGTGGTTTCCTGGGTATTGGTCTGATGTTTATTTCGGCCTTCGGGGTTAATACTTAGGGAATCGTTCTCTTACTAATTTGCGGTTGGAGTCTGATTAAGAATCAAAAGATAAAATTCCATGTATCAAGCATTCTTTGGCTGTTATAAGGTAAAACCCTATCCTCCGGCTTGCGTTTCATTGTGTGATGGGACCTGGGTCTTATAACAGCTTCATTGTTCTTCATTTAGCACTGCGCTGTTGTTTTATGCACTGGTATTCTTGGGAGGAAACCCGTTCCACGTTAGCCGCGTGGTCCCTTGATTTACCTAACTTTAAAATAAAGATTAATAACTGTTTAATTCTCACACCAGTCACATGACTGACCTGGAGTTTATTGTTTTAACCTAAACTCTGGGTGCCCTTATTTTGACACGGGCAGCTAGTAGTTTTGGTTTTGCAGATTTATATTCACAGGATCCTGATTAACAGCTGGAATGATATCCGGAAAGCTCTGTATCCGTATATCTTCTTCAGTTGTGTATTGTATTATTTTTCCGCTGCAGTAATGTATTTAAATGTAATTTAAATCTCTGATATTGTATATGTAATATTTATTCATACTCTGTATATTCTTGTATTCTGATGGAATTGTTGTAATTAACAATGAAATGTTCTTCTGTCTACGTTCTGAAGTGGCTTGTTCTCAACTCAATCCGTGATTTCCCGGAAGGGGGATTTCGGGTCGCTTCAAAACAGATATATATTTAATGGAAATCAGTCAGACAAAATAAAATCCAATGTCAGACACACAGTCCATTTACAAGTTCGTTCCGGGTCTGAATGAAACCGGAGGCACCTCGTACCTCGCATATCCATCGATCTTTAAGTACGTCTGGACGATCACCAACTGATTCCCTCCTCTTGGGTGTACAGCCCAATCAAGATCATTAGTAATCACCCAAACGACGTGAAGACCTCCGGTCTTCGACCCCCATCTTCATCCTCGACACCACGTGGAATTTGTTATTCAGAATGGGATAAACCCGATCTTTCTGAATAACTCGCGTATATAATAAACAAGTGTTACACAAACCCAACATACGCCTCATTCCAATTCAGAATATTCTTTAATTCAGAAATTCTTACACTTTGGGAAAGGTTCCCATTAATTTTATCGAAGATAAATTCTTTAAATTTATTCTTTAATCTCTTTTTGAATCTCAATTCAAATTAGTCGGGATTAGCGAACCACACCGAAGTAATCATTTATTTTATTTCTCAGTCCCAACCTATTCATCCCATGAAGTAAAATTGGTCATACTTCATATCTAACACCACAGTGTTATCAGTAAATTCAATTACCATTTCACGTTCAAATCTAATTAAAGATTTAACTATCGCCTGGAGAAAAACTGGTGATACTCCATTCCCAATCACTTCAATCTAATTAAAGATTCATTAAAACCCCACTTAGTTTTAATCTTCACAGAAATCAATATCCTGTATTTAACTGGGTTAAGGAACCAATGTCATCTAAAACACGGTTCACGAAAAACCCAAAATCACATTCATTTATTATCGGGTTAAAGAACAAGTGTTATTTAAAACAATGTTCCCGATAAACCCAAAAATCAATTCAAATTCAATTCCAGTTAAATACCATTTAATTGGTACACTTAATTAAATCTAAATAAAAAGATTTAATCTCTTTCTCAACTGGGTTTAAGAACAGTGTTAATGAAGACACCATTCACGGCAAACCCAAATCACATTTGATATTAAATACAAGGCTCTGAATAGAAAATATATCGGCTTATATTCAATATCAAATTCTACGACCAACAAATATCGTATTGGAAATAACGATATAAATATATCTTTCAAATTTCCATAACAATATCTGTATAATCACGAAATCCAACATCGGAATATTCCAAAGATAATTTCTATTCAAATCCATTCCAATTCAATTATTGGAAATTCTGGTTACTTTTAAAACCATTTCAAATCCACTTTATTTATTTTTAAAAATAAATAGAATTATAATTCTAGTTCAAAAATAGTTCATTTCGATAAAAATCTATTTTTACCTTTTCAAATATGGAGTTTTCATCCCAATTCTTCCCAAATCATTTCTTATGATTTTACACAAATTATTACTATTTTTAATAATTTTATCAAGGCCCGTACAGTCGATTTCCATCAACGGCCATCAAATTTCACTTACAGCGACCTTTTCCAAATTTGATTTGGACATAATTCCAAATCCAACCGTTAGATTTCAAATCACTTATATTCGTTTGAAAGCTCTTTTCGATACGAACCCAACGGTTCTGGTTTTAGGAAAATCCGACAGTGGGATCTCCCGCAATATCCATTCGAAGTCAATGGTCGAAATTCGCGAACTTCCACGGCGCGGCGCGTTGTATTCAGGCCATTATATATATATATATATATAATATATATTATATATTTCGTCGATTTCCTTTCAAAACGTATTTTATAAATCGTTTCAAATTCGTTTTCGAAACTATTTCAACTTTATATTCAATTTCGAATCAAAATTGAATATTCCACCTCATCGATATACAAATGATAATATTTTCAAACATTATATTTTGAAATCACTTCCTTTTCTATATTCATTATAAAAATGAATAAAATCGATATAAATATCGTTCACGTCAAAATGGCGTCCATCTAATCAACACGGCTTTTATTCAACACATAAATTTTTTAAATTGGCTCAGATTTCTGGGTTATTACATCATATTTATTTTATAACTCAAGTCTGGGTTTTTCTAATGAAAATCCAATTTTTATTAACTTAAAATCCTTCGATTTTATTTATTTAGTCATTATAATTTATAAACGATTATACCGTTGTCTTTTTGGAAATTTGATTTTGACATAACTTAAAATCTATAAGATGAAATACAAAAATTTCTCTTTCGTTAGAAAATTATTACTCAACAGGTCTGAACGTTCTTGTTTCAAAGATTTCCAACTTATATTAAGTTTCATATATTCAGTTGAAGTTCAAAATGTCAAGTTACTAACTACTGTGCTGCTGCGAGGTCGCTTTAATTATAGTTTAATATAAACATTTAAACTTCGTTTATTTTAAATTTCAATCTCATTCTTATATATTTTAATATATTAAGTCAATTTTCCAAATCCAACTTAATATTTATGATTATTCCTAATTGTCGATTATTTCATAACTCAGTTATAAATTTACTAACAACTCGATATGCTATATTAAAATCCAATTCCCTTAGAAATAAATTATTTTATAAAATTCGACATAATCGAATTTCAATTATAAATTCTTTTGATTTATCTTAATTCAGCTTGTATTCCGAATTTCGAAATAAAATCTGTTGTTCCCTTTTCGAAACGTGTAACAACCCGAAAATCTGGGCCAGTTTAAAATTTTTATTTTGGCAATTTTGGCGAATTTTGATTATTTAAAATAGATTATTTTAAATAATTTCGACGAGAAATTTTATTTTGAATATATTAGAACGTATATATTATATACGTCGTCGTTAGAATATAAATATTTTTATATATTTATAAATAGAATTGAAAATGGCGCGGTAGTTCGATAATTCGATTTCAAACTTCAATTGAATGTACCGGGTGCAAAACAATCCGGATTTTAGTGAAACCAAAAATAATGGAATCTAATTGATAATATCTTTCCAACGAATTCGAATAATCGAAATTTCATAGCGGGAATCAAAGGATATGTCCAGTTGAAAATTCTGAATAGTCGCTATGGAATTCAGGCCCTTAAAAATAGCCATTTTGCAAACGACCTCGGATTTCGACGAAACCACTTTTGTTGGAACCGTGATGTCAAGTTATTGCTAGGTTTCAAATTTCATAATTTTTCGAATCAATATGTGAGCGTGGCAAAGGAAAACGCGTTTGACCAGTTTCAGTTGATTTTAATCGACTGGAAAATGGCCATTTTTCTAACGGTCTCAGAATTTGACGAAACTAGTTTTGTTAGGACCGTATCGTCAATACGAAGCTAGAAAATATTTTTCTGGAATTTTTCTAGTTAGTATGTGACCCTGGTAAATTGAAATGTACGTTTAAAATTCAATATAGCGATTTAAATGTAAATTCAACGGAAACTAATCGTAACGGTCGAATTGGCTCACACAACAAATCCCATTGTGTTCGGAATGAGGGTAATTAGCTAGGGACGACAGTCGGTGGGTTCGATTTCGAGTTTGAAATAAAAAGTTGCCTTTTATGGAAATTAAAATAATAAATATAAATTTATAATGGCTAGGTCAAAAGGGGTCAACGCCCTTTATAATTTTCACGTGGTCAACAGACCAAACCCGCCCCCCTTAAATCAAAACCCGATAACCCCAAATTGATCTTCTCAGATCGGAAAAAAAAGGGCGACGCCTCCACCTTCGTTCGCCCTGGCCATCGCTCCTCTGATCGTCGAACCCCCTCCCCTAGCGACGCTCAACCTCCGCACCCTCCCCTTCACCCGCGTGGGCCCCCAAACCTTAACGCCCAAGCCGGAATCCGCACCCCCATCCCCTAACGCCTGCCGCCGCGCCCTTGTCGTACTCCGACCCCCCCCCCCTTCTTGCGGTCGCCCCCTACAAACAGCCCTCTCCTCACCCCAAACTTCAACTGTAAGTTTTATTTTATTTTATTCATTACCTTTATTTGCAAACAAGTTTCGATTTTTATTTGCAACCAACTTTCGATTTTTATTTATAAACCAAGTTGTAATTTTTATTAGGAAGATAGCAAAATAAAAGAATAGATTTTTAAAATGCAAAAAGGTTAGATTTTTGCAAAGAAAAAGATTTAAACTAGAAAGAAAGGATTTTAAAAAGATGAAAGGCATGAGTTTTTATCATTGATAAAAGATTTGATTTTTAAATATATATATACATGATGGAGGATATGAAAATATTTTTAACTAGATAATGAGTAGCGAGATAAAAACATAATTTTTATAACATAGAAAGGTTAAAAACATAATTTTTATAAAATAGAAAGGTTAAAAATATAATTTTTATAACATAGAAAGGTTAAAAATATAATTTTTATAATACAGAAAGGTTAAAAATATAATTTTCATAATATAGAAAAGTTAAAAATATAATTTTTGCACTAGTGGCATAATAAAAATATGATTTTTACTTAGGTAGAGTATCAAAAATATGGTTTTTATTAAAGTAGAAATATAAAAATATATTTTTTTTATATAGAAAGAAGCTTTGTAAATTTATGAAGTGAAATAAAAATCTGAACTTTATTTTATCGTGAAGTAGAGAAAATATAAAAATGTGATTTTTATATATGTAGTGAATGCGGACGACGAAAATAACTAGAGGCGAGCACGATGAAGATTTCCTGCATTTGAAGTGCCGTGGAGCTAGGATAGCTATAGGTGAGAATTTCTCACCTTTCAATTTCTTTTCGCTAGTTATATATATATATACTAGGATGCAGACGGTGCTTAGTAGCGCCCGACACAATCGTCCACAGACCATGGACTTGTTTGTTTGGTTGCATAGCTTAGTTATATGATTTGATTTGAATTTGGTTGTTTGGTGATTTTGATTGATGTGTGAATGGCGTGGGCCTTCACTAGACCGGGGATAAGGCTAGGCCTCGTCCCGTTTCTAGTATCGTGCCGTTATGCCGCCGAAATTTCCTAAAATATGTTAGAAAATAAAAATATCATTTTATTGTGTAAATGAATAATAGAAATTCATGTGTTGGAATAAAATGTTTTATCGTTAAAAATATAATTTTAACGTGAATATGAATAAATGAATATTTATAAACAAATCGGCCGATTTGTTTATATACACTAATTTGAATGATTGATTGGGTCGATAAATTTTACACATCGCCCAACTGCACAAATAAAATCTGTGTTTGATTGCTTGAAACCCCACACGGGTGTTGGGATGAAATTGGAAGTTCACTCATCCTGATTGATTAAATATGTCGATCGATTGATTGACAGGCTGTTATAAGCGTTGAATATCTATATTGGATGCTTATACAGTGTAGTGCACTTTGGTTGATGGTTGATTATTTTTCAATGCTATGATATACATGTGTTGTATGAAAATCCATATAATTAACTTTATATGGTAATTGATTGGGCCTCATTCCAATTTAGAAAATAAAGAATATTATAAAATAAAGGTTCATGTGTTGACAGTACTCATCCATTGAGATTGGTCATGTGTTGAACGAAATATTTTGATAATAACAACTATTTAGAAAAAGAAATATTTGAAATAGAATATTTGAAAATAGAAATTTATGAAGCCGTGTTGATTAGTTTGACGCCATTTTGACGTGAACGATATTTATATCGATTTTATTCATTTCGAAATGAATTGAATTGAAAACGATTTCGAAATGAATTGAATTGAAAACGATTTCGAAATGAATTGAATTGAAAACGATTTCGAAATGAATTGAATTGAAAACGATTTCGAAATGAATTGAATTGAAAACGATTTCGAAATGAATTGAATTGAAAACGATTTCGAAATGAATTGAATTGAAAATGAATTCGAATTGAATTGGAAACAAATTGAAATGAATTCAAATTGAATTGAAATTTGAATTGAATAGAAATGAATTTTAAAACGAATTTATAAAGAAGAATTCAATTTTGATTTGAATTGAAATGGAAGTTGAAATTGCTTTTGAAACGATTTTAAAACTATTTATATAATTCGTTTTAGATAGAAATCGACGAAATATATATTATATATATTATATATATAATATAACGGCCTGAATAGAACGCGCCGCGCCGCGGCAGTTCGTGAATTTCGACCATTTATTTCAAACGGACATTACGGGAGATCCGACCGTCGGATTCTCCTAAAACCGGAACCGTTGGGTTCGTATCGAAAAGAGCTTTCTAACGAATATTAGAAATTTGAAATCTAACGGTTGGATTTGGAGTTACGTCCAAATCAAATTTGAAAAAGGTCGCTGTAAGTGCAGTTCGATGGCCATTGATGGAAATCGACTGTACGGGCCTTGATAAAATTATTAAAAATAGTAATAATTTGTGTAAAATCATAAGAAATGATTTAGAAAGAATCGGGATGAAAAACTTCATATTTGAAAAGATAAAAATAGAATTTTATCGAAATGAACTAGTTTTGAACTAGAATTATAATTCTATTTATTTTTAAATAAATAAATTGAATTTGAAAAGCGTTTTAAAAATAACCAGAATTTCCAATGATTGCATTGGAGTGGAATTGAATCGAAATTGTCTTCGGAATATTTCGATGTTGGAATTCGTGATTATACGGATGTTGTTATGGAAATTTGAAAGATATATATTTTTATCGTTATTTCCAATACGACATTTGTTAATCGTAGAATTTGATATTGAATATAAGCCGATATATTTTCTATTCAAAGCCTTATATTGAATATCAAATGTGATTTGGGTTTGTCGTGAATGGTGTCTTCACTAACACTGTTCTTGAACCCAGTTGAGAAAAGATTAAATCTTTTTATTTAGATTTAATGAAGTGTACCAATTAAATAATATTTAATTGGAATTGAATTGATATTGATTTTTGGGTTTATCGTGAACTGTGTTTTTAAATAACACTTGTTCTTTAACCCGAGAATTAATGGAATGTGATTTTGGGTTTATCGTGAACCGTGTTTTAAATGACACTGATTCTTTAACCCAGTCGAAGATTAAAACTAAGTGGAGTTTTAATGAATCTTTAATTAGATTGAAATGATCGAAAATGGAGTATCACCAGTTTTTCTCCAGGCGATAGTTAAATCTTTAATTAGATTGAACGTGAAATGGTAATTGAATTTACCGATAACACTGTGGTGTTAGATATGAAGTATTACCAGTTTTACTTCATGGGATGAATAGGTTGGGATTGGGAAATTAAAATAAATGATTACTTCGGTAAGGTTCGCTAATCCCAACTAGTTTGAATTAAGATTCAAAAATAGAATAAAGAATAAATTCAAGGAATTTATCTTGGATAAAATTAATGGGAACCTTTCCCTATGAATGTGAAATCAGAAACTAACTGTCGGTTAGCTAAGCAGAATGGTTTTCTGGATATTGATCTGATGTTGGTTTCGGCCTTCGGGTTTAATATTTGTGGAATTATTCTCTTGATTAATTTACGGTTAGTGACTGATGAATTGGAATGAGGCGTATGTTGTGTTTGTGTAACACTTATTTAAAATATACGCGAGTTATTCGGAAAGACCGGGTTTATCCCATTCTGAATAACTGATACGACGAAAAGTCGAAGATGAAGACGATGGTCGAAGACCGGAAGTCTTCACGTCGTTTGGGTGATTACTGGTGATCTTGATTGGGCTGTACACCCAAGAAGATGGAAATAGTTGGTGATCGTCCAGACGTACTTGGAGATCGATGGATATGCGGGGTACTAGGTGCCTCCGGTTTCGTTCAGACCCAGAACGGACTTGTAAATGGACTGTGTGTCTGACATTGGATTTTAGTCCGTGTGATTGATCTCTATTAAATATATATCTGTTTGGCGGCGGAGAATTTATTCTCTTGCTTAACGCCCTTCTATGAGACGTACGAGCTCAGGGGTTATATATTGATGGATATCAAACGCATGGAGTGAATTGCCTGTGTGGCATGCCTAAGTGGCAATTGATCGAGGCTTCTGTTGAAAAGCAAAGTCTTGTGGTGATGATCAAAGCAAGGCCTTTGTGGCGTAGCTTTGTGTAACGTTTGCTTCGCGAGTTTCACACCCGGTATGAACCAAAAACGGGAGAGGACGTCAGGGAGGGCATGCGTTTCTTTCTTGCTAGAAGTGGCGTCAGTGGTTTTACACGCCCTGACGAGTTTGACTTATGTGGTTGTTGCTGTTGCGAGGCGCCTCAGATTGATCGGTCGTTCTCGAGCCGATGGAGTCATTTAGTTGGCTCACCTACGCCCCATAGGGCGGGGAAACGCATGTTCAGGGTTTAAGTTTAATCCACATCGGTGGACTGGCCCTGAGGATCCAAGGGTCACTCGAGCTCTGATCCTGAGGGGCGGGCTAGAGCGTCTCGAATCGGTTGAGGACTATCTTTTGCCTCGGTTCATAGATGGAAATCCAATTTCCAAATACGTGACTTTGCGGTTTTATTTGTAAACCTATATATGGCGACATAGTGGCATGGGACGCTCATGTCGCCTATGATTGATACTTATGATTTGAAGTTGTTTTATACACTATACACTTATAGTAGTATCAAATGATTTGTTTTAACGTACTAAGCATGTTTGGCTATTATAAGGGAAAACCTTATCCTCGGCTGCGTTGCATTGTGTGATGGGACCTAGGTCTTATAATAGCTTCATTTTTAGAAAAGCATTGCGCTGTTTACTTATATGCACTGGTATTCTTGGGAGGAAACCCGTTCCGTGTTATACGGCGTGGTCCCTTGATTTACCTAACTTTAAAATAAAGATTAATAACTGTTTTTAGTTCTCACACCAGTCACATGACTGACCTGGAGTTTATTGTTTTGACCTAAACTCTGGGTGCCCCTATTTTCGACACGGGCAGCTAGTTGTTTTGGTTTTGCAGATTTATATTCACAGGATCCTGGTTTACAGCTGGAACGATATCCGGAAAGCTTTGTATCCGTATATCTCCTTCTAGTTGTGTATTGTATCATTTTCCGCTGCGATGTATTTGAATGTAATTTAAATCTCTGATATTTCTGTGTAATATTCATTTATACTCTGTATATTCTTGTAATCTGGTGCATTGTTGTAATATACAATGAAATGTTCTTCCGTATGCGTTCTGTTTTGTCCTGTTCTCAAACGATAGGGCGTTTCGAACGGCCTGGATCGGTTTAACGACTGGTTCGGACCGAGCGAAATTCCTGATCGTCACAAAACGATTTCCAATTCCTTTTAAATTCATGCTTGAATTTATATTTCCAAATTATCCCATGATAATTATCCCACTTCATTTATAAACATCGTTTATAAATTTACTTGTTTTATACATTAGAACAAGTTGCATCCCAAAATCTTTTTGAAACCCGATTCTTATTTTGGAATATTTTATTATTATAACTTATATATATAATTGTAGAATCTATTTTTCATATTTAATTTCAGTTTCTATCTAATACAATTTAAATATCCTTTCCAGAAATAATTTATATTTATAAATTTGACATAGTCAAATTCGAATCATAAATCTGTACGGATTTATTTTAATTCAGTTTACATTCGAACATCGGAATAGATTTCATCGTTTCTTTTTGAAACTAATTTCAATTCCCCTTTCTAAATTCATTTTTGAATTTATATTCCCTAAATTATCCAATGATAATTTAGTTCACTTCATTTATAAACATTGTTTAAAAATGAACTGCTTGTTTTTATTATTCAAAACAAGTTAATATTTCCTAACCCATTCGAAATTCAAATTATATTTTAGAAAATTAGATTTTCCCTTTTGAATCACAAAATTCCTTTTCATGATATTTTTATATATTAATATTTTGGGGCCAGTGATATTAAATATTAAAAACACCCAATTATCAATCACAAAATTTCTAACACATCATATATGATAATATATATGAAAAAACCAAATAATAAATTTTGAGGAATCCAGTTGGATCCCTCCAACCTGTTTTTCCTGCATCCACAGATGTTAGACAATATAAATATATCAATGCAGGATATCGCGGTATAGAAGGTCGTCCACTATATATATTGTGGGGCATATAGGGAAATCATCGGCTAATGGTACTACGAGAAATATCTAATATATATATGTGTATATATATATGTATATGTGTATATATATATATAATAGCCAAAACCACCAAGCCTAAATATAAATTATATATATAATAGCCACAATAATATTTCAATGTATCCAAAAAACCAACAAACAACATATAAAAATTATTTCAAATAAAAATTCGTTTATAATAAAATTATAAACGAATCTAGAGAGTGAGTTTACTTACATTTATTTTTATTTGTTGGAATATCTATTGTTTTTATTAAATTAAACAGATGTTTAATTTAACAAAAATATCTAGCTACCCCTTTAAATTACTCCAACATAATTCCCGTGCAAAGTATTTTTTTGGCACGAGTTCAACGCACCTAACGGCATTCGAATCTGATTTTACATGAACAAGATATTATGTTTACAAGTGAATACAGAATTTAAAATATTTAAACTATAACTAACCGTAATTGATTAAGGGTTAATTACCTTAATCCATTTTTATTTTATCTTCTTCATCCCTGCTAAACCCACACACCCCTTACAGTAACCACTGCAAGTCCACCACAACATTAATCCAACGCATATCAATCTTTTGTAACAAGTTCATCAACCAAACTGTAGACTCCACCACCACCCAAAACAACATCTTTCACCTCCTTATTGACCACTGACTACAAGCCACATCTATCATCACCAAACACTCACTGCCTGTAACAACCCGGAATTTCTGAACCAATTAAATTTTTTATTTTAGCTATTTTAATGGGTTTTGAATATTTAAAAAGATTTATTTTAAATAATAACGACTAAAAATTTATTTAAATCGAAGTTAGAATGTATTAATTTATTTTAATTATAAAACGAGCCTGAAATGGCGCGGTAGTTTGAAAATTTTTAAACTTTAAATAAATATACAGAATTCAAAATAAATCGGATTTCAATAAAACCAGAAACTTGGAATCTGTTTAATTATATCTTTCTAACGAATGTAAAAAATTGAGACTTCATGGTATAAATTGAAAGTATGATCAGTTTAAAATTTAAAATAGCCGCTATGAAATTTATATTTTTTTTAATATAATATATAAGCCCTTAAAATAGCCATTTTGTAAACGACCTCCATTTTCGATGAAACTACTTTTGTTGGATCCAGAAAATCAAATTATTATCAGATTTAAAATTTTATAATTTTTGGAATTAATATGTGAGCGTAGTGAATTTAAATGTGTTTTGAAATTTCAGTTTAAATTTAATCGACTGGAAAGGCCATTTTTAAATCGGCTTCCAAGTTCGACAAAATTAGTTTTATTAGGACCATATCGTCAAAACATAGCTAGATATAATTTTTCTATAATTTTTGGAGTACGTATGCGGCCCCGGTAAATTAAAATGTATGTTAAATTCAATATTGAATGTTATATTAATTTATATTATAATTTTAATGAAAACTAATCAAAACAGTTGAATTGGCTTACATAACATATCCCATTGTGTTCGGAATGAGGGTATTTGGCTAGGGGCGACAGTCATTGGGATTCGTTTGGAGTTCGGATGAAAAATTCACCATAAAGTAACATTTTAATTAAATATTAAAAAAGTATAAATATATATTTTTTTATAACCCTAGGGCTCATTAAAATCCACCGCCATTTGACTAAATCGAAGGTCAAAATGCTCCCTATTTTCTCCCTCAAATTCACGCCAAACACTTTGAATTGGATTAAAATTCTAAATCAAAAATTCAAGAGGATTGCGTGCTCTTCAAACTAATATGGAAATGATGAGCTTTGATTGTGAATTTTTCTCGATATCGCTGCTCAAAGGCGATCAATTTGGTTGCGTTTTCTGACCAAGATAGCGGTACGAGTTCTAAGAGGATTAGGGTGGTCAGAGCTCCGGCCAAGGCACGTGAGGGGGTGAACTTGGATCGTGATCTAGGCCCTAAGATTTTGTGTGAATTGGAACCCTAGGATTGAAGAATGGGTTCAGGGTGATATGGGTTTTTCAGGAAGAAGATGATTAGAGAAAAAGTGAACGACAACATTAGGTTAAGTGTAATTAAATTAGTTTATTAATAGTTAATTTCATCTTTAATTATTCGAATATTTAAAATGTTGTAACTTCTTCAAATAAAAACAGAATCGAACGAGGTTGAGTGCGTTAGAGTCGTCTCAGCAAGCTCTACATGATGAAACCAATCTGGACAAATTCGGAAGCTATTGGAATTTTAGTAAAATTAAATGATTGTTTAATTTTGTTAAAACAAATCGTTATTTAAACAATTTTCGAAATCGATCAAGGTGAGAACTCTCTTACTAAAATCATTTTTGTTGTTGTTTATTTTTGGAGTTCAACACACGAACTCACACAAATCATTTAAAATAAAAGCCATATATGGATATTAGCGACACTCGCATTTCATACTCCGCGGATGGACATTTGTGGCACCGTAAATGGCATTTGGTTGTTGAGTATTTATTTACATGGATGATTAAATTGACTGTATTTTGTTGTGATTGTGATGTGAAATGGAGTAAACAAAATATATATATGCATTGTAAAAAATATATATGCATTGTGTAAAATATATATGCGTTGTATAAAACATATATGCATTGTATAATATATATATATATACACGTTGTATAAAATATATATGCGTTATACAAAATATATATGCGTTGTATAAAATATATATATATGTGTTGTATTAAGTATATATAAGAAACATAAAGTGGTCATGCATAGAAATAATTATTGGATTGTTAAAAATATAATTTTTAACTTATATATGAGATATATAAAATGGTCATGTAATGGCATAATTATTGGATTGTTAAAAATATAATTTTGGAATTAGGATTAGTAATGGTCGTGTAATTTTGGGTTAAATCAGAGCTTTTATTCTCATATATACTTGGTATCAGAGCTTTTATTTCCGGAAATTTAGGGTTACACCAAAATCTTTGGAAATTTGAATTCCAAAACATCACAATGCATACAAATAGATATGCAACCAAATAGCGGGCTCCCCTCAGACAAGGCAAACGGTACGTACCTTACCAACTCGATATATATATGTGCACCTCCCACGATGGAGCATGCTACACTGACAATGCACAATCCTACGCCCTCGGGGACTACACTGCTATCTCACCCATACTTTTAGTCATTTGGGTTACCAGAATCTTTAGTCACATACTAAATCATTTTTATATCCCGAAGTAGGGAAAATCATTTCACAACATAATAGTCACAAGTACTTTCCAAAATATAGTACTTTACATTAGCAATTCATACATATGATCAGTCACTATTAATCACATAACCTTTGAGATCGTACGTCTCAAAGAAGGGTGTTAAGCAAGAGAATAAATTCTCCGCCACCAAACAGATACATCATCAATAGCAACTAATCGGTTTCGTGATGAACCACAATGTCAAACACATAATACATTTCGGAATCATTTCGACAACATCGGGTTTAGGCCTCAAAATCCTTTTTGTTTTTAAAACATTTTTATAAAACATTCCCTGTCCAAAATCGGGAATACATTTCTTTTCACTTAAGAAAAATATCATTTCAAAATCATTCATTAAATTTGAAATGAACAACATTTCTAACACCTCATAGTCAAACCGTGAAGTGTTTCACCAGGTGTTAGCATACCCATATTTCTACCCAACCCAATGCTAAATGTAAAAGCATGTTTTTCTCATAAACTGGTCGAGCACAATCCAAACAGTCAATCAATCACAATCAATATCAAGAACCAAATATTTTTGGTTTATATCACATCTCATATTTTGATAAATTTAATTATCATTCATTCATTCACATCTAATTAAAGATTTATTAAAACTCTTCTTAGTTTTGATCTTCAAAAATCATTACTTGATGATTATTCAACTTTCCAGAAATTAATCCTGCCTTTAACTAGGTTAAAGAATCAATGTCATTTAAAACAAAGTTCACAATAAACCCAAAATCATCTTCCATCAAAATGGAATCTTCACGGAAATCGTAACAGTATATATCCATATAAATTTCCGTATCAAACTACTACTATAAGTGAAATAGCAGTAAGGCCTTTTAATTTCCATATATAGTAACGGTCTTCCTTTACAAAAGCTCATCTTGATTATTACCAAATTGAATTCCTTTCAATTCCAATTTAATATATTAAATTGGAAACTTTACTTTGGAAAAATACATTAATCTTCTTCAAACAATTATAATTTCCAAATCATATCTTCATTGTTAATTGGGTTAAAGAACGACTGTTATTTAAAACAATGTTCACTATAAACCCCAAAATCCAATTTGTTATTAAATATAAGGCTCTGAATAGAAATAATATCGGCTTATATTCAATATCAAATTCTGAAACCAACAAATATCGTATTGGGAATAATGATATATATATATATATATATATATATATATATATCTTCCAAATTCCTCATCAATATCCGTATAGTCACAGAATCCAATATCGAAATATCCGAAGATTATTTCCATTCAAATCCATTCCAATTTATTCATTGGAAAATTCTGGTTATTTTAAAAGCCCTTTTTAGTCCAATTTATTTATTTAAAAACATTGGATTATTATTCTAGTTAATAACTAGTTCATTCAGGTAAAAATGTATTTAATCTTTCCAAACTAGGAATTTTTCATCCAAAATCTTTCCAAATCATTTATTATGATTTTACACAATTTTTTCCATATTTTTAGTAATTTTATTAAGACCCGTACAGTCGGTTTCCAATAACGGTCACCGAACTGCATTCATAGCGACCTTTTCTGAAATTGATTTGGACATAATTTAAATCCAGCCGTTCAAATTTCTTGTATTCATTGGAAAGATCTTTTCTACACGAACCCAACGGTTCTGGTTTTAGGAGAATCCAACGGTCGGATCTCCCGTTACATCAATTTGAAGTTAATGGTTAAAATTCGCGTGCAGTCGCTGCGCGGCGCATTCTATTCAAGCCATTAAATATATATAATATATACATCGTCGATTTTCATTTAAAACATATTTTATAAATCGTTTATAAATTCGTTTTAAAAACGATTCCAACTTCCATTTCAATTTTTAAATCAAAATTGAATATTCCATTATATGACAATTTTATACAGTGCATATATATATGTTAAAAATTATATTTTTAATAATCCAATAATTATTCCTTTACATGACAATTTTATATATCTGATATATAAGCTAAAAGTAAATTTTTAACAATCCAATAATTATTCCATTACATGAGCATTTTATATATCTCATATATAAGTTAAAAATTATATTTTTAACAATCTAATAATTATTTCTATACATGACCACTTTATATATCTCATATATACTTTATACAACGCATATATATTTTATACAACGCATATATATATATATATATATATATATATATATATTTTATACAACGCATATGTATTTTATACAATGCATATATATATTTTATACAACGCATATATATATATATATATATTATACAACGCATATATATGTTATACAACACATATATATTTTATTTACTTCATTTTACATCACAATCACAACACAATATAGTCAATTTAATCATCCATGTAAATAAATACTCAACAACCAAATGCCATTTACGGCGCCACAAATGTCCATCCGCGGAGTATGAAATGCGAGTGTCACTAATATCCATACATCGCTACTATTTCAAATGATTTGTGTGAGTTCTTATGTTGAACATCAAAAATAAACAACAACCAAAAAAGATTTTAGTGAGAGAGTTCTCACCTTGATCGGTTTCGAAAATTGTTTAAATAACGATTTGTTTTAACAAATTTTATCAAAATTCCAATAGTGTCTGAATTTGTCTAGATTGGTTCCATCATGTAGAGCTCGCTTAGACGATTCCAACGCACTCAACCTCGTTCGATTCTGTTTTTATTTGAAGAAGTTATAACATTTAAAATATTCGAAGAATCAAAGATGAAATTAACTATTAATTAACTAATTTAATTACACTTAACCTAACGTTGTTGTTCCCTTTTTCTTTAATCATCTTCTTCCTGAAAAACCCGTAGCACCCTGAACCCATTCTTCAATCCTAGGGTTCCAATTCACACAAAATCTAAGGGCCCATATCACAATCCAAGTTCACCCCCTCGTGCGCCTTAGCCGGAGCTCCGACCGCCCCCAATCCTCTCAGAACTCGCACCCCTATCTTGATCAGAAAACGCAACCAAATCGATCACATTTAAGCAACGATATTGAGAAAAATTCACAATGAAAGTTCATCATTTCCAATCCTCTTGAATTTTTGATTTGGGATTTTAATCCAATTCGAAGTGTTTGGCATGAATTTGAGGGAGGAAACGGGGAGCGTTCTAACCTTTGATTTTTTCAAATGGCGGCGGATTTTAATGAGCCCTAGGGTTACGAAAATATATATATTTATACCTTTTTTAATAATTAATTAAAGTGTTACTTTATGGTGAATTTTCCATCCGAACTCCAAACGAATCCCAACGACTATCGCCCCTAGTCAAATATCCCCATTCCGAACACAATGGGATATGTTTCATAAGTCAATTTGATTGTTTTGATCAGTTTTCATCAAAATTATAATATAAATTAATAAAACGTTCAATATTGAATTTAACGTACATTTTAATTTACCGAGGCCACATATCGACTTCAAAAATTACAGAAAAATTATATCTAGCTATGTTTTGACGATCCGATCCTAACAAGACTAATTTCATCGAATGGAGGCCGTTTGAAAAATGGCCTTTTTCCAGTCGATTAAATTCAAACTGAAATTTCAAAACACATTTAAATTCATTGCGCTCACATATTAATTCCAAAAATTATGAAATTTTAAATCTGACAATAATTTGACATTCCGGATCCAACAAAAGTGCTTTCGTCGAAAATAGAGATTGTTTGAAAAATGGTATTTTTAAAGGCTTATATATTATATTAAAATATATATAAATTCCATAGCGACTATTTTAAATTTTAAACCGATCATAACTTTCAACTTATACAGTGAAATCTCAGTTTCTTACATTCGTTAGAAAGATATAATTAAACAGATTCCAACGTTTCTGGTTTTATTGAAATCCTATTTATTTTGAATTCTGTATATTCATTTAAAGTTTAAAATAGAATTTTCAAACTACCACGCCATTTTAGACTCGTTTTATAATTAAAATAAATTTATACGTTTTAACTTCGATTTAAATAAATTTTTAGTCATTCTTATTTAAAACAAATCATTTTAAATATTAAAAATCAATTAAAATAACTAAATAAAAATTTTAAATTGGTTCAGAAATTCCGGGTTGTTACAATCTCCCCCACTTAAAATCTTTTCGTCCTCGAAAAGGAATGGAGCAGAAGGTTGTTTAACTAACCAACTCAACTTTCATCTGGCTTTCATTCTTCAACTTTTCAGTTTCTAAGAACTTTCTTATTTCTCAAAAATTTGGTTAATGCCCTAAATTTTCGAAAATTTCGCCATAACCTCCTTTTTACGGGGACGGTTTGAAAATTTTATTGGGCCGTATTAGGTATCCAATAAATCAAGAAAAAGCATACACTTGTTTTGTGACCTATTTGTGTACAAGGGAGAACGTGTAAAAGTCGAAATCTCAGACCTTGCCCCAGTGTTGGAAATAAAATAATCCATGTGCCTTAATTAACAATAAGAGAGACGTGAATTTTTGTCATCTCCAGACCAGTGTAGGGTTTTTATTAAATCCTGCTCCGAGCACCGTTACATGTATTCCTTAATTATGTCCATAATCAGTCTTCTGTTCAACCTGTAATTCAGTCATCGCAATACAAGCATCTCACCTGTATGGTAATCCAAACCTCGTCATATAAGCGCTAAATGCTTATATGGAATATGATATGTTATCTTCATGCAGTATGCCATGCGGTGTAGTTCATAATTTATTTGTTGCTATCCTATGGCATGGTTTATAATTTCACACAGAACAACCATCACAGCGCATCTAATTTCATTCACAGGAGTTGATATACTAATAAAATTGTACACCTAACTCATTAAGATGCACCTGTTTGTCAGGAACGCAATTTATTTCTTTACTCAACGCAAAGCCATTAATCTGTTCACCAATTTTTATTTTGAAATGGCTTCCCTTTTATTTCATTTTAAAACAACATATACAAGTATAGCAATACTCAACATAACGTAAAAAACCAACATCCAGTAATCATATGCTAATTATAAACCCACTACTTCATATCTCATCACATCCATTTCACCCTGTGTCCAGCAAGTCAACTCCCCATCTCTTCAGAAACTCTACATTAACAAATGATCGCACTGATTTGCTACCATTATCTCTCACCAAAAACCTGATCTTTTTCTCTATCAAAAGAAGTTTGATTTCCTTCACAATGGACTTCTTGTTAAACTGACTGGAATTCCTTTCACACCAAATATGATACATTGCATTTGTAAATGCTGCACATGCAACATCCTTTAACTGATTCTTCGCCTTAAAAACTTCTGAAATCTGATTTGCTTCATCTTCAATAGAACCAATACTCACTGGGTCTAAACCAAGTTTTCTCTTCAAATGAGACCAAATGAACTTTGAATAGGAACATTTAAAATACAAATGATCAATACTCTCCTCCATCGAATTGCATAACAAACACAGATTCTCTTCAATAACTCCATGCCTGAATAGTCTATCTTTTGTATTCAATCTTTTCTTCACTGCCAATAAAGAAATGAAAGACATTTTCTTTGAATTCTTAGTATGCCATACAGTTTTAGACCACTGCATTAATGAAGATCTATGTCTAACTCTGTCCCATGCTTTATTCAATGAGAACTCGCCCCCATCATTCCATGCATAAAAATTATTCAATCTGTTGGCCTTCAATTCCACACTATCAACCATTTGCTGAACATTTCTAGTAGCTGAGTGAATCTGACTACATATTCTACCATCCCTGATAATCAACTCAACCTTTCATTTTGATGACCCATAGCATGAAATCTAGAAAACCCAAGTATATCAACCAAGCACCTAACATTTACCTATGGATCAAACCACATGGATGTAGATGAACAATTTACAATCATTTTCCTAAAGTATTATTCACCAGAAGACCTTTATCTCATAATGGCTTTCCATGTACAAGAAGCATTGTTGTCCTCTCTCATACTCCAAAACAACTTATGACAATACTTCGCATACATCCATTTACTCCACAATGATTCATCAGTAAGAAATTTACACATTAATTTCAAACAAACTGCCTTTTTCATATCTTTAAAAGACTTTAAACCTACTTCACCTTCCTCTTTGGGAACACACAACATCTCCCATTTCATTTTATGCTTCAAATTGCCCCGAAAAAAAAATCTGCACAAAGCATGTTTAATTTCTCTATAGTATACTCAGGTAACTGATAGACCATTAACCAATAAAGAACTGTAAGATTAATAACTGAATGAATCATTTCAGCTCTTCCTGCGAAACTCGGAAACTTTGAATCCCAAGATTGTAATTTTTGCTGAATTCTATGCATTAATTCTTGACAGTCTTGATAATGAATATAATTGGAAGATAATGAAACCCCTAGATATTTTAATGGTAAAGAACCAACGTTATACCCAAGAATTTCCACCATATCCCGAGTTTGAGAAGCAAAAGCACTGAAATAGATCTTCGTTTTCATGAGATTCACAGATAAACCACTGAAGTATTCCAATTTATCAAACACAGCTTTAGAGCATTAGCACCTTCAATAGAACACCTCCCAAAAACCATTAAGTCATCAGCATAAATCAAGTGTGAAACTATAGGATCAAACTTATGAACAGGGGTAAACAATCTTAACATCACCCCTTCTTTCATACAAAAAGAGAAATACTCCATTGCAATCGTAAAAAGGTAAAGTTAAAAAGGATCACCTTGCCTTAAACCCCTGTTTGATTCTATAAAACCTGAAGGTACCCCTTGAATCATAATCGAATAGGTAGGTTTTGAAATACAGGAAAAATGACATTGATGAAGTGAGTTGAAAATCCCATCAATTTCATAACATGGTAAATAAATCTACGATTAATTCTATCATATGCCTTCTGTAAATCCACTTTCACACAAAATTTATTGACTCAAGGTTTTTTTAAAGTCTATAATCAACTCATGGGCTAATAGAATATTGTCACCTATATTTCTTTTTGGAATGAAGGCACACTGGTTATGAGATATCAAATGGGGGAGCAGCCATTTTATTCTATTGCATAATATTTTACAAAAGATTTTGTAAAATAAATTGCAACATGCAATAGGACGATATTGAGCTATTTCTGATGGTCTATCAACTTTAGGAATAAGAGTAATTAGTGTATGATTGCAACCTTCAGGAATAATTGCTGAGTCAAACATGTGTTGAATAGCTGTAGTTAAATCTTGTTTGAGCAATTCCCAGTGTAGCTTATAAAATTTTGAGTTGAATCAATCAGGGCCTGGACTACTATCTTCATGAATAGTGAAAGCAGCTTTCTTAACTTCTTCCATGGAAATAGGCTTGAGAAAATCCAGTTGACCTTGCTGATTTATGATGTACTCCGATTGAAATAAAGGAAATTCTTCACTGCTATTACCATTGAAGATTTCAGTGAAATACTCTATTGCTGCCATAGAAATCTCCTCTTGTTTATACAATAATTCACCTGTAGAATTTATCAATGCTTTTAGATTATTACAATGTTTACTAGTGGACATTTTAGAATGAAAGAATTTGGAATTTGTATCTCCCTCTAGCAGCCAAGATACTTTAGCTTTTTGTCTGAAATTCCAGAATTTAACTTGCTTTTGTATCATGTATTGATGTTTAGCCTCTATCATTTCTTCATAGTTTTCAGGTTCTGAGTCCACTGCAGCCTCTAAATTATTATATTTCTCTTCTGGTTGTTTTAAAAGGGCATCGTCTTGTACTCTAACTTTGTTCCACAGTTTTATTTCCCATTTGCAAGCTTTGAGTTTCTGCATAAATCTGAAGCTATGAAAACCCTCAACACGTTCCAGAAGACCCATTTCAATGCATTCCAAATATCCTGTTTTGAAGCTCCAGTCATTACAATATCTGAATGGAAGACCTTTAGACTTAACAGTTGGAATAAGCTCGAGAAGCAAAGGGTTGTGATCACTTGACATTTGATTTAAAGACAAAGCTTTCATATCATTGTATTTTTGCATGTAAGAAAGATTTACAAAAATCTTGTCTATATGATTAGCAACACCCCTTCTTCTCCATGTATAATTGAACCCCACCGACTTCACTTCAATCAAACCAGCTTGAGCCAAACAGTTATTGAATGCTCGAAGTTGCTGAAATGGTATAGGTAAACCCCCTCTTTTATCAAGTGGAGAAGTGGAGTTATTAAAATATCCTATCAGAACTCAATCTCCACACAATGCACTCGCTTCATAAACAATATGCTGCCATAGCTCCTGTCTTTCATGATAACTACTGCTTGCATAAACTACTGTATAGAAAATACACATACCTCCTGTATTAGTAGCTTCAACAGTAACATGTTGTTTAGAGGAAGAAATGATGTTCAGCGACCAAATTTCCGAATTCTAGATCAATACAATTCTACCAGTATAAGCTTCTACTTGTTGAGGCATGTAATCCCAATTAGAAGCAAGTTTCTTTTAAAATACTTCAATTTATCTACACTAGTCTTACTTTCTACCAGACCAACTAAAGTTGGCCTAAATTTCGTCAAAAGAGATGAAATTTCTCGCATACGAAATGGAGAATTCATTCCTCTGACGTTCCAACACATTATGTTCATTTATTAGGAGCAGAGCTCCTGGTTTGCTTTCTAGAAGGAGCTTTGTAGTTTGATTAAATATTTGTCTTCCCCTTTAAGTGAGCCATGTAATCTCCATTCTTACTAACATTTTGAGATACATCTTGATCCTCCTCCTCAGCAATATCCTCATCAAGTTTCTTAGCAATATGACTTATATCATCTGGTAAAATAGTATTTGGTAAATCTTCATCTAAAAATCCAGACCCCCCTTCTCTTTAGCTGTGTTTGACATGGAAGCTTCATTTTGCAAATTAGATCCAATTTGCATCTCTACATCCTTCTCTCCTAAATTTGATTCCATAGTTTTCTTTTGAACCCGTGATGGATCTTTATCAAGTTCATGTACCAAAGTATCATGACCAAAAACTTTACAAATACCACATCTAGGAGGGATAAATTCATATTCAACTCTAATAATCCTCTCTGTACCATTATGAAGTTGAACAAGAATATTATCATGCAACCCATCTGCTATACCAATCGAAACTAGAACTCTAACAAATCTTGTAATTCTCTTGTGCATGGTATTATCAACTATACATATGGGTTCACCTATATAACTAGCAATCAGTGACAGAGCATTAGTAGACCAGAGTTCCATATCAGCATTAAATAGCTTGATCCAGATCTAGACCTTTTCAAAGTTAAAATTGTCAAACTCGTACCCATGATGCCATTCATTAATCAACAACAGATTACCGAAATAGGAGTAAGTAGATGATTGTATTACTGAAGAGAAATCCGAAGGTTTCTCAAACTGAACTGTGAAGTGAAAGCCATCCACTACATGAACTATGAAATTACCTTTAGATCTCCAGACTTTACGAATATAGTCCTTCAGCTTTACAACAGATAATCAAAATTCAATTGTATGCAGAGCTATTGTATCATGCCAAACTTCCTTCGATTCATTGAAAATCTCCTCTGAAATGATAATATGATTTGCTGATGGTTTAACATATTTCAGAGACTTCGGATCTACTCCTTGATTAGTTATAGCTGAAGAATCAGCTGGATTAGAATCAGATTTGGATTGAACAAAATCACGATTTAGATTTGAAGTGGAATTAGGTTCTGGGGGGACGAGATTTCGTTTGTCCGCCATTTTCATTTGAAAAACATGTGAAAATATATATTTCATCGTTAATCTGTTCAACACACACACACACACACACACACACACACACACACATATATATATATATATATGTATATGTATATGTATATGTATACATATCCAATTATAACTAAACTTGTAATTCAATATAACTCAACTCATTGAAATTAAATAACAAGTGTTTTTGTATATTCAGTGTCTAAAATTGTCAAAGATATGGTTTGTGTGATTGTTTGATTTTTCTTTATGTTTACTTACTTATGACGTCTGATTTAAATAAATTAGACGTTATCTTTGGCTAAATTTAATTATTTATCTTCCTAAAAATATAACTTTTATTACACAGAATATAATTTCTAAAATCGGATTATATAATAATCACAAATACGTTACATATAAATATATCACTCGCAACTCATTCTAGGGCATTACTAACCATATCTCTAACGAGTCATTCTTTAGGATGTTACTAATCCTATCTCTGATGAATTCTTTCGTTCGGTTCTAACGTGTCTTGTTCTCTAGCCTTGTAAACCAAAGCTCTGATACCACCTTTAACGATCTGAAATCCCTCGGTCTCCTCGGAGACCGGGGGATTTCGGATCGTTAAACTGCCTGTGCCCTTTCCACCTTTGCATTGCGTTCGTCAAGCCCAAAGCACGGCTACAAGTAACAACCTTCCGTTCTCCCATAAATCACGATCCCCTCCCGATTACTATGAAACATTGGTTTGTTTCAACGTTGTCGAACCCACATCAAAGACCACCGAGCTTCTTCCTGGTGATCGCGGCTTCATCCTCTCTCGATTAATTGTACATGTTGCGAAACTAGATCGGAATCAAGTTATCTTTAGCGACCCGGTCTAACCCGAGCATTACAAACACTGGGTCAGTCTGGTGAACCAGAGTGAGAAAAACTCGCTACGTTTATAATATCACCCAATTTGATTTTAAAGTTAAAACATTTTCGAAAGAAAAGGATAATCATAAGACCAAATCCACACATAAATACGGACGGTTTTTACCTTACGTTGACCCAAAACATTTTTGAAAAAAAAACAATATTTTCTGATATTATGATAATGTCTAAGTACAAATAAATAGAACCTAGTAGAACGCTTGCATCTCACGTTCCACATATATAGTATACAAACAAAACCGCGGGCGCTTATTGGAGATTGGATTCTGACTATGACAAGGTATGTAACCACCTGTCGATATTGTATCTCTAGAGGGGAATACACTGGTTTCAACAAGAACATCATGCAACCCAGCCCACACATGACCGACCACTCATTTCGCTTGAGTGTATCGAATGTATATCACCAATGGTTGGGCTCAAACCACCGCTTCCTGAAAGGGACAGCATTGAAATAGATTAAAGAAGCAAAAGGAATTTCTCTAGATACATGATTATACACCCTAATGGGAGCGTGAGATGCAAGTATTCTGCTATATTCTATTTATTTGTACTTAGACATTATCATAATATCAGAAAAATATTGTTTTTTTAAATGTTTTAAGTCATCGTAAGGTAAAAACCGTCTATATTTATGTGTGGATTGATCTTATGATTATCCTTTTCTTTCAAAAATGTTTAACTTTAAAATCAAATTGGGTGATATTATAAACGTAGACTGACCCGGTGTTTGTAATGCTTGGGTTAGACCGGGTCGCTACACTATCCACCAATGCCAACCCTAACTCACGACTTCGATCGAAATCCCTAACTCCACATGCGCTACCTCTACCACACAGCTCTAACCAGTATGCTTATCGCGATCCCCCATAGCTCATCCTCCTTGCTCCTTCTTGCCACTATGCCATTGTGAGATAAACTGTGACGTGAACCCTAACTCGCGACGTCGAGCTCAAGAACTGATGTGCACCTTTCATACATTCTATTATTTATTTAGTCACAAACTCAATTTGATTTGTTGAATAGTAAAATATCACGACCATTTTAAAGTTCATTTGAAACTTCGGTAGTTTCTTACTAAGGAGCGAAAATGAAAAAGGGAAAAGAGGGGATATCGCGATTTATAAAGAAGTGGAAAGGGAGGATAGGCCGGCTTGAGTTACAATTAGGTAGGGTAGATTAAGTACATGAAATTTTGATTCGATTTGATTCGAATTTAATGTGATTTAAAATAAAGAGATCTTTATTTTATTTAAATTGATTCTGATTTGATTTCAAGCTTATCCATTCAAAATATTTTAGAGTTCATAACTTGAAATCATGAACCCTTATTTTAAGGTAACGACCGACGTTTCAATGTTGTAACGCTATTTTGAAGTTAATGGAACATATTTTGAAATTTAATTCGAACGTATACATAAAATAACCATATTAAATCGATATAATATAATTTGACTTCAGAAACAAACAACTCCTCCGATAATAAATTATTATTATCGATTTATATTCAAATAGAATTTATATTGATCATCTGAATCCTTTCGATTTGGTTTTAACTTCGAATTCATTCATATAGTCGTTTTCTCTATTACGATAATTTGATATATCCGAAATTTAATTGCATATCGATTATTAAATCAATAAACTCCATATAAAAACCCATTTATATTTTTTATCTCAACATTTAAAATAATATTAAATGTTTAAAATTAATCGATCAAAAATCGAGATCGTTACAGAAAATATATAATCTTCATGTCATTACCGCGTATATCTAAAAGAAAGTAATCGTTATAGTAATAAAGCAATTTAGTGATGTTTCAATAATATGAACCAGGCCGGGATGGGTTAGTTGTGCCCTAACTCTAGACCAAAACCTCTTAAAAGCAAGTCGCGGGTCTGCCTGCTCCGAAGACCCAATGGGAACGGGTCTAAACGGACCCCTCAATATTATATTATCATTCTATAATTTTTCTTTTTAATTAATAATGAACTATTTAAATAGTTTACTTCATCTAATGTGTTTTCTTATAACATTTGGATTTATCGTTATCATTAGTTAAATGTTATAAAAAATAATTTTATATGTATCCTTAGGTATTATGTGTATGGTGGTATATAAGTTCTATTTGAATTGCATTGATCAATATATTGTTCATCTATGAAGTCGAACTAAATACTTAATCGAGAGATATTTTTGTTTGGTTTTTTCAACAATTAGAATACATAATTCATTTATTTTATGTATTTTCCCCATGTCATATTATGTTGGGGTACCAAAAAATATTATATATCAAAGGTACTTTAATATTCACTTAAACATTTTTGGTTGTTGATAATATCATAAAGTAATAGTGCAAAGGTAAAATGTTGTTTGATTCATCCGAAGTTGAAACATTTTAGATATAATTTCCTTGTGTTGGGTTTGAAACGCTATAATACCCCTAGACTGCATATAAATTGGAATTTATTTATCACACATGATAAATCAGTGTTGAATGCAAGCATAGCTTAAATTCAAAAAAGCAGTAAGTACGACTAGTAATTAGTAGTTGACGTTATATTTTTTTCGGCTATTATGCTCAAGTTGTTTTTTATATTTTATATGGCTTGAGATTACTAACGAAAATTTATCAAGAAATATTTTCAAAAGAGAAGGACTGATCTTAAAGTCAATATCCATAAATATACACTTTTATATCCATATAACGCATTCTGAAAATGCGTTATTAAATAAAATATGCGGTGTACCATGTGTGTGTTGCATGGATTCACACTACTTACTAACTTAATTCTTATATTCGAAACATATCGAATGCAAGAAGTGTCAAATGTCACGAAGTGAATGTTTAAAGCATCCAAGTTTACGTCCTGAAGATGAGCAAAATTAGCATGGATAAATTCTGCATCACCCAAAGATAAGCAAAATTCATTTAGAACCGAATTTACCAATAGAGTTAGTTCACATCAATCTGTACAGTTAAAGCGCTCTAAGAATCTAATGCGGCAGAGGTGCAAAAAGTAGAAGCGTGGATAAAACAAGGAAATAACGGGATATAGAGAATGAGTCTAAAATAGCATATAATACTCATATTTAATACTTTTAAAAATACGTAAATGATAAATAAATGGAGAATTAATATCCAGTCTAAATATAATTGGTACATTCTTAATTTTAAATAAAAGCATGCGCAAACATAAGTGTAAATTTTTATTCGGATTGATTAAATTTAACATAATATTATAGCCTTTTCTATTTTGAACAATATTTGTTGAATTGTTTTATTAGAAAACTATTTTTTTTAATTTTATAATGCATAAATGTCGTTTTTTAGTTCATTTCTTTTATAGAAGATATAGCGGAATATTGCAGAATAATGGGATATATCGGAATATAGCGGAGCTTAAAGCAAAAAAGATATTTCAGAGGCCATTTGAAAATAGCGCGGCAGAAATTCGCTATACGATATAGTAGAGATATGGCTGGGTAATAGCGGGACATTAACTGCACAGACCTCAATAGGCTCATTTTGATTACTAAGCTAAATTGGTTTGGGTTTGAATTTCAAAATATAATTTTACTTATCGGTTTAACCAAGTTAACCAAAGTTTATTATGTTATTTGAGTTTGTATTATCGTAGCACTTTTAACCAAAGGAGATATATATATATATATATGTATATGTATATATATGTATATGTATGTATATGTATTTGAGGAGCGTTCCGGGGTACCGTTGTTTTGGAGCACCCTTACCATACCGCGAGCTACACTAATCCAATAAAAAAATTTAGATGCTCAATCCACATATATATTATCATCTATACAAAATTGAGCTCGTTCAGACATTCTTAGCATTTTCAAAATCTTAGCTCAATTCTTCACCGTTCATACATTTATTCCAACCGTTAAATTTAACATCAAATATATTATTCTGCGAATGCCGGAACAAACTCAAATTTCCGATAGATAATAACATATATGTGGATTGAACATCTACAAAATCTTATTTGATTTGGATTAATGTTGCTCATGGTAGCGTGCATGGGTGCTCCGGAACACTCTTGATATATATATATATATATATATATATATATATAAATTCAATGAAATCCCTGTAAACACACATAATTTTGTTTTCCTTTTAGTAAACCAATCATTTGACTAATAAATCATATGATAATTTTGTTACTTGCCTTTCTGGTTTGGTTAAATTCTTTATTGACTGAACTAACCAAAAGTAATTCAATTCAATTAAGATTGATTTTGATTTTTTTCAATTTGATTAAAAAAATAGATTAGTTTGAAAGTGATCTGAATGCCCAACCCTTAGGAGCACCAACTTGTACTAAGATAGTTTATAAATACGAGCGTTAAGACATGTGGTTCTCGCATGAATTGTTTTTTTTACACTTTATATATGATTAAGACATTCACGAGAAATTAATTTGCAAAAATATTTAATCATAATTTTATGTTGAAATCATGTGCAATTAATTTAAAATTTTATTTCTAAGTTGCAACATCTAATTTTTCATTAGTTTGAATTTTATTATATTATTAACTAATAAACAAAGAACTTGTAAATGATGTTTATCTTTCATATCCTTATTTAAAGCATGGAGAGATAATTTTAAAATTTAAGTTAATTTAACCGTCAGATTTTATTTTTATGCATGGTAGGAAATTTGAATTTAAAAATTAGCTTAACTGCTAAATAATATTTTTGAGCCTGGAGAGATGTTTTGAAATTTTAAAGAAGTTTAATAGATAAATCCACTTTCATCAAGGGATCATTCAGATTTGTTAATATATATACAGAGGCATTTTCGATAGTTTTCGTTGATGGTAGCCAAAAAAGTGAAATCAAAGGTATTACAATTAATAAAGATAATAAAAAGTTATAAAAATCCTTCTTTCATGTTGTAAGTTATCAGAAAATTTTATGTAATAATACATAAATTAGTTTTTTTTTAAAAAAGAACATCCAAAATAATTTGTAGTATTCAATCAAAAATAAAGTTAACTTTCAGTTTTCGTGGAAAAGTTCGTAAACTCTATAAAATTTGTTCATGTTGAAAAACGTACTTGTCATAAGAATATACTAATAGCTATCATAACTACATACTAGTAATGATATTCAATCTGATAACTTTCGGAAAATGCAAACCAAGAAAAAATTCCATGTAAATAGTAGATGTCGTCAATATATAGAGGCCATTTTTCTTTACAATTACAACATGATGATGTGTGAAGCCCCTCATGAACAAGAGGACATTCTTGAAAAATAAAAACATAAATAAACCAACAAGTAGACATGCATTACAAATAATAGACACATCTATTGCTAAATATAGCAGCACAGAAATAGCATTACCATAATTTACCTAATGCTGGCACTACAGAGAAATTTCAGCGGTGATATTTTGAAATCTTTGCTTCCGGATGCTGACTGTTTAACTAGTAAATATAAATTTCTAGATGAAGACGAATACACGAATTTTCCCAATTGTGAGGAAAGCTGCATCTCGTGAAGGTGATCAGTCCTTAACAAAACAAACAAAACATGTGGGTTAAAGCTTAAGTTGGGACTTGGGAGTCACTAGCTATATGATGTGACATTAAAGAGACGCCCTAAAATTTAGTAATTCATGATTTGGGAGGTTATATGGTTTTTTTTTTTTTTTTTCCTTTCAAATACATAACATCATGCCTGCTTTTCTTCATCCCTCTAAATACAAACTGTTATACTGATATATCTGCAGTACATATCCACCAACGTCAGAGTTTGACTAGAACATGTGAAACCAGCTCCCATATTTGAATAATGGGCACCGTATTATTTATTTAGTGAACTGGTAAAAGAATCCTGCTCTATTTGACTTCGTTTAGTAAATTGTAAAACTACCAGCCTGATCTGATAAAGGACGTCCTTTTTTTTTTTTTTTTTTCCTTCTTCTTTTACAGCTTCTTGCATGGCATATACAGACATTTTCATTACATACAAATATGAAATGGTTATCTGGTCAGTTTCTACATGATGTGTCTCTAACTTATATTCCTTACCCATACTGTGTCAGAATCCTACTGATCTGAGCATAGAGATAATAAACCAAGAAAATAAAAAGACCTTTAGTTTATAAGTACGCATGATACCAAGAGAAATGCAGATGAAGTTGCAAACTTAAGCAAAAACTGATTTTTTTTTTTTTTTTTTTTTTTTCTCTTTTCTAAATACGTCAAATGGAGGGAATAAAATGTACCTTCAATTTGTCTTCCTTTGACCTATGAAAGACTGGAAGCAGCGGAAACTCTTCAGCTAAACTGACACATTGGATAAGACTTTCAGGAGATACAAAGTCCAGGGCTACTTTAATGCAAGACTGAAAATTTACAGTAACAAAAGTTAATAATACATATGCTAAGGCAAAATGAGAAAAATATTGCATTATGAATACATAATTAATTGTTATACTTATATTTTCAGTGACATTTTTTATGATTAAATTAAATTATTTCTAGTTATTTTTCATTACTTTTCTTAATTGAGACTTTCCAGTTTTTTTCTAATAAGTCTGTCAAATTTTATAAGGGTGAAAATCATTGGTTGCGGCCAATTAATCCAATATTTATTGGAAAGGTAATACGAAAATCCTGCAATATCTTAGAAAAACAAAATTGTACCATCTTAAATAAAGCGGCAAAAAGTCAGGTGTTTAAAAGAAGCACACATATAAATTCACTACACCACCGCTGAAATCCACCATATCAATCAATAATAGCGTACAAAGAACAATAACCTTGATGAGGGCATCCTGTTGGGAATAAGAAAACTGCTTTGCCAAGATATTGCCCAGCAGTCCACGGCTCTATTTCTGATAATTATTCAGAGTGGAGCAAAAGAAACAAGTTAAGATCTGCAATACCAGAATAGAAACACATCAAGATTTCCTATCAAAAATAATTGTTGATGACTACAAGTAGACCGCTTACCATATTACTCCTTGAGCTGCTTCTTGTGACCCTCATTCAAATAAATAGCGTGATCATGTATTTTGGAATAAGCTAGGAAAAATCATTAAATGATTACAAGATAATAAATGCAATAATAAAATACATGAAATATGAGTGAATACAGAGTCTAATTAACATGTCAGCTTTTTTGTCATTTTTCTTTTTTCTTCATTTCAGAATTTAGGCCAAATGCCCCGGAACAATTGGAACTCCAGTGATAATATATTTCAGCTTTTCTAGACATACAGGAATGTGCATGGCGCGCACGCATACTCAAATGTCGAAACAACATCTCAATAGCATAGATACTTACAGAATCCAAAGAAGCTTGATAATTATGTCAGCTGAATTCTCTCCTGAATGTATCCCAAACAGCAGTAGCCCAGGTGTATCCTTGATTTTACATGATTGACATACTAGATTTTGAAATATTTGAGGCAAAAAAAGTTGCCTCAATTAACAAAATTAGGGACATAAAGTTGTATTAATCTGGCCCTATAAAAAGGAGAGGCAAAATTGGATCCGCCCCAACATGTGGAGTCGCTACTAACAACTAGAGGCGAACTGAGCACTTAATTGGCCCCTGTTACTCCCTATGCCAGGCAGGATAATATGTAAATAAAGAGAGTAGCGCAGACCTTAATTAATGCCCCTATTAATGATTCTACTTATAAACCACGCTATGGTTTCCATTGTAATTTAGAAATTCATTCTATTCAAATCCAAATGTAACATACGCAAGCAAAGATCATTACAGTAATATGGACTACGTTCAAAAAACTGCAGCAAAGACACAGAAAAAAGTACAAGTCTCAGAAAAAGCAAACACATATTAACAACAAAGTTTACAAAATCAACTATGTAAGTGAATATTTTCACTTAAAAACAAAGTAGTTACAAACTATACAATTTGTTCAGATACATCTAGACTTTAATTAGTACTGCGTAACATATGAAGGAAAATTGACATCCAAAACTTATGCAAACTACATCTCTAAAGTCTCAATTGCAGAATCTTGATGTGACATCAAATTATTTTGCCTTGATCCCTTCCAAACCATCAACCTGGAGAATAAGAGACACCATCAACATACTAATAAGATAAACGTCTTACAGCCAAATGTAGTATACACAAAATTTATCACGTCTAATTAGAAAAAGGGCGAACTATTTATATAATAAGTAAAATATAACATCAAAAATGCAAGTGATAAATTTCACTTTCTAAAGATGTAAACCATGGTTATTGTCGAAAAATCCTTCTAGAAAACTCTTCTAGTGGAATCAAAAATACAATTAGCATTCTCCTAATCTCCTTGATCATCATTTTCCAATTTCCTATGAACTTGTTTAATCAACAAGATATAGCTGACTAATTGATCCCCACATCTAGGATTGGTAATATATGGATAAAATTATCATGAATTATGATCTCCTAACAAACTGAGTCCATCAAACAAATTAGACATGATAAAAATTTGTAGAAGTTTTCACATTCTAACTGTAACAAAACTATTGAGAGAATCAATACATATGAATGGAATAATGCAAACATAATTTTTGAAGTCTATAACTACTGAGCCATGCATTGAGTAAATTTGTAAGGCTAAATGGAATAAATGTGCGGCATATAATATTAGTAATAAACACTTTGAAGTTAATTTTATTCTCATGTACTGCTTTAAATAAAATATTACTTCAGGCATAAAGAGCGATGTTGCAACATAAATGACTGTTGGAAAATATGTTCATTAACTAGTTCAAGTTAAATGGTTTCGGGATATACTGACCACTATTAATGTAATTGTTTTTAAAGATTTCCTATTTAGTAAGAATTTTATTACTACCAAATATCTATAAATTGTTTTTAAAGATTTCCGATCTAGTAAGAATTTTATTACTATCCAATATCTATTAATTGTCAAATTGACAAATAATACTACCCCACCTTGATTAAGCATATTTATAAACTTATGCATGGCCAAATACATATAGTAAATAACAAAAATATAACAATAAATGGGGTGAATTGTTGTAAAAACATTGTTTATAATGTGTGCATTAGCCTTATAAACTATAGAAGAGTGAAAATATCACAGAAGTGTTTCATTAAGTAGAAAATCCATGATTACTAAATGTGGAACAAATCAAAAATTGATTGGATACCCATATCATAATGGCTATCATCATCAAGAAATTTCATAATATTCAAACTACAAGTCATAAGATTAATGAAAGCAATTAAATTTGCAGATCCACTTACTTCACTATCCTGGCGCATCAATTTACTTGAATTTTTTGTTCACAAAAGACGCATCCACTTATATTTGATGTCCTTTCTAACCTGTACCAACTTAATTACATCAGAATATTAACTGAAATGATATTCATTAATGCAACAATATTGATAGATTATATAAACAAGTGCTTCACTGTGTCGTAACATAAAAATATAATTCTGATATGTTGAAATTAATGATTCAAATATTTGTAGAGAATGAAAAAAATTGATTGATTGTCAATCAATTAATTGGCTTGTACATGGAAAGAGATAGGAGAAAGTTTTCTTTTTCGAAGAAAAATAAAAAGGCCAATCAATCAATTAATTAATGAAGAATCAATTCTTAGAGAAAGAGATTGAGACCATAATTGCTCCATCCATTTATGCTCCAATCAAATCAAGGAAGATATTATATTTATTTTTCTTCATGAAACTTTTCTTCTTTATCCCCAAGAAATCCCTCTATATAAATAGGGGTCATGTTATTGTATGAAGTATGCAATCCACCATTAGTCTTCTCTCTTTTGTATTCTTTTGTACTCATTTCTTCATTGAGAAATAAAAGTTGTTGGGTCTCCGTGGACTTAGGAAAAGCCGAACCACGTTAAAAATTGGTGTGCTCTTTCCTCTATTTTCTAATTTTGTTCTCTCTATAATTTGTGTCACTTGTTTTTATTTTTGGCATTGTTGAAATTGTTGACAGACTAGATCATTGGGTTTATTCATATTCCGCTGCTCAAATCTCTGATTTTGCAATATAGATTGGTATCAGAGCTAGTCGTCATGTTCAAAGACTTTTTCAACCATGTCAAATTCCGCAAAGAATAACGGTGGTAGAAGAGCTACAAATTATGGAGTCGCTAGATTCGATGGAAAGGGGATTTTGGCACATGGAAGATGAAGATGGAAGCGGTGTTGAAGAAAGAGAGGACATTTAAGGTTGTCTCAGATCCAGAGAAATTGAAGAAATTAGCACCTGAAGAGTTAGAAGAATTGGAAGAGGATGCTCTCACTACCATCCAGCTTAGCCTTTCCGATGAAGTACTTAGAGAGTTTTCTCATGTGAAAACTGCTAAGGAATTGTGGGATGCTCTTCAGAGAAAGTTCTACGACAAGTCTCTCACCAACTGCATCATCTTGCAGTAACAACTTTATTCTTTCAAAATGAGGCCTGGAACAGATGTGTTTGCTCATATAGATGCCCTCAACACACTTGTCATGAATCTTCGAGCAGCTGATGTAAAGATTGAGGATGAGGCGCAAGTTGTTATTCTTTTATGTTCTTTACCTGCAGAGTATAACATTTTTGTTAACTCTATAATCTATGGACGTTCGTCTATTTGCTTGGAGGATGTGAAGACAAATTTGCATAACGAAATGTTGAGAGGAAAGTTAGCAAGCATGAGCATGGAGAATGATTCTGAAAGCCTTGTTGCATAGAGAGGAAGAAGTAAAAGTAGACCCAATCATGGTGGAGATAGAGCAAAGTCCAGATCTCAGTCAAGAGGAGCCCGAAAGGGAGTTTGTCATTATTGCAGAAAATCTGGACATTATATTGCAAGTTGCCCCAAGTTGGAGAATAAAAACAAAGCTGTTTCGTAGAAGGCTTCAGCATCTACAGCAGAGACATCAGATTCAGATAATGATACTGGCATTTTTACAGCTTCCGCCTCTCCTATGAAGAGTACTATGTGGATTATTGACTCGGGAGCATCCTATCACATGACACCTGATAGGCACTCTTTTTCCACTTATCGTCAACTTGATGGAGGAGAGGTTCTCATGGGAAATAATGCTTCTTGTCACATGATTGGTATTGGAACAGTAAAAATCAAGATGTTTGATGGTGTTGTTCGCACTTTATGTGATGTCGGGCATGTACCTGATTTAAGGCGTAGTTTGATCTCTATTGGAGCATTGTGCAATTTTGGCTTAAAGTGTGTGATAGAAAAAGATTCATTAAAAATTACAAATGGCTCATTGATAGTAATGAAAGGGGTAAAAGCTGGAAATCTATATTTGCTGAAGGGTACAACTGATGTTGCGGAGTCTGCTTCAGTTATTGATTCAGTTGATTCCGACTCTACCAGAATGTGGCATTTTCGTATGGGCCACATTGGAGAGCGCAGTTTAGAAGTATTAAGAAAGCGAGGCTTGATTGACAGTGTTCATCATTCAAAACTTGACTATTGTGAAGGATGTGTACTTGGAAAACAGACCAAGGTTTCTTTTGGCATTGCAGAGCATAAGTCTAAAATTTTTTTAGAGTATGTTCATACTGATGTTTGGGGGGGGCCCCGCACCATGCCTATCTTATGGAGGAGCCAGGTATTTCGTTTCATTTGTTGATGATTTTTCTAGAAAAGTATGAGTTCACTTTATGAAGTCCAAGATGAAACTTTTGTAGGTTTCAAAGTTGAAAATCTCTTGTTGAGAAGCAGTCTGGAAAGAAAGTAAAGGTTCTTCGTTCAGATAATGGTGGTGAATTCACTTCTCAAAAATTCATCAAATTTTGTGAGTCCAAGGGAATCAAAAGACATTACACCACACCAGGAGACCCTCAGTCAAATGGGGTTGCAGAGAGAATGAATCGGACTTTGTTGGAAAGAACTCGTTGCTTACGGCTGACTGCGGGATTAAATAAGAGATTTTGGGCAGAAGCATTATCTACGGCGGTTTTCCTTATCAACCGCACACCTTTTACCGCCATAGATATGAAGATTCCTGAAGAAGTATTGAAGGGAGGGCCTATATCATATTCCTTTCTCAGAGTATTTGGTTGTCCAGCTTATGTGCATGAGAGCAAAGGGAAGTTGGATCCAAGATCGCGCAAGTGTATTTTTCATGGATATAAGAAAGGAATTAAGGGATATAGGATGTGGTGTCCTACTACCCAGAAGATTGTTAGTAGCAGGCATGTTACATTTGATGAGAAGGCTATGTTGAAGGTGGAGCCTTCTTCTTCAGTTAATGATGATGATGAGAGGACAAATTCAGAATACCAAACATAAGGCAGATCATCAGACTTCCATACGAGTAAAAATGGTGATTCCGATGACACCGTGGTTGATAGGGAAGAGACAGAAGATCAATCTCAAGGTGGATCTCAAATTCAAACTCGACCAACGAGAGAGAAGAAAAGACCTACATGGCTCGATGATTTGTGGGATTAAGCATTGAAGATATTGACTTTGATGACATGGCACCTTATGCATTAAGCATATTTCATGATGAACCAAGAGACTACAGAGATGCCATTAGTTCAGTTGATAGCTCCAGTTGGCTAGTAGCAATGGATGAGGAGATTGAGTCTTTGTACAAAAATCACACTTGGGATTTAGTGCCACTTCGTTCCGGCAAGACATCAATTGGATGTAAATGGATCTTTAAGGTGAAAGATGGCGGCAATGGTGACTTGAGGTACAAAGCAAGATTAGTGGCGAAGGGTTATGTTCAGAAGAAAGACGTGGAGTTTCATGATATTTTTTCTCCAGTTGTTAGACACACTTCCATTCGCATTCTTTTGGCATTAGTTGCTCACTTCGACATGGAGTTGGAACAACTAGATGTCAAGACAACATTCTTGCATGGTGATCTTGAGGAGGACATTTACCTACAGCAGCCAGAGGAGTTCATTGATAGCAGCTGGCCAGGTCATGTTTGTAAACTTAACAAATCTCTTTATGGCTTAAAACAGTCTCCTAGACAGTGGTACAAGAAATTTGATAAGTTTATGATCTCACATGGTTGCTCTAGAAGCATTAAGGACCAATGTGTCTATTTTAAAAATTGTAATAATGACATCATCTATTTGTTACTTTATGTTGATGATATGTTGATAGCTTCTAAGAGCATGTATAAAATATCGGAATTGAATATGGAGCTCAGTAAGGAATTTGAGATGAAAGATTTGGGAAACGCATAGAGAATTTTAGGTATGGAGATTCAGAGGGATAGAAAGCAAAGAGTTTTGAGGCTCACTCAAACTCAATACATCGAGAAAGTCCTATCTCGATTCGGTATGGAGAATGCTAAACCGGTGGCTACTCCATTAGGCTCTCAATTCAAGCTATCAAAAGATATGTGTCCCACATCGAAAGAAGATAAAAGGTATATGGCTAATATACCTTATTCTAGTGCTGTTGATAGTCTTATGTATGCAATGGTGTGCACGAGACCAGATTTGGCCCATGCAGTTGGCGTTGTTAGTCGATATATGTCTAACCCAGGTAAAGAGCATTGGCAAGCAGTGAAGTGGATACTCAAATATCTTCGTGACACTTCTTCAGTTGGCTTGTTATATGGTGGAGTAGATGGAGACATCTCTCTTAGAGGATATTGTGATTCAGATTACGCAGGGGATAGAGATGGACGGAAGTCATTGTCGGGCTATGTTTTTACACTTGGCATAGGCCCGATTTCGTGGAGACCAAAGTTGCAGTCTATCGTAGCTTTGTCGACTACCGAAGCAGAGTTAATGTCGATTGTGGAAGCAACAAAGGAAGGATTGTACTTACTTTAGTTGTTGGATGATCTTTCAATGGTGCAGCAGACATTGGAGCTATTTTCAGACAGTCAGAGTGCGATTCACACTACACCAGAAAACCTGTTTTGCCACGGCTTTGGGCCGTGGCTAATTAATTTTGCCACGGCTTTAGACCGTGGCAAAACAGGGTGTGGCAGTTTTTTTGCCACGGCTCAAAGCCGTGGCAAAATCATATTTTGCCACGGTCCATAACCGTGGCAGATAGCGGTTTTGCCACGGCTTTAGCCCATGGCAAGATAGGATATTGCCATGGCTCTGAGCCGTGGCAATATGTAATTGTAACTTTCTATGCAGTTTTTCCATGGTTTTAGACCGTGGCTAAATTCAACTGAAAATACTGCATACTACCCTCTACCTAAGACATAAAACTCCTATTTAAACAAAATACAAGCATATTATAACCAGCAACATAAATTTATGAACATATCCATCAACACAAATTGTAATCTTCAAAGTTCAACTAAATAATTCATACATCATAGTTTGCAAACTACAATATATCCAAACTAAAAACTACATAGTTCAACTTCAATTCATAATTTGCATCAACAATCCAAATTACAAACCCTTACTTCAAACATCATATTACAGACTCTTACTTCAATGTTCAAATTACGGACCCTTACTTCACATGATAAAACCGTCCAAAGCTCTGCTGAAAACCTCCATCATTGCGTTGCATGTTCACCCTGGAACACGAAAAAAAATTGTTACTAAACAGTAAGAACATCTTGTAGGTTATAAGGTGTGCTATTCAAAGTGAAATTTCTAGTTCTTTTGTAGAAACCATTATAAACATAGAAAATCAAATAGGCAAAGGCAAAAAAAGTCTTTAGTCAACAGATGAAATGTTCAAACTGGAGATAAAAAGTTGAACTAGAAAACCATCATGTTGTGTTATATCGACTCATAGCGTATCTTTTTTTTTTCTACTCAAACAAATTTACCATTAAAAGTTCTATCCAGGAGCATATTTATAAGTGTGGTTTCTGATTATAAATTCCAACTCCTACGTATGTATATTCCCAACATAGATACAACTCACCTGAAACAAAATTCAACTTCAAAGATCACATATTAATATAACCCCCCAAGAATTTTAAAGACAACACATATATCCATTATACTGTGATTAAAATAACAAGAAATAATAACATATTCAAGTGACATGCCACATAAAATATAGATGTGGCGGTGTTTCACGTTTGATGCTCAGTTTCTCGTGTCCAAGTCATTAGAGACACAGTTGCTTGGGTACTAAAATAAAAGATATGTTTATAGCTTACTTCGGGGAAGACCTGAAGATTAAAGAATGACCACAAGCCACGTAAAATAACATATTTTTACAATAAGCTTTCAATGAAACCTATTTTCAAAATAAGTTTTTTCAACAAGCCTATATCTAAAAGTTGTCTGAATGAAATGTTAGGAACATTGTGCGGAAGTTGCGGACAAGTAATAACAACCATCTTTAACTGCCAGTAGGCTTGCATTCGAAATGTGATCAAGTTTTATGTTTCCTGTGATCACTACTAGGATGGCACATTTAAGGCACTGTCAATCCATCTTGAAATTAATGACCCATTGTATATTGACTCCAAACAATTTGGTCTAAAACAAATTGTTCAGTCATTCTTGTTATTGTGTTTTTGTATGTTCGATCGGACATTGGAGCCTTTTTTTTTGCTGCAGTAAGTCTCTCAGCAATGAGTTTTCCAATAGCACATAGTATTTGCCTTTTGTTGAAGGACTTTTTGACATGATGTAATGATTTCCCAAATATTGTTACCATTGCAGCATGTTAAATAGATTGGTGTCGGCAACTCACACAGAAATATGTTTCATACTACTATTTTGTGTTATAACATGAAGATTTTGATGTGTTGTATTTAGTAACACAAATTTAGAGCGCTCTTCTGGTCTCAAATAATGAATCTATAGTAGAGCAAAAAGCTTTTATTCAATAAACACGAATCATTTCTTTCTTAGGTATCATGCTTCTGTTTTTGACTGATATGTAGGCTCAGGGTTTTGTGCTAGTTGAAGAGCTTGAACAGAGGCTTTCATGGCCATATGGCCGAGCCATTGATGCTCTCGAGACTTTATTGAAGGTGATTTATTATTTGTCTTGGTAACACTCCTTTGTACTTTCGGCGAAGATTACATGTTTTGCGTAGTCAGTGTGTGCGTGTGTCTAACTTTTAGAGAGCAAGCGTTTGGCAAGTATTTAGCCTTTTGATTTAAATACTAGCAAGTAAGTTCGTAGGTTGCAATAAACATTCTATTATTCTAGCAAGTAAGTATTTAGCCTTTTCGGCGAAGAAACTCGTCTACGATGGCTTACTCCCATATTCACTCTAATTTCGCCATTTTAGCCGAAATGTTTCTCGGTAAAGTACCAAAACTGATTTTGAATATATTAACACTTTTAATGTACAAAAGCAAATTATGCTTGCAGGAGGGACTTGCTATGATTGATGACGGGCACAGAGATGGGAAACGCAGATACTGGTTTTCCGTGTGTGGCTTCCATCTCTTCTGCAGCTACTTTTGAAGCTTTGAAGCTTTAATCATCATTTTTCTCCAAAAATACTATTATATTACGATGATTGTGATATCAAATAAATATTTTTACTTGTATCATAAATGTCGTTATGTAGAAATGTAAACAGACAATGGATGAGCTATTTTTATATGTGTTTACAAAGGGGTTTTTATTAGCTTTTGTGACTAAGTAAAAAATATTATTTGACATCATAATTCGTTGTCTCTTCCTCTTTTCTTTCGATTGTCTATCCGACCCCTTGCTTATGTTATTGGTTAAACGCTTTGATCTTCCTACAGGACTCCCTTAACTCCTACTTGAAGCTTATTTTTTAGTTTCACAGAATCCGAAGATGATTTTGATGACATAACTGACACCGGCAGCATGAGCTGCTCTAGCAGTCCATATAGTTATGACCTCGACGTGCACAAGTTTACAGTTAAAGTGTAAATGAATACAAGCCGTGAAAGTTTTCTATATAAAAAGATATGTTGGATTTTTCTGTTATTTCAAGTCATTTTGCTCTTGTCAGTTCAGATCGTGCTACAAAACTAGTTCAATTGGGAGAAATAACCCAGCAATAATGTATGCATATGACACTACAAAAAAATATTTAGAAATCTGTATTTATACTAGTTAAATATTATAAGATATCCATTTGGCAAAACTGTATACATGTGCCAAACCGAGAAAAAAAAATCTGGAAATCAAATAATTAGACGATATTAGATTAATTTAAAGCGGTTCAATCAAATGTATGCAAATTCCTCTTTCGACATTTAAACAAACTGCTTTTACACTAGCTGCAGACCTTAGTTTTGAAGCCTTTTAATTTGCATGTCTTACCAGTTTTGGTTCAAAACCTTTTAATTTGTACGTTGATTGATCTGTAGTCTTTAAGTGCATTCAATTTCATTTATAGATCCCTCTTGACAAACATTTTGTTTTGCATTGAGATCAAAACCCATCAGCTGTAATTTAAAGAAAACCATATTTTTGTCAAATACTGACCAGTTGTTAAACTGTATTTCTATATTGCACTTTATATCGCTGCTTCTAATCAATCTACGGATTCGTTAAGTTGGAATTAAGTTGGCTTAGCAGATGTGCTAAATTATAAAATCTTACTGACTTGAGGTTCTCCAGATGCAAAAGATCTATTTCTTTGCTTCAAAGTAGATGACTAATGCAGATATTACACACAGACATCCATATGTATGAGTAATGCAAATATTAATATCCTCATTTTTATTTCCATTGCAGGCCTGAGCAATACTGTAAAAATCAGAGTACCAATCCTCTATGGTTGAAATAACAAATAAACTCATGCTTTACATGACAGGTATTTCGATTTAATCTATCCATTCAAACAGATACGCTGACAGCTGGTTAAGCTAATGAAAACGGGAACTAGAGTCTTTCGTTGACTTGCTCTAATTTTGCGATAAATTTCATGCTTTTCAAGTTCAATACACAGCACCTTCGTTCATACACATATATAGCAAAGGGCTTTATAAGTGCATTCCACTACATGTCTTACGACTCTTTACCCAAAAATCCCATTCATAATTTAATCTTACACAAAGCTGAACAAGGAAAATAATAATTATCTACATAACTAAGTCCTAAGACAACTAATGCTAATTAGAGAGATGAGGAGCTGATTTGTAGGAGTTAAAATTGCAGCGGTAGAAATTCATTACGAGATATAACGGTGATATAAGGAGTAATAGCGGAGCATTAACTATGTTGGTTTCAACCTAATTAATCAAAAAGTAAACAATTTTAAATTTCCGTAAAAATAGCCATTTAAAGCAACCATAAAAAAACATTTTAAAACGTCAAATTTGTTTCAATAAGCAACAGATTTGCATCCTATAGGACGAGTAACTAATTTTGCATCCTCGTTTGGTGTTTGGGTTGGACCATCTAAAACTGAGGATTACTGTCATATATCAGAGGATTACTTACAGAGCTACCGTTCTATAAAAACTGAGGTCAGGAGAACATAGCAACTGTGTTGTTCAATGCAGACCTATCCGATGTTGGTCTCATTGTGTTTTGTTTTAAAAACAAAACTACTATCAGGATTCAACCAGCCTATTCATTGCAGACTTATCCGGTGTTTACTCCTATTGTGTTTCCATTTAAATCAGCCTTTACTGGTTTCAAAAAAAAAAAAAAAACAATACTCGCGGAAAGACATTATTAGTTTGAAGATACTGACATTAAAATAATGTCAGTATCTTTCAAAGAACCGACAATAGCCCTAACAAACTTGAGTCAATAAATGATCAAAGGCATATACTGAAGTGCAATAGAAAAGTCATTTTGAAATACTTCTGTAGCAAGTAGTATAAATAAAGAAGATGGATATTTAAAAAAACACCAAACAGAACTCTAAAAAAGACCTATGACATAATCGTCAAATTACCGTGGAAATGTTTGTCAATTCTTTGAAGATACTGACATTATTTTAATGCTGGACTGAAATTTCCGTCCTTGCCTGAGTATTATTATATCATATACTAAAAAAACTTTCCTTTGCTGTGTCATCATTTTCTTTTCATGGCAGATCCTGATTTTTGTTCCTTTTCCTCCATCAGCTCTATTGTCATATAATGTTAACAACAGCTTGATGACAACAATTTTTTTTCCTTTTAAATTTTCTATTAATACGTACATATATTTTTGGTAGTATGTTCAAAAAACAAAATACAAGTTCTGATTCTACTAATCTTTTGCATTCAAGTCAAAATCCTTAAAAATTGAGACACGCATTCAAGTCAAAATCCCTAAAAATTGAGACAAGGGTGCCGATCCAAATTTAATTTTATCTTAAATCATGTCAACGACGAAATGGTCCAAATCTGTGATTTTTCTATATAAGTGTACTTGGTTGATTATCATAGTTTAGATGCTAAAATGATTGATTTTTGTATGATTGGCCGATAATATGCTAGTCTATTACAGAAATGATTCATGTAAAATGTGCGTTGGTCGATAATGGTGTATACGGCTTCGTTGGCCTATTTGAAAATGAATAAAGATGGTTTAAAACGACTTATAATTGTTTTATAAAAATTAAAACTTATTTTGGAATATTATGAAAAAAAGGAAAAATAAATATAAATGAATGCATCTTGTTTCGGCAGTTCGCGATTTCACGGTCGAAAATGTTAAACAAATGTATAAATAGAATATGTCATAATATTTTAAAATAGTAAATTTTCAAACTATTTTATCTTTTTTTAAATATGACATTTAATTAGCAAAGTTTGAGATACGACTAAAATCAAGTTTTCAGAATCCTCGTGTTTTGACAGTTTGGAGGATATGGTTTTCAGCTTTTAAATTTTGAAATTTTGTCATGGTGTTTATATTAATATGCATGGAAACCTTTGATAAGCACGGAACGCAATACTTTTTGGTCATGCCACTAATGAATGCGATACACACTCCGGAAAAGCTTAAACAAGATGCGTGTGAATATAGGAAGAATCAAGGAACTATTCAGGCAACACAATATGAATAGACAATAGTTCAAAATATTCTTGCTAGCATTTTTGAAGTTCCAATCAAGCTTAAGCAGAAGGAAAAAATTTGGCAAAAGAAAGTGCACAAATAAAAAGGGGAAAACAAAGAATAGCAGCAACTATAAACAGAATGTGAAATGAATCAAAGTGATGAGAATATTAATGTCAAAGAAAATGCAGTTACCCCTAATTTGAATACTTATAAGATCAATGAGAAATGAAGAGACATTACTTTTGATTTTTCAAATAATCCGTTCGTAGTATTACATTATTTAGAGGAGGGGGAGTGATGATAAACCAAGTCAAAATGAAGTTAATGTTATCAATGAACAAGCAATGGGAAAGCACATGAAAACATTCCAATTTATACTCCTCTTTATTCAGAAATATCTTCATCTAAAAACAAGCAATATTCCACTTATGAGAAAATTTTGAAACAACCACTTAATGCTTCTTCTTATTGACTGGTTTAGTTAATAAAGGGGAGGTCCTGCCTAATCATAATCAATCTCCTGACATGCACGCTGTGCATGTTCCTCCATTGTTATTGATTCCCTTTATTTCGGCAATTATTTGAGTCCAACAAATCAAATATATACTCAATCCACTTTATCTGTTCTAGTAATTCCTTTTTCTAAAAATCAATCTTCCCAATCTCCTAATTCTAACTTCATTCCTTTATGTTCTTATTTTAAACTCAAACCTCTAGAAACATCACACTTTTTTCTCCAAATAAATACCATTTGAAAAAAATCACGATCTTCTCCCGTGGCCAAATGTGGATTTAAACCTTAATTAAATTTTATAAGGTGGCAAGTCCATTGTCTTTCAAAGGTGATCGACTTGATCTCAGCGAGGGCACGAATTTCTCTACTGCTCAAATTCTTTCTGGCATTTCTTCATTAAAAGTCATAGACCCTAACCCTAACATCGACGAAAAGTTCCAATTCATTTTTGATGACTTATGATTTGCTTTTAATATATCATGAACTAAACAAATAACATTTTTTCTTACGTTAGCGATTGATTCTCCTCTTCTAAATACATAAGGTAGTACTAAAAAGTTGAATATTTCCTTAATTTATAATTTAGAATGTTCACGAAGCTGTGTTTAAAAAGAAAAAATAACGTATTTTGACAGGATTGAGAAGAAAGAGCTATAGGCTGATAAGTATATTGTGGTCTTCCTAATTTTATTAAATTTCGGTCATTTAAGAAAAGAGTAGATTGTTGGCTTTAGCATTACTGAAACTTTCTCGAAACAACACAACCTATGACAACGAAAAAACAAGCATTGATATGGAAAACATAGTCGAGCAAGTGATATATGTAAATACATACATACCTGGCTTATGCGTCTACAAATATTTAATCATATTCTTTGGATGACACACATATCCACCAATTCCAACTTCGCCAAATGTCAAAGCAAGTGCATGATTTGGTCTGCTTGTTCTCTCTTGTGGTAGCCGTATATTGTCCACAACCAATTTCTCGTATCATGGAGGTACAGCTTTTCCATGTATAATGGAGGCAGTCGAATCTCTGCATACAGTGGCTGTGCCAATTCCTCAAAACTGCAAAATAATATGACCGTTCACAAAATCATTCTTAATTCAATAGAGAAAACAATACGACAATTTAATGGAAACACTTGGATCGGATTAATCATCTTACCTAAAAACACTTAGATCGGATTTTCGATTGAGAGCATACGTGGTTTGGATATGAAATTTAATGCAAACTTTGTAGATCTATCGGCATCGGAAGAAATAGATTTGAAAAAGAGAGGAGCACGCTGATTTGGGGGGACGACTTTTTGTTTTGAGAGGAGTACGCTTTTTGGTTTGAGAGCGTGAGATAATGGGACAGGGGGTAACGGGGGCTTGTACGTAAGGGGGAAAAATATTCACAGAAGCATTAGAATGGGGAAAGTCCATTCCAAAACTACCACGGCCTAGGACCATGCTAACTACACTTGCCACGGCTAATACCCGTTGCAAAATTGCCATGGGCAAAAACCATGGCAAAAGCTCTTCTTTGGGGTGTGGCAAATCTGGCATTATGGTGTAGTGTCATCTTGTTGAGAATCAGGCTTATAGTTCACGGATGAAGCACATTGATGTTAGAGGCTTCTTTCTTATGCTTGAGGAAGAACGAAGCAAGATCAAATTATTGAAGGTGGGTACTTCGAATAATCCTTCAGATATGATGACCAAGTCACTTCCAAAGGACAAGTTGATCAGTTTGCTTCCTGTTACTTGAGCGCCATGGGGCGCTGGGCCTAACAACTTCTATGTTGATTGTTGAAGATGAGATGATAAAGAAATATTGTCATATTTGAATCAAGGTGGAGTGTTGAAATTAATGATTCAAATATTTGTAGAGAAGGAAAGAAATTGATTGATTGTCAATCAATTAATTGGCTTGTACATAGAAAGAAATAGGAGAAAGTTTTCTTTTTAGAAGAAAAATAAAAGGCCAATCAATCAATTAATTAATGAAGAATCAATTCTTAGGGAAAGAGATTGAGACCATAATTGCTCCATCCATTTATGCTCCAATCAAATCAAGGAAGATATTATATTTATTTTTCTTCATGAAACTTCTTTTCTTTATCCCCAAGAAATCCCTCTATATAAATAGGGGTCATGTTATTGTATGAAGTATGCAATCCAATATTAGTCTTCTCTCTTTTGTAATCTTTTGTACTCATTTATTCATTGAGAAATAAAAGTTGTTGGGTCTCCGTGGACGTAAGCAAAGCCAAACCACGTTAAAAATTGGTGTGCTCTTTCCTCTATTTTCTAATTTTGTTCTCTCTATAATTTGTGCCACTTGTTTTTATTTTTGGCGTTGTTGAAATTGTTGACAGACTAGATCATTGGGTTTATTCATATTCCGCTGCCCAAATCTCTGATTTTGCACTACATGATAAACATTTAAAGAATAGCTAAGTCATAAATAAGTACCTTCTGGATTACTATAAGGAGTCTCCAAATCTATATTGGCAATGCCTTTAGACAACAAATTTCTAGAAACAACATTGTGAATTTTAGAAAAATAATCTTGGAATACAATTTGATGACAAAAGTTGGAAGTTAGGTTACCTCGCTAAATCTATCTTAGAAGTCTTCTGAATCATCTGGAAAGTTATAAGCTATGAGAAACCAAACAACAAAATGAATAAATAGCACCACTAAACTACATACATACATATATACTACATACACACACACACACACACACACACATATATATATATATATATATATATATATATATATATATATACATAATCACTAAAAAACTATTATTGTGAATTAGGAGGATTTACTTACAAGATTGATCCATCACGTGCTAAGTTATAAATAAGTACCTCATTTGGAAAGTTATAAGCTATTAGAGAACAAATAACAAAATGAATAAACAGCACCTAATAAACTCATATATAATCATTAAAAAAATTATTATCGTGCATTTGGAGAATTTACTTACAAGATTGATCCATCACGTATTAAACTTTGGAGAAACGAAAAACATAGTTACAATATATATTTAAAGAACAACTAAGCCATAGATGAGTACCTTCTTGGGACCATTAGAAGTCACCGTATTTATATCAGTAATTCCTTTACACAACAAATTTCAAGAAAAAACAAATATCAAATAATAAAACATAAGCAAAACCTTTAATAGCTGTATTCAACAATGTGTTATTAGCTGTTGGTAAAACAAAGTATTGCTTGAAAAATAAATTTAAGGACACAGTTATAACTAATTTTTACCCAGCTGCTAATCTGGAGCGCGCAGGTTCGAGTCCCGGTCTCTTCACATATGTGAGGGAAAGGCTGTGTGCACTAATCGACCACCCCCAGAGCCCGGAAAGTCGTGAGAATAGTACTAGGACGGGAGACTGCCTGAGAAGTCCTCTCGCACTTGAGTATAGGAACCTTTGGCACTGGGCATCCACCTTTAGTTAAATAATTTTTGTACTTGTATATAGAGGTAGTTCTTTTCAGAATGCATTGCTTGAAAAAATGGAAGTAATATCTACTACTACTACTACTACATCAGCACTTGCGCTGCTGTAAATGTCGATTATAAGTGTCGTTTTCTTTTCGTATAATTACCTTAAAGTCCCCATTTTGTGCACTCATTATTGGTAAACTTGTTCACCGTTTTTGTGGTTCATGTTCCAAGTGATAATATAAAGAAGTTTCCATGGTCTGTTGGCTTCCCACTACAAATAAGTCTCCATTAAAATTTTCCTTGCGACGATGTTCATCACTAGCAAAGTCTAATAATCAAGGGTAATATATTTCATTGATCAACAACAATAGTGTTTATTTTAATCAAGTTTAAATGGATGTTCTGAAATTGTAAGTGCCCGGGTTATTGGATGTAGCACCTATGTCCAGGAGATTATAGGCCCTACCATATAAAAAGTAACATTGTGCAACTTACCAATGAGAATATTGATTCGTCGCACTTTGGCCATTATCAATCAAACAGTTAAATACTATTTAGCACATATTTTATCAATTTCAATCAGAAAGATGTGGAAAAAAAATCCATAGAGCTAGTATCTTTGTTTTACCTTTAACCTTATGTGTTTAGCGCTATCAGTCTCAGTAGTGATTTTTCCAATTCAGATCCCAATTCCTCATCATCTGTAAATCTTCCATAAACTATCTTTTTGTCAAATTATTACATCGTCTGCTCAGACTACATTCCTCACCAACACCAAACTGAAGTATGGGTTTCCATTTATTGTGTACCTTATCCCTTCATTATGCTCACAAGGCAGCCTATACAAATAAGGTATAAAAGACGTTAAATAAAACTTCTTTGCTTTTCATTACTGAAGTGGATTGAATTATAACTGCTTAGTAAAAGCTACAATCATAATGCCAAATCAATTAACTACAATCTGCTCAAAAGCAGAGACATGTCAAAATGCTGACTTGGAGGATTGTACCAACTGCCATCATCATTTGGGAGGCCAACATTTAGTGGACATGGATATATTGAAGTGACGGCCATATCATTTGAAATAACAAAGTGTTATAATATGTCCACGGATTGAATTTGATAGCATGCACTACATGCTGCCTCTTTAAGAATAGAGTACTACTCAAAGTTCCAATGTTGGTGCCACAGCCTATTTCATACAATTTTCCATAAGGTATCCAAACACACACACACACGCACACACGCACGCGCGCACACGCACACACGTGCGCGCTCATACAAACACACATACATATACATACATACATACATACATACATACATATATATAGAAAGAGAGAGAAAGATGCATGCATTTATTGATATACAACGAATATAGATTGGTGGATTTTCATTGAAATGACTGAAAAAAGAGAACACACCCATTATACAGTTAGCATTAGCTCCACCATAGAAGGTAGCCGAGCTGGTCTCCCATGGATCAACTACAAATTTTTCAAGAGTTGAACATCCAAAGTTGATATACTATAGTATGAAAAATAGAAAAAAAAAAATCCTTTTAAGGTTACTGCTAGTACTCACTGGCAGGTGTAAATTTAGCAATGAGGGAATGAATTTTGTTGAACACAATCAAGAAAACGTACTATATGTATGCATAAAAAACAACCGTTGCACTTTATCCATTGATAATTTAGAAATAGGAAAGTAACACATTTGATCATAGAAGAAAGAGCTGTATTAAAAAAGCGTATATGTTGGTTACCTTTGTGAAACAAAACTTTGGAAAGAATTTAAATCCTGATAAATAGAATGAAACCAGGGAATTTTACGGGAACTGATTATGACTTATGAGCACCTTTTTCTATTAAAAAAACAAAAAAAATGTTCAGGAAGGAAATCGACCGGAGTCTTAAAACCCTCCGTAGTACACCTAGCCGGGTCCACGATCATCACATAAGTGGTTGATCTTAGCATATGCACATGGTAAGCTCTTAGCACGCCATTCTGGGTTTCGAACTCACGCCACTATTACCATGGCGCACAGTCCTTAATCGTTGGGCTACTGCTGCAGACTAGGGATGTAAACTTAAATGATGAAACTGCATTGTGGTCATATTTTTTAAATTTATTTTAGATGATGTATATCTGTATAAACCGTTGAATGTTCAACTAGGGATGGAAACTAATTTGTTTTGCAATTTTGTAGACAATTGAAATTATTTAGCACATATTTTAGCATAATTAATTTTCAATTCGGGGAAAAATACTTAAAATAGTTTAAGTTTTAATCTCACTTCATGAACTTATATGTTAAGTTTCTTTCATCATTTGAATCAGAAAAATGTACATATTTTTACCAACATTCAGTCAAGTGAAAAAGACCCAAAATAAATCTGCAAACATAGTTTCCATACAAGATTGCATAAAGATAAAGTATTAGCATGATAGGGATTTTTATTCCGTGAATATGAGAAAATAAAAAGAGTTTTGAAAGAGATTTTGTTTTAGGAACATATCATATTATTCTTACTTCGCTAATCTTCCATTTTCAATAAACCCAAAAGAGTAAATAAGACTCTAAACCTTGAATTATTCAATTCACCAACCCATCAATTTTATTTCAACAACCTAATTCAAAGTTATAAAATGGTAATACAAATATAAAACATACAAATTAACTCAGTACAGTTAAATATAGATCGATTAGACAAATTAAATAGGTTGAAATTACTCACCTGATCACGAAATCTCACATTAACCAATGAAATAGGGTTCAGATTGAAGATTGCAGAATGATAGATGACTTCCACTTGGCTGTAGTTAAGTAATATTAAGACAAAGCAAGCTAGGGTTTTCCTACGAACAGCAGCGAGGAGGATTAATTGGTTTGAAGAAAATGGGATTGAAAATTGCTAGTATGACCGAAAGCAGGTTTTCGTTCTAAAATGCGCCCAAGTAGGAGAGGAGGGATTGGGTGATATATGCAGTGGAGAGAGAGGCTGACACCGATCAGAGAAAAAAAGACAATAATGCCCCCCCCCCCCCCCCCCGAATTCAACAAAGGGGCATTTTTCCGGTGATTTCGGATGATTTTTCACCCGGGTATTCTAGCACGTCTCGGATTGAAAATTGTGTTAGAAACTGGAGTTAAAGAGGTGGACCCCCCAAAAAGGAGTAAATATAAGGGGCGTATGCATTTATCTTAATTGATGAAAATTTGGGGCGAAACACACTTGTGCCCATATAAATGAAGCAGTGGAGGCGGTATCATTATTTTGCCTCTAACACTGCGCTTCTAATATAAACAATTTTAGTAGTTATTTGCTTCCCTGGCCATTTTCCTGCCTGTTTTTTTGATTCTTGCAAGTCCTCGTGATGATGTTGTTTCTGCGTATATTTTTATTACATCATTTTGCCACTCAAGCAATTGCACCTCAGAAGAATGTGTCATGATATTTATCTGAGTTACACAATAAAGTAGGAATATATTGATCTGTCATATACTCAAAAAGATATATACTTCCTACGGTTTTCGAACAATATAAAGAGAACAATGAAATGGCTAAATCAAGAAAAAAGTGTGATGTAAAAGAAGTACTAAAGTATAAAACACAAAAGTAAACAAATTTGATACAACAACCACTTTTAATTCTCATCTGTTTGTCACAATGATACGGTTAGCATACACATAACACTATGAAGTTTAAAATTAATCTATAATCATAGGATACTATGCTACTTCTATAAGTTTCAATTACTTGTCATGCAGTGTTCTACTAAATTTTGTCTAATTAATTAAACAAAGGTACCAGAATTATATAATCCTATATGCTATGATATCGAAATAATGAAAGGTGAGAAATGTTTCATGATATAACTTTTATTAGCTTGCTCTTTATCTTGAATCTCAAGCTTATTCTTGTTTCATCTTCTTAAGCTTTTATTCTTCCCTAACACATAAACCCGGCCTATTTTGAAGAAAAAATGTAGATTATAACCTAGAACCTATGGAAGTCCTTTAGGATTTCAAATATCCATGTCTACAAGAATGCCTCTGACTATGCATTATGAAATAGCTTATACATGTACAGTTTCAAAATAGGCATATAGAGTCTCAATAACAAGATGGACACATACCACATTTAACATATCACAATTCAGTTTTGTTACAGAATCACCACCTTTAAGTTCATCTGAATTCCTGAATGCTATATAAAACTTGGGGCCAAGCTCAGGCTTCAAATAACCATTACATAAATTTGCATTAAAATTTAGGCCATCGTGTTCTGGATGTGTGTATTCTTTATAAGGGAGGGTTGAATTGAATTCAAGAAAATGCCTTGGTAATCTCTCTTCAAAAGCACATGAAGGAGGCCAATATTTAAGATTTAGCATCTCAGGCCAACCATTCTTGTACATTCGACCCTCCATACAGCTTTTAAAGAAGGAGACTGTCCCAATATTAACCTAAAAAACAGAATGGTGGTTTATATAAACACTTACTGTGAATTGCATTGTAGGTAAAGGTGCCTGATGAACAGTGATTGAGCGAACTTGCATTATAAGACACTTTAAACTTCAGTTCAGCTGAGAAGTAAATGCTGAAAGTAGGATATTTAAATTCACTAAATACTTTCTACTAGTAGTTGATTAAGCTTAAGTCTAAAATAAAATCCATAATGCAGTGCAAAAGCTTCATTTTCCATCATTCAAACGAACTCTATACAAAAGAAGACGTGAGCCCTATATCTAGCTCATATTTTCTAAAGTTAGAAAAGATTTTTAAAAAAAAAAATCATGGTAATTTATCCATGAACCGATCTTAAATCCTAGTAGCTTATAAATTGTTCGTTTAAATAAAAAGGAGAAAACCAATCATGAAAAAGAAAAGAAAAGGACTTCCAAAGAAAAAGGCCAAGTTTTTTTTAACATAGAATTTCATTTAAGGCCAAAAAAAAAAAAAAAAAAAAAAAAAAAGGCAGCAAAACTTTGTGTGCTGCTTTGTAACTTCCTTTTGCAAGCATCTTTTTTTTTATTTTTAAAAAAAGACAAATTTTATCCAGGATGGTTATTTATGAATCTTTGTTTCAGTTGTATTATTCTTCGGTACCCACAAGTACACCGTCCTGTTCATATTCAACTAGTTTAGCTTTGTAGATCACTGTTATTAAAAATCTTGAAATCCTATAATTTGAATTCCGTTTCAAATCAAATCTCCCCATTAGGATTAGATTTATAATCCGATTCAAACCTACCTGATACCACGAATTAGAAAAATTATCCAATCAAGTTTGATAAATTCGGCAACTTATTTGGATCTATAATTTCAAGTCAAATCATTTCCAAACAAAATAACATTGGAACAAGAGAGAAAATGAAGTTTTAGGTTTAAGCATAGAAGTTCAAACATCAAAATAAATTTCAAACTGTATGCAAAAATTAAAATATGGATTTTTTGAATGTACAATTTACGCTTTAAATCCCATTTCGATATAAAGTTTGAATTTTACAATTTATGCTTTGAATCTCATTTTGAAAACCTTGTTGTAAATCCATTCTTTATTCATTTTCACAAATATTTATGGTATAAAATGAAAATTAACAAAGCGATGATTCTGAGTTTATTGGATTGGAGAAATTAAGAAGATAAAGAGACCTGAATGAACTTATGACGGGTAAGTAGAGATGGTGGTTCTTCAACTAAATTTAGTCCTTTGGGAACTGTTGTAAACCCGAATAGCAAGGAGGATTGAGTGTTGTCTATCCCAAAAATTTGAAGTGTGCAATTAGTTGTAAATATCTTTGGAAAACAGGCCTGATAGATCAAATGCAAGTTGGAAAATTTTGAATAGTGTAATTACTTGTAAATGTCTTTGGAAAACAGTAACCCGTAAAAATGCTAGTTGGAGAAACTGGATTGCTAATGGTTATTACAATGGACAGCCATTTATGTTTTTTCTGTGATATGCATGAAGATTCTGTCGACCACGTATCTTTTATCATCCCTTCGCATTTTATACCTGGATAGGTAGCAGAATAGAAAATTGATTCATAGTGGAATATATTTTATCAAAGCACCCCGATAGAAAGAGAAAATTATAGATAGTTAATAGAATTGGCCGAGTATGATTAAAACATCAACTAAAATTTATTTATTATTGTTGCTGTCGTTGTTATTTTGTAAGTAGGCATCTAGATGGTAGTACATGATTGTAACACGAATCTTAGGTAGCAAGTGGAATACTGCAAGTCAACATATATAGATTTGAATAACCACCATCTTCAAAATCCGCTAAACTTGGGCAATACAAAAAATTGTGATGTCTACCTTCACGAGATGCAGCTTTTCTCATACTGGAATTGTTCAAAGAACAGTCTGAACAATTGGGAAAATTGTCGTATTCATCTTCATCTAGAAATTTACATTTCCTAGTTAAACATTCAGCTTCCTGAAGCAAAGTATCAAAAAATCACTGCTGAAATTTCTCCTCAGCACTAGCAACCGATTTAAACAACCACCAAAGTTTCTAGGTGAACATGGGAATGCTAGCATCTTCATATGCTTTCCAGTCTGCATGGCCAGAGTTGTAAATTTTTATCTTTCTCAATTAAATTTGCACTTTCCCCAACAAACCTCTTTCTTGATGAATAATAGTGACAGTCGGTTTGTATATCAAATCATTTATATGAAGACACTACAAGTAAACACTGATTTAGCGTCAAAAATTTAGAAGCGGAAATTTCCGTCGCTAATTAGCGGCGGATTTCCATGCGATCTGCAAGGGATAAATTTTTGTTTTTTCATTTTATTTCTTTTATTTATCACCGTCGTCTTCTGCCATCTCTCGCTAAGTCGTTGCAAATTGCGTCAAATCACCGACGGAAAATTTCTACCGCTATTTTCCGCTGCAAATACAAGCAAAATACCGACGAATATTTATAGAAGCTTTTTTGCAGCAGAATTCCGACGGATTTGCAAGAGATGTTTATATTTTTATTTTTAAGATATACAGAGGGCAATCAACATCCTCACACTACTGTTAATTTGAGCCATTGAGATCAAACTATCTAACGGTTGTAATTAGTCATCCGTGTGCATTGAGGACCTTCAAATTGGAAAAACAAATTGTAACGTGAAATTTTAATTCTCTCTACAGATCAAAATCACGCCTTCCCCTTTTCTTTTCTTCGTCAATCTTAAACCTAGATCAACAAGTTTTCCCCAAATTTTAAAAAGCTACATAAATTAAAATAAAAAAAATGTTCTGTTGAGATATTATCCGACTTATAATGGCGTCCTCTAGATACGCCTGGCAAGCCGACTCATCTTCGTTTCCGACCTTCCAACGCCTTTCCGGTCTCCTCCGACACCAGATCTGTCACGCCAACCTCCTCCTGACCATGGCAATCTCAAGAATCGTGCCCAGTCTACTGCCGTAGACGAAGCCCAAGCCTCCGCGAATTATCTTCCTGAGAAGTCGACAGCGAAGGTTCCTGGTACAGGTCCGACTGATCTTGCTAATCAAAATTCACTGCCTGCCTCGCTTCCTCCTGCGATGGATGCGGATGGTTTCGAGCTGGTACTTTCTAAAAGGAATCGAAACCCTAGAGACACAATTGTTTCCGCCATCTCAAAATCTGCTATCCTCTGCATATGTTCCTGAAAGTTGAAATCCTAAATACTCTGTCCATAAAGCAAAATCGAATGGAGCTGATTTGAGGAAAAAGGGTAATACTTGCCAGAATAGAATCCAAGAAGGTGCTGCCTTCCTACCATTGCCTACACCCCCAGTAAAATCCGCAGCAATTGAAGAACTCACAGCAGACGTCTCGACAAGATTCCCGTGCTTGGAAGGATGTCACAAACTCAATTTGATTAGTCACAAACTCAATTTGATTTGTTGAATACGAAAATATCGCGACCATTTTAAATTTCATTTGAAACTTCAGTAGTTTGTTACTAAGGAGCGAAAATGAAAAGGGAAAAGAGGGGGTATCGCGATTTATAAAGAAGTGGAAAGGGAGGATAGGCCAACTTGAGGTACAATTAGGTAGGGTAGGTTAAGTTTATGAAATTTTGATTCGATTTGATTCGAATTTAATGCGATTTAAAATAAAGAGATCTTTATTTTATTTAAATGGATTCTGATTTGATTTCAAGCTTATCCATTCAAAATATTTTGGGGTTCATAACTTGAAATCACGAACCCTTATTTTAAGGTAACGACCGACGTTTCAATGTTATAACGCTATTTTGAAGTTAATGGAACAGATTTTGAAATTTAATTCGAACGTATACATAAACTAACCATACTAAATCGATATAATATAATTTGAATTCAGAAACAAACAACTCCTCCGATAATAAATTATTATTATCGATTTATATTCCAATAGAATTTATATTGATCATCTGAATCCTTTCGATTTGGTTTTAACTTCGAATTCATTCATATAGTCGTTTTCTCTATTACGATAATTTGATATATCCGAAATTTAATTGTATATCGATTATTAAATCAATAAACTCCACATAAAAACCCATTTATATTTTCTAACTCAACATTTAAAATAATATTAAATGTTTAAAATTAATCGATCAAAAATCGAGGTCGTTACAGAAAATATATAATCTTCATGTCATTACCGCGTATATCTAAAAGAAAGTAATCGTTATAGTAATAAAGCAATTTAGTGATGTTTCAATAATATGAGCCAGGCTGGGATGGGTTAGTTGTGCCCTAACTCTAGACCAAAACCTCTCAAAAGCAAGTCGCGGGTCTGCCTACTCCGAAGACCCAATGGGAACGTGTCTAAACGGACCCCTCAATATTATATTATCATTCTATAATTTTTCTTTTTAATTAATAATGAACTATTTAAATAGTTTACTTCATCTAATGTTTTTTCTTATAACATTTGGATTTATCGTTATCATTAGTTAAATGTTATCCAAATACTTTTATATGTATCCTTAGGTATTATGTGTATGGTGGTATATAAGTTCTATTTGAATTGCATTGATCGATATATTGTTCATCTATGAAGTCGAACTAAATACTTAATCGAGAGATATTTTTGTTTGGTTTTTTCAACAATAAGAATACATAATTCATTTATTTTATGTATTTCCCCATGTCATATTATGTTAGGGTACCAAAAAATATCATATTTCAAAGGTACTTTAATATTCACTTAAAAATTTTTGGTTGTTGATAATATCATAAAGTAATAGTGCAAAGGTAAAATGTTGTTTGATTCATCCGAAGTTGAAACATTTTAGATATAATTTCCTTGTGTTGGGTTTGAAACGCTATAATACCCCTAAACTGCATATAAATTGGAATTTATTTATCACACATGATAAATCAGTGTTGAATGCAAGCATAGCTTAAATTCAAAAAAGCAGTAAGTATGACTAGTAATTAGTAGTTGACATTATATTTTTTTCGGCTATTATGCTCAAGTTGTTTTCTATATTTTATATGGCTTGAGATTACTAACGAAAATTTATCAAGAAATATTTTCAAAAGAGAAGGACCGATCTTAAAGTCAATATCCATAAATATACACTTTTATATCCATATAACGCATTCTGAAAATGCGTTATTAAATAAAATATGCGGTGTACCATGTGTGTATTGCATGGATTCACACTACTTACTAACTTAATTCTTATATTCGAAACATATCGAATGCAAGAAGTGTCAAATGTCGCGAAGTGAATGTTTAAAGCATCCAAATTTATGTCCTGAAGATGAGAAAAATTAGCATGGATAAATTCTGCATCACCCAAAGATAAGCAAAATTCGTTTAGAACCGAATTTACCAATAGAGTTAGTTCACATCAATCTGTACAGTTAAAGCGCTTAAAGAATCTAATGCGGTAGAGGTGCAAAAAGTAGAAGCGTGGATAAAACAAGGAAATAACGGGATATAGAGAATGAGTCTAAAATAGCATATAATACTCATATTTAATACTTTTAAAAATACGTAAATGATAAATAAATAGAGAATTAATATCCAGTCTAAATATAATTACTACATTCTTAATTTTAAATAAAAACATGCGCAAACATATTTCAATAAGTGTAAATTACTATTCGGATTAATTAAATTTAACATAATATTATAGTCTTTTCTATTTTGAACATATTTTGTTGAATTTTTTTATTAGAAAACTATTTTTTTAATTTTATAATGCATAAATGTCGTTTTTTAGTTCATTTCTTTTATAGAAGATAAAGCGGAATATTGCAGAATAATGGGATATATCGGAATATAGCGGAGCTTAAAGCAAAAAAGATATTTCAGAGGCCATTTGAAAATAGCGCGGCAGAAATCCGCTATACGATATAGCGGAGATATGGCTGGGTAATAGCGGGACATTAACTGCACAGAACTCAATAGGCTCATTTTGATTACTAAGCTAAATTGGTCTGGGTTCGAATTTCAAAATATAATTTTACTTATCGGTTTAACCAAGTTAACCAAACTTTATTATGTTATTTGAGTTTGTATTATCATAAGACTTTTAACCAAATGATATATATATATATATACATATATGTATATATATATATATGTGTGTGTATGTATGAGGAGCGTTCCGGGGCACCGTTGTTTTGGAGCACCCTTACCATACCGTGAGCTACACTAATCCAATAAAATTTTGTAGATGCTCAATCCACATATATATTATCATCTATACAAAATTTGAGCTCGTTCAGACATTCTTAGCATTTTCAAAATCTTAGCTCAATTATTCACCGTTCAGACATTTATTCCAACCGTTAAATTTAACATCAAATATATTATTCTGCGAATGTCGGAACAAACTCAAATTTCCGATAGATAATAATATATATGTGGATTGAACATCTACAAAATCTTATTTGATTTGGATTAATGTTGCTCACTGTAGCGTGCATGGGTGCTCCGGAACGCTCTTTATATATATATGTATATATATATATATGTATATATATATATATATGTATATATATATATATATGTATGTATATATATATAAAATTCAATGAAATCCCTGTAAACACGCAAAATTTTGTTTCCCTTTTAGTAAACCAATCATTTGACTAATAAATAATACGATAATTTTGTTACTTGCCTTTCTGGTTTGGTTAAATTCTTTATTGACTGAATTAACCTAAAGTAATTCAATTCAATTAAGATTGATTTTGATTTTTTCAATTTGATTAAAAAAAAAGATTAGTTTGAAAGTGATCTGAATGCCCAACCCTTAGGAGCACCAACTTGTACTAAGATAGTTTATAAATACGAGCGTTAAGACATGTGGTTCTCGCATGAATTGTTTTTTTTTTTTACATTTTATATATGATTAAGACATTCACGAGAAACTAATTTGCAAAAATATTTAATCTTATTTTTATGTTGAAATCATGTGCAATTAATTTAAAATTTTATTTCTAAGTTGCAACATCTAATTTTCATTAGTTTGAATTTTATTATATTATTAACTAATAAACAAAGAACTTGTAAATGATGTTTATCTTTCATATCCTTATTTAAAGCATGGAGAGATAATTTTAAATTTTAAGTGAATTTAACCGTCAGATTTTATTTTTATGCATGGTAGGAAATTTGAATTTAAAAATTAGCTTAACTGCTTAATAATATTTTTGAGCCTGGAGAGATGTTTTGAAATTTTAAAGAAATTTAATAGATAAATCTACTTTCATCAAGGGATCATTCAGATTTGTTAATATATATACAGGGGCATTTTCGATAGTTTTCGTTGATGGTAACAAAAAAAGTGAAATCAAAGATTTTACAATTAACACATATAATAAGAAGTTATAAAAATCCTTCTTTCATGTTGTAAGTTATCGAAAAATTTTATGTAATAATACATAAATTAGTTTTTTTTTTTTTAAAAACAAAAGAACATCCAAAATAATTTGTAGTATTCAATCAAAAATAAAGTTAACTTTCAGTTTTCGTGGAAAAGTTCGTAAACTCTATAAAATTTGTTCATGTTGAAAAACGTACTTGTCATAAGAATATACTAATAGCTATCATAACTACATACTAGTAATGGTATTCAATCTGATAACTTTTGGAAAATGCAAACCAAGAAAAAATTCCATGTAAATAGTAGATGTCGTCAATATATAGAGGCCAATTTTCTTTACAATTACAACATGATGATGTGTGAAGCCCCTCATGAACAAGAGGACATTCTTGAAAAATAAAAACATAAATAAACCAACAAGTAGACATGCGTTACAAATAATAGACACATCTATTGCTAAATATAGCAGCACAGAAATAGCATTGCCATAATTTACCTAATGCTGGCACTACAGAGAAATTTCAGAGATGATATTTTGAAACCTTTGCTTCCGGATGCTGACTGTTTAACTAGTAAATATAAATTTCTAGATGAAGACGAATACACGAATTTTCCCAATTGTTCAGACTGTTATTGAAACAATTGCAATGTGAGGAAAGTTGCATCTCGTGAAGGTAGCCATGACAATCTTTTGTATTGCCCAAGTATAGCCGATTTTGAAGATGGTGATTTAATGCATCATACACGACATTGAGAAAATGGAGGGCCTGTAATTGTAAGATCAGTTCTTAACAAAACAAACAAAACATGTGGGTTAAAGCTTAAGTTGGGACTTGGGAGTCATTAGCTATATGATGTGACATTAAAGAGACACCCTAAAATTTAGTAATTCATGATTTGGGAGGTTCTATGGTTTTTTTTTTTTTCTTTCAAATACATAACATCATGCCTGCTTTTCTTCATCCCTCTAAATACAAACTTTTTTTTCACCAATACATAACATCATGCCTGCTTTTCTTCATCCCTCTAAATACAAACTGTTATACTGATATATCTGCTGTACATATCCACCAACGTCAGAGTTTGACTAGAACATGTGAAACCAGCTCCCATATTTGAATAATGGGCACCGTATTATTTATTTAGTGAAATGGTAAAAGAATCCTGCATTATTTGACATCTTTTAGTAAATTGTGTTGCAAAATTTTCAAAACAAATGATTTGGGTTTGGGTATTATTTGAAGAGAATGAAGAATAAAAGGAAGAAGAAATGGGCAAATATGTTTTGTCCCACATCATGGAAAATACAAAGGGTTTCCTCTATATATGTAAAGACATGATGTATAATAACAAAAGAAAGAAGAGTAGGAGAGATAAGGCAATGGGCCTTGAGCATAAACTTGGCATAGATAATATAAAATGTCAAAAGGTGGGCCTTGGGCCATAGATAATAATATTTAAAATCTCAAAAGATGGGCCTTGGGGCTCTTGGCCGGTGACTTTTGGCCAGTCGACCGGTTTCAATCTGAGCGGATGCAACGCTTCAGAAGTGTTGCAAAACTGAAAGGATACAACGGTCTCGTAATCTTCTTCTCTTCCTTAATCTGCAACACCATTAAAGCGTTTCAAACGCTGTTTAAATCTGTAATGCTTCTGAGGCGTTACAAATACTACAAGTACGTTGCAGATTCATCTTATTCTTCTTCTCTTTGTTCTCTACTATCTTTGCATCATCAGAAAACTAAATCTAGAGTATTCTTGGTCGGATCAAAGTCGTACAAACTTTGAATCCGATAACGTTGTTTCAAGGCTTCATTGAATCCTGGAGTCAATAGTTCGATAACCCTTTTGTACCTGGTTGGTTGAACTATTGCCTGAAAGAATTTGCTCCGCAAATCCTTGAAGTCAGAAGTACAACAATCATTCTCCTCCATTAGCGTCTCAATCCACAAAATCCCTAACAAATTTTCAAACAATAGTTTCAACCATGGAAGGTTTGAGCGCGTTACAAGTGATGAACCAACATTTGACAAAGTTAGAGCGATTTGATGGAGAGAATTTCACTCGTTGGCAAGAGATTACGAAATTCTTTCTGATCACCGTCAAATTATTTCATATTCTCGAAGATGGATTGGAGAAAATACCGGAGGAAACCGATAAGGATAGTGCGGAACTAAATGCTAAAAGGGAAAAGCGCAAAGAGAAAGATTTTCTATGCAGAGGCCACATTCTGAATGCACAGTCTACTCCAATATACAATGCTCACAGGACCTTGGACACCGCGAAGGCACTCTGGACTGCGCTAGAAAGCAAATATAGCATCTCTGAGGCAAGTAATAAAAAATTTCTTATATGCAATTTTATGGATTTCAAAATGGTCACCAACAAGTCCATAATTGGACAAGTAAGTGAAATCCTACTGTTAGTAAATCAACTTAAGGATGCTGGTATTGATCTCCCTGAATCTTTTGTTGTTGGTGTTATTATTTCGAGGCTCCCAAATTCTTGGAATGATTATAAGAAAAAATTAAAACATGCGGAAACGGATTATGATTTAGATGGTTTACAGCGTCATCTTCGTATTGAAGAGGATTCTCGTAAACGCGAATTAGATGATAATCCTTAAACTGAGTCTCAATCTAAGGCTAATAATGTCGAAACTAACGATAAGTTGAAGCCTTAGAATGAGACACAGTTTAAAAAGAAAGGTAATAATTCCAAGAACAAGGAGAAGGGTGACTCTTTCTATTGTCACAAACCCGGCCACTATGCCCGAGACTGTCTTCTTCGGAAGAAACAACAAAAAGCGAATGTGGTCGAAGAAAAGCTTATGGTTGTCGTACAAGAGGCGAACTCCGTTAGTGGCATTGATAATGATTGGTGGCACGATACTGGTGCGACTATTCATATTTGCAAAGACCGTAATCTATTCAATACTTACGATGAGAATAACGGAGAATCCAGCGAAGTAACTGGCGCAAACAAAGTTGCAAGCAAAGTTCTAGGAAAAGGCACTACTGAATTGACATTCACCTCTAGGAAAGTTCTTACTTTAGTCAATGTATTTTATGTACCTGATATGTGTAAGAATTTGATTTCTGGATACCTTCTTAACAAAGGAGGATTCAAGACGGTGTATGAGTCTGACAAGTTAGTGTTGTCCAAGAACAGCAAATTTATTGGACAGGGATATTCTTGTAACGACATGATTAAGTTGAATCTAACGAAGAAATCTTCTGTTTATATTGTTGATTCTGTTAATTTATGGCATGGTAGATTAGGAATGTTAATTACAAGTCACTTAGAAATATGCATAAATTAGGATTAATTTCTGATTGTGATTTCGAATCCATTTCTAAATGTGAAATATGCGTTCAAGCAAAAATACATCGAAAATCCTTTAAATCTGTTGAAAGGAAAACTCGTTTGCTTGATTTAGTATATAGTGATGTGGGTGACTTGAAAAGTTATATCACCTATGGTGGTAACCAATACTATATAACATTTATTGATGATTATTCTAGATATGCTTATGTATATCTAATGAAATCTAAAGATGAAGCCTTTGATAAATTCAAAATTTACAAAGCAGAAGTCGAAACACAATTAGGAATTAAAATTAAAGTGTTACATTCAAATCGTGGTGGTGAATATTTTTCAAATGAGTTTATTTTGTTTTGCAAACAAAATGGTATTATTCACCAATGTATCGCCCCTTATACACCACAATAAAATGGTGTTGCTGAGAGAAAAAAATAGAACCTTAGTAGAAATGGTTAATGCCATGCTCATAAGTTCTAATTTGCCTTATAACCTATGGGGTGATGCTATGTTATCTGCATGTTACATTTTAAATAGAGTACCACTTAAAAAGAATAATATTTCCCCTTATGAATTATGGTTTAATAGAAAACCTAATCTTATTAGACTTAAAGTTTGGGGTTGTTTAGCATATGTTAGAAAACTAGACCCTAAATGACCAAAGTTAGGCAATAGAGCTTTTAAGTGTGTTTTCATAGGATATTCTCTTAATAGTATAACTTATAGAATTATGATTCTAGATACCTTAGAAGTCATAGAATCTGTAGATGTAGAATTTTTTGAAAATCAAACTATTGAGAATCCATTAAGATCATCTAGTCCAGAACCAATTGAGACTAATGATACAAATGATGATGAATATGCTCCTTCTCAAAACAACAAGGAAGTGTCAGTACCAGATGATAGTACTGAACACAGGAGAAGTAAAAGAGCGAGAATAGAGAAGGACTATGGTCCTGACTTCATAATATATCTCGTAGAAGGCAATAAGGACGAAGTCCTTAATGTAACAAGATATGTAATGAATGTCGATGATGATCCCAAAACTTATTCTGATGCTACAAATTCTAGGGATTCTAATTTCTGGAAAGAGGCTATCAATGATGAGATGAATTCCATAATGTTGAACCAAACTTGGGTATTAAGCGATTTACCTCCTGGTGCTAAACCTATAGGATGTAAATGGATATTCAAGAAAAAGTTGAATACAAATGGATCCATTGATAAATTTAAAGCCAGATTAGTCGCTAAGGGATATAAACGAAGACAAGGAGTTGATTATTTTGGTACATATGCTCCAGTCGCTCGCATATCTTCGATACGCTGTTTAATAGCACTTGCATCGATTCATAACTTGGTCATGCATAAAATGGATGTAAAGACAGCTTTTCTAAATGGAGATTTAAAAGAAGAGATATACATGGAACAAGCTGAAGGTTTCATAACCCCGGGCCAAGAAAAGAAAGTTTGTAAATTAGTGAAATCTCTTTATGGCCTGAAGCAAGCTCCCATGCAATGGCATGAGAAGTTTGATAAAGTTGCACTGTCATTTGGATTCGTTGTTACTGATGCAGATAAATGTATCTATAGCAAATCAGATATCAACGGTTATGTTATAATATGTTTATACGTTGATGACACGCTGATATTTGGTTCCAATATATCCTGTGTGAATGAAACTAAGAAGTTTCTATATTCTAAATTTGATATGAAAGATCTGGGAGAGGCTGATGTAATTTTAGGAATTAAAATCATTAGGAAAGCGGGGGAGTTATTACTAACCCAATCTCATTACATTGAGAAGTTCCTAAAGAAATATGGTCATTATGATAACAAACCAGCACCAACTCCTTTAGATCCAAGTATAAAATTAGAAAAGAATACTGGACGTACCATTTCTCAACTAGAATAATCCAGTATTATTGGGAGTCTTATGTATGCTATGCATTGCACTAGACCAGATATCGCACATGCTATAAGTGTATTGTGTCGATTTACGAGTAATCCAGGTTTTGAACACTGGAAAGCCATTTCCAGAGTATTAGCTTATTCGAAGGGAACCATAAACCATGGTTTATCTTATAGAGGATATCCTGCTGTAATAGAAGGATATAGTGATGCAACCTGGAACAATGTAGAATCGAAATCCAAGTCTACGACTGGATGGATATTTACATTAGGAGGCGCTGCTGTGTCTTGGGCTTCCAAGAAGCAGACCTGTATATCTGATTCAACTATGTTGTCAGAATTGATTGCATTAGCAGACGCATGTAAAGAAGCGGAATGGCTTAGAAATTTGTTAGTGGAAATCCCATTATGGAAGAAGCCATCTCCGGCAGTCTTGATTAACTGTGATAATCAAGCAACGATATATAATGTTTCTAATAAAACATATAATGGAAGTCTAGACATGTGAGTCTAAGACATCACATGGTGAGACAGTTACTCAAAAGTGGAGTTATAACTGTTGACTACATAGAAACAAAGAAAAACTTGGCTGACCCACTTACGAAGAGTCTTCCAAAGGCTATGGTTTCTATAAAGTCAAAAGAAATGGGACTAAGGTCAGTGAATGAAGATTGATCAACCTTAACAGAAACCCAACTTGTGTCTTGAAAAGGATAGACAAAGTTCAATGGGTACCAACAAGTTAAGGAAATGATTATGGAACACTAAATCAATTATCCCATAATATTTTGTGTTGGATTCTGCAAGAACAAAGGGTGGATAAATATCCTTAATAAGTCAAGAAATACTAAAAGGTGTCTCGCATAAACACCTTAAGTGACTTACCTATATGAGTATGGAAATCGGGCCGTTTCCTGGGAAAGTAAGACCGCTTTCTAAGTAGACCCATGAACCAGGATTTAAGCACATGGCCATTAACGTGTTGAGCAATACAGAACACTCTAACTAAGGAATACAACATGTGTGATTGTTCCGGTTTTATCATTATGGGATACTTGGTTCAAGATTCGTTCACCATAGAATCTGGATAGAACTTTGAATGATTTACACTAAGTAAGAGTTCAAATCCAAAAGATACTTTTATTTATGTGTTGTTTTCTGCGATGATGCAAAACTTGATCTTAGAACTACATAGGCTTGATCCCACTTGGGTATGTAGGAAGTCACACTAGTGATTCAGCCGTCCACTTTATTTATTCCCTTATTTTGAAAATTGGGGGAGATTGTTGTAATATTTTCAAAACAAATGATTTGGGTTTGGGTATTATTTGAAGAGAATGAAGAATAAAAGGAAGAAGGAATGGGCAAATATGTTTTGTCCCACATCATGGAAAATACAAAGGGTTTCCTCTATATATGTAAAGACATGATGTATAATAACAAAAGAAAGAAGAGAAGGAGAGATAAGGCAATGGGCCTTGAGCATGAACTTGGCATAGATAATAATATTTAAAATGTCAAAAGATGGGCCTTGGGCCTTGGGGCTCTTGGGGTCTTGTGATCCATTAGGCCGCGGAAACAAATCAGTCGACAAGCCAAAACTCAACCAGTCGACCGTTTTGTTCTCTGGTTGAAAACGGTCGACCGGTGACTTTTGGGCAGTCGATCGGTTTCAATCCAAGCGGATGCAACGCTTCAGAAGTGTTGCAAAACTGAAAGGATACAACGGTCTCGAATCGAATAGAAACCGATACAACCGTTGCAAATGGTCGCAGTTATTCACAGATGGACACTTCCATTCGCTGGCTATAAATACAACGCCAGAAAACTGTTTCAAATATCTCGAAAATAATCTTCTTCTCTTCCTTAATCTGCAACACCATTAAATCGTTTCAAACGCTGTTTAAATCTGTAACGCTTCTGAGGCATTACAAATACTACAAGTACGTTGCAGATTCATCTTATTCTTCTTCTCTTTGTTCTCTACTATCTTTGCATCATCAGAAAACTAAATCTAGAGTGTTCTTGGTCGGATCAAAGTTGTACAAACTTTGAATCCGATAACGTTGTTTCAAGGCTTCATTGAATCCTGAAGTCAATAGTTCGATAACCCTTTTGTACCTGGTTGGTTGAACTATTGTCTGAAATAATTTGCTCCGCAAATCCTTGAAGTCAGAAGTACAGCAATCATTCTCCTCCATTAGCTTCTCAAACCACAAAACCCCCAACAAATTGTAAAACTACCAGCCTGATCTGATAAAGGACGTCCTTTTTTTGTTTTCTTCTTTTACAGCTTCTTGCATGGCATATACAGACATTTTCATTACATATAAAGATGAAATGGTTATCTGGTCAGTTTCTACATGATGTGTCTCTAACTTATATTCCTTAACCATATTGTGTCAGAACTCAGAATCCTACTGATCTGAGCATAGAGATAATAAACCAAGAAAATAAAAAGACCTTTAGTTTATAAGTACGCATGATACCAAAAGAAATGCAGATGAAGTTGCAAACTTAAGCAAAATCTGATTTTTTTTCTCTTTTCTAAATACACATGATATCAATCAATAATAGTGCACAAATAACAATATCCTTGATGAGGGCATCCTGTTGGGAATAAAAACAGCTTTGCCAAGATATTGCCCAGCAGGCCACGGCTCTATTTCTGATAATTATTTAGAGTGGAGCAAAAGAAACAAGTTAAGATCTGCAATACTAGAAAAGGAACACATCTAGATTTCCTATCAAAAATATTTGTTAATGACTACAAGTAGACCGCTTACCATATTCCTCCTTGAGCTGCTTCTTGTGACCCTCATTCAAATAAATAGCGTGATCATGTATTTTGGAATAAGCTACGAAAAATCATTAAATGATTATAAGATAATAAATGCAATAATAAAATACATGAAATATAAGTGAATACAGAGTCTAATTAACATGTCAGCTTTTTTGTTAATTTTCTTTTTTCTTCATTTCAGAATTTAGGCCAAATGCCCCAGAACAATTGGAACTCTAGTGATAATATATTTCAGCTTTTCTAGACATACAGGAATGTGCAAGGCGCGCGCACACTCACATGTCGAAACAACAACTCAATAGCATAGATACTTACGGAATCCAAAGAAGCTTGATAAATATGTTAAGTGAATTCTTTTCAGTGTCCCTGCAGGTAAACTAGCTCTGGCACATCCTCTCTCCTGAATGTATCCCAAACAGTAGTAGCACAGGTGTGTCCTTAATTTTACATGATTGACATACTAGATTTTAAAATATTTGAGCCAAAAAAAGTTGCCTCAATTAACAAAATTAGGGACATAAAGTTGTATTAATCTGCACCTATAAAAAGGAGAGGCAAAATCGGATCCGCCCCAATATGTGGGGTCCCTACTAACAATTAGAGGCGAATTGAGCACATAATTGGCCCCTGTTACTCCCTATGCCAGGCAGGATAATATGTAAATAACGAGAGTAGCGCAGACCTTAGTTAATGCCCCGATTAATGATTCTACTTATAAACCGCGTTATGATTTCCATTGTAATTTAGAAATTCATTCTGTTCAAATCCAAATGTAACATACGCAAGCAAAGATCATTACAGTAATATGGACTACGTTCAAAAAACTGCAGCAAAGACACAGAAAAAAGTACAAGTCTCAGAAAAAAGCAAACACATATTAACAACAAAGTTTACAAAATCAACTATGTAAGTGAATATTTTCACTTAAAAACATGGCAGTTACAAACTATACAATTTGTTCAGATACATCTAGACTTTAATTAGTGCTGCGTAACATATGAAGGAAAATTGACATCCAAAACTTACGAGAACTACATCTCTAAAGTCTCAATTGCAGAATCTTAATGTGACATCAAATTATTTTGCCTTGATCCCTTCAAACCATCAACCTGGAGAATAAGAGACACCATCAACATACTAATAAGATAAACGTCTTACAGCCAAATGTAGTATACACAAAATTTATCACGTCTGATTAGAAAAAGGGTGAATTATTTATATAATAAGTAAAATATAACATCAAAAATGCAAGTGATAAATTTCACTTTCTAAAGATGTAAACCATGGTTATTGTCGAAAAATCCTTCTAGAAGACTCTTCTAGTGGAATCAAAAATACAATTAGCATTCTCCTAATCTCCTTGATCACCATTTTCCAATTTCCTATGAACTTGTTTAATCAACAAGATATAGCTGACTAATTGATCCCCACATCTAGGATGGGTAATATATGGATAAAATTATCATGAAATATGATCTCCAAACAAACTGAGTCCATCAAACAAATTAGACATGACAAAAATTAGTAGAAGTTTTTGTTGTTCGTAACAATGTAAATGGAGCACGAACCCGATAGTAATCAATAAATTGTCACTATCCAATTGTCACGTCAAGAAGCGTTACTAGTTTGAAACAGGGTCAAAAGTAGCAACGGGTAAAAGCGTGACCAGTTCTGCAAAAGTATAAAACTGTTGCAAAACAAAGATTAGAGAGGAGTACCTATCAGAAATGTCCGAGTCCATAGTAAATCTGTTTCCTTGAAACAGTATTGCTCCCTCTACGGCACTGAAGGTTATTGAGCAACTGTCTTCCGAGATAAAACAGACCGATCTCTGTAATTCGAAGCGCTTTCAAGAGCAGAGCAACAATGAATGCAAGAGAGTAATTTTTAGAACAGTTTTACAGGGAAGAGAGTACAGAATTTTCTGGTGATTTTCTTTGTTCTGTCATGAAGCCTTTATATAGTGGCTAGGGGGTGCTATCCGGGCAGATGCGACTGTCCGTACGGGCGCGGGTGCATCGGCTGGGCCGAGTCTGAAAGGAAACGGGCGCACCTGTTCGCCGTGCAACCGAAAAGGCACAGTCGCTCCGTTTAAAACAAATCTGTTTAACCGCAACAGGCCTGAGCGGGCCAGCGGCCCACGGAAATCAGGAGAGCCCAAGAGCTCCAAGGCCCTATCTTTGACATTTTAATATTATGAAGGCCTAATGCCTACATAGCCCAATGCCTACATAGCCCCATTCACTCAATGATTCATGTGCTTATTTCTTTTGTTTTGAAATAGCATATTGGGCTTTGGTATATATGGAGATATATTCACAAATCACACACAATGTGGGACTTATATTTCCCCAATACCTCTCAACCTCTTCTTCCCAATCTTCTCATTTATTTCCAACAGTTTTCACATTCTAACTGTAACAAAACTATTGAGAGAATCAATACATATGAATGGAACAATGCAAACATAATTTTTGAAGTCCGTACCTACTGAGCCATGCATTGAGTAAATTTGTAAGGCTAAATGGAATAAATGTGCGGCATATAATATTAGTAATAAACACTTTGAAGTTAATTTTATTCTCATGTACTGCTTTAAATAAAATATTACTTCAGGCGTAAAGAGCGATGTCGCAACATAAATGACTGTTGGAAAATATATTCATTAACTAGTTCAAGTTAAATGGTTTCGGGATATACTGACCACTATTAATGTTATTGTTTTTAAAGATTTCCTATTTAGTAAGAATTTTATTACTACCAAATATCTATAAATTGTTTTTAAAGATTTCCGATCTAGTAAGAATTTTATTACTATCAAATATCTATTAATTGTCAAATTGACAAATAATACTATCCCACCTTGATTAAGCATATTTATAAACTTATGCATGTCCAAATACATATAGTAAATAACAAAAATATGAACAATAAATGGGGTGAATTGTTGTAAAAACATTATTTATAATGCGTGCATTAGCCTTACAAACTATAGAAGAGTGAAAATATCACAGAAGTGTTTCATTAAGTAGAAAATCCATGATTACTAAATGTGGAACAAATCAAAAATTGATTAGATACCCATATCATAATGGCTATCATCATCAAGAAATTTCATAATATTCAAACTAAAGTCATAAGATTAATGAAAGCAAGATCCACTTACTTCACTATCCGGGCGCATCAATTTACTTGAATTTTTTGTTCACAAAAGACGCATCCACTTATATTTGATGTCCTTTCTAACCTGTACCAACTTAATTACATCAGAATATTAACTGAAATGATATTCATTAATGCAACAATATTGATAGATTATATAAGCAAGTGCTTCACTGTGTCGTAACATAGAAAAATATAATTCTGATAAACATTTAAAGAATAGCTAAGTCATAAATAAGTACCTTCTGGATTACCATAAGGAGTCTCCAAATCTATATTGGCAATGCCTTTAGACAACAAATTTCTAGAAACAACATTGTGAATTTTTGAAAAATAATCTTGGAATACAATTTGATGACAAGAGTAGGAAGTTAGGTTACCTCGCTAAAACTATCTTAGAAGTCTTCTGAATCATCTGGAAAGTTATAATCTATGAGAAACCAAACAACAAAATGAATAAATAGCACCACTAAACTACGTACATACATAGTACATATATACATATACATATATAAACACACACACACACACACACACATATATATATATATATATATATGTATATATATATATATACACATAATCACTAAAAAACTATTGTTGTGAATTAGGAGGATTTACTTACAAGATTGATCCATCACCTGCTAAGTTATAAATAAGTACCTCATTTGGAAAGTTATAAGCTATTAGAGAACAAATAACAAAATGAATAAATAGCACCTACTGAACTCATATATAATCATTAAAAAAATTATCATCCTGCATTTGGAGAATTTACTTACAAGATTGATCCATCACGTATTAAACTTTGGAGAAACGAAAAACATAGTTACAATATATATTTAAAGAACAACTAAGCCGTAGATGAGTTCCTTCTTGAGACCATTAGAAGTCACCGTATTTATATTAGTAATTCCAATGCACAACAAATTTCAAGAAAAAACAAATATTAAATAATAAAACATAAGCAGAACCTATAATAGCTGTATTCAACAATGTGTTATTATCGGATGGAAAAACAAAGTATTGCTTGAGAAATAAATTTAAGGACACAGTTATAACTAATTTTTACCCAGCTGCTAATCTAGAGCGCGTAGGTTCGAGTCCCGGTCTCTTCACATATGTGAGGGAAAGACTGTGTGCACTAATCGGCTACCCTCAGAGCCCGGAAAGCCGTGAGAATAGTACTAGGACGGGAGACTGCCTGAGAAGTCCTCTCGCGCTTGAGTACAGGAGCCTTTGGCACTGGGCATCCACCTTTAGTTAAATAATTTTTGTACTTGTATATAAAGGTAGTTCTTTTCAGAATGCATTGCTTGAAAAAATGGAAGTAATATCTACTACTACTACTACATCAGCACTTGCGCTGCTGTAAATGTCGATTATAGGTGTCATTTTCTTTTCATATAATTACCTTAAAGTCCCCATTTTGTGCACTCATTATTGGTAAACTTGTTCACCGTTTTTGTGGTTCATGTTCCAAGTGATAATACAAAGAAGTTTCCATGGTCTGTTGGCTTCCCAATACAAATAAGTCTCCATTAAAATTTTCCTTGCGACGATGTTCATCACTAGCAAAGTCTAAAAATCAAGGGCAATATATTTCATTGATCAACAACAATAATGTTTATTTTAATTAAGTTTAAATGGATGTTCTGAAATTGTAAGTGCCCGGGTTATTGGCTGTAGCACCTATGTCCAGGAGATTATAGGCTCTACCATATAAAAAGTAACATTGTGCAACTTACCAATGAGAATATTGATTCGTCGCACTTTGGTCATTATCAATCAAACTGTTAAATACTATTTAGCACATATTTTATCAATTTCAATCAGAAAGATGTGGAAAAAAAATCCATACTTACCAAGTAATAGAGCTAGTATCTTTGTTTTACCTTTAACCTTATGTGTTTAGCGCTATCAGTCTCAGTAGTGATATTTCCAATTCAGATCCCAATTCCTCATCATCTGTAAATCTTCCATAAACTATCTTTTTGTCAAATTATTACATCGCCTGCTCAGACTACATTCCTCACCAGCACCAAACTGAAGTATGGGTTTCCATTTATTGTGTACCTTATCCCTTCATTATGCTCACAAGGCAGCCTATACAAATAGGGTATAAAAGACGTTAAATAAAACTTCTTTGCTTTTCATTACTGAAGTGGATTGAATTATAACTGCTTAGTAAAAGCTACAATCCTAATGCCAAATCAATTAACTACAATCTGCTCAAAAGCAGGCAGAGACATGTCAAAATGTCGCCTTAGAGGATTGTACCAGCTGCCATCATCATTTGGGAGGCCAACATTTAGTGGACATGGATATATTGAAGTGACGGCCATATCATTTGAAATAACAAAGTGTTATAATAAGTCCACGGATTGAATTTGATAGCATGCACTACATGCTGCCTCTTTAAGAATAGAGTACTACTCAAAGTTCCAATGTTGGCGCCACAGCCTATTTCATACAATTTTCCATAAGGTATCCAAACACACACGCACGCACGCACGCACGCGCACGCGCACACACACACGTGCGCGCACATACAAACATACATACATATACATACATACATACATATATATATAGAAAGAGAGAGAAATATGCATGCATTTATTGAATATACAATGAATATAGATTGGTGGATTTTCATTGAAATGACTGAAAAAGAGAACACACCCATTATACAGTTAGCATTAGCTCCACCATAGAAGGTGACCGAGCTAGTCTCCCATGGATCAACTACAAATTTTTCAAGAGTTGAACATCCAAATTTGATATAATATAGTATGAAAAATAGAAAGAAAAAAAATCCTTTTACGGTTACTGCTAGTACTCATTGGCAGGTGTAAATTTAGCAATGAGGGAATGAATTTTGTTGACCACAATCAAGAAAACGTACTATATATATGCATAAAAAAAACCGTTGCACTTTATCCATTGATAATTTAGAAATAGGAAAGTAACACATTTGATCATACAAGAAAGAGCTGTATTAAAAGAGCGTATATGTTGCTTACCGTTATGAAACAAAACTTTGGAAAGAAATTAAATCCTGATAAATAGAATGAAACCAGGGAATTTTACGGGAACTGATTACGACTTATGAGCACCTTTTTTTATAAAAAAAATGTTCAGGAGGGAAATCGACTAGAGTCGTAAAACCCTCCCTAGTACACTTAGCCGGGTCCGCGATCATCACATAAGTGGCTGATCTTAGCATATGCACATGGTAAGCTCTTAGCATGCCATTCTGGGTTTCGAACTCACGCCACTATTACCATGGTGCACAGTCCTTAACCGCTGGGCTACTGCTGCAGACAAGGGATGTAAACTTAAATGATGAAACTGCATTGTGGTCATATTTTTTAAATTTATTTTAGATGATGTATATCTGTATAAACCGATGAATGTTCAACTAGGGATGGAAACTAATTTATTTTGCAATTTTGTAGACAACTGAAATTATTTAGCACATATTTTAGCATAATTAATTTTCAATTCGGCGAAAAATACTTAAAATAGTTTAAGTTTTAATCTCTCTTCATGAACTTATATGTTAAGTTTCTTTCATCATTTGAATCAAAAAAATGTACATATTTTTACCAACATTTAGTCAAATGAAAAGACCCAAAATAATTCTGCAAACATAGCTTCCATACAAGATTGCATAAAGATAAAGTATTAGCATGATAGGAATTTTTATTCCGTGAATATGAGAAAATAAAAAGAGTTTTGAAAGAGATTTTGTTTTAGGAATATATCATATTATTCCTACTTCGCTAATCTTCCATTTTCAATAAACCCAAAAGAGTAAATAAGACTCTAAACCTTGAATTATTCAATTCACCAACCCATCAATTTTATTTCAACAACCTAATTCAAAGTTATAAAATGGAAATAAAAATATATAACATACAAATTAACTCAATACAGTTAAATATAGATCGATTAGACAAATTAAATAGGTTGAAATTAGTCACATGATCACGAAATCTCACATTAACCAATGAAATAGGGTTCAGATTGAAGATTGCAGAATGATAGATGACTTCCACTTGGCTGTAGTTAAGTAATACTAAGACAAAGCAAGCTAGGGTTTTCCTACAAACGGCAGCGAGGAGAATAAATTGGTTTGAAGAAAACGGGATTGAAAATTGCTAGTATGACCGAAAGCAGGTTTTCGTTCTAAAATGCGGCCAAGTTGGAGAGGAGGGATTGGGTGATATATGCAGTGGAGAGAGAGGCTGATAGCGATCAGAGAAAAAAAGACAATTATGCCCCCCTGAATTCAACCAAGGGGAATTTTTCGGGTGATTTCAGGTGATTTTTCACCCGGGTATTCTAGCACGTCTCGAATTGAAAATTGTGTTGAAACTGGAGTTAAAGAGGTGGACCCCTCAAAAAAGGGTAAATATATCAGGGGCGCATTTATCTTAATTGATGAAAATTTGGGGCGAAACACACTTGTGCCCTTATAAATAAAGCAGTGGAGGCAGTATCATTATTTTGCCTCTAACACTGCGCTTCTAATATAAACAATTTTAGTAGTTATTTGCTTCGTTGTCAATTTTCCTGCCTGTTTTTTTTTATTCTTGCAAGTCCTCATGATGATGTTGTTTCTGCATATATTTTTATTACATCATTTTGCCACTCAAGTAATTGCACCTCAGAAGAATGTGTCATGATATTTACCTGAGTTACACAATAAAGTAGGAATATATTGATCTGTCATATACTCAAAAAGATATATACTTCCCATGGTTTTCTAACAATATAAAGAGAACAATGAAATGGCTAAATCAAGAAAAAAGTGTGATGTAAAAGAAGTACTAAAGTATAAAACACAAAAGTAAACAAATTTGATACAGCAACCACTTTTAATTCTCATCTGTTTGTCACAATGATACAGTAAGCATACACATAACACTATGCAGTTTAAAATTAATCTATAATCATTGGATACTATGCGACTTCTATAAGTTTCAATTACTTGTCATGCAATGTTCTACTAAATTTTGTCTAATTAATTAAACAAAGGTACTAGAATTATATAATCCTATATGCTATGTGTAACACCCCACCTTCGCTAGGGTCACTCACAAAGGGAATGCACTAGGTTTGGTGAAGCATTATCGAGGTAAACATGCACAGAAACATTACAAGACAGAACATATATAAAACAGCGGAAGTAAAACAAATTTTCATTACCTTATAAAATAAGGTCTAAAGCCTTTTACATCAGAATACATCAAAACCTGTCTTGCAATAGTAAAGAAGCATAAATCCTTTTCATAAATTATTCCCCAAAATAAAGCGATGAAGCAGCCATAGCCAAGAGTAGACCAAGCTATACTTGATGACCTTCAAGCATAAGAGGTCCGAACTAAATAACATCATTTCCTCCCTGAAACCTGGGGGGAAACGGAAGACAAAGAGGCGAAATAAAACGGGGTCAGTCATAAAGACTGGTAAGTCCTATCTACTTCCAGTATAAAAACAGGTAAAGGTAACATGACATGCATAAACTGAAAGTAAACATAAGGATGACGACAAGATAGATAAGATAAACCAAGATAACTGGATGAACTACTATAGCAAGGTAAACTAAGGTATCATGATAAACTACGGTGTCAAGATAAATCAAGGTATCACATCGTCAGGTTTCTATCAAGTATATTGTCCCAACGTATCTATCATGTATAACCCCCCACGGTATCTATCATGTATAACATTCCAAGGTATTTATCATGTATATTTACTCTGCACCTCTCGTACTAGTATCCCAACCCACGTCATGTGTTAACTATGAATGTCCCTTGCCCAATGTCATGTAATGGTCCATGTCAACCTAATATATATAGCATATGTAGGTTTTCCCAACTCGTATGTTTCTTTCCATGTATAAGTTCGGTTCTTTGCCGTAGGTCGTACGGACTTTCCCACGTAAATCTATACTACCTCAACGGAGTACCATTTTATCCTTGAAGTTGTTTTGGACTGCTACCCTTGATCTGGTTTTGTTTTATGAACTATCGCGTGTTCACCTAGGGTTTATGCCACTTAGGACCGCTAGGGATTATGCTACCTGATGAACGTTTTCGTGTCTCGGTTTGGGTTTTAGCCACCTAGGGCTACTAGGGATTATGCTACCCGTCAACCGCGCCATTTTCTCCCACGTGTGAATCGTGAATCGTTTCCATGTCTAGACGCACATGTATCTCAATGTGCCATCCGAGTTCCGTGCCAGGGCAAATCAAGAAATACGGAACTCGGTCGGGAGTTTTAAGTCATCTGCCGATGCAGATATCAAGGTATGTTTTTGTATTCGTGGCTATGGTCCCACGTGACCCCTCCCTCAACTACTGAAAGGCAAAACAAGAAAAGTCATGTATGAGAACTACACTACAGCCATCGATGCCCCCTTTCCGGATGGCCAACCTCACCCATACCTAGATAGCAAGTATGGTTTGTTGGGTGTTCTCTGCCTTTCCGTACGTACACGATTGACTAAAGATGGTAGGTGGCCGACGAATGTGCTATCTAGGGCTACCGTGATAATATCGCCGACCCCATGCTAATCTACCCCAGTCTTTAGGTTGCTCGCACAGCAACCAAGGCATACCATTGGTTCTTCTACCGCAGACCTTAACCTCTGTGAGCCCAGGTTTCATGGACCATCCGCAACCTCACAGAGGGATACCAAGAGTATCCTCACGTTCCCCGAAGCTACCGCTTCGTCACCCAGTTCGTTGGAGCCTTTATCTAAATTAGATATTGCTCCACCTCGTGTATTTGCTGAAGCGACGACCTACCGGATCGGGTTACTCATCTATTATGAACTGGTCCAATTTCCTTGACTAAGAATTATTACTTAGTTATCCTTAACTAAGGTTTATCACTTAGCTTCCTTTCCCGTCATCCTTGTTAACTACAGTTTTCCACTTAATCCCCTGAACTAGGGTTTTGTCTAATAGGTTAAGTGTTGTTATTCCAATTCATGACTTAACCCGCCTACGAATCATGCCAAGATTTGGTTAAGTATTTAAGTTCAAGACCTAGCCCTACAAGTTGGTTAAGTATACCAAGAAGCTCATGACTTAACCCTATTCACTCATCAAGCCAAATTGGTTAAGTATCTGTTTGTCTTAACCCTATCAGATTATCGTGTTAGATTGGTTAAGCATAGATTATCTTAAACCCATCAGATTATCGAGTCGGATTGGTTAAGTGTGGGTTAGCTCAACCCCATTCACTAATCGTATTACAATAGTTAAGTATATTTAAACGGTCTTGTGACTTAACCCTATCAAGTTCTCATATTAGATTGGTTAAGTATAGGTTACTTAACCTCATCAAATCATCATGTATAATTGGTTAATTATAAGTTACTTAACCCCATTAAATTATTACGTTTAGTTGGTTAAGTGTTGGTTACTTATCCTCATTGAATTATCAAGTTAAGATTGGTTAAGTGTTTAACTTAACCCCATCGCATTACCGTGTTTAGATTAGTTAAGTCTAGGTTAACTTAACTTCATCAAATTACCGTGTTTAGATTAGTTAAGTATAGGTTAACTTAACTTCATGAAATTACCGTGTTTAGATTAGTTAAGTATGGATTAGCTTAACCCCATCCCCTAACTGTATTTTACGGTTAAGTGTCATTAAGAAATCAAGTACGGTTTCACTTAACCTACCCATTCATGTCATATCGGTTAAGTGTCATTAGTCAGATTTACTTAACCTTATCATGTGGCATTAATTAAATTAATGCACTCTCAACCTCTCACATTAGACCTTGTTGTGGTTACTAGTTAAGTCGGGCGGGTCCGGGTAGTTTTACACCACAACCTAGTCTAACCTCGGGTCTTAAGTGCTATATGACCAACTACTCACATTGGGTCCTATTGTTTGTAGCCACTAGTTAAGCCGGGCGGGTCCGGGTAGATTTATGCTACAAACTCAACCCAACCTCGAGTTGGCCACTTTCATGTTTTTCTACGTGTCATGTTCATGTCAAATTTAGACCCCGTTTTAAATCCATGTTTTCATGTAGCCCCATGTCAAGTTTTCGCGTCATATTCACGTTATTTATCATTACATGTTACATGTAATTTCATGTCAAGATCATAGCCAATTTTCAAGTTTTCCTAAACTACCCAAAGCGTGTCCCCAATGCACATGAAAGCGAATCAACATATTTGGGATAATATGACAAAGACGGGTACAAGATTGAAATGATGAATCATAAGTTAAACATGGTGAAAATTGAGGCAAAGGTGTTCACATAACTAGCATATTGCATATTGGCCTCTAAACATGCACAATGTCATAAAGGGAATTTGCCACAATCGTGAATAATATCATAAAGGATTTGGCCTCAAGCATGCATAGTATCATAAGGGAATTTGGCCACAAACATGCATAGTATCATAAGGGAATTTGGCCACAAGCATGCATGATAACATAAGGGGTTTGGGTTCATTTACATGCATAAGCCCCAAAGTCAAGTCTTTGCCAATGTTTCACAAGTCAAATGGTTCCCAAAGGTTCATGCTAACATTCCATAGATAAAGATTCAAACTTGCAAGATAAGCTAGGTTAAACATAACATGAGTGACATGATTAAGTTACTAAAACTTAGCCCAAGGTCATAGTTCATAGAAAAGGGGCAAAGTTAGGTTCACATAGGCTAGCATACTTATGTTTCATCACATTTTATTCCATGCCATCATTAAAACTACCGTTTAGATCTAGAAGTAGCTAGAACTTACCTAGCGAGGCTTAGGGATTTAGGAGCATGAATCGTCTTGTCGAAGGATCCATGTTGAGACGATGATCAAAACCCTTGATTTGGTGTAGAAAGCTTGCACCTTCGTCTTGGATCTAGTTTGAATGCATAGGCTCTTGAAGTTGGAGATGGAGGCCATGATCAAGATAGATTTTGGCAGCACTTAGTTGCTAGAATGATTTTTTGTGATTTAGGTTAGGTCCTAGGGTGTTTTTATAGAGATTAGGAGTAGTTCAGGCCATAGGATAAACCCTAGGATAGATCTGAGCCCTCAAAATCCGTCACAAGCCCATAAAACATGTCTTGGGGAACAAGTCAGGTGCACCCAGGCCAAACTGGCCGACCACCCAAGTCGACAGGGGTGTCGACTGGGCAGTCGACACCACCTGGGGTGTGTCGACTCCCAAGTCGACTTGGGGGTGGCGGGAATTTTTCCCGCCTGTTCTGCTTGGCTGAATTTGAATTCCGAATTCAAATTTGAACTGTTTTTGAACTTGAAATTTTCTGAAAACTTTGACGGGCCATAACTTGGTCATACGGACTCCGATTTTCGAAAACTCGGACTCTATTCCGCGTATTTTTCTGAGACGAACGCAATGGCGCAACCCGCTTCTCGTGATTCAGATTTTATAATTAAATACTGTCTTGATTCTTGTCTTAGCATGTTGTAAAAATCCGGGTTGTTACATTCTCCCCAACTTAAAGGATTTCGTCCACGAAATCTCCAAGTTAGGAAGAACGTATCCTACCATCCATCATCCATCTACTCAAAACATCATCCACAGGCAACCATGGTCCTTAAAAGACTCCAAATGCTTTATGAACACATGCAGAAAGTGTGTGTATATGTTCCTTAGCTAATGCTAATGATCAGGCCTGAATGGTCTTTCTAATGCAAAATATGTTTAGTGTCATGAGTCCAACATGTATGCGAATAGTCCTAGTCACATAAACACTATATGTGTGCACAACCAATCATCCACATGCAACATCCACATGATAACATATTCAATTTCATCCATAAACAAGTACGAATACTCGTGCATATGCAATATGAAATGTGACTGAATTGACCTAGTGTCTAATGTGTATTCGCGCATTCACGAGCAACCACTTGCAACCATTTGCAACCATATCAATCATAACATGTTTCAAATACATGTTTACATCCATAGAGTTTTACCTAAGGTTCCCAAGATAAGATCGAGGAGATAAACAAGACAAACTCCTTACGGGGTTTGTAACAGAAACAGGACCGAGAGGATATCCACCAAGCGATAGCATGCAAGCAAGCTCTACAGGAGAACCAGGGATCAACGATATACTTCTTAAAAAGAGATATGATGCGCGCGTTTAAGCCGCATTTCCTTGAGCTTAATTCCAGTGTGCCTTGACCACTTTTGACTTCATGATTTTCGTAGCTCCTTGATTCCTATTTCCAAGGTATGAGTTGGAACTCATTTCACTGTCGCCTCTCGTTTCACTTTCACTTATTCTTTCCTTAGTATGCTCGGCTCAAACATATCTGCGTACTCATGCAAGCTCTCCAAAATTCACTATTGAATTCTGGATCTCGTTTACGGATGCCAATCCATGTTACCACGTGCACTTACTAAGGTGATTCCTATAACCCATGCTTAAGCGGAATGAACCATCCGCCTTATTGGCGAACGTTACTCGATCGGATCAGAGATTTCCGATAAATGCATCAAGAGATTCTAGGTAACTAACCATGACAGAACCCAAAAGGTTATACGAGACTTCGAGGGTATTGCCAAGGCAAGTTAAGAGTTTAACTACCCTCCTTTCAAAACCGAGAATGGCATCCCTTACTGGATAACCACTTCATCCCTAGAATCCATCCATAGCTCAACAATAGAAGCATTGCTTCTAATCTCAACACTTGGCATTTACACTCTCAATTCCAAACAAGTCATGAATAAATGGATCGACTCTCCAACCAGATTTTTGGGACAAAAGTGGGATCTTCTACCATGCTAGTACTAAGGTACAGAGACTTAACTACCGAAGCAGACTTAAATGATGCGATGATCAAAACAAAGTCTGGACGGGATGATAGAAAAGAAAGGCTAAACCTTTAACAGAAACGATACCATCCCTCTTAGGTACGCTAGAAATGAGAGCATACAATTGCCCTCTCGCTGATCTTGTCCTTATCTTCCTTTGTGGATCAATCCATACCAACAAGTTGCTTATTCTTAAGCTCGTGTCCTTTATCCTTGCTCTTATTATCCCTTCTTATAACTTCGGTAACAGGTCTCTCGAGAACTTCCTCCATCGCACGGGAAAACACTTACGTAGCTAGACAAGGATTAGTCGCAGTTAAAACTACTGTGACTACAGATGGAGGAAAGAAAGGAAAAGAGGTTCAATCAAGGAAACAAAGGATAGTGCTAATGGCCTTTGGGGAATAGCCTTTAAAAACTTTTCTTGAAAAATGCTTCTTTGTAAACGGTTTCTCAAATAATTTTCAGAAGGTTTTAAAAACTTTTGCCCAGTCTGGTAACCCTCTGCTCCGATACCAAATGTAACACCCCACCTTCGCTAGGGTCACTCACAAAGGGAATGCACTAGGTTTGGTGAAGCATTATCGAGGTAAACATGCACAGAAACATTACAAGGCAGAACATATATAAAACAGCGGAAGTAAAACAAATTTTCATTACCTTATAAAATAAGGTCTAAAGCCTTTTACATCAGAATACATCAAAACCTGTCTTGTAATAGTAAAGAAGCATAAATCCTTTTCATAAATTATTCCCCAAAATAAAGCGATGAAGCAGCCATAGCCAAGAGTAGACCAAGCTATACTTGATGACCTTCAAGCATAAGAGGTCTGAACTAAACAACATCATTTCCTCCCTGAAACCTGGAGGGAAACGGAAGACAAAGAGGCGAAAGAAAACGGGGTCAGTCATAAAGACTGGTAAGTCCTATCTACTTCCAGTATAAAAACAGGTAAAGGTAACATGACATGCATAAACTGAAAGTAAACATAAGGATGACGACAAGATAGATAAGCTAAACCAAGATAACTGGATGAACTACTGTAGCAAGGTAAACTAAGGTATCATGATAAACTACGGTGTCAAGATAAATCAAGGTATCACATCGTCAGGTTTCTATCAAGTATACTGTCCCAACGTATCTATCATGTATAACCTCCCACGGTATCTATCATGTATAACATCCCAAGGTATTTATCATGTATATTTACTCTGCACCTCTCGTACTAGTATCCCAACCCGCGTCATGTGTTAACTATGAATGTCCCTTGCCCAATGTCATGTAATGGTCCATGTCAACGTAATATATATAGCATATGTAGGTTTTCCCAACTCGTATGTTTCTTTCCATGTATAAGTTCAGTTCTTTGCCGTAGGTCGTACGGACTTTCCCATGTAAATCCATACAACCTCAACGGAGTACCATTTTATCCTTGAAGTTGTTTTGGAATGCTACCCTTGATCTGGTTATGTTTTATGAACTATCGCGTGTTCACCTATGGTTTATGCCACTTAGGACCGCTAGGGATTATGCTACCTGATGAACGTTTTCGTGTCTCGGTTTGGGTTTTAGCCACCTAGGGATACTAGGGATTATGCTACCCGTCAACCGCGCCCTTTTCTCTCACGTGTGAATCGTGAATCGTTTCCATGTCTAGACGCACATGTATTTCAATGTGCCATCTGAGTTCCGTGCCAGGGCAAATCAAGAAATACGAAACTCGGTCGGGAGTTTTAAGTCATCTGCCGATGCAGATATCAAGGTCTGTTTTTGTATTCGTGGCTATGGTCCCACGTGACCCCTCCCTCAACTACTGAAAGGCAATACAAGAAAAGTCATGTATGAGAACTACACTACAACCATCGATGCCCCCTTTCTGGACGGCTAACCTCACCCATACCTAGATAGCAAGTATGGTTTGTTGGGTGTTCTCTGCCTTTCCGTACGTACACGATTGACTAAAGATGGTAGGTGGCCGACGAATGTGCTATCTAGGGCTATCGTGAAAATATCGCCGACCCCACGCTAATCCAACCCAGTCTTTAGGTTGCTCGCACAGCAACCAAGGCATACCCTTGGTTCTTCTACCGCAGACCTTAACCTCTGTGAGCCCAGGTTTCATGGACCATCCGCAACCTCACAGAGGGATACCAAGAGTATCCTCACGTTCCCCGAAGCTACCGCTTCGTCACCCAGTTCGTTGGAGCCTTTATCTAAATTAGATATTGCTCCACCTCATGTATTTGCTGAAGCGACGACCTACCGAATCGGGTTACTCATCTATTATGAACTGGTCCAATTTCCTTGACTAAGAATTATTACTTAGCTATCCTTAACTAAGGTTTATCACTTATCTTCCTTTCCCGTCATCCTTGTTAACTACGGTTTTCCACTTAATCCCCTGAACTAGGGTTTTGTCTAATAGGTTAAGTGTTGTTATTCCAATTCATGACTTAACCCGCCTATGAATCATGCCAAGATTTGGTTAAGTATTTAAGTTCAAGACCTAGCGCTACAAGTTGGTTAAGTATACCAAGAAGCTCATGACTTAACCCTATTCACTCATCAAGCCAAATTGGTTAAGTATATGTTTGTCTTAACCCTATCAGATTATCGTGTTAGATTGGTTAAGCATAGATTATCTTAACCCCATCAGATTATCGATCGGATTGGTTAAGTGTGGGTTAGCTCAACCCCATTCACTAATCGTATTACAATAGTTAAGTATATTTAAACGGTCTTGTGACTTAACCCTATCAAGTTCTCATATTAGATTGGTTAAGTATAGGTTACTTAACCTCATCAAATCATCATGTATAATTGGTTAAGTATAAGTTACTTAACCCCATTAAATTATCACGTTTAGTTGGTTAAGTGTTGGTTACTTATCCTCATTGAATTATCAAGTTTAGATTGGTTAAGTGTTGGTTAATTATCCTCATTGAATTATCAAGTTAAGATTGGTTAAGTGTTTAACTTAACCCCATCGTATTACCGTGTTTAGATTAGTTAAGTCTAGGTTAACTTAACATCATCAAATTACCGTGTTTAGATTAGTTAAGTATAGGTTAACTTAACTTCATCAAATTACCATGTTTAGATTAGTTAAGTATGGATTAGCTTAACCCCATCCCCTAACTGTATTTTACGGTTAAGTGTCATTAAGAAATCAAGTCCGGTTTCACTTAACCTACCCATTCATGTCATATCGGTTAAGTGTCATTAGTCAGATTTACTTAACCTTATCACGTGGCATTAATTAAATTAATGCACTCTCAACCTCTCACATTAGACCTTGTTGTGGTTACTAGTTAAGTCGGGCGGGTCCGGGTAGTTTTACACCACAACCTAGTCTAACCTCGGGTCTTAAGTGCTATATGACCAACTACTCACATTGGGTCCTATTGTTTGTAGCCACTAGTTAACCCGGGCGGGTCCGGGTAGATTTATGCTACAAACTCAACCCAACCTCGAGTTGGCCACTTTCATGTTTTTCTACGTGTCATGTTCATGTCAAATTTAGACCCCTTTTTAAGTCCATGTTTTCATGTTGCCCCATGTCAAGTTTTCGCGTCATATTCACGTTATTTATCATTACATGTTACATGTAATTTCATGTCAAGATCAAAGCCAATTTTCAAGTTTGCCTAAACTACCCAAAGCGTGTCCCCAACGCACATGAAAGCGAATCAACATATTTGGGATAATATGACAAAGATGGGTACAAGATGGCAATGATGAATCACAAGTTAAACATGTTGAAAATTGAGGCAAAGGTGTTCACATAACTAGCATATTGCATATTGGCCTCTAAACATGCACAATGTCATAAAGGGAATTGGCCACAAACGTGAATAATATCATAAAGGATTTGGCCTCAAGCATGCATAGTATCATAAGGGAATTTGGCCACAAACATGCATAGTATCATAAGGGAATTTGGCCACAAGCATGCATGATAACATACGGGGTTTGGGTTCATTTACATGCGTAAGCCCCAAAGTCAAGTCTTTGCCAATGTTTCACAAGTCAAATGGTTCCCAAAGGTTCATGCTAACATTCCATAAATAAAGATTCAAGCTTGCAAGATAAACCAGGTTAAACATAAAATGAGTGGCATGATTAAGTCGCTAAAACTTAGCCCAAGGTCATAGATCATTGAAAAGGGGCAAAGTTAGGTTCACATAGGCTAGCATACTTATGTTTCATCGCATTTTATTCCATGCCATCATTAAAACTACCATTTAGATCTAGAAGTAGCTAGAACTTACCTAGCGAGGCTTAGGGATTTAGGAGCATGAATCATCTTGTCGAAGGATCCATGTTGAGACGATGATCAAAACCCTTGATTTGGTGTAGAAAGCTTGCACCTTCGTCTTGGATCTAGTTTGAATGCATAGGCTCTTGAAGTTGGAGATGGAGGCCATGATCAAGATAGATTTTGGTAGCACTTAGTTGCTAGAATGATTTTTAGTGATTTAGGTTAGGTCCTAGGGTGTTTTTATAGAGATTAGGAGTAGTTTAGGCCATAGGATAAACCCTAGGATAGATCTGAGTCCTCAAAATCCGTCACAGGCCCATAAAACATGTCTTGAGGAACAAGTCAGGTGCACCCAGGCCAAACTGGCCGACCACCCAAGTCGACAGGGGTGTCGACTGGGCAGTCGAGACCACCTAGGGTGTGTCGACTCCCTAGTCGACTCCCCAGTCGACTTGGGGGTGGAGGGAATTTTTCCCGCCTGTTCTTCTTGGCTAAATTTGAATTATGAATTCGAATTTGAACTGTTTTTGAACATGAAATTTTCTGAAAACTTTGACGGGCCATAACTTGGTCATACGGACTCCGATTTTCGAAAACTCGGACTCTATTCCGCATATTTTTCCGAGACGAACGCAATGGCGCAACCCGTTTCTCCTGATTCAGATTTTATAATTAAATACTGCCTTGATTCTTGTCTTAGCATGTTGTAAAAATCCGGGTTGTTACACTATGATATCGAAATAATGAAAGGTGAGAAATGTTTCATGATATAATTTTTATTAGCTTGCTCTTTATCTTGAATCTCAAGCTTATTCTTGTTTCATCTTCTTAAGCTTTTATTCTTCCCTAACACATAAATCCATCCTATTTTGAAGAAAAAGTGTAGATTATAACCTAGAACCTATGAAGTCCTTTAGGATTTCAAATATCCATGTCTACAAGAATGCCTCTGACTATGCATTATGAAATAGCTTATACATGTACAGTTTCAAAATAGGCGTATAGAGTCTCAATAACAAGATGGACACATACCGCATTTAACATATCACAATTCAGTTTTGTTACAGAATCACCACCTTTATGTAGTGCAAAATCAGAGTTTGGGCAGCGGAATACAAATAAACCCAATGATCTAGTCTGTCAACAATTTCAGCAACGCCAAAAAATAAAAACAAGTGGCACGAATTATAGAGAGAACAAAAAATTAGAAAATAGAGGAAAGAACACACCAATTTTTAACGTGGTTCGGCGTTGCCTACGTCCACGGAGACCCAACAACTTTTATTTCTCAATGAAGAAATGAGTACAAAAGATTACAAAAGAGAGAAGACTAATGGTGGATTTCATGCTTCATACAATAACATGACCTCTGTTTATATAGAGGGATTCCTTGGGGATAAAGAAGAGAAGTTTCTAGATTACTTGGACATGAAGGAAAGATAAATATAATATCTTCCTTGATTTGATTGGAGCATAAATGGATGGCACAATTATGGTCTCAATCTATTTCCCTAAGTAAACTGATTCTTCACTAATTGCTTGATTGATCTTTTATTTTTCTTCCACAAACTTCCTCTTATATCTTTCCATATACAAGCCAATTAATTGATTGACAATTAATCAATTTCTTTCCTTCTCCACTAATATTTGAATCATTAATTTCAACACTCCACCTTGATTCAAATATGGCAATATTTCTTCATTATCTCATCTTCAACAATCAACATAGAAGTTGTTGGGCCCAACGCCCCATGGCGCTCAAGTAATAGGAAGCAAACTGATCAAGTTTGAGCAATGCTCAAACTTGTCCCTTGGAAGTGACTTGGTCATCATATCTGAAGGATTATCTGAAGTACCCGCTTTCAACAATTTGATCTTGCTTCATTCTTCCTTAAGTATAAGAAAGAAGCCTCTAACATCAATGTGCTTCGTCCGTGAACTATAAGACTGATTCTCAACAAGATGAATCGCACTCTGACTGTCTGAAAATAGCTCCACTATCTGTTGTGCCATTGAAAGATCATCCAACAACTGAAGTAAGTACAACCATTCCTTTGTTGCTTCCACAATCGATATCAACTCTGCTTCGGTAGTCGACAAAGCTACGATAGACTGCAACTTTGATCTCCACGAAATCGGTCCTATGCCAAGTGTAAAAGCATAGTCTAACACCGGCTTCCGTCCATCTCTATTCCCAGCGTAATCTGAATCACAGTATCCTCTAAGACAGATGTCTCCATCTGAGTATCCACTTCACTGCCTGCCAATACTCTTTACCTGGGTTAGACATATATCGACTGACAACTCCAACTGCATAAGCTAAATCAGGCCTTGTGCATACCATAGCATACATAAGGCTTCCAACCGCACAAGAATAAGGAATATTATGCATATCCCTTTTGTCTTCATCCGATGTGGGACACATAACTCTGGATAGCTTGAATTGAGAGCCTAATGGAGTAACCACCGGTTTAGCATTCTCCATACCAAATCGAGATAGGACTTTCTCGATGTATTGAGTTTGAGTGAGCCTCAAAACTCTTTGCTTTCTATCCCTCTGAATCTCCATCCCCAAAATTCTCTGTGCATTTCTGTAACACCCCACGTCCATTAATGTCACTCACAAAGGGAATGCATTAACTTCCATGGAGGTTTTAAGTGAATATAGAACAGTAAAATTACAACAAGACAGATATAAAATAGTACTTGGAAATTCAAAAACTTTATTTCATTGTAGCAGAAGTCAAAACATGTTTGATTACATCATAACACCACATTCAATGTCAAGTACAATATCTATCTTGATAAAACAAGTACATAATCCCATTACATGAATAGCCATTAAAAAGAAAGATAACAAGCTGGACTTTACTTCAGCAGTCCAAGCTTTCCAGAAGGTAAGCGATCCAACTAGACTCCACTAGAACTTGGCCCAACCTGCGGACCTGAAGGGAGAAAAAGGATGGAAAAGAGGGGGGTCAGACATAAAGTCTGGTGAATATGATAATTCTACAATACTATTACCAAAATAACTGGACTAAGGCATAAGCTGGAAAACAAGAAAATGTCTATGAAGAGCAGATTAAGGACATAGACAATCGCTAAAGGCAACGTTATAGGCGCTCCTAAATACTAAAGGATAAACACTATACTGCACCACACCAGTCACCCTAAAGATTCATCCCACTTAGCTTCACTTAGAAACTTTCCCAATGGCTTTACGTACCCCTAGCTGACTACATAGGTGCCGCCTGCCCCTATCTCCACTAGGTGTACCCTACTTCCCATTATTCGATCGGCTCCCTAACTCGTAGATACCCGTGCTGGCCCCACAGTGGGGTGTATCACTCCCCTAAAGTGGCAACCTGATACAACGGACATGCAAGGCTTATACCTACACGATGCAACAACGTCTTACCTACCAGCCCGGGTCCACACACGCATATGAAACCCGTTGGACTTGCGTTGCCACCGCTCCCTGTTTTGGCCTCTTATAGTCAAACCCAGTATGCGTGTCCCGTCCTCGACTTGGGTCGAGCCCACAAAGATACGTTTTGGGATACTGGTTGAAATGGGCCCCCACTATTTACCACAAGCATTCCACCCAAGCTTGTCCCCATTAGTCCATCCCACTTAACCCACTTAGTCATGGTCATTTACATGTGTGTTTGGTTAAGTCTAATCGTATTTCAAATGCCTCTAAAGGCAACCACCAGATTCCTCATGCCACCCAAGGCACCTACTTAACCCCCATGTCCCACCTTACATGATTATCTGGTTAAGTATTTCTTAGTTCATTAAGGCCATAACCTCATAAAGACCTCTCACATTAGACTGGCATTTATGGCAGCTGGATTTGCCGGGCGGGTCCGGGCAGTCTTACACCATAAAAGAGTCTAACCTCGTGTCTTTACAACTGTTATGCTTTAGTTTGGGCCTAGGACCTCTCACATTGGGCCGACATTTGTGACTACTGGATTTGCCGGGCGGGTCCGGGCAGGTTTACATCACAAACGGGTCCAACCTCGTGTCCTAAGCATTGATTATTAATAATAATCCACTTTCCCCCAATTTTAATAATTCCCTACTTGAATTATTAATTACTTCCAATTTTTAACAATGTCCATAATTGACTCAATTATGGACATCCATTCATGGTATGCAAAATCTTACAAAATTGCACCCAATTTATTAATTCCTAATATTACCCCTACCCCACGTTTGAACGTTTATTTGCAAAATATATGTTAGACTCGAATAGCCTAACTCATAGCATAAAAGAGATTATCATAATAACAACATGTATATGTGACCAAATGAATCATAATAAGGGGTGAAACTTGCATATGTCCAACTTGCATAGATTATACATGTCATGGACCTAAAGGTGTCAACTTGTTCAAAATTCACCTAATATAATCTCAATCAATTTTCATAAACTTACATATGAACATGTGTGAATCAACATCATCTAATTTTTTAACAACATGGTTTTATATGGGTACACCTAACTCAATAGGCAAATTCCCATAATCAAGTTTTATTTAATTATAGTTTCAAGTTTATGGGTAGACCTAACCTAATAGGCAAATTCCCATAAACAAGATCCATTTAAATTAAGAAAAAAAACATAACTTTAAGCATGATCCAACAACATCATGATTTTTCAACATAATATAGCATGATTTATAACATGGCATAGTATGATAGTATAACATAGCTTGACATGATTCTCAACATAGCACGACATAGCATAAGAGAATTTACAACATAGCATGACATAGCATATATAATTTACATCATACGACAACATAATAACATAACAAGAGATCCACAATATATAGAATTTACAATTACAAATCACATCACTTTCTTGTGATCCATTCATAACTGAGTCAAATTAGTTTGTAATAGTCTTGTGAGAATCATCATACTCACCAACAAAAGAAAAGAATTAGAGAAAGAGAGATCTTTTGATTTGATTTGTGTAGATTTAGTTGTAGATGATTAGGCTTCCTCTTCTTAGTTTGTGACGGCTATGCTGAACTCCATGGCAGCAGCATGACGGTAGCTTCTCTAATTTTACAAGTGATTTAGGTCTAGGGTCTACCCACTTATTTATAGATTTTAGAATTCATTTAGGCCATTAGATTTAACCTAGAAATAACCGCAGCCGTTCAGACAAGATGGGGTTTATCTTGTTGACTCAGCAATGAGTCAGAAGTGACTCAGCAAACACTCAGCATATTAATAAACTTCTATTCATGTCATAAATATATATAAATTTTCTACAATGTACATATTAGATACATCCCCCTTTACTTATTATTGTTTTTATATACATATTAGATACATCCCCTCTCTTACACACTTATTAATATTTTTATATTCATATTAGATACATCCCCTCTCTTACATACTTATTAATATTTTTATATTCATAATAGATACATCCCCTCTCTTACATACTTATTAATATTTTTATATTCATATTAGATACATCCCCTCTTCTACACACTTATTATTATTTTAGCAACTTTAGTGTTAATAGAAAATTCGGGGTGTTACATTCTCCCCTCCTTTTAGGATTTCGTCCCCGAAATCTTTAAATCTGGAAGAATGTATATCCTACCATCCAAACGTCCATCTACTCATCCATCATACACAGGCATCCATTGTCCTTAAAAGACTTCTAATGCTTTATGATCATATGCAAGTGTGTGTACATGTCCTTACCTAATGCGAAATCAGGCGGTCTACTGATTCAGTTGACCCCCTTAATGCAAATTATGTAAGTGTCATGAATCCATTATGTATGCAAAAGATCCTAATTGCTTACATACTACTTCTATATGCGTGCACACCCATTCAACCGAATGCAGCATCCATATGATGGTACAACCATTATACATCCGTTATACTAAATACATCCATATATATGCAATATGCAATATGTAGTGACTGAGCCGATCTAGTGCCTAAAGTGTGTGTATATATGCATCCACGAGCAACCACTAGCAAACACTTGCATCCATTTTGCATCCATCATACATAACATGTCTCAAACACATGTTTCAACCATAGGATTATCCTAACTAAAGGTAAAAGATACTAATGAGAGGACATACTAAAGATAAGATAAGATAAGCTAAGCATAAAGGAGAAATTAAAAGACATACCCTCAAAAAGAAAAGGGTACAACGAACGCATCTTCTCTTCTGTCTCCCAAGTTGCGTTGCTCTCATCATCTCCCCATTGCACTTTAACCAGTCTGACCTCTCGATTCCTCAACTTTTTGATCTCCGACCCAAGAATGCATGTAGGAGCTCGTCTAATTGTTGCATCACGCTCTATTTCCACCTCTTTAAGCAAGCTCGGCTCTACCACCTCCGCGGTCTTGTGCAAACACTTCCTCAAATGTGATACATGGAATACGTCGTGTACTCCACTAAGTTTCTCAGGCAACTCCACCCTATATGTCATCTTCCCAATCCTGTTTTTTTACAGGAAACGGCCCTACAAACCTTGGTGCTAATTTCCCCACGGACCCAAAGCGAACAACATTCTGTAACGGAGATACTTTGATAAAAACCATGTCCCCAATGTCAAACTCAAGATCTGTCCTCCTCTTATCAGCATACGATTTTTGCCTATCTTGTGCTACTTTCATCCTCCTTCGAATCAACTCAATCTTCTCCGAGGTTTCCCTAACCATATCGGGCCCAAGTAGGATTTTATCGGTAGATTCCCACCAACATGTAGGCGAACGGCAAGGCCTTCCGTAAAGAGCTTCGAAAGGTGCCATGCCAATACTAGACTGAAAGCTATTATTATATGTGAATTCTACTAACGGAAGGTGCTCTTCCCATGTACCCCCAAAGTCTAGGATACAAAGCCTTAAAAGATCCTCTAGAATGCGATTCACCCTCTCGGTCTGGCCGTCTGTCTGAGGATGATATGCGGTGCTCAAACATAGCTGAGTCCCTACCGCCTCTTGTAAACTCTTCCAAAATTCGCTAGTAAAGATGGGGTCACGGTCGCTTACTATACTAGAAGGAATACCGTGCAAACGAACTATCTCCTTAATGTATACAGAAGCCAACCACGGAGCAGTCCTCTTACTTTTCACGGGAATAAAATGGGCGCTTTTAGTAAGTCTATCTACTATAACCCAAATCCCCGTGTTACCCTTCCTTGATCTTGGTAATCCATCCACAAAATCCATTGAGATGCTTTCCCATTTCCATAGTGGAACTTCTAATGGGTGAAGCAACCCACCGGGTTTCTTTTGTTCTGCTTTAACTCATTGGCACACCAAGCATCTAGCGACGTACTCGGCCACATCCTTTTTCATACCGGCCCAAAAGAAAACCCGCTTCATATCTTTGTACATCTTATCCCCGCCGGGATGAATGGTCATTTTTGAGCGATGAGCATCATCAAGAATGGCCTTCCTTAAGTCTTCGTCTTGTGGTACACAAAGTCTATTATCCCTTCGTAACCAACCCTTATCGTCTAGGGTATACCTACGAAGATGGCTTGACGACTCCCCCCCTTTGAGCTTTTCTACTATCTCAACCAACTGTGGGTCGTCTCGCTGTGCCTCACCAACCCGTCCTAGAAGTGTAGGTCTAACCTCCAAGGATGCTAACAGACCGAGTACTGAGTCAACGGAGGGTCTAAAGTCAAACATAGAGATGAATTCTAAGCTTTGTCGTTCAACAAACAACGGACTCAAGGACAACCTTTTCCTACTTAAGGCGTCTGCCACCACGTTACCCTTGCCCGGGGTATATGCTATTTCAAAATCGTAGGAGGCTAAGAATTCCATCCACCATTGCTGCCTTAAATTCAAATCCTTCTGAGAGAATAAGTATTTTAATGATTTGTGGTCAGTGAACAGTTCGAATTTCTCACCAAGAAGATAGTGACGCCAAGACTTAAGCGCGAAAACAATTGCGGCTAGCTCTAAGTCATGCGTGGGGTAATTCTTTTCATGAACCCTCAACTGCCTTCCACCATAGGCTATTACTCTTCCCTCTTGCATGAGGACCGCGCCAAGTCCCGTCCCACAAGCATCAGTATAGATGGTAAACGGTTTATTCCCGTCTGGCAGCACTAAGACTGGGGCTGAAGTTAAGGCTCTCTTTAAACGTTGGAACGCATCATCGCAATCTTTGTCCCACGTAAAAACCAGGTTCTTCTTCGTTAACCGTGTTAATGGAGCTGATATTTTTGCGAAGTCTTTGATAAACTTCCTATAATAGCCAGCCAACCCCAAGAAACTTCTTACTTCGGTTGCATTTTTAGGGACCTTCCAATCTTGGATGGCCACCACCTTTGCGGGATCCACTGCTATCCCTTCTTTGGAAACCACGTGCCCTAAGAACCGTACTTCCTTCCTCCAGAAGTGACACTTAGAAAATTTTGCCTTAAGGTTATGCGCTCGAAGGGTTTCCAACACTTCCCTAAGATGTAGGGAGTGCTCTTCTTTATTCTTAGAAAAGACTAAGATGTCATCCACAAAGACTACCACGAATTTGTTAAGGTATTCCCTAAACACCCTACTCATCAAATCAACAAAATATGCAGGGGCGTTTGTCAAACCAAAGGGCATCACTAGCCATTCATAGAATCCATCAGGAGTCCTAAAAGCAGTCTTATCTATACTATCCTCAGCCACTCTCAGTTGATGAAAGCCAGTGGCTAAGTCCAACTGCGAAAACACTGAGGCGCCAACTAACTGATCAAAGAGATCGTCAATCCTCGGCAGTGGGTGTCGGTTCTTTTTAGTAAGCTTGTTTAGTTCTCTATAGTCCATACAAAGTCTAAGAGACCCATCCGCCTTTGTGGCAAAAACTACTGGAGCACCCCACTCCAATATACTACGTCTTATGAACCCCTTCTCAAGCAACTCCTTTACTTGCTTATTGAGTTCCCTCCTTTCACGAGGAGCCATGTGGTGCACTGGCAAAGATACAGGTTTAGCATTATCCACAAGATAAATTCGAAAGTCTATCTCCCGCTTTGGAGGTAAGCCCTTCACCTCCTCAAACACATCCGGATATTCCCGGACCACTTCTATCGATCGCAGGTTCTCTACAGACGCGTCAAGCGATTCAAGATAACTTAGCATAACGGAATTTATGGGATTACAAAAGATGTCGAGATCATTACCAAGGCGAGTCACAAGCCTAACTACTCTCCTTTCACAATCAAGAATGGCCCTATTTCTAGACAACCAATCCATTCCTAAAATTAGCCCATAGCCCGTGAAGCCCAATACATAAGCATCACATCTAAATTCAACGCTAAGTATAGAGATTTTCAAATCCAAACATATCATGGTCAAATGAGCCAAACCCCCAATTGGATTTGAAACGACCAAGGGATCCTCTACTAAACTGGTGTTCAAGTGCAGTGATTCAACTAATGATGCAGAGATAAATGAATGAGATGCGCCAGAATCGAATAAGGTACGGACAGGATGATCAAACAGAAAAACTAAGCTTTCAACAGAAATTGTTCTACCTCTTTCTTGCAGCGGTGGGGCTGCAATAGCCTGAACTTGCCCCCTTGCCTGCCCTGGTGCCATAAGAGTCTGCACCTGTCCTCCCGAGGTAGACCCTGCCCTCTGCCCCTTCTTTGGACAGTCCTTCACTAAATGTCCCGCATCTCCACAATGAAAACAACCAGTCTTCTTTTTCTTTCTACAATCTTTGCTAAGATGGCCAGGCGTCCCACAATTGAAGCATTTCTTCTTCCCTTTGCCATTATTGTTTTTACCACCCTTCTTATTTTGCTGTTGGGGTTTCTTCTGATCCCCTTTCTTTTCAACTGCCTTATCCTCATGCATAAGTGCCATTTCTACTAGCTTTTCAAAGGTGGCTCCCATAGGGATGTGGGTCATAGCCAACCCTTGCAACGGTTCATTCAAGCCTCTAACGAACCTCAAAGCTTTCTTCTCTGGCGTGTTCACCAACTCCAAGCCAAACCTTGCTAACTGATTAAATTTATTGACATATTCCTTTACTGATGAGCTCCCTTGCTTTAGTGCCAGGAATTTTTCCATATTTAAGTTCTCCTCTGCCCTTGAAAGAAACTTTGCCTCAAACCTTCGTCTGAAATCCGCCCATGAATCAACTGGACGTTCCCCGTTAGTGACCTCCCACCAAAACGAGGCCTCTCCCTTTATTAACCAAGCAGCTAAACGGACTTTCCTCCCATCTTCCACTTCAAAGATATCCAACAATTCCTCAGTCTCCTTAAGCCAATCTCTGGCCTCCACAAACGTCTCAGTCCCTTGAAAAGTTTTTCCTCCCATAGCCTTGAATTCCTTGCACGTCTTTGCAAAAGTGTCAACACGAGGAGGAGGAGGAGGAGGAGGAATGGGTGCAACTAGGGGTGGAGGAGTATCCGCTGGGCCTGCAGTGGTGGCCCTAGCCTCCAAGTATCTCCTAAACCACCCTGGAATCGTCACACCTTCTGGGAGATTAAGATCTTCAGCCATGCTGAAACAAAAAAGGAAAGATTCAAAATGGAGAATTCGAAAGATAAAGATAAGGATGTGGCTATTTGGGATTATGTTTTTCATAAAAACTCTCTTTAAATAACATTTTTTTTTTTGAAAGCACTTCTTCCAAAAATACTTTAGAAAAAAAATATTTTTCTAAAATTTTTTTTTATCTGTTCTGGTAACCTTATGCTCTGATACCACGTGTAACACCCCACGTCCATTAATGTCACTCACAAAGGGAATGCATTAACTTCCATGGAGGTTTTAAGTGAATATAGAACAGTAAAATTACAACAAGACAGATATAAAATAGTACTTGGAAATTCAAAAACTTTATTTCATTGTAGCAGAAGTCAAAACATGTTTGATTACATCATAACACCACATTCAATGTCAAGTACAATATCTATCTTGATAAAACAAGTACATAATCCCATTACATGAATAGCCATTAAAAAGAAAGATAACAAGCTGGACTTTACTTCAGCAGTCCAAGCTTTCCAGAAGGTAAGCGATCCAACTAGACTCCACTAGAACTTGGCCCAACCTGCGGACCTGAAGGGAGAAAAAGGATGGAAAAGAGGGGGGTCAGACATAAAGTCTGGTGAATATGATAATTCTACAATACTATTACCAAAATAACTGGACTAAGGCATAACCTGGAAAACAAGAAAATGTCTATGAAGAGCAGATTAAGGACATAGACAATCGCTAAAGGCAACGTTATAGGCGCTCCTAAATACTAAAGGATAAACACTATATTGCACCACACCAGTCACCCTAAAGATTCATCCCACTTAGCTTCACTTAGAAACTTTCCCAATGGCTTTACGTACCCCTAGCTGACTACATAGGTGCCGCCTGCCCCTATCTCCACTAGGTGTACCCTACTTCCCATTATTCGATCGGCTCCCTAACTCGTAGATACCCGTGCTGGCCCCACAGTGGGGTGTATCACTCCCCTAAAGTGGCAACCTGATACAACGGACATGCACGGCTTATACCTACACGATGCAACAACGTCTTAACTACCAGTCTGGGTCCACACACGCATATGAAACCCGTTGGACTTGCGTTGCCACCGCTCCCTGTTTTGGCCTCTTATAGTCAAACCAGTATGCGTGTCCCGTCCTCGACTTGGGTCGAGCCCACAAAGATACGTTTTGGGATACTGGTTGAAATGGGCCCCCACTATTTACCACAAGCATTCCACCTAAGCTTGTCCCCATTAGTCCATCTCACTTAACCCACTTAGTCATGTTCATTTACATGTGTGTTTGGTTAAGTCTAATCGTATTTCAAATGCCTCTAAAGGCAACCACCAGATTCCTCATGCCACCCAAGGCACCTACTTAACCCCCATGTCCCACCTTACATGATTATCTGGTTAAGTATTTCTTATTTCATTAAGGCCATAACCTCATAAAGACCTCTCACATTAGACTGGCATTTATGGCAGCTGGATTTGCCGGGCGGGTCCGGGCAGTCTTACACCATAAAAGAGTCTAACCTCGTGTCTTTACAACTGTTATGCTTTAGTTTGGGCCTAGGACCTCTCACATTGGGCCGACATTTGTGACTACTGGATTTGCCGGGCGGGTCCGGGCAGGTTTACATCACAAACGGGTCCAACCTCGTGCCCTAAGCATTGATTATTAATAATAATCCACTTTCCCCCAATTTTAATAATTCCCTACTTGAATTATTAATTACTTCCAATTTTTAACAATGTCCATAATTGACTCAATTATGGACATCCATTCATGGTATGCAAAATCTTACAAAATTGCACCCAATTTATTAATTCCTAATATTACCCCTACCCCACGTTTGAACGTTTATTCGCAAAATATATGTTAGACTCGAATAGCCTAACTCATAGCATAAAAGAGATTATCATAATAACAACATGTATATGTGACCAAATGAATCATAATAAGGGGTGAAACTTGCATATGTCCAACTTGCATAGATTATACATGTCATGGACCTAAAGGTGTCAACTTGTTCAAAATTCACCTAATATAATCTCAATCAATTTTCATAAACTTACATATGAACATGTGTGAATCAACATCATCTAATTTTTTAACAACATGGTTTTATATGGGTACACCTAACTCAATAGGCAAATTCCCATAATCAAGTTTTATTTAATTATAGTTTCAAGTTTATGGGTAGACCTAACCTAATAGGCAAATTCCCATAAACAAGATCCATTTAAATTAAGAAAAAAAACATAACTTTAAGCATGATCCAACAACATCATGATTTTTCAACATAATATAGCATGATTTATAACATGGCATAGTATGATAGTATAACATAGCTTGACATGATTCTCAACATAGCACGACATAGCATAAGAGAATTTACAACATAGCATGACATAGCATATATAATTTACATCATACGACAACATAATAACATAACAAGAGATCCACAATATATAGAATTTACAATTACAAATCACATCACTTTCTTGTGATCCATTCATAACTGAGTCAAATTAGTTTGTAATAGTCTTGTGAGAATCATCATACTCACCAACAAAAGAAAAGAATTAGAGAAAGAGAGATCTTTTGATTTGATTTGTGTAGATTTAGTTGTAGATGATTAGGCTTCCTCTTCTTAGTTTGTGACGGCTATGCTGAACTCCATGGTAGCAGCATGACGGTAGCTTCTCTAATTTTACAAGTGATTTAGGTCTAGGGTCTACCCACTTATTTATAGATTTTAGAATTCATTTAGGCCATTAGATTTAACCTAGAAATAACCGCAGCCGTTCAGACAAGATGGGGTTTATCTTGTTGACTCAGCAATGAGTCAGAAGTGACTCAGCAAACACTCAGCATATTAATAAACTTCTATTCATGTCATAAATATATATAAATTTTCTACAATGTACATATTAGATACATCCCCCTTTACTTATTATTGTTTTTATATACATATTAGATACATCCCCTCTCTTACACACTTATTAATATTTTTATATTCATATTAGATACATCCCCTCTCTTACATACTTATTAATATTTTTATATTCATATTAGATACATCCCCTCTTCTACACACTTATTATTATTTTAGCAACTTTAGTGTTAATAGAAAATTCGGGGTGTTACAATTTCCCAAATCTTTCATCTCAAATTCCTTACTAAGCTCCATCTTCAACTCCGAAATTTTAGACATGCTCTTAGAAGCTATCAACATATCATCAACATAAAGTAACAAATAGATGATGTCATCATTACATTTTTAAAATAGACACATTGGTCCTTAAAGCTTCTAGAGTAACCATGTGAAATCATAAACTTATCAAATTTCTTATACACTGTCTAGGAGATTGTTTTAAGCCATAAAGAGATTTGTTAAGTTTACAAACATGACCTGGTCTGCTGCTATCAATGAACCCATCTGGCTGCTGTAGGTAAATGTCCTCCTCAAGATCACCATGCAAGAATGCTGTCTTGGCATCTAATTGTTCCAAATCCATGTCGAAGTGAGCAACTAATGCCAAAAAAATGTGAATGGAAGTGTGTCTAACAACTGGAGAAAAAATATCATGAAACTCCACATCTTTCTTCTGAACATAACCCTTCGCCACTAATCTTGCTTTGTACCTCAAGTCACCATTGCCGCCATCTTTCACCTTATAGATCCATTTACATCCAATTGCTCTCTTGTTGGAAGGAAGTGGCACTAAATCCCCAAGTGTGATTTTTGTGCAAAGACTCAATCTCCTTCTCCATTGCTACTAGCCAATTGGAGCTATCGATTGAACTAATGGCATCTTTGTAGTCTCTTGGTTCATCATGAAATATGCTTAATGCATAAGCTGCCATGTCATCAAAGTCAATATCTTCAATGCTTAATCCCACAAAATCATCAAGCCATGTAGGTCTTTTCTTCTCTCTCGTTGGTCGAGTGTGAATTTGAGCTCCACCTTGAGGTTGATCTTCTGACTCTTCCCTATCAACCAAGGTGTCATCGAAATCACCATTTTTACTCGTATGGAAGTCTGATGATCTGCCTTGTGTTTGGTATTCTGAATTTGTCCTCTCAACATCATCATTAACTGAAGAAGAAGGCTCCACCTTCAACATAGCCTTCTCATCAAATGTAACATGCCTGCTAGTAACAATCTTCTGGGTAGTAGGACACCACATCCTATACCCCTTAATTCCTTCCTTATATCCAAGAAAAATACACTTGCGCGATCTTGGATCCAACTTCCCTTTGCTCTCATGCACATAAGCCGGACAACCAAACACTCTGAGAAAGGAATATGATACAGTCCCCCCGTCCATACTTCTTTAGGAATATTCATATCTATGGCGGTAGAAGGTGTGCGGTTGATAAGGAAAACCGCCGTAGATAATGCTTCTGTCCAAAATCTCTTATTTAATCTCGTAGTCAGCCGTAAGCAACGAGTTCTTTCCGACAAAGTCCGAATCATTCTCTCTACAACCCTATTTGACTGAGGGTCTCCTAGTGTGATGTAATGTCTTTTAATTCCCTCGGACTCACAAAATTTGATGAATTTTTGAGAAGTGAATTCACCACCATTATCTGAACGAAGAACCTTCACTTTCTTTCCAGACTACTTCTCAACAAGAGATTTCCAACTTTGAAACCTATCAAAAGTTTCATCTTTGGACTTCGTAAAGTAAACCCATACTTTTCCAGAAAAATCATCAACAAATGAAACGAAATATCTGGCTCCTCCAAAAGATAGGCAAGGTGCGGGGCCCCAAACATCAGTATGAACATACTCTAAAACATCTTTAGACTTATGCTCTGCAATGCCAAAAGAAACCTTCGTCTGCTTTCCAAGTACACATCCTTCACAAAAGTCAAATTTTGAATGATGAACGCCGTCAATAAATCCTCGCTTTCTCAATACTTCTAAATTGCGCTCTCCAATGTGGCCCTTACGAAAATGCCACAATCTGGTAGAATCGGAATCAACTGAATCAATAACCGAAGCAGGCTCCACAACAGCAGTTGTACCCTTCAGCAAATACAGATTTTCAGTTTTTACCCCTTTCATTACTATCAATGAGCCATTTGTAATTTTTAATAAATCTTTTTCTATTACACACTTTAAGCCAGAATTGCACAATGCTCCAACTGAAATCAAACTACGCCTTAAATCAGGCACATGCCTGACATCACATAAAGTACGAACAACACCATCAAACATCCTGATTTTTACTGTTCCAAAACCAATCATGCGACAAGAAGCATTATTTCCCATGAGAACCTCTCCTCCATCAAGTAGACAATAAGTGGAAAAAGAGTGCCTATCAGGTGTCATGTGATAGGATGCTCTCGAGTCAATAATCCACAAAGTACTCTTCATAGGAGAGACGAAAACTGTAAAAATGCCAGGATCATTATCTGAATCTGATGTCTCCGCTGTAGATGTTGAAGCCTTCTGGGGAACAACTTTGTTTTTATTCTCCAACTTGGGGCAACTTGCAATATAATGTCCAGGTTTTCTGCAATAATGACAAACTCCCTTCCGGGCTCCTCTTGACTGAGATCTGGACATTGCTCTATCTCCACTATGATTGGGTCTACTTTTACTTCTTCCTTTCTGTGCAACAAGGCTTTCAGAATCATTCTCCGTGCTCATGCTTGCTAACTTTCCTCTCAACATCTCGTTATGCAAACTTGTCTTCACATCCTCCAAGCAAATAGACGAACGTCCATAGATCATAGAGTTAACAAAAGTGTTATACTCTGCAGGTAAAGAACATAAAAGAATAACAGCTTGCACCTCATCCTCAATCTTTACATCAGTTGCTCGAAGATTCATGACAAGTGTGTTGAGGGCATCTATATGAGCAAATACATCTGTTCCGGGCCTCATTTTGAAAGAATAGAGTTGTTGCTGTAAGATGATGCGGTTGGTGAGAGACTTGTCGTAGAACTTTCTCTGAAGAGCATCCCACAATTCCTTAGCAGTTTTCACATGAAAAAACTCTCTAAGTACTTCATCAGAAAGACTAAGCTGGATGGTTGTAAGAGCATCCTCTTCCAATTCATCTAACTCTTTAGGTGTTAATTTCTTCAATTTCTCTGGATTTGAGACAACTTTAAATGTCCTCTCTTTCTTCAACACCGCTTCCATCTTCAACTTCCATGTGCCAAAATCCCCATTTCCATCAAACCTAGCGACTCCATAATTTGTAGCGCTTCTACCACCGCTATTCTTTGCGGAATTTGACATGGTTGAAAAAGTCTTTGAACATGACAACCTGGCTCTGATACCAATCTATAGTGCAAAATCAGAGTTTGGGCAGCGGAATACAAATAAACCCAATGATCTAGTCTGTCAACAATTTCAACAACGCCAAAAAATAAATACAAGTGGCACGAATTATAGAGAGAACAAAAAAATAGAAAATAGAGGAAAGAGCACACCAATTTTTAACGTGGTTCGGCGTTTCCTACGTCTACGGAGACCCAACAACTTTTATTTCTCAGTGAAGAAATGAGTACAAAAGATTACGAAAGAGAGAAGACTAATGGTGGATTTCATGCTTCATACAATAACATGACCCCTGTTTATATAGAGAGATTTCTTGGGGATAAAGAAGAGAAGTTTCTAGATTACTTGGACATGAAGGAAAGATAAATATAATAACTTTCTTGATTTAATTGGAGCATAAATGGATGGCACAATTGTGGTCTCAATCTCTTTCCCTAAGTAAACTGATTCTTCATTAATTGCTTGATCTTTTATTTTTCTTCCACAAACTTCCTCTTATATCTTTCTATATACAAGCCAATTAATTGATTGATAATCTATCAATTTCTTTCCTTCTCCACTAATATTTGAATCATTAATTTCAACACTTTAAGTTATCTGAATTCCTGAATGCTATATAAAACTTGGGGCCAAGCTCAGGCTTCAAATAACCATTACATAAATTTGCATTAAAATTTAGGCCATCGTGTCCTGGATGTGTGTATTCTTTATAAGGGAGGGTTGAATTGAATTCAAGAAAATGCCTTGGTAATCTCTCTTCAAAAGCACATAAAGGAGGCCAATATTTAAGATTTAGCATTTCAGGCTAACCATTCTTGTACATTCGACCCTCCATTCGGCTTTTAAAGAAGGAGACTATCCCAATATTAACCTAAAAAACAGAATGGTGGTTTATATAAACACTTACTGTGAATTGCATTGTAGGTAAAGGTGCCTGATGAACAGTGATTGAGCGAACTTGCATTATAAGACACTGTAAACTTCAGTTCAGCTGAGAAGTAAATGCTGAAAGTAGGATATTTAAATTCGCTAAATACTTTCTGCTAATAGTTGATTAAGCTTAAGTCTAAAATAAAATCCATAATGCAATGCAAAAGCTTCATTTTCCATCATTCAAACGAACTCTATGTTGGCATTTTTTTATAACTTTAGAGAGCTATATAGTTTGTTCACAAAACCAATTGGTTGTTGTGAACTATAGCCTCTTAGTATTTATCTTGGATTTTAGTTGATTATTTTTCTATGTGGGACTATTATTTTTATCGCTCCCCCTTCACGTGTGCGTATTTTGAGCCATCTACGTGAACATAGTATTTTGGATGGAGTGGAGAACATATGGCGGTTAAGCACATATGTATTTTTTGCATTGGTTCTAATCCTGAGCTCTGATACCACTGTTGGCCTTTTTTATAACTTTAGAGAGCTATATAGTTTGTTCACAAAACCAATTGGTTGTTGTGAACTATAGCCTCTTAGTATTTATCCTGGATTTTAGTTGATTATTTTTCGATGTGGGACTATTATTTTCATCACTCTATACAAAAGAAGACGTGAGCCCTACATCTAGCTCATATTTTCTAAAGCTACAAAATATAAATTTAAAAAAAAAATCATGGTAATTTATCCATGAACAGATCTTAAATCCAAGTAGCTTATAGATTGTTCATTTAAACGAAAAGGAGAAAACCAATCATGAAAAAGAAAAGAAAAGGAATTATAAAGAAAAAGGCTAAGTTTTTTTAACATAGAATTTCATTTAAGGCCAAAAAAAAAAGGGCAGCAAAACTTTGTGTGCTGCTTTGGAACTTCCATTTGCAAGCATCTTTTTTTTCTTTAAAAAAAGGCAAATTTTATCCAGGATGGTTATTTATGAATCTTTGTTTCAGTTGTATGATTTTTGGGTACCCACGAGTACACCGTCCTATTCATATTCAACTAGTTTAGCTTTGTAGATCACTGTTACGAAAAATCTTGAAATCCTATGATTTGAATCCCGTTTAAAATCAAATCTCTCCATTAGGATTAGATTTATAATCCGATTCAAACCTACCTGATACCACGGGTGTAGAAATCTAAATTTCTACACCCTGAAAAATCTAAATTTCTCCAACAAATTGTGATGGCAGGTCGAACAAATTGTGATAGCATGGAATTCGAACCGAATTCAAACAAAAACACGCAGGTCGAACAAAAATACGCAGGTGGAACAAAAAAAATACGCAACTATCGAAAGCAGAAACTTCAAGTTCCAACTAACCCTAGCCGATTCCATTCCTCCGCCGTCGCTTCCCTTCTGTTGCCGCCACCGCCTCCGAAGCCTCTCCAGCGCCGCCACCGCCTCCGAAGCCTCTCCAGCGCCGCCTCCTCCTCTCTAATGCCGCCACCAGAATCCCCTCAGGTATAATGTCGTGCTTTGCTATTTTAGGGTGCGTTCTCGACGAATGGAAACGGGGCATTTGAGCATTACGTTTGAGCGGGAAACGTGAGCGTGGTACTCTAGTGAACGGGGGAATGTGTTTTTAGCTGCGAACGGGGTATTTGAACGTGGTATCTAAGCGGGGTATTTAATTGTTAAATTAATGGTTTTGATTTAATTTATGTACTGATTTTTAATTGGACCGTTAAATCTACTTAGCGAATGTGTTTTTACCATGTTAAAAAAAGTGAAAAATGACATTAAGCATTAACAAATAGTCTACATTAGGCATTAAGCAATAATAATGCAGTGTACAACAAAACACTAAAAATTTGGTTGAAGTTGGGACTTGATCTCTGGTGTCTCTCCAACAAGCCATGTGCATTTACCAACTAAGTTATATTTACTTTTAATTTCAAGTGAGAACAGACAGATTAATTACCTTGTATCGGACGCGTCCAACGCCATAGGTATAATTTTCAGCGTTCGGAAATCGTGGCATTTGAACGGAGTAAAACTCGTTGGCGTCCGATGCATCGGACACGACTGAAAACGTCAGCATGGCATTTTTTGACTGCGAACGCACCCTTAATGTATGTACAGAGCTGTAGTGCCCGTAGCCTTGCTATCAGTGATAAATCGAAATTGAATAATGAAGGTTGTGACGGTTTCATGTTAGCCCTAAACAGAAATTGAATAATAAGAAATGTCATTTTTTTTTCCTTATTTCAGGCCACGTCCATTTCCGCCCCCACTAATATTGCCCACCCTGTTTTTTATACACAATGGATCATACTCCTCCTTTTACTTTTCCACCCCGATATGTTCCAGAATTACCTTTAAAATTTACCATTTCATTGATGATAACTTAACTTTAACAATAGAATTTAAAAATAAAATCAATAAAGTAATAATTCATAATTATTTTTTTAATTAATCATGCAATATAAAAAAGTTACATTTCAGTTTAATTCAAAAAAAGTTGAACTATAAATATTTTTTTAAAGAGGAAAAATTAAAATAAAATATTATTCTTTTCTTGAAAAAGAGTATTGTCTTCTTTAAATCATTTGTCGTTTCGTTCTCATAATATTTTTATCATGAATAAAATGCATAATAGAATGAAAAAATGAATATACTAAGTACAGTAATATATAGGGGTGGATTTGTCACTTTATTTTTTTAACTTTTTAGTAGGGTGGATAAAGCAAAAGCTGGAGAGCTAATAGAATTGGCCATTTTTTAATTTTTAATAAGAACTAATATTGTACACAGGCTTTGATTAGCTATTGCCTTTTTTTTTACACTGCACTACTGCAGATGGCAGCAGAAATAGCAGCATCAAATGAATCTTATGATCCCACTAAGGAACCAGGCGAAAGGCTAAATCAGCCGATATCGGATGAAAATATAGATTTTGGCCTGATTTAAATAAAAAGGATGTGGTTCAATGCATTCTTTGTGGTAAGCAAATGCATTCAGGGGTTAGAAGATTGAAACGACATCTTGCAGGTGAATGTGCTGATGTAGCAATATGTCCAAAAACTACTCCGGAAATTATGAAAGAAATGAAAGACTATATTAATAAGCATGCAAAAAAGTCTGTGACATTGGATGATCTTGGTGATGATGATGAGGTTCATGAAGCACAACCAAGTGATGAGACATTGGCAGCTGCTTCTAATTCTACACCAAGTATCAGAACATTATCAAAAAGAAAGAATATGACTTTTACAGTGCCACAATCAACGGCAACAAAGTCTGCTTCTATACTCCGAAAGACCCCCAAAGAAGTCATAGTGGAAAGACATAGCATGGGTCCATTCCAAACTACACTTGAAAGTTCTACAAAGACCGAAGAAGAAGAAAATAGAGCGAAGATGCACATTGCAAACTTCTTCTATGAATGTGGCATACCATTCAATGCTGCAAATTCTAGAAATTATGAGATAATGGTTGAGTCTATAGGACAATTTGGACCGGGTTTGAAGCGGCCAACTTTTCATGAGTTAACAAGTATTCAAGAAACTAGTGATTGTGAGAGAAATGAAGAAGTCGAGCTAGATGACTATCTTTGAATTGATTGCCTCATTTGTATTTTTTTGTTGCACTTTATTAGGTTCCACGCTTGTTGAAACTTTTGTTTGGTTTGTGTGTTCTTTGAAATTTGCAATCTATTAAATTATATGCATCATCTGCTTCTTTTTGTCAATACGTTGCCACATATTTTATACTACGTCACATAATACACTTTCATTAATTTATCAATTGACATTACATAACATGTTATACAGCAGCAATACATAATTATATATTTTATACATCATTTTATATAACATGTTGCCCTGCAAGAATCACTTTTATGTCGCAGGCCTGTCACTAAAATTGATGTCTATCTATGGTTGTTGTCACTTAATATTGCTGCCCTGCAAGAAACAATATTCTCAGCACGTACAAACATCATAATGTTATGTCTAAAGCTCACCAATAAACGCGTTCATCCATGCCAAATACAGTTTCCGGGATGTCATCACTGGTTGATTGGATGCCTCGGATTCCAATTTCTGCTTGCAGTTTAAATGTATGTTCCAAGTCGATTTTCCACGCTTGTTGAAACTTTTGTTTGGTTTGTGTGTTCTTTGAAATTTGCAATCTATTAAATTATATGCATCATCTGCTTCTTTTTGTCAATACGTTGCCACATATTTTATACTACGTCACATAATACACTTTCATTAATTTATCAATTGACATTACATAACATGTTATATTGCAGCAATACATAATTATATATTTTATACATCATTTTATATAACATGTTGCCCTGCAAGAATCATTTTTATGTCGCAGGCCTGTCACTAAAATTGATGTCTATCTATGGTTGCTGTCACTTAATATTGCTGCCCCGCAAGAAACAATATTCTCAGCATGTACAAACATCATAATGTTATGTCTAAAGCTCACCAATAAACGCGTTCATCCATGCCAAATACAGTTTCCGGGATGTCATCACTGGTTGATTGGGTGCCTCGGATTCCAATTTCTGCTTGCAGTTTAAATGTATGTTCCAAATCGATGTTCCAAATAAGAAGAGAGACTTTGTGAAACAAGTAGAGAAGCTGCTTCAGTTTTGTGACAGTGTCAAATTCAAGATGATCAACCCGAGGATAATAAATATATGTGATTAATAGACTTGCAAAGAAGGATGGTTCCAAATGGGGATATTTGGCAAATTACAGCAATCATTCAAGTATTGAGTGAGCATTTTGAGCAGTTGCAGTTGCCTAGACAATACAGATAGGCTGCCTTTCATTTCTTCCCTTGTTTGTGCAGGATACCTGACAACATGGTAAAATAATCAGAAAATGACAAAACTTCATATCTTTTCAGTAACACTCATTATATTGTACTAGCAAATAGAACTGGGTGGAAGAATCTATGGCAAAGCAAGTAGTGCAGTACCACTTAAACCAGCAACTAGAACCAAGAACTGGATCGTCTTCAGAACCCTATAGACATTGGTCGGAATCCTTCTCTTTTTGCCCTTATTAACCAAAAGTAGGGTATGAGAGAGATAATTATATAACAAATATGATACAGCAGTTGGTTGTCCCATACTGAGATCAGCAAACCGAGCAAAGTTTTAAAACGCGAAAAGCATACATGAGGTGAGGTGTAAACCTCGAAACGTTGAGACGTAAGCTTTTCGGGTAAAAATAAAACGCTAAGCACATATAGAAATTTTGACATTTTGAATCAACCGATGCGAAAAATGAAAACAAGTCATTTAAGATCCGACTTTGAACAAGTATGTTTTTATTGTAGATTAAGAATAAATAATTGAAACCCATATGATTCAAATTTCGATCTCTCGAGACTATTTGAACATTTCATCAAACTCCAATTTTAATTCCTTCTATCAATTCGGATCTATCCGCAAAAAATTATTCTGGAATTTAACGAAGCTTATTGAATATCAATAACAATGAGAAAATCCATTACATTACTCTTGATTGTTGTTTCATGAACAATCTGACTTGATCATATTGATATTGAAATTGAAAAGTAAAAAAATGCTAATTTTTAATTTCTTAAATTTAGTTCTTTTTTTGTTTTCATTAAATAATTAAAGTTTATTGACTTTTATTTGTGTCAACATCTACAACAAAGGTAAAAACATTTTTGAGTCATATGCCTCAACAGTCCGAGTCATGCGACGCGTACGCTTTATACGCTGTATGCCTCAAGTTCTAAAGGCATAAGCTTTAGAGGTAAAAGCTTTCTGGAATAAGCCTCAAGGCGTTTTATCTCTTATTTCCTCTAGTCGCTCCTTGAGGTAGGTTTTTTAAAACAATGACGTCGAGTATGTCAATGATATGATAAATGTACTTTTACATAAAACAATAAAACTTCTATGTGATGAAATTGCACAATTTAAGTGCAAAAACACTCTTTCGAATGTGATTAAGAATTATGAAGAAACAAATAATTATTAAATAAAATACAGAAAAATAGAAGAGAACAAGCTATTAACTACCCATATTTCTCACCTCCTTCCAAAGTTCTCAATATTCTTTTCCCATTAATAGAGATACTAAAGATATTATTGTATTTACTCCCCTAGAATTCCCCTTTTTCACAACTGATGTCATCTCCTGAAAGAGTGTGTCGTATGACCAAGTATAAAACGATGAAGACGAATCTTCAAAGATCAGCGTGCAATTTTTAAACATGTATCGTTGTAACAACCCGGAAAATCTGGGCCAGTTTAAAATTTTTATTTTGGCAATTTTAGCGAATTTTGAATATTTAAAATGAATTATTTTAAATAATATCGACGTGAAATTTATTTTGAATAGAATTCGACGTATATATTATATACGTCGTCGTTAGAATATATAATAATTATATATAATTAAAAAAGGAATTGAAAATGGCGCGGTAGTTCGAAAATTCGATTTCTAATTTCAAATGAATATACAGAATTCAATATAAGTCAGAATTGAACGAAACAAGAAATATTTGAATCTGTATAACTATATCTTTGTAACGAAGTTAACAAACTGGGATTTCATCTTAGGAATGATAAGATATGTCCAGTTTAAAATTAGAAATAGTCGCTGTGGAATTTATATATATATTTATATATATAAGGCCCTTAAAAATAGCAATTTTGCAAACGACCTCGGATTTCGACGAAACCAGTTTTGTTGGGTCCGTGATGTCGAGTTATTGCTAGATTCCAAATTTCATAATTTTTCGAATCAATATGTGAGCGTGGCAAAGGAAAACGCGTTTGACCAGTTTCAGTTGATTTTAATCGACTGGAAATTGGCCATTTTTCCAACGGTCTCAGAATTCGACGAAACTAGTTTTGTTAGGACCGTATCGTCAATACGAAGCTAGAAAATATTTTTCTGGAATTTTTAAAGTTAGTATGTGACCCCGGTAATTTGAAATGTACGTTTAAAATTCAATATAGTGATTTAAAAGTAAATTCAACGGAAACCGATCGTAACGATCGAAACAGTTTGCGATACATATACCATTGTGTTCGAAATGGGGGTATTTAGCTAGGGGCGACATTCGTTGGCTTTGATTTGAAGTTAGTACTAATTAACAAGTATTTTTGAATTGAAAATAATATTAAATAATAAAATAATATATAAATACATATTAACTCTGGGAAACCCTAATTTTATTCAGTTCGCCGCAAAACGAAATCAAGGGCTGAAACAAAGCGATTTTTTTGCAATTAATTTTTCCCAAATGAATTTGAGTTTCTTCATGAAATCAAAACAAACACTGGAGAGAATAGTCCGATCTTCAATTTGGTAGGGTTTTGATAGAGATCAGTGTTGGGATTTGCTTGAATTTTTGGGTCAAACCCCCGCCGTTCGAACGGTTTTTTGGTCAACTGGGGGGATCGAACTCCAAGGCGGCGTTGAGTACGGGTAGCTGATGTCAGGGCGGTCACCGAGGGCTGAACGGATCGGAGGTCGATGGCCTCTACTGGTGGCAGCGGTGGAAAATTAAAATGGAGCGATGTGGTCAAAACATCTTCGGCTGTTAAACGATGATAGGAAGAAAAGGTTTAACATTTTTTTTCTTCTTCTTTCTTATTTTCTGTTTTTTTATTTATCTTATTTATTTTACAGTTTAAATAAAATTCGATTTAAAATATATAATAGTACTTGTATATATAAAAAAAAATCAGTTTTTATTAGAAAAATATAACATGGTAGGAAAAAATCAGTATATAAAAAGAATTTAGCAGGGTTTTTGAAATAAAATTAGCAATGTTTTGTTTTAAAAATAGAAAACATATACTTTGTTTTAAAAATAGAAAACATATACTTTGTTTTAGAAATAGAAAACATATACTTTGTTTTAAAAATAGAAAACATATATTTTGTTTTTAAAGTAAGAAAAATATAGTTTTTATATATTGAACTTCGATAGAAAAATAGAATTTTTATATATTGAACTTCGATTTAAAAATAGAATTTTTATATATTGAACTTCGATAGAAAAATAGATTTTTATATATTGAATAGCGAAGTAAAAATTCGATTTTTATATATGTAGTGGCTACGGACGACGAAGCTGACGAAGATGCGAAAACAATGAAGATTTCTATCAATGAAGTGCCGTGGAGCTAGGATAGCTATATGTGAGAATTTCTCACCTTTCAATTTAATTTTTCTAGTTATATATATATACTAGGATGCAGACGGTGCTTAGTAGCACCCGACACAATCGTCCACAGACCATGGACTTGTTTGTTTGGTTGCATAGATTAGTTGAATTATTTGTTTGAATTGAATTGTTGGGTGAGATGAAATTGATTTGATTGATGTGTGAATGGCGTGGGCCTTCACTAGACCGGGGATAAGGCTAGGCCTCGTCCCGTTTCTAGTATCGTGCCGTTATGCCGCCAAAATTTTCTAAAATATGTTAGAAAATAAAAATATCATTTTATTGTGTAAATGAATTGAATAGAAATTCATAGGTTGAAATAAAATGTTTTATCGTTAAAAATATAATTTTTAACGTGAATGTGAATAAATGAATAGTTATAAACAAATCGGCCGATTTGTTTGTATATACACTGATTTGACTGATATTGATTGGGTCGATAAATTTCACACATCGCCCAACTGCACAAATAAAATCTGTGTTTGATTGTTTGAAACCCCACACGGGTGTTGGGATGAAATTTGAAGTTCACTCATCCTGATTGATTAAATATGTCGATCGATTGATTGACAGGCTGTTATAAGCGTTAGATATCTATATTTGATGCTTATACAGTGTAGTGCACTTTGGTTGATGGTTGATTATTTTTCAATGCTATTATACATGTGCTGTATGAAAATCCATATAATAACTTTATATGGTAATTGATTGGGCCTCATTCCAGTTTTTAAAATAGAAATATTTGAAATAGAAATATTCGAAATGGAATATTTGAAAATATCAATATATGAAGCCGTGTTGATTAGATTGACGCCATTTTGACGTGAACGATATTTATATCGATTTTATTCATTTTAAAATGAAATATTGAAAACGATTTCGAAATGAAATATTGAAAACGATTTCGAAATGAAATGAACTGAAAATGATTTCGAAATGAAATGAATTGAAAACGATTTCGAAATGAATTGAATTGAAAACGATTTCGAAATGAATTGAATTGAAAACGATTTCGAAATGAAATATTGAAAACGATTTCGAAATGAAATGAATTGAAAACGATTTCGAAATGAAATGAATTGAAAACGATTTCGAAATGAAATGAATTGAAAACGATTTCGAAATGAAATGAATTGAAAACGATTTCGAAATGAATTGAATTGAAAACGATTTCGAAATGAATTGAATTGAAAACGATTTCGAATTGAATTGAATTGTAAACGAATTCAAAATGAATTGAATTGAAAACGAATTCAAATTGAATTGAATAGAAATGAATTTTAAAACGAATTTATAGAGAAGAATTCAATTTTGCTTTGAATTGAAATGGAAGTTGAAATAGGTTTTGAAACGATTTTAAAACTATTTATATAATTCGTTTTGAATAGGAATCGACGAAATATATATTATATATATTATATATATAATATAATGGCCTGAATAGAACGCGCCGCGCTGCGGCAGTTCGCGAATTTCGACCATTGATTTCAAACGGACATTACGGGAGATCCGACCGTCGGATTCTCCTAAAACCGGAACCGTTGGGTTCGTATCGAAAAGAGCTTTCTAATGAATGTTAGAAATTTGAAATCTAACGGTTGGATTTGGAATTATGTCCAAATCAAATTTGAAAAAGGTCGCTGTAAGTGCAGTTCGATGGCCATTGTTGGAAATCGACTGTACGGGCCTTGATAAAATTATTAAAAATAGTAATAATTTGTGTAAAATCATAAGAAATGATTTAGAAAGAATTGGGATGAAAAACTCCATATTTGAAAAGATAAAAGTAGATTTTTATCGAAATGAACTAGTTTTGAACTAGAATTATAATTCTATTTATTTTTAAATAAATAAATTGAATTCGAAAAGGGTTTTAAAAGTAACCAAAATTCCAATGATTGCATTGGAGTGGATTTGAATCGAAATTGTCTTCGGAATATTTCGATGTTGGAATTCGTGATTATACAGGTGTTGTTATGGAAATTTGAAAGATATATATTTATATCGTTATTTCCAATACGGCATTTGTTAGTCGTAGAATTCGATATTGAATATAAGCCGATATATTTTCTATTCAGAGCCTTGTATTGAATATCGAATGTGATTTGGGTTTGTCGTGAATGGTGTCTTCACTAACACTGTTCTTGAACCCAGTTGAGAAATGATTAAATCTTTTTATTTAGATTTAATGAAGTGTACCAATTAAACGATATTTAATTGGAACTGAATTGGTATTGATTTTTGGGTTTATCGTGAACAGTGTTTTAAATAACACTCGTTCTTTAACCCGATAATTAATGGGATTGTGATTTTGGGTTTACCGTGAACCGTGTTTTATATGACACTGATTCTTTAACCCAGTTAACGATTAAAACTAAGTGGATTTTTAATGAATCTTTAATTAGATTGAAAAGATCGAAAATGGAGTACCACCAGTTTTGCTCCAGGCGATAGTTAAATCTTTAATTAGATTTGAACGTGAAATGGTAATTGAATTTACCGATAACACCGTGGTGTTAGATATGAAGTATTACCAGTTTTACTTCATGGGATGAATAGGTTGGGATTGGGAAATTAAAATAAATGATTACTTCGGTAAGGTTCGTTAATCCCGACGAGTTTGAATTGATATTCAAAAATAGATTAAAGAATAAATTCAAATAATTTATCTTGGATAAAATTAATGGGAACCTTTCCCTATGAATGTGAAATTTAGAAACTAACTGTCGGTTAGCTAAGCAGAATGGTTTTCTGGATATTGATCTGATGTTGGTTTCGGCCTTCGGGGTTAATATTTGGGGAATTATTCTCTTGATTAATTTACGGTTAGTGACTGATGAATTGGAATGAGGCGTATGTTGTGTTTTTGTAACACTTATTTAAAATATACGCGAGTTATTCGGAAAGACCGGGTTTATCCCATTCTGAATAACTGATACGACGATAAGTCGAAGATGAAGACGATGGTCGAAGACCGGAAGTCTTCACGTCGTTTGGGTGATTACTGATGATCTTGATTGGGCTGTACACCCAAGAAGATGGAAACAGTTAGTGATCGTCCAGACGTACTTGGAGATCGATGGATATGCGGGGTACTAGGTGCCTCCGGTTTCGTTCAGACCCAGAACGGACTTGTAAATGGACTGTGTGTCTGACATTGGATTTTAGTCCGTGTGATTGATCTCTATTAAATATATATCTGTTTGGCGGCGGAGAATTTATTCTCTTGCTTAACGCCCTTCTCTGAGACGTACGAGCTCAGGGGTTATATATTGATGGATATCAATCGCATGGAGTGAATTGCCAGTGGGGCATGCTAAGATGCAAATGATCAAGGCTTCTGTTGAAAAGCAAAGTCTTGTGGTTGATGATCGAAGCACGGCCTTTGTGGCGTAGCTTTGTGTAACGTTGATTCACGAGTATCACACCCGGTATGAATCAAAAACGGGAGACGGACCTCAGGGAGGGCATGCGTTTCTTTCTAGTTATGAGTGGCGTCAGTGCTTGAACTGGCTGACGAGTTTGACTCATGTGGATGTTACTTATTATTACTTGCTGAAAAGCGAGGCGCCTCGTGATATCGGTTTCGGCCGATGCTTCTGGTCGGCTGACGGGCCAGACTTACACCCCATAGGGTGGGGAAACGTAGTGTTCAGGCATTTTAATCCACATCGGTGGACCGGCCCTGACGATCCAAGGGCCCACCTGTGTCTGGGTCCTGAGACACGGACTAGAGCGTCTCGAATCGGTAGAGGATCTTGCCCCTAGCCTCGGTTCATACCATAAATGATAACCCAACTTCCAATACGACATTTGCGGTTTTGATTGTAAACTTATATATGGCGACATAGTGTTATGGGCCGTTCATGCCGCCTATGATTGATACTTATGATTTGAAGTTGTTTTATACACTATGCACTTATAATAGTATCAAATGATTTGTTTTAAACGTATCAAGCATTCTTTGGCTGTTATAAGGGAAAACCCTATCCCCCGGCTTGCGATGCATTGTGTGATAGGACCTGGGTCTTATAACAGCTTCATTTTTCTTTATTTAGCATTGCGCTGTTTGTTTTATGCACTGGTATTCTTGGGAGGAAACCCGATCCGTGTTATACGGCGTGGTCCCTTGATTTACCTAACTTTGAAATAAAGAATTAATAACTGTTTTAGTTCTCACACCAGTCACATGACTGACCTGGAGTTTATTGTTTTAACCTAAACTCTGGGTGCCCTTATTTTGACACGGGCAGCTAGTAGTTTTGGTTTTGCAGATTTATATTCACAGGATCCTGGTTTACAGCTGGAACGATATCCGGAAAGCTTTGTATCCGTATATCTCATTCTAGTTGTGTATTGTATTATTTTCCGCTGCTATGTATTTAAATGTAATTTAAATCTCTGATATTTCTGTGTAATATTCATTTATACTCTGTATATTCTTGTAATCTGATGCATTGTTGTAATATACAATGAAATGTTCTTCTGTATGCGTTCTGCTGTGGTTTGTTCTCGAACTATCCGACGCTTTCCTTTACGGGGAAGTTGCGGGTCTTCACACGTGGTATCAGAGCTTTGGTTTACAAAGCTAGAGAACAAGACACATTAGAACCATACGAAAGAATTCATCAGATATTGGATTAGTAATATCCAATGGGAATGACTCGTTAGAGATAGGATCAGTAGTATCCTAGAACGAGTGTGAAGAGTATATTTTTCAAATGAAAACAAACTTTTGTTTTGAAAATTTAAATCAATTATTCGTATTTGATTATTTATTTATATTGATTTGGACAATCCGATATATAAAGATTTTGCATATGCGTCTTGCAAACGTGTATTCGAAGTTTTAATATACTGGATGGTTATAGAATCATACTCTAGTTGCCCGGGGATAATTCTGGTGATGGGGCACTGTCGCCAGTATTTATTTTCGAGCGACGAAAGTGAGATTTCTATATGTTTCCATTAGGCTGGTGTGAGAACCAAAACTTATATATATCTAGAACACATTGTTGTGATTTGACATCAAAAACATGATTTTTTGTATATGTATCAAAATTATGAATTTGAAACTCTAATGCACTAATTGATTGATGTTTGTGTTGTTTGTTCATTTGTTTGCTAATTTTGAACCGTTAGCCTAATTGAAACAAATATTGAATTGTATTGAAATTTGGTCGCATTTGCTTGCATATACAAATACTTACATTGAACAGGTCATAGCAAGGAGGCTAGAGCCAAAGAATAAAATTTGTTTGCCCGACAAATAGGTACATGTTTACTACATAATTTACTGTTTTGTTTGGGTGATGATGATTTTGTGAGCCTATTGGCTAGCCGCTTGGCTTTTTCTTTTTCTTTTTGAGATCTGAAGGACCGGGGAAGCTATTTGAAATTCCCCGATGCTCCCGGTGCAGGGGAGGTTATGGCGAAATTTTTCGAAAATTTAGGGTGTTAGCCAAATTTTTGAAATTTTGAAAATTCTCAGAAACTAAAGAGTTGGAGAATGGAAGCCAGATCGAACGTAGAGTTGAATTATCAAACCACTTTCGACTTTGTTCCTTTTCGGGGACGAAAAGTTTTAAGTGGGGGAGATTGTAACAACCCGGAAAATCTGGGCCAGTTTAAAATTTTTATTTTGGCAATTTTAGCGAATTTTGAATATTTAAAATGAATTATTTTAAATAATATCGACGTGAAATTTATTTTGAATAGAATTCGACGTATATATTATATACGTCGTCGTTAGAATATATAATAATTATATATAATTAAAAAAGGAATTGAAAATGGCGCGGTAGTTCGAAAATTCGATTTCTAATTTCAAATGAATATACAGAATTCAATATAAGTCAGAATTGAACGAAACAAGAAATATTTGAATCTGTATAACTATATCTTTGTAACGAAGTTAACAAACTGGGATTTCATCTTAGGAATGATAAGATATGTCTAGTTTAAAATTAGAAATAGTCGCTGTGGAATTTATATATATTTATATATATATAAGGCCCTTAAAAATAGCAATTTTGCAAACGACCTCGGATTTCGACGAAACCAGTTTTGTTGGGTCTGTGATGTCGAGTTATTGCTAGATTCCAAATTTCATAATTTTTCGAATCAATATGTGAGCGTGGCAAAGGAAAACGCGTTTGACCAGTTTCAGTTGATTTTAATCGACTGGAAATTGGCCATTTTTCCAACGGTCTCAGAATTCGACGAAACTAGTTTTGTTAGGACCGTATCGTCAATACGAAGCTAGAAAATATTTTTCTGGAATTTTTAAAGTTAGTATGTGACCCCGGTAATTTGAAATGTACGTTTAAAATTCAATATAGTGATTTAAAAGTAAATTCAACGGAAACTGATTGTAACGATCGAAACAGTTTGCGATACATATACCATTGTGTTCGAAATGGGGGTATTTAGCTAGGGGCGACATTCGTTGGCTTTGATTTGAAGTTAGTACTAATTAACAAGTATTTTTGAATTGAAAATAATATTAAATAATAAAATAATATATAAATACATATTAACTCTGGGAAACCCTAATTTTATTCAGTTCGCCGCAAAACGAAATCAAGGGCTGAAACAAAGCGATTTTTTTGCAATTAATTTTTCCCAAATGAATTTGAGTTTCTTCATGAAATCAAAACAAATACTGGAGAGAATAGTCCGATCTTCAATTTGGTAGGGTTTTGATAGAGATCAGTGTTGGGATTTGCTTGAATTTTTGGGTCAAACCCCCGCCGTTCGAACGGTTTTTTGGTCAACTGGGGGGATCGAACTCCAAGGCGGCGTTGAGTACGGGTAGCTGATGTCAGGGCGGTCACCGTGGGCTGAACGGATCGGAGGCCGATGGCCTCTACTGGTGGCAGCGGTGGAAAATTAAAATGGAGCGATGTGGTCAAAACATCTTCGGCTGTTAAACGATGATAGGAAGAAAAGGTTTAACATTTTTTTTTCTTCTTCTTTCTTATTTTCTGTTTTTTTATTTATCTTATTTATTTTACAGTTTAAATAAAATTCGATTTAAAATATATAATAGTACTTGTATATAAAAAAAAAATCAGTTTTTATTAGAAAAATATAACATGGTAGGAAAAAATCAGTATATAAAAAGAATTTAGCAGGGTTTTTGAAATAAAATTAGCAATGTTTTGTTTTAAAAATAGAAAACATATACTTTGTTTTAAAAATAGAAAACATATACTTTGTTTTAGAAATAGAAAACATATACTTTGTTTTAAAAATAGAAAACATATACTTTGTTTTTAAAGTAAGAAAAATATAGTTTTTATATATTGAACTTCGATAGAAAAATAGAATTTTTATATATTGAACTTCGATTTAAAAATAGAATTTTTATATATTGAACTTCGATAGAAAAATAGATTTTTATATATTGAATAGCGAAGTAAAAATTCGATTTTTATATATGTAGTGGCTACGGACGACGAAGCTGACGAAGATGCGAAAACAATGAAGATTTCTATCAATGAAGTGCCGTGGAGCTAGGATAGCTATATGTGAGAATTTCTCACCTTTCAGTTTAATTTTTCTAGTTATATATATATACTAGGATGCAGACGGTGCTTAGTAGCACCCGACACAATCGTCCACAGACCATGGACTTGTTTGTTTGGTTGCATAGATTAGTTGAATTATTTGTTTGAATTGAATTGTTGGGTGAGATGAAATTGATTTGATTGATGTGTGAATGGCGTGGGCCTTCACTAGACCGGGGATAAGGCTAGGCCTCGTCCCGTTTCTAGTATCGTGTCGTTATGCCGCCAAAATTTTCTAAAATATGTTAGAAAATAAAAATATCATTTTATTGTGTAAATGAATTGAATAGAAATTCATAGGTTGAAATAAAATGTTTTATCGTTAAAAATATAATTTTTAACGTGAATGTGAATAAATGAATAGTTATAAACAAATCGGCCGATTTGTTTGTATATACACTGATTTGACTGATATTGATTGGGTCGATAAATTTCACACATCGCCCAACTGCACAAATAAAATCTGTGTTTGATTGTTTGAAACCCCACACGGGTGTTGGGATGAAATTTGAAGTTCACTCATCCTGATTGATTAAATATGTCGATCGATTGATTGACAGGCTGTTATAAGCGTTAGATATCTATATTTGATGCTTATACAGTGTAGTGCACTTTGGTTGATGGTTGATTATTTTTCAATGCTATTATACATGTGTTGTATGAAAATCCATATAATAACTTTATATGGTAATTGATTGGGCCTCATTCCAGTTTTTAAAATAGAAATATTTGAAATAGAAATATTCGAAATGGAATATTTGAAAATATCAATATATGAAGCCGTGTTGATTAGATTGACGCCATTTTGACGTGAACGATATTTATATCGATTTTATTCATTTTAAAATGAAATATTGAAAACGATTTCGAAATGAAATATTGAAAACGATTTCGAAATGAAATGAATTGAAAATGATTTCGAAATGAAATGAATTGAAAACGATTTCGAAATGAATTGAATTGAAAACGATTTCGAAATGAATTGAATTGAAAACGATTTCGAAATGAATTGAATTGAAAACGATTTCGAAATGAAATATTGAAAACGATTTCGAAATGAAATGAATTGAAAACGATTTTGAAATGAAATGAATTGAAAACGATTTCGAAATGAAATGAATTGAAAACGATTTCGAAATGAAATGAATTGAAAACGATTTCGAAATGAAATGAATTGAAAACGATTTCGAAATGAATTGAATTGAAAACGATTTCGAAATGAATTGAATTGAAAACGATTTCGAATTGAATTGAATTGAAAACGAATTCAAAATGAATTGAATTGAAAACGAATTCAAATTGAATTGAATAGAAATGAATTTTAAAACGAATTTATAGAGAAGAATTCAATTTTGCTTTGAATTGAAATGGAAGTTGAAATAGGTTTTGAAACGATTTTAAAACTATTTATATAATTCGTTTTGAATAGGAATCGACGAAATATATATTATATATATTATATATATAATATAATGGCCTGAATAGAACGCGCCGCGCTGCGGCAGTTCGCGAATTTCGACCATTGATTTCAAACGGACATTACGGGAGATCCGACCGTCGGATTCTCCTAAAACCGGAACCGTTGGGTTCGTATCGAAAAGAGCTTTCTAATGAATGTTAGAAATTTGAAATCTAACGGTTGGATTTGGAATTATGTCCAAATCAAATTTGAAAAAGGTCGCTGTAAGTGCAGTTCGATGGCCATTGTTGGAAATCGACTGTACGGGCCTTGATAAAATTATTAAAAATAGTAATAATTTGTGTAAAATCATAAGAAATGATTTAGAAAGAATTGGGATGAAAAACTCCATATTTGAAAAGATAAAAGTAGATTTTTATCGAAATGAACTAGTTTTGAACTAGAATTATAATTCTATTTATTTTTAAATAAATAAATTGAATTCGAAAAGGGTTTTAAAAGTAACCAAAATTCCAATGATTGCATTGGAGTGGATTTGAATCGAAATTGTCTTCGGAATATTTCGATGTTGGAATTCGTGATTATACAGGTGTTGTTATGGAAATTTGAAAGATATATATTTATATCGTTATTTTCAATACGGCATTTGTTAGTCGTAGAATTCGATATTGAATATAAGCCGATATATTTTCTATTCAGAGCCTTGTATTGAATATCGAATGTGATTTGGGTTTGTCGTGAATGGTGTCTTCACTAACACTGTTCTTGAACCCAGTTGAGAAATGATTAAATCTTTTTATTTAGATTTAATGAAGTGTACCAATTAAACGATATTTAATTGGAACTGAATTGGTATTGATTTTTGGGTTTATCGTGAACAGTGTTTTAAATAACACTCGTTCTTTAACCCGATAATTAATGGGATTGTGATTTTGGGTTTACCGTGAACCGTGTTTTATATGACACTGATTCTTTAACCCAGTTAACGATTAAAACTAAGTGGAGTTTTAATGAATCTTTAATTAGATTGGAAATAGAGAATGGAGTATCACCAGTTTTACTCCAGGCGATAGTTAAATCTTTAATTAGATTTGAACGTGAAATGGTAATTGAATTTACCGATAACACTGTGGTGTTAGATATGAAGTATTACCAGTTTTACTTCATGGGATTAATAGGTTGGGATTGGGAGATTAAAACAAATGATTACTTCGGTAAGGTTCGCTAATTCCGACTAGTTTGAATTGATATTCAAAAGTAGATTAAAGAATAAATTCAAGAATTTATCTTTGATAAAATTAATGGGAACCTTTCCCTATGAATGTGAAATTCAGAAACTAACTGTCGGTTAGCTAAGCAGAATGGTTTCCTGGATATTGATCTGATGTTGGTTTCGGCCTTCGGGGTTAATATTTGGGGAATTATTCTCTTGATTAATTTACGGTTAGTGACTGATGAATTGGAATGAGGCGTATGTTGTGTTTGTGTAACACTTATTTAAAATATACGCGAGTTATTCGGAAAGTCCGGGTTTATCCCATTCTGAATAACTGATACGACGATAAGTCGAAGATGAAGACGATGGTCGAAGACCGGAGGTCTTCACGTCGTTTGGGTGATTACTGATGATCTTGATTGGGCTGTACACCCAAGAAGATGGAAACAGTTAGTGATCGTCCAGACGTACTTGGAGATCGATGGATATGCGGGGTACTAGGTGCCTCCGGTTTCGTTCAGACCCAGAACGGACTTGTAAATGGACTGTGTGTCTGACATTGGATTTTAGTCCGTGTGATTGATCTCTATTAAATATATATCTGTTTGGCGGTGGAGAATTTATTCTCTTGCTTAACGCCCTTCTCTGAGACGTACGAGCTCAGGGGTTATATATTGATGGATATCAATCGCATGGAGTGAATTGCCAGTGGGGCATGATAAGATGCAAATGATCAAGGCTTCTGTTGAAAAGCAAAGTCTTGTGGTTGATGATCGAAGCACGGCCTTTGTGGCGTAGCTTTGTGTAACGTTGATTCACGAGTATCACACCCGGTATGAATCAAAAACGGGAGACGGACCTCAGGGAGGGCATGCGTTTCTTTCTAGTTATGAGTGGCGTCAGTGCTTGAACTGGCTGACGAGTTTGACTCATGTGGATGTTACTTATTATTACTTGCTGAAAAGCGAGGCGCCTCGTGATATCGGTTTCGGCCGATGCTTCTGGTCGGCTGACGGGCCAGACTTACACCCCATAGGGTAGGGAAACGTAGTGTTCAGGCATTTTAATCCACATCGGTGGACCGGCCCTGACGATCCAAGGGCCCACCTGTGTCTGGGTCCTGAGACACGGACTAGAGCGTCTCGAATCGGTAGAGGATCTTGCCCCTAGCCTCGGTTCATACCATAAATGATAACCCAACTTCCAATACGACATTTGCGGTTTTGATTGTAAACTTATATATGGCGACATAGTGTTATGGGCCGTTCATGCCGCCTATGATTGATACTTATGATTTGAAGTTGTTTTATACACTATGCACTTATAATAGTATCAAATGATTTGTTTTAAACGTATCAAGCATTTTTTGGCTGTTATAAGGGAAAACCCTATCCCCCGGCTTGCGTTGCATTGTGTGATAGGACCTGGGTCTTATAACAGCTTCATTTTTCTTTATTTAGCATTGCGCTGTTTGTTTTATGCACTGGTATTCTTGGGAGGAAACCCGATCCGTGTTATACGGCGTGGTCCCTTGATTTACCTAACTTTAAAATAAAGAATTAATAACTGTTTTAGTTCTCACACCAGTCACATGACTGACCTGGAGTTTATTGTTTTACCCTAAACTCTGGGTGCCCTTATTTTGACACGGGCAGCTAGTAGTTTTGGTTTTGCAGATTTATATTCACAGGATCCTGGTTTACAGCTGGAACGATATCCGGAAAGCTTTGTATCCGTATATCTCATTCTAGTTGTGTATTGTATTATTTTCCGCTGCTATGTATTTAAATGTAATTTAAATCTCTGATATTTCTGTGTAATATTCATTTATACTCTGTATATTCTTGTAATCTGATGCATTGTTGTAATATACAATGAAATGTTCTTCTGTATGCGTTCTGCTGTGGTTTGTTCTCGAACTATCCGACGCTTTCCTTTACGGGGAAGTTGCGGGTCTTCACAATCGTGTATGATAAAGTTAAAAGGATAATATGGTAATATCATGAAAAATGTAATTGCAGTGTCATTTATGCATCCAATAACAAATTTTATGATATACACATATGTGGTGCAATTCTTTAGGAGCCACACTGTTATGTCATATTACTGGCTGTCATTTATGTTTAGTAAAATAAATGTATTATGGTGCTCGAAAATGCATGCGCATATGCAGAGGCACATAACATACAAAATTTGAATTCCCCAATTCCTTCAAGTTATTCACTCGTTATAGTGTCCTATTGTTGGGTACTCAAGTAGATTCTTATAAGGAGAGGCTAACAGTTTGGTTTCCTTATCGAGCATGATAGGGTGATTTCAGTATAGTGAGATTTCTCATCAACTGACAAGCTAAACAAAAAGTTAAAAGCTTGACCCATTAACATAAGCAAGAAAAGCTATAGCTAAAATCTAGTATGTTAACATCTTGAGTTTGCCTAAACCTTTTTTTTTTTTTTTGATTTTTTTGGAGGGGGGGGGTCCACAAGTCTTATGTAGTAAGAGATTTTATACCACGTACATTCCTTATAATTATTTTATAAATTTCTAGATTAAAGTTTCAACATAGTTTTGAAATAATAAATGAACAATATAAAGCAAAAAAAAGAATTTTTTTGGTTGGAAAAGAGTTTTGAACTTGTAACATTAACTACATTCCAAATTTTCCATTTGAAAATAGATGTTAAGTCCGGTTTTTTGTGAGATTAAACTCATGCCCTCTTGTTTGCATACCATTTTTTTTCTATTTCAATTATTAATAAAAATACACTACAAGTCAACATATGTCCAGTGCTTTGAATCACACCGTGGCGACCCAAACTTCCCCGGGCTCCGAAGAGAAGAGGAAGAACGGATTGCTTTGAGGACAAGATGAATCTGAACGTAAATAGAAGAACATTTCATTGCTTATTACAACAATTCCATCAGAATACAAGAATATAACAGAGTATGAATAAATAATATACATTCGACAAATATCAGAGATTTAAATTACATTTAAATACATAGCAGCGGAAAAATAATACAAAACGCAACTGAAAGAGATGAACAGATACAGAGCTTTCTGAATATCATTCCAGCTATAAACTAGGATTCTGTGAATATAAATCTGCAAAACCAAAGCTATTAACTGCCCGTGTGCAAAATAGGGGCACCCAGATTTCAGGTTAAAACAATAAACTCCAGGTCAGTCATGTGACTGGTGTGAGAACTAAAACAGTTATTTAAAACTTTACTTCAAAATCAGATATATCAAGGGACCATGTCGTATAACACGGAACGGGTTTCCTCCCAAGAATACCAACAATACAGCGCAATGCTTTTTGGAAAAATGAGGCTATTATAAGACCCATGTCTCATCACACAATGCAACGTAAGTAGGAGGATAAGGTTTTTTCCTTATAATAGCCAAACATGCTTGGTACGTTAAAACAAATCATTTGATATTATTATAAGTACATAGTGTATAAAACAACTTCAAATATAAATGTATCAATCGTAGACGGCATGGGTACCATATATCATGTCGCTAATACTAGGCTCTACAATCAAAACCGCAATTGTTACGTATTGGAAGTTGGATTTTCGTCTGTGAACCAAGGCAAGGGATCGTCATTACCGCTTCGAGACTGTCTAGTCCGAGCCTCAGGAACAGCCGCAACTGCACCTTGGATCTTCAGGGCCGTTCCACACGGAGTGGATTAAAATGCCTGAACAATGCGTTTCCCCGCCCTTTGGGGCGTAAACTGGTCATATCCCGACCAACACATCGGCCCCGGAACGACTGATATAACTGAGGCGCCTCGCTATCCATCATCCACATAAGTAAAACGTCAGGGCTTGCAAAACGCTAACACCTGTAACGACCCGGAAAATCTGAACCAATTTAAAAAATTTTAATTGGCTAAAGTAGTGGATTTTAAATATTTATAATAAATATTTTAATTAATAGTAATGAAAAGTGAGTTTGAATCGACGTTTGAAAACGAATATAATTAATTATAATTATAAACAAGGCCTGAAATGGCGCTGTAGTTTCAAAAATTGAATTCAAACTTTGTCGGACTGTACCGGGTGCAAAACAAAACGGATTTGAGTGAAACCAAAAATATTTAAATCTGTTAGTGAATACCTTTCTAACGAATCTGAAAAATCGAAGTTTCATAGCGGAAACCAAAAGTTATGGCCAAATGAATTTTCAGAAAGGTCGCTTTGGAATTTATATAGCCCGTGAAATTGGCCATTTTGCATACGACCTCGGAATTCGACGAAACCACTTTTGTTGGATCCGGGATGTGAAGTTATTGCTAGGTTTCAAATTTCATAATTTTTGAAGCTAATATGTGAGCGTGGTAAAGGAAAACGTGTTTTGGTCAATTACAGTTAAATTGGATCGACCAGAAATGGGCCTTTTTGCAAACGGTCTCAGAATTCGAAGAAACTAGTTTTGTTGGGACCGTATCGTCAAAACATAGCCAGATTTATTTTTCTGGAATTTTTCGAATTAGTTTGTGGCCCTGGCAAATTGAAATGACGTTCGAATCGAATATTGAATGTTATATATTTTAATTTGAATGGAAACTGACTGAAACAGTCGAATGGGCCTTCAAAACATATCCCATTGTGTTCGGAATGGGGGTAAAACGCTATGTACGACAGTCGTTGGGTTTGGATTGGGGTTCGTGTGTGAAAGGGGTATTTTGGAGATTTTAAAAATTATAAAATAAAATAAAAAAATTCCATTGGTGGACATATTTCTCTCTCCCTGACGTTTAGCCCAGACGCACGACGGAAGTAGATCGCCACCTTCTCTCCTCGTTTTCTCCTCCTCCACGCAATAATAGCCAATGCTCCAGTTAAGATTTTTGTAGATCTTCCTGAGCTCTTCAAATCCATACCAGCTGGAGAATTTATCGTGCAGTATTTTGGGAGAATCACCTCGCCAAAGTCGGCGAATTCAGATCGCCGCCCCGACCGCCTGACACCACCGAGTGGGCCCCCACCACCACGCGCAGGCGCGCGCCTCCCCTCTCTTTGTCGCTGCACCGGCCGATCCTCCCATCGATTCACGGTTTGATCGAAAATTACAAACCTAGTTTTGAACCTTTCAGCTGAGGTACAGCCATATTAATTTTCAACAGTTTTAACACCTTTAAACCGTTGCAAACTTTGAAAAATCATATCCTTTTCGTGTGTTGACGAAATTCAATGAAACAAGAGACAGTGGACTCATGTGGACGTCTTCTACATTTTAGAAGAGACCGCATATTTTTCTGAGCTTTCTGCTATTTTTGGTGGGGTGGAACCCAATGTGAGATTTCTAATTTATAAACGATATGAAAAACGACGATGTATAAATTATATAGTCGATGTATGAGTTATATAAGCGTTGTACACCCCTTATATAAGTGTTGTATAAGTTGTACGTTCGATGTATAAGTTATATATGCGTTGTAAAAATTATATATGTGTTGAAATAGAAGTGAAATGCTATATATAAATATATATATAAGCCCCTCGTCCACAAACCATGGACGATATTTATTGGTTGTGATTGGTGTGAAAATTGATTGATAGCGAATGGTTGATTGGAATTGTTTGTGGTTGATATTGATTGATTGTGGTTGAAAAATACCTGTTTGTGGTTGAGAAATATTTGGTTGAAACCACATAGGATTAGTTTGTGGAAATGAAATAAATATATACAAGCCGCCTGCGAGCGAACTAGATGCATGAATCCCCATTGTCAAAAACCGCGAGGTTTTAAGGTAGAGCGAGGAGCCGTACTAGGGACGGTCCCGGTTTTAACTACCCTGCCGTTATGCTACCGAAATTTTGAATAATATTCATGTATTGGAATTATTTCCATTTGTTGAAACTATATTTATTCGTTGAATAGAAAACCTTCATGTGTTGAATCGATATTCATTCGTTGGATAGAAATTCATGTGTTGAATGGTGTTCGTGTTTTAAATATAAAAATCACATTTTATCTATATATATAAACTATAGAAAACCTTCATGTGTTGAATCGATATTCATTCGTTGAATTGAAATTCATGTGTTGAATGGTGTTCGTGTTTTAAATATAAAAATCACATTTTTATCTATATATATAAACTATAGAAAACCTTCATGTGTTGAATCGATATTCATTCGTTGGATTGAAATTCATGTGTTGAATGGTATTCGTGTTTTAAATATAAAAATCACATTTTTATCATCTATATGAACTATATAAAATAATAGTGTTTTGAAATGAATTGTTTTACAATAAAAATCACATTTTTATTATATACATGAGGTGTTAAATATAGTGAAGTGTTGAAATAGAAGACAGTTTGATAAAAATATCATTTTTATCAAAAGTATGAAATTCATGTGGTTTTGAAATCGAAGAATCGATATATATATATTTAAATAGAATTGAAATATATCAAAAAACGACGTTGCAGTTCGTATTTTGAAACCGTGATTTCAAACGATTAGTACGGGAGATTCGACCATCGGATTTTCCTGAAATCGTAACCGTTGGGTTCGCTTTGGAAATATCTTTCCAACGGCACCAACTTTGTAAAAATCAAACGGTTCGATTATCTGTAATGTTTAATTCAAATCTGAAGAAAAACAGCGCCAGAATTGATTATATTTATATATATATATATAAATAATTATATTTAATCGAATAACGACGCTGTAGTTCGTATTTTGAAATCGAAACTTCAAATGATTGTACCGGAAGATCCGACCGTCGGATTTTCCTGAAACTAGAACCGTTGGATTCGTTTTGAAAAGATCTTTCTAATGATATAAATTTTGTGAAGATCCAACGGTTAGATTTTCAGATATGTGTAAATCAAATCTAAAGAAAAACAGCGCCACGGTCATGTTATGGCCCGAAGCGTCGTTTTGAATAAATTGGCTATTTTAAAATAAATAAAAATAGCGATAAATCGTTATAAAATATTATAAACAATATGGATATGATTTAGAAATTAACTGAAGGTTAGCTAAGTCGAATGGTTTCCTGGGTGTTGATCTGATGTTGGTTTCGGCCTTCGGGGTTAATATTTGGGAAATCGTTCTCTTACTGATTGACGGTTAGTGACTAATGAATTGAAATGATGCGTATGTGTGTTAGTGTTGCACTTGTTTATTATATACGTGAGTTGCTCAAAAAGACCGGGTTTATCCCATTCTGAATAACTGAATCGATGATAAGAAATCGAAGATGAAGACGGTGGTCGAAGACCGGAGATCTTCACCTCGTTTGGATGGTAACCGAGGTCCTGATTGGGAGGCATCCCGAAATATGGATAATGAGTGGTGATCGTCCAGACGTACGTGGTGATCGATGGGTTTGCGAGGTATATAGTGCCTTCGGTTTCGTTCAGGCCCAGAACGGACTTGCAAATGGACAATGTGTCTGACATTGGAATTTACTCTGTGTGATTGATAGCCATCAGTTGCACGGTGTGGATTGCCTGTGTGGCATGCTAAGATGTAGTGATCAGGGCTTCTGTTGAAAAGCAAAGTCTTGTGGTGATGATCAAAGCACCGCCTATGTGGCGTAGCTTTGTGTATAACGTGAATTCGCGAACCTCACACCTCGGTATGAACCAGAAACGGGAGAAAGGACCTCAGGGGGGGCGTGCGTTTTCTTTCTAGCTAGAAGTGGCATCTGTGGTTTTACACGCCCTGACGAGTTTGACTTATGTGGTTGTTACTGTTGCGAGGCGCCTCGGTTAGATCGGATGATCTGGGTCCGATGGAGTCATTCGTTGGCTCGTTGACGCCCCATAGGGCGGAGAAACGCATTGTTCAGGCATTATAATCCACTTCGTGTGGATCGGCTCTGACGATCCAAGGTACAGTTGCGGCTGTACCTGAGACATGGGCTAGAGCGTCTCGAATTCGGTAAGGACTATCTTTTGCCTTGGTTCAGGACGGAAATCCAATTTCCAAATACGACACTATGCGGTTTTGATTGTATATATATATGGCGACATGATATATGGTACCCATGCCGTCTATGACTGATAGTTATGATTGAAATTGTTTTTGAACATATAAACACTAGTAATAATATCAAATGCTTTTGTTTTATTCGTATCAAGCATATTTTGGCCATTATAAGGTAAAACTCTATCCTCCGGGTTACGTTGCATTGTGTGATGGGAACTGAGTCTTATAATGGCTTCATTTTGATAAAAAGCATTGCGATGTTTAAAAGAATGATTTGTTTTAAAGCACTGGCAATTAGGGCTGTCATTGGATATCCGGAATATCCGAAATCCGTCCGTATCCGCATCCGAAAATGCGAAAAATATCCGATATCCGAAAAGCGGATATGGATATCCGATATCCGAAATGCTTAGCGGATACGGATACGGATATAGCAATATCCGTATCCGATAAATATCCGTCCGCTATGAAAATATATAGTTTTGTATTTTTATATTTAGGTTATAGTAATTTATTATTTTATAAACAGATGGATAAAAAGTAAGTAACAAAACACATTTAATTTAGTGTTGAATTTTATGTAATTGAATATGTTATTGTTAAATCGGTATGTTTTATCATTTATGTATTATTTCAAAATTTTCAGCTATTGTTTAGTACCAAATGAAATATGCATCATATTGTAACTTACATATTTTTAAGTTCGGATTCGGATATTTTCGGATATCCGGAAATATCTGTATTTGCTAAGCCGGATACGGATATTTTCGGATATCCGAAAATATTAGCGGATACGGATACGGATATTATTTAGTAGGTATCCGCCGGATACGGATTCGGATTTTTATTTTCGGATACGGATACGGATACAGCACTATCCGCATCCGTTTGCATCCGTTTACAGGCCTACTGGCAATCCAATGGAGTAAACCCATTCCACGAAAGTGGCGTGGTCCTGTGATTAGCCATATTTTGAATGTGTTGAGTAGATTTCTCATACCAGTCCCATGACTGACTCGTAGTTTGTTTCACTTTCAAACTCGGGTGCCCCTTTTTCTACACGGGCAGCCTTGTATTTTGGTTTAGCAGGCTTTATCCGGATAGCTGGAGCTGAAGATGGATTCTATCATTTATCTCTTTTGATGTTGTTCAGCTCCTATTGTTCATTATGTTTATTTCCGCTGTAGACATTTATGTATAGCTGAACTGTATTTGTACTAAGTATGATCCTGTATACTATGTAACTCTGATGTTTACTTTTATCCAATATATTCTATTGTTCATTATCTGGTGTATTTATTCAATTCTGCTCTGCTGTTATCTGTTTCTGTGTTATATTCCAAAGATTACCCTTGTCTCCGTCTGTACGGGAAATGGGGTCGTCACAACACCACTCCTAGCTAGAAAGAAACGCATGCCCTCCCTGCAGTCCTCTCCCGTTCCTGGTTCACACCGGGGTGTGAGGCTCGCGAATTAACGCTACACAAAGCTATGCTATTTTAAAACCGTGCTTTGATCATCAACCATAAGACTCTGATTTTCAACAGAAACCTTGATCATTTGCATCTCAGCATGCCACATAGGCAATTCACGCTATGCAACTGATGTCTATCAATGACACAGAATGAAATCCGATGTTAGACACGCATCCATTTACAAGTTCATTCTGGGTCTGACTGAAACCGGAGGCACCTTATTCCTCATCTCATATGTCCAATACAGGAGGGAGACCCTCGCATATTAGGTCGATCTCCAAGTACGTCTGGACGATCACCACTTATTACCTTGTCTTGGGTATACAGCCCAATCAAGACATCAGTAATCATCCAAACGATGTGAAGACCTCCGGTCTTCAACCACCGTCTTCATCCTCGACATATCGTCGAATCAGTTATTCAGAATGGGATAAACTCGGTCTTTCTGAATAACTCGCGTATATAATAAACTAGTGCTATAAAAACACAACATACGCCTCATTCCAATCCAGAATATTCCTCTATTCAAATATTCTTATACCTTGGGAAAGGTTCCCATTACATTAAATTTATTCTTTAATCTTCCTTTGAATATCAATTCAAACCAAATTATAATTTATCCAAACTAGTCGGGATTAACGAACCTTACGGAAGTAATCATTTATTTTAATTTCCCAATCCCAACCTAATCGTCCCATGAAGTAAAATGAGTAATACTTCATATCTAACACCACAGTGTTATCGGTAAATTCAGTTACCATTTCACATTCAAATCTAATTAAAGATTTAACTATCTCCTGTTGCAAAACTGGTAATGCTCCATTCTCGATCATTTCAATCTATTTAAAGATTCATTAAAACTCCACTTGGTTTTAATTTTCCCAAAAATCAATATTAATGATTGTTAAACTTGAGAAATCATATCCTGTCTTTAACTGGGTTAAAGAACCAATGTCATTTAAAACACGGTTCACTATTAACCTAAAATCACATTCCATTCCATCAGCCTTTAACCGTAAATTAGTAAGTGAACAATTCCCTAAGTATTAACCCCGAAGGCCGAAACCAACATCAGATCAATACCCAGGAAACCATTCAACTTAACTAATCTCCAAGTAGTTTCTGATTTTCTTAACTCCGTTGGGTCTAAGAACAATATTATTAAAGATAAGATTCATGATAACCCAAAATCACATTCCATTAACAATGAAATCTTCATGGAAAACAAATCGATATATACAATCGATATAAACTTCCATATCCAACCGATACTGTAAATGGAATAACGGCAAAGCCTCTTAAATTCTATATATAGTAACAGGCTTCCTCCACAGAAGTCCACTTCGATTATTACCAAATTGTATTCCATTCAATTCCAGTTTATTTTATTAAATTGGAAAACTTCACTTTGGAAAATTTCATTTAAATCTTAACAAAAGATTTATAAATTCCAAATCACATTTCACTATAAATCGGGTTAAAGAACGAATGTCATTAAAAACACAGTTCATGATAAACCCAATTCACATTCCATCAGTCTCTAACCGTTAATTAGTAAGAGTACAATTCCCTAAGCATTAATCCCGAAGGTCGAAACCAACATCAGATCAATACCCAGGAAACCATTCAACTGAGTTGTGCTATACATAATTCGTATCTGTTACTTATTAGAACAAATCCAGAGCATCCAACCATTGAGACTACAATGTTGGATGAGTTTATCTTATTTTATTTTGATATATAATTAAAACTCTATAAATTACTACTGTGCATTGGAATGAGCTCTAATATATAACCAACTCAAAAATCCAATCCCATTTCAAATAAGATATGGTCTCTTTTTTGTAAACTTAAAATGACTTTATACCTCAAAAATGTTGGTTTAAAAAGTGATAAAACATCATAAAAATGTTAGATTAAAAAAATGTCATTAACACCTCAAATCAATTAAAAAAACAGGAGCCTTGGATCTAAAATGGAAGTAAAAGCTTGAATGTGAATATTCGTCGTACTGCAGCAAAAGAATGATCGTTACTCTTACATAACTTATTTTTTCCATGAAGCGTTGTCGAACCCGGGCTTACTTAGCTTTCTAGGTCTGAAACTTTATAACCCAACTATGCTAATTGTGCAAAATCCTATGAAATAAAATGAGTGAATGTAGGCAATAATATCCATTACCAATGTATGTGTTCTTTATAGGAATTTCTGATAAAATCTTCATCCCATGTTATTAAGGGGAAACACTTCCTCGTAAATCCATTCATAATCCACCTCCAAAGTCGATCATAGATTATTTATATTATTTTCCCTGATTATTTGACCCACGATTCTGTTTATACATGTTAAGAACCTGTTAAATGTCGCAAAGGTTAACTTAATGTGCCTATATCACTGTACAAGAAAAAGATAAAAGGTTTTAAAGATCGTAAAAATCAAGATTCAAGAACTTAGTTTTGGTTTTGATGATTTGATAATTTCTTAGTTCCGGACAAATTTGGTAGTACCAGTATTAATTTTGATTTTCGGATTTCCATGGTTTGTCCATGAAAAGTAATATGAAGTTAACACTTATATTGTTTTCACTTGAAATCTGGAATTAAATCAGTTCAACTTACCAATCATTTGTATTGTCTTTGTCCAAAATGGACATAAATCAACCTAGTCCACCTACAATTTATATTGTTTTCATTGGCATGGATTTTCAATTGAAATTAGATCTATCAAACCCATCATTTTGCATTCTTTTGGAGGTAATTGGCATCGATTTATATTGTTTTCATTGGCATCGGTTTGGAATTAGATCAACAAAATCCCTAAAAATAGGTAATTGGTATCGATTTTCTTCTACTTTGATTTATTTTCTTTGTATTTTTTTTTTACCTTTTCTCTGTAGAATCCGTTTTTGCTTAAAAAAGAAGAAACTATTTTTTTTACTATCCTAATCCGAAACCTAATTTCATTGTCGTTTTTGGACCAGAGCCGGTTATTAACGGTCCAGTACAACTGAAATTTCGGAGTATCCATCGAAACCTTGCACCTTGGTAAAAACATTTAACTAAAATCTTTTTGACCCAAATGGGTGGTACTTTTACCGTGGTGAAAACATCTATCTGGAATCTATTTGGCCTAAATGAGTCGTATTTTCTACGAAAGGGACAATAAGAAAAGAAGTGCATGCAAAAGGCTAGCAATCTAAAAGCCATGAAAAGGTGCAGCTTCCTGCTAAAAAGAACAATAGTAGAAGTTTTTAATTCAAATTGCATATTTCCACCTTCATTCCAAAATCTATGGACTTTTTGCTTTCTCAATTTCAAAAGAGCTAGCGCTATTATACCTATTAATTTGCATGCGCGATGTGCATATATATATATATATATATATATATATATATATATATATATATATATATATATGCACATGATGCAGATACGAATTTGAAATTGAAATTAGATCTATCCAACCCAACATTTTCTATTCTTTTGGGGATAATTTGTATCAATTTATATTGTTTTCATTGGCATCGGTTTGGAATTAGATCAATCAAACCCCTAAAAGTAGGTAATTGGTATTGGTTTTCTTCTACTTTGATTTTTTTTCCTGTGTTTTTTTACCTTTCCTCTTTAGAATCGTTTTTTTCTTTAAAAAGAAAAACTATTTTTTTACTTCCTAATCCGAAACCTAATTTCATTGTCGTTTTTGGACCGGAGCTAGTCATTAACAGTCCAGTACAACTGAAATTTCGGAGTATCGACCGAAACCTAAATGAGTGGTATTTTCTACTAAAGGGACAATAAGAAAAGAAGTGCATGCAAACGCAAGCAATCTAAAAGGCCATGAAAAGATTAAAGATGCAGCTGCCTGCTAAAAAGAACAATAGTAGAAGCTTTAAATTCAAATTGCATTTTTCCACCTTCATTCCCAAATCTATCGACTTTTTGCTTTCCCAATTTCAAAAGAGCTAGAGCTATTATACCTAGTAAATTACATGCGCGATGTGCTTATATATGCACATGATGCGGAAATGTAATAAAATATAAAAACAAAAGATGGTTTACTTAATTTAAATAATTTTAATTACAATTGAAATGGTAAATGCCAGGTCAATTTTTTTAGTAATAAGCAGAGATATAGAAACTGGGTTTCAAGAATAATAAGCAAAGACTTATGTTTCAAATTTACAATGAATGACTACTAACCTTAAAATGTTACACAAAATAGTAATTAAATTTATCTGCTTGAAGCACATGGAGATGTATTTTTAGATGAAATAAAATTTAAGTAGTGATTTGTATATCACATTATGATCTTATTTCTTACGTTACATAAATTATAGAAGTACCCTTCTTTGCAGGTTATTTAAGTCTCACTTGCAAATCTTAAACAACTACAATTTTTTAAAATAAATTTTACACATAACATTAACGGATAATAATTAGGGAAAAAAATTGAGAAGGACAAAAAGTTTAAATTTTTTATCCAAAAGGACAGGCCGTTAAATAATTAATTTGAAGGACAAAAGCCTGGCCCATTTAATCGTTCAGCCAAAAAACACTTCCGTCTGTTCACTTAGAAAACACTCTCGTATTTCATTTTCAATCCGTTTTATTTTAGAAAAATTGATCATTCGTATTCTCGAAAAAGTAAAAAAAATGTCTACCGAAAACCCTGAGAATCTGATTGTTGAAGAAGCACAAACAAAATCGACACAAGTTGAATCTGAAGAAAATCAAACCGAAATACGATGTGATCAACAGAAGGCGGAAGCCGAAACCCTAGAAATCGAAAAAATTATAGTCGAGCAAGAAGGACAGGGGAATCAGGAAGTGGAAGGTCAACAAAACACGTCTGGAAAGCCTAGAGAAACAATAGAAGTTTCTACTGCACAAGAACCTCAAGATGATGAAACCCTACAACAGATGAAAGAAGAAATACTTCAAAAGAGAGAAAGAAGGAGCAAAAAAAGGAACGATGGAAAAAATACTAAGAAAGATCAGAGGAGTACTAGAAAGAAGGTTGAAGAGGCTAAAAGTGGAGAAGAAAATTCGGTAATAATATACCATAAAAACTTATAGTTAGATTTGTTTTTAAAAATGATACCACATTGTTTTTAAAAATCTGATACCAGAATGCTTTGAAAATTGGTACATTACCTTCAGTATCAAACTGATACTATATAATTTGGAAAACTGATACTACAATTAAAAAAATCAGAATTGTAGTATCATAAATGATAACACTTAGCCAGTGAGCTTTTATTTTGTAGTATAAAAACTGATGCCAGTGAGCTTTTATTTTGAAATATTATATTAAATTTTTTAATAGTATGTAATTCATTATGAAATATTGTATGAAAGCTGGTAGTTACGAATGTTAAAAACTGAAACTGTGTTGTAATTTGTATAAAACTAAGCTTTGAATATTGTGTTCGTATGATTTATATCTTAAATGTTGTAATATACTTTATCATGGTATCAGTCTTAAAAGCACACTAGTATCAGTGTTGATAATAAAATTTTGTTTGCATGAAACTGGTATCTGTTATAGAAGCACACTAGTATCTGTTATGCTAATAAAATTTTGTTTATGTGAATGTGGTATCAGTTCTTCCAGTTAACTGGTATCAGTTATGCTAATAAAATTTTGTTTATGTGAATGTGGTATCAGTTCTTCCAGTTAACTGGTATCAGTTTTGATATTGAGATTAATGGTACAATTTTTGAATGCATTTTGTTATCAGTTATGAATCCAAAATGGTATCAGTATTATTACTGAATTTCTATTTACATGAATATTGTGTCATTTTGTTATCTAAATAGTAATTTATCAGTTTTCCATAATGTTTCTATTTTACATTAGGATGATGATTTTGCTAATCCTCGGCCACGAGAAACAAAAGATAGAACAACCGTAAAAGAAAAAAACTGAATCTGCGTATAGATGTGGGCTGCAACCTTCTTATAAAATCATAAAGCTTGTGAAGGAGAAAAAAACATTAAGCAAAAATCAACTAGAACTACTGAAAAGATCACCATTCTTCAACCTTTTCAATGTTTTCTATGAAGGAAAAATAAATTTGAAGGAATGTAAGAAATATACGGAAAATTTGGATGCGATTTACAAGTGTTATTCAGTGGAAGAAGGAGCTTTTATCTTTGGCAAAGAAAAAATGACAGTAACGGCCAAAGATATTAGCTTACTTTTTGGGTTGCCGATGCTTGGAAATAATATAGAGCCTCCCAAAATGATGACTAGCAAAACAATTCCATTAGCTTGTAAAAATTATGCTTTACGGAATTTTGGATCATCGGCATATATCACAAGACCTTTGATTGAAGCTAGAATAAAGAAAGTAATAGATAAAGAGGATGAGTACAAGATGGAAGACTTGCCTACTCTTCTTATCATGGACATTGTAGTTACTTTTTTCTTCCCCAATAATCAACAGAAATTGAGATGGGGACTTCTGCAGTACTTGTGTGATTTGGAAAAAATGAAAACAGTTTCTTGGCCGTTGACCATTGAAAAGAATTTCCATAAATTTGTTAAAAATTTCATTCATAATCCAAGGAATATGTCTGGATGTGCAATGCTTCCACTGGTAATTTATTTGTTTTTTATTTGATTTTTTCTAACATTTGTGAATTTAGCACAACTTTTATTATTATTATTTTTGTTTTTTTTACGAAGTATTGCATATGTGAAAAAATGAAGATAATAAAGCCACGATGCTCAGCTAGCGAGATATACCCAAGATTTGCTAGATGGGATCTACGAGCCTTGAAGGAATATGTTACCCAAAAGTTCCTGAATGACATCAATGAAGGAGAGGTATATGTTTTTTAATTTCAGTTGTATCAGTTTTAGGATTATGGTAGTATCATTTCTTATGATATCTTGTTTAAATAAAATTGTCAAGTCTTTATGTAATATCAGTTTTTCTAGGCTGGTAGTATCAGTTTTTTTGAGCTTTAGTTAAAATTTAATTTTGCATTTTCTTGGTATCAGTTATAGGAGACTAGTAGTATCAGTTTTTTTTAGTTCTGCTTAAAAATTATTTTTCCCAGTATATTGATATCAATTTTATTAGCCTGGTGGTATCAGTTTTTTTGAGTGCTAGCCTGGTGGTATCAATTTTACTAGCCTGGTGGTATCAATATTACTAGCCTGGTGGTATCAATTTTACTAGCTTGGTGGTATCAATTTTTCCAGTATATTTATCTTTCCAGTAGCATTGTATCAGTTTTATTAGGATGGTAGTATCTGTTTTTCTTTTTGTTAACTGAAATTTAATTTTTCACATTCTCGGTTTCATTCTGAAGTGTCGAGTGGTATTAGAACTTTAACATTCTTATTATCAAAACTGATATTATCAAAACAAATTTAATTTTTTAGGTTCATGAAATTTCAGACATACATCTACATGAATTGAAAAATTTGGAAACAACAGATGAAATTTCTTCTAAATCAAAGGGAGCAAAAGAACGCCCAGCAACAAAAAAAGAAAATGTCGAGAACAGCAAACACAAATGGATTCTTTTGAGGATGATGTGACTATGAGAGTGTTGAAAATTCATATTGACAAAATTGAAGCTGAAAACAAGAAACTGAAAAAAGATTTGACAAATGAAAGATTTTTGAGAAGAGAAGCAGAAAAAAAGGTTGTTAGTTTGGAACAACAGTTGCAAGGAAGAAATATAGATTTTGAACGAACGGAACTTCCGAAATCTGATTCGGAAGAGACTAAAAGTGATTCACATTCTCAACATAATGACGAAGAAGAAGGAAAAAACAACAATGAGAATGTTGAGAATGAAAATCAATGCAATATTCAAGTCGAGAAAGAGAAATGTGAACAAAATGAAAATTTTGAAACTGCAGAAAAAACAATTCTAGCTGAACAAAGCTCAGAAATCAGAAAAAATGTATCGGTTGAAGTCAGTCCGCCCAACTTCGACTTTGGTATCACACAAATTATTAAGGAAATACAAGAAGAAAGAAAATCAGCCGAGCAAGAAGGGAAAAAAATGCCATTAGAAGACGAACCGCCTTCATATGTAGACAGAATAAAAAAGAGAGAAAGGAAGAAGACAATAAGTCCTACAATTTCAAAAAAAAAAGGAAAAAAAACAAGTATTGAAGCAAGACAAAATAGGGAAGATCAGCCTACAGAAGAACCAGAAAAAGAAAAAAAGCAAGAGCAGCAGCATGAAGAAAAACAAAGTGAGAAAACGGAGAAAAATGTAGAGCAAGAATCAATTAGAATTGAAAAGCCACTAGCTATTTTGGAAGCATCATGGGAAGAATTGAATATGTCACATTGTGACAGTGTTAAATATGTGAATAAAAAACAACAAGCCTTGGTTAAAGAAAAATTCTCTGTTGCAAAAGCAAGAAATTTGTAAGTACACATTTTTTCTATCGATATTACTAGATATTTGTTCAAAACTTAACCATAATTTTCATTTCTACATAACAGGGATGTTATGATAAATGATGACACAATTTTAGGTGGTTGTGTCATAACGAAACGTATGCTTGTTAATGTTCTGGAAGGGAGCTTCACGGATGGACAGGTACCATATATATGCTTGTTAGTATCTGTTTTCAATGCCTGCTAGTATCAGTTTTTTTGAGTTATAGTAAATTTTATTTTGTAGTTTCTTGGTAACTGTTTTAATAGCCTGGTAGTATCAGTTTTTTTAATTTCTAGTTAAAAATTATTTTTAGTAAATTTTAGCTAGTGAGCATCTCTATTTTTGATACTGATCTTCTTGTACGTGCATTGTGTGCATGTTTGATTGTGCACGTGTTTATGTTGAAATGATGCACATTTATGTGTACACTCACAGACATAAATCTGTATCAGTTTTAACAAGGACTAAACCTGTATCGGTTTTAACATATCAGATTTCATAGACTAGTAGTATCAGTTTTTTTGATTACCCATTGATTATTTTTCCAGTATTGTGATATCAGATTTCATAGGCTGATAGTATCAGTTTGTTTTTATTTCTATTTAAAAATTATTTTACCAGTATCTTGATATCAGTTTTCATAGCCTGATAGTATCATATTTATTTCGCAATATCATATGACTTCTTATATACATATGTATGTGTATTACAGATTATTGACTGGTTTACAAGATACTGTGCTTTAACGGTAAACAATTATGCAATGCCAACGATGGGAACAGTAAGTAAAATTTCAAGTCACTTTTGTGCAATATTATTTCTTAAATTAGTAAATAACAAACAATATTTTTTATGAATAGAAAGCACTGGCTGACAAAATCGAATCACTTATAAAGGCAATAGCTCTTCCCATTTTAGAAAAGGCTGTGAAAGACGAGTTCACGGAGGTTATTTACTTTCCATTGCATTGTGAAAGTCACTGGACGCTAGTGACTTTAACATATGCAAATATGCAGTGGGCACATTTCGACTCCAATTGGCCTAGAAGATCAACCACGAATACTAATGCAAGTTTGAAAGCTGCACTAACATTGGTACGAAGTCACTACTTGTATATGTTTGAAACTACTGCTGCAGTTATGTCACTAACATATAACCTGCTATATATTTTACAGAGAGTTGTAGTTGAGGAATTACTGCCGCGGTTATGGCAAAAACATAATGTTACAAATAAGCAGCTCAGCACATCTAAAATGGTTCAAGAAAAGTGCGCACAATAAGGCTGTGACACGTAATTCTTTACCATATATTAATTTTAATACCCAGAATGAATGAGTATTTATACAACTAACGACATGATTTCCTTTGTACAGGCTTGATTGTGCGATATATGTTATGATTTTCATAATATCAATGAACAGAAAAGAAATTCCTCTAAAGGTTGACCCGAAGAACATGCTGAAATGTAGAGCGCAGCTAGTGTATGGAATTTTGGCAAACAGTGGTTATTGTTGGGATTTAGCAAACTTTATGTCTAATCTTTCTTAGGAGGAAAAATGATTATAGTTGGTAGTTGAAATTGGTTGGTTGTTAGAAATGTACATATGATGATATTTGTTTCAAAACTACTTGTTTTTAGCTATTGTAATGGATGTCAAATGTTCAACATTTCTTGTGGGTATTTTTTTTATATGATGATATGATTTTAGTTTGAAATTGCTGCCATGTTACTAATGAGTTTTATGCTGTCAAAATGCATTGAATCATGTGTTGTGAACTGTTTTATAGTTGTATCTATGAAACTGATATCTCATTTTTTTTCAAACTGACATACATATTTTAAAAAAAAAAACTGATACCAACATTAATACAAAACTGATACCTAAATAATATAATTTGAACAAAACATGATACAAGATGAAAAACTAATACCAGATTTGGTTCAAAACAGATACCCTACTGATGTTAAATATAATAATCCCAAACTGATACCAGCATGAATGCAAAACTGATACTACAAAACTACTAACTATACCATAACTTATACCACCATGTGATTTGTTATATGCTCAACCATGCACTTGGTCATGTGCTCGATCATGTGCTTGGTTATGTGTCCGGTTATATGCTTTGTTATGGCAAAGTCATGGGCTTGGTCATGGGCTTGGTCATGTGCTCTGTCACGTGCTCAATCCTGTCCTCATTCAGGTGCTCGGTAATGTACCAGGTCATGGGTTCGATCAAGTGTCCGATCATGGACTCAGTTATGGGCTCCGTCAAGGGCTTGGTTATGTTCACAATCATGTGCTTGATCACATGCTCAGTCAACTGTCCGGTCATGGACTCGATTATGCGCTCGATCATACCATATTGATGTATACATAGTTTCAGAAAGAAATTTGATACCATATTAATGTATACATAATTTAATACCATGTTAATGTATACATAATTTCAGAAAGAATTCTGACACTATATTATTGATGTGCTTCCAAAAGTAATACATTGACTATGCTATTACAACATATAATAGCCCATGATTGGGAACACAACCATACCTCATAGGAATTCTTAAACCAAGTACATACCTATCGCACATAAAATATATCTTATAGAAAAACCTAATCGAGTAATTATGGCTTTAAAATTCACATACCAACCTATTTTTATATCAAAAGGACGCCTTAATCATGTAAATAAAGTCACAGTCAAAAAATGATACTAGATTTCATTCAAAACTGATACTAGGTAATTTGACAAAAATATACCATATTCACATAAACAAATCTCACGACCAAAACTGATATCAGTTAGCTTGAAAGTCTGATACCACATTTGTTTAAACATAATCACAGTACCAAAACTGATACCATTATGCTTCAAAATTGATACCAGAAACTGTATATTACAACAATGAAGGATACCAATATCATCAATAATTGATATCTACAAAACAAGCAACATAAAATAGACACAGAACATACATACATACATATATATATAAAAAAAAGCATCAACTAAAACATGAAAGTAAACCAAAAATTCAATGAATACTCACAACTAATATCAAATTTATTACATTTCCAAATTTTAATGCATAAAGTGAAGGAAAAAACTGTAAAATCTATAATACAATTGTAAGAAAGTATCAATTCTTCGAAGCTTGGCAGTTGCGCTTGTTGTGGCCATATTGCTTACACACACCACACTGATTTTGTTTATTCTGGAAAAATGCGAATCCACCTTTTCGTTTGGTAGAAGGTCTACCAGCACCACGTTTGTCTTTAGGAGGCTTAATGAAATCTTCATTGCAAGGATCAACAATGGGCTTATCATAGTTAGGAATTGGATTCACTGGATTAGCATAAGAAGATCGATAAGCGTCTACGGTGAAATAGTGTTCAACAAAATCGTATACCCGAAGTTTAGATCTAGTAATGCACTTGATAGCATGAACACAAGGAAATCCGGTAACTTTCCATTGATTGCAAGTACAACTTCGATTTTGAAGATCAACATGATGCGAAGATGGAGACTTGACTTCAAATATGAATTCCGAAGATTTATAAACAACCCAACCAAACCCTTCATCAATCAACCCTTTTAACCTATGCTCCATAGATGGACAAAGAATGGTAGTCCACAAATGACACTCCTCTCTCCTTTTGGCCATTTGTTCCATAATTTTAATCCTAATTCCATCTAAGCATGAAGTAATTGGCAACGCTCTTTCCTCTATAATCCAACTATTAAAACTTTCAACTACATTTGAACTATACTCTCCATATCGTTTACCCTTAAAAAATAAATCAGTCCACTTATCAAATGGTTTATCCTTTAAAAAGTTCATAGTTGCAGTACCTCCAACATCCAAAAATTTAGAATGTGCAGCTTCAAATTCATTTAAATTTGAAGCTCGAGAACACAACTTAAACAACTCAACAATCGAAACATTTGTATTCTTTGACTTAATAGCTGAAAGCAAGTTTTGTTCCATATGAAGATAACAAAAACTATGAAATGCATTAGGGAAAACTTCACGAATACCCAAAACTAACCCTTGATGACGATCTGAAATAAAAACCAAATCACGAGTTTCTTCAAGCATTTTCTTCAAGTGACTTAAAAACCATCTCCAATTATCCACATTTTCATTGGAGACTACACCCATAGCTAAGGGGATCAAAAAGCCTGCAAATTAAATAACAGTTAAATAGACAATCAAAATACATGTAAAAAATAACTGATACTACCAGGCACATAAAAATGATACCAGAAAACTGGAAATTAAATTTCTTACAAGAATCATAAAAAAAGATACTACCAGGCTATGAAAACTGATACCAGGAAACTGGAGAAAATAATTATTAAATAAAAGTTTAAAAAACTGATACTACCAGGCACATAAAACTGATACCTGAAAACTGGAAAATTAATTTTTAACAAGACATCATAAAAACTAATACTATCATACTATGAAAAGTGATACCAACTAACTGGAAAAATAAACATTAACTAATACTTAAAGAAACTGATACTACCAGGCTTCTAAAACTGATATATAAAAACAATTAAAAAATAAGACTTAACATAAGCTGATACTACATGTCACCTAACACCAATATGTAAGAATAAAAAAAAACTTGACAACATAAAAAAATAATACCTTGATTACCATTCTTTGCAGTAGCTCCCATCAATACACCTGGTCGTCCCTTTAAGTGAGTAGCGTCCAAAAAAATCATGGCTCGGCAATACTTAAACTCACGTATACATGCAGAAAGGGCAATAAACACTCTCTCAAACTGGTTAGTACTGGCATTAACCTCTAAATCAACATAACTACCTGGGTTATGATTTTGTAGTGCCTCCAAATACCATCTCAAGTCATCATAAGACATAGCATCATTACCATACAATTCAGTCAAAGCAAGTTTTCTTGCAGAATAAGCAACCGCATAATTCAACTCAATATTATATTCTCTACGAAAATCATCTATGATCTCCTTAGGCTTCTTGCTTGGACGATCACGAATTTCATCTATAATCAATGATTTAATAAATGAGCTAGAAATAGGCGGATTGCTCAAATTTTTAAGTCCACCACCACAAGAATGCTCACTAACTAAATTCCGTATGAAAAACCTATTAAGTTGTTCGGAATCACAAGTAGCATGAACTTTAAATTGACATCCAGTAGACGACAAAGAAGAGCAAACAACTGTTATCCTAGAAGAACTATTCTTTAAAAAAAGTAGTTCATACCCTGTCTGAATTTGATATGCCATCAATAATCCCCTAAAGTCATTAGCACCCCCAAAACAGAACCCTTTAAAATTAGAAATGGAAAGATTAGATCCTCTCTTCATCATGTCTTTTAAGTAATTTTTTCCATGTACAACAATAGTAGAACACAAAGATGCATTAGACGAAACTTCAGATGCAGTTGAATGAGAACAAGTATCAATATTTTGGAACTGACAATCCTTCCGCTTAATAGTGAAAGAAAAGAAAGCACTCTTTTTATGTAGTTGAAAGCAAATTGTACTTTGAAGATCGGAATTAGTATCAACATATATTATTTTGTTCTCAAGCAAATAACTAATCTCAATTGAATCAGGAGTAAGTTGAGACCAATGATGGCATAATTCATTCTTCAAATCATATAATGAACAATTAACGGTCCCGAGTACTAAAGGTAAGATTGTTGAACAAAAACAAAACCAAGAGACTATCATCACCACTGAAAAAGAAAAAAAAAAGCAGTCAGCAAATTATTATATAATTGATACAAATTTTGATTCAAAACTGATACTGTATTGCTGTACACTTAACAACAGAGAACAAACCGATACCACCAATGACAAAAAACTGATACTGTATTGCTGTACACTTAGCAACAGAGAACAAACTGATACCACCAATGACATAAAACTGATACTGTATTGCTGTACACTTAACAACAGAGAACAAACTGATACCACCAATGACATAAAACTGATACCCAGATATAAACATAATATTTATGAACATATCACCAATACCACATGCCTCAAGAGATTGCAATATAGAGTTACTCCAACTTATGCTATTTGACAGAATAAAACTGATACTAAATCCATTAAGCACATAGCATAACACATTACAATAATGTAATCTAAATTAAAACATCCTAAATGAGGACAGTTTGATACATATATGAACACAGTCTAAAGGAAAAAAAAATTACTCAGTGTAAAACATATAACCTGTTGCTGCTGCAAATCGAATCCATTAATCAACCAATTCAAATCAATAGGAGAAAACCTAAAGAGAATCGATCACATAAAAAAAAAATTAAAGAAGATCGCGCAAAGGAATTTCAGAACAAGAAAAGCAAAAAAAAATAAAATCACGAATGAGAAAATCACACCTGACTAGGGGTGTCAAATGGGTCGTATAAGGGTCAAGTAAATTTTGACCCTATCCTTTTGCAACCCTTTTATTTTGACCCTTTCACCATAACGTTTTACCTGACCCAACCCACATATTATGTGGGTTACCCATTTAATCCACATATTAAAAAATATTACTTTAAAATAACGATTTTTAAAGCTAAACATGCCAAAATTACGAAAATACCCTTTATTTTGAAAAATATGAAAAAAAATCATAAAATCCAGAAAATTATGAAATGAAAAGCAATAAAAGAATTATTCGAAAATAATGATTTTTAAAGCTAAAAGGACCAAAATTACGAAAATACCCTTCATATTGGAAAAATGAAAAAAAATGAAAAAAATTCAAAAAATCCAGAAAATTATGAAATGAAAAGTAATAAAAGAATTATTTGAAAATAATGATTTTTAAAGCTAAAAGGACCAAAATTACGAAAATGCCCTTCATATTTGAAAAAGTGAAAAAAATGAAAAAATTTCAGAAAATCCAGAAAATTACGGAATGAAAAGTAAAAAAAGAATTATTTTAAAATAACGATTTTTAAAGCTAAAAATGGAAAAATTACGAAAATGCCCTTCATATTTGAAAAAGTGAAAAAAAATGAAAAAATTTCAGAAAACCCAGAAAATTACAAAATGAAAAGTAAAAAAAGAAATATTTAAAAATAAGGATTTTTAAAGCTAAAAATTCTAAAATTACGAAAATACCCTTTATTTTGGAAAAAGTAGAAAAAAGTGAAAAAAATTCAGAAAATTACGAAACGAAAAATATAAAAAATTATTATTTTTTCATAATTTTCTGGATTTTTTTAAATCTTTTATTGTTTTCACTTTTTTCAACATAAAGGGCATTTTCGTAATTTTGACATATTTAGTTTTAAAAATCGTAATTTTCGAATAATTTTTGTTTTACTTTTCATTTCGTAATTTTTTGGATTTTTTTAAAATTTATTTATTTATTTCACTTTTTCAACGTTAAGGGCATTTTCGTAATTTTGACCTTATTTTACTTTAATAATTATTATTTTCGAATAATTCTTTTATTACTTTTCATTTCATAATTTTCTGGATTTTTTGAAATTTTTTCATTTTTCCAATATGAAGGGTATTTTCGTAATTTTTACATTTTTAGCTTTAGAAATCGTAATTTTTGAATAATTCTTTTTTTACGTTTCATTTCGTAATTTTTCGGATTATTTTTATTTTTTTCACTTTTTTCAAATTGAAGGGTATTTTCGTAATTTTGGCCTTTTTAACTTTTGAAATAATTATTTTCGAATAATTCTTTTATTACTTTTCATTTCAAAATTTTCTGGATTTTTTGAAAATTTTTCATTATTTTTTCATTTTTCCAATATGAAGGGTATTTTCGTAATTTTTACATTTTTAGCTTTAGAAATCGAAATTTTCGAATAATTCTTTTTTTACTTTTCATTTCGTGATTTTCTGGATTTTTTCATATTTTTTTCATTTTTCCAATATAAAGGGTATTTTCGTAATTTTTTCATTTTTAGCTTTAGAAATCGTAATTTTCGAATAATTCTTTTTTTACTTTTCATTTCGTAATTTTCTGGATTTTTGAAATTTTTTCATTTTTTTCAAACAGGAAAATATTTACAAGGACAAAAGCCAAGGTCTTTTTATCCATAAGGACAACCCACTAAAATTTTACTCAGAAGGACAATATTTTAAAAAAAAAAATTGGCCGCTACTTTTATCTTCTTCCTCTCTCACGTCGGCCGCTACTTTCAACTTCTCCCTCTCTCACGTCATTCTCGATTTCATCTTAAATCATGAAATCATAAAATCAGAAAACGCGAAATCACGAATTTCAGAAAATAGTTAAATCGAAATTCGAAATATAAGAAAAACAACACGAAATCAAAATCGAGAAGAAATTCGTTCGAAACCCTAAAAAATTAAAAAAAAAATGTCGATCAACAAAATCCAAATGGAAATCGATTGCGATTGGAAAAAAAATATGTAGCAGACGACGGAAATCACAATTGAAGAAGTCGAAATTGTTGATACAATTTTTTTAGATTGGAAATGTTTTTTTTTTTTTTTTTTTTTTTTTACTAGTACAGCAGTTCGTAGGTATCATTTTTGTATTTTTGTAGTTATCATTTTTCCTGTTTTTAACTTTAAAGCATAGCAGCAGTTTTTAGTTATCATTTTTCTATTTTTTAGTTATCATTTTTCATGTTTTAACTTTAAGAACATAGCAGCAGTTTTTAGTTGTCATTTTTCTATTTCTGTAGTTATCATTTTTACCGTTTTAACTGTGTTATATGTTTTTTCATGAGATTTTGTTGTTGTGTTAATTTTGAGGTTATATTGATGTATCAGCTAAGAAACGAAGCCGAACTTATTTCAGTTTAATCAATCAAACTGTGATATAAATTTTTTTTCATTGTTTTATCTTCAAAGCATTGCATCAGTATTTAGTTATCAATTTTCTAATATTTTAGGTATCATTTTTACTGTTTTAACAGTGTTATGTGTTGTTTTGATTTGATTTTATTGCTGTGTTATGTGATGTTTAACATAACACATAAATTACAGTAAAAATGATAACTTAAAAAATATAAAAATGATTCCTTCAAGCTGCAGTAATGTTTGACATAACAGAGAAATTACACTAAAAATGATACCTTAAAAAATATAAAAATGATACCTTAAAACTGTTGTTATGTTTAACACAACACATAAACTGCAGTAAAAATGATAACTAGAAAAATAGAAAAATGATAACTAAAAACTGCTGCTATATTTTGAAGGTAAAAAAGGAAAAATGATAACTAAAAAAATATAAAAATGATACCTACGAACTGCTATACTATTAACGATAAAAAAAAACATTTCGAACCAGAAAAATTTGTTTCAACCAATTCGTGTTCTCCAAATCTGATTTATGGCGTCTGTAAAACATTATTATTCCATTCAATTAGAATCTACAAATCGATTTTTGCTGTTCGTCCTTTTTCTGTTGTCGACTTTTTCCTGTTTCGAGCGATTTAGGGTTTTGAATTTTTGGGTTCGAACGTTGATTTCGATTCTGATGATTTCAATTTCCTGATGTTTGAATTCGATTTCAAATTTCGTTTTTGGTATATTCTGAAATTCGTGATTTTGCAATTCATGATTTCGTGAATTATATATTTCGTGATGACTGGTGCGCAAGAGGAGAGAAGAAGAAAGAAGCGGACGATTTTTTTTCTTCAGTGTATTGTTCTTTAGGATAAAATATTAGACGGCTGTCCTTATGGATAAATTTTAGTGGGCTTTTGTCCTTAAAATTTTTTTTCCTGTTATGGAAATTAAATTAACGACTCACACAACAAATCTGTAGGTGAGACTGAGACCATGGTAGCGATAGAACAAAGATTAAAAAACGAATCTTCGGTATCACCTACCAATTTGGTTTACCGTTAGAAAGATTAACAATAAATTTCATACATCTAATCAGGCGGCTAGTAGTACTTTCACAACTGTTAGACAGATAAACAATTTAAAAATCATCTTTCACTACTGTTATACAAGCTAAGAATTGCATGATCAGCTTAGCAATTCAGCTAGAAACCGGCTAATCCTATCCACTTCTACATGTAAAATGCATATAACCCACAGCTATCTCTCAGACCGTCACCCAGTATCTTTTATTTCATCTATGCTTAAAATTGTCAGGCAGTAAAGATGTAGTTGACAGCGATGTTTGCTCGGAACTAGCTAATGGACACAACATTGTCATTCAGCGTATCCTTTTCAATTGCAAACGAAGAAACTCAGAAAATATATAGACATGATTTAAAAGAATTAGTTTCTATAAAACTTAGTTAACTTACATAAAAATTAGTTAATTTTTATAAATTAGGTTAATTTTATAAAATTGTTTAAACTTTATAAACTTAAACAACTATGTTAAATTTTATAATTATTTTTTTCTATAAATTTGTTTACTATTCCTAAATATTGTCAATATTTAGATAACTATTTAATTTATATAAAATTTTATACAACTTAGTTAAATTTTATAAATTTATTTAAATTTTCTAAAACTTAGTCAATTTCATGTAATTATTTAACTTCTATAAAACTTGGTTAAATTTTATAAAAAATATTTAAACCTTATTAACTTTGTTATATTTATAAAGTTAGTTCATTTTCAAACCTTAATTAAATTTTATAAACTTTATTACTTTTTATAAACTTACTTATAAACTTAAATAATCTTGTCAAATGTTTATTAAACCTGGTTAACTTTTAAAAAGTTAATTTATAAACAATATTAACTTCGTTATTTTTTATAAACTTAATTTCTATAAAACTTAGTTACACTACTACAAACCTTAGCTACTCCCCACTGTTTTTATTAGTGGCACATTGTTGTAAACAAAACTTACTCCAACTGCATATAAAAAGAACTGCACATAAAAAGAACTGCATATAAAAAGAATGATACTTTGAAAAAGGAAAAATTGTCTAATATTTCTTAACTTCAAAACTGAATCATTCCGACCACTGCCTCTAAAATTTCCACGCCCTTAGTAACCATTTTTTCTCTGAAGCCATCATTTGTTGCACTAAAACTGTCCATTTCACCATCATTTCTTCTAAAATTACCGTTTCCACCAACACTTCTTATAAAATTTTCTCCTTACATTTCTTCTGTAATTGTTGGGTCTGTTCCGGCCTCTAAAATCGTTGCTTGTTTGTCAGACAACGCTGCCTCTACCGCTGATAACGGTGACTCCAATCATCACTGTACAAGTGAACTCAAATGTAAGCAAACTAAAGCGCACTTGAGATAACTGAAATTAATACCAAGTGCTAATGAGATATAACTAGGAAGTAGAAGGAAACAAATGCACCTTGTATTTTTGTTTGATTTTTTTTCTTTTTCTTTTCTTTTTTTTCCTTTTTTTTTTTTTTTTTTTTTTTTTTTTTTTTTTTACATTCAGCTTATAGTTTCCTAAAGTGACGGACAAGGCCTGAAGATAAAGCTGACAGTTGCAATCTAATTTACAATCAGCCTATAGTTTCCCACAGTTTCCAACAGTAAAAGATTCTCCCTGACTTATTCTTATTAATAATTTGCATTCACGTCTATATAATTAAATATATTAAATCATATCAGATCTCAAATTACATAAAATAAATTCAATTAGCTAATGTACACTACTTTGTCCATCATTTACCATTCAAATCCTAAAGAATGACTACATATTAACAAAAATGTGAATAATTTTTTTTTTCCAAATATATTAAAGTCACCTTGGAATGTTCATCATACCAAATAAAGTTGATTGACCGTTAATGGAGATCACTACTAATACCACTTTAGTTTTTCCACTCAATTATGTTGTAACATTATATGTTTGGTCTCCGCCCATCTTCTTATCATGTACATCCTAATATCACCGTACAACAAAAAAACAAAAAAACACTGCCACCCAATAAAGATTTGATCAATTTCCTTGGACCATATATGCATTTCACCTAATTGGTTTCTTATGCTGACTTAGGAGCGAGTGTGTGTGTTTGGGTTTTTTCTTCTCTTTTTAAGGATTTATTTATTTATTTTTGGTTTGGGGGTGGGGGGGGGGGGAGGGGGGACATTAGTAAGAACACTTAAAAGGTAAGGAGAAATGTATTTAAGAAATTTTATAGCAATATTTAAACTTAGTATAAAGAAAAATATATAGTTTTCGGCGCATTCAGCAGCATTCTAAAAATATATAAATTACCTTCAAAATTTGAACCCCAAACAACAAGTTTAATTTTAATCATTTATCTCAAAAAATTCACCTTATGTCACATTTTTTGAAGAAAATTTTTAGCAATGCAAATAAATTATAAACATGTTAATTTGTGATCCGAAATTCTCATTAGGATTGATTCAGTTGATGTGTCATCTAAAGGATATTATTTAGTTCCTTAATTTACTCTCTTGATTGAGGATTGGTCCAGCTGATGTGTCACCTAAAAAATATTATTTAGTTCCTTAATTTACTCCCTTGATTGAGGTATTTTCAGCAACCTCATTTAAAGGATAAAGAAGATTCTCTCTTGATTGAGACATTTATAGCAACCTCATCAAAAGGATAAAGGAGATTTTAATTTACTCTCTTGATTGAGATAAATGCAGCAACCTCATTGAAGGATAAAGAATATTCTTATTTTTATTCTTTCTCTCCTTATCTGAATGCATGAAAGTAGAATATAAATTTACTGCTATGGTTGATATGTTGAACAAGCTTGTAACAACTCCATCAATTAAATCAATAAAGTTTCTCTTTCTCCCGTGGTTTTTTCCCGCAAAGGGTTTTTCCACGTTAAATCTTGTGTGTGATTTTATTCTTTACTTGCTTCTTTGATCATTTATTTATTTCACAAGTGGTATCAGAGCGCTGGTTTATTCAACATGGCGTCGTTAAAGTATGATCTTCCGCTATTGGATCGAAACACTCGATTCTCATTGTGGCAAGTGAAGATGCGGGCGTTGCTCGCACAAGCTGATTATGATGATGCATTGGATGGATTCGGGAACAAGAGATTTGATCTATGGACCGATGATGAGAAGAGAAAGGATCGGAAGGCTTTGTCGCAAATTCAGCTCCATCTACACAATAATATTTTACAAGAAGTTTTGAACGAGAAGATAGCTGCTTCTCTTTGGCTGAAACTGGAGTCAATTTGCATGACCAAGGATCTCACAAGTAAGATGCATCTCAAACAAAAGCTGTTTCTGCACAAATTGCAAGAGGGAGGTAATTTGCTTGACCATATTTCTGATTTTAAAGAGATTGTTTCTGACTTGACTGCAATGGAAGTCAAATATGATGATGAAGATTTGGGTTTAATCCTATTATGTTCTTTGCCTAGTTCTTACTCAAATTTCAGAGATACCATATTATATAGTCATGATACTATCACTCTAAATGACGTTTATGAAGCCTTGCACGCCAAGGAGAAAACGAAACAACTGGTGTCTTCAACTGGATCAAGCTCTCAAGCCGAAAGCTTGTCCGTTCGTGGCAGGACAAAGGAGAAAAATTCAAATAATGGACCTATAAAGGTCGATCTAAATCTAGAGGCAAATACAAGTCTTGCAAATATTGTAAGAGGGATGGACATGAAATATCCGAATGTTATAAGCTGCAGAACAAGGAAAAGAGAAATGGCACATACAAACCAAAAGATAACAAAGAAGATGAAGTTAATGCCAATTGTGCTCGTAATGATAGTTCTGACAATGAGATGCTTGTTGTTACCGTGTTTGCTGGATGTGCTGAGATTAAAGATGAATGGATACTTGACACTGCTTGCACCTTCCATATGTGTCCTATTAAAGATTGGTTTACAACCTTAGAACCCATAAAAGATGCTGGCTCAGTTTTGATGGGTGATGATTCGGCATGTAAAGTAGCAGGAATTGGTTCTATTCAGATCAAGATGTTTGATGGCGCAATCAGAACTTTAACAGATGTTCGGTTCATTCCCAACATGAAGAGAAATCTGATTTCTTTATGTGCTCTTGATGACAAAGGGTACAAATATTCAGGTGGAGGTGGTGCCTTGAAAGTCACAAATGGTTCTCTTATTGTAATGAAGGGAAATCTTAGGCAAACAAATGGCCTTTATTATCTTCAAGGCACTACTGTTTCAGGTAATGCTTCCCCTGTTATCTCAAATAATATTTCTGATTGTGATACTGCTAATCTTTGGCATATGCGTCTTGGACATATGAGTGAATTAGGTCTATCGGAGTTGAACAAGAGAGGACTTCTTGATGGGTACAACGCAGGCAAGCTGAAGTTCTGTGAGCATTGCATTTTTGGCAAGCATAAGAGAGTGAAGTTCAACACTGCAGTTCATACAACAGAAGGCATTCTAGATTATGTGCATTCAGACTTATGGGGACCGTCTAGGAAAGCATCCATGGGCGGTGCTTGTTACATGATGACAATTATTGATGATTATTCCAGAAGAGTTTGGCCTTATTTTTTGAAACATAAATCTGAAGCTTTTTCAGCTTTCAAAGAGTGGAAGACTATGGTTGAGAGACAAACTGAAAGGAAGGTAAAGAAGCTTCAGACTGATAATGGGATGGAGTTTTGTTCAGATGAATTTAATTCATTTTGCAAGGCTGAAGGCATTGTTAGGCACTACACCATACCTCACACTCCTCAGCAAAACGGGGTTGCCGAGCGTATGAACAGGACTATCATTTCTAAGGCTCGCTGCATGTTGTCAAACGCATGTTTGGATAGACGTTTTTGGGCTGAAGCTGCTTCCACAGCCTGTTATCTCATCAACCGCTCTCCCTCTATTGCTATTGGTAAGAAAACTCCGATTGAGGTATGGTCTGGTTCTCCAGCAAATTATTCTGAATTGAAAGTTTTTGGATGTATTGCTTATGCTCATGTTGACAATGGAAAGTTAGAGTCAAGAGCTGTTAAGTGCATTTTTCTTGGTTATAAGTCTGGTGTTAAAGGCTATAAATTATGGAATCCTGAAACAAGTAAGGTTGTAATTAGCAGAAATGTTGTGTTTAATGAATCTGCTATGTTACATGATATTCCATCTACTAATGATCTTGTTGAGAGTAAGCAGAAATCAAATGTCCAGGTGGAGCATATTATTGATACAGATGCTACATCAAACGCAGAAATTGAGGGACAAGATGAAGCACCCATTGTTGAGGATCCTCCAGCAGTTATGCAACCACCGCAACAATCTATTGCAACAAACAGAACTAGAAGGAATCCAAAACCAGTAAGAAGGTTTATTGAGGAAGCAAATGTTGTTGCTTATGCGTGCGCTGTAGCAGAAGAAATAGAAGGTATTGCCGAGCCTTCTTCATATTCTGAGGCTGTTATCTCTAGTGATTCTGATAAGTGGATGGTTGCTATGCATGATGAGATGAAGTCACTTGAAAGAAATGACACTTGGGACTTAATCAAATTGCCTAAAGAGAAGAAACCTATTCATTGCAAATGGGTTTTCAAGAGAAAAGAAGGTGTTTCTCCAAATGATAAGACAAGGTACAAAGCAAGATTAGTTGCAAAAGGTTACAGTCAGATTCCAGGTATTGACTATAATGAAGTTTTTTCCCCTGTTGTGAAACATAGCTCAATTCGCATGTTACTCGGTATTGTTGCTATGCATGATTATGAGCTTCAACAGTTAGATGTAAAAACTGCATTTTTACATGGAGAATTAGAAGAGGATATTTATATGCATCAACCTGAGGGTTTTATCATCCCTGGAAAAGAAAATCTTGTCTGTAAATTAAAGAAATCTCTTTATGGATTGAAACAGTCACCTAGGTAGTGGTATAAAAGATTTGACACTTTTATGCTATCTCAAGGTTTTAAAAGGTCCAATTATGATAGTTGTGTCTATTTGAAAATTACTACTCATTCAGCCATTTATTTGTTACTTTATGTTGATGATATGTTGATTGCTTCAAAAGACAAGGTGGAAATTGAAAATTTGAAAAGGCAGTTAAGTAGAGAGTTTGAAATGAAAGATTTGGGAGATGCTAAGAAGATTCTTGGCATGGAGATATCAAGAGATAGAACTTCTGGAAAATTATACCTAAGTCAGAGTGGGTATGTTAGAAAAGTGCTTCGCCGTTTTAATATGCTTGATGTCAAACCTGTAAGTACTCCTCTTGCTGCACATTTTAAATTGTCATCAGCCATGTGTCCACAATCAAATGAAGATATTGAGTACATGTCTAGAGTTCCCTATTTTAGTGCAGTTGGTTCACTTATGTATGCCATGGTTTGTTCGCGTCCTGATTTATCACATGCTTTAAGTGTTGTCAGTAGATTCATGGCCAATCCTGGAAGAGAGCATTGGAAAGCAGTTCAATGGATTTTTAGATATCTTCATGGCACTGCAAATGCTTGTTTGCAGTTTGGTAAATCTAAAGAAGAACTTGTTGGTTATGTGGATTCTGATTTTGCAGGTGACTTGGATAAAAGGAGATCATTAACAGGTTATGTTTTCACCATTGGTGGCTGTGCTGTAAGTTGGAAAGCAACCTTGCAAACTACAGTAGCATTATCAACTACTGAGGCCGAGTATATGGCTATTTCTGAAGCATGTAAAGAAGCTATTTGGCTTAGAGGTTTATATTTTGAGTTTTGTGGAGATACATCTTGCATTACTATATTTTCTGATAGCCAGAGTGCTATATGCCTTACAAAGGATCAAATGTTCCATGAGAGAACTAAACATATAGATGTGAGGTATCACTACATTCGAGATGTTATTGCTAAAGGTGGTGTTAAAATTTGCAAGATAAGTACTCATGACAATCCCGCTGACATGATGACAAAGCCAGTTCCAATTACTAAGTTTGAGCTTTGCTCAAGCTTGGTTGGTGTTACAGTATAGTCTTTAGGGACTATTGGAGCAAGACAGATATTTACTTGTTGAAGGAGTTCGTTTTTTACTTCAAGATGAGAATTCGTCTCAAGGTGGAGATTGTTAATTTGTGATCCGAAATTCTCATTAGGATTGGTTCAGCTGATGTGTCATCTAAAGGATATTATTTAGTTCCTTAATTTACTCTCTTGATTGAGGATTGGTCCAGCCGATGTGTCACCTAAAGAATATTATTTAGTTCCTTAATTTACTCCCTTGATTGAGGTATTTTCAGCAACCTCATTTAAAGGATAAAGAAGATTCTCTCTTGATTGAGACATTTATAGCAACCTCATCAAAAGGATAAAGGAGATTTTAATTTACTCTCTTGATTGAGATAAATGCAGCAACCTCATTGAAGGATAAAGAATATTCTTATTTTTATTCTTTCTCTCCTTATTTGAATGCATGAAAGTAGAATATAAATTTACTCTATGGTTGATATGTTGAACAAGCTTGTAACAACTCCATCAATTAAATCAATAAAGTTTCCCTTTCTCCCGTGGTTTTTTCCCGCAAAGGGTTTTTCCACGTTAAATCTTGTGTGTGATTTTATTCTTTACTTGCTTCTTTGATCATTTATTTATTTCACAAAACATTGTTTTAATAACTTTACCATCTGCTTTGCCAAAAAAAATATAACACTACAAGAGCAACAGGGGTTTCCAACGGCCAGGGGCCGTTGGCGGCCGTTGGAAGCCGTTGGTCAATCCTTTGGTATACGGATCAACGGCTTCCAATGCAAACGACGCGTAATTTCCAACGGCTTCCAACTGATAAATAAGGATACGTGTATGATGTTTTGAGCAAATAGGCCGTTGGAAGCCGTTTGTATGGAATGACCTGTAAGTCGTCGCTGACCGTTCATCGCCGTTGGAAATCTGGGTGTTTTTTTTTTGGCAGATTTTAGATTTACCACTACAAGCCACACAACAAATATAAAACATTCTGAACTGCTCCATTTCGAGCATATAACTCACAATCTCAACCATATATACACCCAAACACAATACGAAATAAAAAAACAAACACAAAACACAAAAATTACCCAATATTTACATAACATTACCACCAAATTTCGCCAAAGCAACACCAAACCATCACCATGTCCAAAATAACATAACCATCTCCAAACAACATAACCAACACCATGTCCAAACCGTACCATCACCAAACCATCATAACATCATGTCCAAACCATCATAACAAAATATATACAACTACCATGCATGTAGCAAGCCTCACCAACTCTCAAAACACATCAAAACAAGCTAACCTGATCAACTCTCTCTCCCTGAAGATGAAGGTGTCGTACCGTGCTGGGCAATGTACTCCGCCAATCGCTGGTTAAGCAACTCCATCTGCTCTTCATGGCGACGATCACGTTCATGAAGCTCTGCAATCTGTGCTTTCAACTGTGCGATTTCTTCCTTTTTCTGAGCCTTCTGATGCATCTGCTGAGATGCTGTAATCTGTATATAATTTCATATTTTCAGTATTTCTTAATAGTAGTTCGAATACATTTGAGTTTTTATTATAAATTTTAGTATTACCTCTAGATTTTCATAACCATATCGTCTGTTTCGGGTAGCAGGATCTATGACAGCATCAAATATCTTGTCCTCATCTTCCTTGGTCAGCTCAGTCCTCCCTGTAGCTTCCAGTACCTGCGCCCTTTGCTCCTGAAATTTCTCCTGTTAAACAAAAATAAAATAAATTTAGATAACACTATTATAATTAAATTATAAGTCTACTTAACTATTTTATACTTACATATCTCTCACGCGCCTTATCATCATGGTCCCAAGTGTACGAAACTGAGCATGTGTCGTCAGCCTGACTCAATGCATGTGTATGCTCGAAAACATCCCAGTACGACACAGGAGCCATACGCACTCTCTCCTGAAATAAGCATGCACACATGTAAATTAAAACTTAAACTTAAATCAACTATTAATTTTAACTAGTTATGAATTAAAATTTTAAACTGTGCAATTACAAAATATACCAGATCCTCACGATGTTGCTGAAATGACTTGGATCCACCTCGATGCGTAACCGGATTCTTGCTCCTATTAGCTGCATTTCTCTCAGACGAGGCCTATACATTTAAATTTTAAAAAAAATTTCTTAGCCTAAATCACGTACTAGTTGAATAGAATAATTGAAATTAAAAATATGCAATAAAATTTACCAGAAAGTCCTCATTACTATTCCAATAAGTAAGTAGATCATTCCACACTGACTCGCTCACCCAAGACTGCCTTTTCCCACTTGATTTTAAAATGTTCATTGTTTGTCTGTAATTTGCTGCCCCTTTACTGTTCCAGTGGCGCTTAACGAGATCCAAATCCGTCTCCTGGAGATCCACCGCACCCTGCGTTTTTTTTATAAATAGCATACATATAAAGTTATCAAATAGGAGCATGTACTTAATATAAGAAATGTTATATCATACATACGTACCAAAAAATCCTGCCATATGGTCTCCTTAACTAAGTCGGGTATCGAACTCCAAGTGGGCCAACATGCAGTCATGCGGGCCTGATAAGCACGTTTTGATATCCTCAAAACGGTATTGTACGGCTCCAACTCAAATCCCTTGTGTTAAACGGAAAAAAAATAATACATGGTTGCTAGAACAACAATTTAAATAATTTATTGTACTTAAATTAAATTTATACTAAAAACTTAGTTTTTACCCTTTTGATGCTTTTGGCTTAAGCCAGACCACAGGACGAGATAACTCCGACGATGGACCACCCTCCTCGCCACCTGACGCCATACCTGTTACAAACAAATACATAACATAACATAACTATATGTAAAAACATGGTATTAGATAACATGAGTACTTGATAATAGAAATGTCATAACATGAGTACAAGTTTGTTTCATAAAAGTGTTAAATATAAGTTTGATTCATAGATTTGTCTAGTTAACATATGATCGAGTTTGATTCATAGAAGTGTTAAATATAAGTTTGATTCATAGATATGTCTAGTTAACATACGAGTTTGATTCATAGAAATGTCATGAAAATAAATATATGGTTACTTGATAATAGAAATGTCATAACATAAAATTACCTTTTGAAAATGAGGAGTATTAGTTAGTCGTCCTCATCACTTTCAGATTCCGACTCTATTTCCTCCTCCATATATGGTTCATCTGTAGTCTCAAATACATCAATTAATGCATTCGATTCATCGTTTAGAGGTCCAAAATCTGTTTGATCGTCGGTTATTCTATTTCTGCATTATCCTCGACGTCTGCTTGATAAGCTTGGTCATCGGGAATATTACGCCCGTCAAATGTAAACCTTGCTTTTGTTTTGAAAACAACCCACCAATCTATTTTGTCTCTTCTCATAGAAGGATAAGGAGCATAATATACTTGAAGAGCCTGTTTGGCAAGTACGAAAGGGTTGTACTTATAATAATGGGACGTATGTCTTACTTCTATAAGATTATATTTTGGGAGCACGTTGATTCCAGAACCCGGAACATTGCTGAACCAGTTGCATTTAAACAAAAATACTTCTTTGTAATAACCCGGAAAATCTGGGCCAGTTTAAAATTTTTATTTTGGCAATTTTAGCGAATTTTGATTATTTAAAATGAATTATTTTAAATAATATCGACGAGAAATCTATTTTGAATATAATTAGAACGTATATATTATATACGCCGTCGTTATAATATAAATATTTATATATAATTATAAATCGAATTGAAAATGGCGCGGTAGTTCGATAATTCGATTTCAAACTTCAATTGAATGTACCGGGTGCAAAACAATCCGGATTTTAGTGAAACCAAAAATAATGGGATCTAGTTGATAATATCTTTCCAACGAATCCGAATAATCGAAATTTCTTAGCGGGAATCAAAAGATATGTCCAGTTGAAAATTCTGAATAGTCGCTATGGAATTCAGGCCCTTAAAAATGGACATTTTGCAAACGACCTCGGATTTCGACGAAACCAGTTTTGTTGGGTCCGTGATGTTAAGTTATTGCTAGGTTTCAAATTTCATAATTTTTCGAATCAATATGTGAGCGTGGCAAAGGAAAACGCGTTTGACCAGTTTCAGTTGATTTTAATCGACTGGAAAATGGCCATTTTTCCAACGGTCTCAGAATTCGACGAAACTAGTTTTGATAGGACCGTATCGTCAATACGAAGCTAGAAAATATTTTTATAGAATTTTTCTAGTTAGTATGTGACCCCGGTAATTTGAAATGTACGTTTAAAATTCAATATAGTGATTTAAATGTAATTTAAATCTCTGATATTTCTGTGTAATATTCATTCATACTCTGTATATTCTTGTAATCTGATGCATTGTTGTAATATACAATGAAGTGTTCTTTGATATGTGTTCTGTTGTGGTTTGTTCTCGAACTATCCGACGCTTTCCTTTACGGGGAAGTTGCGGGTCTTCACATTCTTCCGCAGGTCTTGTGAAATATGTCAATTGCAGAATCTGGTTTAGCACGCCATAAAAATCGTGTACATGGTCGTTTGGATCATCACTACCTTTAACAAATACACCGCTATTATCAGTTAATTTTTCAGCACCATATTCTTTAGTGTTAAATTTATATCGATTGACAAAGAATATTGGATATGTCTTCACATTTCTTTTAGGTCCCAATGCCAAATGTTTCAATCCTTCATCCATAATACAGTTTGTTGGATCAAAAACATAATTAGTAAACCAACTAGCGAATTCTTTGCTGATATCGCCGTTTGGATACTGTGATTCATAAATGCTGCAATCATAGGACATACGTTACATATATGATTAAAGATACAATACATGTATACATAGATGCATAAGTAGAGTACCTAACGAACGGTGCAACTTCGGTGCAATTGAGAAGAATATATGTGTGTGCTGCATTGTAATCTTTATCGTTTAGTCATTCCTCCACACATCTACAAGAAGGCCGACCATGTTTTTAAAAAATAGATAAAGTAGCTTGGCAGTCATCTTGATCAATGCCTTCATCATTACGTGCAGTACTTGCAAATGAGATGTTCACATGATCACTAAAATAATGAGAGAAAAAAATGAAGCTTCTTCTTCAATGTATGATTTGCAAATAGAACCTTCAACTCTAGCTTTCTGCCTCACATTTTTCTTTAGATGATTTAAATACCTGTTTAGAATTATTGTAAATTATTTTTTCATACACTTAACCAAAATTTAATTAACTAAATATTAATATACCTTTCAAATGGATACATCCATCCGTATTGCACAGGCCCTCGAAGACGTGCTTCTGATGGAAGATGAAGAGGTAAATGCTCCATAACATTGAAAAACCCTGGAGGAAATATTTTTTCCAATTTGCAGAGTAATATGGGGATTTCTTCCTCTAGTTTACGTAGATGGTCAATTTTAATGTAGATGAACAAAGCTCTTTATAGAACAAACTAAGCTATGTTACAACAGTCCAAACTTTCACCGGCAATAGTTCTTTGAAAGCGACGGGCAATAAATTTTCCATCATAACATGACAGTCGTGGCTTTTCATCCCGCTAAGTTTACTGTTTTTATAGTCAACACATCTACGAAGATTGGAAGATATACCATCCGGGAATCTTAACCCTTCCATCCATTTTAAAAATATTTTTATTTGATTAGTATCCAGTTCATAGCACGCTTTCGGTTTTCTAGTGTCATTTGTCTTTATATGAAGCTCCGGACGATTACATATTACTTCAATATCACGTCTGGATTTCAAATCATCTTTCGTCTTCCTTTTGACATTCAAAATTGTGTTGATTACGTTATCAAACACGTTTTTCTCATTATGCATCACGTCAATATTATGACAAATCAGAATATCTTTCCAATAAGGCAACTCCCAAAATATGCTTTGTTTCTACCAATTATGAATTGATGATTTACCTTGAATTTCTGTCTGTACTCCGATTTCATGAATCTTGGGAAAATCTTGTACAAGTTCATAAATTTCCTCACTTGTCCATACTTTAGGTGGTCGTAAAGTTTCAAGTCTATTAGCTGTAAAAAAAATCTTATCCCTTCTAAAAGGATGATTAATATGAAGAAAACATCTATAACAGTCAAACCATGAAATTTTCTTTCCAATAGGTAAAGAAAATGCTCTTGTTTCTTCCATACAGTACGGACAAGCTAGACGACCAGCCGTACTCCAACCTGAAAGCATCGCATAAGCAGGAAAATCGCTAATTGTCCACAATAGAGAAGCATGCATACGAAAGTTTTTCTTTTGGGAAATATCATATGTTTATACCCCTTCTTACCACAAATTTTTTAATTCTTCAATCAACGGTTGTAAATAAACATCGATTCCTTGTGTCAGATCATCAGGACCACGTACGACAATTGTAAGAAACATATGAGGAGTTTTCATACACATCCACGGAGGTAAATTATAAGGTGTTACAATTACAGGCCAGGATGAATATTTAGAACCAAATTGAGAAAATGGTGAAAACCCGTCTGTACATAAACCTAGTCTAACATTGCGACTCCCAGATGCAAAATTGGGATACTTTTGATCAAAATGCTTCCATGCTTCTCCATCAGATGGGTGTGTTAACGTACCTTCTTCCTGTGTTCTCACCTTGTGCCATCTCATATGTTGCGCGGTTACAGAAGATGCATATAACCTTTGAAGTCTAGGAATAATCGGTAAATAATGCATACGTTTATACGGGACTTCCTTTCCCTTTTTCTTTCTTGGTTTGTATCTTTCTTGATTACATATTCTACAATTCTTAAGCTTGATATCTTCCTTCCGAAATAGCATGCAACCCTTTAGACATGTATCTATTTTTTGATACGGTAAACCAAAGGCCGACATCATTTTTTTTACTTCATAATGGTTTTCGCACATTAAATTATTGGGAGGCATATGCCGCTTCGCAGCTTGTACAACAGCTGTAAATCCAGCTTCTGTGAGGTTGTATTTAGATTTCATCGTAATGTATTCAGCAGTTACTGATAATTAAGTTCCGCTTTCACAGCCTTCCCAAAGGGGTTTTTTTGCGGCATCTAATAAGTCAAATAATTTTTTGGCTTCAATATTTGGTTCTTCTTCATCATTACCATCGTCGTCATTACCAACGTTTTCATTAAATTGTTGAACCGGGAACATAGAACGTGCAGCATCTTCAACCATTTGTTCTACGAGATTCATCGTGGCAATTTCATTATTCGCTACCTCCTCAACTTGTATAGAAGTAGATGCTAACGGTTCTCCATGACGATCCTAAACTAAATAGTTCGGCACAAAACCGTACTGACGCAAATGAACTCTGACCATTTGCGGTATCAAATGCTTCAATAACTTGCATCTACTACATGTACAACGGATTTCGACGTCATTTCCATTGTTACTTAAAGCAAAATCAATAAACACGCTGACACCATTAATAAAATGTTTGTTTATTGTGCCATCGGTTTCTCTTCGTTTGTACATCCAGCTTCGATCATTAAAATAATCGTCAATTTTTTCTAAGTACATATAAAATTAGAAAGAATTATATAAAATTAGATTCATAATTTTTTTGTCCGATCGCTCAAACGCTAAGATTGTATTTTAATGACAACATTTCTTTTACATATTAATTATGATGATAAAATTTGCATTGACAATGTGTTAAAACAATTTTAGTGATTAATGCATGTTATGTCAATTGATCATTTAATGGTTAGTTATCCTACCTCCCATTACAAATACAATAACGTAATTAAATCGCGTAAATCTTTTCAATTTAAATGATTCAACAAAATTTCGGCAGCACTTCCCTTTAGTTCCCTAAATAGTACACAATTGCGTGTACATAGGGAACATAAAGGAAGTGCTTTTGAAATTTTGAGAACCGTTTAAAATGAAATACTTTACGAGATTTAATTTCGTTATTGTATTCATAACTTGTCCAATACAAAGGACAAATCCAATAAAAATTGTATACAATGAATATAAATGTCCGTTCCGTGAATAAAACGAACATCATATCACGATTATATACAATACTTATCAGACGGGGCCAAAAAAACTCTCTAAGGCTTTATGAATATAACATATTATGAATACGTATTTTTTCATGATTGAAGTGTTTTTTGTACGCTTTTGTGCGCCTTAGCGCCTTTTTGCGCCTTTATGGCCCTTAACCCAAAAAACACAAACTTAAATATTTCCAGTTGCACGACACGTTTTCAACAAATTAAATATTGTTTTCAATGAATTGGGGCTCAACCAAACAAACAAATACATAGATTATCAACTATATACATATATACATACATACAACACTATATATATGCATATATACATATTCAACTTTAACTAATTAACCCTAGATTAGCAACTTAATCAAGTAAATCTACAAATACAAAACTCATTAACAACAACTACTTAAACTAATTAAAACTCTAAATCATAACAACTAAGTAATTTATAAATCAAAACCCTGAATTAGCAACATAAATAATTAAACTCTACATTAGCAACTAATTAACCACATTAGACACACAAACATACTCTAATTATGCTTAAATTACTAAATGGGGTATTAAACAAAATTTAGGTTAAACACATACCTTGAAATCGGAGAGAATCGGAGTTTAAAGAGGATGAGAGAGTGCCTTGATTGATTTGGAGAGTTCCTAGATGGATGATGGCGTGGGATTGGTGATTTCAGAATTGAAGGAGGGAAAGATTGGGGGATTTGGGGGAAAATTCGTGGGTTTGGAGAGAATGAGGAAGAAGGAGCAGCTCTCGACGGATTTGTGCTGAATCCTGTGTAACGGGGGGCAACGGCTTCCAACGGATTAAAAACCAACGGCCACAAACGGTTTCCAACGGCGTATATTTTGTATACGTAAGAAACATACGTATTTTGGCTTTCGTTGGAAGCCGCTGGTCAACGGCCGTTGGAGGCCGTTGGAAGTGTCTGTTGTAATACTGTTCAATTCTTGTAGTGTAATAACTTTACCATATACAACCTACAAGCTATACACTGATGGTTTAGTAACAGAAAGCAATTGATGATAATTAAACTTGGATCAAGTTTACTTATATGTTAGCAATCTAAGTTAAAATTCAAAAGCAACCTTGTTTATGGATATGACAACTTGTCATGCTATTACTATATAACAAAATTTACCAGGAGTTGTCGTTTTCATTATGGACGATACCGTTTCAAAATGCAATCAACATCGGAATTTTAGCGAACACTTGTTATATACTGACAAGCCATAATGTTAAGATATAAAGCTCTATCATTTGAAGTATAATCCAGTAAATAAAAAGTTCTTTATAAACATGTGAATGTTTCTCTTATTATTCATATCAGAACTTTTTCAATATAACACTATTTCTTTATTGGACATGACTTTCCATTATAGATAAGATGACAATGTTTCAATTTATTGCTAACATATGAAAAAGAAAAAATCATAATGCTAATGAAAATTTTATTATACACATGCAAAGGAACTAAAACTCACTAATGCAGCAAGACTTCTATAGGGCATTCTCCTGAACAACAACAGTTGTAGTTTCTTTTGGAGTAGGCTGTTCATTATGGTCGATTTTATCAACTACCGAATTTGCAGGAGAAACTTCAGTTTCAAATATGGATTCACCAATTACTCTATTTCAAATCACTGATTTTCCAACACTTGATTGGCAACACCAATTTCTGGAGATGAAGTTTCATTATGCTTATTATGATTTTTTGAACCAAACCCGACACTAACAAATAAAAAAATGTTATCCATGGAGAAATGCATTATTAAAAAGATATTATGGTTCGACAAACATAGAAAAGACTAACTATGCTTTAGGTTTATAAACACAAACAAACAGATAATTAGGATATCAAAATAATTGTTTAAATCCTTTGGTCTAATTTGTTGCTAAATGAAAATATGAAATTTTGTAAAATGACAGGATAAGTAGTTAGGTAAGCAATAAATGGACCAAGTTACAAAAATATTTTGAACAGGAAGTGAAGGAGCTTCAAAATTATTATCATTTCACCATTAATTGTACTTTCAATCACTCCACGGACCTACTTTGACCGATGAATCCAAACATGTCATTTAAGACAAAAAAGCACCGGTTCCTCTTAGAATCAGAAAAGGTGATCATGTAAAATTGATGGTAAAATATGCACCAAGCAAGAATCCGGAAACACTAATAAACATCCTGAAATACCCCACCTCCGTTAGGGTCACTCTCAAAGGGAATGCCCTAATTTTGGTGGAGGTTTATAAGTACAAGTCACAGATATACAAGACAGATATAAGAACACATATTTGTAAACAGCGGAAGAACAACAAACTTTATTTCATAAAGTCAAATACGTGTTACAACAACATCCTTTCCAAAAACATAACATAACACTTTCATAATCTGTCTTGAGTACATTATTTAAAGAAGCATAAATAAAACATAGATAAACTGCAAAAGCCCCATAGTGGATTGTCCAAAGCCATAGTTCAAAACACGAAAGTCCAAGCAATACATTTCTCTTCTTCAAGCTGGATGTTGAGGTTGGTCAAGCTGCTGTGTTCCCTCCCTGAGGACCTGGGGGGGGGGGGGGACGGAAGAAAGAAGACGAAAGAAAAGTAGAGTCAGACATAAAGCCTGAGTAAGTCTAGTACTATTTTGTCTATGAATAAAGAACTGGGTATGATAAGTATAAACAAGAAGTGGGCATGCACTATAAACTTGGTTAAGTTGTCTAGGGTCGAATATACTATCGTACCCCATGTTGATCTCTGAACCCATATAAACTAGTTTCCAATTTGCACCCCATAATCAGGGTGATGTGATCCATTCTATGATGATCGGCTCCTACTCGCATAGTTACATGTGTCTTACGGCCCCCGATGTTGTAGTTACCTATGCTGGTCCCACCATGGGGTGTATCAAGTCCCATAGTGGCAACCCGACACAACCTTAGAGTGCACAGGTATGCTACTGGTGTCCAGTGCCTTATTTTTCTGCGCCAGAGTGTGTGCACGCCCGCACTCCGTTAGAACCTACACTGCTACACCACCGCCGTCGCTTTGACCTCTTACAATCAGCCCAGTAATCGTGCCCCACCCTGCCTAGTTTCAGGGTATCCTGATACACCTTCTAGGGTTACTGCTGAAAAGGGTCCCCCGTTACTAGGTTTTCTATCTCTAGCCAACATGCTAAGTTGGTTAAGTGTTTTCTAACCTAACCCCCACCAGTCCGTTTAGTTTAGCATGTTCCATTTTGATTAAGTCTTTAGTTCACTTAATCCTAGCAATCCTGACTCAGCCTTAATTGTCTTATTAAGGCCCTGACCTCCCACATTAGACAGGTATTGTTGTGGCTGCCTGTTTGCCGGTTGGTTCCGGGCAGTCTTACGCCATAACTCAATCTAACCTCGGGTCCTTATTGGGCTCCATGTTTAACCTCCCACATTGGATAGGTATTGTTGTGACTACTGGACAGCCGGGCGGTTCCGGGCAGGTTTACATCACAACTCAATCCAACCTCGGGTTAAACACATCGTATGTTCTACATTTACATATTTTGTCTTTCTTCTTTATTTTCTTATATGTAAATATTTGCGGCCCATTATTAAGTAAATGGTGTAAAGGTTACACCAACCATGGGCCCAACCCATACTTGAATTTGGGCCCTTCTATTTTATATTTTCATTCATTAATTAATTTTAACCCAACGTTATTTTCCCCCGTTTTACACGTCCGTTTATATATATTGGGCTTAGCCTTTTAAAGCCCAATTTAGCCATGCGAAAAGGGGAGGCTTATGGCGTGATTACATACACAAAAAAGGGAAGGTGAGCGTATGAACTTGCAATATGACGTTGGGAATACAAAATAGAAACTGGTGTACTTGCATAGTAGTGACATATACTTTGGTCATAAAACATAGGTGACATGAATCAAAGCATGTGAACTTGTAATTGAGATATCATTATTGACACATGAACCTATATTTTTATTTAGGCATAATGTCAAACATATGGCATAAATATTTCTAGCATAAGCATAGCATAATGTCAAACATAAGCATGGCATAAATACTTCTAGCATAAACATGGCATAATGTCAAACATAAGCATGGCATAAGTATAGTTAAATTTGTTCATGGCATAAATATTTCTAACATGAAATCATGATTCTTACTTTAGTCATGTAAACTTACAAAAGGGACTTTTTGAACCTAACCTAGCCATGTACCACATATGTCATCATATAATTCTTGTAAACAAGATAGACTTAATCATGGATTTCAATTATGCCAAATATCATTCATAGCCTAGCCATATTCACAAGTTTGCAAATAGGTTTTCTAGTACAAAAGCATGGCTTAATACATGATGCCAAATTCTCAACATAATTTCCTATGGATTATAATAACCAAACTTGTTCTAATTACTTACAAAATGATTTATGCACAAAAATATACATCATGATGGCATAGTAGCAAAACCCCAAACTTGCATAAATTTAAATCAACTACATACATGTAGCTTCAACATGGGTTACATAATTTGCGAAATATTCCAAACGTATACTTGCATAGAACTACCGCATGTAGTTCTTTATAACATGAATAACATAATTCAAGAATATCCAAACGTATATAATATTTCAAATTGATAAGAACGCCCAAATATGAATAACTTTATTGCCACAATTCAAGCATACAAACTAACACAATTGTTTATTCATACCAAAGTAATACTCTACTTACAATGGTTTGATGAATTCTCTAGTTTAGGAATTTAGAGATGCGACTCCTTATGACGTAGGCGTTGATTTTCTTTGTTTGAATTGCTTTAGGCTTTAGAACTTTCCTCCAAATCCTCTCTCTAGTTGGCGGCTACTCTTAGTCGTTCCTCAGCAACATGGCGGCTATGTTCTTAATTTTGAATGAATAGATTAGGGTTTAGTCTAGGGTTGTTTATATAGAGGTTAGGAACTGATTAGGGCCATTGATGTTGCTTGGATTGATCGTAGCCATTCATTCGATAGAGAGACCAATTAAAATTTGCCGCCTAGCCCTAGTGACAAAGCAGACCACAGAAAATCGGCCAAACACAGACCTGGCCAGCCAGGTTGACTGGGCTCGACCAGGTCGACACCCCTGTCGACAGGGCTGTCGACAGCCCTGTCGACATGGGTAGCCCAGGTCGACAGCCCAGTCGACCTGGGTGGCCTAGGCGGGTGTTTATCCGCCCTGGCCCATTGGCCTGATTTTTAATTATTTTATTCTGTTTGAATTTTAAATTTAATTCAAAACTTCCGAAGGCCATATCTTCTTCATACGGACTCCATTTTTCGAAAACTCGGACTCTATTTCGCGTATTTTTCCGAGACGAACGCAATGGCGTATCCCGTTTTCCTTAGTTCTTTGATTTCAAATTAATTATACTTTAATTTTCTAATTTCACAGTTATAGAATTTTCGGGGTGTTACATTCTCCCCCACTTAAAAGGATTTCGTCCCCGAAATCTTCAAGCTAGGAGGAATGTATATCCTAACATCCAATCATCCATCTACTCATCCATCAAACACGAGCATCCATTGTCCTTAAAAGACTTCTAATGCTTCATGATCATATGCGAAGTGTGTGTGTACATGTACTTATCTAATGCAAAATCAGGCGGTCTACTGATCCAGTTGACCTCCTTAATGCGAATTATGTAAGTGCCATGAGTCCATTATGTATGCAAATTTTCCTATTCATGATTCTACATGAGTGCACAATCATTCATTACAAATGCAGCATCCACATGACATCACATTAGAGTTCAACCATATACGAATGCAAACATATATGCATATGCAATATGAAGTGACTGAGCCGATCTAAAACCTAGATTGTGTGTGTATATGCAACCACGAGCAACCACTAGCAATCACTTGCAACCACTTGCAACCATCATCCATAACATGTTTCAACTACATGTTTTCATCCAAAGGTTTACTACCTAAAAGATACGGTCGAGGAAAGATACCTAAAAAGATAGATTAAAAGCGCAACTTAAGGAAAAGGAAAGATCAAGGATGTACCCTCGAACAGAAAAGGGTAGGCAGTACGTATTCTAACTTCAGTTTCCCAAGTCGCGTCTCCCTCGGCGTCGCTCCATTGAACTTTGACGAGCTTGACTTCGCGGTTGCGTAGCTTCTTCACTTTCGTTCCTAAGATGCGGGTTGGAACCTTTCTTATGGTTGCTTCGCGTTCCACTTCGGCCTCTTCGAGGATATTTGGCTCTACCACCTCGGCTGACTCATGTAGACATTTTCGGAGATGTGAAACGTGAAAAACGTTGTGGACTCCGGCCAACTTCTCGGGTAGCTCTAATTTATAGGCCATTTTCCAAATTTTCTCAATGATAGGGAATGGTCCTACCTAAAGGTATAGTCGAATGATAGAAGCAAGTAAAAACTTTGTGCCCATTAGGCAATGTGGAAACTGGAAATCTATGCCACATATATATTGATTAGGAGAAGAACTCTCTAAGCATCAGCCCCGAAGACCGAAATCAACATCAGACTGACACCCAAAGAGTTAATCAACCCAACCACCATATATGATTCTAGGCAACTAAGCATGATGGACTCCTTTTAGGTCACAAGGGAGTCCCTTCCTAAAACCAACCCGTATCCTATAAAGCCCAAAAAAAAACTTTAGTAAAATCAACGAACACCCTCGAGCCCCAACATGTGTTACTAACAGATGAGTCGTACTCCCTATGGGGTTTGCAATAGAAATTGGATTAAGAATAGGACCGAGAGGATATACACAAAAGATAGCATGCAAGTGAGCTTTACAGGAAGAGAGGGATCAAGGATATACTCTTAAGAAGAGATACGATGCACGAATCTAGTCTTCAATCTTCTAAGCCGCATTTCTTGAGCTTAACTCCATTATGCTTTGTCCGTCTTTAACTTCACAATTTCGTAGCTTCTTAATTCTTGTTTCCAGAATATGAGTTGGAACCTATTTCTCGTTCCTCTTTCACTTATTCTCCTTCTAGTATACTTGACTCAAGCCTAACTGCGTACTCATGGTTCCATGCAAGCTCTCCAAAATTCATTAGTGAATCTTGGATCTTGTTCACTTACTAGAAGGTATTCCACATAGATGAATTATCTCTTGAAAATAAACAAATGTCAACTATGTTGCCAAATGTACTTATTAAGGTGATTCTTTACAACTCATGCATCAGCGAAATGAACCTTCAGCCTCAGTGGCGAACACTACTGGAGCGCCCTATTCTGAAATGCTCCTCCTAATGAACCCCTTTTCTAGAAGCTCTTTAATCTGTTTACCGAGCTCTTTCCTTTCTCGTGGAGCCATATGTCTAATGGGTAACGCAACGGGCTTTGCATTATCTACAAGATATATGCGGAAGTCTATTTTCCGCTTCGGAGGCAAGCCCCTCACCTCTTCGAAGACATCCGGATATTCCCGGACCACTCTAACTGATTGCAAATTTTCAACAGAGGCATCTAGCGATTCAAGATAACTAAGCGTAACCGCATACGAGGGATTACAAGAAATTTCCAAAGTATTGCCGAGCTGGGTTAGGAGCCTAACAACCCTTTTCTCAAAGTCAAGGATGGCCCCATTTACTGGATAGCCAATCCATACCCAAAATCAAACCATACCCCGAAAAGCCCAAAACAAAGGCACTACATTGAAATTCAACACTTAGAATAGAAATTTTCAATCCCACACAGATCATAGACAAATGAGCTGGGCCCCCAATTGGGTTTGAAACAATTAAGGGGTCCTCTACCATACTAGTTTCTAGGTGCAGAGATTCTACTAAAGCAGACGAGATAAAGGAGTGTGATGCGCCAGAATCAAATAAAGTGCGAACGGGGTGATCATAAAGATAAACTACACTTTCTACAGAAGTATTTATACCTCGCTGTTGCAGAGGTGGCGCTTCTAGCACATGAACCTGTGCCCCTGGGGTGGATCCAGCTCTCTGCCCCTGTCCTCGTTTCTTTGGGCAGTCCTTAGCCCTATGGCCTGTCTCACCGCAAGTAAAGCACCCACCATTCTCCTTGGCCTTCTTTTTCCGGCAGTCCTTTACTAAGTGCCCCACTTTGCCACAGAAATTACACTTCCTCTTCTCTTTGTTGCCTTTCCCGCCCTTCTTAAAGTCTGTCTTCTTGGGCTGCAAACCCTCTTTCTTCTTGCCCTTATCCTCTTCATTCAGCAATGCCATTTGCACCAATCTTTCATACGTGGCTCCCATGGGTATATGGGTCATGGCCAAACTGTGTAATGGCTCATTTAACCCTTTGACAAAACGGATAGCCTTCTTGTGCGGGGTATTGACTAGGTCAAGCCCAAACCTAGCCAGCTCATCGAACTGATTCACATATTCTCTGACTGTCTTGTCCCCTTGCTTAAGAAATAAGAATTTTTCCAACTGCAAACTTCTTTCCGCATCTGAGAGAAATTTAGTCTCAAACCTTGCCCTAAAGTCCTCCCATGTCTCCACTGGTCTTTCAGCATTAGTGACTTCCCACCAGTAGGAAGCCTCGCCCTTCAATAGCCACACTGCCAACTGTACTTTTTGTCTATCTTCTACCTCAAAGATGATGAATAGGTCCTCAGTTTCTTTCAGCCAATTTCTAGCTGCTACGAAGGACTCAGTTCCATGGAAATCCCTTCCTCCCATAGCTTTAAAATCTTTACATATCTTAGCAAACGTGTTTCCCCGTGGGGGAGGTGGAGGAAAAGGTGCCGCTGCAGCTGGATGATTTCCTTCCGCTGGGGGAGGAGGAATGGTAGGACCTAGCTGAGTGGCCCTTGCTTCTAAGAACCGTCTAAACCAACCAGGTATTGGTACCCCTTCCGGCAAGTTAAGATCTTCGGACATGCTGAAACAAAAAGGATAGATTCAAAACGAAGGATAAGAGATAGTTCCTATGGCTTTGGGGGGTGGACTTTTCCTTTTAAAATAAAATAATATTTTTCTTTTAAAAATGCTTCTTTAAATTTCCTTTTTGAAAATAATTTTCCAAAACTTTTTATCTTATCTGGTAAACCTCGCTCTGATACCAAGTGAAACACCCCACCTCCGTTAGGGTCACTCTCAAAGGGAATGCCCTAATTTTGGTGGAGGTTTATAAGTACAAGTCATAGATATACAAGACAGATATTGTAACGACCCGGGAAAAAGCGACCTTGGTTATCCGATATATAACACCTATCGAACAATCAAAGTTGAAATTACCGGATAGTCCAAGAAAGAAATTAGAGGGTGAGGATAGATAAGATAGAAAATTAGAACAGAAGAAGAAGAAGAACACAACAACATCAGAGTAACACGAATCTCACAGCGGAACGAATAAAATATAATAGACAACATATCTTGAAATCAAAGTAGTATATGTATATCATACCATTATCAGAGTACAACACTTTCATCACAGCGGAATAATCAATAGCTAAAAAAATCTTGAAGCCTCCTGCTCCAAGCTCTTCAAGCATACCTGTAAATCCTGACTAATTGACCGCCCGTACAAATTTGGGCACCCAAGAGTTTAGGGATAACAAAACAAAATAAAACTCTGGGTCAGTCATGGGACTGGTGTGAGTAAACTCCAATCATTTGGTTTAACTTTTCAAAATCCTTTTCAAAAGAAAAGATAATCGTAAGACCAATCCACTCATAAATACGGATGGCTTTTACCTTACGATAACCCAAAACACTTTGGAAATCATATATTATCTGATATTATAATAATGTCTAATCACAAGTAATTAAAATCTAGTAGAACGCTTGCATCTCACGCTCTACATATATAATATACAATCAAACTCGCAGGCACTTATTGGAGATTGGATTCCAACTTGACAAGGTATGGGACCACCTTCCGAACGTGTATCTCTAGAGGCAAATACACTGGATTCAACAAGAACATCTTGCAACCCGGCCCACACATGACCGACCACTCATTTCGCTTGAGTGTATCGAATGTATATCACCAACGGTTGGGATCAGCAACCGTCTCCCGATAAGGGACAACATCGATAGATTTAAGAACAAAAGGAATTTCTCTAGATAGGTGATCATACATCCTAATGGGTGCGACCCACATAGCCATGCTGCCTGCCCGATTTTTGTCATTTCCCGGTGGATGAGGCTTGAGGTCCTAACGTATCTTCTGACAGATCCCACCTCCATTACTTTGAATGCCACATCGTCATACCCGCCAAATCACAAATTGATTTCACCAAAAATACCACGGGTATACAGCTAAGAGAAACGAATTCCTCCGCCACCAAACGTAAGTACGTTTGAAGAGATCAACTTACGCGATCCTTTGAATATACTCTGTCAGACATTCGTCCATTCACGTTTGTCCTGGGACTGGACAAACCGAAGGCACTATTCTGTAAATAGGATAGCCCTTGCATAACTCCGTCTTCAATATATTCAGCATACTTGATTCGCAACACTTATGCCAATACGGAGTGGTTCTCTGGATAATAATCCGACCGGTCTCTCCATATTAACAACGTTAAAATGGTCAAAACTTTGATAGTCGGTGATTTAACTATCAATTAAAAACATGTCGGTGTGCAAACAACGATATTATTTCCAGATGGAAATTCTATCGATCAATCATCATTCATCATCAAATTATCATAAATTTACCCTTTTCCTTATTCTTGTTTTCCTATATTTCTTATTTACTATATTTAGAAAATATACGTTATTAACAATGGAAAACAATTCCATTTCTCATTTTCTATATTCAGAAAACATTTCTGATTTTCATTTGGAAGACATTTCCACATCTCCTTCATTGGGTTTAAACTGATGTTTGAATAAACATCGCTATGCCAACACCAACCATTTCGCTCATTAACTAAATTCACTTAACCCCTTTCACTCTCGAACCTTATCCACTTCTTAGTTAAAAACGAAGTCAATCAAGTTGGGGTATAATTACCTCTCAGACCTTAACTGAACAACATTTCTAACTTCGAAATAGACAAAGTTCAAACATTACTCTTTAAGAAACTTCCTTGCGAACTCTCGGATTCTATTTATGAATCCACTTCCTTTACTGAATCATTTGATTATAACTGTAAATGTTATAATTCCACGCTTTCAAAATGTGTTAACTTAAATATATTTCCATATCTTAATTTGGATAAATAAACAACCAACTACTTTATTAACAGATAATTAAAACTTGATTTAAAATGGAAAGTAAACATTACTTCCCTTGATTCGATATAATCGAATTTCCATGTATGATTCGAATAATCACTATCCGATAATTCTCTTTCGAATAAACTATATTCGATTCCCCTGTTCGAATAACTAATATTCGATAATCCTTTTCTTCGAATAACTAATATTCGAAAAATCTCACTTCGAATAAACCATATTCGATAATTCTCTCCTTCGAATAACTATATTCGATTTAACACACTTTGAACGAACTATATTCGATTACTCTTCTCGAATAAACTATATTCGATAACTCTACTTCGAATAGGTGTTATTCGATTAATTCCCTTTTTGACTAACCCTACTTAATTTACTAATACTCGACTAACTCGACTTAATTAACTTCTATTGATTAATTACTATTTGATTTAACACCATTTGCTTGACTCTAGATCGCAGCGATCACAATGGTTACGCCTGATTCCCTCAGGAAACATCCGACCGCCGTAGGCTATCAGCAGCCCTGCAAATTACGCTAGCAGTCGTGCTAAATGGAAATTCATCCTTAAATAACTTTGTCTATTTTTAACTCTATCTCGAATAATTAGATTCGATCAATTCTAATTGAATAACTAATATTCAATTAACCCTTATTCGATTACTATATTTGAATAACTCTAGTTCGATTTGACTCAAAACGATTAACTCTAACTGATTAACTCCAACTGGTTAATTCTAACTGAATAATTCTAACTGGATAACTCTAACTGAATAACTCTAACTGGTTAACTCTAACTAACTAACTCTAACTGTTTAACTTTACGGTTTAACTCTGACAGTTTAACTTCAACGGTTTAACTCTAACAGTTTAACTCCAACTGTTTAACTCTAACAGTTTAACTCCAACTGTTTAACTCCAACAGTTTAACTCCAACTGTTTAACTCTAACAGTTTAACTCCAACGGTTTAACTCTAATTGATTAACTCTTTTGAATTAATCCCTTTGACTTTTCTCTTTTGAATAATTCCTTTGGAATAATTCCTTTGAATTACTTCCCTTGAATAGATTCTTTTTCTATTCGTTTATTCAACAAATAACTATTCTCTTTTCGCTTCTATTTATTTAACAAATAAATATTCCCTTTATCTTTTCTATTTATTCAACAAATAAATATTTCTTTTAACTTTTCTATTTATTTAACAAATAAGTACTTCTGTCAACTTTTCTTTATTCCCTACATGAATATTCCCTTTTCAATTCCATTTGTAAATACTTTTATGAATGTTTCCCTTTTTATTTCTATTTGTAATCGTTTCACAAATATTTCCCTTCTATTTGATTTCACCAATATTTTCCCTTCTATTTGATTTCACCAATATTTGTTTTTTTTACAAATGCTTTGATTCTATAATCATTTTCTCTCATGAAATTCTCTTCCTTTTATATATAAAATCTATTGATTTTATATAAATAATTTATTTTCAAAATAAACTTTGAAAATCCCTTTTCACTTTCTAGTATCACTTATGGTATAAAAATACCAAATCAAAAGGTTCAATCATCATCCAAACACACAGGTTCAACAACAGATGATATAACACATCATATATCAGAATATATGAAAAATGGTGAATAAATGTTGAGGAATCCAGTTGGATTCCTCCGACCTGTTTCCCTGCATCCACAGATGTTACACAATATAATTCACATCAATTTCATTTCAATATGAGGTATTTTGATAAACAAAATCAACATCGGTTAACGATATATATAACTATATCGGTATTTTCAATCAATTGACTAGCAGTTCAACCAAACAATCAACACTCAGCAATTCAACCAATAATTATCAGTTCTAAAAATACTTTATAAAAATATAAAGTGCTCAGAGTTAGTGAGATTTACTCACCTTGGACGCTTTATCGTTGAATAACGATAATCGGTCATTGATTTGGTTCAGACGTTAAATTTCACCATAAATCCAAACGAGCTCCAATCCACTTGCGGTCAGTTCCATTGCGTAGTGCTCATCCATACGATCCCAACGGATCCTATTTCGTTAAATTTCGTTAATGTATGCAAAAGTTATGCTATTTACAATATTTACCTAATTTAAATGAATATATATTTAATTAAATTATTTTTATCTTAATTAATTCCTAATTGCGTTATTAGCCAAATTACCTTCCCTGCCCTTCTAAAAAATCATACTTTCCCATCTCTAGCCATATACAATTTTTTTTAAAATTGAAAAACCATTTTAATATTAATTAAATTTAATTTTCAAATAAAATATTTAAAAATATTCATTTAATTCTAACTTAAAATTTTTAACCCGGATCAAAAATCTGCTTCCACTCATTTTAAAGTATTTTCCGATAAGAATCCAACGGTCCTTGTTTCGTGGAAATCCGACTTGTTTTGAAAAAGTTATAAGCTTTTAAAGTTTATGGTTAAAGATTACGAAAATGCCCCTGGTCTATTTTAAATTCAAAATTAATTCAAATTAAATTTTAAATTTAAATTTAAATTTAAATTTATCATCCCATCCGTTGGAACAGTTAGGGATAGCCAGGGAGAGCAGGAAACTATATTTTCCAAACTCAAGCCTTAGACACTATCCTCTCTGTCACCCTTAGAATGTTCTGATATTTATTTTTACAAATTCTATTTTAATTATAATATATATATATATATATTACACAAATAAATAAATAAATAAATATTATTTAAAAAATTACCCCGCGAAGCCCAAGCCTCTGCCTAAGAGTCCCTAGCTCCCCGTCTTGCCCTCATTTCTCCCTTCCTTCCCTTTTCCCTATTTCCTAATATTTTATTATTATTTCTGCCATTGCCAAAGCTTGAAAGAGGAGGAGGAGGAGTGAGTTTAAAAATGAAGGGAGGGGCTATTTATAGCCGAAGGAGTCACATGGATTGCTGAGGTGACGCGAATCCAACGGTCAAAAATGGATGGCTAGGATTAATCCTTAAATTTATTAAATTATAAATAAATTTAATAATTTATGAATAGTAAAGTGTGTTTTCTCAACCCTATTCGGACGTTAATTTGACTTACTTATTGATACCTTATCCAAAATCTTTTTCAACCATGTTGTTCAATTTTTCTTGCTCTTCAATAATATATAAAAATATTTAAATTTTGAATTCGTTTGAACTTTCAAATAATTTAAATTCAAATTCAAAATAGTGTTTTGTGTTAGTTTCAACACCTTCCGGTCTCATGTTGGAGTATCAAACGATAACGGTTTTCAGAAATTCTCCAACCATCTGGTCCGGTTTTTAACGTACTTCAATCCTATGTATTCAAATCAAAAATCGGAGTTTGTTTAGATTTTCAAATAATTTATTTAAATTTTGTTTCCTTAATAACTTTCTATATCCGTTATAGGATTTTCCCAGATTTCACATATAGCTAATATCCTATGTTTAGAATTTTCCTGGATAGGTCTCAGGTTCCAGTTTTGCCGTTAGCATTAGTAAATTCCAATTACCGTCAAAATTTAGCTCAAATTTTGGTGTTTTATTTTTTCTTTTCCACATACGAATGCCATTTTTGACGTAACTTGGTTGGTTACCTAATTTCATCATTTCAGATTTAATGAAACTGATTTCATCGAAATCCGAGTTCGTTAGCTACTACATCCTTTGTAAACGTACTATTTTAAATTAAAATTTTATCCTTTTATACTGCCAGTTCACATTATATTGCAGATCCACTAAATTTCTACCATTTCGGAATAAAATAAAATATTCAAAATTATTGAAATTAAACCATTTAAACTTCCAAAATAATAAAAAAACATTTTTAAATAATAACTAAATGGTCAAAAAAATCTGGGCCGTTACATTCTTTCCCCCTTAAAATAATTTCGTCCTCGAAATTGCTAAGGTAGAAAAATGAACTTTATAACTAGGTTAAAATTATTTATTTACTCCGGTTTCACTAAACCAATTAATTCTAATTAATTTATTAATTTATTTCTATAAACGAAAATTTCAAAAATTTTGAAAATTTTCTAACATTCGAAATTTCTGAAAAATTTCGCCAGCATCTCCTTTGTACTGGTCAATAGCTCAAACTCCAACTCGCCTCTCTAGGCCTTCTTCAACCCAAAAGAAAATCAAACAGCCAACTGGCATGCCAAACAGGCTCATAAATCTCATCCAACTCATATGAATATGTACGTGTACCTTTTTGTCGGCATTCAATTCTGCTATCAATTTAGCATATACCACTATCATCTCAATCAAACTCCCAATCACTTTTATCTTCAGCACGACCATCCGCTTATAACCAAGCCAAATTTCAATCAAACTGCAATTCCAATCTCAATTCAAATTTCTTACTCGACCATCCATTTCTATCCCAGATAATCTCTAATTCAGTCCAATTCTACTTGATACCATTTTATTTCAATTCAACTCAATTTTCACTGAACTGGCTTCAACTCAATTTCAAATTTGCTTTCACAAATTTCTATTTAATTTGTGTTTATTTCAAACAATCTTACCTGGGAGTTTCAAATAGCTTTGCCTTTTCCAAAAACCAAATATCCCTTTGGAATATCAAAACAACTTGGTTTCTCAAAACAATTCAAAAACAAAATCTTTGGTAGTAATCTGTCACTTACAAACTCGAAAATGAACACCGATGATGTCCGGATCAACATCGGAATTTATTTTCCAGCTATCGAAGTGAGTTCAATACTATGTCACTTTCAAAACCATTTCTAAACACTTTCATTTTGAAATTCATTTCAAAATATCCCTTTTTAATGCTTGTAACAAATTTAAAATCTCCCAGGATTTTAAAATTCACATATATTCAATTTAATTCCATTTACAACGCTTATACAAATTTTAGCAATTTTAATTCCAATTCTGAACTTAAATTCAGATTTAATTCATCTGATTTCATATATTTCACTTATATGAATTTTGATTTTTTATTTACATAACCATTCCACATTTTATAATCTTATTCGATTATAATCACAACCAACACATTCAATATACTATAATAATTTCAAATATCTGTACTTTGCTTATATCAAAATATAATTTGGGTAAAATTATTTCATTCACCCTTTTTCAAAACATACTGTGTCGGTTCATCGTATTCAAGCGTTTAGAAACCCCTATCGATAAAGTGGATCAAACTGATCGACCAGAATTCATAAACAACTCAACCAATAAATCTCCACAATATAAAATCATTTTATATCAAATAACAAATACGTTCACTCGTATATATACACTCAAACTCAGTCTAGGGTATTACTAACCCCATCTCTACTGAATCATGCCACAGAGCCAAGGTAATACTTAACTTTCAGCTCTGATACCAACTGTAACGACCCGGGAAAAAGCGACCTTGGTTATCCGATATATAACACCTATCGAACAATCAAAGTTGAAATTACCGGATAGTCCAAGAAAGAAATTAGAGGGTGAGGATAGATAAGATAGAAAATTAGAACAGAAGAAGAAGAAGAACACAACAACATCAGAGTAACACGAATCTCACAGCGGAACGAATAAAATATAATAGACAACATATCTTGAAATCAAAGTAGTATATGTATATCATACCATTATCAGAGTACAACACTTTCATCACAGCGGAATAATCAATAGCTAAAAAAATCTTGAAGCCTCCTGCTCCAAGCTCTTCAAGCATACCTGTAAATCCTGACTAATTGACCGCCCGTACAAATTTGGGCACCCAAGAGTTTAGGGATAACAAAACAAAATAAAACTCTGGGTCAGTCATGGGACTGGTGTGAGTAAACTCCAATCATTTGGTTTAACTTTTCAAAATCCTTTTCAAAAGAAAAGATAATCGTAAGACCAATCCACTCATAAATACGGATGGCTTTTACCTTACGATAACCCAAAACACTTTGGAAATCATATATTATCTGATATTATAATAATGTCTAATCACAAGTAATTAAAATCTAGTAGAACGCTTGCATCTCACGCTCTACATATATAATATACAATCAAACTCGCAGGCACTTATTGGAGATTGGATTCCAACTTGACAAGGTATGGGACCACCTTCCGAACGTGTATCTCTAGAGGCAAATACACTGGATTCAACAAGAACATCTTGCAACCCGGCCCACACATGACCGACCACTCATTTCGCTTGAGTGTATCGAATGTATATCACCAACGGTTGGGATCAGCAACCGTCTCCCGATAAGGGACAACATCGATAGATTTAAGAACAAAAGGAATTTCTCTAGATAGGTGATCATACATCCTAATGGGTGCGACCCACATAGCCATGCTGCCTGCCCGATTTTTGTCATTTCCCGGTGGATGAGGCTTGAGGTCCTAACGTATCTTCTGACAGATCCCACCTCCATTACTTTGAATGCCACATCGTCATACCCGCCAAATCACAAATTGATTTCACCAAAAATACCACGGGTATACAGCTAAGAGAAACGAATTCCTCCGCCACCAAACGTAAGTACGTTTGAAGAGATCAACTTACGCGATCCTTTGAATATACTCTGTCAGACATTCGTCCATTCACGTTTGTCCTGGGACTGGACAAACCGAAGGCACTATTCTGTAAATAGGATAGCCCTTGCATAACTCCGTCTTCAATATATTCAGCATACTTGATTCGCAACACTTATGCCAATACGGAGTGGTTCTCTGGATAATAATCCGACCGGTCTCTCCATATTAACAACGTTAAAATGGTCAAAACTTTGATAGTCGGTGATTTAACTATCAATTAAAAACATGTCGGTGTGCAAACAACGATATTATTTCCAGATGGAAATTCTATCGATCAATCATCATTCATCATCAAATTATCATAAATTTACCCTTTTCCTTATTCTTGTTTTCCTATATTTCTTATTTACTATATTTAGAAAATATACGTTATTAACAATGGAAAACAATTCCATTTCTCATTTTCTATATTCAGAAAACATTTCTGATTTTCATTTGGAAGACATTTCCACATCTCCTTCATTGGGTTTAAACTGATGTTTGAATAAACATCGCTATGCCAACACCAACCATTTCGCTCATTAACTAAATTCACTTAACCCCTTTCACTCTCGAACCTTATCCACTTCTTAGTTAAAAACGAAGTCAATCAAGTTGGGGTATAATTACCTCTCAGACCTTAACTGAACAACATTTCTAACTTCGAAATAGACAAAGTTCAAACATTACTCTTTAAGAAACTTCCTTGCGAACTCTCGGATTCTATTTATGAATCCACTTCCTTTACTGAATCATTTGATTATAACTGTAAATGTTATAATTCCATGCTTTCAAAATGTGTTAACTTAAATATATTTCCATATCTTAATTTGGATAAATAAACAACCAACTACTTTATTAACAGATAATTAAAACTTGATTTAAAATGGAAAGTAAACATTACTTCCCTTGATTCGATATAATCGAATTTCCATGTATGATTCGAATAATCACTATCCGATAATTCTCTTTCGAATAAACTATATTCGATTCCCCTGTTCGAATAACTAATATTCGATAATCCTTTTCTTCGAATAACTAATATTCGAAAAATCTCACTTCGAATAAACCATATTCGATAATTCTCTCCTTCGAATAACTATATTCGATTTAACACACTTTGAACGAACTATATTCGATTACTCTTCTCGAATAAACTATATTCGATAACTCTACTTCGAATAGGTGTTATTCGATTAATTCCCTTTTTGACTAACCCTACTTAATTTACTAATACTCGACTAACTCGACTTAATTAACTTCTATTGATTAATTACTATTTGATTTAACACCATTTGCTTGACTCTAGATCGCAGCGATCACAATGGTTACGCCTGATTCCCTCAGGAAACATCCGACCGCCGTAGGCTATCAGCAGCCCTGCAAATTACGCTAGCAGTCGTGCTAAATGGAAATTCATCCTTAAATAACTTTGTCTATTTTTAACTCTATCTCGAATAATTAGATTCGATCAATTCTAATTGAATAACTAATATTCAATTAACCCTTATTCGATTACTATATTTGAATAACTCTAGTTCGATTTGACTCAAAACGATTAACTCTAACTGATTAACTCTAACTGGTTAATTCTAACTGAATAATTCTAACTGGATAACTCTAACTGAATAACTCTAACTGGTTAACTCTAACTAACTAACTCTAACTGTTTAACTTTACGGTTTAACTCTGACAGTTTAACTTCAACGGTTTAACTCTAACAGTTTAACTCCAACTGTTTAACTCTAACAGTTTAACTCCAACTGTTTAACTCCAACAGTTTAACTCCAACTGTTTAACTCTAACAGTTTAACTCCAACGGTTTAACTCTAATTGATTAACTCTTTTGAATTAATCCCTTTGACTTTTCTCTTTTGAATAATTCCTTTGGAATAATTCCTTTGAATTACTTCCCTTGAATAGATTCTTTTTCTATTCGTTTATTCAACAAATAACTATTCTCTTTTCGCTTCTATTTATTTAACAAATAAATATTCCCTTTATCTTTTCTATTTATTCAACAAATAAATATTTCTTTTAACTTTTCTATTTATTTAACAAATAAGTACTTCTGTCAACTTTTCTTTATTCCCTACATGAATATTCCCTTTTCAATTCCATTTGTAAATACTTTTATGAATGTTTCCCTTTTTATTTCTATTTGTAATCGTTTCACAAATATTTCCCTTCTATTTGATTTCACCAATATTTTCCCTTCTATTTGATTTCACCAATATTTGTTTTTTTTACAAATGCTTTGATTCTATAATCATTTTCTCTCATGAAATTCTCTTCCTTTTATATATAAAATCTATTGATTTTATATAAATAATTTATTTTCAAAATAAACTTTGAAAATCCCTTTTCACTTTCTAGTATCACTTATGGTATAAAAATACCAAATCAAAAGGTTCAATCATCATCCAAACACACAGGTTCAACAACAGATGATATAACACATCATATATCAGAATATATGAAAAACGGTGAATAAATGTTGAGGAATCCAGTTGGATTCCTCCGACCTGTTTCCCTGCATCCACAGATGTTACACAATATAATTCACATCAATTTCATTTCAATATGAGGTATTTTGATAAACAAAATCAACATCGGTTAACGATATATATAACTATATCGGTATTTTCAATCAATTGACTAGCAGTTCAACCAAACAATCAACACTCAGCAATTCAACCAATAATTATCAGTTCTAAAAATACTTTATAAAAATATAAAGTGCTCAGAGTTAGTGAGATTTACTCACCTTGGACGCTTTATCGTTGAATAACGATAATCGGTCATTGATTTGGTTCAGACGTTAAATTTCACCATAAATCCAAACGAGCTCCAATCCACTTGCGGTCAGTTCCATTGCGTAGTGCTCATCCATACGATCCCAACGGATCCTATTTCGTTAAATTTCGTTAATGTATGCAAAAGTTATGCTATTTACAATATTTACCTAATTTAAATGAATATATATTTAATTAAATTATTTTTATCTTAATTAATTCCTAATTGCGTTATTAGCCAAATTACCTTCCCTGCCCTTCTAAAAAATCATACTTTCCCATCTCTAGCCATATACAATTTTTTTTAAAATTGAAAAACCATTTTAATATTAATTAAATTTAATTTTCAAATAAAATATTTAAAAATATTCATTTAATTCTAGCTTAAAATTTTTAACCCGGATCAAAAATCTGCTTCCACTCATTTTAAAGTATTTTCCGATAAGAATCCAACGGTCCTTGTTTCGTGGAAATCCGACTTGTTTTGAAAAAGTTATAAGCTTTTAAAGTTTATGGTTAAAGATTACGAAAATGCCCCTGGTCTATTTTAAATTCAAAATTAATTCAAATTAAATTTTAAATTTAAATTTAAATTAATCATCCCATCCGTTGGAACAGTTAGGGATAGCCAGGGAGAGCAGGAAACTATATTTTCCAAACTCAAGCCTTAGACACTATCCTCTCTGTCACCCTTAGAATGTTCTGATATTTATTTTTACAAATTCTATTTTAATTATAATATATATATATATATTACACAAATAAATAAATAAATAAATATTATTTAAAAAATTACCCCGCGAAGCCCAAGCCTCTGCCTAAGAGTCCCTAGCTCCCCGTCTTGCCCTCATTTCTCCCTTCCTTCCCTTTTCCCTATTTCCTAATATTTTATTATTATTTCTGCCATTGCCAAAGCTTGAAAGAGGAGGAGGAGGAGTGAGTTTAAAAATGAAGGGAGGGGCTATTTATAGCCGAAGGAGTCACATGGATTGCTGAGGTGACGCGAATCCAACGGTCGAAAATGGATGGCTAGGATTAATCCTTAAATTTATTAAATTATAAATAAATTTAATAATTTATGAATAGTAAAGTGTGTTTTCTCAACCCTATTCGGACGTTAATTTGACTTACTTATTGATACCTTATCCAAAATCTTTTTCAACCATGTTGTTCAATTTTTCTTGCTCTTCAATAATATATAAAAATATTTAAATTTTGAATTCGTTTGAACTTTCAAATAATTTAAATTCAAATTCAAAATAGTGTTTTGTGTTAGTTTCAACACCTTCCGGTCTCATGTTGGAGTATCAAACGATAACGGTTTTCAGAAATTCTCCAACCACCTGGTCCGGTTTTTAACGTACTTCAATCCTATGTATTCAAATCAAAAATCGGAGTTTGTTTAGATTTTCAAATAATTTATTTAAATTTTGTTTCCTTAATAACTTTCTATATCCGTTATAGGATTTTCCCAGATTTCACATATAGCTAATATCCTATGTTTAGAATTTTCCTGGATAGGTCTCAGGTTCCAGTTTTGCCGTTAGCATTAGTAAATTCCAATTACCGTCAAAATTTAGCTCAAATTTTGGTGTTTTATTTTTTCTTTTCCACATACGAATGCCATTTTTGACGTAACTTGGTTGGTTACCTAATTTCATCATTTCAGATTTAATGAAACTGATTTCATCGAAATCCGAGTTCGTTAGCTACTACATCCTTTGTAAACGTACTATTTTAAATTAAAATTTTATCCTTTTATACTGCCAGTTCACATTATATTGCAGATCCACTAAATTTCTACCATTTCGGAATAAAATAAAATATTCAAAATTATTGAAATTAAACCATTTAAACTTCCAAAACAATAAAAAAACATTTTTAAATAATAACTAAATGGTCAAAAAAATCTGGGCCGTTACAGATATAAGAACACATATTTGTAAACAGCGGAAGAACAACAAACTTTATTTCATAAAGTCAAATACGTGTTACAACAACATCCTTTCCAAAAACATAACATAACACTTTCATAATCTGTCTTGAGTACATTATTTAAAGAAGCATAAATAAAACATAGATAAACTGCAAAAGCCCCATAGTGGATTGTCCAAAGCCATAGTTCAAAACAGGAAAGTCCAAGCAATACATTTCTCTTCTTCAAGCTGGATGTTGAGGTTGGTCAAGCTGCTGTGTTCCCTCCCTGAGGACCTGGGGGGGGGGGGGAACGGAAGAAAGAAGACGAAAGAAAAGTAGAGTCAGACATAAAGCCTGAGTAAGTCTAGTACTATTTTGTCTATGAATAAAGAACTGGGTATGATAAGTATAAACAAGAAGTGGGCATGCACTATAAACTTGGTTAAGTTGTCTAGGGTCGAATATACTATCGTACCCCATGTTGATCTCTGAACCCATATAAACTAGTTTCCAATTTGCACCCCATAATCAGGGTGATGTGATCCATTCTATGATGATCGGCTCCTACTCGCATAGTTACATGTGTCTTACGGCCCCCGATGTTGTAGTTACCTATGCTGGTCCCACCATGGGGTGTATCAAGTCCCATAGTGGCAACCCGACACAACCTTAGAGTGCACAGGTATGCTACTGGTGTCCAGTGCCTTATTTTTCTGCGCCAGAGTGTGTGCACGCCCGCACTCCGTTAGAACCTACACTGCTACACCACCGCCGTCGCTTTGACCTCTTACAATCAGCCCAGTAATCGTGCCCCACCCTGCCTAGTTTCAGGGTATCCTGATACACCTTCTAGGGTTACTGCTGAAAAGGGTCCCCCGTTACTAGGTTTTCTATCTCTAGCCAACATGCTAAGTTGGTTAAGTGTTTTCTAACCTAACCCCCACCAGTCCGTTTAGTTTAGCATGTTCCATTTTGATTAAGTCTTTAGTTCACTTAATCCTAGCAATCCTGACTCAGCCTTAATTGTCTTATTAAGGCCCTGACCTCCCACATTAGACAGGTATTGTTGTGGCTGCCTGTTTGCCGGTTGGTTCCGGGCAGTCTTACGCCATAACTCAGTCTAACCTCGGGTCCTTATTGGGCTCCATGTTTAACCTCCCACATTGGATAGGTATTGTTGTGACTACTGGACAGCCGGGCGGTTTCGGGCAGGTTTACATCACAACTCAATCCAACCTCGGGTTAAACACATCGTATGTTCTACATTTACATATTTTGTCTTTCTTCTTTATTTTCTTATATGTAAATATTTGCGGCCCATTATTAAGTAAATGGTGTAAAGGTTACACCAACCATGGGCCCAACCCATACTTGAATTTGGGCCCTTCTATTTTATATTTTCATTCATTAATTAATTTTAACCCAACGTTATTTTCCCCCGTTTTACACGTCCGTTTATATATATTGGGCTTAGCCTTTTAAAGCCCAATTTAGCCATGCGAAAAGGGGAGGCTTATGGTGTGATTACATACACAAAAAAGGGAAGGTGAGCGTATGAACTTGCAATATGACGTTGGGAATACAAAATAGAAACTGGTGTACTTGCATAGTAGTGACATATACTTTGGTCATAAAACATAGGTGACATGAATCAAAGCATGTGAACTTGTAATTGAGATATCATAATTGACACATGAACCTATATTTTTATTTAGGCATAATGTCAAACATATGGCATAAATATTTCTAGCATAAGCATAGCATAATGTCAAACATAAGCATGACATAAATACTTCTAGCATAAACATGGCATAATGTCAAACATAAGCATGGCATAAGTATAGTTAAATTTGTTCATGGCATAAATATTTCTAACATGAAATCATGATTCTTACTTTAGTCATGTAAACTTACAAAAGGGACTTTTTGAACCTAACCTAGCCATGTACCACATATGTCATCATATAATTCTTGTAAACAAGATAGACTTAATCATGGATTTCAATTATGCCAAATATCATTCATAGCCTAGCCATATTCACAAGTTTGCAAATAGGTTTTCTAGTACAAAAGCATGGCTTAATACATGATGCCAAATTCTCAACATAATTTCCTATGGATTATAATAACCAAACTTGTTCTAATTACTTACAAAATGATTTATGCACAAAAATATACATCATGATGGCATAGTAGCAAAACCCCAAACTTGCATAAATTTAAATCAACTACATACATGTAGCTTCAACATGGATTACATAATTTGCGTAATATTCCAAACGTATACTTGCATAGAACTACCGCATGTAGTTCTTTATAACATGAATAACATAATTCAAGAATATCCAAACGTATATAATATTTCAAATTGATAAGAACGCCCAAATATGAATAACTTTATTGCCACAATTCAAGCATACAAACTAACACAATTGTTTATTCATACCAAAGTAATACTCTACTTACAATGGTTTGATGAATTCTCTAGTTTAGGAATTTAGAGATGCGACTCCTTATGACGTAGGCGTTGATTTGCTTTGTTTGAATTGCTTTAGGCTTTAGAACTTTCCTCCTAATCCTCTCTCTAGTTGGCGGCTACTCTTAGTCGTTCCTCAGCAACATGGCGGCTATGTTCTTAATTTTGAATGAATAGATTAGGGTTTAGTCTAGGGTTGTTTATATAGAGGTTAGGAACTGATTAGGGCCATTGATGTTGCTTGGATTGATCGTAGCCATTCATTCGATAGAGAGACCAATTAAAATTTGCCACCTAGCCCTAGTGACAAAGCAGACCACAGAAAATCGGCCAAACACAGACCTGGCCAGCCAGGTTGACTGGGCTCGACCAGGTCGACACCCCTGTCGACAGGGCTGTCGACAGCCCTGTCGACATGGGTAGCCCAGGTCGACAGCCCAGTCGACCTGGGTGGCCTAGGCGGGTGTTTATCCGCCATGGCCCATTGGCCTGATTTTTAATTATTTTATTCTGTTTGAATTTTAAATTTAATTCAAAACTTCCGAAGGCCATATCTTCTTCATACGGACTCCGTTTTTCGAAAACTCGGACTCTATTTCGCGTATTTTTCCGAGACGAACGCAATGGCGTATCCCGTTTTCCTTAGTTCTTTGATTTCAAATTAATTATACTTTAATTTGCTAATTTCACAGTTATAGAATTTTTGGGGTGTTACATATCCCCTTATTGTAAGATCATTGTGACTCGACAGTCTCAATTAAAATTTGTAGTTATTGAAGTTGAAGGACAAAAGATTTCTTTGAAAGCCTGCAATGTCATGATAGAAGAAGAAACAAAAATTCAACCTTAAGATACAGTTTTATGCAAGCATAAATAAAAACTTGCTCAGTTCAATGACATGTCATACAAATAAAAGCATATGTATGTGTAAGTTTTTCAATTACTAAAAAAAAAACACATACACATAATGTGTACTTGTAAACTAGTAATTTGGGCCATTTGTCCTTTGGAATTTGGGTGATATAGAATGTTGGACTCCTCACAATATGAACCTCTTCTGGTGCCGTGTGAAGAAATGCATAGTATGACTAAACAAATGCAACATGCACACGAAATTATCAGTAGATGAGTATAATGGAAAAACATTTTTCGGGCAAGAAAGTTATTTAGGACACAATTCCTACCACTTGTGGACTTTTATGAGAAGCAGTAGATGCAACTGCTTGTGCCATGTTTGCAAATCAAAATACAATCAGTTAAACTAAATGCAAAAGGTGAACTCTATAATCAATTTTTTTTAGACGACTGAAAATATCAGATATCTACAGAGATTAAAAAAAAATTTGCCAACTTTTTACACAAATGTAGTCACATTCATTTGTTTAAACAAGGCCATGGTTGGGAGTAGAATTTCACGAATTAGATAAAGACCAGTGATAAAATTTTGTCAAATATTCACATGAATGAAATCATCTTCATCTATTTTAAATGAGGTCACGAATAAGAGTATAACTTCACAGCTTAGCTAAAGACCGACAATAAAATTTGACAACATATTCTGAAAGCTTTGTGCAGAAATGTATCTTTTGACTAGACTAGAAGTCTGAAACTTAAGAATTTTAGATGACCAATAATTGCATGACATAGCATGACTATTTTCTCTCTCTCTCTCTCTCTCTCTATATATATATATATATATATATATATATATATATAGAGAGAGAGAGAGAGAGAGAGAGCTAACCTAAAGCAATAAGTAGGAAACTAAAAATGACATATTGGAAAAGGAGAATACTGTACTGTATAGTATGGTTATACAAAGTTAAGCAAACAACGTATAGTACCAACTATTATGCCTGTAAAAGAAGTATAACCATGCAAATTAATATTGGTTAAGAGATGACTGCATTTTATTTTAAGGGAAAGGGATAGACATTTATTGAATGCAAATTAATCATCTTCCCTGACTGCAGTTTCTGTTAGCTTGATTACATGTGTATATAAGTTAAAGACATTGAGTTCTATATAGTGAGCATAGTAATAAAATCCTAGTTTAAGTTTGATATTGATATTTGATCATTTTTTTATAAGTAGAAAAGGACATCGCAAATGTTTCCAAAGACAATTCATCTCATTTATTTAAACAAGCAAGTAATATGTTAATCGTCATTTTTCCAAAGCATTAAAAATAAAAAATGAAACAAGAAAAATCTAAGAAATTAATGGAACCCACTCAGTGACAAAGGCTTTAAGACAACTCTACAAAATGACTAAACCACACGCAAATTTATTTTATCCAAATTTTGCCATATAGTATTGCCATCTATACTAAAAGTCTTAAATGAGATGTTACCAAATAGTGCAAACTGGCATAAGTAAGAAAAGAAATGCGTATAAAGCAATCAAAAAAGTGTGCATACTATAAATGACATTGAAATACTAAAACTACATAATGAATATGAAAACGAGATGAAGTTTAAATGAAAAAGAAGTTATTAGGTCTTAGCCATATGAGTTTGCTTAAGATCCTTGTTGATACTAGGCCAGTGGATTATCCGTGCTGGTACTCCTATGATTTCTGGTTTGAGATCCTAAAGTTATATGCTTATGGTCTAACTGACCATATTTTCTTCCTATGTATGATGAAGCGCTACAAGGGTCGGATACTATGTGAGAATTTATCTGAATGCCATTGTCAAAGATATGATTTTTTGTTGCTGCATTAACGTTGATATATTCCATAATGTTGATATATTTGATGTGGTTGATATTTTACGAGTAGAATCATCTTGTTTTTTAGACTTGGACCACTGACTTCTATTGATCAGATGTCCAGACTTTGAAGAACAATGAGGATACTGAAATTTTCAGAATTAAGCAAAACGGACTATGTCATTGCGTTCCTCTCGGAATTCTAGTTAAAATAGACACCTGGTTTGCGTAAAACGGATACCATATGAAGAAGTTATTAAGGTTTGAAGTATGTATACGCACAAGAAATATATATATATATAATTAAATCCAGAATTCAAAAGTCGGTTCGAAAATCAAAAATTTGGGGAGGCGGCAAAAATCCCGCTCAGGGGGGCCGACCCCTCAAGGGGGTGTCGACCTATGGGTCGACCCCCCTGCGGTAGATCTGGCAGATTAGGGTTTTGGGTTCGGCTATAAATATGGCATCATTTTTATGTTTTTGCACACCAGAAATAATGGAGAACTAGATGTTGCCTCTGCCCAGATTAAATCAAGTCTTTTCTTCTTCTGCAATCAAGTTATTTAAGCTTAGAGATCTGTGGTTCAATTCTTCTATTTTTCTAGATCCAAACACTATGAGTCTATATTAATTTTAGATCTAAATAATTAAAAGTTAATCTTGACATGACTATAACCTGGATCTATGCCTATAACTACTTGAATCATATTAGATCTGTTATAACTTGTGTATCTATGATATTCTGACATGACTATGACTTAGATCTTAACCTCTATCATGTCAAGACCCGCCATTTTTTTAGATCAAGTCCATTGTTTAGATCACATCGTGCTTTTTACCATTATATTGTGGCTAAATAAGATCTGTTATAGTTAGTTATCTAATTCATTAAATATTGTCATGCCTGTTATGATATCCCTATTATATTAGAATTAGTTCTATTGTCACATGTTCATCAGATATGTTCCTATATGTTTATCTTGTCATTATGCCACTATATGTTTATGCCATTATATGTCCACCTTGTTAGTATGATCATTTCTGTCATCTTCCCTTCGTCCTTTCCCTTTGTTTTATATAGCCAGGCTACTTTCGAGCCTAGGCATGCCGCTAAAATATGCGAATGCGTTAAAATGGGAATGAGGGGAAAAGCAGTATAATTGGGGCATAACTTGTAATTGGAAGTTTGGGCATAACTTGAATGAATATATGAACATAAAGTTGGGGATATAAATCAACTTGTGATTAAAGACCTTGATTCGGGGCATATGGTTCATTATGAACATGACTTGGGAAAGGGGCATGTAAACCTATAACGACATAGGAATAATTGGTTAATAATTGGAATGCCTAGAATTACAATAATTAGAAACTGTTATCGCGCATAGACACGAGGTTAGATTACACTTGTGGTGGAAGTTTGCCCAGAACCGCCCAGCATATCCAGCGGCCGCAAGTGGTGAATTTATTGTGAGGGGTCTAAGTGCATAAAAATGAGGCGTGCTAAGACACGAGGTTAAGTCCGACTTGTGGAAGAAGTCTACCTGAAACCGACCGGCATATCCAGCATCCACAAGTGGTAGGCTTAACGTGGGAGGTCTAGTACATTATAACCATAAATGAATATGGCTATGAAGTTGTATACTTAACATAGTTGAATCCATAGGGATTGTATGAATATGATAAATTGAATAGGAGTTAAGTAAATTTGTTTGAAACAGTGGGTGAGCTAAGTAAATCTTGCGTTGGTGGGTAATATTTATATATAGGCCCACAAACTCAACCTGTTGAGATTATGCAATTTTATGACACCGGCAGGTAGGCATAATATGTGGAAAACCTAGTGAGGATACAAGACAAAGGGGACAGCTTGCATTATCTTGAGTGCGGGACATGTTTTAGTCAGTAACCCATATATAGGCATCAAACAAGTACTCCGAACTAGTTCAGAGTCGGGGCACGCTTATTGGGCTGATTGTAAGAGGTCCAAAAGTGGGGGACGGTGTAGGAGGCGCCTACCGACCGGGTCATGTGCGTGCATGGTCCGGACAGAGGAAGATAAGACGTCGTGACACATGTAGATATGGTTGTGCACATCCTGAAAATGAAGGGTCTCCACCTTAGGGAGTGATACACCCTACTGTGGGGCTAGCACAGGGTATCTACAGGGTAGGGAGCCAATCGATTAGGGTATTAATTACGGTACGTTTAGACTCCGGTATGTTTGGGATCCCGTTAATACCCTTAGGGGTAACTCCGGTATGTTGGGCTACTTGTTGATTGTATAGGGTGAAAACCTCTCACTGGAAGTACACCTAAGTCTACCATCTTATATATGTTGGGGATCTTCTCATTTTGGTTATACTAGTATCGGTGTAGAGAAATCGTTATGGGAGCGCTATATACTATATCATGTTTATCCTGTTTATCTTGTCATACCTGCCTTTTATGATGTTACCTCTCTTATCCATTTTATATGCCTGTCATGATACTTTTACTTATTTTTATGCTAAAAGTAACTGGACTCGCAAGACTTTATGTCTGACCCTTTTTGTTTCCTCTTCTTTCTCTTATGTTCCCTCCTCTCCCCCCCAGGTCCTTAGGGTGGGAATACTCAAGCTTGATCAAGATTCTGCTTTCATCTTGCTTGGAGCTGTATAAATGTATTTCTCGAGTTCTTATCTCTTCCACTATGGATATGTTTTGGGGATATGCAGTTTTTATTGTACTCTGATGTTTTAAGTGCAAGACATAGTTTTTATGATGTACTGGGTTTTATGTTTTAAGACATATGATGTTACCATGTTTTGAACTACGATGGTTTATGATTAATAAAAGTTTTTAATTCCGCTGCTGTTTTAATTTGTCATGTAATGTTTCTGTTTCTGTTTACCTATAACGCTTCACGAAACTTAATGCATTCTCTTAATGAGTGACATTAACGGACGTGGGGTGTCATACTTGGTATCAGAGCTGAAGGTTACCAAATTAGATAAAAGTTTTTGAAAATTATTTTTAAAAAGGTTTTAAAAGAAACCATTTTTAAAAAGAAAAGTCTGTTTTGAAAAACATGTTCCCCAAGCCATATGTAATATCTTTCGATCCCTTATCTGAATTCCTTTCCTTTTCGTTTCAGCATGTCTGAGGAACCTAATATTCTAGAGGGCGTTACGATACCAGGCTTGTTCTATAGGTATCTAGAGGTCACGATGCCTACATGTGGTCAAGCCGACGTTCCACCCCCAGCTGCACCCGTCGTTCCTCCTCCTCATTCTCCGCGTGCAGATAACTTCTCTAAGATCTACAAAGATTTCTGTGATATGGGAAGAAAGCCAATCCGTGGAACCGAGACGTTCATAGAGGCAAGGAATTAGCTCAAAGAAACAGAGGATCTGTTTGGAATTTTCGGAGTGGACGATCGTAGGAAGATTCAGTTAGCCGCCTGGCTACTGAAAGATGAAGCTTCGTTCTGGTGAGAAGTAACGCAAGCAGGACGTTCGGTGGAGACTTGGGATGAATTTAGATAGAGGTTTGAAATGAAGTTTCTTTCTTAAGCTGATAAAAGCATGCAAATGGAGAGATTTCTGGCACTCAAGTAACGAGGCATGACTGTTAAAGAATATGTTAACAAATTTGACCAACTAGCGAGGTTTGGGTTAGAGCTAGTGGATACTGCGCATAAGAAAGCTTTGTAGTTTGTTAAATGACTGAATGAACCCCTTCATGGGTTAGCTATCTTCCATATTCCAATGGATGCAACTTTTGAAAGGCTTGTTGATATGGCCTTGATGCATGAGGAAGACAAAAGCGATAAGAAGGAAGTTAAGGTTGAGGAATCACAAAACAAGAAAGTATGGCCCAAGAAAGGACAACAACAACAACAACAACAGCAACAGAAAAAGGGCGGAAAGAATGACAAGGCTAAGGATAAGAGGAAGTGCCATAATTGCGGACGCGGCGGTCACTTGGTAAAGGACTGCAAAAGAAGAAAGATACTTACTTCAATTGTGAAGAGGTAAGACACTTTGCTAAGGAGTACCTGAAGAAACAGGGACAAGTTCAAAGGGCAGGAGTTGTGGAGGGTAGATGTATGCTCTCGTGACCAGTGCTCCAGATAGAGGTAGGAAAGTTTCCGTGGAAGGTTTGATTTATCTTTCCAATCATCCTATTAGAACTCTTTTTGATTCTGGCGCTTCGCATTCATTTATATTTAATTCTGTTGTTGAGTCTCTGCACCTAAATACTAGTATGTTAGTGGATCACGTAGTTGTCTCAAACCCCATTGGTTGTTCGACTCATTAGTCCATGATTTGTCGGGGTTTGAGAATATTTGTGTTAGGCGTTGAGTTTGAGTGCGACGCATATGTGCTCCGTTTTATGGGCTATGGTTTGATTCTAGGGATGGATTGGATAGCCATATATGGTGCCATTATGGATTGTGAGAAGAGGGTCATTAGACTTTTGACTTGCCATGAAGGACCCTCGATATTTGTTGTGACCCGCAAGGGTCTGTCATGCTTAGTTTCCTAGAGTCTCTTGATGCATCTATCGATGATCAACGATCTGTGCCAGTAGTCCGAGACTATCCTGATGTTTTTGATGAGGTACGGGGCTTACCTCCGAGGCACAAGATCGATTTTCGTATATATCAGGTAGAAAATGCAAAGCCAGTTGCATTACCAATGCGCCACACGACTAAAAGGGAAAGGAGGGAACTGAGAAAGTAAGGAGGGGAGCTAGTTGAAAAAGGATCTATTAGGCGAAGCATATCTAAATGGGTTGCTCCGGTGGTATTTGAAATTAAGGCAGTTGGTTCACTTCGCTTATGTGTAGACTATAGAGAATTGAATAAACTCACTAAGAAGAACAAACACCCAGTCCCGAGGATAGATGATCTGTTTGACCAGCTTGTTGGTGCATCAGTATTCTCTCAATTAGACTTTTCCACGGGGTTTCATCAAATGAGGGTGGCCGAGGACAGTATAGATAAGACTGCTTTTAGGACTCTAGATGGTTTCTTCGAATGGCTCGTTATGCCATTTGAGTTGACGAAAGCACCCGCCTATTTTGTTGATCTGATGAGTAGGGTATATCGGGAGTTTCTTAATAAATTTGGCGTGGTCGTTGTTGATGACATCCTGATTTTCTCGAAGAGCGAGGAAGAGCATTCCTTACATATAAAGGAGATTTTGAAAACTCTGTGTGTGCATCATCTTAATGCAAAGTTCTACAAATTTCATTTTTGGAGGAAAAAAGTGAGATTCCTAGGGCACGTGGTTTCTAAAGAAGGGATAGCGGTAGATCCTGAAAAGGTGGTTACAGTTCAGGATTAGCAGATCCCCAAGAATGCAACGGAGGTGAGAAGTTTTCTGGTGTTAGCAGGCTATTATAGGAAGTTCATTAACGACTTCGCAAAGATACCAGCCCCACTCACTAAACTGACGAAGAAGAGTTTAATGTTTTCATGGATATAGATTATGATGTTGCTTTCCAGCGATTGAAGAGGGCTCTGACAACAGCCCCAGTCTTGACCTTGCCCGACGGAAACAAAGTGTTTATAGTACACACTGATGCCTGTGGTACAGGACTTGGTGTGGTTCTGATGCAAGAGGGAAGGATAGTATGTTATGGGGGTAGACAGTTAAGGGTTCGTGAGAAGAACTACCCTACCTATGACTTAGAGTTAGCTGCCATAGTATTTACGCTTAAGACGTGGCATCATTATTTACTTGGAGAGAAGTTCGAGTTGTACACTGATAATAAATCTCTCAAGTAATTGTTCTCGCAAAAGGATCTTAATTTGAGGCAGCAAAGGTGGATGGAGTTCCTAGCATCTTATGACTTCGAGATTGCTTATACCCCTGGAAAGGGTAATGTGGTGGCAGACGCACTGAGTAGGCAGAGGATGGCCTTATGTCCTCTGTTTGTAGAAAGGAAAAGCTTGGAGTTTATATTGACTTTTGACTTTAGACCCTCCACCGATTTTTTACTTGGCTTATTTGCATCACTGGAGGTGTGACCTACTCTTATGGATCAAATAGGAGCTTCGCAGCGAGAGGATCCACAGATTTCAAACATCTTGGATAGGCTCAGTAAAGGGGAAACTTCTTGTCACCTCAGCAGATTCTCCACAGATGACAAAGGGTGGTTACGACAAGATTGAAGGCTTTGTGTTCCCCGAATTGGGAGCTTGTTAAAGACAGTCCTAGAAGAAGCCCATCATTCTAAGATGGCTATTCATCCAGATGGCGATAAGATGTATAGGGATATGAAAAGGGTTTTCTTTTGGGCTGGGATGAAGAAAGATGTGGCAGAGTTTGTTTCTCAATGTTTGATTTGCCAGCAAGTTAAAGCTGAGCAAAAGAAGCCCGGTGGTTTACTTCATCCTTTGGAGGTTCCACAATGGAAGTGGAAGAGTGTCTCTATGGATTTCATAGATGGTTTGCCAAGATCAAAGAAAGGAAACACCGGTATTTGGATTGCAGTAGACAAACTTACAAAGAGCGCTCATTTCATTCTGGTTAAGAGCAAGAGGACGACAGCATAGTTGGCAGTAGTTTATGTTCGTGAGATGGTCCGTCTTCATGGAATACCTTCCAGCATCGTAAGTGGTCGTGACCCCATCTTCACTAGTGAATTTTGGAGGAGCTTGCAAGAAGCATTAGGTACACAGTTGTGTTTGAGCACTGCTTATCACCTTCAGACAGATGCACTACAACAAAAACACCATATTACAACTGTCACAAAACTATAGTTGTAAAAAAGGTTTTTTGCAACTGTCCTTTATTGAAAGTTGTAATAAACATATTTTTAACTTTTGTATGTTGCCTGTCCTTTATTGAAAGTTGTAATAAGCATATTTTTAACAACTTTTGTATGTTGCCTGTTGTAATAGATGTTTACTACAACCTTTTTTTGGCCAGTTGTAATAGATGACTATTTTCAATATTAACAATTCATATAATTAATAATTATGTTTTAACAATTAAAAATTATTAAAAAGTAATCATTAATATTAATAATAAAGAAGAAATATTTAATATTTAGTAAATTTTCATTGATAATTAATAATTAAAATGTTTTTATTAGAAAATTGTACAAACTTATATTTAGCAGTTCTTTCTTTTACTTGTTGTGGCCGATTAGATATTAACAATAGATAATATTAATAACTAATAATATTAATATTTAAGAATAATTAATAAATAGTAATTATTTTTGCTAAAAAATAGCAATTATTTTTTAATAATTAATGTTAAGTGTTTAACATGTAATAATTGGTGACATATACATGATAATTAATATTAAACAATTAAGAAATGATAATTATAAAAAAGAATAATATCTTATAATAATATTAAATGATTAATTTTATTACTTAACATTAAGAAGTAATATTTAATACTTGATATTCATAATCGAAATTTATATTCAATATTTAAAATTTAATAATTATAAATAATATATTATATTGGTTATTTAATAATTAATATAAAATAATTTAAAATTAAAATTAATAATTTTAATTAATATTCAATATTTTGTTAAAAAAATTAATTTCAAAATTTTAGAAATAAATTATCATAAATAATATCTAATAATTCAAGATGGTAGTTTAGAATTAATAGTTTATAAATGAAAACTCAGACAAGTATTTATTTATAACTTTTTGTCAATGACTATTAATAAATGATCCATTAAGGTGCCTCTAGAAATGGTAACACATGATAAATAGTTTATTGAGGTACATTGAGTTGTATTTTCGTTCGCCCTCCTTGCAAAGGGTGAAAATTATGGTTTCCCTCCACCACAGCTTAATTTTTTTTGATAATTTCCACATACCGCTTCATTTCCAAACCATTTTCCCAAATCGGGTATTTTTAAATCTCAAACTTCCCCTTATCGGGTATTTCTAAATCTCAAACTTCCCCAAATCGAATGAGACACACCCAAAATCTCCAGTTCATGGCTATCTCCTTTTGATCTAATGTGAAGCTCTAATCTACCGCCAGATCTACCAGATCAACAGAGCGAGAAATCATACCCTATTTTTTGCTAACGTTGTTGGATTAAGCGATTCAGTTTTCATCTTTTCAAGTCTTTGAGGCTTGCTAGAATCTTTCAGATCTTTCAGCATTTGGTCGTGTTGACCTTACAGGTAAAAGATGTTGGCTTGAGGGATTGAAATCTCTTGATGATTACTGCTTTGTCCGACTTCCCAATCTTGTAGTATATTCGTTGAAACTTTGAATGGTTTTAGTTGACCAAATATATTTCTCGCCTTTAGATGGTGAATCCCCTCCAGAAACACTACTAGGAGCATGGAAATCCATCTGGTCAATTTCAAGCTGTAAGTTGACATTGGAGGGGCAATAACCTCCACCTGGGAGGGAGTCTAGGAGATGGCAGAGCATCATCAGCCGAAAAGTGGTCAGAAAATCTTGAGAAATTTTGAATGCAGCTTTCCTGCATTTGAGTTAGTTTTTTATCATTCCTTACAATTTTCTAATTCTCTGGTAGGATTAGTTTAAAAATTTTGAGCATTTTTTTCCTTTAATATTGAGTATTTGACTATCAGAGTCAATGAGTTTCCTGATTGAGTATTTGACTATCATGGTTGAAATTGGTGGTGCCTTCGATCCAGCTCTAAGCCTTCAGTAACTCCCACTCAAATTGTTAGTTTATAGTCAAACATCCCAATTGTTCTTGGTTAAAAACATCTAGTTTCTTTTTTGGGTATTTTAACATTAGATTATCATAGTATTTTCACGGTAATAAGCTAGTAGCTATAGACTGCTTTGATATAGTACTTGGTCTCTTCATTAGTAGGATGCTCTAACCTAGAAAATTATAGTTCATTAATCGTTTTTTATAATATGCAAATCGATGGCTTTAGTCACACTTATAAAATAGAGCAAAATATTTACATCGAAATTTAGAACAATCCATGTTTTTTATGTCTGGCTAATGTAATAAAAACTGTTAATTGATACAATTCTAAATTGGAATGATTTCGCAATTATGTATTTTATATATTCAGTATTCCCTTATATCAATATTAAGAATGTTGGATTATGCTTCTTATATATGTTGCATGTATGGCTTTGCTGAACATCAGAAGCATCATAATTAGCATTCGTGGATACTGTCATAGTCTAATTTCAGTATACCTAAGGAACATTAATCAGTACTTGCATATAATGAACCTTCTACTTAGTTTGAAGTTAGGTGCACATCAGTTTGTTTCTCTACTTGTGATAAAGGTTGTTGCTATTCAGTGGAGTCGGCTGCAAGTCCGTGGATGGTGCAGAGTGGGAAAGTGTTGTTTCATGTCAAACAAGGGAAGATCTACTTGAACATGTTCCTTGCTTTGACATGCAGGTTTGGATTTCCCATAACTGCTGCAACAAGAGAAATAAAATGCCTCTGACATATATATTTGTTTGGCAGTTGAATTCATCCACAATAAGGTAAGCATCAAATTTTTTTGTATTGATTCATTGGAAGTCAACTCAAGAATGAAGACCATTGCAAGACCAGCAACATTGCGAGAAAATCTCAATTTCATTATGTTTGTATTACTCCTAGTGATGTATATTTATGAAAGATGACTACAAATCATTTGGATTTTAGAGTCTTGGATATTGGACTTTGTAGTTGCTTTATGTACTTGAGATACTTGTATGATTTACCAAAAAATGATGAGAGGTTGAAAGTACTAATATATTGTTTTGGTTTATGTTTTAAGTTTGTTTGATATCTTCAGTTTTGTGGATAATATGTTTCGAAATGAATTCTTTTATTAATAATATGTTATAATTTGTTTATATATTACAACTTTAAATAATATAATACTTTTAATAAAATATATTACAACAATTATAAACAGTTGTAATTAAGTTTATTACAACAGTGTAAAATATACATTTCACAATGGTGTTGCAACGGTGCAAAACCATTGTAAAAGATTTTGGTCTATTACAACTTCTTAATAGACGACGGTGGCTCCACCGTTGTAAAAAGTCTTTTACAACTGTTTTCTAATATGATCAATTTGTTGTAGTGACGGACAAACGGAAAGAGTGAACAGAGTTCTTGAGGATCTTTTAAGGCTATGTATCCTAGACTTCGGAGGGGCTTGGGAAGAGCATCTTCCTTAAGTAGAGTTCGCCTACAACAACAATTATCAAGCTAGCATTGGCATGGCACCCTTTGAAGCATTATACGGACGACCCTGTAGATCACCAATTTGTTGGTGGGAATCCATAAAAAGACTACTACTTGGACCAGATATGGTTATAGAAACATCCGAGAAGATTGATCTTATTAGAAGGCGAATGAAGACCGGTCAAGATAGGCAGAAGTTCTACGCAGACAAGAGAAGGGCTGACATTGAGTTCGAAGTAAGAGACATGGTTTTTGTTAATGTATCACCATAAAAAATGTGGTTCGCTTTGGATCTGTAGGGAAACTGGCACCAAGATTCGTAGGACCATTTCCCATAACAGAAAGGATTGGACGAATAGCCTATAGAGTAAAGCTACCCGAGAGACTATCCGACATTCATGATGTTTTCCATGTTTCTCATTTTCGGAAGTGTTTGCATGATACCGCAAAAGTAGTTAAGCCGAGTATATTAGAAGAAGTAGAGATGGAACGGGAGACGACAGTTAGGCGAGTTCCTACCCATATTTTTTTGGATTAGAAGTTAATAAGCTACGCAATAGAGAAGTCAAGTTGATGAAAGTTTAGTGGGAAGATAACCCAGAAGATGCAACTTGGGAGACCGAAGACAAGATTCGCGCTTCGTTCCCTTTTCTTTTCGAGGGTATGTTATTAACTTCCTTTCTAAAGCTTTTATTCATGCTTGTTTCTATTATTTAAATATATCCTATCGATCGAATTTTCTACCTTTAGGTAGAAATCCCATGGATGTAAACATGTGTTTGAGACATGTTATGATTGATGGATGCAAGTGGATGCAAATGATTGCTAGTGGTTGCTCGTGGATGCATACACATACATTAGGCACTAGATCGGCTCAATCACTCTCATACTGCATATGGATGTGTGTGCATTTTTCTTCGTTTATGGATGAAAGTGAGTGTATCATCATATGCATGTTGCATATGGATTGATGACTGTGCACACATATAGAACTTACGTATACTAATAGGATTATTTGCATACATGCTGGAATCATGGCACTAACATATATTGCATTAAGGAGGTCGACTGGATCAGTAGACCGCCTGATCTTCGCATTAGTATTGGGACATATACACATACCTTTGCATATGTTCATATAAGCATTAGAAATCTTTTAAGGACAACGGATGCCTGTGATTGGTGGACGAGTGGATGTGGATGTTAAGATATACATTCTTCTTAACTTGGAGATTTCGGGGACGAAATCCTTTGAGTAGGGGAGAATGTAGCACCCCGTATTTTAACAAACACTAAAAGATGATAAATTAAGTAATAATCAATTTAATATTTAGAATTAAGTGAAATGGACTTCGACATTGCATTCATCTTGGAATTATGGTCAAAATAGACACCTGGTTTGCGTAAAACAGACACCGTATGAAGAAGTTATTAAGGTTTGAAGTCTGTATACGCGCAAGAAGAATATATATATATATATATATATATATATATATATTTTAAATCCTGAATTCAAAAGTCAGTTCGAAAATCAAAAAATTGGGGAGGCGGCAAAAATCCCGCTCAGGGGGGACGACCCCTCAAGGAGGTGCCGACCCATGGGTCGACCCCATAAACTCCCCTGCGGCAGATCTGGTAGATTAGGGTTTTGGGTTCCACTATAAATATGGCCTCATTTCTCATGTTTTTGCACATAAAAAATAATGGAGAACTAGATGCTGCCTCTGCCCAGATTAAATTAAGTCTTTTATTCTTCTGCAATCAAGTTATTCAAGCTTAGAGATTTGTGATTCAATTCTTCTATTTTTCTGGATCCAAACACTGTGAATCTATGTAAATTTTAGACCTAAATAATTAAAAAGTTAATCTTGACATGATTATAACCTGGATCTATGCCTGTGACTACTTGAATCATATCAGATCTGTTAAAACTTGTGTATCTATGATATTCTGAAATGACTATGACTTAGATCTTAACCTTTATCATGTCAAGACCTGCCATTTTTATAGATCTAGTCCATTGTTTAGATCACATCATGCTTGTTACCATTATATTGTGGCTAAATCAGATCAGTTATAGTTAGTTATCCAATACATTAGATCTTATCATGTCTTTTAAGACATCCCTATTATATTAGAATTAGTTCTATTGTCATATGTTCATCGGATCTATTCCTATATGCTTATCTTGTCATTATGCCATTATATGTCCACCTTGTTAGTATGATCATTTCTGTCATCTTCCCTTCGTCCTTTTCATTTGTTTTATATAGCCAAGCTACTTTCGAGCCTAGGCATGCCACTAAAATATGTGAATGCATTAAATTGGGAATGAGGGGGGAAACGGTATAATTTGGGGCATAACTTGTAATTGGAAGTTTGGGCATAACTTGAATGAATATACGAACATAAAGTTGGGGATATAAATCAACTTGTGATTAAAGACCTTAATTTGGGGCATATGGTTCATTATGAACATGACTTGGGAAAGGGGCATGAAAACCTATAACGACATAGGAATAATTGGTTAATAATTGGAATGCCTAGGATTACAGTAATTAGAAACGGTAACCGCGCATAGACACGAGGTTAGATTACACTTGTTGTGGAAGTTTGCCCAGAACCGCCCGGCATATCCAGCGACCGCAATTGGTGAATCTAATGTGAGAGGTCTAAGTTCATAAACATGAGATGTGCTAAGACATGAGATTAAGTCTGACTTGTGGAAGAAGTCTGCCCAGAACCGACCACCATATCTAGCATCCACAAGTGGTAGGCTTAATGTAGGAGGTCTAGTACATTATAACCATAAATGAATGTGGCTAAGAAGTTGTATACTTAACATAGTTGAATCCATAGGGATTGTATGAATATGATAAACTGAATAGGGGTTAAGTAAACTTGTTTGAAACAGTGGGTAGCTTAAATAAATCTTGGGTTGGTGGGTAATATTTATATATAGGCCCACAAACTTAACCTATTGAGATTATGCAATTTTATGACACCGGTAGGTAGGCATAATCCATGGAAAACCTAGTAGTGATGCAAGATAAAGGGGAGAGCTTGCATCATCTTGAGTGTGGGACCCGTTTCAGTCAGTAACCCATATATAGGTATCGAATTAGTACTCTGAACTAGGTCGAAGTCGGGGCACACTTACTGGGTTGATTGTAAGAGATCCAAAAGTAGGGGACGGTACGGGTGGCGCATACTGACCGGGTCATGTGCGTGCATGGTCTGGACAGATGAAGATAAGACGCCGTGGCACCTGTAGTTATGGTTGTGCACATCCTGAAAACGAAGGGTTGCCACTTTAGGGAGTGGTACACCCTGCTGTGGGGCCGACACAGGGTATCTATAGAGTAGGGAGACAATCGATTAGGGTAGTAATTAGGGTGCACTTAGACTCCGGTATGTTTGGGAGCCCGTTGGGGAGCCCGTTGATACCCTTAAGGGTGACTCCGGTATGTTGGGCAACTTGTTGATTGTATGGGGTGAAAACCTCTCACTGGAAGTACACCTTAGTCTACCATCTTATATATGCTAGGGATCATCTCATTTTGGTTATACTAGTGTCGGTGCAGAGAAATCGTTAGAGAAGCTTAATATACTTTATCATGTTTATCCTGTTTTCCTTGTCATAGCTGCCTTTTATGATGTTACCTCTCTTATCCATTTTATATGCCTGTCATGATAATTTTACTTATTTTTATGCTAAAAGTAATTGGACTCGCCAGACTTTATGTCTGACCCTTTTTGTTTCCTCTTCTTTCTCTTCCGTTTCCCCAACCCCAATGTCCTCAGGGTGGGAATACTCAAGCTTGATCAGGATTCTTCTTTCTTCCTACTTGGAGCTGCATAAATGTATTGCTCGAGTTCTTATCTCTTCCTTTGTAGCTATGTTTTGAGGATATGCATCTTTTATTGTACTCTGATGTTTTAAGTGCAAGACAGAATTTTTATGATGTACTGGATTTTAGGTTTTAAGACATATGATGTAACCATGTTTTGAACTACGATGCTTTATGATTAATAAAAGTTTTTAATTCCACTGCTACTTTAATCTGTCTTGTAATGTTTTTGTTTCTGTTTACCTATAACGCTTCACGAAACTTAATGCATTCTCTTAATGAGTGACATTAACGGACGTGGGGTGTCACAGTAGTAGTAGTTCTCTTTTTGTTTTGGACCTTTTATTCCACAGTTAAAGTAGTCGGTTATTAACTACATAACTATTTTTGTGAGTCGTTGGAGAATGGATTTATTCTTTCCTTTGCTATATACTATTTTTTTTAATTTAAAACAACTAATTGCTAGTTTGATGCCTTCCGATCCCACGAAACTTCCTTGTGCCTCCATTACATTAATTATATCCATTTTTTATTTTTACATTCAATGTTAAATTGTAAGTATTAATTACGGTTTAGGTTTTATGATTTTTATTAATGAGGATTATAGGGATTAATATCTGAATTATAATTATATGTTTAAGGGGAGGCTAATTTATTTTGTAACCTCCATGATAATTGTACACTAAATTAAAATTGATCCTCCCCTTAACCAAATGTGGAGTCCCTTTAACAGTCCCTGAAATGAAAGCAAACGAAGGGAGTGAAGTGTTTTGATTGTAAACAAAACGGATTGATTTATTTGTTTGTTTTACTTGCTAGGTCAACAAAATTTAAGTCGGCGCCCAATCATGATTGGGTTTACTATCTAATTAGCTGCTATAAAGGAAGATTCGAAAATGGATCCGATTAGAAATGACAATGGAGCTGTTTTTGGGTTCAAACCCAATTGATTTACTCTTTTTTGATTTGTCTTAACCAGGCCCTTCGAATCTTCGAGATTGATAGACCCACGATCCACTTATGAAAGGCCTGGATCTAGGGTTGAGTAGGAGTACGGTTTCCCAAACTCGACCGACATTATTGAAACAATATGAAATCTTTTTTTAGCAATGATTGCTTGTTAATCTTTTTAGGCACAAATGGTTATGATATGCATATTTTATGTTTCCAATCAATAAACTATAAGTTTTTCATAGTATTAGGTTGCATCAACTATAATTATACAATAACAAATGCATATCTTTTGAACTGCTATCGTATAACTCATATTTATTATACTCTCTTACCGTTATAAACACATTGTTATTTGTATTTATTTTATCATTTAATGACAAAAAATTTAAATAAACAAACTTATGTGCATTACTACATTATTTCATCGAATTTTGGGGTGGCGTGGGTTTGCCCTGATCCGTACGATTTCCGTGTTTTGGGCAAAATTCCAAACTCACATCGGGTTCCCGAGGAAGGTATGGGTAGGGTTCAAAAAATCCGAGATGGGTCTGGAGCACAAAAAACTTGTTCCACCCGCCCCATTATCCCTGATTGAACTGATGATTCTTTTTAGTTTTAGGTATAATTTGTTTAAAATTATGAATGCTAATCGCTGAATATTTAAAACATACAATGTTTAGAAATTTGTTATGTGAACATAAATTGTTGCTTTCATAATATATCCTTCAAGTTTTGAATTAACTATTCTACTGTTTAACTCGAATACAAAACACGTTAGATCATCTTATTTCATACCATATATCTTATACATAAACAAAAATAGATAAATAATATAAATTTGACGATGTAGATATATTTTACAAAATTTTGATGGAGAAGCTTGTGCTATGTTTAGATTATCAATTAATTTTTTTCACGGATTATATGTGTGTGTGTGTGTTCAATGTATCGAGATAAATTACTATGAAAATATCAGATGATTTTGTCCAACTTTTCATAGTAGTTTAAAATGTTGAGTTTCCACGTATGTATTCCAGACTTTAGTTAAGTTTCCATTTATCTTATGATTCATTATATTGTTCATCTTGTTGAAATTGTTTAATTACAAAATTTTCAAGCTTGGATTACATATCAATTCTTTTTTCATTTCCATTTTCTAAAAAAAAAAACTGTAAATTATCATATTTTTAACTTTGAACTGTATGCAAATGTTGTTGGTTTGTTATTGAAAAAATTTATTGGTCAGTAGTTTTTATTATATTTTCATGATTGAAAACTACATCATGAAATTAAAATCAGAACAAAATGAGAAGTAATCACCCCTTGCTTGAAGCGGATAAAATTGAAAACAAAATTAATGTTATGCACACTTTTTTCAATTTTTTGATATAATTTAAGAAAACTTTATAAAACTGTTACATGTTATGTCATATGTGAGTATAATTGGAAAACGTAATGCAATAACGGATAAGCACTTCCAATATGCATTAAAAAATATTGGCATAACCGACCGGTTTTAAAGTAAATGCTAACACTTATTATTATAAAAAGTAATAATTACAACTATTACAGGAGATTGGAAAATTGATGTAACAACCCGAATTCCGACGAACTGATTTTTTTCAAAATTCTAATCTATCGAAACTCGTGTTGATTTGTCTGGTGTTCTGCAGAAAAGTCAGAGATATAAAATATATCAGAGCTCAGAAGATATCTCAAAGCGGAATGGATAAAATATAATATGATCAAAATATAGCCTTACCCAGATAATAATACTGCCTAACCAGTATCCAAAGCTATCATATCTATGCCAAAAATCTAACCTACGAATATGTTATAAGGAGGGGGTCAGAACACAAGTTCTGGTGACTGGATTCAAACTATACATTTTGGATAACCCTGCATATACTGTTCAGTTACATTTTTTTATTTATTAGGTTACTTGGGTTAACAACACTCAAGGCTTACACACAAGTCATACCCATCTACTACCCAGAAGATTAACCTAATACAGTATACATGTAGCTACCCCCAGTATTACGGTACACCCCATGGTACCCCACTCGCACGGTCTCCGTCGTAACGCCACAGAAATTTACGCAGTCCCTCATCCTACGTCATAGCGACGTACGAATCTCCATATAACAAAGCTATGTTCTGCATAAGTTTGCCATCACCATGTTACGTAAGCGTACGGATTGCCACCTTCGATCGAATCAAATTCCATCATAGAGTAGTGCCCTAAAGTCTACGATACACCACCCAGAGCGGACATGCATGTGTCTAGACCTTCTCACCTACGTATCGTCAATCGTACTCGATGTCGTAACCTTTATGGTACACCATCCAGAAGTGGTATGCATGTATCCGCACATATCTACTGTGCATCGAGTCCCGTAACAGGGCTGTATCAGAAACACGGAACTCAGTCGGGAGCTTTTCGGATATCTGTATACACAGATGCTAAGGTCTGCATTTTCAGTGTCTATGGTCCCACCCGACCCCTCCCTTAACTGGTGAAAGACAAACAGAATTAAGAACCAGTGACATGGACTCATAAAACAACAACATCAAAATCCTAATTGGCATGTCCCTCACCTACAGCCTTGATAGCAAAAGGTTCTTGGTCTTCTGGTTTAGCTTTCCGTCTTTCCGCATCACGCATTACATATCACATTGACTGTCGATGGTTGGTACCCGACAACTTGCTATCAACAGATGGTTAGACCGGCTGGTTACTCGATAAAATGGTCGTAACCCAGCCTAGTCACAAGGTAACCATGGATCGTTGAATCACCTATGCCACCCTATGGCCTTCTGACTGCTTCTATTGGTAGTCAAGGTATACTCACCGGGTAGTAACGCACAGACGTAACCTCTGCGAGCACAGTCTGAACGTTGTCACTGCATATAGGACTACCAGGAGTACCGTCCACGTCCTAGGAAGCCACGTGCTTCCCCGTTCAGTCCTTCGGAGCCAGCAGAATAACAGGCAGAACATGCAGAATAATCAGATGGACATGCACTCCCCTCATGTCTTATGACACCACGATGATATACCCCGTTAGGTTATTCACCTTTAGACGTACGGACTTATCCAAGCGCTTTTGGTTGGTGTGTTATCAGACCCTATGTCTAAACATTTAATTACGCGCTTGCTCTACCTCATCAGATTTCTAGTTAACTTAGTTATTCCCATTCACATTGACTTCTTATTCAAGTTACCAAGTTCCTCTTGCTTATTAATTTCAGTCATAACTTAATCCATTTAAGTTTATTAATAAGCACATAACATGTTATTCTCTAGATTGTACTCCAAGATCTATAATCTAAAATCTCTTCATATTATTCATTTTCTGATTCCATAGTTGCAATAACATGTTCTACTTAATATGTAATTAAGTATACTTCATCTCAATTAACATGTTTTCTGTTTAACATGTCACTTATTATTTATGATTAAATATAACTTATTTCATCTCGTATAGTCACCTCATTCTTTCTTATTTAATCATAATTCCGACTTACACTGTCACTACAACTTGTCGTTGTTTACTTATTAACTTAGTTCTCTTAACTAAGGTTTATTAATAAGTTTCCTTTCTATTTATTATAGCTTATGTTATAATTACCACTTGTCCATAGGACAAGTCTACCTATTATATAACATTCTCATTAATGTAATTAATTATAATACATTATTATCATTCCCCGTTCATTCCACTTCCTTTTACTGTTGTAGCTTTCATTCATTTCCTATTCATTTCCATTCATTTCCATTAATCACAATTAGTGCCATTTTTTTTTGAAACTAAATAGCTTTATTAGGCAAAACAACCCAAAGGGTTGTGATTACATGAAAAGCCCAAGTTGGCCAACGTATCTAACATAATTATAATGATTGAACCCAGTTAAAATTAAAATAATCAGTTCATTTCACTTCAAACTAGAACATTCCGCAATTGGCTCCTTCGTCTTCCTCTCTTCGTCATCTTCACTTCAATTCATGGAGGGTCAAACTGCCTGCTGGTTCCAGGGATTTGAGCCAACACATCCATCAGATCCCTATCTGACATTGCAGCGTTTGCTAATTCCAAGCTATCAGGATTCTCTTCCTCTGAATTCTCCGTCTACTTAAATTAATTTCAATGATATTAAATTTTCTTACAATTTCTCAGTTACTTACCAATTCTCCATCTACTTAAATTAATTAGTGCCATTTGTTTCTGTCATTTTATATACATATATTCATATATATGTTTATGCACTAGACCTCTCACATTAAGCCGACCACTTGTGAATGCTAGATTTACCGGGCAGTTCCGGGCTGACTTCTACCACAATTTGGACTTAACCTCATGTCTTAGCATCGTTACATGTATATTTACGTACTAGACCCCTCATATTAAATTAACAACTTGTGGATGTTGGATTTGCTGGGCGGTTCCGGGCAGACTTCTACCACAAGTTGAATTTAACCTCGTGTCTAAGTGCGGTTACAGTTTTCTATTTTCTATAAATTTGGGCACATCCATTCTTTCCAAATTTTACTGTAATCTATTTTACATGTCATGCTTAATATCATATTAAATCCATTATCTGATTATCATGTCGCGTGTTCTTCCTAACATGTAATTAACTTCATTTTAAAATAACATATAATCATTGAATCATGTAATTATTCCATTCTAACAAATTAACTTGTAATTATCCCAATTCTTATAGTCAAGGGTTCAAGTACATAATATGCCAAAGACTAATATGTAATTAGAACATGTATGTATACAACAATAATCATTTCAACATATTTTAACAGGTTTATACATTTCAGCAGGTTTACATTTCAACATATTAACATTTCAACCTATTAACATTTCAACATATTAACGTTTCAACATATTAACGTTTCAACATATTAACGTTTCAACATGTTAATCATTTTAGCAGATTTACATTGCATATTAATGGGGAATGTCAAATGATAAATATACCATTATCAAAAAGGTATAACTTAAACCCACTCGCCTAATTGCTTTCCAATTCATTAATTTGGTCCAGATCGAGCATACCATGGTTCTCCTAACTGGATTTAGAACCTAAATAGCCATGGATCCACAATTCTCAACTAAAAGAAAAAGGGAAGAAAGAGGATAAAATTAAATTGACCAGATCCAAGAATTTACCTTACTTCGAATAGAATTCTGAACACCTTATTTACTAATATACATCCTTTTCCTCCAGACCTTGAATCAGAATTTTCCTAAACTAATTATTCTATTTTATTGAAGAGATTTGAGGTGTAAGAAGAATGGCAGAGCTTAGGCAGCCTCTCAGGAAATGTGAGATTTAGGATAGGCTCTACTAGCCTATTTATAGGTGTTCAGGATCTTATCGTACAAGTAGAGCTGAGTCAGCAATGAATTTGGTTAAGAAAACAGTCCAGATTCATCAATGAATCTACCCGGATCTAGGATGGGTCACCCCTGGGTCGACCCCCTTATGGGTGTGTCGACCCTAGGGTCGACCCTCTATGTGTGTGTCGATCCCACGGTCGACCCCCGTGGGTCCCGCGAGCGTTCTGGGCACATGTTTACTGTTTTAACGTTTTTAATTTTAAACATTTTATTAGTATCCCGTTATATTTTCTTTGATCTATTTAAATATTATATTTACATATAATCTTCTTATATGTATACAAAACTTCTAATGCCTATTTTACACGTATATATATATGCATAACTTTTATTTCATTTTCAAAATTCAAATGGTATTATGCTGTTATTTAGTTCTTACCATATTTCTTTGATTGAATCGTTATTTTGAATTTCTCCTTTGTGTGTGTATATATATATATACGCATATATTTTCATATACATATATTTTTTCTATACTTCCTTATACATATATTTTTCCTTGTATGTGCGTTTATACATATTTTCTCTTTAGAACATGTGTTATTTAGCCATTACTTTAAAATAAAAATATTGCACCTGCGGGGATCGTACCTGTGCCACTCTCATGAAATCCACATGCTCTAACCAACTAGACTACTTATGCTTTTGTTATCAAGGCTTAGAACAACGGTGGTCATTATTCTTTTCTTATTCCTCCTTTTCATTTTTGTTGTAACCTTTCATTTAAACCATTGCATGTAATTTATCATTTTGCATGCATCTTTTTCTTTCATTTTTGTTTTCTTATTGATGCATAATATTTGTACACCATTGCATGCAACATAATTACACTGCATGCAACCAATTTCTTCTTTCTTTTAACGCATATGTTGCATTTTTATTTACATTAATTTTTTCTTCTTTTAAATATTTATGTCTATGCATAAATATATACACATATGCACTATTTAGATATTTAATTGTCATAAAATGCATGTTGTTACAATTACCAACCTACTACACTTGGTTTCTAAGGTAGACCGTCCACCACTAATGGTTTTTAATGTGGTCCATCCACTATAACTAAACAAGCTTATAGCACTGGACCTAGAACAAAAAGCATAGAGTACAATTTACATGCTCCATGCAGGGAGTAACTCACACATTGAAACCACACAGGGAGTCAAAAACAAAACTACATGGCAAATAAATTTCACACAGTACAAACAGCCTGTAAAATAACGTAGAGCTTCACAAACGCACAGTAACAGGTCACCAACCTGCCAACATACAATCGCACGTCCATGGATCACATCATGACAAAGCACAACTTTGGCAACGCTTACATCACAGTTTATGGCACAACAGAACAACATAACATCAAGTGTAGTAAGATACGGCCACCCAGACCCTTATAGATCATCATAGAACACACAAAACCTCACCCAAACAACCTCATCTCACTACCAAGCAGCTACTCCTACAACAAGTCGAAACACATGCCAAAGCAAAATATGATCATGCATTCGAGCAAAGTAGCAGGGAGTCCCCAACAATCACCAAGACCAACCCAAGTTCAAGGAAAAGACTAACACAACTAAATGCGACAAACCTAGATGACACAAGAAGAAGTGGAGATGAGCTCATGTAAAAACAAATCATCCACTGAAGATAAATCGACCACTCTTTCAGATTTATGCACTTGAGGGCAATTGGACTTGAGATGGAGTTAGGAAGCAAAGAGGGTAGTAAAACCCGAAGCAAAGTTAGTAGATGCAACTCGCGAAAACCACCCAACTACAACATTCAAAACGTGAAAAGAGGATGAATGATCAAAATCCAGCGAGTGGGAAAACAAGCCAAGATTTATCACTTAACAAAGAAAAAGCTCCAAAAATGGCATAGGGGGCATTTCAAGACAAAGACAACATCACTGAAAAAAGCAATGGCCTGAGCGAAGCTTCAAGATTATTACTGTGAGTAGTGACATTAAAAAAATAGTAGCCTAAACAACACCCTGACCTACTTAAAACCAACAAGGTATAGATCCCAAAAAAAAGCCAATAAACAACTCCAAAACACAAGATGCAACCCTTTAGAAAGAAGAGTCACATACGACAATGAAAAAAGTACCATAAAGCAACACTGGAAATTGCTTATCCCTCAATAGCTGAAATCAATCAAAAGCAAGGGGTGATAAAGTGATAAGGAGGCCTAATTGACTTTGTGGTAGATCAGATTCACCGCATACAAACTAAATCTTGGGGATCATCAAACGAGGGTTTATGTACGAAATGGGTAAAAGGTCAGAAAAGTTGAAATGGATGAGCGGGTGGTCCTTTGCAAAAGAAAAGGCATAGTGAAAGCCCTCTACAGTTTTGTAAGTGAAGGGGAATTGAAGAGCGGTGAAATCAAAGAGAACGAATTTTTTTCTTAGGGTGCCTTCGCAGTCAAACTTGAGTGTGTTACCATTGCGTTCACGTCCGACACATCGGACGGTAGCAACGACTCCAACGGGCCAAACAACATGCTTTGTGAATGTTAGAAATCCAGCCATTGGCGTCCGACGCCAACAGTTGGATTTCTAACGTTCATCTTTTTTTCCCTATAAAACCACTACCTCCTTCTACCTCTTCACTCATACTACACAATCCATCTCCTCTTCTATTTTTCTTCGGACTGAATCCGAGTACCACTCAGGTTTTTTTGCAGTTTGTTGTTTATGTTATTTTCCGTTATTCAATAAAGTTTTTTCCTTTGTTTTTTTGATTTATTTCTGATAATTATTTCTTTTTCATTTTTCATTACGGCTAATCGAAAATCTATGCATCATTGGTCGTTAACCTCAACTCAGATTATGTTGCAATGTGCTATTGAAGCATATAGTGCTTGTGGCAGCAACAAAAAAGGTGTTCACAAAACCATTCCAGAAAAGTTCAACAATACCATACAAAACTATTCAAACATCGAACCGACGGACGAGAGCAAGATTCGAAATAAAAATGATAGTCTTCGACGAGAGTGGCTCAAATGGGATGCTCCGATGAACAAGAGTGGAGCTGGTTGGGATTCTTGTAAAGGAACGGTCGACGAATGGTGGGAAGATCGTGTTAAGGTCTATGAACTTTAATTTTTATCGTTTATTTGTAGATAGCTTCTTATAATTTATTTCTTACTTTTAGGAATTTGAACCTGTTGTTATGAAATATAAGAGATGTTCGCTAGAAAACTTGGAGATGATGCAACAATTATTTCGTTAGACAAATGCTACTGGTCAATCGTTGTACACTCCTGCTGCTAACATTCAACCATCGTAGACTGGTACGCCACCTTCAATACAGAGCACGTTTGATAGAACATGGGCTTTTGATGGGGTTTTTAATCCATTGGATGAAACGCAAAATGATCATATTCTAAATTTGAGTTTGCCATCAATCCTCCATTGCAACAAACTTCAACGAATCCACCAATTTACGAATCTCCAATTAACCTTCCTTCGAACCAAAATCCAGTGAATCCTCCTTCTCAACCAACTTCGCGTCAAGGTTCAAGAAGACGAAGTGGTAGAAATTAAGACAAGATGACTGGGCTCATTAACCTAATTCACGAGAGACAAATGAAAAAATCTCGCATGCATTCTGATAGTCCGAATACGGGTACCAGCGTGGAATCAACGAGAAGTTCTACAAATTTTTCAAATGTGGTTACTCACATTCAACGTCTTGGAGAAGGAGGTGAATTTGATGTTGTTGAAGCAATATTTTTTTGTTATGGGATCCGACAAGAAAGAGGTATTCACTGTTCTTCCCGATGACATAGCGAAAAGTTGGTTAATATCAGGGCTTGCAGAAAACACCATACAAAAGAGTACAACAGTTATCTAATAAAATAAAGTAGTGCCAACAAGTAGGATGTTAATGTCAGTCTGTTATTTTATTTCCATTGTATTTCTGTTTGTACCTTTGTGTAATGAAATGTAGTCATTTTGTTTTGTGCAATTGGTATTTAATTAATTCATAACAAATAATTTAACAAATAAATACCTCACTCAAATACCATGCTCAAATACCCCATTCTAAGCAAAAAACACATTCCCTGTTCGCTACAGTACCATGCTCAAATACCCTATTACCGTTTGTTGAAAATGTACCCTTATTCAATTAAGTAAATACATCATGATTTTCACGGCTCCTTCCTTTTTCGCCATGGGGACTAGGGTTTTCCCAATTCACCGTTGCCCCCTTTTATTTATCCTCCTTTGAGTCCATTTCATCTCCCTTTCTAATCACCATCTCCCTAGCTTTTTCCACTGTTGATTAAGACGATGTTTGTGCTTTCACCATTTAACCACTTTCAATTCGAATCTTAGTCTCCAACTTTCGTCTTCACGCTTTCCTTTACTCCTCTAGTTATCCCTTCTCGTCCCATTTCATGGTGTCCTCTGCTGTCACCATATTTTATCTTGGTGGTCACTTCGTTCATCTGCTTCTTGACTTCTTCAGCTTCTCACTTGCTTTAGTCTTTTTGCCAGCATCTAAAGCATAAGGTAACTAAGGTTGCCCCCCTTCTGTACATACCTCTACATATTTGATTCATAATCTAAGGGTCATTCTAAGATTTTCTCCTTTACTTGGTGAGCATTTAGTCCTTTGTTCTTTCTTCTTTGCATTTTGGTTTTGGAGCTTGTGCAATTGTTTGTTTTCTTGGTGCTCTCTTATATTTTTATCATTCATGTCTTTTTGGAAATAATCAGTGTTTCAACTTGTCTTAGGATTGGAAGTTTCTCCTTAAACGTGGTGCTCTCGATTGTTTTCAGATTATAGTAAACGTACCATGTTTAACTTCGCGATTTCACCTTTCTCTGGCCTCCCGGTTTTTGTGTTATTCATTTGAACATTGTTGTTACTGAGTGAGCTTATCCTTAGTACACACAACTGCGAAGGAGGTTCAATATTTGTGTTTGGTGCAGCTCTATTCTACTCTCGCTCGGTGAGCTTTCACGTTGTGTTTCCTGTGTCTGCCCTTATTCTGTTGATGTTGTGTAGTTTGGTTGTTATTGGTGTTATGCCGGGTATGCATTGTCTGTAAACAACTGGTTGTTGATTTATCAGAGGGGATTTGTTGGTTGGTTGTAGTTATGGTTTGTTTCTGTTATTGAAATGTTAGTAGCATGTTTTTTTGGCATTGTCTAGTAGAAAGTGATGTACTAAGGGTGCTTCTTTGCCTGGTTTGGTGCTGGTCTAGGATCCTTAAAGCATGCTTCAACTTGTGAGAAATTTTATCGTTCAACCTTGCTTTGGTGTAGTTATGCTATTGTGGGGTGTGTAAGTGTCATTTTGGTTATTTATTTTTGTTGTTTTTTCTCCCTGTGTAGAGATGGAACTTTTTATAGTAGTCTAGTATCTTAGATTAGCTTCTGTGCTATAAGCTAGGATAGTACCAGTGGATAGTTCACTATAAAAATCTTTTGTGGTAGTCGGCCCACCTTAAAAACAAAATTAGTAGCTAGACAATCTGGCTCCTCTTGTAATAATGTATTTATTATTTGTTATAATAAAAAGTGTTCGGGACCACTATAAAAACTGGTCGGCCTTGCCAAAATTAAGCAAATATAAGAACTTGGTGAAAGTACTTACTTGAAATCAAACAAGTAAATAACCTCAAACCACTTATTTAGTTACGCATTAAGCAATTTTTTCTTTATAAAAACGAAACATAGTTTTTACTTTATTTACTAGTAGAATAAAATTTATAGTGGGAACCTTGCCATGGTTTTTAACTGTTAATTTTGTGGTACACGACCTGAATGGCAATTGTAAGAGAAGGTTGGAAAATGGAACTGATTATTCTTTTCTTGATTTAGTTACTGAACTAAGAAGTAATCAGTTTGATGTTTTTAACGTAGTTTATAAAATGTTTATTTATTGATTTTTTTACCAAATCAACAAAAAAGCACACTTTATAACAATTATCTAAGTTTAATGTGTTGCAATAGTTAAATTGATTCAGTTTTGTTGATGAACATTCAGAGTTACCAACGAACGTTCGATCAAAACAATTACTTCAACTATGAATTTATTGATCATGCAGACGTACTTACTTATTATCGATGGATGTATATGACAAAATTTATTTAAGTTATAGGTTTTGCACTTTACCAAAGGATCCAATTATTTAGAAGAGGAATTACTGCACACACATCTCATACCCACCACTCCATCCCACTTTTGTGCCTCCTTCTTTAAGCCTCACACCTACAATTATACTCACTTATTTAATTGTTAATCTTCATTTATTTTGAAAAACCCTAGTTTTGCGTTTGCATGCTTAAATTAAGAAAACCTAGCATTACTATTTCCAAAATAACATCTCATTCTTATTGAAATCTTATGTAAACGAGTGACTATATATTAATTTAAACTGGTTTGATCATCTCAACTGACTCCATTTGCTAATTAATACCAATTCTAAATCAATTTTGTAAATTTATAGATGACTATAAAATCGTTGGAATTTCGATCGATATTTGAATTGTATTTTATATAATATTTTAATATGGAAATAGTCATTTTGCAAATAAAATTTGATGAAACTGGCTTCATTGAATTAGGAATTGTAAATTATTGTATAAAGTCAAATTTTACGACGATTTGATGCTATGTGCAATCGTGTAAGGTCAAAATTCTTATCAAAAGTCAACCCCTTTTTCAAATTCAATCGAAAATTCTCTTTCCCTAAAAGTATCAAAAATGGCTATCGTTTCCACTCCTTCCTATTGCGAGTGCTCCTTCCACTTCTCTTTTAGTTTTCGACTTCAGAATAAATAATATCTCATAAATAGCGACGTTCGATCGATCGAGAAAAGGAGTGACGACTGGCGATTGGGAGGTGGTTGTTAAGTTGTGGATTTAAAGCTTGGATTGAGTTCGATTGCGGAAGAATGGCAGGAAGAAACTAGGTTGTGGATTTTAGTTGGTTGTACTTGCTTGCTGGGAGAGTCTTGCGGTGTTGCTGGTCTATCGGAATTGATTGCACTTCAAAATTTGTAAGCTTCTTGCTCCTTTTTTATTTCATGCTTGCTCGATCTTCTTAGTTTGAATTTGATTTTTTGGGTTTAACGTTTTCTGGACTTCGGCATGGGTTTTATTGGCCGTTCAATCAAGATACTTGCTATGTTGTTTTCTAATACTTCCTTGTTGATGCTGGTGCACTTGTGTCCATCACTGTGTGTTTGATTTTTGCTATGTACATGTCTACTTGCTTAACCCCTGTAACCCCTTTAGCGTTTGCATGTCATTGTACTGGTCACAACATATCCATTTTGCTCCCTTTTTTACTGTGCTCTTCTCATTACTTTTTAAATCCAAGCTTGTCCATCTTCATGTTGGATCTGCTATGCTGACATGTTGATCTTGTTTGCACGCTTGTCTTCACTCTTGTTGTGATTGGACCTATGTGGCTAACTTCGAGTTGCTTGTACACTTGTTGGTTTTTCTGTACATCACTTGTTCACTTGCATTATTGCTTGGCTCATGTACTGCTTGAGGTTGAACTTGTCTTAAATGCTTTTTTGCATTTTATTTTAGTCAATTGCTCTTTTACTTTGAGCTGCACCTTGGTGTACTTTAACTGTAACAACCGGAAAATCCGAACCAATTTAAAAATTTTATTTTGGTAATTTTGATGAATTTTGAATATTTAAAATGATTTATTTTAAATAACAACGACGAGAAATTTTATTTGAATAGAATTAGAATGTATATATTTATTTGAATCGACGTTAGAATATAAATATTTATTTTTAATTATAAAAGGAATTGAAAATGGCGCGGTAGTTTGAAAATTCGATTTCAAATTTCAAATGAATGTATACGATTCAAAATAAGCCGGATTTTAGTGAAACCAAAAATATTTGAATCTATCTGAGAATATCTTTCCAACGAATCCGAAAGATTAAAATTTCATAGTGGAATAAAAGTTATGTCCAGTTGAAAATTCAGAATAGTCGTTATGGAAAGTATAGCCCTTAAAAATGGAAATTTTGCAACCTGCCTCCGTTTTTGACGAAACCACTTTTATTGGATCCAAGATGTCAAATTATTGCTAGATTCTAAAATTCATAATTTTTGGGATTAATATGTGAGCGTGGCAAAGGAAAATGTGTTTTGTCAATTTTAGTCAATTTGGATCGACCAGGAAATGGCCATTTTTCAAACGGTCTTCAAATTTGACGAAATTAGTTTTGTTAGGACCATATCGTCAATACGAAGCTTGAAATAATTTTTCTGGAATTTTTAGAATTAGTATGTGGCCTCAGTAAATTGAAATGTACGTTTAAAATTCAATATAACGATTTATATTTCAATTTTGATAAAAACTGATCGTAACAATCGAATTGGGTTACGAAACATTTTCCATTGTGTTTGGAATGGAGGTAATTAGGTAGGGGCGATAGTCATTGGGTCTCTTTTGGAGTTGAAATTAAAAAGTCACTTTTTGGATTTAAATTAAAATAAATTATATAAAATTATATAATTTCTTCCTCTCTCCTACACACGGTCAAACCCCCTCCCCCTTCATTTTCACATCTGAGCAAAATAAAACAAAAGAAAAAGAATGAAACGCGTGATCGTCGGGGCCTATCGCCGCTGCCGCCAGGCGCTAGTCGCACCCCCTTCCTCTCAGCTCTGTCGCCTTCTCTTCCCTCCCCCTTCACTCTCCTTGCTCCTATTGAAAAACGCGAGCCTCATCCCCGTACAATACCACCGCGCGTACCCCCTCCTCCACCAGTCAGAGCCGCGCACCAGACCCACCACCGTGAGGCTGCGCCACCCTCCACCTCTGATCGAAAGTCGACAACCGTCTTTTCCCCTTTTCTCCACCAAATTGAAACCCTAGTATACTGTAAGTTTTTCTGATTTTAATCCTATAGAAATCTATGATGTTTGGTTGATGAAAACCATGATTTTTATTTACTTAAAGTTGTGATTTTTATTTATTTAAAAGTTATGATTTTTATTTATTTAAAAAAAGCTAGGATTTTTATATGAGAAAAGATTATTTTTAATCTTGAATGGATTATATTTCTAAATAGAAAAGGGGAGTTTTTTTTAAAATAACGAAAAGATTAGATTTTCGAAAAGAAAAAAAATATGATTTTTATATCATAGACATAATAAAAATATGATTTTTATATTATAGAGATAAAAAAAATATGATTTTTATAATGCAAACATCGATATAAAAATATGAACTTTATTTTTATCATGAAGTAGCGGGAATAAAGATTCGATTTTTATATGAGTAGCAGATTAAAAATAGAATTTTTATATAATTGAGAATGTAAAAATATGATTTTTATTTATGTAGCGAAATAAAAATCTTATTTTTATTATATATATATAGTGAAACAAAAACGCGATTTTTATAGCGTTGAAATAAAAATGTGATTTTTAATGTGAACAGCGGGAAAAGATCGCACTGGAATTTTGGGCAAATCCGAACCGTTCAGAAATAGAGAATGGAGGAGTGGAACCCAAAGGTGAGAACTTCTCACTTTAATTTATTTTTCTAGTTGAAATATATACTAGGATGCAGAAGGTGCTTAGCAGCACCCGACACTAGGGCTGTCAATGGGTCGGGTTGGGTCGGGTTCGGGTCGGGTCCAGTCGTGTTCAGGTTGAGTTCGGGTCATGTCATCTCAACCCGTTTATTAAACGGGTCGGGTTCGTGTCGGGTCATTTATAATCGTGTGGGTTTCGGGTTCGGGTCGGGTCATTTATAATCCTGTGGGTTTCGGGTTTGATTCGTGTAACCCGTTAAGAAAAATATTTGTATAAAAAGATGAAAACATGAAAACATGAAAGAAGGGTGTTGTCGTCATTCACTTGTTGCAAGCAAAGATGAGAATAAAAATGTAAAAAAGTTGTTAATGTGGGAATAAACATGAAAACGTGAAGGAGTGAATCAGTGAATAGGTAGAACCACAGAAAGTAGAATGACTGAATAAGTGGCAGCTTGGTAATTGGTAAATTAGGGTAAAGGGCAAATGGGTAGTGGATTGGGATGGGCCTATGTTTTTTAGATTGTGGAGAAATAAAAATATGTTTTATATTAAACGGGTCATGACGGGTCAGAAACGGGTTCATGGGTCGGGTCGGGTCAACCCGTTTATTAATCGGGTCAGAGCGGGTTGACCCGAAATTGACCCGTTTATAAATGGGTCGGGTCGGGTCAGGTTTTTATCGTGCGGGTTACGAGTCATGTTTCGGGTCGTGTTAGAAATTGACGGCCCTACCCGACACCCGTCGTCCACAGACCATGGATGACTTGTTTGTTTGATTGATGTGTTGTGAAAATTGATTGTGTGATGTGGAATAAATAAATATTTTATAGTTAAAAATATAATTTTTAACGTGTATATAAAATAAATATTTATAAACAAATCTGACGATTTGTTTTGTACACACATTTGACTGATATTGATTGGGACGATAAATTTTACACATCGCCCAACTGGACAAATAAAACTTGTGTTTGATTGTTTGAAACCCCACGGGTATTGGGATAATATTGGACATACACTAATCCCAATAATTAGTTGTATGTCAGTCGATTGGTTGACAAGCTATATAAGCGTTAAATATTTGTTTTTGATGTATATGTAGTGTAGAATGCACTTTGGATGATGGTTGACTGTGTTTGATTGTTGTTGTATACATGTTGTATGAAATCCATATAATCACATTATATGGTAATTGACTGTGTCTGATTCCAGTTCAGAAAGAATGAATATTATAAAATAAGGATTATTTTAAAATAACGAATATTTTCAAATAATATTCAGAAAAGAATCAAAATATGATTTTGAAGTCCAATTTGGGATGGACAAGAATACATTTAAACATATAAAGCCGTGTTGATTAGATTAACGCCATTTTGACGTGAACGATATTTATATCGATTAGATTAATTTCTATAATGAATATTTAAAAGAAAATGAATTTGAAATCTAATGTTTTGAAAATACTATCATTTATATATCGATGATATGGAATATTCAATTTTGATTTGAAATTGAATATGAAGTAGAAATCGTTTTGAAAACGAATTTAAAAAATTTATAAAACACGTTTTAAATGGAAATCGATGAAATATATATATAACATATATATTATATGTATAATGGCTTGAATAGAACGCGTCGCGCTGCGGCAGTTCGCGAATTTCGACCGTTGACTTCGAACGGACATTACGGGAGATCCGACCGTCAGATTCTCCTAAAACCGGAACCGTTGGGTTCGTATCGAAAAGAGCTTTCTAATGAATACAAGAAATTAGAAATCTAATGGTTGGATTTAGAATTATGTCCAAATCAAATTCGGAAAAGGTCGTTGTAAGTGCAGTTCGATGGCCGTTTATGGAAATCGACTGTACGGGCCTTGATAAAATTATTAAAAATATCAATGATTAGTGTAAAATCATAAGAAATGATTTGGAAAGAATTAGGGTGAAAAATCCCATATTTAAAAAGATAAAAATAGATTTTTATCAAAATGAACTAGTTTTGAACTAGAATTATATTCCAATATTTTTAAGTAAATAAATTGGATTTGAAATGGTTTTAAAAATAACCAGAATTTCCAATATATGAATTGAAATGGATTTGAATCGAAATTATCTTCAGAATATTTCAATATTGGATTTCGTGATTATATGGATATTGTGGAGGAATTTGGAAGATATATATATCGTTATTCCAATATAATATTTGTTGGTTTCAGAATTTGATATTGAATATAAGCCGATATATTTTCTATTCAGAGCCTTGTATTTAATATCAAATTGGATTTTGTGTTCGTCGTGAATGGTATCTTTAATAATACAGTTCTTGAACCAAATGGAGTTAAGAAAATTTGAAACTGACTGGATATTAGTAAAGTTGAATGGTTTCCTAGGTATTGATCTGATGTTGATTTCGGCCTTCGGGGTTAATACTTAGGGGATTGTTCTCTTACTAATTTACGGTTAGAGGCTAATGTGAATTGGGTTTATTGTGAACTTTGTTTTTAACGACATTCGTTATTTAACCTGATTTACAGTGAAATGCGATTTGAGATTTATAAATCTTTTTATTTAGATTTAACGGGAATTTTCCGAGGTAACGTTTTCCAGTTTAATATATTAAATTGGAATTGAATGGAATTCGATTTGATAATAATCGAAGTGAACTTCTGTGGAGGAAGACTGTTAATACATATGGAATTTAAGAGGCGTTGTCGTTATTCCATTTATATTATCGGCCGGATATGGAAATTGACATCGATTATATACTGATTTGTTTTTCCATGAAGATTCCATAATTAATGGAATGTGATTGGGTCGTCGTGAATGGTATCTTTAATAATGCTATTCTTAGACCCAATGGAGTTAAGAAATTCAGAAACTAACTGGAGATTAGTTAAGTTGAATGGTTTCCTGGGTATTGATCTGATGTTGGTTTCGGCCTTCGGAGTTAATACTTAGGGAATTGTTCACTTGATAATTTACGGTTAAAGACTGATGTAATGGAATGTTATTTTGGGTTTATCGTGAACCTTGTTTTAAATAACATCAGTTCTTTAACCCAGTTAAAGACAGGATATGATTTCCCAAAATAAACAATCATTAATATTGATTTTTGGGAAGATTAAAACCAAGTAGAGTTTTAATGCATCTTTAATTAGATTGAAATGATATCCAAAGAAAGATTAAAGAATAAATTTAAAGAATTTATCTTTGATAAAATTAATGGGAACCTTTCCTAAAGTATAAGAATATTTGAATGAAGAAATATTCTGGATCTGAATGAGGCGTATGTTGTGTTTTTATGGCACTTTTTATTATATACGCGAGTTATTCAGAAAGACCAGGTTTATCTCATTCTGAATAACTAATTCGACGATGTCTCGAGGATGGAGACGGTGGTTGAAGACCGGAGGTCTTCACATCGTTTGGATGATTACTAATGTCTTGATTGGGCTGTATACCCAAGACGAGGTAATAAGTGGTGATCGCCCAGACGTACTTGGAGATCGACGGATATGCGAGGGTCTCTCCATGTGAGGGCCTCTACCCTGTATTGGATATATGGGGGAGGAATAAGGTGCCTCTGGTTTCGTTCAGACCCAGAACGACCTTTGTAATGACCCAGATTTCCATAACATCAGAGTTGACCATATACATCGTACGTCCAACCCAAATATCACGAAAATACGAGACATTTTTTTTTTAGAAGAAAGAGGTAGAAGAATAACGGAAATAACAACACAGAATCTCACATCGCAGCGGAACAAAATATAATATATCACATCTTTGAAATACAAAATCTTAACTGTATAACATACACTTATCAGAGTACAACACTTACAACATAGCGGAACAAACTATAACTAGATAACGCTGAAGCCTCCTGCTCCAAGCTCCTTTAGATATATCTGAAAAATCCTGAACTACTTGACTGCCCGTACAAATTTAGGCACCCAAGAGTTTAGGTAGAACAAAACAAATAAACTCCGGGTCAGTCATGGGACTGGTATGAGTAAACAGTTTAAAACAGTTTCAGAAAACTAAATGATATCTCATAAGACCACGCCGCATAACACGGAACGGGTTTTTCCCTTATGAAAATCCATACACTTGACTTATCTTTATATCAAAACTCTTTTTGATATTATAATAATGTCTAAATCAAGTAAATAACAATCTAGTGGAACGTTTGCATCTCACGTTCCACATATATAATATACAGTCAAAACCGCAAGCACGTATTGGGTAATGGATTTTCCCACTATGACAAGGTATGGGACCACCTTCCGCTGGTATATCTCTAGAGGAGAATACACCGAGTTCAACAAGAACATCTTGCAACTCAGCCACACATGACCGACCACTCATTTCGCTTGAGTGTATCGAATGTATATCACCAACGATTGGGATCAGCAACCGTTTCCCGAATGGGACAGCATCGACAATAGATTTTTAGAAGTAAATGAAACTCTAGATCAGGTGATTATACAGCCTAATAGGTGCGACCTACATAGCCATGCTGCTTGCCCGATTTCTGTCATTTACCGGATGATGAGGCTAGAAGCTACGCTTTATCATCACACCAGATTCACTTCGAATGCCACATCGTCAAATCCACCGAAAATCACTAATTGACGTCTACAACAGTACATTACGTGTCAGCTAAAAGAAGTTTCCTCCTCCGCTTCCACTCTTGGTACAGTTGAAGAAATCAATGTACGTGACCTTTCTGGAAATACTCTGTCAGACATTCATCCATACAAGTCACCCAGGAACAGGATGAACTGAAGGCACTATTTCTATTAATAGAAAAAGTCCTTGCACTCTACTCGGTCTTCGATTATCTTTATATAATCTGATTCGCACGCTACTACCGATATGGAGTGGTTCTTCGGATAATAATCCAACCGGTCTCTCCATATTGACAACGATGGTCAAAACTTCGATAGTCTGTGATTTAACTATCGAATAAAAACAAGTGTTTCGATAGTCGATGATTTAACTATCGAATAAAACAAGTGTTCATCCAAACATCCAACAATCACTGATCATTTAATTAATATTCCATTAATTAAATCTCTTTTCCATTTCTTTATCAATATTTGTTAATCAAATATTTCAATAACCATATTTCCCTTTTACGTGCTTTGGAAAACATTTCCAATCTCGTTTATTCCTATACTTAGGAAATATCTAACATCTATTTCCAAGCTTTGCACATATTTGGGTTAAAACAGATGTTGTGTAAAACATCGTTACGACAACCCAAATACAGTATTTAACTAATTCTTATTCCACATTGATCTTCGAGCCTGAATCTTGCTACTTATCGGTATATCATGAAATCAACCAAGTTGGGGTAAAATTACCTCTCAGACCTTGACTGAATAACATTTAACGTCAAAACAGACAAGACTACTTACTCGAATAATCAATACCATACAACTGATTATTCACCTTCAAACACATATACATTTTCTCTTTCTATTCCTACGAGATTTTATTCTTATACTTCCTTTTTGATTATACTATTCTATTTCTAAGTTCGTTTTCTTATCGACTTCTATATATTTCGATACGTTGATTGCTAACTATCAAATTATCTTAAAAATATTCTATCTCCTTAAATTCCCAGAAAAATTCGCCATAACCTCCTTTGTACCGGGAGCATCGGGAAATTTCAAATAGCTTTCCCGGTCCTTCTCATCTCAAAAAGAAAAAGAAAAAGCCAAGCGGCTTGCCGATACGGCGCATAAAGTCTCATATATGAATTAAATACGTACCTTTTTGTCGGGCATTCTATTTATTTCACTTCTATACTTTATTCCATACCTGTCTCCTGTATGTCTATACCTGTCCAATCTATTTTAACTATACCAATCGTTTTAACTCAATTTGTTAATTAAATCTGTTACTTAACTTTTCAGTCTATTTCACCTTCATATTTGAACATGACATGTTCAAATATATTTTAACTGCATATTAACAAATTCTAATTATACTCATACTCTCGTTTCCTTATCGACTTCTTATTCAAATTCCAATTCAATTCTATTTGAATTCTCTTTATTTAAACATCCTTTAAATTCTATTTTCAAATTCTATAGTTTAAGTCCATTTGAATTTCTATATTCAACTCTATAGTTTAAAGTCCATTTGAATTTCTATATTCAAATCTATAGTTTAAAGTGCATTTGAATTCCTATATTCAAATCTATAGTTAAAGTGCATTTGAATTCCTATATTCAAATTCCATTCGAAATACTATATTCAAATTCTATAGTTAAACTCCATTTGAATTCGATTATTCAAATCTCTATTTCAATTCCTTATATTCAAAGTCCATTTGAATTCTTGGCATTATTTATAAACAACGTTTATAACTTCAATTCAAATCCCACCTTTCCATTTATAAACAACTTTATAAATTCGATTCAAATTCCATCCTTTCCATTTATAAACAACTTTATAAATTCTATTCAAATTCCATCCTTTTATTTATAAACAACTTTATAAATTCGATTCAAATTCCATCCTTTTATTTATAAACAACTTTATAAATTCGATTCAAATTCCATCCTTTTATTTATAAACAACTTTTATAAATTCAATTACTTGTTTATATATATATATATATATATATATATTCAAAATAGGTTAATGTTATCTATACTTCATTTAAAATTCAAATTCTATTTATAAAAATAGAATTCCCCTTTTAAATTTCAAATACCCTTTTTGATATTTTTATAAATCAATATCCCCAGCCCCGGTGATATTTAAACAATCAAATCAGCCAATTTTCAATCATTTGATTTTAAACACATCATATATGAATATATATGAAATCAAACGAACAACAACAGATAATATATTTTTGAGGAATCCAGTCGGATTCCTCCAACCTGTTTCCCTGCATCCACATACGTTAGCACATAAATAATACCCATCCTGCTTCGAGGCAGGATATCGCGGTATAGAAGGTCATCCACTAATCATAGCGTGGGGCGTATAGGGTAATCATCCGCTATGGTACCGCGGGCATCCGCTAATGAAACTGCGGGAATCCAACCAATCAATCAACCCAATATATATATATATATATAATAGTCCTAAATAACTAATATATATTTTAAAACCATCAGACAACATTCAAACCAGCAGAGACAATTATTTTTAACGATATAAAAATAATTTTAAAAGGTGAGATTTACTCACCGGAGTTTTTAGATTGATCCATTCTGATATCAAATTTAACTCCAGCTTATGTAATCCTCAGCTACGAATCCATACGACCGATTTTTGGTAGTATTTGGACCTTAGAAATCTCATGCTAAACTTTTCTCCTCGGATTTCTAATTCGCATAACTGCTCTTAACTGACGATTTTCAATCACCAACATTTTCTTCCATTTGAATTTCCTTTCTCGTCAAAACTAAACTCTTCTGCTCTGATTTTGAAATCCCTTAGCTGCTCCTCCACCGTGCCCCTTTCTGACCCGACAACCATCATCCTTCTGACGTTGAGAAACCAGCCTATCGTGATTTTCATCTACAATTTGTAGCTTCTATGGAGGAAGCGACTTCGAACTCCCTGTATCCGATCCCAAAACCGTGCTCCAGGTTGACTGAAGAACTGCCAAACCCCCAACTAAATCGCGAATACCCAAAAATCCACCATCGCGATGAACTCTGGAACCCAAATCGACAGTACAACTTCCCTAGAACCCACTCGCGATCACCTGGAAATCACCTCGTCGTTCCATCGTTGCTAAAGCTCACTTGTTCAAGTTCGAGCATCGCGACCCCCTTCTGTTGCCCGATAAATCGCGCCTCCAGTTTTGGTTGAACAGAAAATGAACAGAATGAAATCGAATTAAATAAGGAAAGGAAGAGGGGTATTGTGTTTAAATAGGAGAGGGGTGCGGTAGTAAATTGGACAGAGAGGCCAATTTATTTGTGGTTTAGAAAGAGGAAGACGTGGGTTTGTTTTTAATCAATGGAGAGGGATGGATTAGCAATGGCCACGGTTATGATTTGTTGGGAGAAGGTAGTCCACTTAATTTATATTTATTTGTTTTAAAATCATTTTTAAATCCGTATCCTTTAATTAAAACACTCCATGACTCTGAACCCAACAACTGTCTATTCTAGGGTAATGCCCCTATTCCGGACACACTGGGATAGATCACGTAGTCCGATTCGATCATCCCGAACAGATATTAATTTAAATCGATTTAATTTAAATTTCAAACCATTTAAATTCTTCGATAATTATTGAATATTATTATTCTAATTCAAACAGAATTATGTATTGATTATCTGAACTATTTTCAAATCAGTTTTCACTTCGAATTAAATTATTCACTAATTCCTTATTTTGATAAATTAATATATACGATTTTAAATCTAAATTGATTATCAAATCGATAACTCTAATATAAAAATTTCCATTTATATTATCCACCTAATATTTAAATCTGTATTAAATAGTTAAAATTAACTCATCAGAATGCGGGTCATTACAATCTTCCCCACTTAAAAATAATTTCGTCCTCGAAATTGCTAAGGTAGAAAAATTGCTACAAACCCATTTATTTTTCAAAACTTATTTATGTTGATACTCAACATTTCAAACTTCCTTACGTAACTCTCTTTCGAATAAATCCTTATTCGATAACTCCTCCCTTCGAATAACTATATTCGATAATTTCTCTTTCGAATTACTAGATTCAAAAACATTTCTTCGAATAAACTAGATTCGATTTACTCTATTCAATTTACTCTTATCAATTAACTCCATTGGATTTAACTCTTTTCAATTAACTCCATCGAATAACTGATATTTTATAACTCACTTCGATTAACTAATAATCGATAACTCTTTTCGATTAAACTATAATCAATAACTCATTCCGATTAACTAATAATCGATAACTCCTTCCGATTAACTAATAATCGATAACTCCTTCGATTAACTAATAATCGATAACTCCTTTTAACTTTATTCGAATAACTCATATTCGATTAAACTCCATTCGCTTGACTCTAGATCGCAGCGATCATAATGGTTACGCCTGATTCCCTCAGGAAACATCCGACCGTCCCTAGGCTATCTGCAGCCCTGCGAATTACGCTAGCAGTCGTACGAAATGGCAACTTATCCTGAGTAACTATATTTGGCTAACTCTATCTCAATAATTATATTCGATCAACTTTAATTGAATAACTATCATTCAATTAAATCCTAATTCGATTAACTATGTTCAATTAACTCTATCTGGTTAACTCTTAATTTGAATAACAAATATTCGATAAATTCTAATTGGATAACTAATATTCAATTAACTTTACGGGTTAACCCTAACTGAGTAACTCTAACTGGTTAATTCTTACTCTAATCGATTTATTCTAACACTAATCGATTATTTCCAACTCTGATCGACTTCTCCAATTCGAATAACTCTACTGGATAACGTTTATTCATTTATAAAGAATTACTTTTAGTAACGGTTCTTCACTTTATAAATGTCCTCTTTAATAACGTTACCTCACTTATACAAGTGTTGTGTACCCCTTCTATTTAAAACTATCGGTGTTAAAAACCAATATCTCTTCTCTATATAAGTCCAGACTTATATACTCCTTTTATCGAATGATAAATATTTAATTTATAAACTGTTATTTATAAATAAATCTTTTCTATTTATCTGTTAAAAATAGATTTCCATTTTCTATTCATCTTCTAAAGATTCCTTCGATTAAATTCTATTTATTTAACAAATAAATATCTCATTTATAACGTTCTATTTATTTTCTATAAATAAATGTTTCCATCTAATCTATTTGTAAATGTTTTACAAATATTTCCCTTTTAAATTCTTTGCACATAACTTTATTTGTTTTACAAATTCATTTCCTTTATATTTGTTTCACAAATATATTTCCTTTTTAACTCTTTTGGTATTTCCTTTCTTCACACCCAATTCATATTTCATTCACATGATTTTACTCAATTCATTCGTTTCGATCCATTTAACTTACTTAAGTTAAATTTAATTTCAATCATTCAAATTCCCATTAACTAGTTGCTAATTAACCGTTTTGCCTATTTCACCCTTTTTATTTGAATATAACCTGTTCAAATATATGTCAACTTAAATATAACTAATCTAATTATATTTTCAACTCGAGTTATATATTCGATTTCGAATATAAATTCTCAATCTCTTTCACTTATCAAAAACCCAATTTCGATTCAAATTTCCCTTAACTGATTATCCTCCAATTTAGTTAATTCTATTTAACCTTTTAAAATATGATTTTTGTCTTAAAAATCATTTCACTTACTTCACTGAAGTTCATATTTTTTTTAAAACTCAAGTCTATATTTTCCTCATGGCCATTCGGATTTTATTTACTTGAAAAATCCTTTTACTTATATATATAAACCATTGTGGTTTTAAATGGTTTCTGGCGCTGCTTTTCAAAAAATTTGATTTTGACATAACTCAAAATCTATACGGCGAAATCTAGATTTTTCTCTTTCATTAGAAAACTATTGTTCAACCGGTCCCGACGATTCTTGTTTCACAGAATTCCGACTTCAATTGAGTTCTGTATACTAAATTTAAGTTCGAACCGCCAAATTTCGAACTGCCGCGCTACGATGAGCTCGTTTTAATTATATTTATAAATATAAACGTTTTAACTTTGTTTATAATAAATTCTACTCCATTCTGATATATTTTCAATATATATCAAATCCATTTTTCCATTTCAACATAATATTCCCGATCTATTTCACTACTATTTGAAATTCTATATATTTACAATATTCAAATTCCATTTGAATTTCTTATCTTCAACTCATTTGAATTTCCTTCTATTCAAATCCATTTGAATTCCTTCTATTCAAATTCATTTGAATTCCTTATCTTCAAATTCTATTTGAAATCCTTTATCTTCAATCTCTATTTGAAATCCTTCATTCAAAACCTATTTCAAATCCCTTATTCAAATTCCATTTGAAATCCTTTATTCGATTTCTATTTAAACTCCTTTGTTCAATTTCAATTTGAAATCCTTTGAATTCAAATTCTATTTTGACTTCTTTGAATTCAAGTTCTATTTCAAACTTTATATTTTCTTGAATTCTAGTATTCAAATCTCTCCTTGACTTTCCTTTATTCAAATCCATTTGAATTCCTTTGAATTCAAATTCCATTTCAATTTTTCTTATAAAATTTCTATTTGAATTTTCTTTATTCAAACTCATTTGAATTCCTTTGAATTCAAATTCTATTTCACTTCTATTTGAATTATATATATATTCAAATTCCTTTAATTTACTTCTATTTGAAATCTATATTTCAATTTCACATTTCAAAATTCCTTTGAAGTTATATAAATATATACATATATTTATACCTATCCCAAATTCAAACCATTTGAATTTTCAACAACTTGTTTTCCTTTCAAACAAATTTCCATCAAAACTTTTCTAAGGCAGCAATTCATCACTTAGAAACTCGAAAATGAACACTGATGATGTTGCGACCATCATCAGAATTATTTCCCAGCTACTGAATGAGTTCAGTGTTATATTTCTTTCAAACTCCATTTAGAAAAAATATTTTCCCAACTCCCAGGATTTTAAATTCTGAATTCTGGTTGGAATTCAATTTCAATTTATCACATTTGTATATTTGATTTCATATACAAATTCCATTGGTTATATATATAACTATTTCTGTTTTATAATCTAATTCGATTATAATACTAACAATCAACTTAACTATTTAAAAACAATATCGTGTCCAATCTTCTGTTCAAGTGTTTATAAACTCCTATCGACATCGTGGCGTCCCACGATTCGACCAAAATTTATAATCTACTCAACAGACTAGTCAACACAATATAAAACAGTTTTTGTATCAAATAACAAATACGCTCTCTCGTATATATATATATACACTCAACTCATCCTAGGATACTACTGATCCTATCTCTAATAAGCACAATTCCACACAGCCTAGGTATTCGCTCAACCTAAGCTCTGATGGAAATTCAAGTAGGCTTTGCAACCATCCTCTCATCCCCAAAGCAGCAAGGTAATACCCCACTGTGGCTTACATTGGTACCCCAGCACCACATTTTACGGCCAGCCTTTCGACTTCGCACTAAGCAACCAACCCTACCAAAGGGACATGTAGGAGTAAGAGTCTCCCGTTCGCCACCTAACGAAAAGCGAGAACCCCCTATCATGCGACACATGCCTTAAAGCACGCAACATGGACTGGTATGAGTAAACAGTTTAAAACAGTTTCAGAAAACTAAATGATATCTCATAAGACCACGCCGCATAACACGGAACGGGTTTTTCCCTTATGAAAATCCATACACTTGACTTATCTTTATATCAAAACTCTTTTTGATATTATAATAATGTCTAAATCAAGTAAATAACAATCTAGTGGAACGTTTGCATCTCACGTTCCACATATATAATATACAGTCAAAACCGCAAGCACGTATTGGGTAATGGATTTTCCCACTATGACAAGGTATGGGACCACCTTCCGCTGGTATATCTCTAGAGGAGAATACACCGAGTTCAACAAGAACATCTTGCAACTCAGCCACACATGACCGACCACTCATTTCGCTTGAGTGTATCGAATGTATATCACCAACGATTGGGATCAGCAACCGTTTCCCGAATGGGACAACATCGAAAATAGATTTTTAGAAGTAAATGAAACTCTAGATCAGGTGATTATACAGCCTAATAGGTGCGACCTACATAGCCATGCTGATTGCCCGATTTTTGTCATTTACCGGATGATGAGGCTAGAAGCTACGCTTTATCATCACACCAGATTCACTTCGAATGCCACATCGTCAAATCCACCGAAAATCACTAATTGACGTCTATAATAGTACATTACGTGTCAGCTAAAAGAAGTTTCCTCCTCCGCTTCCACTCTTGGTACAGTTGAAGAAATCAATGTATGTGACCTTTCTGGAAATACTCTGTCAGACATTCATCCATACAAGTCACCCAGGAACAGGATGAACTGAAGGCACTATTTCTATTAATAGAAAAAGTCCTTGCACTCTACTCCGTCTTCGATTATCTTTATATAATCTGATTCGCACGCTACTGCCGATATGGAGTGGTTCTTCGGATAATAATCCAACCGGTCTCTCCATATTGACAACGATGGTCAAAACTTCGATAGTCTGTGATTTAACTATCGAATAAAAACAAGTGTTTCGATAGTCGATGATTTAACTATCGAATAAAACAAGTGTTCATCCAAACATCCAACAATCTGTAACAACCCGTAAAATCTGGGCCAGTTTAAAATTTTTATTTTGGCAATTTTAGCGAATTTTGAATATTTAAAATAGATTATTTTAAATATAATAGACGAGAAATTTATTTTGAATAGAATTCGAACGTATATATTATATACGTCGTCGTTAGTATATAAAAAATTATATATAATTATAAATAGAATTGAAAATGGCGCGGTAGTTCGATAATTCGATTTCAAACTTCAATTGAATGTACCGGCTGCAAAACAATCCGGATTTTAGTGAAACCAAAAATAATGGAATCTAATAGTGAATATCTTTCCAACGAAGTTAACAAACTGAGATTTCACTTTATAAATGATAAGATATGTCCAGTTGAAAATTCTGAATAGTCGCTATGGAATTCAGGCCCTTAAAAATGGACATTTTGCAAATGACCTCGGATTTCGACGAAACCACTTTTGTTGGGTCCGTGATGTCGAGTTATTGCTAGGTTTCAAATTTCATAATTTTTCGAATCAATATGTGAGCGTGGCAAAGGAAAACGCGTTTGACCAGTTTCAGTTGATTTTAATCGACTGGAAATTGGCCATTTTTCTAACGGTCTCAGAATTCGACGAAACTAGTTTTGTTAGGACCGTATCGTCAATACGAAGCTAGAAAATATTTTTCGGGAATTTTTCTAGTTAGTATGTGACCCCGGTAAATTGAAATGCGCGTTCAAATTCAATATATAGAGTTATATGTAGATTTTGACGGAAACTGATTCAAACGATCGAATCAGCTTACGATACATATCCCATTGTGTTCGGAATAGGGGTAAAACGCTAGGGACGACGGTCGGCGGGTTCGATTTCGAGTTCGAATGGGAAGGGTACTTTAAAGAGTTCGAAATATAAAATAAATAATAAAATATATTAAACCTTTATATCCCCTTTCCTCCCCACCCCGTTGACTTCACTTTTCAGAATTGAAATAAAAAAAAAAAAAAAACCCCAAGCGATCGAAGAACGGAGCCGCCGCTCCTGCTTGACGCCGATCAGGCGAGCTCCGCCCACCTCGCCCCCTCTCCGCCTGGCCGCCCTCCTTCCTACTCCTCCTTTCCCTTCTGACTCTCAAGCCCGACCCCCCCCCCTCCAGGCGCCAGGCGCCGCGAAATTCACAACCGCCCCGTTTCCCCCTCTCCTCTTCAATCGACAGCCACCGTCCCCCCCCCCCCCCCCAGCGACTGCCTCCGGCCACCCCTCTCCCCCAAGCGCCCCTCAGGTAATTTTTAATTTATTTATTTTATTTTTATTTTATTTTGTTTAAGAAAAATGAAAAAAAAAATAAAACTGAAAAACTGATTTTTGTTGAAACTGATTTCTGATTTTTGTTAAAACTGATTTTTGTTAAAACTGATTTATGTTAAAACTGATTTTTTATATATGTTAAAACTGATTTTTATTTTAGGTTAGAAAGCAATGATTTTATTTAGAAATCTTTAAAATATGAAAAAGGCGAAGTCTTTATTTTTATAAAGGCGAAATCTTTATGTGATAGAGGATATAGAAATATCGTCTTTGTATGTGTAAAGGAAATAAAAATATAGTTTTTATATATTGAACTTCGATAGAAAAATAGAATTTTTATATATTGAACTTCGATAGAAAAATAGAATTTTTATATATTGAATTTCGATAGAAAAATAGAATTTTTATATATTGAACTTCGATAGAAAAATAGAATTTTTATATATTGAACTTCGATAGAAAAATAGAATTTTTATATATTGAACTTCGATAGAAAAATAGAATTTTTATATATTGAACTTCGATAGAAAAATAGAATTTTTATATATTGAACTTCGATAGAAAAATAGAATTTTTATATATTGAACTTCGGCATAAAAATATGATTTTTATATATTGAACTTCGGCATAAAAATATGATTTGTATATATTGAATAGCGAACTAAAAATTCGATTTTTATATATTGAGAAGTGAAATAAAAATTCAATTTTTATATATTGAATAGCGAACTAAAAATTCGATTTTTTATATATTGAGAAGTGAAATAAAAATTCGATTTTTATATATTGAATAACGAAGTCAAAATTCGATTTTTACATATGTAGAGGATCCGGGCAACGAAGATGACGAAGATGCGATAGCGATGAAGATTTCTATCGATGAAGAGCCGTGGAGCTAGGATAGCTATAAGTGAGAATTTCTCACCTTTCAATTTAATTTTTCTAGTTATATATATATATATATATACTAGGATGCAGACGGTGCTTATTAGAAGCACCCGACACCCGTCCACAGACCATGGACTTGTTTGATTGGTTGTGTAGTTGGTTAGATTATTAGATTTGGATTGGATTGTTTTGGTGAAATTGAAATTGATATGATTGATATGTGAATGGCATGGGCCTTCACTAGACCGGGGATAAGGCTAGGCCTTGTCCCGTTTCTAGTATCGTGCCGTTATGCCGCCGAAATTTTCTAAAATGTGTTAGAAAAATAAAAATATCATTTTATTTAAAGAATGAACTTAATAGAAATTCATATGTTGGAATAAAATGTTTTATCGTTAAAAATATAATTTTTAACGTGAATGTGAATAAATAAATATTCATTTACAAACCAGACGGTTTGTTTATGTACACCTATTTGAATGACATTGATTGGGACGATAAATTTTACACATCGCCCAACTGCACGAATAAAATATTTGTTTGATTGTTTGAAACCCCACACGGGTGTTGGGATGAAACTTGAAGTTCACTCATCCTGATTGATTAAATGTGTCGATCGATTGATTGACAGGCTGTTATAAGCGTTGAATATCTATATTTGATGCTTATACAGTGTAGTGCACTTTGGTTGATGGTTGATTATTTTTCAATGTAATTATATACATGTGTTGTATGAAAATCCATATAATTAACTTTATATGGTAATTGATTGGGCCTCATTTCAATTTGAAAAATAAAGAATATTATAAAATAAAAGTTCATGTGTTGAACGAAATATTTTAGTAATAAAATTTACATCTTTATCGATATAAAATAAAAGTTCATGTGTTGACAGTACTCATTCATTGAGATTGGTCATGTGTTGAACGAAATATTTTGATAATAACAACTATTTTGAAAAAGAAATATTTGAAATAGAATATTTGAAAATAGAAATTTATGAAGCCGTGTTGATTAGATAGACGCCATTTTGACGTGAACGATATTTATATCGATTTTATTCATCTTAAAAATGAATATTGAAAAGTGATTTCGAAATCGAATATTTTGAATTGAATTGAAAACGATTTCGAAATGAATTGAAAACGAATTCAAATTGAATTGAAAACGAATTCAAATTGAATTGAAAACGATTTCGAAATGAATTGAATTGAAAACGATTTCGAAATGAATTGAATTGAAAACGATTTCGAAATGAATTGAATTGAAAACGATTTCGAAATGAATTGAATTGAAAACGATTTCGAAATGAATTGAATTGAAAACGATTTCGAAATGAATTGAATTGAAAACGATTTCGAAATGAATTGAATTGAAAACGATTTCGAAATGAATTGAATTGAAAACGATTTCGAAATGAATTGAATTGAAAACGATTTCGAAATGAATTGAATTGAAAACGATTTCGAAATGAATTGAATTGAAAACGATTTCGAAATGAATTGAATTGAAAACGATTTCGGAATGAATTGAATTGAAAACGATTTCGAAATGAATTGAAAACGAATTCGAATTGAATTGAAAGTGAATTGAAATGAATTCAAATTGAATTGAAATTTGAATTGAATAGAAATGAATTTTAAAACGAATTTATAAAGAAGAATTCAATTTTGATTTGAATTGAAAAGGAAGTTGGAAATGTTTTTGAAACGAATTCAAAACTATTTATATAATTCGTTTTAAATAGAAATCGACGAAGTATATATTATATATATTATATATATAATATAATGGCCTGAATAGAACGCGCCGCGCCACGGTAGTTCGTGAATTTCGACCATTTATTTCAAATGGACATTACGGGAGATCCGACCGTCGGATTCTCCTAAAACCAGAACCGTTGGGTTCGTATCGAAAAGAGCTTTCTAAAGAATATTAGAAATTAGAAATCTAACGGTTGGATTTGGAATTATGTCCAAATCAAATTCGAAAAAGGTCGTTGTAAGTGCAGTTCGATGGCCGTTGATGGAAATCGACTGTACGGGCCTTGATAAAATTATTAAAAATAGTAATAATTTGTGTAAAATCATAAGAAATGATTTGTGAAGATTTGGGATGAAAAACTCCATATTTGAAAAGATAAAAATAGATTTTTATCGAAATGAACTAGTTTTGAACTAGAATTATAATTCTATTTATTTTTAAATAAATAAATTGAATTTGAAATGGTTTTAAAAATAACCAGAATATCCAATGATTGCATTGGAGTGGAATTGAATCGAAATTGTCTTCGAAATATTTCGATGTTGGAATTCGTGATTATACGGATGTTGATATGGAAATTTGAAAGATATATACTTATATCGTTATTTCCAATACGACATTTGCTAATCGTAGAATTTGATATTGAATATAAGCCGATATATTTTCTATTCAGAGCCTTATATTGAATATCAAATGTGATTTGGGTTTGTCGTGAATGGTGTCTTCACTAACACTGTTCTTGAACCCAGTTGAGAAAAGATTAAATCTTTTTATTTAGATTTAATGAAGTGTACCAATTAAATGATATTTAATTGGAATTAAATTGATATTGATTTTTGGGTTTATCGTGAACAGTGTTTTAAACAACACTCGTTCTTTAACCTGATAATTAATGAATGTGATTTTGGGTTTATCGTGAACTGTGTTTTTAAATGACACGGATTCTTTAACCCAGTCGAAGATTAAAACTAAGTGGAGTTTTAATGAATCTTTAATTAGATTGAAATGATCGAGAATGGAGTATCACCAGTTTTGCTCCAGGCGATAGTTAAATCTTTAATTAGATTTGAACGTGAAATTTAGAAACTAACTGTCGGTTAGCCAAGCAGAATGGTTTTCTGGATATTGATCTGATGTTGGTTTCGGCCTTCGGGGTAAATATTTGGGGAATTATTCTCTTGATTAATTTACGGTTAGTGACTAATGAATTGGAATGAGGCGTATGTTGTGTTTGTGTAACACTTATTTAAAATATACGCGAGTTATTCGGAAAGACCGGGCTCATCCCATTCTGAATAACTGATACGACGATAAGTCGAAGATGAAGACGATGGTCGAAGACCGGAGGTCTTCACGTCGTTTGGGTGATAACTGATGATCTTGATTGGGCTGTACACCCAAGAAGATGGAAACAGTTGGGGATCGTCCAGACGTACTTGGAGATCGATGGATATGCGAGGTACTAGGTGCCTCCGGTTTCGTTCAGACCCAGAACGGACTTGTAAATGGACTGTGTGTCTGACATTGGATTTTAGTCCGTGTGATTGATCTCTATTAAATATATATCTGTTTGGCGGCGGAGAATTTATTCTCTTGCTTAACGCCCTTCTCTGAGACGTACGAGCTCAGGGGTTATATATTGATGGATATCAATCGCATGGAGTGAATTGCCTGTGTGGCATGCTAAGATGCAAATGATCAAGGCTTCTGTTGAAAAGCAGAGTCTTGTGGTGATGATCGAAGCACGGCCTTTGTGGCGTAGCTTTGTGTAACGTTGATTCGCGAGTATCACACCCGGTATGAATCAAAAACGGGAGACGGACATCATGGAGGACCTACGTTTCTTTCTAGTTATGAGTGGCGTCAGTGCTTGAACTGGCTGACGAGTTTGACTCATGTGGATGTTACTTATTATTACTTGCTGAAAAGCGAGGCGCCTCGTGATATCGGTTTCGGCCGATGCTTCTGGTCGGCTGACGGGCCAGATTTACACCCCAAAGGGTGGGGAAACGTAGTGTTCAGGCATAATAATCCACATCAGTGGACCGGCCCTGACGATCCAAGGCTTGCCTGCGCGCTTGCCTGAGGAGCGGACTAGAGCGTCTCGAATCGGAGAGGATCTTGCCCCTAGCCTCGGTTCATACCATAAATGATAACCCAACTTCCAATACGACATTTGCGGTTTTGATTGTAAACTTATATATGGCGACATAGTGTTATGGGCCGTTCATGCCGCCTATGATTGATACTTATGATTCGAAGTGTTTTATACACTATGCACTTATAATAGTATCAAATGATTTGTTTTAAAACGTATCAAGCATTCTTTGGCTGTTATAAGGGAAAACCCTATCCTCGACTGTGTTGCATTGTGTGATGGGACCTGGGTCTTATAACAGCTTCATTCTTCTTTATTTAGCATTGCGCTGTTGTTTTATGCACTGGTATTCTTGGGAGGAAACCCGTTCAGTGTTATACGGCGTGGTCCCTTGATTTACCTAGCTTTAAAAATAAAGATTAACTGTTTTAGTTCTCACACCAGTCCCATGACTGACCTGGAGTTTATTGTTTTAACCTAAACTCTGGGTGCCCTTATTTTGACACGGGCAGCTAGTAGTTTTGGTTTTGCAGATTTATATTCACAGGATCCTGGTTTACAGCTGGAACGATATCCGGAAAGCTTTGTATCCGTATATCTTCTTCTAGTTGTGTATTGTATTATTTTCCGCTGCTATGTATTTAAATGTAATTTAAATCTCTGATATTTCTGTGTAATATTCCTTTATACTCTGTATATTCTTGTAATCTGATGCACTGTTGTGATATATATAGTGAAATGTTCTTCTGTATGCGTTCTGTTTTGTCATGTTCTCAAACGATAAGGCGTTTCGAACGGCCTGGATCGGTTTAGCGACTGGTTCGGACCGAGCGAAATTCTTTGCCGTCACAGTTGGTATCAGAGCTTTGGTTTACAAAGCAAAGAACAAGGCACATTAGAACCATACGAAAGAATACATCAGATATTGGATTAGTAAAATCCAATGGGAATGACTCGTTAGAGATGGGATCAGTAGTATCCTAGAACGAGTGTGAAGAGTAAATTTTTAAAGTGAAAACAAATTTTTGTTTTGAAAATTTAAATCAACTATTCGTATTTGATTATTTGTTTATATTGATTTTTGGACAATTCAGTATATAAAGATTTTGCATATACGCCTTGCAAACGTGTATTCGAAGTTTTAATATATTGGATAGATATAGAATCACACTCTAGTCGCCCGGAGAAGGTACTGATGATAGCACGTGCATCATCAGTATTTATGTTCGTGTTTCGAAGGTGTGATTTTCTATATATTTCCATTGGACTGGTGTGAGAACCAAAACTAATATAGTTAGAACACTTTGTTGTGGATTGGCATCAAAAACACGATTTTAGTATATATATCAAATTATGAATTTGAGACTCTAATTCACTAATTGATTGATGTTTGTGTTGTTTGTTTAATTGTTTGGTAATTTTGAACCATTATGCCTAATTTGATCAAATATTGAATTGTATTGAAAATCGGTCGCATTTGCTTGCATATGCATATACTTACATTGAACAGGTCATAGCAAGGAGGCTAGAGCAGAGAATAAAATTTGTTTGCCCGACAAATAGGTACACGTTTACTACATAATTTCCTGTTTTGTTTGGGTGAAGATGATTTTGTGAGCCTATTGGCTAGCCGCTTGGCTTTTTCTTTTTCTTTTTGAGATCTGAAGGACCGGGGAAGCTATTTGAAATTCCCCGATGCTCCCGGTGCAGGGGAGGTTATGGCGAAATTTTGCGAAAATTTAGGGTGTTAGCCAAATTTTTGAAGTTTTGAAAATTCTCAGAAACTAAAGAGATTGGAGAATGGAAGCCAGATCGAGCGTAGAGCTGATTAATCAATCCACTTTCGACTTTGTTCCTTTTCGGGGACGAAAAGTTTTAAGTGGGGGAGATTGTAACAACCCGTAAAATCTGGGCCAGTTTAAAATTTTTATTTTGGCAATTTTAGCGAATTTTGAATATTTAAAATAGATTATTTTAAATATAATAGACGAGAAATTTATTTTGAATAGAATTCAAACGTATATATTATATACGTCGTCGTTAGTATATAAAAAATTATATATAATTATAAATAGAATTGAAAATGGCGCGGTAGTTCGATAATTCGATTTCAAACTTCAATTGAATGTACCGGGTGCAAAACAATCCGGATTTTAGTGAAACCAAAAATAATGGAATCTAATAGTGAATATCTTTCCAACGAAGTTAACAAACTGAGATTTCACTTTATAAATGATAAGATATGTCCAGTTGAAAATTCTGAATAGTCGCTATGGAATTCAGGCCCTTAAAAATGGACATTTTGCAAATGACCTCGGATTTCGACGAAACCACTTTTGTTGGGTCCGTGATGTCGAGTTATTGCTAGGTTTCAAATTTCATAATTTTTCGAATCAATATGTGAGCGTGGCAAAGGAAAACGCGTTTGACCTGTTTCAGTTGATTTTAATCGACTGGAAATTGGCCATTTTTCTAACGGTCTCAGAATTCGACGAAACTAGTTTTGTTAGGACCGTATCGTCAATACGAAGCTAGAAAATATTTTTTGGGAATTTTTCTAGTTAGTATGTGACCCCGGTAAATTGAAATGCGCGTTCAAATTCAATATATAGAGTTATATGTAGATTTTGACGAAAACTGATTCAAACGATCGAATCAACTTACGATACATATCCCATTGTGTTCGGAATAGGGGTAAAACGCTAGGGACGACGGTCGGCGGGTTCGATTTCGAGTTCGAATGGGAAGGGTACTTTAGAGAGTTCGAAATATAAAATAAATAATAAAATATATTAAACCTTTATATCCCCTTTCCTCCCCACCCCATTGACTTCACTTTTCAGAATTGAAAAAAAAAAAAAAACCCCAAGCGATCGAAGAACGGAGCCGCCGCTCCTGCTTGACGCCGATCAGGCGAGCTCCGCCCACCTCGCCCCCTCTCCGCCTGGTCGCCCTCCTTCCTACTCCTCATTTCCCTTCTGACTCTCAAGCCCGACCCCCCCTCCAGGCGCCAGGCGCCGCGAAACCCACAACCGCCCCGTTTCCCCCTCTCCTCTTCAATCGACAGCCACCGTCCCCCCCCCCCCCCAGCGACTGCCTCCGGCCACCCCTCTCCCCTAAGCGCCCCTCAGGTAATTTTTAATTTATTCATTTTATTTTGTTTAAGAAAAATGAAAAAGAAAAAAAAAACTGAAAAACTGATTTTTGTTGAAACTGATTTCAGATTTTTGTTAAAACTGATTTTTGTTAAAACTGATTTATGTTAAAACTGATTTTTTATATATGTTAAAACTGATTTTTATTTTAGGTTAGAAAGCAATGATTTTATTTAGAAATCTTTAAAATATGAAAAAGGCGAAGTCTTTATTTTTATAAAGGCGAAATCTTTATGTGATAGAGGATATAGAAATATCGTCTTTGTATGTGTAAAGGAAATAAAAATATAGTTTTTATATATTGAACTTCGATAGAAAAATAGAATTTTTATATATTGAACTTCGATAGAAAAATAGAATTTTTATATATTGAACTTCGATAGAAAAATAGAATTTTTATATATTGAACTTCGATAGAAAAATAGAATTTTTATATATTGAACTTCGATAGAAAAATAGAATTTTTATATATTGAACTTCGATAGAAAAATAGAATTTTTATATATTGAACTTCGATAGAAAAATAGAATTTTTATATATTGAACTTCGGCATAAAAATATGATTTTTATATATTGAACTTCGGCATAAAAATATGATTTGTATATATTGAATAGCGAACTAAAAATTCGATTTTTATATATTGAGAAGTGAAATAAAAATTCGATTTTTATATATTGAATAGCGAACTAAAAATTCGATTTTTTATATATTGAGAAGTGAAATAAAAATTCGATTTTTATATATTGAATAACGAAGTCAAAATTCGATTTTTACATATGTAGAGGATCCGGGCAACGAAGATGACGAAGATGCGATAGCGATGAAGATTTCTATCGATGAAGAGCCGTGGAGCTAGGATAGCTATAAGTGAGAATTTCTCACCTTTCAATTTAATTTTTCTAGTTATATATATATATATACTAGGATGCAGACGGTGCTTATTAGAAGCACCCGACACCCGTCCACAGACCATGGACTTGTTTGATTGGTTGTGTAGTTGGTTAGATTATTTGATTTGGATTGGATTGTTTTGGTGAAATTGAAATTGATATGATTGATATGTGAATGGCGTGGGCCTTCACTAGACCGGGGATAAGGCTAGGCCTTGTCCCGTTTCTAGTATCGTGCCGTTATGCCGCCGAAATTTTCTAAAATGTGTTAGAAAAATAAAAATATCATTTTATTTAAAGAATGAACTTAATAGAAATTCATATGTTGGAATAAAATGTTTTATCGTTAAAAATATAATTTTTAACGTGAATGTGAATAAATAAATATTCATTTACAAACCAGACGGTTTGTTTATGTACACCTATTTGAATGACATTGATTGGGACGATAAATTTTACACATCGCCCAACTGCACGAATAAAATATTTGTTTGATTGTTTGAAACCCCACACGGGTGTTGGGATGAAACTTGAAGTTCACTCATCCTGATTGATTAAATGTGTCGATCGATTGATTGACAGGCTGTTATAAGCGTTGAATATCTATATTTGATGCTTATACAGTGTAGTGCACTTTGGTTGATGGTTGATTATTTTTCAATGTAATTATATACATGTGTTGTATGAAAATCCATATAATTAACTTTATATGGTAATTGATTGGGCCTCATTTCAATTTGAAAATTAAAGAATATTATAAAATAAAAGTTCATGTGTTGACTGTACTCATTCATTGAGATTGGTCATGTGTTGAACGAAATATTTTAGTAACAAAATTTACATCTTTATCGATATAAAATAAAAGTTCATGTGTTGACAGTACTCATTCATTGAGATTGGTCATGTGTTGAACGAAATATTTTGATAATAACAAATATTTTGAAAAAGAAATATTTGAAATAGAATATTTGAAAATAGAAATTTATGAAGCCGTGTTGATTAGATAGACGCCATTTTGACGTGAACGATATTTATATCGATTTTATTCATCTTAAAAATGAATATTGAAAAGTGATTTCGAAATCGAATATTTTGAATTGAATTGAAAACGATTTCGAAATGAATTGAAAACGAATTCAAATTGAATTGAAAACGAATTCAAATTGAATTGAAAACGATTTCGAAATGAATTGAATTGAAAACGATTTCGAAATGAATTGAATTGAAAACGATTTCGAAATGAATTGAATTGAAAACGATTTCGAAATGAATTGAATTGAAAACGATTTCGAAATGAATTGAATTGAAAACGATTTCGAAATGAATTGAATTGAAAACGATTTCGAAATGAATTGAATTGAAAACGATTTCGAAATGAATTGAATTGAAAACGATTTCAAAATGAATTGAATTGAAAATGATTTCGAAATGAATTGAATTGAAAACGATTTCGAAATGAATTGAATTGAAAACGATTTCGAAATGAATTGAATTGAAAACGATTTCGAAATGAATTGAATTGAAAACGATTTCGGAATGAATTGAATTGAAAACGATTTCGAAATGAATTGAAAACGAATTCGAATTGAATTGAAAGTGAATTGAAATGAATTCAAATTGAATTGAAATTTGAATTGAATAGAAATGAATTTTAAAACGAATTTATAAAGAAGAATTCAATTTTGATTTGAATTGAAAAGGAAGTTGGAAATGTTTTTGAAACGAATTCAAAACTATTTATATAATTCGTTTTAAATAGAAATCGACGAAGTATATATTATATATATTATATATATAATATAATGGCCTGAATAGAACGCGCCGCGCCGCGGCAGTTCGTGAATTTCGACCATTTATTTCAAATGGACATTACGGGAGATCCGACCGTCGGATTCTCCTAAAACCGGAACCGTTGGGTTCGTATCGAAAAGAGCTTTCTAAAGAATATTAGAAATTAGAAATCTAACGGTTGGATTTGGAATTATGTCCAAATCAAATTCGAAAAAGGTCATTGTAAGTGCAGTTCGATGGCCGTTGATGGAAATCGACTGTACGGGCCTTGATAAAATTATTAAAAATAGTAATAATTTGTGTAAAATCATAAGAAATGATTTGTGAAGATTTGGGATGAAAAACTCCATATTTGAAAAGACAAAAATAGATTTTTATCGAAATGAACTAGTTTTGAACTAGAATTATAATTCTATTTATTTTTAAATAAATAAATTGAATTTGAAATGGTTTTAAAAATAACCAGAATATCCAATGATTGCATTGGAGTGGAATTGAATCGAAATTGTCTTCGAAATATTTCGATGTTGGAATTCGTGATTATACGGATGTTGATATGGAAATTTGAAAGATATATACTTATATCGTTATTTCCAATACGACATTTGCTAATCGTAGAATTTGATATTGAATATAAGCCGATATATTTTCTATTCAGAGCCTTATATTGAATATCAAATGTGATTTGGGTTTGTCGTGAATGGTGTCTTCACTAACACTGTTCTTGAACCCAGTTGAGAAAAGATTAAATCTTTTTATTTAGATTTAATGAAGTGTACCAATTAAATGATATTTAATTGGAATTAAATTGATATTGATTTTTGGGTTTATCGTGAACAGTGTTTTAAACAACACTCGTTCTTTAACCTGATAATTAATGAATGTGATTTTGGGTTTATCGTGAACTGTGTTTTTAAATGACACGGATTCTTTAACCCAGTCGAAGATTAAAACTAAGTGGAGTTTTAATGAATCTTTAATTAGATTGAAATGATCGAGAATGGAGTATCACCAGTTTTGCTCCAGGCGATAGTTAAATCTTTAATTAGATTTGAACGTGAAATTTAGAAACTAACTGTCGGTTAGCCAAGCAGAATGGTTTTCTGGATATTGATCTGATGTTGGTTTCGGCCTTCGGAGTTAATATTTGGGGAATTATTCTCTTGATTAATTTACGGTTAGTGACTAATGAATTGGAATGAGGCGTATGTTGTGTTTGTGTAACACTTATTTAAAATATACGCGAGTTATTCGGAAAGACCGGGCTCATCCCATTCTGAATAACTGATACGACGATAAGTCGAAGATGAAGACGATGGTCGAAGACCGGAGGTCTTCACGTCGTTTGGGTGATAACTGATGATCTTGATTGGGCTGTACACCCAAGAAGATGGAAACAGTTGGGGATTGTCCAGACGTACTTGGAGATCGATGGATATGCGAGGTACTAGGTGCCTCCGGTTTCGTTCAGACCCAGAACGGACTTGTAAATGGACTGTGTGTCTGACATTGGATTTTAGTCCGTGTGATTGATCTCTATTAAATATATATCTGTTTGGCGGCGGAGAATTTATTCTCTTGCTTAACGCCCTTCTCTGAGACGTACGAGCTCAGGGGTTATATATTGATGGATATCAATCGCATGGAGTGAATTGCCTGTGTGGCATGCTAAGATGCAAATGATCAAGGCTTCTGTTGAAAAGCAGAGTCTTGTGGTGATGATCGAAGCACGGCCTTTGTGGCGTAGCTTTGTGTAACGTTGATTCGCGAGTATCACACTCGGTATGAATCAAAAACGGGAGACGGACATCAGGGAGGACCTACGTTTCTTTCTAGTTATGAGTGGCGTCGGTGCTTGAACTGGCTGACGAGTTTGACTCATGTGGATGTTACTTATTATTACTTGCTGAAAAGCGAGGCGCCTCGTGATATCGGTTTCGGCCGATGCTTCTGGTCGGCTGACGGGCCAGATTTACACCCCAAAGGGTGGGGAAACGTAGTGTTCAGGCATAATAATCCACATCGGTGGACCGGCCCTGACGATCCAAGGCTTGCCTGCGCGCTTGCCTGAGGGGCGGACTAGAGCGTCTCGAATCGGAGAGGATCTTGCCCCTAGCCTCGGTTCATACCATAAATGATAACCCAACTTCCAATACGACATTTGCGGTTTTGATTGTAAACTTATATATGGCGACATAGTGTTATGGGCCGTTCATGCCGCCTATGATTGATACTTATGATTCGAAGTGTTTTATACACTATGCACTTATAATAGTATCAAATGATTTGTTTTAAAACGTATCAAGCATTCTTTGGCTGTTATAAGGGAAAACCCTATCCTCGACTGTGTTGCATTGTGTGATGGGACCTGGGTCTTATAACAGCTTCATTCTTCTTTATTTAGCATTGCGCTGTTGTTTTATGCACTGGTATTCTTGGGAGAAAACCCGTTCCGTGTTATACGGCGTGGTCCCTTGATTTACCTAGCTTTAAAAATAAAGATTAACTGTTTTAGTTCTCACACCAGTCCCATGACTGACCTGGAGTTTATTGTTTTAACCTAAACTCTGGGTGCCCTTATTTTGACACGGGCAGCTAGTAGTTTTGGTTTTGCAGATTTATATTCACAGGATCCTGGTTTACAGCTGGAACGATATCCGGAAAGCTTTGTATCCGTATATCTTCTTCTAGTTGTGTATTGTATTATTTTCCGCTGCTATGTATTTAAATGTAATTTAAATCTCTGATATTTCTGTGTAATATTCCTTTATACTCTGTATATTCTTGTAATCTGATGCACTGTTGTGATATATATAGTGAAATGTTCTTCTGTATGCGTTCTGTTTTGTCATGTTCTCAAACGATAAGGCGTTTCGAACGGCCTGGATCGGTTTAGCGACTGGTTCGGACCGAGCGAAATTCTTTGCCGTCACACAATCACTGATCCTTTAATTAATATTCCATTAATTAAATCTCTTTTCTATTTCTTTATCAATATTTGTTAATCAAATATTTCAATAACCATATTTCCCTTTTACGTGCTTTAGAAATCATTTCCAATCTCGTTTATCCTATACTTAGGAAATATCTAACATCTATTTCCAAGCTTTGCACATATTTGGGTTAAAATAGATGTTGTGTAAAACATCGTTACGACAACCCAAATACAGTATTTAACTAATTCTTATTCCACATTGATCTTCGAGCCTGAATCTTGCTACTTATCGGTATATCATGAAATCAACCAAATTGGGGTAAAATTACCTCTCAGACCTTGACTGAATAACATTTAACGTCAAAACAGACAAGACTACTTACTCGAATAATCAATACCATACAACTGATTATTCACCTTCAAACACATATACATTTTCTCTTTCTATTCCTATGAGATTTTATTCTTATACTTCCTTTTTGATTATACTATTCTATTTCTAAGTTCGTTTTCTTATCGACTTCTATATATTTCGATACGTTGATTGCTAACTATCAAATTATCTTAAAAATATTCTATCTCCTTAAATTCCCGGAAAAATTCGCTATAACCTCCTTTGTACCGGGAGCATCGGGAAACTTCAAATAGCTTTCCCGGTCCTTCTCATCTCAAAAAGAAAAAGAAAAAGCAAAGCGGCTTGCCGATACGGCGCATAAAGTCTCATATATGAATTAAATACGTACCTTTTTGTCGGGCATTCTATTTATTTCACTTCTGTACTTTATTCCATACCTGTCTCCTGTATGTCTATACCTGTCCAATCTACTTTAACTATACCAATCGTTTTAACTCAATTTGTTAATTAAATTTGTTACTTAACTTTTCAGTCTATTTCACCTTCATATTTGAACATGACATGTTCAAATATATTTTAACTGCATATTAACAAATTCTAATTATACTCATACTCTCGTTTCCTTATCGACTTCTTATTCAAATTCCAATTCAATTCTATTTGAATTCTCTTTATTTAAACTTCCTTTAAATTCTATTTTCAAATTCTATAGTTTAAGTCCATTTGAATTTCTATATTCAACTCTATAGTTTAAAGTCCATTTGAATTTCTATATTCAAATCTATAGTTTAAAGTGCATTTGAATTCCTATATTCAAATCTATAGTTAAAGTGCATTTGAATTCCTATATTCAAATTCCATTCAAAATACTATATTCAAATTCTATAGTTAAACTCCATTTGAATTCGATTATTCAAATCTCTATTTCAATTCCTTATATTCAAAGTCCATTTGAATTCTCGGCATTATTTATAAACAACGTTTATAACTTCAATTCAAATCCCACCTTTCCATTTATAAACAACTTTATAAATTCGATTCAAATTCCATCCTTTCCATTTATAAACAACTTTATAAATTCGATTCAAATTCCATCCTTTTATTTATAAACAACTTTATAAATTCGATTCAAATTCCATCCTTTTATTTATAAACAACTTTATAAATTCGATTCAAATTCCATCCTTTTATTTATAAACAACTTTTATAAATTCAATTACTTGTTTATATATATATATTCAAAACAAGTTAACGTTATCTATACTTCATTTAAAATTCAAATTCTATTTATAAAAATAGAATTCCCCTTTTAAATTTCAAATACCCTTTTTGATATTTTTATAAATCAATATCCCCAGCCCCAGTGATATTTAAACAATCAAATCAGCCAATTTTCAATCATTTGATTTTAAACACATCATATATGAATATATATGAAATCAAACGAACAACAACAGATAATATATTTTTGAGGAATCCAGTCAGATTCCTCCAACCTGTTTCCCTGCATCCACAGGCGTTAGCACATAAATAATACCCATCCTGCTTCGAGGCAGGATATCGCAGTATAGAAGGTCATCCACTAATCATAGCGTGGGGCGTATAGGGTAATCATCCGCTATGGTACCGCGGGCATCCGCTAATGAAACTGCGGGAATCCAACCAATCAATCAACCCAATATATATATATATATAATAGTCCTAAATAACTAATATATATTTTAAAACCATCAGACAACATTCAAACAAGCAGAGACAATTATTTTTAACGATATAAAAATAATTTTAAAAGGTGAGATTTACTCACCGGAGTTTTTAGATTGATCCATTATGATATCAAATTTAACTCCAGCTTATGTAATTCTCAGATACGAATCCATACGACCGATTTTTGGTAGTATTTGGACCTTAGAAATCTCATGCTAAACTTTTCTCCTCGGATTTCTAATTCGCATAACTGCTCTTAACTGACGATTTTCAATCACCAACATTTTCTTCCATTTGAATTTCCTTTCTCGTCAAAACTAAACTCTTCTGCTCTGATTTTGAAATCCCGTAGCTGCTCCTCCACCGTGCCCCTTTCTGACCCGACAACCATCATCCTTCTGACGTTGAGAAACCAGCCTATCGTGATTTTCATCTACAATTTGCAGCTTCTATGGAGGAAGCGACTTCGAACTCCCTGTATCCGATCCCAAAACCGTGCTCCAGGTTGACTGAAGAACTGCCAAACCCCCAACTAAATCGCGAATACCCAAAAATCCACCATCGCGATGAACTCTGGAACCCAAATCGACAGTACAACTTCCCTAGAACCCACTCGCGATAACCTGGAAATCACCTCGTCGTTCCATCGTTGCTGAAGCTCACTTGTTCAAGTTCGAGCATCGCGACCCCCTTCTGTTGCCCGATAAATCGCGCCTCCAGTTTTGGTTGAACAGAAAATGAACAGAATGAAATCGAATTAAATAAGGAAAGGAAGAGGGGTATTGTGTTTAAATAGGAGAGGGGTGCGGTAGTAAATTGGACAGAGAGGCCAATTTATTTGTGGTTTAGAAAGAGGAAGACGTGGGTTTGTTTTTAATCAATGGAGAGGGATGGATTAGCAATGGCCACGGTTATGATTTGTTGGGAGAAGGTAGTCCACTTAATTTATATTTATTAGTTTTAAAATCGTTTTCAAATCCGTATCCTTTAATTAAAACACTCCATGACTCTGAACCCAACAACTGTCTATTCTAGGGTAATGCCCCTATTCCGGACACACTGGGATAGATCACGTAGTCCGATTCGATCATCCCGAACAGATATTAATTTAAATCGATTTAATTTAAATTTCAAACCATTTAAATTCTTCGATAATTATTGAATATTATTATTCTAATTCAAACAGAATTATGTATTGATTATCTGAACTATTTTCAAATCAGTTTTCACTTCGAATTAAATTATTCGCTAATTCCTTATTTTGATAAATTAATATATACGATTTTAAATCGAAATTGATTATCAAATCGATAAGTCTAATATAAAAATTTCCATTTATATTATCCACCCAATATTTAAATCTGTATTAAATAGTTAAAATTAACCCATCAGAATGCGGGTCATTACAACCTTTTTGGCATAGCTTTGTGTAGCGCTAATTCGCGAGCCTCATACCGCGGTGTGGACCAGTAACGGGAGAGGACATCAGGGAGGGCATGCGTTTCCTTCTAGCTAGGAGTGGTGTCAGCGTTTTGCACGCCCTGGCATTTTACTTATGTGGATGATGGATTGTGAGGCGCCTCAGTTATATCAGTCGATCCAGGGTCGATGGAGTCATTTGGCTCATTGACGCCCCATAGGGCGGGGAAACGCATTGTTCAGGCATTATAATCCACTCCGTGCGAACCAGCCCTTATGATCCAAGGTGCAGTTGCGGCTGTTTCTGAGACTCGGGCTAGACAGTCTCGAAGAGGTAAGGATGATCCCTTGCCTTGGTTCACAGATGGAAATCCAACTTCCAATACGTGACATTTGCGGTTTTAATTGTAGAGCCTAGTATTGGCGACATGATATATGGTACCCATGCCATCTAGGATTGATACATTTATATTTGAAGTTGTTTTATACACTATGCACTTATAATAGTATCAAATGATTTGTTTTAACGTACCAAGCGTGTTTGGCTATTATAAGGGAAAACCCTATCCCCGGCTTGCGTTGCATTGTGTGATAGGACCTAGGTCTTATAATAGCTTCATTTTTTCAAAAAGCATTGCGCTATCTTTTTATATGCACTGGTATTCCTGGGAGGAAACCCATTCCGTGTTATACGGCGTGGTCCCTTCATATATCAGATTTAAAGTAAAGTTTTAAATAACTGTTTAGTTCTCACACCAGCCACATGACTGAACTGGAGTTTATTGTTTTAACCTAAACTCTGGGTGCCCCTATTTTCTACACAGGCAGCTAGTAGTTTTGGTTTTGCAGATTTATATTCACAGGATCCTGGCAGCTGGAATGATATTCGGAAACCTCTGTATCCGTATATTCTTTTTAGTTGTGTTTTGTCTTATTTTCCGCTGCATCGTAACTTGTAAATATCTGATATTTAGTAAATGTGTAATATGTAATTCATACTCTGTATATTCTTGTATTCTGATGAAATTGTAGTAATAGACAATGAAATGTTCTTCTATTTGTGTTTTGATTTGTCGTGTTCTCAATTCAATCCGTGCTTTCCTTCACGGGGAAGTTCGGGTCGTCTCAGTTTGGTATCAGAGCTTTGTTTTACAGAGCTCGAGAACAAGACATATTAGAACCGAACAAAAGAAATCATCAGAGACTGGATTAGTAATATCCGATAGGAATGACTCATTAGAGATAGGATCAGTAGTATCCTAGAACGAGCGTAAAGAGTGATATTTTTAAAATAAAAATGAAAAAAAAATTGTTTTGAAAATTTAAAACTTTGTTATTCATATTTGGATATTTATTTTAAATTGATTTGGACAATCCGGTATATAGAGATTTGAATATACGTCTGATCCACGTGTATTGAAGCCTCAAATATACCGGATGGATATAGAATCACACTCTAGTCGCCCGAAGATGATTTTGATGATGGAGCTCCATCATCAGGATTTATTTTCGTGTTTCGAAAGTGGGATATCTATATATTTCCATTGACTGATGTGAGAACCAAAATATAGTTAGAATATATTGTTGTGACTTGGCATCAAAAACATGATTTTCTGTATATGTATCAAAATTATGAATTTGAAACGTTAATTCATTAATTGATTGATGGTTGTGTTGTATGATTATTTGTTATCTAATAAAACCATTATGTGAAAGAAAGGTACATATAGCCAAATTGTATCAAATATTGAACTGAATTGAAAATTGTTTGAAATTACATGCATATACATGTGTATCCATTGAACAGGTCATTGCAAAGACAATAGAGCAGAGGAATAAAATTGTTTGCCCGACAAATATGTACATGTTTATTGTATTTCTTTGGGTTTGGATGATTTTATGAGCCGATTGTCTGGTTCTTTTTCTTTTTGGATTGGAGAGGCCTGTATGGCAATTTCGGGATTTTCTCGGTGCTCCCGTGCAAGGGAGGTTATGGCGAAAATTTTCGAAAATTTAGTGAAAAATTTGAAAACTTCTTAGAAACTGAAAAGTTGAAGAACTTAAGCCGTAATGAAAATAATGAAAGTTGAGTTGGTTTGTAAAACAACTTTTAGCTCCGTTCCTTTTTGGGGACAAAAAGATTTTAAGTTGGGGAGATTATAACAACCCGGAAAATCCGAACCAATTTAAAAAATTTATTTTGGAAATTTTGATGAATTTTGAATATTTAAAATGATTTATTTTAAATAATAACGACGAGAAATTTTATTTGAATAGAATTAGAATGTATATATTTATTTGAATCGACATTAGAATATAAATATTTATTTTTAACTATAAAAGGAATTGAAAATGGCGCGGTAGTTTGAAAATTCAATTTCAAATTTCAAATGAATGTACATGATTCAAAATAAGCCGAATTTTAGCGAAACCAAAAATATTTGAATCTATTTGATAATATCTTTATAACGAATCTGAAAGATTTAAATTTCATAGCAGGAATTAAAAGTTATGTCTAGTTGAAAATTCAAAATAGTCGCTATGGAAAATATAGCCCTTAAAAATGAAAATTTTGCAAACGACCTCCGTTTTCGACGAAGCCACTTTTATTGGATCCGGGATGTAAAATTATTGCTAGGTTCCAAAATTCATAATTTTTGGGATTAATATGTGAGCGTGGTAAAAGAAAATGTGTTTTGTCAATTTTAGTCAATTTGGGTCAACCAGGAAATGACCATTTTTCAAACGGTCTCCAATTTTGACAAAATTAGTTTTGTTAGGACCATATCGTCAATACGAAGCTAGAAATAATTTTTTTGGAATTTTTAGAATCAGTATGTGGCCCCGGTAAATTGAAATGTACGTTTAAAATTCAATATAATGATTTATATTCCAATTTAGATGTAAACAGATTGTAACAGCCGAATTGGGTTACGAAACATGTCCCATTGTGTTCGAAATAAGGGTAATTAGCTAGGGTCGACTTTCGTTAGGTCTTGTTTGGAGTTTGAATTAAAAAGTTACTTTTTGGATTTAAATTAAAATAAAAAATATAAAATTATATAATTTCTTCCTCTCTCCTACACACGGTCAAACCCCCACCCCCGTCATTTTCACATCTGAGAAAAACAAAACAAAAGAAAAAGAAATGAAATGCGCGATCGCGGTGGCCCATCGCCGCCGCCGCCAGGGGCTAGCCGCACCCCCTCCCTCTCAGCTCCGCCGCCTTCTCTTCCCTCTCCCTTCATTCCCCTCTCTCCTATTGAAAAACGCGAGCCTCATCCCTGTACAACACCGTCGCGCGTACCCCCTCCTCCACCGGTCGGAGCCGTGCACCAGACCCACCACCGCGAGGCCACGCCAGCCGCCTTTCCCCTTTTCTCCGCCGAATTGAAACCCTAGTATACTGTAAGTTTTTCTGATTTTAATCCTATAGAAATCTATGATGTTTGGTTGATGAAAACCATGATTTTTATTTACTTAAAGTTGTGATTTTTATTTATTTAAAAAAAAGCTAGGATTTTTATATGAGAAAAGATTATTTTTAATCATGAATAGATTATATTTCTAAATAAAAAAGGGGAGTTTTTTAAAATAATGAAAAGAATAGATTTTCTAAAAAAATATGATTTTTATATTATAGACATAATAAAAATATGATTTTTATATTATAGAGATAAAAAATATGATTTTTATAATGCATACATCGATATAAAAATATGAACTTTATTTTTATCATGAATTAGCGGGAATAAAGATTCGATTTTTATATGAGTAGCGGATTAAAAATAGAATTTTTATATAATAGAGAATATAAAAATATGATTTTTATTTATGTAGCGAAATAAAAATCTGATTTTTATTATATATATAGTGAAATAAAAATGCGATTTTTAAAGCATTGAAATAAAAATGTGATTTTTAATGTGAACAGCGGGAAAATATCGCATTGAAATTTTGGGTAAATCCGAACCATTCATAAATAGAGAATGGAGGAGTGGATCCCAAAGGTGATAACTTCTCACTTTAATTTATTTTTCTAGTTGCAATATATACTAGGATGCAGACGGTACTTAGCAGCACCCGACACCTGTCGTCCACAGACCATGGATGACTTGTTTGTTTGATTGATGTGTTGTGAAAATTGATTATGTGATGTGGAATGAATAAATATTTTATAGTTGAAAATATAATTTTTAACGTGTATATAAAATAAATATCTATAAACAAATCGGACGATTAGTTTATGTACACACATTCGAATGATATTGATTGGGACGATAAATTTTATACATCGCCCAACTGCACAAATAAAACCTGTGTTTGATTGTTTGAAACCCCATACGGGTATTGGGATAATATTGGACATACACTAATCCCAATAATTAGTTGTATGTCAATCGATTGGTTGACAAGCTATATAAGCGTTAAATATTTGTTTTTGATGTATATGTAGTGTAGAATGCACTTTGGATGATGGTTGACTGTGTTTGATTGTTGTTGTATACATGTTGTATGAAATCCATATAATCACATTATATGGTAATTGACTGTGTCTGATTCCAGTTCAGAAAGAATGAATATTATAAAATAAGGATTATTTTAAAATAACGAATATTTTCAAATAATATTCAGAAAAGAATCAAAATATGATTTTGATGTCCAATTTGGGATGGACACAAATATATTTAAATATATAAAGCCGTGTTGATTAGATTAACGCCATTTTGACGTGAATGATATTTATATCGATTTGGTTCATTACTATAATGAATATTGAAAAGAAAATGATTTGAAATCTAATGTTTTGAAAATACTATCATTTATATATCGATGATATGGAATATTCAATTTTGATTTGAAATTGAATACGAAGTTGAAATCGTTTTGAAAACCAATTTAAAACAATTTATAAAACACATTTTGAATGAAAATCGACGAAATATATATAACATATGTTATATATATAATGGCCTGTATAGAACGCGCCGGACTGCGGCAGTTCGCGAATTTCGACCATCGACTTCGAACGGACATTACGGAAGATCCGACCGTCGGATTCTCCTAAAACTGGAACCTTTGGGTTCGTATCGAAAAGAGTTTTCTAACGAATACAAGAAATTAGAAATCTAACAGTTGGATTTGGAACTATGTCCAAATCAAATTTGGAAAAGGTCGTTGTAAGTGCAGTTCGATAGCCGTTTTTGGAAATCGACTGTATGGACCTTGATAAAATTATTAAAAATATCAATGATTAGTGTAAAATCATAAGAAATGATTTGGAAAGTATTGAGGTGAAAAATCCCATATTTGAAAAGATAAAAATAGATTTTTATCAAAATGAACTAGTTTTGAACTGGAATTATATTCCAATATTTTTAAATAAATAAATTGGATTTGAAATGGTTTTAAAAATAACCGGAATTTCCAACATATGAATTGAAATGGATTTGAATCGAAATTATCTTCAGAATATTTCGATATTGGATTTCGTGACTATACGGATATTATGGAGGGATTTGGAAGATATATATATCGTTATTCCAATATAATATTTGTTGGTTTCAGAATTTGATATTGAATATAAGCCGATATATTTTCTATTCAGAGCCTTATATTTAATATCAAATTGGATTTTGGGTTCTTCGTGAATGGTATGTTTAATAATACAGTTCTTGAACCGAATGGAGTTAAGAAAGTTAGAAATTGACTGGAGATTAGTTAAGTTGAATGGTTTCCTGGTTATTGATCAGATATTGGTTTCGGCCTTCAGGGTTTATACTTAGGGGATTGTTCTCTTACTAATTTACGGTTAGAGACTAATGTGAATTGGGTTTATTGTGAACTGTGTTTTTAACGACATTCGTTGTAATAACCCGGAAAATGTGAACCAGTTTAAAATTTTTAAAATTGGTTATTACCAAAGAATTTGAATAGTTGAAATAGCATATTTCAATAAAGTAGAGGATAGGGTATAGTATTGCAGTTTGAAATTTTGAATACAAACTTTGTCTGGCTGTACCGGGTGGAAAATATAACGGATTTTAGCGAAACTGAAAATATCTAAATCTGTTTATGAATACCTTTCTAACGAATCTGAAAAATCGAAGTTTCATAGCGGGAATCAAAAGTTATGGCCAAATGAATTTTCAGAAAGGTCGCTATATAGCATATATAGCCCTTGAAAATTGATATTTTACATACGACCTCGGAATTCGATGAAACCACTTTTGTTGGGTCCGGGATGTCAAATAATTGCTACGTTTCAAATTTCATAATTTTTGAAGCTAGTATGTGAGCGGGGCAATAGAAAATGTGATTGGTCAAATTCTGTTAAAATGGGTCGACCTAAAAATGACCGTTTTTCAAACGAGCTCAGAATTCGATGAAACTGGTTTTGTCAGGACCGTGTCGTCAAAACAAAGCTAGATTTATTTTTCTGGAATTTTTCGATTCAGTTTGTGGCCCTGGCAAATTGAAATGTACGTTCAAATTAAATATTGAAAGTTTTATATTTTAATTTGAAAAATAACTGACTGTAACAGTCGAATTGGCCAACGAAACATATCCCATTGTGTCCGGAATGGGGGTATTTAGCTAGGGGCGACAGTCGTTGGGTTGGAAAAGGAGTTCGGTTATAAAAACGCTATTTAAAAAGTTAATTAAAACCTTGGCCAATCATATTTTTCTATTTCATTATTTAAAATAAAATATAAAAACCTCTCGAAACCCTTTCTTCTTTCTGCTTCGATGGCGCACGTTACTCCACCCTTCCCGACCACTTTCCCCTCGCTCCGACGATCTATAGGCCGCGCCGCCACCTGATCTCGGAAGCTCTCCTCCCCCCTCTCTAAATCAACACCCACCTCGCCTTCTATCGTTGACTGTTCGACGAGATCCAAGGGCTCGAAGTCGCCGCACATTTCGCCAGAATCCTCCCTCGTCGCTGCATCGATCGGAGCGAAACCACCTGGCGCAGGCGCGCCCCTCCGCGCTCTCCACCGTAGCGCAACCTGATCGTGTCCCCGTGCCACGAATCAAAGATTATCAGCAACCCTAGTTTCGAACTCCTCTTGAAGGTATACGGGTTGTTTAATGTTGAACTGTTTTTACACTATAAAGCATTGCAAAACTTTGAAAAATAATATCTTTTTCGTTCTTTAACGAAATTTGATGAAATAGGAGACACCGTGACCGCAAGGAGGCTCTCTACATTCTAGAAGAAGCCGCGGATTTTTCTGATCTTCCTGCGATTTTTAGCACTGCAATAACCAATGTGAGGAATCTAAACTAATTGTGTGAATGAAATCGCTTTGTATAAATTATATAAGCGAAGTGTAAATTATATACGCATTGTATACCTCATGTACATGTGTTGTATAAGTTATATTAGCGATGTATAAATTATACAAGCATTGAATGAAACATATATGCTTTGAATTGTGATGAAATGCAAGTGAATTATAATATTATATATATATATACTCCCCTCGTCCACAGACCATGGACAATATCTATTGCTTGTGATTGACGTGATATTATATGGTATGACGAATGGTTGGAAATAATTGTTTGTGGTTGATATTGTGGTTGAAAAATACTTTTGTGGTTGAAAAATACCCTCTTGTGGTTGAAACAAATTAGAATAGGATTGTGGAATTGACAATAAAACATGCCGCCTGCGTGCGAACTAGATGCATGATCTCCATTGTCAAAAACCGCGAGGTTTTAAGGTAGAGCGAAGAGCCGTACTAGGGACGGTCCCGGTTTTAACTACCCTGCCGTTATGCTACCGAAATTTTCTGAAATATACATGTGTTAGAATAATTTTCATTCGTCGAAATAAATTACATATGTTGAAATAAATATTCATGTGTTGAGTTGCAATTCATTCGTTGAGTTGAAATTCATGTGTTGAATATTATTTGAATTTAAACAAATAGCTTTAGCGATAAAAATCCCATTTTTATATATATATACAAACTATATCGAATATTCATGTGTTGAGTTGCAATTCATTCGTTGAGTTGAAATTCATGTGTTGAATATTATTTGAATTTAAACAAATAGCTTTAGCGATAAAAATCACATTTATATATATATACAAACTATATCGAATATTCATGTGTTGAGTTGCAATTCATTCGTTGAGTTGAAATTCATGTGTTGAATATTATTTGAATTTAAACAAATAGCTTTAGCGATAAAAATCCCATTTTTATATATATACAAACTATAGAGAATATTCATATGTTGAGTTGCAGTTCGTTCGTCGAGTTGAAATTCATGTATTGAATGTTATTGTATTTTAAAAATAAAAAGAATCGACAATAAAAACTACATTTTTATTGTGAATATGAAATGTTAAAAACATTCACGTGTTGAATAAATATTTTTGATGATAAAAATATTTCTTTTATCATGTATATGCTTTGATAAAAATACACACGTGTAGAAATAAATAATAGTTAGCTAGAAATATTATTATTAGCTTTGTTCTGCATATATATACATGTGTTGAACAGGAAAAATGGATTAGCAGTAAAGTAAAGAAATTATTTGCGCGCCCGACAAATAAGTAAGCCTTGATGAGTAGGATGCGCAATTTTATTTTTATATCAACTCTTGTGAATGCCATTGGATGCGGAGTGCTGGTTATTCTGTGTGAAATAATAAACATCGCCATAGGATAGTAACAATTAATTTTGAACTACACTACATGGCATACTTCTTGACGATAGGCATACTTCATCATATTCCACATAAGCAATTGGAGCTTGTGTGACGAGGTGGAAGATTTACCATACGAGCGAGAGGCTTGTATGGCGATGATTATATACTACAGGTTGAACTGATGACTGATATGGACTATAGAAAATATAACGATAAATCGCCAGATTAATAAAAACCCCACACGGGTCTGGGATTGACAATAATCACATCGCTCTAGTTATTAGATACGGCATATGGACTATTTATTTCCACACAGAAATGGGGTGAGGAGAATTTATTCTCTGGAGTGATTATCTATACATGCTCCCCCGTAAACACCAGAATATATCACTATAAATATGTGGTTGCTTTTTAGGATTTATTGGGTACCTAACACGGCCCAATAAATTTCCAAACCCCTCCCCGTACAAAGGAGGTTATGGCGAAATTTTTCGAAATATTAAGGCATTAGTGAAATAATTGAAGTGAAAACGAAGTTGAAAATATAGAATGAACCATAGTTGGAATTATAGAATGAACTATATTTATATATATAAATATAATTAAAATAAAAGGGAATCGAAGCCGTGTAGCTCGTGTTTCGGAATCGTGATTTGAAACGATCGGTGCGAGAAATCCGACCATCGGATTTTCCCGAAACCGCAACCGCTGGGTTCGCCTTGGAAATATCTTTCCAACGGCACCAACCTTGTAAAAATCCAACGGTTGGATTGTCCGGAATGTTTAATTCAAATCTGAAGAAAAACAGCTCCAGAATCGTTTATATTTCTATATAAATATAAATATAATTAAATTAAATCGAATAACGACGCTGCAATTCGAATTTTGAAACCGTAACTTCAAATGACTAGTGTGGGAGATCCGACCGTCGGATTTTCACGAAACCGGAACCGTTGGGTTCACTTTGGGAATATCTTCCCACTGATATAGACTTTGTAGAAATCCAACGGTTAGATTTTCCGATATGTGTAAAACAAATTAGGGGAAAAACAGCGCCAGTGCCACGGCACGACCTGAAACGTCGTTTAATTAAATATGGCCATTTTTAAATAAATAAAAATGGCGAAAAATCGTTATAAAATATTATAGGCAACATAGATTGCAAATAAACCAATTGGGCTTGAATTGTTTGATATTTGATGGTTGTATGTGTTTGACACGAAAATAACACTAAAGAACTGAAAGATGGATGTCGAATAATATAACCATGGAGAGAATCGATTTAAATTCTAATGACGTGAATTATTTGAAAAGGCCGAGCTAACCCTCATTTCAAATAATTTATCGAGCGATTCGAATTTGAAAATGCAAAGACGATTCAAGACCGACGATCTTCGTATCGGTTGGATGGGCGCTACTGAGGTTCCTGACCGGAGTAGCTACCTGAAAGGGACGGAAGTAGTAGCCGTCTGAACGCATGTGTTGATTGCACGGATATACGAGGAATTTGACGCCTCCGGTTTCGTTCAGACCCAGAACGGACTTGTAAATGGACTGTGTGTTTGACATTGGATTTTGTTCTATACTGATTGATCTCTGTTAAATATATATCTGTTTGGCGGCGGAGAATTGATTCTTTTGCTTAACGCCCTTCTCTGAGACGTACGAGCTCAGAGGTTATATATCGATGGAAATCAATCGTATGGAGTGGATTGCCTATGTGGCATGCCAAGATGCTGTGATCAAGGCTTCTGTTGCAAAGTAAAGTCTTGTGGATGATGATCAAAGCAAGGTCTACGTGGCCTGGCTTTGTGTATTTCGTAGATTCGCTAGCCTCACACTTTGGTATGAGTTAAAAACGGGATACGGACCGCTGGGAGAGCACGACGTTTCTTTCTAGCTATGATGGTGTCAGTGACTTTCCAGCCCTGACATTTATATCTATTTTTCACCTATGTGGTTGTTGGAATGCGAGGCGCCTCGATTATAGGTCTGTAAGGACCGGGAAGCGTGTGTTCAGGAATTGCCAATCCTCAAACGTAAGAGAGGACCGGCCCAGCCGAATCCAGGGTTGCCCAGAGTGCGTAGTCCTGAGGCATTTGCTAGAGTGTCTCGAAGCGGAGAGGAGCTTGCCCCTTGCCTCGACTCATGACGGAAATCCAATTTCCAATACGAAATAACAGACTCGATTGTAGAACTAGTATGGCGACATAGTAGATGGTAGCTATGCCGCCTATGATTGATATTTATGATGTTATTCATTTTTGAAACATATATGCACTAGTAATAATATCAAATGATTTTGCTTTATACGTATCAACCATATTTGGCCCTTATAAGGTAAAACTCTATCCTCCGGCTTGCGTTGCATTGTGTGATGGGACCTGAGTCTTATAATGGCTTCATCCTTTTTAAAAGCATTGCGTTGTTTTAAAAGAATTTACTTTGTTTTAAATGCACTAGCAATCACTGGAGTAATCCCGTTTCGCGAAAGTGGCGAGGTCCTATGATTTGCTTATTATTGTTGTTTTAAACTATTAGATAGATTCCTCATACCAGTCCCCATGACTGACTCATTGTTTGTTTCACTTTGCAAACGCGGGTGCCCTTATTTTCACACGGGCAGCCTAGTTCACAATTGACAGGTTGTTTTTGGCTCTGCACTGTTGCATAGAGTGCATTTTTGGCTCATGGCGAGGCTGACTTCACAGAGGCGACTTTGACATTTTCTGCCATTATTGTACTTATATTATGATTCCGCCACGGGCGTTGCAGACTGATTTACTTTCAGTACTTCTTATTGCATGTATATGTACCGCCTTCGGCGATGTAGACTGATACCCTTATTATATCTCACTGCATGTATGTATTCCGCCTCTGGCGATGATGACTGATCACTTCCCTTTTATTTACTAAGTTATATCCTACACTATGCTATTCTGATGTTATTACATGTTGTGATTCCGCTGTCATATCCATGTAAAATTATTCTTTTTATTGTTCTGCTATTATCTGTACTCTGCTATGATGATTAATGTGTTATATTCCAATGATTATCCTTAGTACCGCCCCTCGGATGTTGGGATCGTCACAGTTGGTATCAGAGCTTTGGTTAACCTTAGTTCCGGGATCTAACACATTAAACACCTCGTTAGAATAGAATCAGTGGTGTTCTAATGCGAGTAGCTCATTAGATATAGGATTAGCAATGTCCTAGAATGAGCTAAGCAGATTAGCAAAACAATTTGATTAGTACATCATTTCCTTTCCTTATATTCCCCTGCTTTATCATATATGAAAATTATCAAATCTGTGAACTTGACTCTTTTCTTGCTTTTACAGTATTCTCTTAGATGGCTACACGAGCAGCAGCAGCTAGAGGAGGCCGTGGAGGCCGAGCAGAAGCAGCAGGAGGACGAGGAAATATCCCCGTAGTTGTGGAAGGCCCTATTATTCAGCCACCAGCACCCGAGGACTTTGAGCTAGACAAAGTAGCGAAGAGGTATAGGAACCTTGGGGGAAAACCCTTTACTAGCACTGGTACAGTGACCGAGGCTATAGCTTGGTTGAAGACCTATGAGAAAATCTTTGAAGGCATGGGTATGGGAACCAACAACAAAGCACGACTTGGTATTTGGCTCCAACAGGAGGAAGCAGAGCTGTGGTGGGATGCCATTACCTCAGAGGATGCAGCAGGTACTGTCAGAACCTGGGAGCAATTCAAAACTATATTCAATGAGAAGTTTGTACCTGAACAGGCTCTAGAGAGGATGCGAGAGCAGTTTGCTAATCTCCAGCAAGGAGATCTCTCTATCCAGGATACCTAAATAAGTTCACCCAGTTGTCGCGCTATGCTCTGGAGCTTATTATGACTCACAAAGCAAAGAACAAGAGATTCATATTTGGGCTAAAGCGTAAGTACCATGACAGAGCCATGAGCAACATCAAACTCTCCTTCTCAAAATTGGTAGAAATGGCTTGCAATTATGAAGATATGGATGAAAGGCACGCTAGCCAAGACCGCGCCAAAAGCCAAGCTGGAAATAAGCGCAAGGCTTCAGCAGATCAGCCCGAGTCTAGCAGTACAGCGGCCGCTACTCAGAAACCTGGAAAGATCCCCAAAGGAAATTGCAACAACTGCGGGAAGCCAGGACATTTTTCTAATGTATGCAAAGCCCAGAGGAAGCCAAAGGCCAATGGCTCAGCCGAATGCTACAACTGCCATAAGAAGGGGCACTATAGTAGGAACTGTCCTCTGAAGCAGAATGCACAAGTGGCTCATGTGTATGATGGGAAGACCCCGCCAGCTATCACGGATGGATCAGGTAAACCCGACGTCTCGGGAGGTACCCTTACCATTAAAAATATTCCTGTTTCTGTACTTTTTGATACTGGTGCATCACGTAGCTTCATTTCTGGTAACATTGTTCACAAGTTAAAATTGAAACGAAGAAAGCTTAAAGAACCAATTAAAGTTCAAAACCCGATAGGAGGTTCGGTTAGTCTCAGTATCTATTGCAAATTACCTATTTCCTTTTCTCGATACCGATTTCCTTTTGATTCGATTGTCATGGACCTTTCCGAATTTGATGTTATACTGGGGCTGGACTGGTTGACAAAATATAAGGCCGAAGTTAGATGTGCCGAGAGAATCGTTAAAGTCGAAACGAAGCTTAGACCTATATATATACCATGCCACGGTTCAGCAATTAATAGAATAGAATTTTGGTCTTCTTTGGAAGTTACTCCCCCTTCATTAGAAAAGATACCGGTCGTTAAAAACTATGCGGATGTGTTTGAAGAAGTAGAAAACTTACCGCCGCAAAGAGAGATTGAATTTAGAATAGATCTAATTCCTAACGCCCGACCAGTAGTACATCCAATTAGAAGAATGGCCCCGAAAGAAAAAGAAGAGTTAGGTAGTCAAACCCGAGAATTGCTCTGGAAAGGTCTGATCAGACCGAGCTTTTCAGCGTCGGGAGCAGCAGTAGTATTTGTCCCGAAATCAGACGGTACTCTAAGACTTTGCGTTGATTACCGAGATCTCAATAAACAGACACTGAAGAAAAAATATCCCTTGCCCCGAATAGACGATCTGTTAGATCAATTAAATGGAGCAACAGTATTCTCCAGAATGGACCTAGCTACAGGTTTCCACCAATTACGTATAGCCGAAGACTGTGTTCCTTTAACAGCCTTCAGGGGTCCCGATTTATTCTACGAATGGTTAGTAATGCCGTTCAGCTTGCGTAACGCTCCGGCATACTTCGTTGATCTTATGAACAGAGTGTTCCGAGGTGTGTTGAATAAATTTATTCTGGTCTTCATCGATGACATTTTAATCTACTCCAAGTCAGAAGACGAACATACAAAACATTTAGAACAAGTGTTGAGAATTCTAAGGAGAAATGTCTTGAAAGCTAAATTTTCTAAGTGTGTCTTCTGGCAGGATGAAGTGAAATTCCTAGGCCATGTCGTATCGAAAGAAGGGATTGCTGTAGATCCAAGCAAAATTACAGCGATTCAGAACTGGAAACAACCTACTACCCCCACAGAAGTTTGAAGTTTCCTTGGATTGGCTAGTTACTATCGGAAATTCGTTCAGGATTTTTCAAAGATATCTGGTGTATTGACAAAGCTTACAAAGAAGCATGAGAAATTCAAATGGACTCCCGAATGTGAAGAAGCTTTCCAGGAGCTGAAACTGAAGTTGACAACCGCTCCAGTATTGACAATTATAGAAGGCAACCAAGACTTGACGGTATGGACAGACGCTTCTATTAGAGGGCTAGGTGCAGTACTAATGCAAAAAGGCCAAGTGTTCGCTTATGCCAGCCGTCAGCTGAAGCCGCATGAAAGAAACTATGCAACTCATGATCTTGAGTTATTAGCTATCGTGTTTGCTTTAAGAATTTGGAGGCATTATTTACTAGGCGAGAAGTTCGAACTACTCACCGATCATCAATCCTTGAAATATCTATTCACGCAGAAAGATCTAAATTTGAGACAACAGCGTTGGTTAGAATTCCTTGCAGCATATGATTTTGAAATTCTATACACTCCAGGGAAAGCCAATGTTGTAGCAGATGCGCTCAGCAGAAAGAATGAAATCATCGCCAATTTTGTCATCACGTCTTCATTAATAGACAGGATCTCGACCCTTCAGAAAGACGATGAATTCATTCAAAGAGTCAGTCAGAGAGTCAAAGGAGGTGAATCCACAAGTTTCCGACTCGATGACAAAGGAGTTCTTAGATTAAAGGGCAGAATTTGCATCCCAAATCTTCCAGAGCTCAGAAGAGAAATACTTGATGAATGCCACAAGTCCAAATTAAGTATCCATCCCAGTGTGAGCAAAATGTATAATGATATCAAACGCAAATTCTGGTGGAGAGCTTTGAAAAGAGATATTTCATTATATGTTAGCAGGTGCCCCACTTGTCAGCTAGTTAAGAGCGATCAGCAGAAATTGGCTGGACTATTACAACCATTAGAAATTCCAGGATGGAAGTAGGAGCAAATTTCGATGGATTTCATTGATGGCTTGCCTCGAACTAGGAAAGGAAACGACAGTATATGGGTAATCGTAGATCGCTTCACGAAGACTGCCCATTTCATACCTGTCCGATCCAATAGAACGGCTCAAAGTTTAGCATAGATTTACTTCAAAGAAATAGTTAAACTGCATGGAGTGCCGCTCAATATAGTCAGTGATAGAGATCCCCTGTTTACTAGCAAATTCTGGGAAGCATTCCAGACAGAATTGGGAACCAAATTGAATCTAAGCACCGCTTACCACCCACAGACAGACGGCCAAACTGAGCGGGTGAATAGAATTCTAGAAGATTTACTGCGGGCTTGCGTTATTGATTTTGGAGGCTCATGGGAGGATCACTTACATTTAGCTGAATTCTCTTACAACAATAGCTATCAAGCAAGTCTGGGAATGTCCCCATTTGAAGCATTATACGGTAGACCGTGCAGATCTCCCGCATGTTGGGTAGAACCTGGCAACAGACTTGTGTTAGGGCCCGATATGATTCAAGAAGCATCGGATAAAGTCGATTTCATTAAGAGGCGACTGAAAACCGCACAGAGCCGGCAGAAAAGTTATGCTGATGCGAGAAGAAGGGATATATCGTTTGCCGTTGGCGATCATGTTTATTTAAGAGTTTCTCCAATGCGAGGAGTAATCAGATTTGGCAAGACTGGGAAGTTGGCACCGAGATTTATTGGTCCCTTTCCTATACTTGAACGGATTGGAACTCTTGCATATAGGGTTTCATTACCTGATTGGTTGCCTGGTGTACATGATGTGTTCCACGTGTCTCAACTCAGAAAACATGTTCATGATCCAGATCTTGTGGTGGAAGAAGCAGCGCAACAGGATATTGACATAACTCCAGAATTAGCACTCAGGAGAGAGCCATTAAAGATAGTGGGCAAAGAAACTAGAGATCTAAGGAGGAAAAAGATTCATCTAGTCAAAGTGCAGTGGAGTAGTGATCCTAGAGACTGTACTTGGAAACTGAGGAAAGCATTAAACAAGCCTACCCCTAATGCAGAGTAGACATCTCTGACTAACTCCGGTGCAAGGTACCTTTACAATACTTTGCATTTACATTTTATTTCCTACTTAACTGTTATTTCCTTTTCGAGGACGAAAAGTTTTAAGTGGGGAGATTGTAATAACCCGAAAAATGTGAACCAGTTTAAAAATTTTAAAATTGGTTATTACCAAAGAATTTGAATAGTTGAAATAGCATATTTCAATAAAATAGAGGATAGGGTATAGTATTGCAGTTTGAAATTTTGAATACAAACTTTGTCTGACTGTACCGGGTGGAAAATATAACGGATTTTAGCAAAACTGAAAATATCTAAATCTGTTTATGAATACCTTTCTAACGAATCTGAAAAATCGAAGTTTCATAGCGGGAATCAAAAGTTATGGCCAAATGAATTTTCAGAAAGGTCGCTATATAGCATATATAGCCCTTGAAAATTGATATTTTGCATACGACCTCGAAATTCGACAAAACCACTTTTGTTGGGTCCGGGATGTCAAATAATTGCTAAGTTTCAAATTTCATAATTTTTGAAGCTAATATGTGAGCGGGGCAATAGAAAATGTGATTGGTCAAATTATGTTAAAATGGGTCGACCTAAAAAAGGCCATTTTTCAAACGAGCTCAGAATTCGACGAAACTGGTTTTGTCAAGACCGTATCGTCAAAACAAAGCTAGATTTATTTTTCTGGAATTTTTCGATTCAGTTTGTGGCCCTGGCAAATTGAAATGTATGTTCAAATTAAATATTGAATGTTTTATATTTTAATTTGAAAAATAACTGACTGTAACAGTCGAATTGGCCAACGAAACATATCCCATTGTGTCCAGAATGGGGGTATTTAGCTAGGGGCGAAAGTCGTTGGGTTGGAAAAGGAGTTCGGTTGTAAAAACGCTATTTAAAACGTTAATTAAAACCTTGGCCAATCATATTTTTCTATTTCATTATTTAAAATAAAAAAAAACCTCCCGAAACCCTTTCTTCTTTCTGCTTCGATGGCGCACGTTACTCCACCCTTCCCGACCACTTTCCCCTTGCTCCGACGATCTATAGGCCGCGCCGCCACCTGATCTCGGAAGCTCTCCTCCCCCTCTCTAAATCAACACCCACCTCGCCTTCTATCGTTGACTGTTCGACGAGATCCAAGGGCTCGAAGTCGCCGCACATTTCGCCAGAATCCTCCCTCGTCGCTGCATCGATCGGAGCGAAACCACCTGGCGCAGGCGCGCCCCTCCGCGCTCTCCACCGTAGCGCAACCTGATCGTGTCCCTGTGCCACGAATCAAAGATTATCAGCAACCCTAGTTCCGAACTCCTCTTGAAGGTATACGGGTTGTTTAATGTTGAACTGTTTTTACACTATAAAGCGTTGCAAAACTTTGAAAAATAATATCTTTTTCGTTCTTTAAAGAAATTTGATGAAACAGGAGACACCGTGATCGCAAGGAGGCTCTCTACATTCTAGAAGAAGCCGCGGATGTTTCTGATCTTCCTACTATTTTTAGCACAGCAATAACCAATGTAAGGAATCTAAACTAATTGTGTGAATGAAATCGCGTTGTATAAATTATACAAGCGAAGTGTAAATTATATACGCATTGTATACCTCATGTACATGTGTTGTATAAGTTATATTAGCGATGTACAAATTATACAAGCGTTGAATGAAACATATATGCTTTGAATTGTGATGAAATGCAAGTGAATTATAATATTATATATATATACTCCCCTCGTCCACAGACCATGGACGATATTTATTGCTTGTGATTGACGTGATATTATATGGTATGACGAATGGTTGGAAATAATTGTTTGTGGTTGATATTGTGGTTGAAAAATACCTTTGTGGTTGAAAAATACCCTCTTGTGGTTGAAACAAATTAGAATAGGATTGTGGAATTGAAAATAAAACATGCCGCCTGCGTGCGAACTAGATGCATGATCTCCATTGTCAAAAACCGCAAGGTTTTAAGGTAGAGCGAGGAGCCGTACTAGGGACGGTCCCGGTTTTAACTACCCTGCCGTTATGCTGCCGAAATTTTCTGAAATATACATGTGTTAGAATAATTTTCATTCGTCGAAATAAATTACATATGTTGAAATAAATATTCATGTGTTGAGTTGCAATTCATTCGTTGAGTTGAAATTCATGTGTTGAATATTATTTGAATTTAAACAAATAGCTTTAGCGATAAAAATCCCATTTTTATATATATACAAACTATATCGAATATTCATGTGTTGAGTTGCAATTCATTCGTTGAGTTGAAACTCATGTGTTGAATATTATTTGAATTTAAACAAATAGCTTTAGCGATAAAAATCCCATTTTTATATATATACAAGCTATATCGAATATTCATGTGTTGAGTTGCAATTCATTCGTTGAGTTGAAATTCATGTGTTGAATATTATTTGAATTTAAACAAATAGCTTAGCGATAAAAAACCCATTTTTATATATATACAAACTATAGAGAATATTCATGTGTTGAGTTGCAGTTCGTTCGTCGAGTTGAAATTCATGTATTGAATGTTATTGTATTTTAAAAATAAAATGAATCGACAATAAGAACTACATTTTTATTGTGAATATGAAGTGTTAAAATCATTCACGTGTTGAATAAATATTTTTGGCGATGAAAATATTTCTTTTATCATGTATATGCTTTGATAAAAATACACACGTGTAGAAATAAATAATAGTTAGCTAGAAATATTATTATTAGCTTTGTTCTGCATATATATACATGTGTTGAACAGGAAAAATGGATTAGCTATAGAGTAAAGAAATTATTTGTGTGCCCGACAAATAGGTAAGCCTTGATGAGTTGGCTGCGTAATTTTATTTTTATATCAACTCCTGTGAATGCCATTGGATGCGGAGTGTTGGTTATTCTGTGTGAAATAATAAACATCGCCATAGGATAGTAACAATTAATTTTGAACTACACAACATGGCATACTTCTTGACGATAGGCATACTTCATCATATTCCACATAAGCAATTGGAGCTTGTGTGACGAGGTGGAAGATTTACCATACGAGCGAGAGGCTTGTATGGCGATGATTATATACTACAGGTTGAACTGATGACTGATATGGACTATAGAAAATATAACGATAAATCGCCAGATTAATAAAAACCCCACATGGGTCTGGGGTTGACAATAATCACGTCGCTCTAGTTATTAGATACGGCACATGGACTATTTATTTCCACACGGAAATGGGGTGACGAGAATTTATTCTCTGGAGTGATTATCTATACATGCTCCCCCGTAAACACCAGAATATATCACTATAAATATGTGGATGCTTTTTAGGATTTATTGGGACCTAACACGGCCCAATAAATTTCCAAACCCCTCCCCGTACAAAGGAGGTTATGGCGAAATTTTTCGAAATATTAAGGCGTTAGTGAAATAATTGAAGTGAAAACGAAGTTGAAAATATAGAATGAACCATAGTTGGAATTATAGAATGAACTATATATATATATATATAATAAAAGGGAATCGAAGCCGTGCAGTTCGTGTTTCGGAATCGTGATTTGAAACGATCGGTGCGAGAAATCCGACCATCGGATTTTCCTGAAACCGCAACTGCTGGGTTCGCCTTGGAAATATCTTTCCAACGGCACCAACCTTGTAAAAATCCAATGGTTGGATTGTCCGGAATGTTTAATTCAAATCTGAAGAAAAACAGCGCCAGAATCGTTTATATTTCTATATATATATAAATATAATTAAATTAAATCGAATAGCGACGCTGCAGTTCGAATTTTGAAACCGTAACTTCAAACGACTAGTGTGGGAGATCCGACCGTCGGATTTTCACAAAACCGGAACCGTTGGGTTCGCTTTGGGAATATCTTCCCACTGATATAGACTTTGTAGAAATCCAACGGTTAGATTTTCCGATATGTGTAAAACAAATTAGGGGGAAAACAGCGCCAGTGCCACGGTACGACCTGAAACGTCGTTTAATTAAATATGGCCATTTTTAAATAAATAAAAATGGCGAAAAATCGTTATAAAATATTATAGGCAACATAGATTGCAAATAAACCAATTGGGCTTGAATTGTTTGATATTTGATGGTTGTATGTGTTTGACATGAAAATTACACTAAAGAACTGAAAGATGGATGTCGAATAATATAACCATGGAGAGAATCGATTTAAATTCTAATGACGTGAATTATTTGAAAAGGCCGAGCTAACCCTCATTTCAAATAATTTATCGAGCGATTCGAATTTGAAAATGCAAAGACGATTCAAGACCGACGATCTTCGTATCGGTTGGATGGGCGCTACTGAGGTTCCTAACCGGAGTAGCTACCTGAAAGGGACGGAAGTAGTAGCCGTCTGAACGCATGTGTTGATTGCACGGATATACGAGGAATTTGACGCCTCTGGTTTCGTTCAGACCCAGAACGGACTTGTAAATGGACTGTGTGTCTGACATTAGATTTTGTTCTATACTGATTGATCTCTGTTAAATATATATCTGTTTGGCGGCGGAGAATTTATTCTTTTGCTTAACGCCCTTCTCTGAGACGTACGAGCTCAGAGGTTATATATCGATGGAAATCAATCGTATGGAGTGGATTGCCTATGTGGCATGCCAAGATGCTGTGATCAAGGCTTCTGTTGCAAAGCAAAGTCATGTGGATGATGATCAAAGCAAGGTCTACGTGGCCTGGCTTTGTGTATTTCGTAGATTCACGAGCCTCACACCTCGGTATGAGTAAAAAGCGGGATACGGACCGCTGGGAGAGCACGACGTTTCTTTCTAGCTATAGTGGTGTCAGTGACTTTCCAGCCCTGACATTTATATCTATTTTTCACCTATGTGGTTGTTGGAATGCGAGCCGCCTCGATTATAGGTCTGTTAGGACCGGGAATCGTGTGTTCAGGAATTGCCAATCCTCAAACGTAAGAGAGGACCGGCCCAGCCGAATCCAGGGTTGCCCAGAGTGCGTAGTCCTGAGGCATTTGCTAGAGTGTCTCGAAGCGGAGAGGAGCTTCCCCCTTGCCTCGACTCATGACGGAAATCCAATTTCCAATACGAAATAACGGACTCGATTGTAGAACTAGTATGGAGACACAGTAAATGGTAGCTATGCCGCCTATGATTGATATTTATGATGCTATTCATTTTTGAAACATATATGCACTAGTAATAATATCAAATGATTCTGCTTTATACGTATCAAGCATATTTGGCCCTTATAAGGTAAAACTCTATCCTCCAGCTTGCGTTGCATTGTGTGATGGGACCTGAGTCTTATAATGGCTTCATCCTTTTTAAAAGCATTGCGTTGTTTTAAAAGAATTTACTTTATTTTAAATGCACTAGCAATCACTGGAGTAAACCCGTTCCGCGAAAGTGGCGAGGTCCTATGATTTGCTTATTACTGTTGTTTTAAACTATTAGATAGATTCCTCATACCAGTCCCCATGACTGACTCGTTGTTTGTTTCACTTTGCAAATGCAGGTGCCCTTATTTTCACACGGGCAGCCTAGTTCACAGGTGACAGGTTGTTTTTGGCTCTGCACTGTTGCATAGAGTGCATTTTTGGCTCATGGCGAGGCTGACTTCACAGAGGCGACTTTGACATTTTCCGCCATTATTGTACTTATATTATGATTCCGCCACAGGCGATGTGGACTGATTTACTTTCAGTACTTCTTATTGTATGTATATGTACCGCCTTCGGCGATGTAGACTGATATCCTTATTATGTCTCACTGCATGTATGTATTCCGCCTCTGGCGATGATGACTGATCACTTCCCTTTTATTTACTAAGTTATATCCTACGCTATGCTATTCTGATGTTATTACATGTTGTGATTCCGCTGTCATATCCATGTAAAATTATTCTATTTATTGTTCTGCTATTATCTGTACTCTGCTATGATGATTAATGTGTTATATTCCAATGATTATCCTTAATACCGCCCCTCGGATTTTGGAATCGTCACATTCGTTCTTTAACCCGATTTACAGTGAAATATGATTTGGAATTTATAAATCTTTTTATTTAGATTTAACGGGAATTTTCCAAGGTAACATTTTTCATTTTAATATATTAAATTAGAATTGAATGGAATTCGATTTGATAATAATCGAAGTGAACTTCTGTGGTGGAAGACTGTTAATACATATGGAATTTAAGAGGCGTTGCCGTTATTCCATTTATATTATCGGTCGGATATGGAAATTGATATCGATTATATATTGATTTGTTTTTCCGTGAAGATTCCATAATTAATGGAATGTGATTTGGGTCGTCGTGCATGGTATCTTCAATAATACTATTCTTAGACCCAATGGAGTTAAGAAATTCATAAACTAACTGGAGATTAGTTAAGTTGAATGGTTTCCTGGGTATTGATCTGATGTTGGTTTCGGCCTTCGGGGTTAATACTTAGGCAATTGTTCACTTGCTAATTTACGTTTAAAGGCTGATGGAATGGAATGTGATTTTGAGTTTATCGTGAACCGTGTTTTAAATAACATCGATTCATTAACCCAGTTAAAGGCAAGATATGATTTCCCAAGTTAAACAATCGTTAATATTGATTTTTGGAAAGATTAAAACCAAATGGAGTTTTAATGCATCTTTAATTAGATTGAAATGATATCCAAAGGATGTTTAAAGAATAAATTTAAAGAATTTATCTTTGATAAAATTAATGGGAACCGTTCCCAAAGTATAAGAATATTTGAATAAAGAAATATTCTGGATTGGAATGAGGCGTATGTTGTGTTTTTATAGCACTTATTATTATATATGCGAGTTATTCAGAAAGACCAGGTTTATCCCATTTTGAATAACTGATTTAACGATGTGTCGATGATGAAGACGGTGGTTGAAGACCAGAGGTCTCCACATCGTTTGGATGATTACTGATGTCTTGATTGGGCTGTACACCCAAGACGAGGTAATAAGTGGTGATCGCCCAGACATACTTGGAGATCGACGGATATGCGAGGGCTTCTCCCCTATATTGGACATATGGGGGGAATAAGGTGCCTTCGGTTTCGTTCAGACCCAGAACGAACTTGTAAATCGATGTGTGTCTAACATTGGATTTTATTCTGTGTGATTGATATACATCAGTTGCATAGCGTGAATTGCCTGTGTGGCATGCTGAGATGTAAATGATCAAGGCTTCTGTTGAATAGCAGAGTCTTGTGGTTGATGATCAAAGCACGACCTTTATGGCATAACTTTGTGTAGCGTTAATTCGCGAGCCTCACACCCCGGTGTGGACCAGAAACGTGAGAGGACATCAGAGAGGGCATGCGTTTCCTTCTAGCTAGAAGTGGTGTCAGCGTTTTGCACGCCCTGGAATTTTACTTATGTGGATGATGGATTGCGAGGCGCCTTAGTTATATCGGTCTATCCAGGGCCGATGGAGTCATTTGGCTCATTTACGCCCCATAGGGCGGGGAAACGCATTGTTCAGGCATTATAATCCACTCCGTGTGTACTGGCCCTGGCGATCTAAGGTGCAGTTGCGGCTGTTCCTGAGACTTGGGCAAGACAGTCTCGAAGTGGTAAGGACGATCCCTTGCCTTGGTTCACAGATGGAAATCCAACTTCCAATACGTGACATTTGCGGTTTTGATTGTAGAGCCTAGTATTGGCGACATGATATATGGTACCCATGCCATCTAGGATTGATACATTTATATTTGAAGTTGTTTTATACACTATGCACTTATAATAGTATCAAATGATTTGTTTTAACGTAGCAAGCATGTTTGGCTATTATAAGGGAAAACCCTATCCCCGGCTTGCATTGCATTGTGTGATAGGTCCTGGGTCTTATAATAGCTTGATTTTTCCAAAAAGCATTGCGCTGTTTTGTTATATGCACTGGTATTCCTGGGAGTTCCGTGTTATATGGCGTGGTCCCTTGATATATCTGATTTAAAGTAAAGTTTTAAATAACTGTTTTAGTTCTCACACCAGTCACCTGACTGACCTGGAGTTTATTGTTTTAACCTAAACTCTGAGTGCCCCTATTTTCTACACGGGCAGCTAGTAGTTTTGGTTTTGTAGATTTATATTCATACGATCCTGGTTTACAGCTGGAATGATATTCGGAAAGCTCTGTATCCGTATATTCTTTTTAGTTGTGTTTTGTATTATTTTCCGCTGCATTGTAACTTGTAAATCTCTGAAATTTAGTAAATGTGTAACATGTAATTCATACTCTGTATATTCTTGTATTCTGATGAAATTATTGTAATAGACAATGAAATATTCTTCTGTTTGTGTTTTGATTTGTCGTGTTCTCAATTCAATCCGTGCTTTCCTTCACGGGGAAGTTCGGGTCGTCTCATTAATTGTGTTGATTTCACCTTTCACTTGTGTATCTGAATTTGACCATGCTTGTGCACTGCTGAGTCTGGACTTGGTGAAATTTGCAGTTGTCAACAAAAAATAATACATGCCCAGACACTATAGTATTTACAGTATATCACTGTAAATATTATATGTCGTTCGTGTATGAACATACATACATACATACATATATATATATAATGTTAATAATAAAACTTCTGGTACTTACGTTATTTAGATTTAGATTTTGTGGTCGCACTTGTCAAGTTGCTGGAATAGTAGGCGTGAATGCATCTATGTCAGTTCAAATTGCGTCACCTTCCTCTCTCCACGAAAGGTGAGTCCGCTCACTCTCGACTATCATTTTCATTTAATAAATTAACACTTATGGAATGACACATGAAATATTAGGAACGCCTTAGAAAATATATGTAATAACCCAGGGTTTCGGCCAACTAATTTGAAATATTTAATATGGTTTTAAATATTTAGTTGACAATATAAATTTATATTTATATTGAGTATAGTCGAAATACATTTTATTTCGAATATTTATAATTATAGGAATACGAGAAATTTGAATTAATCGATTAGAGTTAGAATTAATCGTTTAGAGTTAGAATAAATCGATTAGAGTTAATCAGTTAGAGTTAATCAGTTAGAGTTAACCAATTAGAGCTAGAGTTAACCAGTTAGAGTTAACCAGTTAATCAATCGAGGAAATTAAATTGTTCTGAAATTAATTTATATCGATTTAAATTATATCTTCTACAGACGATCGAATTGGACTTCGTGACCTATCCCAGTGTGTCCGGAATAGTGGTTTTACCCTAAGAACGACAGTTGTTGGGCTCAGAAAGGAATTTGGAAATCAAGGTGCATTTTTATTTTAAGTATACCGGTTTAATTCAAATTAAATAAAATAAATATATACAAGAAATGAAAAGGAGAAAAACGTGGCACCCTTATTATCACCAACTAGACCAAACCGCATGGCCTTTCTGTTCAATTTTAAACTGCAACTCCCCCTTTAAAAGCATCAACCTCCGTTCCTTTTTCCCAGTCCAACACAAATCGAAACCAAATCGAAGACGTTAGTTCCTCTTCTCATACGATAGTCTCCGCTCCCAAAAACCAGAATCGAGAGCAATGTTTTCAGGGAGGATCGATGTTCGACGGCTTCAGATTTTTGGGGCAACAAGACACTCGCGAATTCATTCAAAAAATTAGGGATCTGAAGCACGATGGGAGTTCGACGAGTGGAAATTTGTTGATGCCTGTAGCATCCAGGAAGGGTCGCGATGGTCATTTTGGGTTGCGTGAAGACCAGTAACCGCGACTTTGAGATGGCCAACGAGTTCGAGCAAACGATGGTAGTTAGGGGAAGCCGATGAAGCGTGATATGCTGATGGAATGCACTGTGTTGGGATCGACGTTGGTATGGGATTACCGTGAGTTCTGTCAGGTCGCGATGGAGGTACATGGTGATTTCCGTGAGTTTGGGATTTGAAGACGTGAACATTTTGAGGAGTTCAATTGAGGTTCTACTGGTGATGCTATGAAGTACTGGCCTGGATCTTGTTCGGATTTTGCATAGTTACTGTTGATTCGAGGCAGTGGAGTTCGAATGATAGTGGATGGAGTTCGGAGTGGTGAGAGCTGTTAATGACCGTATGGTGTTCGACGGAATGCCATAGAGAATGGAGCAGATATTAGAGGGTGCTGAAGGCAGTTGGGGAAGCTGCTGTAATTGAAAGTAAATGGGGAAGGTAATTAAATAAATTATTTAGTCAATATTTAATTTATTTAATATAGTAGTTAATTTAATGGGATAATCGTTTAATCGATAAATATAAAATCATCTGATCATAGGCGTAATCCATTCGAGAAGGATTAAGTTGAAACAATTCAAGTCAATGTTAGACGAGACTGAATGAAATCAGAATGGATATTCAACAAGTAAAATAATGTGAGTAAACCTCACTCACCATTTATTTAGAAATTATTTTTATATAGTTAAAAATAATTGTCTGTGCTTGTTTGAATGTTGTTTGATTATTTAAAATATATATTAGTTATTTAGGATATATATATATATATATATATTGGGTTGATGATTTGTTGGATTCCCGCAGTATCATTAGCGGATGCCCGCGGTTTCATTAGCGGATGATTACCCTATACGCCCCACGCTATGATAGTGGATGACCTTTATACCGCGATATCCTGCCTCGAAGCAGGATGGTTATTATTTATGTGCTATCATCTGTGGATGCAGGAAAAACAGGTTGGAGGAATCCAACTGGATTCCTCAAAAATATATTATCTGTTTGTTGTTTGTTTGATTTCATATATATTCATATATGATGTGTTAAAAATCAAATGATTGAAAATTGGTTGATTTGATTGTTTAAAATATCCCTGGGGCTTGAATATTGATTTATAAAAATATCGAAAAAGGTATTTGAAATTTAAAAGGGGAATTCTATTTTTATAAATAGAATTTGAATTTTAAATGAACTATAGAAAACATTAACTTGTTTTGAATATATATGAACGAGTATTGAATTTATAAACTCTGTTTATAAATGAAAATATGGGATTTGAATTGAATTTATAAACTCTGTTTATAAAAGAAAATATGGGATTTGAATTGAATTTATAAACTCTGTTTATAAAAGAAAATATGGGATTTGAATTGAATTTATAAACTTTGTTTATAAATATATAAATGTGGGATTTTAAGTGAAGTTATAAACATTGTTTAAATAAGGTATAGAATTCAAAGGGGGTTTATAATATAGAATTTGAATATAGAATTCAAATGGGATTTATATTATAGGATTTGAATAATAGAAGATAATAGATTTGGATAAATAGAAGTGGAATAGACTAAGAGTTAAGTAACAAATTTATTTAACAAATTTAGTTAAAACGATTGGTATAGTTAAAATAGATTGGACAGGTATAAATATACAGGAGACGGGTTTGGAATAAAGTGTTGGAAGGTATATAAATAGAATGTCTGACAAAAAGGTACGTATTTAATTTCCATATGAGATTTTTTGCGCCGTATCGGCTAGCCGCTTGGCTTTTCTTTTTCTTTTTGATTGGAGAAGGCCTGTGTGGCAGTTTGGGGATTTTCCCGATGCTCCCGATACAAAGGATGTTATGGCGAATTTTTTCGAGAATTTAAGGAGATAGAATATTTTTAAGATAATTTGATAGTTAGAAATCAACGTATCAAAATAAATAGAAGTCGATAAGGAAACGAACTTAGAAATAGAATAGTATAATCAAAAAGGAAGATTAGGGATAAAATCTAGTAAGAATAGAAAGAGAAAGAGTATACGTGTTTAAAAGTGAATCAGTAGTTGTATGGTATTGATTATTCGAGTAAGTAGTCATATCTGTTTTGATGTTATAAATGTTATTCAGTCAAGGTCTGAGAGGTAGTTATACCCCCAACTTGATTGATTTCATTATTAACAGATAAACAGTAAGATTTCAGGCTCGAAGATCAATGTTGAATGAGAGTTAGTTGAATATAGTATTCGGGTTGTCGTACCGATGTTTTACACAACATCCGGTTCAACCCAAATAAATGTAAGCTTGGAAATAGAAAAATAAATATTTCTAAAGTTAGAAAATAAAGGAGGCGATATATGAAAGTATTTGTTTAACAAAATATTGATAAAGAAATAGAGAAGAGATTTAATTAATGGAATATTAATTAAAGGCTCAGTGATTGTTGGATGTTTGGATGAACACTTGTTTTCTTCGATAGTTAAATCATTGACTATCGAAACACTTGTTTTTATTCGATAGTTAAATCACAGACTATCGGAGTTTTGACCATCGTTGTCAATATGGAGAGACCGGTTGGATTATTATCCGAAGAACCACTCCGTATTGGCAGTAGCATGCGAATCAGATTATATAAAGATAATCGAAGATGGAGTAGAGTGCAAGGACTTTTTCTATTAATAGAAATTGTGCCTTCGATTCATCCTGTTCCTGGGTGACTTGTATGGATGAATGTCTGACAGAGTATTTCCAGAAAGGTCACGTACATTGATTTCTTCAACCGTACCAAGAGTGGAAGCGGAGAAGGAAACTTCTTTTAGCTAACACGTAATGTACCGTTGAGGACGTCAATCGGTGATTTGATGGATTTGACGATGTGGCATTCGAAGTGAATCTGGTGTGATGATAAAGCGTAGCTTCTAGCCTCATCAACCGGTAAATGACAGAAATCGGGCAGGCAGCATGGCTATGTAGGTCGCACCTATTAGGGTGTATAATCACCTGATCTAGAGTTTCATTTACTTCTAAAAATCTATTGTCGATGCTGTCCCATTCGGGAAACGGTTGCTGATCCCAACCGTTGGTGATATACATTCGATACACTCAAGCGAAATGAGTGGTCGGTCATGTGTGGCTGAGTTGCAAGATGTTCTTGTTGAACTCGGTGTATTCTCCTCTAGAGATATACCAGCAGAAGGTGGTTCCATACCTTGTCATAGTTGGAAATCAAATACCCAATACGTGCTTGCGGTTTATGATTGTATATTATTTATGTGGAACGTGAGATGCAAACGTTCCACTAGATTGTATTTACTTGATTTAGACACTATTATAATATCAAAGGAGTTTTGATATAAAGTTATCGTTCCTTTCAAAAGGGATTTTGAAATGTTAAGTCAAGTGTTTGGATTCTCATAAGGGAAAATCCCGTTCCGTGATATACGGCGTGGTCTTATGAGATATCATTTAGTTTTCTGAAACTGTTTTAAGCTGTTTACTCATGCCAGTCCCATGACTGACCCGGAGTTTATTTGTTTTGTTCTACGTAAACTCTGGGGTGCCAAATTTGTACGGGCAATCAAGTAGTTCAGGATTTTTCAGTTATATCTAAAGGAGCTTGGAGCAGGAGGCTTCAGCGTTATCCAGTTATAGTGTTGTTCCGTTGTGTTGTAAGTGTTGTACTCTGATAAGTGTATGGTATACAGTTGAAATTTTGTATTTCAAAAGTTATGATATATTATATTTTGTTCCGCTGCGATGTGAGATTCTGTGTTGCTATTTATGTTCTTCTTCTACCTCTTTCTTCTAAAAAAAAATGTTTCGTATTTTCATGATATTTAGGTTGGACGTATGATGTATGTAGTCAACTCCGATGTTACGGAAATCTGGGTCATTACAGTATACAAATAATTGTTATGTAAATTGCGTAAATGTGATACACACACTTGTAAATTCCGTAATGTTATAGATATTTTGTCCTTACACTGCAAGTTCCCTTAGACTTAGGAAATCACTATGGGTTGAAATGATACATACCCGAATGATTATATAGATTTTAGGATTTATAACCAAAATTTGTCGTGGTAAAATTCACTTAAAAAATTTGATGCTTAAATCTTCCCAAAAAGTTTTGTTATACTATAATTTAGATAATAAAGTTATGTCTTAGACTTTTTTATGAATATAATAAAGTATGATATGTGAAACACATAATTAATGTAAAGTGAACATAACTCTACTAATTCCTCTTTTGGATCAAAAAAATGAATTGCATTATTAAGTTAACTAATCCCAATAGAATGTGAAATAAGTATCATGGAAAGTTATTTAATCAATAAATGAAATGGAATTTATTAAGTCAGGTAATTTTTGTTTTAAAGATAAGATACTTAAAATATGCAATTGATTCTATAAAATATATAGCTTAGAATTTTGATTGCGCTAAATACATTGAATTAATGAAATCAAGTTTTTGATGTATTGAGCTAATAGCTTGAAATTTGAAAATCTACGTGTAATGTACTTATCAAATCAAATCAACTTGGTTGTAAGGATTTGATAGTTGAAGTAATATAAGGTGATTGAAAATAAAACTTAAAATGAAAAAAAAAAGTTTAAAAGGTGCATAATAGTAAATGGGAATGTTAAATTCGAGATGAATAATAAGCTAATTTTGGAAGTATGGACATTTGGTGCATAGCCGGCCCTGACATGGTGCCACCTGTGCTACCACACAGGGCCCATCAGGTCAGGGGGCCCATATTCAATCACCCGATCAGACGAAGCACTGCACCAAATTCAGAAATTCTCATACGCTATTGTTCTCTTTCTTCCGCCGCTCTTTCTTCTGTCGTTCTCTGCTTTCGCCCATTCTCTTCTTTCCACTGTCACACCAAACTTTCTCTTCCTTCACCTTAAAGCAATACACGTCTAATCTATCCCCAAGCTTCCACCATTATCCATAACTTTTCGATCTACACAGGTATACAAATTCTCTTATAATCCAAATTTTAGGGCTTTCAAAATAAAAAATTCTAGGGCTTTCAAAATCGTGTAATTTTTTTTTTTTAATCTCTTCTAGCTATGCTTATTCTTTTTAGGATTTAATGATTGAAACTAATTTAACTATGATTATTTTTGTTTTTCAGTTTTCGACTTGCTTGCTGAGTTGCTGGTACTTGGTGTAGTAAAGATTGGTGGAGCCGTGAAGTCCTCTTATTAAATTGGCGGGGCTGAAGATTGTGAGACTATTTTATTCATCCAGGTTTTATTATTATTCTCACCCTCCCATTTGGTGTTGCAATTTAATTGAAAATGTTCAATAAAAAACATATGTCTGGTCATTAGAAAAGAAAACGAAAAAAAGAGGAAGAAGAGAAAATTAAACCCCTTAAAGGATCACTTGAAAAACTTCAGAAAAAAGCCAAATCACCGGAAGAAAAAGAAGTGCCTAATGTTGAAAATGAAGCACCTGAAATTATAAGAAATTCTATAGAAGATAAGAATATAGTTAATGAAGAGACTGAAAATGAAGTAATTGAAGAAGAAATTGATGTGTTTGAAAATATGGTTCGTGAAAATAGGGAAGAAACTAATCCAAGTGATCCTGGTTCCCTATCTTTGAATATTAATGATCCTCGAGTGTGGGATGGATTAAATAATAAAATGAGAGATCTGCTTGTTGAAAAGGGTCCTATCAGAGAAAATAATATCAATTTTCCTAAAGATAAGAACAATAAGGGGTTCTCTATATATTATTTTGATCAGAAATTAAGAAATGGGGAACTTATTGACAGAAAATGGTTAGTTTACTCAAAGGAATTAGATAAAGTGTTCTATTTTTGTTGTAAAGTTGTGAATAAAGCTCGTTCACAAAGCAATTTAGCAAGTTCTGGAGTAGATGACTGGGTGCATTTGGGTGAAAAACTTAAGCAACACGAAGATAGTCGTGAACATCTTATTAACCTTAGAGCTTGGGCTGAACTTCAAATTAGACTGAAAACAAATCAAACTATTGATAAAGAATTGCAAGAGCAAATAAAAAAAGACACTGAACACTGGAGAGATGTTATGATCAGAATAATTGCTATTGTTAAACGTCTTGCAATGAATAATTTGGCATTTCGTGGGACGCATGAAAAAATATTTGAAGATTCAAATGGTAATTTTTTGGGTTTTCTGGAGTCAATATCTGAGTTTGATCCTATAATGAAACATCATTTTAGACTCATTCAAAATAAGGACATTCATTATCACTATCTTAGTCATAAAATTCAAAATGATTTGATTGAAATGTTGGCATCGAGTGTCAAAAGTGCCATAATAAAGAAAATAAAAGAAGCAAAATATTTTTCTTTGATCCTAGATTGTACTCCTGATGCAAGTCGTATTGAACAAATGACTTCGGTGATTAGATGTGTTGATGTCGTGAGCTACCCAATAAAAATAGAAGAATATTTTTTTAGAGTTTTTGAATGTGGAGAACGCTTTTGGCTTGGGTCTTTTTGGTGAATTGCAAGCTGCTCTTAGCTCTCTTTATTTAGATATTAATGATGTAAGGGGACAGGGGTACGATAATGGTTCTAATATGAGGGAAAAACATCAAGGTGTTCAAAAAAGATTGCTTGATGTTAATCCTAGAGCTTTTTATATGCCTTGTGATTGTCATTCTCTTAACCTGGTGCTTTCAGATATGGCAAACTCTTGTGTGAAAGGAAAATAATTTTTTGGAGCGTGTCAAGCATTATTTAATGTGTTTGCTAATTCCACTAAAAGATGGCATCTTTTGCTTGAATATGTTGATGATTTGACTTTAAAATCCCTATGTGTGACAAGATGGGAAAGTCGAATTGAAAGTGTTAAAACAACAAGACCTCAAGCTCCTAAAATTAGAGATGCTTTAATGAAACTAGCTGAAGTTTCTGATGATCCAAAAATAAGCTGGGATGCTGAAAAATCAGCTTCTAATGAATTTTCAAGTTTTGAATTCTTATTGAGATTAATTATATGGCATGAAATTCTGTACAAAATCAATTTCGTGAGCAAAAATTTGCAATCTGAAGATATGCGTCTTGATGTAGCAATTGCAAGTTTAAAAGGGTGGGTTTTTTTCTTTGAGAAATATAGGGAAAATGGGTTTGTGTCAGCTATGACTGATGCTAAAGAACTTGCAGATGAAATGGACATTGAACATGTTTTTCAAATAAAGCGTAGGATTAAAAGAAATAGACAATTTGATGAGAATCCTAACACGAAAAGAGAACAACAATCTGCTTCAGAGAACTTTAGAACAGATTACTTTCTTGTTCTAGTTGATATGGCACTCCCTCAGTTGAAGTTAAGGTTCGAACAAATGGAACTTTTCGAGTCTATATTTGGTTTTTTGTTCGATGCTTCCCGGTTGATTTCTTTGGATGATGAAGGATTGAAAGAGTGTTTTGTAAAACTTGAAAAGTCCTTGACTCATGGTGATTATTGCGATATTGATGGAAAACGCTTACTTTCTGAATTACAAATATTATAGGAAATGCTTCCTAGTGTAGCATATGAGTGTGAGATTCCATGGAATTCTATCAGAGTTTTGGAATTTGTGAAGAAGATGGACATGTTTCCAAATATTTTGGTTGCGTACAGGGTTTTGTTAACTATACCTATTACTGTGGCTTCTGTTGTGCGGAGTTTCTCAAAGTTGAAGTTAATTAAATCTTATTTGCGCACAAGTATGACTCAAGATAGGTTGAATGGCTTAGCAATTTTGAGCATTGAAAAGCGTATGCTAAAAAATATCAAAGTGGAGCATATTATCGATGATTTTGCTTCAAAAAATGCAAGAAGGAGTCACTTTAAATGAGAATTGATGTTTGTTTTTGCCCATGATCTTTGTACAGGTATACTAACTTCATTTATAATTCATAATATCTTATTTTTTTGCTTAATGTGTCTTATTATATGATGTTCATCCAATATAATTTATGTCAAATTTAGATTAATTTTAATGAGTTTTTTTTTTACTTAGAGCGGTTTTTCTTGTCAGGATGCGTAATATATCTCCATTGTGATCTACTCAGTGAGGAAGAATGAGATCCAACACTTGTTAAGTTTGCTTTAGAAAGGTTAGAAAAATTTGTTTAACTTTTTTGTTTCTGCTTATTACCAGTTGTGTTTTTAAACATGTCATGAGTACAATAAAATTTAGTTGACATATGACAATGATATGACATATGACTTAACTTCAATTTGTAAAAAAAAAAAAAAAATTTAAGGGCCCAAAATTTTCTTTCCGCACTAGGCCTACAAATACTCAGGACCGGCCCTGATTTGGTGCAGATTGAATTGGTATATTTAGAACAATCCTAGATTTCGATTAATTGTACTATATTTCTTTGCTTAAACCAAATTCCTTGAATACTAGTATTGTTTCTATAACGATTTCAAGCTTTTGGTTAACTATTTTACCTAACGAAACCTATACTTATTTTTGAAATGGGTGCGTTAGGATAATATCCTTATTAAGTTTCAAAATTAAATAAAAGTCTGGCCATCAAAACTTTACAAAATACGTCCCTAGATCTGAAAAGCGGATAAAAAATTCCAGTTCTACCCTTACTTTCTATTTAAACCATAACCGCCCACACTTTCTGTAACACCCCACCTCCGCTAGGGTCACTCACAAAGGGAATGCACTAGCTTTGGTGGAGCATTATCTAGGTAAACATACACAGAAATATTACAAGACAGAACATATTAAACAGCGGAAGAAGAACCAAATTTCATTGCTTTAAAATCTAGAAAGGTCTAAAGCCTTTTACATCAAAATGCTATTAAATCAATTACATCAAAATCTGTCTTGCAATAGTAAAGAAGCATAAAATCATAGTCATAAATCATTCCCCAATAAAGCAGCAAAGCAAGCCATAGCCAAGAGAAATCCAAGTAGTACATGAAAGAGCCTTGGAGCTTGGTAAGATCCTAACTAAGCTGTATTCCTACCTTGCGAACCTTGGGGGGAAACAAAAGGAAACGAGGCGAAACAAACTGGGTCAGTCATAAAGACTGAGTAAGTCCTAGTGGCTTTCAGCATAAAAACAGGTGAAGATAATATGGCATAAATAAACTGAAAGTAAACATAAGCATGATGACAAAGTAAGCTACAGGCATGATGAATCAAGTATAACATCCCATGCTTCCTATCAAGAGTATCAAGGTTCCTACCAAGTATCACATTGCAAGGTTTCTACTAAGTATAACATCGCCAGATTTCTAAGCTTCACCGTTCCACTATTTTCTTTGATTTCCTATATTCTCTGCACCAACTGTACTAGTATCCCAACCCGTGTCATCCTTTCCATGTATATGTACAGTCCCTTGCCGTATATCGCATGGGTTTCATCACGTATTTCTATACTACTTCAACGTAGTGCCACCATTTTTGAAATCGTTTGGACTGCCACCCTTGTTCTGGCTAGGTTTCCTTATCATGAACTATCGCGTGTTCAACTAGGATTTATGCCACCTAGGACCACTAGGGATTATGCTACTTATTGAACGTTTTCTAGATTCGATTAGGATTTATGCCACCTAGGACCACTAGGGATTATGCTACCTAACGAATTCCACGTAACGATCTATTAGTCGATCGGCTCCCTACAAGTCCTAGCTCGTTCATGTGTCTGTGTCATACGGTCCAATCACGAAATGTAGTTACCTGTGCTAGGTCCACCATAGGGTGTATCAAGCCCTATGGTGCCAACCATCGACACGAATCAAGCACGCACAGTGTAAACCTACTGGTGCCCAATGCCTGCTTTTTCAACTCCGGACTACGTGCATGACCATAGTCTGCCTGAACCTACAATGGCGCACCAACTCAGCCGTCATTCTGGTCACTTACAATCATCCCAGTAATCGTGCCCCACCCTGCCTAGTTCCAGGGTACCGTGATACATCTAGTGGGTTACTGCTGAAAAGGACCGCGTAACTAGGATTCCCGTTCAGTAGGTTAAGTGTTGTCATTTAAATCCGAGACTTAACCCCATCAGTCTAGCATGTCAAGTTGGTTAAGTGTTGTCATTCAAGTTCGTGACTTAACCCGCCTACGTGTCATGTCAAATTGGCTAAGTGTTGTCGTTCAAGTTCATGACTTAGCCCTACGAATCATCTGTCAAGTTGGTTAAGTATATTCAAGCGGTTCATGACTTAACCCTATCAAATCATCGTGTCAAATTGGTTAAGTATATTCAAGTGGTTCATGACTTAACCCTATCAAATCATCGTGTCAAATTGGTTAAGTATATTCAAATGGTTCATGACTTAACCCTATCAAATCATCGTGTCAAATTGGTTAAGTATATTCAAATGGTTCATGACTTAACCCTATCAAATCATCGTGTCAAATTGGTTAAGTATATTCAAATGGTTCATGACTTAACCCTATCAAATCATCGTGTCAAATTGGTTAAGTATATTCAAATGGTTCATGACTTAACCCTATCAAATTATCGTGTCCAATTGGTTAAGTATTTCAAGTAATTCATGGCTTACCCCGCCCACGTATCATGCAAAGTTGGTTAAGTATTATCTATATGTTCCAGTTGACTTAACCCTGCCACATGTCATGTTATATTGGTTAAGTGTCATTAGTCTAGGCATATTAGTTAACCCACCCATTGGTCTGATTAATTGTTACATTGGTTAAGCCTACACTTGTAAGTTTTACATGTTCTTAACTCATACCGGTTAGGTCCACATTTACATGTCAAATTTCCATGTTATCCCACCTAACCCTCTAACCATACCCACGTCTTATTATGGTTAGTATTCCTTAATTCATTCATTATGACGAATGAATCATGACCTCTCACATTAGACCATGCACTTTGTGGCCACTGGATTTGCCGGGCGGTTACGGGCAGATTTACACCACGAACTGAGTCTAACCTCGTGTCATAAATCGTTACGCCGACAATTCGACCTTTGACCTCTCACATTAGACTGACACTTTGTGGCTACTGGATTTGCCGGGTGGTTCCGGGCAGATTTACACCACAAACTGAGTCTAACCTCGTGTCAAAGGTTCATTAATGGTCGTATTACCCCCAAAACCCCAATGTCAGTTCACGTGTTTAACATATAGAAATGTTCATGTTCGTGTTCAAGTCAATTATCCAATACACAGTCATTTTCATGTTTCAAATTCCCAACTTTACATATTAATAAACATATGCCCAAGTTCCAAAATTACATGCCAATTTATATAAATATATGGATATATATACCCAATTCTAGTCAGTTTACATATGTCCAATTCTTGCCTATTTACATGTATGCCAAGTTTATGCTATTTCACCCATATCGAGTTCTAGCCAAAATTGCATGTATTATGCCCAAATAAACCCAAATCATGATTCATGATGTAGTTATCCCAAATTGTAATTTTTTTATTACAACACACACCAACTACCCACGTTCATAATACATATTTATGCCAATTATCGAATTTACATTCGCTTTTATATTCAAATCCCCAATTCTACATATGCCCAATCGTAAGTCAAATCTTTTGATTTAATTTACATAGGCCCGAACTCGTGGTTTAATTTACATGCCAAATTACATACATGTTATATATACCAAATCTCATGTTACATTACATAGATCCTATTTGTGCCAAATTCCATGTATATAATATTTATGCAAATTTGTTCATAACAAGATTATACCAAAATTTACAGATCAAGCCCAAACTTGCAAATACAATGATAATATCCAATTTCATGTTGCCAATTATTACATCATGTTCATAAAGGCAATAATCCCATAATTCCCCCGTATACATATCGTACGAAAATCGCGATTTTCGGCCAAGGTCCGAAATTGACCAAGGTTCATGAAAAGAAAATAAATTGGGGGAGATAGAAATTGAATAAAAAAATGAGATCAGAGGAAAACATCATCATAGGCATAAATATTATAACTTGATGATAACGTCGTCACAAATCAAGAAAACTGCTAAATAGATCATAAACTTGTCATGAACATAAATATAGACAAGTCCCAAAACAGAAGATTCAAGGAGCAACAAAAATAGATCAGAATTGATAAGCATACTTAGATCCAATTCCACTTTATTTCATGTCCATATTATAATTAAATGTTTAAATCTAAAAACAACTAGAACTTACAGAGCATGGCTAATGAACTAGGAAGTGAAATTGTCATAGAACGTTGTAGTAGTGTTGATTTATTGTCTTGAATCATTGTACAAGCTTTAATCTTTGAATTGGATTGAGTTTGAATGCTTGTTCTTTAATTTGGGGGCGGCGGCCATGGTTCAAGAGGGAGTTCAGCAGCATAATAGTGTAAGAATGATTTGATAAATTAGGTTAGGTCTAAGGGTGTTTTTATAGGTGTAGCAACTAGTTTAGACCCTTAGATTAACCCTAGAATCAATCCGGACCGTCAAAACACGTCTCAGGCTTCAAAAATGAGTTCTGGGTCAAACCAGGCCGACCAGGTCGACCTGTAAGGTGGGGGGTCGACCCTATGGTCGACCTGGGGGGCTAGGTCGACCCTATGGTCGACCACCTGGGCCAGTCCTGCCGGAAAACTGCTGAAACTTGTACAGGCCATAACTTCTTCATCCGGACTCCGATTTTCGAAAACTCGGACTCTATTTCATGTAAAATTTCGAGTCGAACGCAATGGCGTAACCCATTTCCCTTGATTTTGACTTAAAAATTTAATTCTGCCTTGATTTCTTGTTTTAATATGCTATAAAAATACAGGTTGTTACACTTTCCTCATTTCTTACACTGTTAAATCACGCGATCAACAAAATCAAACCAAAATCAACAGACGATTATCATCATTTACCTCTCGATCTTAGGAAATCTTAAATTTCGACATCGTTTTCATCAGTAATTTGCACGACATGGCGAGAATAAAGGTGTAATTTTGATTTCTTTATTTTATCTTTCACATTTGAAAATCTATGCATATTATATATTATAATAAGAGTAAATGGTATAGGTTGTAGCTAATATTATACAAAATTGCTGGAAAAAAATTTTAGTTGCCCAAAACTTCGCTAGTATGCTTTCATTCAGAATTGTACCAGTATTGTATGCTTTTATTAAGAATTATTGCATGTTAGTATGCATTTATTCAGAATAGTAACATGATCATATGTTTTTATTTTGAAATGTTTGCATGATCGTATGCTTTATATAGAATTATTGCATGTTAGTATGGATTTATACGGAATTGTTGCGTGATTCTATGATTTTAATCAGAATTGTTGCGTGCAAGTAAGCATTTATCACCTAATTGTTGCATGTTAGTATGAATTTATATATAATTGTTGCATGATTCTATGATTTTAATTAGAATTGTTGCATGTAAGTAAGCATTTATTACCTAATTGTTGCACATTAGTATGCATTTATACAGAATCATTGCATGATTCTATGATTTTAATCAAAATTGTTGCAAGTAAGAATTTATTACCTAATTGTTGCACATTTATATGCATTTATATAGAATTGTTGAATGCAAGTATGCATTTATACCGAATTGTTGCTTGATTCTATGATTTTAGTTAGAAATATTGTATGCTTGTAAGTAATTATTCAGAATAGTTGCACGCTTGTATGCATCTACTTAGAATATTTGCACGCTTGTATTCATCAATTCAAAATACTTGCATAATTATATGCATATATTCGGAACGATTGCATATATGCATGCATATTTTCAGAATATTTGCATGCGTGGATGAATATATTCAGCGCACTTGCATACATGCATGCATATATTTAGCAAAGTTGCATACATGTATGCATTTATTCAGAACGGTTAGTGATTTAATTCAGAGTAGTTAAACATTTGAATGCGTTTATTCAGAATTCTTGCATAATTGTATACATTTATCAAGAATAGTAGCATACTTCTATGAAAATATTTACAATGTTTTATTACTTGTATTCATCTATTCAAAATACTTGCATATATGCATGCATATATTCGGAACATTTGCATGCATGGATGAATATATTCAGTACAATTGCATACATGCGTTCATATATCTAGCATAGTTGCATACATGGATGCATTTATTCACAACAATTGCATACATGAATGATTTTATTCAGAATAGTTGCATGCATGTATGCATTTATTCAAAACATTTGCATACGTGTATGCATTTATTCAGAGTAATTAAATGTTGGGTACATTTCACTACACTATATATGCTGATTAGGCATGGTAAATAGCCGTATCTAAAGCTGTTGGGCACGATAAATAGCCGTATCAAAAAGTGGCGTGTTAAATTATTAGATACGGCTTTAACCCGTATCTCAATGGATTAACATACGACTATTAGCCGTATCTAAAGTGTATGTAGATATGGCTAAAAACCGTATCTTACACACACACACACATACACACACACATATACATATATATATATATATAAAAGCAGAAACTGCAGCACATATTATTTGTAACACAAAGCATATATAACACAGGATACACTATTTCACAATTGTAACAGTAAATGAAACATTTGTACAAAATATTTCATTACATTACAATATATAATGATACATGCTATTTGATCATTACAATAAATAAGATACATGTTGTTTCATTACACTAAAGAAGATACATAATGTTACATTACAATAAGTTGTGATAAATACCCGAACCGGCGTCGTGAGCTTGTTGAATCATTGCTTCCTTCAAGATGAACATCCACCAAAACATTGCATTCTATCTAAGACATGAAGGAACACTTCAGGAAGATCAACACACTATTCTATCCAAGGCCTGGTAATAAGTTAGCTTGGATAGCATATAGCATGTACAATACAAAGACCTGTAAAAAAGTGCAAACCGCAGAGTTCAGGGTAGGATATATGTCTACATTTATTATTGTCATTAGTAGCTGAATATTGCAACTCTACTACATTTTTACTAGTTCAGTCGAGACTGAGTCTTGATTAAAGACAGTTGTTATAGCCTAATTAAAGAGCAATATAGAGGATATGTCCACATTATTATAATTCTCATTATTGTCACTTGACTGCAATATAGATATAACATTGCATTAGCAAGTTCTACGAGTGGTCGCCCTTAACCAGCCCTATTCAGAGCTTCAAACATGGACTCATATACTCTAGTTTTGACCTGATCTAAAATCGCTTCTGGTTACGACTTTGAGGCTAAAAGACTTAATGAATTCCGACTTGATATGAAAGAGTTATGGACACCCAAACAAAGTATTTTTGCACATAAATTTTCATGTATCTATAACATAACACATAAATTTTCATAGAAAAAAGTGAGATATTACCTAAAGTTTAGATCAACAAACTCACATCCACGCTTATTAGCTTTGTTAGACCAAAAGATGGCACTAACACCCAAATTTGATGCGAAAACCTCACAATCATAGATCAAATGCAGAAAATGCAGTAAAATAAGAGAGGACACACGAGATTTTTATAGTGGTTCGGCTCAATCCAAGCCTACGTCCACTTTATAGTTTCTTAAATCCTAAGAAGTTATTACAATGCAGTTTGCTTGCGGTTTATACACGAAATCCTTGTGTTTACAATGAAGAAGAGGGTCATTAGCAATAGATTTTATACATGATGACCTCGTGTTAGAGAGAAATGAGTAATGCCCTTGCTTCGTTGTAATGGAGGCCAAGTGTTGGAGTGGCCAAAAAGTCCTTTGTAACGGTGGAAGATAAGAGTTGGTAATGGTCGAACCCAGAAGCCCCCTTCAAATCGCCATATGATGGTATATTTATAGGCGTAAAGAAGCCGTAGGGAGATCCGGATGAATAACAAGTGTCCCTAATCCAACGCGTTGATAGAACGTGGTGACTAAGCGGCAAAATGGGAGAAAGCCTCTCCAATTCATGTGAGGCCATGTGGAAGGTGATCCATGAAAGTAGGAGGAAAGGGTGCCACAAGAATAGGTCAATTCCAAAGTGCAGTAGCAGGTTGAAGGGGGTCGGTTCGGTTCTCCATCCGATCCGAACCGGAGTGTCCAAAGCCAAGCGTGCTCTTGTGAGGATTTGGTGTGAAGTGGGTCGGGTCTGCTCTATCCCGATCCGAACCGGGGTCTCCGATCCGAGCCAACATCTAAGTATTGAAGGGAAGATTCTAAGTTGGTGAAGGCGGGATGCCTTAATCCGATCCGAACCGACCTACACGATCCGAACCGACCTACACGATCCGATCCGAGGATCTATTCAATGTTAAATTCCAAGTTTCTGGTTCTGCATGCGTTCACGAAAACGAGCATAACTTTTAAACCGCAAGTCCATTTTAGCCAAACGAAAGCTCAAACTGAAGCTAATTCAGAGATCTACAAGATTTACAAATCTCATCTCCATAATTGCTGTTTTTGAGCCCAAAAAAGATCATCTGATAGGAGTTTCGGGCCTATCTTTGTTCGGAATGTGATTTCACCAAATCGTTGTCTGTCTTCAGACGACGCTTCCAATACTCAGGCATGTTGTTGATCAGAGATTCCATGTGTGATTGCTTTGACTAAAAAGCGGGTCAACATTTTGCCCTCCAGAACATATCTTGTTGGTTGAAGGAAGATGTGTTCTGGATAATCCATGCAACGCCGGGCTTGCCAGCTGCAAGTATAATCCATACCTGCGAAGAAAAGAGAGCAAGAAGGTGTGTCAAATCCTGACAAAACTAATTACACTTTCGAGCATAAACCATGCTTGGATGTTTGTTTGAGCATAAAACACACTCAAGAGACCTTCGAACTATCCTGCCAAAACCTGACGAGGGACCTAACCTTCCGGGTATAAGTCATACCAAGAAGTTCAAACTGAGCATAAGCCATACTCGAGTTCTATTGAGTTCCTTTGCTAAATCCTGACAAAACAATAAGCCGTTCCAGAGTATAATACATACTTAAGAATCCTAGTTAGTATAATCCATACTCATATCGAGATAGAGCTATGCTTGCCAAAACCTGACAAGACAGTCTGTCCCTAGGCATAATCCATGCCTAGGGGTCCGAGATAAGTATAAGCCATACTTTAATTGAGATTGAGAATCCTGCCACAACCTGACAAGACACTTAAATTCGCCAAACATAATCCATGCTCGGAAAGTCCTTCCTTATTCAATTCTAAGTGTAAAACCAAAGCAAATCCTGATTGGTTTGTCATCGAGTCCAGAGCACGTTTTGGAGCCAAATCCTAACCCCGAACGTGTGTACCCCGATTTAGCCAATCGGAAAACCTAAAGAAAGCAAAGAGACATATCTTAAATCCTAAGAAATGCGGAAAATGCAGAGTGATCCAATCCAGATCAGTTGATGATGAGCCCATGAGAGCTCGATCCAGGATCATTCCCTCTTCGGGGAGCAGGTGGAGGTAGCGCATGTGCAGGCACTGTTGGTTGTTTCACATACTCGGGTAGCTCTCCACGTCTAACCCGTTCTTCAATCAAGTCTCGCAAGTGTCTACAGTCATGTGTGTCGTGACCATCCATTTCATGAAATATGCAGTATTTTCCAGAATCGCGTTCTCTTTGTGATGTCTCCCTCCAAGGAGGCTTTGCATAAGGGACGTCACCGTTTGTGTTCACGTAGATGTCAGTCAAAGTTGAATTGAGTTCGGTGTACTTTTCATATCTGGGCCCTCTCCGGGGCTGAGCGTTGTGGTCATTCTTGATGGCATCTTTCCTTTGCCTTTACCAGAATCAGACGGTTCTCCGTCTTTGACCATGTTAACATCGAGAATTTTCTTTTCGGACATTGCGTCTTCTTCACGCAGAAATCTATCCGATTCAAGGTAGAACTCGCTGAGATTCCGTGGTGGGTCTCGATACAAGGATTTTTTGAACTCCGAGTTGTCCATAACACCGGATACTGCCGCCATCAATACCATAGATGACTCAGGTCAATCAGTTGATGTTGCTGCACGTTGAACCTTTCCAAAAATGAGCGCAGAGTTTCTCTGGGTCTCTTCTTGATTGTAGTTAGTGACATTACATTCTTGGGTCGAGCGATGTGGACCCGAAACTGTTCAATAAAGCGAGCGACCAACATGTTCCAGCTGTTGATCGATTCAGATTCCAGCTGCCGAATCCACATAACAGCTATATCGGTCAAAAAGAGAGGGAAGCACTTTGCCATGACGTTTTCCGAAGCCGATTGAACTTCCATATGACGTTTGTAGCGCATTAGGTGCACGGTGGGATCTGTCTTGCCGTTATAGGGCTCCAGTTGTGGAAGTTTGAAATATGGTGGATTGCTGGAATTCCTGATTTCCTGAGTGAATGGGTTGTGATTGACATCATCCATGTCATTCTGATAAGTGCGACCTCTAGAGAGCCGTTCATTGAGATTGGCAAGCCGATCGCCTTCAAAGAGCTGTTGCAAGTTGCTAAGGTCAGAGCTGGTGCCCGCATCGTTGAATCCAGTAGAGTGTGGAAGTGTACGGGGAGCTTGGAAGGCCATTCGGTTCGGTTCGGAGGTGCCCCCATGTTGCGGCTCGGAGAAGCGAAGAAGGTCATGGAGAGGTGCACGATTCGGGTCGGATGTACCGATCCGATAAGGTTCTCCTGTTCCGAACCGGGGAGCTTGATGCTGAAGTTGTGCGGTATTGCCGATCCGAACCGGTGCGGAGGTTGGTCGTGCTCGCCCTGAACCTTGAGCTTCTGCATTTCCATCAGAAATATTAAGCGTTGGAGCTATTGGTTGTTGAGGGGTATTGCCCCCAAGTCCATTCGTGCCTCCGGTCCGGATCGGATCCGAGCCGATCTGGTTTGCAGCTGTTGTTGGGGCTGATTCTATTCCTTTTCCCATGAGTTGTACGTTGTTGCTCAGCCTTCCTTCCATTTGAGCGAAGAATTGGTCGATCATCTCCTGTTGTTTGCGAAGGAGGTCATATTGCCTTGCCATCTGAGCTCACAATTCGGTGAGAACGTCATCCATCTCTTCTTGTGTCAAGTATGCTGACGGGTTTTCATGTGAGGAAGCTTCATGGCTTGCCTCGTTTCTTGTGCCTTCGCCTTCAATACGGGAAACCTTTCGCTTAGTCATCTATCCAATAGCCAAATAATCCAAGCAGAAGTTGAAGTTGTCGTGTGCCACCCTTCCTGGCGCACCAAAATGTTAGACCAAAAAATGGCACTAACACCCAAATTCGATGTGAAAACCTCACAATCACATATCAAATTCAGAAAATGCAGTAAAATAAGAGAGGACACACGAGATTTTTATAGTGGTTCGGCTCAACCCAAGCCTATGTCCACTTTATAGTTTCTTAAATCCTAAGAGGCTATTACAATGCAGTTTGCTTGCAGTTTATACACGAAATCCTCGTGTTTATAATGAAGAAGAGGTCAATAGAAATAGATTTTATATACGATGACCTCGTGTTAGAGAGAAATGAGTAATGCCCTTGCTTTGTTGTAATGGAGGCCAAGTGTTGGAGTGGGCAAAAAGTCCTTTGTAATGGTGGAAGATAAGAGTTGGTAATGGTCGAACCCAGAAGCCCCCTTCAAATCGCCATATGATGGTGTATTTATAGGCGTAAAGAAGCCATAGGGAGATCCGGATGAATGGCAAGTGTCCCCAATCCAACGCCTTGATAGAACGTGGTGACTAAGTGGCAAAATGGGAGAAAGCCTCTCCAATCCGTGTAAGGCCATCTGGAAGGTGGTCCATGAATGTTGGAGGAAAGGATGCCACAATAATAGGTAAATTCTGAAGTGCAATAGCAGGTCTAAGGGGGTCAGTTCGGTTCTCCATCCAATCTGAACCGGAGTGTCCAAAGCCAAGTGTGCTCTTGTGAGGATTTAGTGTGAAGCGGGCCGGGTCTGCTTTATCCCGATCCGAACCGGGGTCTCCGATCCGTGCCGACATCTAAGTATTGAAGGGAAGATGCTAAGTTCGTGAAGGCAAGATTCCTTAATCTGATCCGAATCGACTTATCTGATCCGATCCGAGGATCTATTCAATGCTAAATTCCAAGTTTACGGTTCTGCACGCGTTCACGGAAACGAGCATAACTTTCAAACCGTAAGTCCGTTTTAGCCAAACGAAAGCTCAAACTGAAGCTAATTCAGAGATCTACAAGATTTACAAAGCTTAGCTCCGTAATTGCTATTTTTGGGCCTAAAAGAGATCATCTGATAGGAGTTTCGGGCCTTTCTTTGTTCGGGATGTGATTTCGACCAAATCATTGTCTGTCTTCTTACGACGCTTCCAATACTCGAGCATGTTGTTGATCAGAGATTGCATGTGTGATTGCTTTGACTAAAAAGAGGGTCAACATTTTGCCCCCCAGAACATATCTTGCTGGTTGAAGGAAGATGTGTTCTAGATAATCCAAGCCACGCCGGGCTTGACAACTGGAAGTATAATCCATACCTGCGAAGAAAAGAGAGCAAAAAGGTGTGTCAAATCCTGACAAAACTAATTACACTTTCGAGCATAAACCATACTTGGACGTTTGTTTGAGCATAAACCACACTCAAGAGACGTTCGAATCATCCTGCCAAAACCTGACGAGGGACCTAACCTTCCGGGTATAAACCATACTAAGAAGTTCAAACTGAGCATAAGCCATACTCGAGTTCTATTAAGTTCCTTTGCCAAATCCTGACAAAACAATAAGTCGCTCCAAAGTATAATCCATACTTAAGAATCCAAGTTAGTATAATCCATACTCATGTCGGGATAGAGCTATGCTTGCCAAAACTGGACAAGACAGTCTGTCCCTAGGCATAATCCATGCCTAGGGGTCAGAGATAAGTATAAGCCATACTTTAATTGAGATTGAGAATCCTGCTACAACCTGACAAGACACTTAAATTCGCCAAACATAATCCATGCTCGAAAAGTCCTTCCTTATTCAATTCTAAGTACAAAACCAAAGAAAATCCTGATTGGTTTGTCATTGAGTCCAGAGCACGTTTTGGAGCCAAATCCTAACCCCGAACGTGTGTACCCCGATTTAGCCAATCGGAAAACCTAAAGAAAGCAAAGAGACATATTTTAAATCCTAAGAAATGCTGAAAATGTAGAGTGATCCAATCAAGATCAGTTGATGATGAGCCCATGAGAGCTCGATCCAGGATCATTCCCTCTCCGGGGAGCAGGTGGAGGTAGCGCAGGTGCAGGCACTGTTTGTTGTTTCACATACTCGGATAGCACTCCACGTCTAACCCGTTCCTCAATCAAGTCTCGCAAGTGTCTACAGTCATTTGTGACGTGACCGTCCATTTCGTGAAATATGCAGTATTTTCCAGAATTGCGTTCTCTTTGTGATGGCTCCCTCCTGGGAGGCTTTGGATAAGGGACGTCATCGTTTGTGTTCACGTAGATGTCAGTCAAAGTTGAATTGAGTTCGGTGTACTTTTCATATCTGGGCCCTCTACGGGGTTAAGCGTTGCGGCCATTCTTGATGGCAACTTTCCTTTGCATTTACCAGAATCAGATGGTTCTCCGTCTTTGAGCATGTTAACATCGAGAATTTTCTTTTCGGACATTGCGTCTTCGCCACACAGAAATCTATCCGATTCAAGGTAGAACTCGCTGAGATTCTGTGGTGGGTCTCGGTACAAGGATTTTTTGAACTCCGAGTTGTCCAAAACATCGGATACTATGGCCATCAATACCACAGATGGCTCAGGTCGATCAACTGATGCTGCTGCAATGTTGAATCTTTCCAAAAATGAGCGCAGAGTTTCTCTGGGTCTCTGCTTGATTGTAGTTAGTGACATTACATTCTTGGGTCGGGCGATGTGGACCCGAAACTGTTCAATAAAGAGAGCTACATGTTCCAGCTGTTGATCGATTCAGATTCCGTATGTCGAATCCACATAGCAGCTATATCGGTCAAAAAGCGAGGGAAGCACTTTTCCATGACGTTTTCCGAAGCCGATTGAACTTCCATATGATGTTTGTAGCGCATTAGGTGCACGGTGGGATCTGTCCTGCCGTTGTAGGGCTCCAGTTGTGGAAGTTTGAAATATGGTGGATTGCAGGAATTCCTGATTTCCTGAGTGAATGGGTTGTGATTGACATCATCCATGTCATTCTGATAAGTGCGACCTCTAGAGAGCCGTTCAATGAGATTGGAAAGCCGGTCGCCTTCAAAGAGTTGTTGCAAGCTGCTAAGGTTAGAGCTGGTGCCCGCATCGTTGAATCCAATAGAGTGTGGAAGTGTACGGGGAGCTTGGAAGGCCATTCGGTTCGGTTTGGAGGTGCCCCCATGTTGCGGCTCAGAGAAGCGAGGAAGGTCATGGAGAGGTGCACAGTTCGGGTCGGATGTACCGATCTGATCAGGTTCTCCTGTTCCGAACCGGGGAGCTTGATGCTGAAGCTGTGCAGTATTGCCGATCCGAACCGGTGCGGAGGTTGGTCGTGCTCGCCCTGAACCTTGAGCTTCTGCATTTCCATCAGAAATATTAAGTGTCGGAGCTATTGGTTGTTGAGGGGTATTGCCCCCAAGTCCATTCGTGTCTCTGGTCTGGATCGGATCCGAACCGATCTGGTTTGCAGCTGCTGCTGGGGCTGATTCTATTCCATTTCCCATGAGTTGTATGCTGTTGCTCGGCCTTCCTTCCATCCGAGCGAAGAATTGGTCGATCATCTCCTGTTGTTTGCGAAGGAGGTCATCTTGCCTTGCCATCTGAGGTCTCAATTTGGTGAGAACGCCATCCATCTCTTCTCGCGTCAAGTATGCTGACGGGTGTTCATGTGAGCAAGCTTCATGGCTTGCCTCGTTTCTCGTGCCTTCGCCTTCAACACGGGAAAACTTTTGCTTAGCCATCGATCCAATAACCAAATAATCCAAGCAGAAGTTGTCGTGTGCCCCCCTTCCTGGCACACCAAAATGTTAGACCAAAAAATGGCACTAACACCCAAATTCGATGTGAAAACCTCACAATCACAGATCAAATGCAGAAAATGAAGTAAAATAAGAGAGGACACACGAGATTTTTATAGTGGTTCGGCTCAATCCAAGCCTACGTCCACTTTATAGTTTCTTAAATCCTAAGAGGCTATTACAATGCAGTTTGCTTGCGGTTTATACACGAAATCCTCGTGTTTACAATGAAGAAGAGGTCATTAGGAATAGATTTTATACACGATGACCTCGTGTTAGAAAGAAATGAGTAATGCCCTTCCTTCGTTTTAATGGAGGCCAAGTGTTGGAGTGGCCAAAAAGTCCTTTGTAATGGTGGAAGATAAGAGTTGGTAATGGTCGAACCTAGAAGCCCCCTTCAAATCGCCATATTATGGTGTATTTATAGGCATAAAGAAGCCCTAGGTAGATTCGGATGAATGACAAGTGTCCCCAATCCAATGCCTTGATAGAACGTGGTGACTAAGTGGCAAAATGGGAGAAAGCCTCTCCAATTCGTGTAAGGCCATGTGGAGGGTGATCCATGAAAGTTGGATGAAAGGGTGCCACAAGAATAAGTCAATTCTGAAGTGCAATAGCAGGTCGAAGGGGGTCGGTTCGTTTCTCCATCCGATCCGAATCAGAGTGTCCAAAGCCAAGCGTGCTCTTGTGAGGATTTAGTGTGAAGCGGGTCGGGTCTGCTTTATCCCGATCCAAACTGGGTCTTCGATCCGAGCCGACATCTAAGTATTGAAGGGAAGATGCTAAGTTGGTGAAGGCGGGATGCCTTAATCCGATCCAAACCGAATTATCCGATAAGATCCGAGGATCTATTCAATGCTAAATTCCAAATTTCCAGTTTTGCACACGTTCACGGAAACGAGCATAACTTTCAAACCGTAAGTCCGATTTAGCCAAATGAAAGCTCAAACTGAAGCTAATTCAGAGATATACAAGAATTATAGAGCTCAGCTCTGTAGTTGTTGTTTTTAGGCCCAAAAGAGATCATCTGATTGGAGTTTCGGGCCTTTCTTTGTTCGGGATGTGATTTCGACCAAATCGTTGCATGTCTTCTGACGACACTTCCAATACTCGAGCATGTTGTTGATCAGAGATTCCACGTGTGACTGCTTTGACTAAAAAGCGGGTCAACATTTTGCCCCCCAGAACATATTTTGCTGGTTGAAGGAAGATGTGTTCTGGATAATCCAAGCCACGCCGGGCTTGCCAGCTGCAAGTATAATCCATACCTACGAAGAAAAGAGAGCAAAAAGGTGTTTCAAATCCTGACAAAACTAATTACACTTTCGAGCATAAACCATGCTTGTACGTTTGTTTGAGCATAAACCACACTCAAGAGATGTTCGAATCATCCTGCCAAAACTTGACGAGGGACCTAACCTTCCGGGTATAAGCCATACCAAGAAGTTCAAACTGAGCATAAGCCATACTCGAGTTCTATTGAGTTCCTTTGCCAAATCCTAACAAAACAATAAGCCATTCCAGAGTATAATCCATACTTAAGAATCCTAGTGAGTATAATCTGTACTCATGTTGGGATAAAGCTATGCTCGCCAAAACCTGACAAGACAGTCTGTCCCTAGGCATAATCCATGCCTAGGGGTCCGAGATAAGTATAAGCCATACTTTAATTGAGATTGAGAATACTGCCACAACCTGACAAGACACTTAAATTCACCAAACATAATCCATGCTCGGAAAGTCCTTATTCAATTCCAAGTACAAAACCAAAGCAAATCCTGATTGGTTTGTCATCGAGTCCAGAGCACGTTTTGGAGCCAAATCCTAACCCCGAACGTATGTACCCCGATTTAGCCAATCGGAAAACCTAAAGAAAGCAAAGAGACATATCTTAAATCCTAAGAAATGCTGAGTGATTCAGTTCAGATCAGTTGATGATGAGCCCATGAGAGCTCGATCCAGGATCTTTCCCTCTCCAGGGAGCAGGTGGAGGTAGCGCAGGTGTAGGCACTATTGGTTGTTTCACATACTTGGGTAGCTCTCTACGTCTAACCCGTTCCCCAATCAAGTCTCGCAAGTGTCTACAGTCATTTGTGTCATGACCGTCCAATTCATGAAATATGCAGTATTTTCCAGAATCGCGTTCTCTTTGTGATGGCTCCCTCCAGGGAGGCTTTGGATAAGGGACGTCACCGATTGTGTTCATGTAGATGTCAGTCAAAGTTGAATTGAGTTCGGTGTACTTTTCATATCTGGGCCCTCTCCGAGGCTGAGCGTTGCGGCCATTCTTGATGGCAGCTTTTCCTTTGCCTTTACCAGAATCAGACGGTTCTCCGTCTTTGAGCATGTTAACATCGAGAATTTTCTTTTCGGACATTGCATCTTCTTCACGCAGAAATCTATCCGATTCAAGGTAGAACTCGCTGAGAATCCGTGGTGGGTCTCGGTTTAAGGATTTTTTGAACTCCGAGTTATCCAGAACACAAGATACTACAGCCATCAATACCATAGATGGCTCAGGTCGATCAACTAATGCTGCTGCAACATTGGACCTTTCCAAAAATGAGCGCAGAGTTTCTCTGGGTCTCTGCTTGATTGTAGTTAGTGACATTACATTCTTGGGTCAAGCGATGTGGACCCGAAACTGTTCAATAAAGCGAGCGACCAACATGTTCCAACTGTTGATCGAATCAGATTCCAACTGCCGAATCCACATAACAGCTATATCAGTCAAAAAGAGAGGGAAGCACTTTGCCATTTCGTTTTCTGAAGCCGATTGAACTTCCATATGACGTTTGTAGCGCATTAGGTGCACGGAGGGATATGTCCTGCTGTTGTAGAGCTCCAGTTGTGAAAGTTTGAAATCTGGTGGATTGCGGGAATTCCTAATTTCCTGAGTGAATGGGTTGTGATTGACATCATCCATGTCATTTTGATAAGTGCGACTTCTAGAGAGCCATTCAATGAGATTGGCAAGCCGATCGCCTTCAAAGAGCTGTTGCAAGCTGATAAGGTCAGAGCTGGTGCCCGCATCGTTGAATCCAGTAGAGTGAGGAAGTGTACGGGGAGCTTGGAAGGCCATTCGGTTCGGTTCTAAGGTGCCCCCATGTTGTGGCTCGGAGAAGCGAGGAAGGTCATGGAGAGGTGCACGGTTCGGGTCGGATGTACCGATCCGATCAGGTTCTCCTGTTCTGAACCGGGGAACTTGATGCTGAAGCTGTGCGGTATTACCGATCCGAACCGGTGCGGAGGTTGGTCGTGCTCTCCCTGAACCTTGAGCTTCTGCATTTCCGTCAGAAATATTAAGCGTCGGAGCTATTGGTTGTTGATAGGTATTGCCCCCAAGTCCATTCGTGCCTCCGGTTCGGATCGGATCCGAACCGATCTAGTTTGCAGCTATTGCTGGGGCTGATTCTATTCCATTTCCCATGAGTTATACGTTGTTGCTCAGCCTTCCTTCCATCCGAGCGAAGAATTGGTCGATCATCTCCTGTTGTTTGCGAAGGAGGTCATCTTGCCTTGCCATCTGAGCTCTCAATTCGGTGAGAACGCCATCCATCTCTTCCCGCGTCAAGTATGCTGACGGGTTTTCATGTGAGCAAGCCTCATGGCTTGCCTCATTTCTCGTTCCTTCGCCTTCAACACGGGAAACCTTTCACTTAGCCATCGATCCAATAGCCAAATAATTCAAGCAGAAGTGGAAGTTGTCGTGTGCCCCCCTTCCTGGCGCGCCAAAATGTTAGACCAAAAAATGGCACTAACACCCAAATTCGATGTGAAAACCTCACAATCATAGATCAAATGCAGAAAATGCAGTAAAATAAGAGAGGACACACGAGATTTTTATAGTGGTTCGGCTTAATCCAAACCTACGTCCACTTTATAGTTTCTTAAATCCTAAGAAGCTATTACAATGCAGTTTGCTTGCGGTTTATACACGAAATCCTCATGTTTACAATGAAGAAGAGGTCATTAGGAATAGATTATACACGATGACCTCGTGTTAGGGAGAAATGAGTAATGCCCTTGCTTCATTGTAATGGAGGCCAAGTGTTGGAGTGGCCAAAAAGTCCTTTGTAATGGTGGAAGATAAGAGTTGGTAATGGTCGAACCCAGAAGCCCCCTTCAAATTGCCATATGATGGTGTATTTATCGGCATAAATAAGCCCTAGGGAGATCCGGATGAATGACAAGTGTCCCCAATCCAATGCCTTGATAGATGTGGTGACTAAGTGGCAAAATGGGACAAAGCCTCTCCAATTCGTGTAAGGCCATGTGGAAGGTGATCCATGAAAGTTGGAGGAAAGGGTGCCACAAGAATAGGTCAATTCTTAAGTGCAGTAGCAGGTCGAAGGGGATCGGTTTGGTTCTCCATCCGATCCGAACCGGAGTGTCCAAAGCCAAGCGTGCTCTAGTGAGGATTTGCTGTGAAGCGGGTCGGGTCTGCTTTATCCCGATCTGAACCGGGGTCTCCGATCCGAGCCAAGATCTAAGTATTGAAGAGAAGATGCTAAGTTGGTGAAGGCGGGATGCCTTAATTCGATCCCAACTAACTTATCCGATCCGATCCGAGGATCTATTCAATGCTAAATTCCAAGTTTCTTGTTTTGCACGCGTTCACGGAAACGAGCATAACTTTCAAACCGTAAGTACGTTTTAGCCAAACGAAAGCTCAAACTGAAGCTAATTCAGAGATCTACAAGATTTACAGAGCTTAGCTCCGTAATTGCTGTTTTTGGGCCCAAAAGAGATCTTCTGATCAGAGTTTCAGGCCTTTCTTTGTTCGGGATGTGATTTTGACTAAATCGTTGCCTGTCTTCTAACGACGCTTCTAATACTTGAGCATGTTGTTGATCAGAGATTCCATGTGTGACTGCTTTGACTAAAAAGCGGGTCAAAAAGCTTCATCCAAATGACGGAGGCTGCATGCTGCACACACATGTTATATTAATAGCCAGCTTCTATTTTTGTACTTAAGTTGACTAACAAAAATGATTTGTTACACGAGCACAAAGCAACTTGGTTCAATGCAGCAAGTCATAAATGGAAAAGTAGTTTTACGCCTTTACACACACGCAGTGTGACACACATTACACACCAAACAAATTGACTAAATCTCAACCTATAAATGCCATTCTATTTTCATTCATGCATCCATCGCCGGCATTTCTACTCAATCACACAAATTTCCCAATATCAATTACCAGATACATGCAGCTCAGACAACAGAACTAGTATGCTTTAGTTCTCAAATCAAATCATACACATGCACTTCAGATCAGTTATAAGGATCAGTGTACATGGTGCAATAATACACACAAATGAGCAGGGAAGCACAATCAAAAGTGTTTGAATTCGAATTATAATACACTGGGGATAATACCTAATCAGAAGTGTCTGAATTCGAATTATAATACCCAATTATAACACACAAATGATAGCAAATACACTGCCGCACTATAATACTGGTGATAATACCCAATTTAAACACAATAGCAGCATATTAAACGTAATTTAAACCCAATTCGAATTCATATTAAACCCAAATTAAACCCAATTCATATTTAAATTTAACGGTGATCTAGTACTCACCCCCAGAGGCGACGAGAAGGATGGACAGCAGTGGACTGAGGCTTCGCCGGTCAGCTGAAGGCATCGCGAGATGATGATAACTCATGGACTGTGGTGGATCGATTATTGACAAAGGAAGTCGGTCGAGTACCAAAACCCTAATTTGGGTATTCGGTGGTCGCCATTGCAAAATAAAAAGAGGGATTATTCGGCCTAAAGTTTTGATAAGGCTAAAGTCGATCGTGCCTATGTACAGGTACGGGGGGAGGGGAGGAATTTGATACGAATTTCATACGGTCCAAAGCTGCATGAAATGAACTAATCTGGGACTTCGTTGATGGACGATCAGAATAAGGGTGTTTGGGGTGGTGCGGATCGCAAAACTTAGTTTGATATGGATTTGAGCACTGTCAAATTTGATACAGCTTATAGCCCAATTTTACGCCCACATCCTGGTGTGCCAAATTGGCTGATATGGTGTAGTGTTTATTTAGAATACTTGCATATTTGTAACATTTATTTATAATAGTTGCATATTTTTATGCAAATATGCACAACTTTTTATTTCTTGTATACAAATATTCATAATAATTGCATACTGCACTGCACATATTCATAAAAGTTTCCAACATGTATGCAGGTATCTACATCAGTTTTACACATGCATGCATATATTCATAATAATTGCATACTGCACTGCATATATGCACAATAGTTGTCTACATGCGATATCTACAATAGTTGTATACATGCATGCATATATTCGCAATAATTGCATACTTATATGCAAATACACAAAATATTCACATACATGTCTGCATATATTAAAACTTTATTTAAAAAAATTCTCTCTCTTATTACAGAGACCTATAGTGGAAAAGAATGATACAACAATCAGTGAAAAAGAAAAAGCATTAGTTACTACGGAACAAACGTCACCTTCTAGACAGATTACCAAAAAAAGAAAAAGTGAAGAGTAACCGAAGATTGTTAAGAAAGAGGATGTTTACAGAAACAATCTTAAGGTATTCATAGATATGGTTGAGAAAATAAAAGCTGATGAGCTATTTACATGAGAGCATTCATTATATCTTGAAAAAATGCCTCTAACTGGATTTATCGACATGATCTTAGATGGCGTCATTTCCCCATCAGAGACCACTAAAAATTCTGTCACTTTAGATCACATCATCAAAAGCTACAAGAAAAACTTGAAATACTTTCAATTTGGTGATTTGATACTAATACTTACAGAAGAAGATATTGCAAAGTTATTGGCTGCTCTGATGGAAGGAGAGATGATAAAAACCAGTGGTCATTTGAAAAAGAAAGGTGAGAATGCTGAAGAATTTAAATAATTCATAGACAAACATTTTAAAGATGAAGCTACAGTGAACAAGAAGAATGTAGAGAGACGGATTTTCTCTACAATTAAAGAAGAGTCAGCAGAAGCATGTTATGATACTATAAAACTTTTACTTCTTTACTTAGCAGCTACTTTCCTTGTATCCAACCGTAACTACACCTTACCGTGGACCTTGATACCATATTGTGTGTGCGACCAGAAATTAACAAAAATATCTTGGCCAAAAACCATACATCGTCATATTTTTAGCCAAGTGGACAAAAACTACGAAACACCACGCAAGATTAACGCTTGCATGACACTATACTTGGTACTATTTTTAAACTTATTAGTAAGTTTTTTATTAAATTATTGTTCATTCTATTCGTAAATGTTGTTTTTTTTTTTTTGTTTTTTTTGTTTTTTTTTTTTTGCAGTTGTGGGTTTGTGAAAAAACCATGTTCTTCAAAAATCAAAGGTAGAATATAGCGAACTATATCCATTTGTAGGAAAATGGGGCATAAAAATGCTTAAGCCATCAATGCTACTGAATATCACATACAACACTGTAAATGTCATATTAATCTAATTCATTGATAATTGTCACATTAAATATTGCTAAAATATTCAGAATAATTTCATACTTATATGCAAGTATCTTAATAATTGCATATATGCATGCAAATATTATGAACATTTACATGTTTGTATGAATATATTGTGAATAGTTGCACACTTGTTGTAACGATCCGATAAATCCGACGCCCGAATTCCGACAATAATACATAAAAACCCGTATTACTTGCCAGAACTCAAGTATCAAAAACACCATATAGTTATTGAAAGAAATTAGAGGGTGGGATAAGAAAGAAACAATAGAATAGAAGAAGAAGAAGAACAAAAACACATCATTACCAGAGTCTCACATCGCAGTAGAACAAAATATAATATGGAAATAAACTTTATTGAGAGCTTTGAAATAAATACTTATAATCATCAGAGTACATCAACACATCTGGACAGTTACAGTAATCTGTCCTCATATATAACACACAGCGGAATAAATATCTATCATACGTCTGAACACTCCAGCACGTCTTCTTGCAGCTTGTATTATCCAAATCTAAACCTACACAATCCGGTCAAACCCGAGCATTACAAACATCGGATCAATCTGGTGAACCAGAGTGAGAAAACTCGCTAAGTTTATAAAATCATCCAACTTGATTTTTAAGTCAAAAATCCTTTTGGAAGAGAAGGATAATAGTAAGACCAGTCCACACATAAACACGGACGGTTTTTACCTTACTATAACCCAAATCATTTTTGAACTCGTATATTTTTCTGATATTATAATAGTGTCTAAATACAAGTAAATTACTATCTAGCGGAACACAGGCATCTCACGCTCCACATATATAGTCTACAATCAAAACCGCGGGCGCTTATTAGAGATTGGATTCTGACTATGACAAGATATGGAACCACATGCCGATAGTGTATCTCTAGAGGGGAATACACTGGGTTCAACAAGAATGTCTTGCAACCCGGCCCACACATGACCGACCACTCATTTCGCTTGAGTGTATCAAATGTATATCACCAACGGTTGGGAGCTACCCACCGTTTCCTGAAAAGGGACAACATCGAAAATAAATTAAATCATGAAATGGATTTTCTCTAGATAGGTGATTATACACCATAATGGGAGCGACTCACATAGCCTTGCTGCCTGCCCGATTTTTGTCATTTTCCAGTTGGTAAGGGTTGAGGTTATAATTATCTTAGAATATGACCACCATTCACTTTGAATGCCACATCGTCAGATCCACCAAATCACTAATTGAAATTCACAAAAATATTCTGGGTGTTTATGCTAAGAGAAGGTGTCTTCTCTGCCACCTACAGAGATACGTTTGTAAAAATCAACGTACGTGATTCTTAAGGAATACTCTGTCATACATTCGTCCATACAAGTCATCCAGGAACAGGATGAACCGAAGGTACCCTCCTATCACATCTTAGGAATCACTCTATAGATCAATAGCGAGTAGTCCTTGCAAATCCATACATTTCAATCACGACAGAACCATAATATATCTCTGGTTATAAATTATAGATTTAGTATATATATATATAGTAGACTTTGAAAAATATAGGAGTTGACCAGAGATAAAAGTAATCCGTCTATTTTATGAAGATCTATGGTCTTCAATGGCTCCGTCTTGATCAGTATCTGATATCTTCTCGAACTCGCATTTGTTGGTCGGAATGGTTTTCGAATATAATTCGATCCCGGTCTTTCTATACCAACAATTGTATGGGTCAGATTTGATAGTCGGTTATATAACTATCAAATAAACAACCATTCAACCATGAAAATAAAATGAATTTAATGGTTCTTTATTTAGCATCATTTGGCCTTTTTAATTTAAAACAAATTAAAAATTCTTAATCTTCCAATATTTTAAAACATACCTCGTATCTTATTATAAGAATATTTGCAAAACCATTTTTAAATCACTTTAGAATTAATTCATGTGTGTATACTCCAAACTTTTGAGTTCAATCAAATCCAACGTAAAAACATCGTTACAAAATCTCTTTGATTTTCATTACTGGGAAACAAAACAAACACTTATTTCCTTTTCAATAAACCCGTTCAACTCATCCCATTAATTTCTTTACTTCATAAATATCGTTATATTTTGACCAAATCTCCTTTTATTTCCTTTACATTGGAAATATCATTTATATATATATATTCTCAACAGCCTTTTATTCCCTTTACTTAACTCCTTATCGATCCATACTATTCCCTTCAACCATTTCCTGTTTTAAAAACCTCATTCCAATCCCATGCATTTCACTTAATCTCATTATTAAGTATCGTCACTTAAAATCCCCATTTTTAGCCTCATGCCTTTTTTAAACCTTATTTATGCAACTGGGATTTAATATGAAACCCTTTTTATCGTGATTCCCTTTACTTCAACCATTAAATAAAACATTTATTCAAGTTATCGTATTAGTTCAGAATATCTTTTATAACTTTGTTATAAAACTTGGTTCAATATAAAACTCATCCCTAACCCCTTTTCAAATCTTAAACACATTCCATTCCAATTGGTTAACTTACTTAAATGTATATCATTTAAGAAATAATTACTTAAATTATTATTAATTAAAATAATAATTTACTTCATCATTAACTACCCAAGAAGTAGTTAATTTATTTATTAACTAAATAGATAATAATTTCTCTATTTAAAATCTTATCAAAATTTAACAAATATTTGTTAAACTATTTCATTAGATTTATTTAATAATAAAATAATTTAATTTAATAATCAACCCCAGTTAAAGCGGTTAACTTAGTCAGCTCAAAATATGGTTATCTCGTTAACTAATTGTAATGTCCTGTATTTTTGGCAGTCAAACATTTAATTTAATTTGTTATTTTAAATATTATATATTGGAGTATAAATGGTTTTTATTACTTAATTCGTTATTTAAAATGAAGTTTTAACGTTAATTTTATTTATAATATAAAACGAGCTCGAAATGGCGTGCAATTCGTAAATTCGAGTTTTGAACTTCAAATGAATATACAAGATCCGATATAAGTCGGATTTCTATGAAACAAGAAACGTTGGAAGCGTGTTGATGATAATTTTCATATGAAATAGAAAAATCTAGATTTCGTGTTATAGATTGTTAGTTATGGCCAAATCAAAATTTGAAATAATCGCTATGGAAAGCATTATTTAAATATCGGCCTTTAAAATGGCCATTTTTCAAATGATCTCGGATTTCGACAAAATCAGCTTCATTGGGACCGCAACGTTAAATTATTGCACGGTGTTAAATTGCGTGGCAAACCGATGTCGTATGTGACCACGCTAGCCATAAACGCCCGTTCATTTTTTATAACGCGTAATTAAATTAATAAAGAGATAATTGGGCATAACTTGAACAGACGATCGAATTGGACCATGAAACCAGTTCTGTTGAGTTCGTATCATCGATTAGAGTTAGAATGGGTATATAGTTTGTTATTTTTGGAGACCGGGCAATTTGGTGTCAAAAAGGGTATTGCGGTGCGCAGTTAAAATAGCCTACCAGGAAAACAGTCTCAGAATGCAACGAAACTAGTGCTGTTGGTTTCGTATCAACAAATTATTGTAAGATTTCAAATTTTCGAGTTGATTTGATTTATCCGGTGATCGTGGAAAAATTAAGTGCGTGTTTATTTCTGGTTTTATAAAGGAATTTTTTTCATATTATGTCGGAATTCGACAAAACTTGTCTCATTGGATCCGGAATATCTTTTTACACCAGGATTAGTTTTTTTTTATCAGTAAACAGAAATTATTTGTGGGGGGTTTTTATCAATTACTTTACATCGAAGAAATTTGGCACTACTTCATTTTTGAAAGGACATATAAGTTGTCTGCACTATATTTTCTTCCATGTGAGGTCCTTGTCATCGCAGGCTATATCTGAACGCCACTACTTTCCCCCAACGTGCTACTCTGTGTGAAGAGAAAGCACATAGCAGCTACCCCTCCCTACTCTTCATCTCACTGAAATGCTACATACACTATACTTTCACCTATCAAACCGGTGTATTGTCTCCCTCAACGCACAGACCTAAGCACAGGAAGCTACTAACCTATGGTGTACTGACCGACATAACGTCGTTCCTATCTTCATTTGAGTTTTCAAATATATATATATATACATCCAACTTGTGCTGTGTCCATTTTCTTCGATTAAGCAAAATGAAACCAGATCTCATCCCTTACTGTTTTAAACCCAAGCTTCCCATTTTATTTTCAGTGAAATAATGGAAACCGAGCCTCCTTTCCCTATACACGGAAACGTTAATTGCTAGTGTGGGATAGGAACTGGGCGGAGCGCGGATGACTGGTCTGTGGATGGGAATTGCTTGTGAATTGGTTGATGTTAAAAGGTCGTCATTTATTTCAGTTAAATGAAACTGAGATGATCTGATTTGAGAAAACCATTACGATTTCAGGGAAGAACAGGTTGGAGGGATCCAACCGGATTCCTCAAATACATTATTTATTTTCATATTATCATATATGAACTGTCATGATTGGTGATTGATTTGGTTTGTGATCATTTACTGAAAAGTCATTCTGTGTTTTGTTAAACCAATGAGCGGTATTGGTTGGGTATTTGGCAGCGTATGGCCTATAAAATCAATCGTTTTACAAATATAGATTCACCGTCGGGTGAATCGATAGAGATGAAGTTATAAAATTTATTTTATAACTGGAGTTAGATTTTAAAATATATTATTTTGAATAAAAGTTATTAAAGAGAATTAAATATTTTATTTATTTAAGACCTTGACTTGTTATTAATTTATTTTATAAAACAAATGCTGATGAGAATAAGAAATGAATCGAATGGTTAAACTTTGATAATTGTTTTGTAAAGAAAAAAATTAATGGAATTATTTAAATTAATTATAATTTTAATTAGTTTAAAGTGAGGATTATTTGGGATCGGTTAATGAGATAATCGACGGTTGAGTTAATTAAATCGACCAGTTTGAATTGAAATTGATTATCTAATTGATGTATGTCGATTAAAATAGTTAATGAATATTGTTTAAATTTAAATAAAGATTAAAAAGAGATTTACTATTTAATTTTGTCAATAAAGGAATTAACTATTGAAATAGTTAATGATTGAAATAAGTTATTTTTGTAATTAATGATGATTTGGAAATTTACTTTTTAAATGGGAATGCAATTAAAAGTGATCGATGGTGAAATATAATCAAAGTGAATGGTGAAAGGAATTTATGAACGGGTTTTATATTTAAAACCCGAATTTTTATAACAAAGTTATAAAGAGAATGGTAAGCGAATACGAGAACTTAATTTAAAGGATACTTGGATTAAGAAAAGGATAGAAAGATGGGAAGGGTTTTTAATAAGCTAGAATTTTATAAATGTGGTTTAAAAGAGTAAAGACGTTAATTTTACATTAACGTTACTTGACAATGAGATCAAGTAAAAAGGGAAATTTGAAATAAGATTTCAAAAGTGAGAAATGGTTGAATAGATTTGAAAGGAGATTGGTAAAAGTGTATTTGAGGTAAAGAAGTGGGTCGTAGGGTTGTATAACCAAACCCAATTTATAATGGAATTTGTTTTTAAGACGTGAATGGAATATGAGTTTGATTACAACTTATATTTATTTGAGGATATGAACGTTGTTGATTAAGGTCTGAGAGGTAATTAAAATACCCCAACTTGAACAACATCAGGATTATCTGAAGATGATATTAGTTGGTAATCGTAAAAGAGGTTAGTGATGGTTCATTATTTCCATTAGTGGAATAATGTAACATTGGTGAGAATTGGAAAATATATATAACGAGAGATCGAAGTAAAGAAAATGTAAAGTAATTTTATTCTATACTAATCAATGTTAGTTATGGTTTCGAGAATGGAATATAAGACATTACGTAACGCTATTTAAAGAAAAAATGATTTGAATGGATTTTCCACGTTTTAAGTAATATGGAATGATGTTGAAATGTCTTTGAAAGGAGAATTAAGTGTAAATTGAATATGGTTATTTTACCAAGTATTATAAAGAAATGGTGTTGAGAACATTGGTATATTAATTAAGAATTCAATTATCGTATTTCTAAATATTAAAGAGTTAGGAGTTTTAATTAAGCAGAAGTGAACTAGTTTGTTCAAATTTAAAGGCCAAGTGATGCTAAATACTGAACCAGTGAACTCATTGGAGTGTCATGATTGAAACACTGTTTATTTTGATAGTTAAATCACCGACTATCAAATCTATCCAATACGATTGTTGGTACAAAAGACCGGTATTTGAATTTATATTCGAAAACCATTCCGACCAACAAATACGTAAAGATATCAAAAGATGATCGAGATAGAGCATTGAAGACTGTGGATTTTCACAAACGGAAGAACCACTAATATTCTCTGCCTGGCAAGTAGAGAAGCTGTGATTCTGTCTTGGTTGGAATCTACGGGTTGCAAGGACTTCTCGCTACTGATCCATGGGGTGATTCCTATATGGATGTAGTAGGAGAGTACCTTCGGTTTATCCTGTTCCTGGATGACTTGTATGGACGAGTGTTTGACAGAGTATTTCCAAAGGATCGCGTACGTTGATTTCTTCGAACGTGCTATAGTTGTTGGCGGAGAATTGATGTTCTCTTAACTTCCATCTAGAGTATTTTTGGGGATGTCAATTAGTGATATATGACGGATCTGACGATGTGGCATTCAAAGTGAATGGTGATCATATGTTTCAAAAATAAACTCTGAACTCAAGCCTCATCAACCAGGAAATGACAAAAATCGGGCAGGCAACATGGCTATGTGGGTCGCTCCCATTAGCATGTATAATCACCTATCTAGAGAAAATCCTATTTACTTCTTTAATCTATATTCAATGTTGTCCCTTTTCGGGAGACGGTTGCTGATCCCAATCGTCGGTGATATACATTTGATACACTCAAGCGAAATGAGTGGTCGGTCATGTGAGGGCCAGGTTGCAAGACGTTCTTGTTGAATCCAGTGTATTCATCTCTAGAGATACACTATTGGCAGGTGGTCCCATACCTTGTCATAGTCGGAATCCAATCACCAATAAGCGCCCGTGGTTTTAATGTATACTAGATATGTGGAGCATGAGATGCAAGCATTCCACTAGATTGTTATTTACTTGTATTTAGACACTATTATAATATCAAAAAAGATATTGATTTTAGAAACGGTTTGGGTTATCGTAAGGTATAAACCGTCCGTATTTATGTGTGGATTTGGTCTTGCGATTATTCTTTTCTTTCGAAAAGATTTTTGAACTTAAAAATCAAGTTGGATGATTCCCTTAATATTGTGCAAGCTTATCTCACTCTGGTTCACCAGACTGACCTGGTGTTTTGTAAATGACCGGGTTGTACAGGTTCAGGTTATCGAATGCTGTAAAGAGACGAGCTGGAGAGGTTTAGACGTATGATATTATATAGCTACTATTCCGCTATGTGTTGTAGATGGGAACAGGTTATTATAACTGTCCCATCGTGTGATCTACTCTGATATTGTAAGTATTTGAAAAGCTCTCAATAAAGATTCATTTCTGTATTATATTTTATTCCGCTGCGATGCGAGACTCTGTATTGTGTTGTTTCTTCTTCTTTTTCTATTCTAATATTTCTTTCTTTCTTATCTCACCCTCTAATTTCTTTCTAATAACGCTCCAGTGTTTTCGGTGCTTGGAGGGTCGGCATGAGTTACAGTACAGGTATTTATGTCGATTTTCAGGGCCGAAAATCCTTGGGTCATTGCAGTGGTATCAGAACTGAAGGTTAAGTGATTACCTTGGCTCTGTGGCGTGACTCGATAGAGACGGGTTAGTAATACCCTAGATCGAGATTGAGTGTATATATATGCGCGCGTATTTGTTATTTGATATAAAAAAAAGTTTTATATTGTGGAGATTTATTGGCTGAGTTGTTCATGAGTTCTGGTCGATTAGTTTAATCCACTGTATCGATAGGGGTTTCTAAACACTCAAGTACGATTAGCTGACACAATATGTTTTGAAAGACGGTAAATAAAATAATTTTACCCAAATTATATTTTAATATAAAAGGATGATTAATATTTGAAGTAATATAGTATATTGGATGTGTTGGTTGATTATAATTGAAATGGTTATATAAATAACCAATTAGAATTCGTATAAAAAAATAAATAAAGAAAAAAGCAGATTTATTAAATCTGAAATTTAAATCAGAATTTGAATTAAAATTCCCAAAAGTGGGAAAGGTGATTGCAAATGAACTTGGATTTAATATATGAGAATTTTAAAATTCTGGGAGATTTTAAATTTGTTTTACAGACATTTAGGTAGGTATTTTGAATAGATTTCAAAATGAAAATGTTTAAATACAGTTTTGATAAGTAATATAGTATTGAACTCACTTTGATAGCTGGGGAATAACTCTGAGGATACTGGCCACATCATCAGTGTTCATTTCCGAGTTCTAAGTGACGGATTACTATCAAAGATCTTGTTTTGAATTGCTTAGGAAAAAAGAAGCTGTTTTGAATACTGAAAGGGAATATTTTATTTTTGAAAGAGCTGAACTGTTTAAGAACTCCCAGGGAAATTTTTTGAACAAAGACAAAATTTAAATAGAAATAGGGAAAGCAAATTTGAATTGAAACTAATTAACTGGAAATTGAATCGGGATATAATATATCAAGTAGAATCGGATTTGAAATATGAGACAGGAATCTAAAATGGTGTTGGACTGGTAAGTTAAGAGTTGAAATTGGTAATGGATGGAAATTGAGTTAAGAATGGGTTTTGGCTTGGACTCATGAAGGATATGGTTCTGAGGATAAAAATTGAATTTTGTTTGGAAATGCATTTGTATATGGTGACAGAGTAGCAGACGGAAAGGATATAATGATATGCCCGACAAAAAGGTACACGTTTTTTTTTATATGGGTTTGGAGATTTATGAGCCTATTTGGCAAGCTGCTTGGCTGTTTTATTTTCTTTTGGATTGGAGAAGGCCTAGAAAGGCGAGTTGTAGTTGTACCGATTGACCCATACAAAGGAGGTGCTGGCGAAATTTTTCGGAAATTTAAGGTGTTAGAAAATTTTTGGGACTTTTGAAAATTTTCGTAAATAGGAAAAAAATTAATATTTTAATTAAAATAAATTATTTCAGTGGAAACTGAAGTTAAGAAGTAAACGAATAATTTTAACCTAGATAATAGGGTTTGTTTCTTACCTTAGCAATTTCAAGGATGAAATTATTTTAAGGGGGGAAGAATGTAATGTCCTGTATTTTTGGCAGTCAAACATTTAATTTAATTTATTATTTTAAATATTATGTATTGGAGTATTAATGGTTTTTATTATTTAATTCATTATTTAAAACGAGGTTTTAATGTTAATTTTATTTATAATATAAAGAGCTCGAAATGGCGTGCAGTTCGTAAATTCGAGTTTTGAACTTCAACTGAATATACTACAAGATCCGATATAAGTCGGATTTCTGTGAAACAAGCAACGCTGGAAGCGTGTTGATGATAATTTTCATATGATTGAGAAAAATCCAGATTCCGTATTATAGATTGTTAGTTATGGCCAAATCAAAATTTGAAATAATCGTTGTGGAAAGCGTTATTTAAATATCGGCCTTTAAAATGGCCATTTTTCAAATGATCTCGGATTTCGTCGAAATTAGTTTCATTGGGACCGCAATGTTAAATTATTGCACGGTGTTAAGTTGCGTGGCAAACCGATGTCGTATGTGACCACGGTAGCCATAAACGCCCGTTCATTTTCTATAACGCGTAATTATATTAATAAGAGATAATTGGGCATAACTTGAACAGACGATCGAATTAGACCACGAAACCAGTTCCGTTGAGTTCGTATCATCGATTAGAGTCAGGATGGGTATATAATTTGTTATTTTTGGAGACCGGGCAATTTGGTATCAAAAAGGGTATTGCGGTGCGCGATTAAAATAGCCTACCGGGAAAACAGTCTCAAAATGCGACGAAACTAATGCCGTTGGGTTCGTATCAACAAATTATTGTGAGATTTCAAAGTTTCGAGTTGATTTGATTTATCCGGTGATAGTGGAAAAATTAAATGCATGTTTATTTCTGGTTTTATAAAGGAATTTTTTTAATATGATGTCGGAATTCGACGAAACTTGTCTCATTGGATCCGGAATATCTTTTTACACCAGGATTAGTTTTTTTTATCAGTAAACAGAAATTGTTTGTGGGGGTTTTTATCAATTACTTTACGGCGAAGAAATTCGGCACTACTTCATTTTTGAAAGGACATATAAGCTGTCCGCACTATATTTTCTTCTATGTGAGGTCCTTGTCATCGCAGGCTATATCTGAACGCCACTACTTTCCCCCAACGTGCTACTCTGTGTGAGGAGAAAGCACATAGCAGTTACCCCTCCCTACTCTTCATCTTCACTGAAATGCTACATACTCTATACTTTCACCCATCAAACCAGTGTATTGTCTCGTTCAACGCACAGACCTAAGCACAGGAAGCTACCAACCTATGGTGTACTGACCGACATAACGTCATTCCTATCTTCATTTGAGTTCTCAAATATATATATATATACATCCATCCTGTGTTGTGTCCATTTTCTTTAATTAAGCAAAAAGAAACCAGATCTCATCCCTTACTGTTTTAAACCCAAGCTTCCCATTTTATTTCCAGTGAAATAATGGAAACTGAGCCTCCTTTCCCTATATACGGAAATGTTAATTGCTGGTGTGGGATGGGAACTGGGCGGAGTGCGGGTGATTGGTTTGTGGATGATTAAAGTAGCGGTGAATGAGGAGGATGGGGTTTGTGCTGAAGCAACTGCGTTTTGAGAAGCTTTCAGGGATGAAGAGGATCTTGAGTGGTAGACTGGACTAAGGGGGAGTGGGCGGTGCTAGGAAGGTTTTCAGACGGTGAAGAGCTGTGTACATGGTGGACAGTTGGTTGCGGTGGGTTTTCAACGTGGAGTTGAAAAGGAAGATGGGAATCTTTTGAACATGGAGGATGTACTGTGCATAGAGGGGGATCCAAATGCAAGCGGGTGGCAGCAACATTTAGTTGAAGGAGATAACGAAGGGGTGGAAATGTTTGTAAGGATGGCCGTGAAGAACAGTAAAGGACAAAAGTAAAAGGGGTGCTGAAGTGTGGCAAGGAACGAAGAAATCACTTTGAACGAGACCTGGGAGGATTTAAAACATTTCGGCTGATTGTTTAAAATAAAAGGGTAATTAACTTTTAAGTAATGATTAAAACATATATGATCATTTGATACAATGACATAATTATAGTAATTATACTGCTGCAGGATTTCCAAGAAGTCAACATAGCAGTCCTTGCGATAACGAACAGGATCAGCCAACCTTTTTCTTAAAACTGTAATTGTCTACATAAACCGTGAGTTAAGAAATAATTAGATACAATTTAATGATTAAATTACTCAAAATGATAAACTAATTGAACGTTCTATCTGACAAGTTGACTGACGCATAAGGAAGAATAAAAAGGGAGTCAGCCAGTTAGAATTGCCTAACCTAATGTAATTAGTTAATTTAATATTTTAATTAAGGGATTTAATTATTAGGCTAAAATAGGTGCTTAAATGTTTATAACTTTTTATTTCGTAATCAGAGTTAAATGAAATAAATTGCACGGAGACCGTATGAACAAGCCCTATATTATGGAATTAATTTGGACAGGATTGGCGACTGCTGGGATCTACTGTTAAATTAAATCTTAATTTAATTTAATAGGAACCGACTCGTTTTAGCGACAACGAAATCAAGGTGAGTTAAACTCACTCATTTTTCCCATTTATATTTTATATAAATTGGGTTTTTATTTTGTGTGCTCTGTTTGCTGATGGTTGCATGTTTGCTAGTTATACATTTGTTTGTTGATTTAATAAATGAAATTAAACTGCATTTAATTTCAGTGAAATACCAAATCGTTATTTTTAACAATTGGTTCCAATAAAGGTAATTTACCTTGTTGGTTACGTTTATAAAATAAACGTGTTTAAATTGTTTGAATTGCTTGTGAATTGGTTGATGTTAAAAGATCATTATTTATTTCAGTTAAATGAAACTGAGATGATCTGATTTGAGATAACCGTTGCGATTTCAGGGAAGAACAGGTTAGAGGGATCCAACCGGATTCCTCAAATACTTTATTCATTTTCATATTATCATATATGAACTGTCATGATTGGTGATTGATTTGGTTTGTGATCATTTACTGAAAAGTCAACCTGTGTTTTGTTAAGCCAATGAGCGGTATTGGTTGGGTATTTGGCAGCGTATGGCCTATAAAATCAATCGTTTTACAAATATTGATTCACCGTCAGGTGAATCGATAGAGATGAAGTTATAAATTTTATTTTATAACTGGAGTTAGATTTTAAAATATATTATTTTGAATAAAAGTTATTAAAGAGAATTAAATATTTTATTTATTTAAGACCTTTACTTATTATTAATTTATTTTATAAAACAAATGCTAATGAGAATAAGAATAAGAAATGAATCGAAAGGTTAAACTTTGATAATTGTTTTGTAAAGAAAACAATTAATGGAATTATTTAAATTAATTATAATTTTAAATAGTTTAAAGTAAGGATTATTTGGGATCGGTTAATGGGATAATCGAGGGTTGAGTTAATTAAATCGACCAGTTTGAATTGAAATTGATTATCTAATTGATGTGTGTTGATTAAAATAGTTAATGAATATTGTTTAAATTTAAATAAAGATTAAAACGAGATTTACTATTTAATTTAGTTAATAAAGGAATTAACTATTGAAATAGTTAATGATTGAAATAAGTTATTTTTGTAATTAATGATGATTTGGAAATTTAATTTTTAAATGGGAATGCAATTAAAAGTGATCGATGGTGAAACATAATCAAAGTGAATAGTGAAACGAATTTATGAACGGGTTTTATATTTAAAACCCAAATTTTTATAACAAAGTTATAAACAGAATGGTAAGCGAATACGAGAGCTTAATTTAAAGGATACTTGGATTAAGAAAAGGATAGAAAGATGGGAAGGGTTTTTAATAAGCCAGAATTTTATAAATGTGGTTTAAAAGAGTAAAGGCGTTAATTTTACATTAACGTTACTTGACAATGAAATCAAGTAAAAAGGGAAATTTGAAATAAGATTTCAAAAGTGAGAAATGGTTGAATAGATTTGAAAGGAGATTGGTAAAAGTGTATTTGAGGTAAAGAAGTGGGTCGTAGGGTTGTATAACCAAACCCAATTTATAATGGAATTTTTTTTAAGACGTGAATGGAATATGAGTTTGATTACAACTTATATTTATCTGAGGAAATGAACGTTGTTGATCAAGGTCTGAGAGGTAATTAAAATACCCCAATTTGAACAACATCAGGATTATCTGAGGATGATATTAGTTGGTAATCGTAAAAGAGGTTAGTGATGGTTCATTATTTCCATTAGTGGAATAATGTAACATTGGTGAGAATTGGAAAATACATATAACGAGAGATCGAAGTAATTAAAATGTAAAGTTATTTTTATTCTATACTAATCAATGTTAGTTATGGTTTCGAGAATGGAATGTAAGATATTACGTAACGCTATTTAGAGAAAAAATGAGTTGAATGGATTTTCCATGTTTTAAATAATATGGAATGATGTTGAAATGTCTTTAAAAGGAGAATTAAGTGTAAATTGAATATGGTTATTTTACCAAGTATTATAAAGAAATGGTGTTGAGAACATTGGTATATTAATTAAGAATCCAATTATCATATTTCTAAATATTAAAGAGTTAGGAGTTTTAATAAGCAGAAGTGAACTAGTTTGTTTAAATTTAAAGGCCAAGTGATGTTGAATACCGAACCAGTGAACTCATTGGAGTGTCATGATTAAAACACTGTTTATTTTGATAGTTATATCACCGACTATCAAATCTGTCTAATATGATTGTTGGTACGGAAAGACCGGGATCGAATTTATATTCGAAAACCATTTCGACCAAAAAATACGTGAAGATTTCAGAAGATGGTCGAGATAGAGCATTGAAGACTGTGGATTTTCATAAATGGAAGAACCACTAATATTCTCTGCCTGGCAAGTAGAGATAAGCTGTGATTCTATCTCGGTTGGAATCTACGGGTTGCAAGGACTTCTCGCTACTAATCCATGGGGTGATTCCTATATGGATGCAGTAGGAGAGTACCTTCGGTTCATCCTGTTCCTGGATGACTTGTATGGATGAGTGTCTGACAGAGTATTTCCAAAGGATCACGTACGTTGATTTCTTCGAACGTGCTACAGTTGTTGGTGGAGAATTGTCGTTCTCTTAACTTCCAGCTAGAGTATTTTTGGGGATGTCAATTAGCGATATCTGACGGATCTGACGATGTGGCATTCAAAGTGAATGGTGATCAGATGTTTCAAAAATAAACTCTGACCTCAAGCCTCATCAATCAGGAAATGACAAAAATCGGGCAGGCAACATGCACTACACCAAAACAGGGGATTCCCAACAAGCATAGGTGTTACAAATAATTTCTATAACACTTTTATGTGTCACCAACGGCCTGTGAGGAATTTCCTGTAACACTTATAAGTGTTACAAACAGAGTAACTGCTAACACTTATAAGTGTTACAAACATATTCATTGCTAACACTTATAAGTGTTACAAACATATTCATTGCTAACACTTATAAATGTTGGAGCTATAAGATATGGTAACACTTATACATGTTACAAACATATTCATTGCTAACACTTATAAATGTCGGAACTATAATATATGGTAACACTTATAAGAGTTACAAACATATTCATTGCTAACACTTATAAATGTTGAAACCATAATATATGGTAACACTTATAAATGTCAGTATCATAATCCTAATAACACTAATAAATGTCGACATACATAAATTGCTAACACTTATAAATGAGTATAACATGTCTTTATGATTTCCATATTCAATATAAGTTTTGGTACTTCCATATTTCAAATTCAACAATGTGACATTCGCATAATGCTAAAAAATTTGTTACATGCTTCCAGTTTCAAAATATCATAATATCAAATTCAAATTATAAAATGCAATACAAAGTTTTACTAAAGATACATAAAATTTAGATACTGCGAAGGCGAAACGTGGACCATATCAGAACCAAAAACTTTGGAGATAAGATCATTGTCAAGATCACACATATTTGCTTTCTCGTTGCCAATACATTCCAAATTCTGTTTTTTCCCTCCTCCTCCACAAGTGCCTACAAAATATAAATGCACTCATTTTTACAGAAATAACAAATTGCAAAACTGATAAATAACAAGTGTATCTGAAAATCTGACAAATAACAAGTGTATTTGCAAAACTGATAAATAACAAGTGTAATTGCAAAAATGATAAATTCAATATAAGATTTGAGCTTCGGCTCGGTTTTAGCACGCCTCAGTTTATGCAAACTGAGCCCCGGCCCCGGCTCAGTTTTGGCACAAACTGAGCCGGTGTTCAGTTTGCGTGAAAACTGAGCCAAGGCTCAGCTTTAGCGCGACTCAATTTGCGCAAAACTGAGCCAAGGCTCACTTTTCGCACGAAACTGAGCCGGTGTTCAGCTTGCGTGAAAACTGAGCTGAGACTCAATTTTAGCGCGACTCAGTTTGCATAAACTGAGTCGGTGTTCAGTTTTCGTGCGAAACTGAGCCGGTGTTCAGTTTTCGCATGAAACTGAGCCGGTGTTCAGTTTTCGCGAAAACTGAGCCGGAGTGGGAGATAAATTCACCCATGGTGCCATTGCTAGCATATTTTCTTGAAAGATGCTGCAATAAATCTACATAGACAACATTTGAAAGACCGAATTAAATATGTCCATGTAGAAACTAACATAAAAGTCCACGAAATGGTAACATACGGCCAGTTCAAAATGTAATGCAGGTAATATTTCTCACTTCATGCAAACTCCAAAACCACATTTGTTGCACTAAACATGATTTGGAACTAAATATCCTTGGATATATGACTGTTTTGATAAAGAAAATGAAGACTTGCCCATATACATAAGCTGAAAGCGTGACATGAAGTTGTCATAGGAACATTTACCAGCATGGTATGCATACATATTCATAAGTATAACGCAACAGGTAAATAAAATTTTCCCTACCCATAAAGACAGAGAAATACCTTGTTGCATCATCCCATATTCATTGAAACGCAATGCATTTTTCATCATTTGGTGGCATACTACAATCATCAAAGCATTGATGAGTGCAAAATTTGGAATTACTCCAACATACATCAAGCTCCACTGCTGAATTTTGCTTCATACTCACTTGGTTTCTAAAAATTCGGTCAACATTAAAATTCCAAATAAATAATCTACAGTTGTTAATCTAGTCACAAAATAGCATTAAAAACTAACCATAAAAGTGGCAGAAATTGCCCTTTCAGCAAACCATCTCATATGCATTGCGCGCTGACAGCTTGATGCTGTCATCACTTAAGCAAACCTTAGAAATGCATTGCGATTGCTGAATCTGCAGAGAAATTAATATTTTGTTAGTAGCTTCGATGATCAATAATGAGCCAGTAGGGATCAACTTACCTGAGCATATAGTTCAACTTATTTTTTAATTTTTAAGATTATTCAGATTACTACTGGTATATGGTTTCTACCGACAAACCAACATGTATTAGACCCACCCTTTCAACTCCTATAAGCACTCTTCAACTTACACATAGTTAATAATTGAAAATTTTTTGTTTAGATTTCAGGTAAGGAATCCATTTTTAAAATAAAAAATTCTCTGGTTTTATGTCAATATCTAATGCATACCATTTGAAAGGTTTGCCTCTGATCTCTGTTTTTGCAATACTAAGCTTAAATGATTTCATTTTAAACATGCAGCAATCTATAACAAATAAGATTCTATTGATGAAAATTATAGTATAATAATTAACACTACTCCATTAATCAGATTGAGAATCAAAACTTACCATATGCTGAACATTTTACATTACAATAATCCATTTATCTCTTACCATATGACTTTGTTCTTTATAATTTGCATATTGATAACTTGTTGGATCAATCGACATATGATCTTAGCACAGGTAAGTATATTACGTACTCCTTGTCAGAAAAATGGAATGATAATTAATCAATTGAACCAAGAAGAAACCAAAGAATAGATAATTATATAGTAGTCAAACAGGAAAATAAATGGGACATTGGATGTGCTGGTTTTGAAAAATAAATAGCAGTTGGACGAATACTATATAAACCTGTGGACAAAGCAATTCATTGTGAGTAATATGTCAAAGTGGAAGATATTTAACCACTTATTAGTTGAAAAAACCATATATCCTTCCAAATTCATAACGCAGTAAAGGCTGGAGCAATAATTGTCAAAAATAAGGCAGACACACTTAACAAAAAATGCAACAATGTAAATTTGGGTAATTTGACTGTAAAGCAATATTAATTAAAAAAGATACATGTACGTAGTGGAAAATTTATGCAGATATTTTGAAAAAAATTCATTATAGGAGTTTATACGGATAAAAGTGCACATACATTACGTTAAACACAATAAGGCAAATAAAAGCAGTATAATGTAGCAATGATGATTTCAATATTTTTGTGATGTATTAATATATTTGGGAGTGAAGATCACGACATTGTTATAGTTACTAATTCTGTATAAGAAGATCCTAAGGTCTGTTACATGCAAGTGCAAGTGGACATCTATGAAATTTAACAACAGAAAAGTTGGTAATATATCATTATCTTATTTCTAAAGCCAGAAAAATAAAATTATAACAGTATTTACAATAAGTTTGAGATGGTGATTCCTATTTAAAAGGAAGAAGCAAATTTAGGTGTGGACCATTTGATCCAAAAATTATCACATTCAAGAAAATATAAAAGTTCAAATAAAGTAAATACTCTAAATAGGAAAAGCACAATAAAATGGCTACCTTCGAGTGATTATCAAATTTGGTATAAGAAGATCAAATTTGTCATCTCCTAACGCTTGAATCTCCTATGCAAAATAATAAAAATGGGATTATGCTGATTGTAATAAACCATGAGGAAAAGATTAGTTATGTTTGTATCATGATGTTTATCCACTTTTGATAGTAAAACGTATGTGGAGTCTTAGATTTTGCGCTGAGATCTGAAATTTAGCTCATGATAGCATGCACCTAATACCAAGTACATGAAAAAATGACGCACAGAAAGGACCCAAGATAAATAAATAGCTAATGGTGATTGGTGCATAATAAGATTTGTGTATTATTAGCATGTAGTTTCCTGTTTTTTTACACATCAGCAACAAAATAGTTGCATTTAGTTTCATACGGAAAAAATACATGGGGCTACTACTTTTCAATTTAAGAGCTTACTTGATCTATGAGATTTAAAAAATATTTATTGTATCAACAATTTTTTAAGACAGTTTGACTCTGAATTTTAATTACTGTTATGAGTTATGTTATTTAAAAAAATGCATTGGAAATCACACGCCTAAGTGCTTTAGTCAAAACAAAATGACAACCAATGAACCTATGGTTTTTACAAACTGTTGTGAGATTTAGCCTGAGCTTCTTCACAGACTAATATTACAAAACAATGATAATTACTAAATTATGCTATAAGACATCACAAGGCAAATTTCATCATTCATAAATGGAGTTAGGGTTGCATATTTGTACAGCATCTCAACTATTGCCTCAAATGATGCAAATTTCATCATTCATAAACGGAGTAAATACTGCAAAATGTTATTGAGCTGAATATGCATACGACCTATGGCTATTTAAGGAAGATACAAAATATAAGAGTAAAAAGCATAAAAAAATGTGGTTAAGGGAGCTGTGGATAAGATTAAGTAACAAATTATAAAAGTCTTGTCATAGGGGTAGACCTGTAAGTACATTTCATTAAAGCAGGCATGCACACTTAAAAGGAAAAAAATGTATATGTTGAATGTGTTTATAATAATCATTTCTACATGGCCAACAATCCCTGGACGATCTCATTTGGAAAATAAAAAATTTGAAGTGACAAAATTCTTTCTCATAAAATATCGACAAGTAATATCCAAAATACACTTGACACCTATATGTTGGCGATGGACACCGAATTACATATCAATTCATAAGCAACACAGTGGTTACTAATTTAACTACAAATAAGATAAAAGTAAACACAAATATTTTGTAAGGTGTGCAGATTAAAGTAAACACAACACAGTGGTTATAATCTATGCAGAAAATGGTTGGGATAGGCATACAAACCAACATGTTACTATCAGTGGCACCTTGGATACCAAACATGAAAATTACGAACTCATTTTGCGCAACTGAATTATAAACTGAGTTTGAGCAACAGAGTTTGCAACTCAGTTTGCGCAGAACTAAGTTGCGAACTCAGTTTGCGCGCAGCTGGGTTTGCGAACTCAGTTTGCGCACAGCTGAGTTTGCGAACTCAGTTTGGGCGCAGCTGGTTTGCGAATTCGGTTTGCGCGCAGCTGAGTTTGCGAACTCAGTTTGCATGCAGCTAGTGAAAATATAATACGGATTTGCTATTTATATATAGAAGAATAAAGTATATATGTGTGTGTGTGTTTATATGCATACATGTATATGTGTGCATAGAAGAATAAAGTATGTGTGTGTGTGTGTGTGTGTTTATATGCAAATATATATAGAAGAACTACACCTTATAGTGGCAGCCTCAGCCTCCGCCTCTGTCCATCCTCCACCTGAAGCCTGCGCCCCACAGCCAAGTATCCTCCCCTCAAACCTTGAAACCTGCGCATTAAAACCCAACGTGCAACCCTCATTTTCCACGTCCATGGCCAATTTAATCATTTCAGATGCAATATATGGAACCATATAAAAAGTGAAATTGGATCATTAAAAAGATACAATTTAATATAAAGCTTCAGTCAACACAAAACAAAAGCAAAATATATCTCAAAAGCATCAAGATTTAAATATTCTTTCATGCACATGAATTCATAAGCATAATCATTAATATAAAATAAACATTTAAATTAGTGGAGAATTCTTCGCTTCGGGTATGTTTCCTCCCCTACATTACAATCTTTGTTCTCTATAATTTGTACCTAGTAATGGTGTAGTAGGCCAACACCATGTACCATTTTATTATTCTTCTTATCTATATCGTTATTTTGACAATAAGAATATCAGCATTTGCATTATCAGTTTCTTGTTCCTTTTCACTGCCCATGATATTTCTATGCATTTAGCAATCGGTTGAGTTAACATGGTCATTATCTATGGTTAGGTGAATCTTGATGCCTCTTGGTCTGAATCCATCAATGACTTATTGTACCATAATTTTATATAAAAAAATTAGTAGTATTTCATTATTGTTGTCAATTCTTACTTTTGTAGTTTTTGAATTAAATTTAGTTGTTTAACAGCAAAGCATTTATCAAAAAATATATTTGCATCGGGCGTGGCTGACTCCAACACATAACATTGGATGTATATGCAGAAAGCTCAAAGCATGAAAATTACCTGAGTAAAATAAATAAATTCAATCAGAAAGTTTGTAGAAGAATAACCGATTTGAATGATGTATAACTCTTATGTGGAAACTCTTGCATCATTCTACTCATTTGTATGCAACGTGAAACTCTCAGACCATCACCTAAGAGAGAAAATGATAAATGATAAGGAGTTATTGTGCTATCAGTTTTCCCAAATCTATATCGTGACTAAATGAACAGGCATGTCTTCTATTCATAAACGCAGTTTATATTAGATCAGCGGTTATTAATGAATAATGGATATAAATATATAAGTAAATATTTACTGACCTATAAATAAAAAGCTTATGTAAGTATAGCAGCAGATTCATAGAATTGTTACAGTGTTTTCAACAACTATTAAATATACAGAAACAATTATGCATGAATAAATCGATCAAAATTTTTTATTAAGGCGAAAAAATATTCACTAACCTATTGAATGAATTATGCAGTCTAGACTAAGTGTCCCAGGAACTCCAATTAAGCGTGGTCCACAAAAATTCAGAGGTTTAGATGAAATACAATATAAATGATCATTTATAATTTATAGGTCTCCTGATCTTGAAAAATCATTTTCATAAGAAAAAGTAACTTAATGTGTGTCGATTCATACACATTCAAACCATTTTAAAAAGGTCTGCAAAACATATAGGAAATTGAACGAAGAAAAGGTAGTCATAAATATACTAGAAATTTTATCCAAGATTAACACTCCAATTTCTAAAATCTGAATATATCAAATGAATTATATTGTTACAATCAATCTAAGTTGAGTTATATATGTGATGCAGAAGATCCAAAACACAAAATCTTTTTCTCAAACTGCATCCATTTCAAATTAGTCCAAACACAGGATAAAGAAAGTTTCAAATTTAAATTTTAAGGCATATACGGTTATCCAAAAAAATAGTTATAACTTTATCATAAACAAGTTAGAAATCTATAAGGCTATGCTGTTAAGATTGGTGGTAAAGAGAAGTACACTAATGGTAAAAGGTAGAAAGTTAGTTGGAGCATTTTATGAAACATTTTATATGCGCTGCATAAGAATATCACTAAAAATTAAAACCAAGCGTGTTATAGAAAAATCTGCAAAAATTCCTTACTGAACATCAAAATATGGATGAAACATTGAAAAAAGTCAACGTCAATTCGTACAAACTCATTATCAGTAGTTTATCTGAAATTATATAGTTGTTCTACAAAAAATAATAAGATTTAACCAAATTACAATGATTTAGAAAGCGTGAAATTACCTTTAAGAGGAATAAACTGACATACCAAGGATTATTATACGATTCACCTTTGCAACTTCGTATCTGTAATAGGAAGAGGATAAGAACAACCAAATAAATTTGAGGATAAAATACAAAAGTACAGTATAAGATTTGCACCGAGAAATTGAGCCGCTGACCGGAGATAGACTCGCAGCTACGTTGATGTCGATCTAGGAGAACGACTGGCGCTAGCTATTAGATGGAATCTGGAGTCGCTTTGAACGGTGAAGTGCCGAATCGCCGGCGGAGAAACTAAAAAATTGAAATTGAATCACTCTGAGTGCCAAAGAGGAACCCTAGTTAATTGTGAGATTGTGCGGCCAACTTTTTTCTTTAGAGCAGTTAAGTGTCACGAGGCAAAAATATAAAAGAAAATATAAAATAGTCCAGCTTTTAAATGACTTAGTGACCCTTCCAACACTTTTTTATGTTATGAGTTAAAGTTTTATTTTTACCAACACACTTTCATATATGCTAACACTTTTTATTGTTGTTACCCTATAACACTTACAAGTGTTAGCCATTGAAAAATATATGTGTTGTAAAATGACCAATTTGGTGTAGTGATGGCTATGTGGGTCGCTCCCATTAGGGTGTATAATCACCTATCTAGAGAAAATCCTATTTACTTCTTTAATCTATATTCGATGCTGTCCCTTTTCGGAAGACGGTTGCTGATCCCAATCGTCGGTGATATACAATCGATACACTCAAGCGAAATGAGTGATCGGTCATGTTAGGGCCGGGTTGCAAGACGTTCTTGTTGAATCTAGTGTATTTGTCTCTAGAGATACACTATCGGCAAGTGGTCCCATACCTTGTCATAGTCGGAATCCAATCTCCAATAAGCGCTCGCGGTTTTGATTGTATACTAGATATGTGGACCGTGAGATGCAAGCGTTCCACTAGATTGTTATTTACTTATATTTAGACACTATTATAATATCAAAAATGATACTGATTTCAGAAATGGTTTGGGTTATCGTAAGGTAAAAACCGTCCGTATTTATGTATGGATTTGGTCTTACGATTATCCTTTTCTTTCGAAAAGATTTTTGAACTTAAAAATCAAGTTGGATGATTCCCTTAATACTATGCAAGTTTATCTCACTCTGGTTCACCAGACTGACCCGGTGTTTTGTAAATGCTCGGGTTAGGCCAGGTTGTACAGGTTCAGGTTATCGAATGCTGTGAAGAGACGAGCTGGAGAGGTTCAGTCGTATCATATTATATAGATACTATTCCGCTATGTGTTGTATATGGGAACAGATTATTATAATTGTCCCGTCGTGTGATGTACTCTGATATTGTAAGTATTTGAAAAGCTCTCAATAAAGATTTATTTCTGTATTATATTTTATTCCGCTGTGATGTGAGACTCTGTATTGCGTTGTTTCTTCTTCTTCTATTCTTGAGACGACCCCAAACCCCATACTGACGGCGGCAAGGGTAATCCTTGGGATATAACACATAAACAGATAACAGCAGAACAGAATTAAATAAATACACCAGATAATAAATAATAGAATATACTGGATAAACGTAATCATTAGAGTTTCACAGTATACAGGATCATACTTAGTACAAATACAGTTCAGTTATACATAAATGTCTACAGCAGAAACAAACATAATATGTACATAGGAGCTGAACAGCATAAAAAGAGATAAATAATAGAATCTATCTTCAGCTCCAGCTATCTAGAAAGAGCCAGCTAAACCTGAATACAAGGCTGCCCGTGTAGAAAAAGGGGCACCCGAGTTTGAAAGTGAAACAAACTACGAGTCAGTCATGGGACTGGTATGAGAAATCTACTCTACACATTTAATATATGGCTAATCGCAGGACCACGCCACTTTCGTGGAACGGGTTTACTCCATTGGATTGCCAGTGCTTTAAAAACAAATCTTTCTTTAAACATCACAATGCTTTTTATAAAAAAAAATGAAGCCATTCTAAGACTCAGTTCCCATCACACAATGCAACGCAAACCGGAGGATAGAGATTTACCTTATAATGGCCAAAATATGATTGATACGAAGAAAACAAAAGCATTTGATATTATTACTAGTGTTTATATGTTTCAAAAACAATTTCAAATCATAACTATCAATCATAGACGGCATGGGTACCATATATCATGTCGCCATATATATATATATACAATCAAGACCACACAGTCACGTATTTGGAAATTGGATTTCCCTCATGAACCAAGGCAAAAGATAGTCCTTACCAAATTCGAGACGCTCTAGCCCGTGTCTCAGGATCAGAATGCATCGACCCTTAGAGCGACAGGCCGGTCCACCGATGTGGATTAAAAATTCCTGAACACTACGTTTCCCTGCCCTATGGGGTGTAAATGAGCCAACGAATGACTCCATCGGTCCCGGATCGACCGATATATCCGAGGCGCCTCGCTATCCATCATCCACATAAGTAAAATGCCAGGCCGTGTAAAAACACTGACACAACTCCTAGCTAGAAAGAAATGCATGCCCTCCCTGAGGTCCTTCTCCCATTTTTGGTTCATACCGGGGTGTGAGGCTCGTGAATTCACGTTATACACAAAGCTTCGCCCCACAGGCGGTGCTTTGATCATCACCACAAGACTTTTGCTTTTCAACAGAAGCCCTGATCATTTGCCACTTAGGCATGCCACACTAGCAATTCACGCCATGCGACTGATGTCCATCGATATACAACCTCTGAGCTCGTGCGTTTCATAGAAGGGCGTTAAGCAAAAGAATAAATTCTCCGCAGCCAAACAGATGTATATTTAATAGAGATCAATCAACACAGAATAAAATCCAATGTCAGACACACAGTCCATTTACAAGTCCGTTCTGGGTCTGAACGAAACCGGAGGCGCTATATACCTCGCAAACCCATCGATCACCACGTACGTTTGGACGATCACCACTCATTATCCATATTTCGGGATGTCTCCCAATCAGGACCTCGGTTACCATCCAAACGAGGTGAAGATCTCCGGTCTTCGACCACCGTCTTCATCTTCGATTTCTTATCGTCGATTCAGTTATTCAGAATGGGATAAACCCGGTCTTTCTGAGCAACTCGCGTATATAATTTACAAGAGTTACACAAACACTACTATGCATCATTTCAATTCATTAGTCACTAACTGTTAATCAGTAAGAGAACGATTTCCCAAATATTAACCCCGAAGGCCGAAACCAACATCAGATCAAAATCCAGGAAACCATTCGACTTAGCTAACCTTCAGTTAATTTCTAAATTTCACATCCATATCGTTTATAATATTTTATAGATTTATCGCTATTTTTATTTATTTTAAAATAGCCAATTTATTCAAAACGACGCTTCGGGCCATAACGCGGCCATGGCGCTGTTTTTCTTCAGATCTGATTTACACTTATCTAAAAATCTAGCCGTTGGATCTTCACAAAATTTACATCATTAGAAAGATCTTTTCAAAACGAATCCAGCGGTTCCAGTTTTGGGAAAATCCAACGGTCGGATCTCCAGTTACAATCGTTTGAAGTTTCGATTTCAAAATACGAACTGCAGCGTCGTTATTCGATTAAATATAATTATATTTATATATATACATAAATATAATCGATTCTGGCGCTGTTTTTCTTCAGATTCGAATTAAACATTCTAGACAATCCAACCGTTGGATTTTTACAAAGTTGGTGCCGTTGGATAGATATTTCCAAAGCGAACCCAACGGTTGCGGTTTCGGGAAAATCCGATGGTCGGATCTCCCGCACTAATCGTTTGAAATCACGGTTTCAAAATACGAACTGCAGCTTTGTTATTCGATATATTTCAATTCTATTTATATATATATTGATTCTTCGATTTCAAAACCATTTGATTTTCATACATTTGATAAAATTGATATTTTTATCTAACTGTTTTATATTTCAACACTTCACTATTTTTAACAATTCATGTATATAATAAAAATGTGATTTTTAATGTTAAACAATTTATTTCAAAACACGACTATTTTATATAGTTAATATAGGTGATAAAAATAGGATTTTTATTATAAAACAATTTATTTCAAAACAAGATTATTTTATACATTTCATATTGATGTTAAAAATGGGATTTTTATTATAAAACAATTTCTTTCATAATATGAATACCATTCAACACATAAATTTCAATTCAACGAATGAATTTCGATTCAACACATGAAGGTTTTCTATAGTTTATATAAATAGATAAAAAGGTGATTTTTATATTTAAAAACACGAATACCATTCAACACATGAATTTCAATTCAACGAATGAATATCGATTCAACACATGAAGGTTTTCTATAGCTTGTATATATCGATAAAAAAGGTGATTTTTATATTTAAAACACAAATACCATTCAACACATGAATTTCAATTCAACGAATGAATATCGATTCAACACATGAAGGTTTTCTATACAACAGACGAATATAATTTCAACACAGGAAAATAATTCTACCACATGAATATTATTCAAAATTTCGGCAGCATAACGGCAGGGTAGTTAAAACCGGGACCGTCCCTAGTACGGCTCCTCGCTCTACCTTAAAGCCACGCAGCTTTTGACAATGGGGAATCATGCATCTAGTTCGCACGCAGGCGGCATGTATATTTTTTTCATTTTCACAAACAAATCCTATGTGGTTTCAACCAAATATTTCTCAACCACAAACGGGTATTTTTCAACCACAATCAATCAATATCAACCACAAATAATTCCAATCAACCATTCGCTATCAATAAATTTTCACACCAATCACAACCAATAAATATCGTCCATGGTTTGTGGACGAGGGGCGTGTGTATATATATATATATATATATATATATATATATATATATAGCACTTCACTTCTATTTCAACACATATATAATTTTTACAACGCATATACAACTTATAAATCGAACGTACAACTTATACAATGCTTATACAAGAGGTGTACAACGCTTATATAACTCATACATCGACTATATAATTTATACATCGTCGTTTTCCATATCGTTTATAAATTAGAAATCTCACATTGGGTTCCACTCCACCAAAAATAGCAGAAGGCTCGAAAAAATATGCAGTCTCTTCTAAAATGTAGAAGACGTCCACACGAGTCCTCTTGTTTCACTGGATTTCGACAAGAAACGAAAAAGATATGATTTTTCAAAGTTTGCAATAGTTTAAAGGTGTTAAAACAGTTGAAAATTTTCATATCCGTATACCTCTATTCCTCGTTCAAAACTAGGTTTTGAATTTTCGCTCGATCTGCGAAGTGTTGTCTCGATCAGGTGCTACATCGTCGAAGAGCTACGAACAGCGCTCAGATCGGTGGTAGGCACGGCCAGTTCGGTGGTCGGAGGCGGGGGATCGACGGTGAAGTACGACGACTCTTCCCTGGCGCGATTCTCGAGGTAGACGAGGCGATAGGGGGCGAGGAAGGTATGGATTTGAAGAGTGGAGGATGCTCTTCAAAAGTTCAACTGGGGGTGGAGTTGAAGATGAGCGTGGCTGCCAGAAATCGCCTGGGAAGCGGCAAAAATGTCTTCCGTCGATGACAGGAGAGAAGCGAGGTTTTTTTGATTTTATTTTTATTTTTTAATTATGAAGAAATAATTTGATTGGCCGGGGGGGTTTAAAAAGGGTTTTCTGACACGACCTCCAATCCAAACCCAACGACTGTCGGCCCTAGCGTTTTACCCCCATTCCGAACACAATGGGATATGTTTTGAAGGCCCATTCGACTGTTTCAGCTTGTTTTCCTTCAAATTAAAATATAAAACATTCAATATTTGTTTTGAACGTACATTTCAATTTGTCGGGGCCACAAACTGATCCGAAAAATTCCAGAAAAATAAATCTAGCTATGTTTGGACAATACGGTCCCAACAAAACTAGTTTCGTTGAATTCTGAGACCGTTTGCAAAATGGCCCATTTCTGGTCGATCCAATTTAACTGTAATTGACCAAAACACATTTTCCTTTGCCACGCTCACATACTAGCTTCAAAAATTATGAAATTTGAAACCTAGCAATAACTTCTCATCCCGGATCCAACAAAAGTGGTTTCGTCGAATTCCGAGGTCATTTGCAAAATGGCCAATTTCACGGGCTATGTAATTCCATAGCAACCTTTCTGAAAATTCATTTGGCCATAACTTTTGCTTTCCGCTATGAAACTTCGATTTTTCAGATTCGTTAGAAAGGTATTCACTAACAGATTTAAATATTTTTGGTTTCACTCAAATCCGTTTTGTTTTGCACCCGGCACAGTCAGTCAAAGTTTGAATTCAAATTTTGAAACTACCGCGCCATTTCAGGCCTTGTTTATAATTAGAATTAATTATATTCATTTTCAATGTCGTTTCAAACTTACCTTTCATTGCTATTATTTAAAATATTTATTTTAAATGCTTAAAATCCACTAAAATAGCCAATTTAAAAAATTTTAAACTGGTTCAGATTTTCCGGGTCGTTACAATTCTAATATTTCTTTCTTATCTCACCCTCTAATTTCTTTCTAATAACGCTCCAGTGTTTTCGGTGCCTGGAGGGTCGGCATGAGTTACAGTAAAGTTATTTATGTCGATTTTCGGAGCCGAAAATCCTTTGGTTGTTAAACCAATTCCAATTAAATATTTTATTTAAATTAATTAATTTAATAATTCCACTTAATCCAACTCTTAATCATTCAACTAATTTCGGCTCATTTACATATAATCTGAATTCTCTTTATAAAATCATTTATAAACTTTATATAATACATAATAAATAATGAATATTTGTTTTCCTTTTTATATAACTTTAATTCCAATTTATAGACTAAAAATCTTTTTTCAGTTATAAAACAAATTTTATAATTTCATTACCGTCGATTCACTTGACGGTAAATCAACATTTATAAAACGATTGATTTATAGGCCATATGCTGCCAATTACCCGACCAATATTGTCCATTGGTTAATAACAAAAAAAACGTTAAACTTAGATTCAACGATCAATAATCAAATCAAACATCTAATCAGGTTGGTCAAATAGTTCATATAATGTGATATGAAAATAAATAATAAATTTGAGGAGTCCCGTTGGATTCCTCCAACCTGTTTGTCCCTGCATCCAAATACGTTACATCACTTTCAATTCAATAAACAGATATAATATTTAACAGTAAACAAATCACAGTAACCCAAGCATAAATATTTTGATTTAGTATGTTTATATTATTATAAACGTAACCAACAAGGTAAGTTACCTTGTTCGGAATTAATCGTTAAAATAACAATTATATTTCAGTTAAATTAACTAAAGATAAATCAATCAAGCCATCCAACATATATAAATAAACATGTAGCACACAACAAATAATTATCAACCATAGCACACAAATAAATTCCGACTTATATAAAATATAAGTGGGTAAAAACTGAGTGAGTAAACTCACTTTAATTTCGTCCATCGTTGAAGCGGTTCGGTTACCGTTAAATTAAACATGTGTTTAATTTAACTGTAGATTCTAGCTTTTTCCGGCATTGCCTAAATTATTTCCACAATGTTGTATTCCGATATGGTTCTTGTGCAACGTATTCTGCTCCATTCAGTTGACCTATGTATAAGTTATAAAATTTAAATATTTATGGTTTAATTAAGTATAATGAACTACTTCATAAATTATAAAACATTAATTACTTTCTAACGCTAGCTGATCATTTTCTCTGGTTAAAGGATATGGGTCCAGTCTATTACTATCACATGCTGCCTCCATGCAGGCATACTCACCACCCTGTTGTTCAAAACAAAATGCCAACCCCATTTCATATTATTTGGTCCACTCCTAACACCACGCACTGACCAAAGTTGGGCTGCCACTAAATAATTTTTTTTTCTTATAAGAAGTAAACCCCAACTGGTCCGGCCCACTTCCTGATAGCCCACACCCCCTACCGCGTACACCTTCTTCCCCTACCAGATTTTTCAAACCCATCTCCTTCACGCAAAAAGGAAAACCGCCTTCAAGCCTTACCATGTCCAACATGTTGTGTACTGTTGCTCTTCTATTGTTCCCAACTGCAAACTCTCCACAGTACCCCACCGTTGCTTCCCTTTAGTCCATCACCATACGTGTGTCAACCACCACCACTTCTATATACAAATGAGCCCAACATTTCATTCATCTTCCTCATTCAGGAAGGAACTACTTCTCCCCTTTTTTCAAACGTAATCCGAGCAGAAACTCACCCATGTTGTGTCCTTAGACCCTTTTCTATTTTCGCTCCCCATTTATCTTAATCTTCACACAAGAATTGCTCCTCTCTTTTTCATACATATACATATATATATATATATATATATATATAATGGTTCGTTTCTGATGTGAGGAAGGAAAGGCCAAGCGCCATGGTATAAAGTAAAGAAAGAGATCGTTGAAAACTGGATGGAGGCATACTACCTTTTTCAGTTGTTACTGAGAAGAAAACGTAAAAAAAATGGGAATGCTTCGATTTCTCTCTTGTTGAAAACGAAACAAAATGAGGAAGTCAGTGTATATTTATATGGGTGAGAAGTTTTAGATTGGAACAACGTCCATCGAATAGCGTAGAATAGGTATAGTGGCTAAAAACTAGCTGAACCAAAATTTCACTTCTTTAGAAATATAGGTACTTTGGGTTTACCTACTCTTAAGCATGAAGTATCCTCTCTTTTATATTTATTAATTATTTCTATTCTTATTAGGTGTGCAGAAAATTTGTTTTAGGGTAACTAGCTGTGTTTTTTCTATGTCACAAGATATTGGGTAGCTAAAAAGAGAGGATATGGACAATACACTGCATGGTAGGGGATAGGGTAGGTGTGTAATTGGAAACACAAAGCTGCTATGTGTGATATAGACAGTAGCATACGTAGATTAAGTAGGCTGTGCATAGGAAAATAGTGGCTGACGAAAAAGCATGTCGATAGAGGCTAGGGGGTACAATTACTTAAGCAGGAAGTATTTCTTTACAGAGGTCTGGCCTCGCAAGGCATGTGTACGTACAAACTTTAGGTTAGCTGTGTATAATAGGGTGTTAGAACTTAGGCATGTGCACATCAAATACATAGAGTAGGCTGTGATGAGCTTTCCTTTCGTTAGGCGTAGCTATAATGACTAGGAGTGCAGCGTACACTTTTTCTTAAGAATGAAGTGTTTGGGTTTTTCTTTTATTTTATCTTACTTTACTTTTACGGTCCTTTTATTCATACCGCTAACTGGCGATGAGAACCGACGCACCGTTGTTTACGATGAACGCTATATATTTGTATCGACACACGCATACCCCAAAGGAAATAAAACAGGCACACTGCTGTGTCTCAACGTTCCGTTTCCAATGGAAATAATTTCACTGAAAGCAGACTCCGCTTGCACAATGGCATTATTTTAATTTACCGGTTCCTCTTAAAATTTTATGTGCCGATAAAACAATTCCAATTGGCTCCAAACTAGATATGTAACAATAATTAATTATATGTATTCCAATAAAATTCGTTTCGTCGAAAACGGAGGTCATTTGAAAAGACTGTTATTTCAAAGACCTATATAATATTGATATATTAAAAATAATTCAATTTAAAATAACAATAAATTATTTTTATCGTATATATCCATAAAATATTAGACAACTTTAAAATAAGTCAATATATATTTTAAAACTCCAATATTTACGGTTCCGGTTTAACCGATATTCAAATTATATAAAAAACCCCTTGTATTTTATCAAATAAGCGTTCTTGTTTATTAACGAATTCCATAGCGACTATTTAAAAAATTTAATTGGACATAACTAACAATATATAACATGAAATTTCCATTTTTCTCGTCCATTAGAAAAATATAATCAAATCGATTCCAACATTTCTTGTTTCACAGAATTCCGACTTAGAACGAATTCTGTATATTCAATTGAAATTCTACGAACTACCGTGCCCTTTCAAGTTCAATTTATAATTATATATAAATTAAACGTTTTAAACTTCGTTATATAAACGAATGTATATTATAAATCGTATATAATTCGAAATCAATATTTAAAATAATAAAATATATTAAATATCTGACTACCGAAAATACAGGGCGTTACATTCCTTCCCCTTTAAAAGAATTTGGTTCCCGAAATTACTATGGTAGAAAAAATGTCACAAACCAAAATTATTAACTTTTATAAAATCCAATTTATAATAAATTGGAAACCAAATTCATTATTACAAATAAAATTTTCAAAAATATAGAAAATTTTCAAACACTTTAAATTTTTGGAAAAATTCGGCAGAGTCTCCCCTGTAAAGAGGGACTTCTGCGATATTACGGGATCAACAAACATATATACATGGTCGGAAAACAAAATTCAAAAACCCAAAAAATTATATTTTCTTGTAGGCGTATCTTATACGAGTGCTATCGAGTATATTGGCTCAATTTATTGCAATATATTCAACCAGAATCACCCTCAAGCCCTCATGGCACCTGTACTCAACTCAATCCACCATGTAAATAATATATGATATTCTAAATACATTTCCATTATCCACCCGTATAAATATACAGATTAATAAAATTCAAACATACAACATCATTTTGTCTGTAAATAGGATTTAATCATTAATCATATTTGATTCATTCAAATATTATACTGGAATTTTGTTCTCAGTTCTTTTAACTCCTTTTAAACTGCTGATGAATACATATATCCAATCAATCTGACACACGATCAACAATCATTTAATAACCAATGCACACCAATAATCAATGCACAACCAACTTAACCAAACCTTTCAATTTTCATTAACTATTGATATTCAATATCCATATTTATATTTACTTGGATTTTCATATTTAAATATCAATCGATAATACCCGATTGATTTCCATTGAACTTTATTCATTAAATTTCCAAATTTTAAATCATTCTTATTTAATTACAATATCCAAATCCATTATTGGATCAACTTCACTCGACCAAGTTAACTTCCAATTCATATTCAGTTTTACTTATTAATTTTCTAGTTAGATTATTTCCACTTCACAATCCAAATTCCTGATTCATTTGAATTTCTACTTGAAATTCTCATTTACTAATTTCATATATGAAACTTCCTAGTTATCAAACTAGTCAAACTACTTAATTCGATTTGAACTCCATTTGAATCCATCAAACACACCAACATATCAATAATTTGAGAAAATTGTTTCTTTTACATATAAAAATATATTTGGGCATAATTATTTCATTTATCCACTTTACAAAATAGTATCGTGTCCATTTCCTGTTCAAAATCGAACCGATCAAATAACACAATACCAAAACATTTTTATAAAATATACAAACACGCTCTCATATATATACACTCAACCCAATCTAGGGTATTACTAACCCCATCTCTATCGAGTTACGCCACAAAGCCAAGTTTGTTACTAAACCTTGTGCTCTGATACAACTATAACGACCCGGGGAATCCCACGCCCGAATTTCGACAATAATACATAAAAACCCGTATTACTTGCCTGAACTCAAGTATTGAACACACCAGATAGTTATTGAAAGAAATTAGAGGGTGAGATAAGAAAGAAAGAAACAATAGAATATAAGAAGAAGAACAACAACACATCATTTCCAGAGTCTCACATCGCAGTGGAACAAAATATAATATGGAAATAAACTTTATTGGGAGCTTTGAAATAAATACTTACAATCATCAGAGTACATCAACTCATCTGGACAGTTACAGTGACCTGTCTCATATATAACACACAGCGGAATAAATATCTATCATACGTCTGAACTCTCCATCACGTACGTCTTCTTGCAATTCGTATTATCCAAATCTAAACCTGCACAACCCGGGCTAACCCGAGCATTACAAACGTCGGATCAGTCTGGCGAACCAGAGTGAGAAAACTCGCTAAGTTTATAAAATCATCCAACTTGATTTTTAAGTCAAAAATCCTTTTGAAAGAAAAGGATAATAGTAAGACCAGCCCACACATAAACACAGACGGTTTTTACACTACTATAACCCAAATCATTTTTGAAATCGTATATTTTTCTGATTTTATAATAGTGTCTAAATACAAGTAAATAGCAATCTAGCGGAACGATTGCATCTCACGCTCCACATATATAGTCTACAATCAAAACCGCGGGCGCTTATTGGAGGTTGGATTCCGACTATGACAAGGTATGGAACCACCTGCCGATATTGTATCACTAGAGGGAAATACACTGGGTTCAACAAGAACGTCTTGCAACCCGGCCCACACATGACCGACCACTCATCTTGCTTGAGTGTATCGAATGTATATCACCAACGGTTGGGAGCTACCCACCGTTTCCCGAAAAGGGATAGCATCGAAAATAGATTAAAGAATGAAATGGATTTTCTCTAGATAGATGATTATACACCCTAATGGGAGCGACCCACATAGCCATGCCGCCTTCTCGATTTTTGTCTTATTTCAGTTGGTGAGGCTTGAGTTTATAATTGTCTTAACATATGACCACCATTCACTTTGAATGCCACATCGTTAGATCCGCCAAATCACTAGTTGACATTCACAAAAATATTCTGGGTGTTTATGCTAAGAGAAGGTATCTTCTCTGCCACCTACAGAGATACCTTTGTAAAAATCAACGTACGTGATTCTTAATAAATACTCTGTCAGACATTCGTCCATACTAGTCATCCAGGAACAGGATGAACCAAAGGTACCCTCCTACCATATCTTAGGAATCACTCTATAGATCAGCGGCGAGTAGTCCTTGCAAATCCGTAGATTTCAACCATGACAAAACCAAAATATATATCTGGTTATAAATTATAGATTTAGTATATATATAGTAGACTTCGAAAAATATAGGAGTTGACCAGAGATAAAAATAATCCTTCTGTTTTATGAAGATATATGGTCTTCAATGGCTCCGTCTTGATCAGTATCTGATATCTTCTCGAACTTGCATTTGTTGGTCGAAATGGTTTTCGAATATAATTCGATCCCGGTCTTTATATACCAACAATCGTATGGGTCAGATTTGATAGTCGGTTATATAACTATCAAATAAACAACCATTCAACCATAAAAATAAAATGTATTTAATGGTTCTGTATTCAGCATCATTTGGCCTTTTTAATTTAAAACAAATTAAAACTTCTTAATCTTCCAATATTTTAAAACACATAATTACCTCGTATCTTATTATAAGAATATTCGCAAAACCATTTTTAAACCACTTTAGAATTAATTCATATGTATATAATCCAAACACTTCAATCAAATCCCATATAAAAACGTCGTTACAAAATCTCTTTGATTTTCATTACTGGGAAACAGAACAAGCATTTATTTCCTTTTCAATAAACCCATTCAACTCATCCCATTAATTTCTTTACTTCATAAATATCGTTATATTTTGACCAAATCTCATTTTATTTCCTTTACATTGAAAATATCATTTATTTATATTCTCAACAGTCTTTTAATTCCCTTTACTTAACACCTTATCGATCCATACTATTCCCCTCAACCATTTCCTGTTTTAAAAACCTCATTTCAATCCCATGCTTTCACTTAATCTCATTATTAAGTATCATCACTTAAAATCGCCATTTTTAGCCTCATGCCTTTTTTAAACCTTATTTATGCAACTGTGGTTTAATATGAAACCCTTTTTATCGCGTTTCCCCTTTAGTTCAACCATTAAATAAAACATTTATTCAAGTTATCGTATTAGTTCAGAATTTCTTTTATAACTTTGTTATAAAACTTGGTTCAATATAACTCATCCCTAACCCCTTTTCAAATCTTAACCACATTCCATTCCAAATGGTTAACTTACTTAAATGTATATCATTTAAGAAATAATTACTTAAATTATTATTAATTAAAATAATAATTTACTTCATCATTAACTACCCAAGAAGTAGTTAGTTTATTTATTAACCAAATAGATAATAAAGTTTTCTATTGAAAATCTTATCAAAATTTAACAAATATTCGTTAAACTGTTTCATTAGATTTATTTAATATTAAACTAAATTAATTTAATAATCAACACCAGTTAAAGCGGTCAACTTAGTCAATTCAAAATATGGTTATCTCCTTAACCAATTCCGATTGAATATTTTATTTAAATTAATTAATAGTATAATCAATTTAATAATTCCACTTAATCCAACTCTTAATCGTTCGGCTAATTTCTGCTCATTTACATATAAATCTTATTAATATAACAATTCTTTTTGTAAAATCATTTATAAACTTTATATAATAAATAATAAATATTTATTTTCCTTTTTATATAACCTTAATTCCAATTTATAGATTAAAAATCTATTTTCAGTTATAAAATAAATTTTATAACTTCATTACCATCAATTCACTTGATGGTAAATCAACATTTATAAAACGACTGATTTTTAGACCATATGCTGCCAATTACCCGACCAATATTGTCCATTGGTTAATAACAAAATAAACATTGAACTTTGATTCAACGATCAATAATCAAATCAATAATCTAATCAGGTTTGTCAAATAGTTAATATAATGTGATATGAAAATAAACAATAAATTTGAGGAGTCCCGTTGGATTCCTCCAACCTGTTTCTCCCTGCATCCAAATATGTCACATCACTTTCAATTCAATAAACATATATAATATTTAACAATAAATAAATCACAGTAACCCAAGCATCAATATTTTGATTTAATATGTTTATATTATTATAAACGTAACCAACAAGGTAAGTTACCTCGTTCGGAATTAATCGTTAAAATAACGATTATATTTCAGTTAAATTAACTAATGGTAAATCAATCAAGCCATCCAACATATATAAATAAACATGCAGCACACAACAATAATTATCAACTATAGCACACAAATAAATTCCGACTTATGTAAAATATAAGTAGGCAAAAACTGAGTGAGTAAACTCACTTTGATTTCGTTCATCATTGAAGCGGTTCGATTACCGTTAAATTAAACATGTGTTTAATTTAACTGTAGATTCCAGTTGTTTCTGGCATTGCCCAAATTATTTCCACAATGATGTATTCCTCGATATGGTTCCTGCGCAACGTATTCTGCTCCATTCAGTTGACCTATGTATAAGTTATAACATTTAAATATTTATGGTTTAATTAAATAAAATGAACTACTTCATAAATTATAAAACGTTAATTACTTTCTAACGCCAGCTGATCATTTTCTCTGGTTAAAGGATATGGGCCCAGTCTATTACTATTGCATGTTGCCTCCTTGCAGGCATACTCACCACCCTGCTATTCAAAAAAAATGTCGACCGCCATTTCATATTATCTGGTCCACTCCTAACACTACGCACTGACCAAAGTTGGGTTGCCACTAAATAAATTCTTATTTTTTTCTTTTTTTATATAAGATGTAAAGCCCAACTGGTCCAACCTACTTCCTGATAGCCCACACCCCCTACCGCGCACACCTTCTTCTTCCCCTACCAGATTTTTCAAACCCATCTACTTCGCACAAAAAGGAAAACATATTGTGTACTGTTTCTCTTCCGTTGTTCCAGATTGCAAACTCTCCACAGTACCAAAAATGAACCCGCCACCATCCTTCACCATGCATGCTATTCCACCGTTGCTTCCCTTCAGTCCATTACCACACGCATGTCAACCGCCACCGCTTCTATATACAAATGAGCCCAACATTTCATTCATCTACCTCGTTAAGGAAGGAAATCCTCCTCCCTTTTTTTTCAAACGTAATCCAACAGAAACTCACCCTTGCTGTGTCCTTCGACCCTTTTCTATTTTCGCTCCCCATTTGCCTTAATCTTCACGCAAGAATTGCTCCTCTCTTTTTCATACATATATATAATGGTTCGTATCTAATGTAAGGAAGGAAAGGCCAAGCGCCACGGTATAAAGCAAAGAAAGAGATCGTTGAAAACTGGGTGGAGGCGTACTAACATTTTCAGTTGTTACTGAGAAGCAAACGTAAAAAAATGGGAATGCTTCAATTTCTTTCTTGTTGAAAATGAAATAAAATGAAGAAGTCAGTGTATATTTATATGGGTGAGAAGCTTTAGATTGGAACAACGTCCATCGAATAACGTAGAATAGGTATAATGGCTAAAAACTAGTTGAACCAAAATTTCACTTCTTTAGAAATATAGGTTCTGCGGGTGTACCTACTCTTAAGCATGAAGTATCCTCTCTTTTATATTTATTTATTATTTCTATTCTTATTAGGTGTGCAGACAATTTGTTTTAGGGTAACTAGCTGTGTTGTTTCGATGTTACAAGATATTGGGTAGCCGAAAAGAGAGGATACGGACAAACACTGCGTGGTAGGGGATAGGGTAGGTGTGTAGTTGGAAACTTAAAGCTTTTGTGTGTGATTTAGACAGTAGCATACGTAGATTAAGTAGGTCGTGCATAGGAAAATAGTTGCTAAAGAAAAAGCATGTCAATAGAGTCTAGGGGTACAATTACTTAAGCAGGAAGTATTTCTTTACTTAGGTCTGGCCTCGCAAGGCACGTGTACGTACAAACTTTAGGTTAGCAGTGTATAATAGGGTGTTAGAACTTAGGCATGCGCACATCAAATACATAGAGTAGGCTGTGATGAGCTTTCCTTTCGTTAGGCATAGCTGTAATGACTAGGAGTGCAGCGTACCCTTTTGCTTAAGCATGAAGTGTTTGGGTTTTTCTTTTATTTTATCTTACTTTACTTTTACGGTCCTTTTATTCGTACCGCTAACTGCGATGAAAACTGACGCACCATTGTTTACGTTGAACGCATATATTTGTATCGACACACACATACCCCAAACGAAATAAAAAAAGCATACCGCTACGTCTCAACATTCCGGCTCCAATGGAATTAATTTCATTGAAAGTAGACTCCGCTTGCACAACGACATTATTTTAATTTATCGGTTCCCCTTAAAATTTTACGTGCTGATAAAACAATTCCAATTGGCTCCCAACTAGAAATGTAAAAATAATTAATTATACGTATTCCAATAAAATTCGTTTCATCGAAAATGGAGGTCGTTTGAAAAGACTGCTATTTCAAAGGCCTATATATATCGATATATTTAAAATAATTCATTTTAAAATAACAATAAATTATTTTTATCGTATATATGCGAATAAAATATTAGACAACTTCAGAGTAAGTCAATATATATTTTAAAACTCCAATATTTACAGTTCTGGTTTAAATGATATTCAAATTATATAAAAATCCCTTGTATTTTATCAAATAAGCATTATCGTTTATTAACGAATTCCATAGCGACTATTTAAAAATTTGAATTGGACATAACTAAAAATATATAACATGAAATTTTCATTTTTCTCTTCCATTAGAAAAATATAATCAAATCGATTCCAACGTTCCTTGTTACACAGAATTCCGACTTAGAACGGATTCTGTATATTCAGTTGAAATTCAAATCACAAATTACGAACAACCGCGTCCTTTCGAGTTTGATTCATAATTATATGTAAATTAAATGTTTTAAACTTCGTTATATAAACGACTATACATTATAAATCCATATATAATTCGAAATCAATATTTAAAATAATAAAACATATTAAATATCTGACTACCGAAAATACGGGACATTACACTTTTGTGCATCTATTCGGAATAGTTGCGCACTTGTGTGCATCTATCCAGAAGAGTTGCACACTTGTCTGCATCTATCCAGAATAGTTGCACACTTGTGTGATTTATCAGAAGAGATGCACGCTTGTGTGATCTATTCATAATACTTACTTTTATGCAAATAATACGAAATGTTGCATATTTGAATGACCAAAATATTTAGAATATTTTCATACTTGTATGCAAGTATTCTTAATAGTTGCATGCACATATGCAAATATTATGAACATTTACATATTTGTAAGAATATATTTTGAATACTTTCATAAATTTATGCAATTTTTTCAGATAGTTGCATACAGAACTGAAAATATTTGCGGTATTAATTAAACAGGCGTTGCTTCCTTTCTTTTTAGGATTTACAAGGGAAGGAAATAAAAGTGCTGAAACAAGTTGTTGAAAAATATGAATAATACAAAGCATTTTATAAAAAAAAAGGAAAAAAACTTAAGGATTTGATAACAAAATTAAAACTAGAAAATATGCAGCTAAAAGATGAGAATTCAAGGTTAAAAATTAGAGTACAAGAACTTACTACTGACACATCATCAAAATGTACTGAAGAAGAACAACTTCAAATAAAAGATAATGAAAGTGGGAATGATGAAGACAGTGAATGTAATGATGAAAATGGAGAGGAAGAAGACCAGGAACAAGATGAAATGAATATTAACCAAGATAGTGTGGAAACTGAAAGTGGAGAGGAAGAAGACAAGGAGAAGAAGGATGACCGGGTCGATAAAAATGATGACAAAAACGATAAAATCGATGATGATAAAGGTCATAATGAGGATAAAAGTGATAATGAACATAATTTAGGTGAAACCGAAGGGGAGCAGAATAAATTTGATCAAAAGGAAGATAAAGAAAAAGAGGAGCAAGATAAAGATAGGAAAGACAGTACATAAGATATTGATAAGATTGATAACATGGAAATAGATGTAGAGAAGAAGAATGATGATGATGATAAAGTTGATGAAGACAGTACACGTGGTGTTGAAAAGGAAGATGTCGATAAAGTTGATGAGGAGGGACACAATGATACTGATATGAATGATGATGAAAATGCTAGAAAATCGAATGAAAGAAAAGAGTAGGAGAAGGAACAGGTGCAAGAGAAACAGTTGAAGAAGAAACTTAAGTAGGACAAGGAGAATGACAAGTAGCAGGAATAGGTGAAGGATAAGCAGCTGGAAAAGGAACATGATCAGGAAAAGGGGAATGTTGAGGAGCAGAAAAAGGAGCAGAAATATCAAAGTGTAGAAAAGTAAAATGGTATAAAAAATTTGTTTCTAATGGTACTAGCAGTTTCTACAATTTTTCACCAAAAGTGATGTTATACCTGATATTAGTCTCTATTGCAGGCAAAAAAAAATACAGAACTAGTGGATGTAGATGACGTTGACATCGAACCAAGATCCGTAGAAACGCGTATTGGAACAAAACTGAAGATTAGAAAGTTTACAAATTTTACGAACCTAGAGGAGCATCAGATCAATCAACTGGAAGAAGTTTTTACAGTGTCTGGCCTAAGGTAAAATTACTGAAAAATTTAAACAAATTTTATATTGAATTCAAATATTGCTCAATATGAAGCAATAAATTGAAAACAACTGCATAAATGTATGCATTTAATCGGATTAGTTGCATTGTTGTTTTGCAAATATTCATAAAATCTGTTTAAATGTATGCAGATATTCATAATAGTTGCATAGTCAAATGCAGATGTTCATTATAGTTGCAAACATGTATACAGGTATTAAGAATAGTTGCACACATATGTGCAAATATTCTCAAAAATTGCATATATATATATATATCCAGTTATTCAGATTAGTTGCATAGATTACTAGTACTATAATTCTATAAATTCTTTATAAAAAATTGAATTTTTTCAGGGGAGAAACCGGCACTACCGTAAAACTCCCCTAGTGTACCTAACCCGGTCCGCGGGGTCATCAGGCTTATGCACATGGTAATCCCCCTTATTTGAACTAAAGGACATGAGGTGGAAATCAAACCCTCTCCCTCTTACAGGGGAGCTAGGAACCCCCACCACCCGCACTAGAGTTGCGAACTCTATAAATTCATTAATTATATTACATAAATTTACAACAAAGGTGCATACTTAAATGGTGAAGATGACATATGCGTTGTTGGAGTTTCATTGGCTGATTTTATAGTTGGAAAAATCATAGATGCATAGGTTTCAGCATAATTAAATAGTAATATAGTTACAATAATTCCATTAATATTTTGAAATATCAGCATGTACTCAGTTATCAGTAACAAATACAATATACTAATTTTAATAGATAATAGACTGGTTCACACACGAGCTACGGAAAAATAGTCTGGAAATTATATACATCAAAACTAGTGCTTCTGTAAGTGTTTATTTATTTTGCACATGAATTTTCTTATAACATTATAAATTTTGGTCACTAAAATGTACAATTACAGGCACTTCTGGTGAATGAATCAATGGGTCAAGTAAAAGAATTGATGGATAAACGAGTGGAAGAAGGCTATGATCTTTGCACAAAAATATTCATTTCTATCCACAGTGGTAAGCATTTTTCATTATTAGAATTTGCAAAAGAAGAAAGAAGATGGATTCATTATGACTCAAATAAACCACGCTGTGAAGGAAACCTCCAAAGATCAACTAGAAAATGGTATGAAAATTGGTATCCAAACTGTTAGCAGTAGTTTTATATACATATATATGTGTGTGTCTGAGTTTTTTTTGTTAAATAGAGCTCACATCAACGCTTTGGTGAAAAGTTACAATTATCAAAAACACAATCAAATTGAATTTTCTAATTGCCCACAACAAGGTCATACGTAAGTAAATAAATTCAAAATATTTGCATACTCATATGCACTTTTTAAAAATTGTTGCATGCTTGTATGCAGATATTATAAATAGTTTCATACCAAAAACAAATATTCATCCTACATTTGTTGATGTTTACAATTTTTGCAGCGTCGACTGTGAAATGTTTGTTATGAACATAATGAAACAACGAAGTGACAATAAAGAACTCGATAAAAATGATGAAATTTACACTGCTGAGGTATTGATATACAACGAGCTGTGCTTGCGTATGAAATTCTCAACTGCAAACTATATAATTGGACTGTAAAAGAAGACCTGACATAGAAGTATCTGCTATCAACTACAAACTTGACTGATTAAAATTGTAAAAGTTGGTGTTTAGAATTCTTGTAACCATGTTTACTGATATTCTATTTTTGGACTACTGGGACATGATTATGCAGTTTTTAAACTGAATTATGTGGAATTTTATGTACTGAATTAAGTTCTTTTGATTTTACAAGATATTAAGAAATGTTGTTTACTTGTGTACAGTTATTCAAAATACTTGCTTACTTTTATGCAGATATTACGAAATGTTGCATATTTGAATTGCCAAAATATTCAGAATAATTTCAAACTTGTATGAAAGTATTCTTATTACTTGCATACACATATGCTAATGCTCTGAATATTTGCTATGTGAATATATTTTGAATACTTGCATACATTTATGCTGTTTTTCCAGATAATTGCTTACATAGCTGCAGATATTTGTAGTATTAATCAAACAGAGGTAGTTACCTTTGTTTTTCAAAATATTTGTTGTATGAACATAACTGCAAAAGATTTATGGAATTGATAACAAGATTAAAACTGGAGAATAGGAAGATAAAAGAAGAGAATTCAAGATTAAAAAAGGGAACAAAGATTCAAGGCTTAAAGAGAGTATGCATATACACGGAATATTTGCATACTTGCATGCACATAATAAAAATAGTTTCATACTTCCATCCAACAATTAAGAGTAGTTGTATACTAAAATCCAGATTTATATACTACTTGCGTAACTGTATGCAGCTACTACGAATTGTTGCATATCTGTATGCATCTATTCATAATAGTTGCATACTTGAGGTATACAAATATTCAGAGTAGTTGCACACATGTATGCAACTATTTGTAATATTTAAATACGTATAAGCTGGTAAAAAAAACTGTGAACATCACATAAATTAGCATTAAAATACTAAACTAAATTGAAAACATCATAGAAATATTCAGAACAATTACTAACAGTAAACACTATACCAAGTATCATAAAAAAACAATAAAAGACTAAAACAAATTGCAGTTAGGTGTCTTTTGAAGAACACGTCCTTTTGTTATGACCCAACTTCTTCCACAAACTACATCTAATAGTCTTTGTAAATTCACCGCAGATTTCAACCTTTTAGAAGACGATGGACGAACAAGCATTCTTCGACCTTTTGGAGGAGCTATAATTGCATCTTCAACAGAAACATCTTCACCCATAAAGTCTATGATAAGATTGATTGGATGAGAATAAGTTAATCGAAAACAACCAACTTTGAAATAATCTTCAATGTAGTCATACACATTCAACTTTTCACAACTTAAAATACATCTAACAACATGAGCGCAAGGAAAACCATTAATTTTCCGGACGTTACAAGAACAAACTCGACTACATAAATCAACAAATTGATGGATCGGAGAATTAACTTTAAAACATATTCATTTGATTTGATAACAAACCACGAAGCTCCTTCCAAATGAAGTTTTCTTAACCGAGTTTCATTCACAAGACATAAAACGCTATTCCAAGTAGAAGCAACTTCACGACGATCAGACATAAGTTTTATTGACTTCAATCTAATTTTCTCCAAACAAGTAGTAATTGGTAAATATCTTTCCTCCAAAATCCACGTGTTAAAACTCTCAGAACAATTGTACGACATTTCACTATAACGACAACCAGAAAAAAAACGTTAGTAAACTTCTCAAAAGGAATTCCACACAAAAAGTTTGTCATAGTTGATCCACCAATATCCCTAAAATTCTTCAATGCAGCATTAAAATTAGTCAAATTGTAAGCGTAAGCAACTCGTGCAAACATATCTAACAACAACTTCTTATTCGATTTGGAAAATTTAGATTTTAGAGCAACCTTTAAATTGTTGTTCAAATGATAAAAACAAGAACCATGAACTGAATTTGGAAACACCTTTGGAATAGCAACAAAAATATCAGGATGACGATCAGAAATAAAAACAAATCTTCTACTATCATCGTTAAGAAACTCTTTAAGTTGTTCACAATACCAAATTCAATTGCCTTCATCTTCTCCAGACACATAGCAATTTCTATAGGGGAAAAACCTATTAAAAGAATGAACATATAATTAACTAAACAATAAAGTAAACAACAACAACAATTAGAAAGAATAGTAGAAATACATGCACAAATACAAAAAAAAAGTGCACAAAGAACAACAAATACAATATAAAAAAAGTAAATAATAGTTATAAATATAATTGATGCACAGATTTGCAGTAAAAACTACATACATATATGCAATTATTATAAATACTTTCTTTTATATCCACAAACATTCTGAATTATTTTTCCATACTTTAAGAATAATTGCATAATTGTATGCAGATTTTAATGATAGTTACATACTTGTATGCAAAATAATCAGAACACATGCATACAGTGTTAAATTCAGAATACTTGAATATATATATTCAGAATACTAGCATACCGGTATGCAAATATTATAAATATTTGCATATGTATTTGCAGATATTCTGAATACTTACTTGCATCCATGTTTTCAAATTTTTTGAATGCTAGCATGCATGTATTAAGAATAGATGAATACTTTAATGCACGTATTCAAAATAATTGCATATATGTATGCGTATGTTTAGAAAAATTGCATACATATATACATATAATCAGAATAAATGTTGTTATCAATTCAAAATAAACCGTATAACGCCATACCTTCATTTTCATTTTTACCAGTACCAGCCATCAAACAGCCTTCAGCTTTTCCCTTTATAAAAGTAGCATCAACAAAAATTAAAGGCCGACAATATTGAAATGCATATGCACAAGCTTCAAATCCAATAAAAACCCTCTCAAATTGACGTGTAGCATCATTACACTCCAAAACAACTTTACTCCCAGGATTAGTAGTAACAACAACATCACAAAACGACTGCAAATGATGATAGGACATTACATCGCTTCCATGTAAATCTTATAATGCCAACCTCTTCCCACTGTAAGCATAGTAATACTTCAAAATAACATTATACTCAGTTTAAAACAATTTAGTAATGTCCTTCGTCTTCATTAACGGATTAGCTTGAATATGATCACAAACCAACAAATTAATCAATTTACTGGATACAACAAGATTTTTTATGTCATGAATTCCAGCACCACAAGTATGTTCAGGTTGAAATCTCTTTATAACAAAATATCTAGGAAGATTAAACATAAGGGAATCATGAATCCTGAAACTACAATTTTGTTTAGAATAAACAGTCATAACTCTTTCTTTGTTACTTTTAACCAGATTAAGCTTATATCCAGTCTTCATACTATACATCATCACATAAAGCTTAAATTCAGTAACACCTCTTAGGAATTGTTGACTGACACCAGAAAAAATGGGTTTATTCAAATCACTTCTCAACAGTTGCCTGAATTGATTGTTCGAATCATCGGTACTAGCAAAAGATGAATCGCTACCATAAGAAGCATTATCTGACCTTGCATTGTTAACTAAAGAACTACTACGATTAATCTCAACAAAAATAACCAAATAATCATCACGAATATGTGCAGCCAACAACAGAATAGACTGAAGATCAGAATTACTTTCAATATTCCTTCTCAAACCATCTCTAAAGTGATATAATTCAAATGACAATGGGCTTAAATCAGTCCATTTACCACAATTAGCATCTCTCACGATAGCAACAGAAGTATCAAAATAAAGACGAATAGAAAAGCTATCATTCCCAAACTTCAAGAGCACCAATACACCAATATCAGCAGGAACACTGTTATACAAGGAAGAAAATCAACAATAATAAGACTTATCAACAATAATCCTTATCAGCAATAATCAAATAAAATTACATAAACATCTTCAAATTATTATAAATACATGCATACATGTACGCATATATCAAAAATACCTGCATACTTCTATGCGACTATTCAGAATAGATGCAAACACTTTTAATATGCATATATTAAGAATATATGCATATTTGTATGCAACTTTTCAACAGAACGCATACAAACATATATTCAAAAGAGTTGCATACTTGTATGCATATATACAGAATATATGCATATACTTATATGTAACTTTCCAGAATAAATGCAAACAAGTATGCACATATTCTAACAATAGTTGCATACTTGTATGCTCATATTCACATTATTTGCATACTTGTATGCATGTATTCAGAATAGTAGCAGAACTCTATCGAAATATTTCAGAAATACAGTCGTATGATTAGTAACAATAATAAAACTGTATACAATAACTACATTAAGCATCGACAAAACTCAAGAATAAATGCATTATCAGAATCATCAATCAACAAAGATCGAAAATAAAAATGATACGCGTATACGATAAAAAAGTTTAAATTACCTTAAAGAAGAAACATCCATTATATATATCGACGAAAGTCGAAGTAAATCGCTGAAGAAATTTCGATTAAATCGAATATTAAATCAAAACAAACAGTTCGAGTATTAGTTCGAAAGAATCTAAACTCAAAAAATTAAATCAATGAAGACGCCATAGACAGAAAAACATCGTTAGTTTGAACGAGGGCATTTATGGAAAAATAATAGTCGCAAATTAAAAATAGGGATGCAAAAAGTATGTTTTAAAATGAGAGGATTTCAGCTTAATTAAGTTTAATTTTAGGATGTAAGCCTAATTTTCACTTTAATTTAACTAAAAAATTTAGTTGATTCCAAATGCGTCCAGTTCTATTCCATGGCGTATTGCACGTCAAGACAAGTCCAACGCATCTTGGTTTGTCAAGTTCTGATAACATATGAATAAGTTATTAACGAATAAAGTTAATATAATTTAATTTAACTAATTATTCCTTAACCACTTAATTAATAAAACTATTTACATTTTAAATATAAATTGGCCTACCAAACTTCTTATTACTCTTCGTTCCCATTGCTTTGTAAAACAAAACCCATGCTCGAACAATTTGCAGCGTTGTTGCTGCCACATCCCCCAACCGGATGATCATCATAGAATTCCACGAGGAGCGCCTCACCGCCCTCAAATTTCACCTCCAATCCCATGCGACTCAATCAAGCCATTAACCTCCAAAAGCCCTCGAATGCTGCTCCTTCGATGGTCATTTCTGGTCACCTCAATTCGAAATTTCAGATCATGATCGGTCATCTTACAGATTTCGAAGCCCGAAACATAATTATAGTTAAACGTTTTCAAAAATGGTGAATGGATTAGGAGATTGACATAGAGGAAGTTTCGAATGGTATGGATTGTTCATTTCTATTGATGGCAGCTAAAGGAACGGTTTGACCATGGAAACGAAAAATTAGGGTTAGGATTGAAAGTATGGTATTTATAGAGGAATTGTTTAATATTTTTATTATTGATCGAACTTACACGTGAAGTAACATGTCAAAACACCTAAATACAACCTCTATTTTCAATGAAAACTGAAATCCTAGCATAAATCGATATTCCCGACACGATGGAATAAGTTTTGTCAATTTCCAAGATCATTTGTAAAAATTCCTTTATAATACAAAATATGAATCGACACGCGTTTAAATTGCGTAAAGATCACAAAATAAATCCAATTAACTTGAAATTTGAAATCCTGTAATAATTAATCACTACGGATTTAATAAAATTAGTTTCATTAAAATCCGAGTTCATTTGGAAATCGGTTATACAATAATTCCATATTTAATCAAAAAAACGATTAAATAAAAATCTAAGCACTTATTGCTCATACGATCAAACGGTAAGTCTGAATGATACAGAAATCTAAATCATACAACAACTCAATAATGCGAATCTAATAGCACAAGTTTCATCATATTCCGAGACTGTTTCCTAGAATGGTATTTTATATGCAAAACGACGCTATTTCGGATACCAAAATATCTGGTCTCCAAAAATAATGAATTGCTTACATACCTATCCTGAGTCTAAAGGTCAATACGAATCCGACGGTATTGACCTCGTGGGTTAATTCGATTGTTTGCTCAAGTTACACATAAATACCAATCTATTAATTTAAATTTATTTAATTATGTGCTAAACACAAAGTTTGATCATTTATGGCTACTGTTGTCACATATAACATCGGAATGCCACGAAATTTGGTTTCATACAATAATTTAACGTTACAGTTCCAAGAAACTAATTCCATCGAAAACTGCAACCATGTGCAAAATGGCCATTCTTAAGGCTTATAATATAAATAAAATATTAATGAATTTCAAAACAATTCAATTAAATAATAATAATAAATTATTATTGTATATATCTAAATGGAATACTATATATAGCTTCTAATATAACCAATATGTATTTAAACTCAACATTACAAATTTCGAGTTAAATGATATCCAAGTTATATATAATCCTTTTAAATTTATTAAATAAACATTATAGTTTATAGACGATTTCCATAGCGACTATTTGAAAATTTGATTTGGACATAACTCACAATATATAAGCTGAAATTCTGATTTTTCTCTTTCATTAGAAAATTATAATCAAATAGATTCAAACATTTCTTGTTTCACAAAATTCCAACTTAATATTGGATTATTTATATTTAATTGAAGTTTAAAACTCAATATTACAAGTTACCACGCCATTACGAGCTCGTTTTAAATTTAATATAAATTTAATGTTCAAACTTTGTTTTTAATAAATAAATTTTATATTAAAAGTCCATTTCTATTTCTAAATAATATTTTAACTAATTTAAATGTTTTGATTTAACTGTCCAAAAATCTATGTCGTTACAGATTTTTATAATATCCAAATTTGGGCAAAGTGGTAGGCTAGGTTTGAGAATAGGTAAATGTGGTAAAATGATTTCAAGAGTTGAAATGAGTTTATAACTGGATTTATAAACTTAAGGAAGAACTAAATGGAATTTAAAAACCTAAAAGCGGTAAAGTATGAAATGAAGTTGAGATAAGAACGTGGAACGGATTGAAATCGGAGATGCAAGTTAAGTTTAATAATTCGATTTAAATTCAAATACATAAATATGAATGGAAGCTTAACAGAGATAAAACGAGACAAGTTGAAATAAAACTTATAAAGAGTTTTATAAAGAATTCTATTTATAATAGAATCAAGGCTCATAAATAATGTTAAAGAATGTTTTAAAGACAACAGTTATGGTTTTAAATGGAGTATAGATGGTTAATATGTGAAATAAGGTTTTCAAAGGAAAAGCAGGATTTAAAAGACCATATTTAAATCAGATTATGTATGAAATTTTTCATGATATGTATTGAAGGTTGGGTTTTCGTTAACAAACCATTATTTATTCTAAAGGTAAGACTGTTGTCAATCAAGGTCTGAGAGGTAAATAAAATAACCCCACTTGATTGATTTCACAATTATCCAAAGGATAATACTAGTTTGGGTGACAAGGGTAGATGAGAGTAATAAATCTATTATTTCTATCAATAATCGTTATAAATATTAAATTTCGAGTTTATAAGTTGAATTAGATGAGTTTTGAGAATATTCTTATTTTGAAATAAGAAGTAAAATGTAATGTTCTAAATATTGGAAAATTTATAAGTTTGGATTAACTATTTGTAAATTAAAAAAGCCAACTGACACTGTATATTGAACCGGTAAATCTGTTTTATTTTTATTATAGAATGATTGTTTATTTGATAGCTAAATAACCGACTACCAAATCTGGCCTAATACGATTGTTGGTACGGAAAGACCAATATCGAATTTATATTCGAAAACCATTTTAAACCAGCGAATACATAAATATGGAAGATGTTGATCGAGATGGAGCAATTGAAGACTGTTGATCTTCAAGAGTGGAAGAACTACTCGTTAAATTTCTATGGTTTGTCCACTAGAATTATTTTAATAGTGATTCTGTTGTGATTGAAATCTTCTGATTACAAGGACTACTCGCTACTGATAACTAGGGCGACTCCTATATAGAATGCGGTAGGAGAGTGTCTTCGGTTCGTCCTATTCCTGGATGACTTGTATGGACGAGTGTCTGATAGAGTATTTCCAAAATAGCCATGTACACTGATTTTTACAAACATATTTCTGTTGGTGGAGGAGAAGACGCCTTCTCTTAGCTTAACACACCAAGAATATTTTTGTGGATGTCAATTAGTGATATCTGGTGGATCTGACGATGTGGCATTCAAAGTGAATAGTGGCAGATGTTCTAAAAAGGTAATTACAACCTCAAGCCTCTTCAACCGAGAAATGGTACAAAATCGGGTAGGTCGCATGGCTATGTGGGTCGCTTCCATTGGGGCGTATTGTTACCATCTAGAGAAAATTCATTTGTTCTTTTGTTTCAGTATCTTCTAGGAATACTGTGGGCCCAATCCGTAGGTTAACAATATATTCGGAACACTCAAGTGAAATGAGTGGCCGACCATGTTTAGCTAGGGTTGCAAGATGTTCTTGTTGAACCCTTAGTGTATTTTCTCTAGAGGTACACTATCGGAAGGTGGTCCCATACCTTTCTATAGTTGGAAATCCATTCTATAATAAGACCCCATGGTTTTTTATTATAGACTATGTACGTACAGCGTGAGATGCAAGCGTTCTACTAGACGGTTATTTATTCGATTTAGACACTATTATAATTTCAGAATAAATATGATTTCAAAATGGTTTGGGTTATCATTAGTTAAAAATCGTTCGTATTTATGTGTGGGATGGTCTTACGATTATCCTTTTCTTTTGAAAGGATTCTCTTTAAAAACTAAAATTCAAGTTGGATGATACCTATAAACTTAGTGAGTTTTTCTCTCACTAGTTCACCAAACTGATCTATGGCGTTTGTAATGCTCGGGTCAGATCGAGTTTTATAGGTTCAGGTTATCGGATGTTATGAACAGACAAGATGGAAGATTTCAGACATATGATATTATATATTTATTATTCCGCTGTATGATTGTATATGAGGAGAGGTTGTTATAACTGTCTAGATTGTCTGTTGTACTTTGGTGATTGTAAGCAATATTTCAAGTTCTCAATAAAGATTTATTTCTATATTATATTTTATTCCGCTGCGATGTGAGACTCTATGTTGTGTTGGTTCTTCTTCTTTTATTCTATTCATTACTTTCTTTTTTATCTCACCCTCTTATTTCTTTCTTTTAGCTTTTTGGATTTTGGTAATCGAGCTTAGACACTAAAATACAGTATAGGTATTAGCATCGAAAATTCAAGCATCGAATTTTCTGGGATGCTACAACCATATTCAATTTTCCATTTAACTATCATTTCAAAACGTTTGCTACAACATTATTCATTATCTATAATTTGGAAATTAATTCAACTTATCATTCGTAACATTACGTTATGAAATCTCTTTTGTTTTGTTACTTGAAAACAATAATCGACACTTACATTTTTAGAATACACCCATTCCAAAACTCATCTTTTTATTTCAAAAGATATCATTATATTTTCATAAAATCTTTTTTTATTTCCTTTACTCGGCTATCTCATTATATATTCTCAATATTTTTAGTTACTTTTACTTCAGAAATATCAATATATATTTTCTCAAATTGCCTTTATTTCCTTTATTTTGGAATTTCAATATATATTCCCAAATCATCCAGATAACGGTGCATTATTATTTCTCATAATAAATTACTTCTAACAACTTTACCATTACAACTAATATCATCCTCGGATAATCTTGAAGTCGTTCAAGTTGGGGTATTTTAATTACTTCTCAGACCTTGGTCGACAATGTTCTTATCTTAAGATAGATATGAGTTGTAACTCAAAAACCTGTATTCATTCTAATACCAAACAAATCTTATTTAAGTATTTTATTTAAAATATGTTTTTTTATAAAACCTTCTTACTTTTGAAAATCTTCTTTTTTAAATATAACTATTATTACTTAATTTGTTGATTAAGCAATTTCTTACTAAATGTCACCTTCTGACTTTAACTTCTCTAAAACAATTCAATTTATAACTCAGATTTTTATTACAAAATCCTATTACTAACTCCTTTACCGAAAATCCCGTTTACTAATTTTTCTCTCTGAAAATCTCATTTCAATTCCATTTATTTCACTTAATTCCATTGTTAAGTAACGCTAATTTAAACTCAACGTTTAACTTCACACCCTTTTATAAACCTCATGTATAAACTCAGATTTAATATAAAACCCTTTTTATCTCGATTTCTTTTAACTTAATTCAAATATTAAGTTAAACAATTATTTTAAGCTATCATAGTTTCTTAAAATCTAATTTATAACTTCGTTTATAAAACTTGGTTTTAATATAAAACTCATTCATAAACTCCTTCCAAAACTCAACTAGATTTCCTTACCAGCTTCGATTACTTACTTAAATGGATTTCATTTAAAAAGTAATGTCTTAAACTATTATTATCAATTAAAATAATTTACTTCATCATTAACCATTGTTGAAGTAGTAAGTTCTTTATTAACTAAAATAAGTAGTAAAATTCTTATTAAAATTAAAACAAATATTCGTTAAACTATTTCATTAGATTAATAAATTAATCAAATAACTAATTCCAATTGAAATATTTGACTTAGTCGACCCAATCCCTAGGTTATCTCGTTAATTAATTCCAATTAGTCATTCCTTTAAATTAATTAACAATATAATTAATTTGAATAATTCTGTTTAATTGTCTCTTGGAAACAATTAACCCGACTCTTAACCCTTAGGTTAATTTCTACTCATTTACTTATAAATCTTATTAGCATAAGAATTTTCCTTATAAAATCACTTAATAATAACTTATAATTTAAATAATAAATAATGTTTCCTTTTAATAAACTTTCATTCAAAATGATAGATTTCAAAATCTATCTTTAGTTATAAAATAAAATTTATGACTTGATTCCTATCGAATCACCAGATGGCAAATCAACATTTATAAAATGATTGATTTTTAGGCCATCTACTTTCAATTAATCAACATCTACTATCTATCAGTTAATAACAAAACAAATATTGAATTTAGTTTCAACAATCAATAAATAAATCAATCATTTAATCATACTAGGTAAACAGTTCATATAATTGTAATATGAAAATAAACAATGAATTTGAAGAATCCAGTTCGACCCTCAAACCTTTTTTTCCTGCATCCAAATACGCTACCTCAAATAAAATCATTCTATTTAATATGATAATATATTTATTATTATTCATCTCAATAAACAAAAATAAACAGTTCAACTAATAATTTCAATAATCATCCAATAATAGCAATCCTAGCCACTATTAATTTTATACATTTATATTATTATAAACATGACCACTAATGTAAGTTACCTCAATTGGTTACGGTCGTTACAATATAATGATTGATTTAAATTAAATTAAACGAATGTTATAATTTAATCACTTCAGTAAACATATATATAAATACATATAAATATATTCATAAATCATCTAATAATAAACAACCATAGCATACAAATATTAAATTCGACTTACATAAAATATAAGTGGGACAAAACTGAGTGAGTTGTACTCACCTTAATTTCATATATCGCTGAAATAGTTCATTTTTAATTAAATTAAACGGGCGTTTAATTTAATTAAAAATTCCAGTAGCTACCCATTCTGACCAAACCAGCTTCATCACGTTGTGCTCGTCGATACGGTTCCATCGTCACTTGTTTGATCCAAATTCGTTACTGTATTCAAAGTTATACATTTATATGTTACCCACCTATTAAAATAATATTATTATTCCCTAAATAATAATTTAATAATTTATTATCTTAATAACTACTTACGCTAATATAACATCGATTAGGCACTTTAAACATGATTAGGCACATTTCCACTTACCCAGGCCACGTTATATACTATCTTCTTCCCCCATTATCTTCTGTTCGAAACCCGCATGCCCTCTCACTCCTTCAACTTATCATCGTCGCACCCTTGCACCACTGGATCACCCACTAACACCGTCACCTCGACCATGAACTCGATTACGCCATGATTCCCCAATCTTCTACCTGAATCATAACCGCTTCGCAGCCGCCACCACCTTTGACACCACTGTTCCGCTAGCCCAGATCACCGGAGGGCACCCCCTGAGCCTCGCTACCACTAGAACTTACCCCTCCGACCTCCCTGGGTCCTACCAATGCCAAGCAAAGTACAAACAGAAAACTGAACCCCATTACAAACTAAACTCCCGATCTTACTACGCCTATAGTCGCCGCCTCCGACAAGCTGGCCCCACCACGACACTCCTCTCGGATGCGCCTTCCCATCAACTACGATCCCCTTGGTCTGAGTGATGTTTTTGATTTACTGATAGTGGAGGGTGTTGGTTTTTATATGAGGATGGTGTTGTTTATAAACAAATGGAGGCTTGCGTTTTTCTCTTCTCACTGTTTTCTAACCTCAGGAACGAACACCCCTCCTCCTCCACGTATTTATTGAACAAGGGAATGTGGTCACCACGTAATGAATTGGTGCAGAGTATATAGGGTAGGCCCGTGTGAAAATCACTTCACATGTTTGTGTTGATTTAAGAACTCATGTTGCTTGTTGTTTTCATGTAGGCCTGTAAGTTCGGGGGTACAATATTTAGCCTGCAACCTTATTTTATTTTTATTAACCTTATTTTGCATAGGAAAGCTAGGCATGTGCATATATTATTCTATAGGTTGTACATTTGTTTTTAGTGATAGGGTAGACTTTAAAAAAAAATAGTTATGTACTTTTATTTAGTTGCTTAAAAGTGAAGGAATAGGGCAGTTTACACATAGGGTAGTCTAGTTTCAATCACTTAGGACCTAAGAAATTATTTACTTACCATGGAAGGTAAGTTTGTATTATATATTTGGTTTAATACGGTTAATTTATATTACCGCTATTTACCGCTGACCTTTCTATATTCGCATCGACACACACAAACTCCAAACGTAAGGAAAGTGGACTCACCACAATGTCTTAACGTTTTGAACCCAATGGAACTCATTTGGTAAAAATTTGACTCCATTTGTACAATGATGTTATTTTAATTTCAATTTATTTGTTGGGTGCCAATTTGATTTCGTCCATTTACAAACGACTCTAATTGGCTCTAAAATTGAAATACAACAATAATTAGCTATACGTGTTCAAATAAAATTCATTTTGTCGAGAACGAGGTCGTTTGGAAAATAATTATTCTTAAGGCTTATAAAATATCGATATAATATTATGTAATTCCAAAACAATTCAATTTAATAATAATAAATTTTTATTGTTGTATATATATCCAAATGGATATATATATATCACTTCATTCAGCCGATATGGAACTATAACTCAATATTAATATTTTCGACTTAAACGATATCCAAATTATCTAAAAACTCTTATTTAATTTATATAAACGTTATGGTTCATAAACGATTTCATAATGACTTTCTGAAAATTTGAATTGGACATAACTCACAATCTACAAGACGAAATCTTGAGTTTTCTCTTTTACTAGAAAATTATAATCAAATAGATTCAGACAATTCTTATTTCACATAATTCTGACTTAAAATGGATTCTATATATTCAATTTTGAACTTATGAACCATGTTGTTTCGAGCTCGTTTATAATTAAATATAAACTATATGTTCAAACCTCATTTCAATAAACGAATTCTATATTATAAATCCATTTATAGTTCTAGTTCAACATTTAAAATAATAAAATAAATTAAATATCTAATTACCAAAAATACAGGACGTTACATTATCAGACTGACCTAGACGTTATTTTTTTATATAATGTGTGGGTCAGCCTGATCATATTTACAAATATATTGTGGATGATTTTGAGCTTTTGGAGGCAATTTTGATGTCTCCAAAACGTTCTCACATATTTTTTTATTTCTGTTGCACTTCTTGTTTTATATCTGCCAACGTTCATGAGGATGGGTTGCTATAATCAACCAAGGCTGATGATGTGTTAGTTACTATAGTTGTTATATGTATATATAACTTTTTGTTTCTAAAGATATGTAGTTTATTTTATATTACTCACCATGATGTGAGATATGCTCTTTCTTTTCTTTCCTTTACTCCAACAATCCATCTTTCCAGCACCTCTATGTTTGACACATGAATACCATGGATGTATTATTATTGAGGTTTTAGGATCAAAAATGCAGGTCGTTACAATGACCATTTATAAAAATCTCTATGTACTCCCGAATGATTACCCCATATTTGCATCATGATATGATTGTATAATGCATTCCTAATTTTTGTTGAAACACATAAGGTACATGTCATTTCAAGTACAATACATAGATGCTAGGTTTTACGTTGGCGTAAAAGATTTACGTTCAACACAAGACATACATCTCCATCACTCCTTGAATTTAAGCAATCAAATTATTTGCTTCCAACTATTAATGTAATTCTTATATTTGATATTGTAACACCCCACCTCCGCCAGGGTCACTCTTGCAAGTACACTGGCTTTGGAGGGGTGTTGGACAAGGTAAACATGCATAAAGATATCATAAGACAGAACATATAAGTAAAACAGAGTAAGTAAAGCAGCGGATAAAACTACTATTTCAAAACCATAGTCAACTTACATCAAAAGTACTTAGTCATTATTTTCCAACTACTACAAGTCTAGAAACATAAACTGAAAACTGGAAATAAAATAAAGTAAACTATCCCCAAAGTAGACGTGGTAAAGCCATAGCGAGCTCAAGTCCAAACCGTACATGAGCTATCCAGTAAGCAAGCTAAAGATCCAAGCTAGGTGCTAGTGTTCCCACCCTGAGGACCTGGGGGGGAAATGGAAGAAAAGAGGCGAAAGAAAACGGGTCAGTCAAAAAGACTGGTAAGTCCTACCTACTGTTAGTATAAAAACTAATAAAGTTAACTGGACATGTAAAACAGAGATGAAACATAGGATGATAACTGGCATGGTGAAAAGTTAACAAGATAGATCAAGTGTGGCATCGCATATACAAGGTTAAGTTTTGCACCAACAGTACTAGTAATCCAATCCATGTCAAATGTAAACAAGAAATGATCCCTTGGCCCAAGTTTGGCCCAACATCATGAGATGACCTAAATCAAGGTCCAACTACACGGTCTAGTCGATCGGCTCCCTATATGCTTAACCCATCAAGTGTCGGTGTCATACGGCCCAATCACGGAATGTAGTCAAACTGTGCTAGGTCCACCCTAGGGTGTATCAAATCCTAGTGTGCCAACCACTGACACGAATCAAGCACGCACAGTCTAAACCTACTGGTGCCCGTGCCTGCTTTTTCAACTCCGGACTATGTGCACGACCATAGTCCGCCTGAACCTACACCGGCGCACCAACTTAGTCGTCGTTCTGATCGCTTACAATCAGCCCAGTAATCGTGCCCCACCCTAGCCTAGTCCCTAGGGTATCGTTGATACATCCAAGAGGGTTACTGCTGAAAAGGACCGCGTAACTAAGGTTTCTAATGGGTTAAGTGTGGTTAACCCTATCTCATCATGCATCAAGTTGGTTAAGTGTACCCAAGTGGTTCATGACTTAACCCCCAACCATCCATCGTGTTTAATTGGTTAAGTATTCAAGTGGTCCATGACTTAACCCTACCATGTGGCATTAATTAACTTAATGCACCCAACCTAACACATTAGACCTTGTTGTGGTTACTAGTTAAGCCGGGCGGGTCCGGGTAGCTTTACACCACAACTTAGTCTAACCTCGGGTTTTAAGTGCAACATGACCAACTTCTCACATTGGGTCCTATTGTTTGTAGCTACTAGTTAAGCCGGTCGGTTCCGGGTAGGTTTATGCCACAAACTCAACCCAACCTCGAGTTGGCCACTTTCATGTTTTCTACATGTCATGTCCACGTTCATGTTTTCAAGCATAATCACATGTCTTATTTTCAAGTCATGTTTCATGTCATTTAAATTTACCCATAACATAACCCCATCGCACGTAAGTTCGCATCAACACAAATAGATCAAAAGGGGGAACATAATGATATGACAAGTTGGGCATAAAGTGGCAAAGTCTATCACAAGTTTAACATGGTGATATATGAGGCAAAGGTGTTCAACATACTTGCATATAAGGTTATTGGCCTCAAAACATGCATGACATCAACTTAGCAAATAGGGGATAACATGATCATAATTGACATAGGGTGATAACATGTGATTAGCATATAGTTCTAGATCATATGCGAGTTAACATCAAGGTTATAAGATGGTTCTATGTTGCATTTATGCATAACTACCAAGTTCTATGTTGCATTATGCATAACCAACAAATAAAGCTCATAGCTTTCTACCCAAAAATCAAGGTAAATGATACTAGGTTCATGATGGTGCTACCATCATAGATCAAAAAGGTCATACATGGATCTATGCATACAAATAAAGCCCAAAGACAAGAATTATACCCAAAAGTCACATTTCAACTTGCTACATGATCATATTAACTTCATAGTTTAAATCTAAGAGTAGAATAGGGCTTACAAAGCTTGGCTAAGAAGACTAGAGCAAAATAAAACAAGATTGAGATGAAGCCACACTAGAAATCCCCAATTGAATATAAGCTCCAAGTTGTCTTGAGAAACAAGAAGCTCCTTTGATTTGTATGAAGAAAGATCCTTGTTTTGATGAAGAAAGATGGCTCTTTTTCTAGCTTAGAACACTCAAACTTTCATGAAGAGGATGGAGGCCATGATATGAAGGTGGAGGCCATGATTAGGAAGCATTTGGCATAATTTAGTTGTAGGAATGATTAGTGATGATTTAGGCTAGGTATTAGGGTCCTTTTATAGAAGTTTAGATTAGTTTAGGCCATAGGATTAACCCTAATTCAGATCTGAGCCATTAAACCATGTCACTAGCCAACAAAACAAGACCCAGGAGCCAAAACAGGTGCACCAGGCCAAACTGGCCGACCACCCAGGTTGACAGGGGTGTCGACTCCCAAGTCGACTCCCCAGTCGACTTGGGGCTAGCGGGAATTTTCAGGTGCACCAGGCCAAACTAGCCGACCACCCAGGTCGACAGGGGTGTCGACTGGGCAGTCGACACCACCTGGGGGGTGTCAACTCCCAAGTCGACTCCCCAGTCGACTTGGGGCTGGCGGGAATTTTCGCGCATGTCCTACTTGGGCTGAATTTGAATTCTGAATTCAAATTTGAACTGTTTTTGAACTTGAAATTTTCTGAAAACTTTGACGAGCCATAACTTGGTCATACGGACTCCGATTTTCGAAAACTCAGACTCTATTTCGCGAATTTTTCCGAGACGAACGCAATGGCACAGCCCATTTCCCTTGATTCATATTTTAAAATTTAATTCTGCCTTGATTTACGTTATAACATGTTATTCAAAAATACGGGTTGTTACACATACAGATCAAATGAAAAAAGCGTTAAACTTTATAAGAGAGCGTTTGATATGTTCAAGCTTACAACCTTAGTATGATCTAACAGATATAGTAAATATCCAATTATAAAGGAAAACTAACATGGATCAATTTTGTTGCACATAGAGGTAAGTAAATTCATTTAGAATTGAATTAATCGATCGAACTGGTTGAATCTAGTTGGTTTGATTTGATTATGAAGCCAAATAAACCTAATTTTAGTCTGTGATATAAAATATTGTCAATATAGTTGAATTAACTGAACTTCTACTACATTATCTTTGTTTATTGTATTGTAACACTTCTTAATAATTGATTTACTAATTAAAACGGTTTATTTATTGAAAATAGATAAAAATTCCTTATAAATATAAAATTAAAACAGTTTATTTATTGAATACAAACCTATGCTTTAAATTTTGTAAATCACTGATAATTTTAATAGCTTGCCTTTCTAGTTCGGTTAAATTGATTATTGGCCAAATTAACCAAAAATAATTCAATTCACTTTTTTGGGCTTCTAATTTGGTATGACATTTTTTACTTTAAAGCTAACCGAACATACCGAGTGCTCACCCAGCATAAAGTTGTATTAACACAGTTTACAATTATAATATAAAAGTACCTAAAACCTAATTTTATGAGTTCACAAGTAGTGGCCCAATGGTAAGATACCTGCTTCTCGTTAAAGAGGTTGCAGGTTCGAGCCCTGTCTGCCCTACTCATATTCAAGGCGCGGAGGTGAGTCCCTATAAACCCAACAAACCGATTAGGGACATAAAGTCTCTATTTTGAGCTAATCAAAAGGGAAACCACCATAGTGAACATGTGAGCTCCCTAACTGTCTTCGATTTCATCAGGTAGTTTTTTTTTATAAAAAAACTAGTTTTATGTTGTTATAAGAAAATTTTATGTAATAATGGATATATGATTTTTTTCTTTTTAAAGAATGTGCAAAATAATTTATAATATTCAATAAGAAATCTAAGCCGAATTAAACTTTCCAAAAAAAAAATTCAAAAACTCAATAAAACTTGTTCATGATGAAAAAATAGTTGTTAAAACACGGTAATAATAATCAAAACTACATACTAATTATGAAATTTGATTTTTTTTCTAATTTTTGAAAGAAGCAAATTAACTTACACTTAAACGTGGAAACTACTTTAAGCTTTATATTATAAAAGATAAAATTCTATGTAAATAACAATTGATATAGATGGCTTTTTTTCTAAATAAGTGGAAAATAGGGAAAATGACTAAACGTGAAAGTGAAATAGAAAAAAATTTGATGCATGTACATCATGTTTATTTTTTAGTATGATGGCCAAACTTCTTGTAAATATGCACTGCAACACCAAACTTATTTTGGCTTAACTAAAATGACGGTGGTCTGATGCACTGGCAAATAAGGTTTAAGCGGTGACAAGATTTTCAATGGCTTGGGATAGCGATGACTTGTCAAGGTGATTAGGTTTGTTCTACTGAATAGAGCATTTTTGTGTCGGTAGGGCTTTAAAGACAACAAAAGAGATGACTATTGGAGGTTTAGCAGTAGAGCATGGCATCGATGACGGTGGCAGTGGAGACGTCAAGTGTTAATGACGGTCCTTTTTTTGAAAGATTACAGCAAGAAATGCTAAGTATAACTAGCATTATCTGTAAACAACCCCAGTAATTGCTTTTCACACCCAGGTTATTAATTTAAAATTTCAATACCAATTATTCCCTTTAATAACTTTTTAGAAACTTATATACTTATTTATAATATATGCAGCATAATCAAACTTATTTTGGTAATATACTTATTTACAGTATAATCATTTGCAATATATACCCAAAATTTCATCCAAATTACCAAAATTTAAATTATTATTTTTTAGTACATCAAACTCATCTTAGGTTCAGGAATAAATAAGATTGTTTTGTATGAAACTAAGATGAATTATATATACTTTATGCTTACGTGCACGTATAATTACCAAAATTTAATTATTATTTTTTTGGTTGCTCGTGTTTTTTTCTTGAAATTCAGGGATCTGGAAACTAAGGTAAGAGAGCACAGATGTATTGATGAAAATAGGAAGGGGTTATTTGGGTATAAATGGGGTGAGAAGAGTAAAAAATGGAGTGAGATTTTTTTTAAACTACTGGGGTGGGAAGAGCAAATATTGGGGTGCGAATAGACGGACCCAAACAAAAATAGCATCATGCGTATAATGCTAATTTAGCATCTTCAAACTATGAAATTGAATTATAGTACTTGTTTGATTTATTTAACTTTAAACTATAAACGATGAATGTAGCACTATCTTATTTTTATGTTAATTTGATTTAACATTTCCTGAACTACCAAAAAACAAATATAGTATTTTATGTGTATAATGCTAATTTAATTTATTATTTTTTGAAAATGAAATTTCTAGTTTAACTTATCGGCTTTTAAAGTATAAAAAATGAATGTAGATTTATGTGGGCACCACATTAGTATAATTTTGCAACTTTGAACTGCAAAAAATGAGTATAACCTTACAAGTATATCATGCCAGTTTTGTAGCGACCAGTGCTTCCCGGTCGGCCTAAACCGAACAAGAAGGCGGACTGCTTCGAGAACAAAACAAATCGAAACACAGACAGAAGAATATTTCATTGCTATTTACAACAATTTACATCAGAGTACAAGAATATAACAGAGTATAAATGAATAAATATTATACAACAGAAAATATCAGAGTTTTAAATTACATTTAGATACATAGCAGCAAAAAAATAATACAAAACATAACTGAAATAAATACACGGATACAGAGCTTTCCGAATATCCCTGCAGCTATAAACCAGGATCCTATGAATATAATATCTGCAAACCCAACTACTAGTTGCCCGTGTGGAAAATATGGGTACCCAGAGTTTAGGTTAAAACAATAAACTCCAGGTCAGTCATGGGACTGGTGTGAGAACTAAAACAGTTATTTAAAACTTTACTTTAAAATAAGGTAAATCAAGGGACCACGCCGTATAACACGGAACGGGTTCACCCCCAAGAATACCAGTGCCTAAAACAAACGGTGCACAAGCCCGGTCCTTTGCACAAGCGAGCAAAGCGATGGCTTAGGGCACCAAAAAAACAGGGGCACCAACCATCGATTCGTACACAGGAAGAAAAAAAAGAGAGGAATCACGATTCGCAAATTAGCATCAGCGGAACGTGAAACCGAATCAGTATTCATCAGATCCAAAGGATCAGAAATCGACTCCAACGGCGTGATCCAAATCACGTTCTTCAAAGTTTTCAAACTACAAGTGTTGATTCATCAAATCCGGAATCTGGAGGAACTTGAAAGGCAGGCGTAGGCCGCACTTCTTCCTTAAACTACAGGTTTGAAGCTGCCATTTTTGTGATTGTAAGCTTCATAGTCTCCTAGCTTTCGATTTCTCTTTGATTTTTTATTTTTAATTTGAGCTGTGATAGTTGCCTATTTTGATTTTTGGTTTGAAACGTGAAGGACATCATTTTCACTATTTCCTAGTAGACAATCTTTTTTGTCCTATGAAAACCTAGTTTGGTAGTTGCAGTCTATCTTGCCATTATTTTGTTCTATGAATTATGAAAACGGGAACTAGGGATAAAAGGATACGATGTGTTTAAGATGTGGAAAGTATCTTCAATCCTGCATATAAATTTGGTTTATCTGACTTGGTTCCAAATATTGTTTCATTCGTAAAAATATGCTTATATCACTTGGATTATTATTACAAATAAAGTTATTTGCTTTTTTCATTATTTTTAAACAGTATAGACTATTTTGATATCATACCATAGTATTTGTATAAGGGCCTCTTTTTCGCTTTTTGCTTTAGGTAACAAAAGTCCTAGGACCGGCCTTGACGGTGCAATGCTAAATAAAGAAAATTGAAGCTATTATAAGACTCAGGTTCCAACACTCAATGCAACGTAAGCCGGAGGATAAAGTTTTACTTTACAATAGCCAAATATGCTTGGTACGTTTTAAAACAAATCTTTTATTTTTACTATAAGTGAAGAAATCAACTTCGAATAGAAATGTATCAATCATAGACGGCATGGGTACCATATATCATGTCGCCATACTAAGCTCTACAATTAAAACCGCAAAATATCGTATTTGGAAGTTTGGGTTTCCATCATGGTGGCTCCTCATCCGAAAGATCTATTGCGCAGTACAATTCCCAACGGCTTACGTCGCAGGCATGCGAAAACGCCGTAATGCACATCCACACTATCCAGGAAACAAGTTACCACGGCATACGTTCAAGCATTGGAAAACACCGCTAACTCTATCCATCTGGGAATCGGGGGGTGTGCCCCTGTCCCTACAGGTGTGGGGCGACCACAAGCAGTATCACCTCGGTCGACCGAATCCATGACAACCCGCAGGATGTCTATCCTCCTCTCTAAAGTATACTGATCTAACCATCAGTTTACCACTGGTGTGTGAGGCTCGCGAATTAACGCTACACAAAGTTGTGCTATATTAAAGATGTGCTTTGATCAACATCCACCAAACTTTGCTTTTCAACAAAGGCTTGGATCACTGCATCTCAGCATGTCACACTATCAATCCATACTGTACCACTGATTTTTGCCGATATATAACCTCTGAGCTCGTATGTCTCAGAGAAGGGTGTTAAGCGAGAGAATAAATTCTCCGCCACCAAACATATATATATATTTAGCAGAGATCAACAAATACAGTATAAAGGAATACAATGTTAGACACACCATCCATTTACAAGTCCGTTCTAGGTCTGAACGAAACCGGAGGCACCTTATTCCTCGTCCCGTATGTCCAATACAGGAGAGAGACCCTCGCATATCCGTACAATCAACAAGTACGTCCGGACGGCTACCACTGTAGCCCCTTCAAGGTAGCTACTCCAATCATGAGCATCAGTAGCAACCCATCTATTCGATGTGAAGATCATCGGTCTTGCACCGTCTTCAATCTCTTTGACTTTTCGTCGTATCAGTTATTCGGAATGGGTTAAACCCAGCCTTTCCGAATAACTCGCGTATCTTATAATCAAGTGCTATAACAACACATCATACGCCTCATTCCATTCTAGAATATTCTTTTATTCAAATATTCTTTTCCTTTGGGAAAGGTTCCCATTAATTTTATCAAAGATAAATTCTTTAAATTTATTCTTTAATCTTCCTTTGGATATCATTTCTAAACCATATTAAGGTTTATCATCTAGTCAGGATTAGCGCACCTTAGCGAAGTAATCATTTCTTTTATTTTCCCAATCCCAACTTATTCACATGGAGCAAACTGGTAACACTCCATATCTAACACCACGGTGTTATCAGTAAAAATAATTACCATTTCATGTTCAAATCTAATTAAAGATTTAACTATCGCTTGGAGCAAAACTGGTGATACTCCATTCTCAATCATTTTCTTGAATTGATATTTTAAATTATCAAATTCATTTTTCAATCTAATTAAAGATTCATTAAAGCTCCACTTAGTTTTAATCTTCCCAAAAATCAATATTAATGATTATATAACTTGGGAAATCATATCCTGTCTTTAACTGGGTTAAAGAACCAATGTCATTTAAAACACAGTTCACGATAAACCCAAAATCACATTTCATTAATTGTGGAATCTTCACGGAAAAACAAATCAATATATAATCGATATCAAGTTTCGTATCCGACTAATAATATAAATGGAATAACGACATAGCCTTTTAAATTCCATATATATTAACAGTCTTCCTCCACAGAAACTCACTTCGATTATTATCAAATAGAATTCCATTCCATTCCAATATATTAAATTGGAAAACTTTACTTTGGAAAATCTCCGCTAAATCTTTAATAAAAAGATTTATAAGTTCCAAATCTCATTTCACTGTAAATCGGGTTAAAGAACGAATGTCGTTAAAAACACGGTTCACAATAAACCCAATTCACATTCCATTTCAAATCCAATTAAATGTTAATTAATTGGTAATTCTTCTCTACATCTTAATTAAAAGATTTATTCTTTTCACACAGGGTTTAAGGACAGTGTTATTGAAGACCCCATCCCATCAATCTCTAACCATAAATTAGTAAGAGAACAATTCCCTAAGTATTAATCCCGAAGGCCGAAACCAACACCAAATCAATACCCAGGAAACCATTCAACTTAGCTAATCTCCAGTTAGTTTCTAATTTTCTTAGCTCCATTGGGTTTAAGAACAGTATTATTAAAGATATCATTCACGACAAACCCAAAATCTCATTCCATTATTAATAGGGTTAAAGAACAAGTGTTATTTAAAACACCGTTCACGGTAAACCCAAAAATTGATTTCAATTTAATTCCAATTAAATGTTAATTAATTGGTAAACATTAAATCTTAATAAAAAGATTTATATCTTTTCTCAACTGGGTTTAAGAACAATGTTAATGAAGACACCGTTCATGTCAAACCCAAAATCCAATTTGATATCAAATACAAGGCTCTGCATAGAAAATATATCGGATTATATTCAATATTAAATTCCGAAACCAACGGATATCGTATTGGAAAATAACGATATATATATATATATATATATCTTCCAAATTCCCCAACAATATCCGTATAATCATGAAATCCAATATCGAAAATATTCCGAAGATTATTTCCATTCCAATTTATTTATTGGAAAAATTCTGGTTATTTTAAAACCATTTTCAAATCCAATTTATTTATTTGAAAAATAAATAAATTAATATTCTAGTTAATAACTAGTTCAATTCGATAAAAATATATTTTTATTTTTTCAAATATAGCATTTTTCATACCAATTCTTTCCAAATCATTTATTATGATTTTACACAAATTATTGATATTTTTAATAATTTTATCAAGGCTCATACAGTCAATTTCCATAAACGGTCATCGAACTGCACTTACAACGACCTTTTCCGGATTTGATTTGGACATAATTCCAAATCCAACTGTTAGATTTCAAATCTTTTAAATTCGTTGGAAGGCTCTTTTCGATACGAACCCAGCGGTTCTGGTTTTAGGAGAATCCGACAGTCGGATCTCCCGTAACGTCAATTCGAAGTCAATGGTTGAAATTCTCGAATAGCCGCGGCGCGGTGCATTCTATTCAGGCCATTAAATATATATAATATATTTATATATATTATAATTATTTCGTCGATTTCCATTTAAAACGTATTTTATAAATCATTTCAACTTCGTTTTAAAAACGATTCTAACTTCATTTTCAATTTCAAATCAAAATTGAATATTCTATTATAAATTCGTTTTTAAATTCATTTTAAAACGATTTCAATTCCATTTTCAAATTCAAATCAAAATTGAATATTCTAATATAAATTCATTTTAAATTCATTTCAAATCGATTTCAATTCAAATTGGTTTCAATTCCATTTCAATTCGTTTTAAATTCATTTTAAAATGATTTCAATTCTATTTTCAAATTCAAATCAAAATTGAATATTCTTTATATAAATTCATTTTAAATTCGTTTTAATACGATTTCAATTTGATTTTCAATTCGTTTTAAATTCATTTTAAAACGATTTCAATTCTATTTTCAAATTCAAATCAAAATTGAACATTCCAATATATAAATTCATTTTAAATCGATTTCAAATTGATTTTCAAATTTAAATCAAAATTTAATTTTCCATATCATTTCAATATTAAAATGATAAAATCTTCAAAATATCAGATTTTGAAATCACTTTTTGATATTCATTATAAAATGAATAAAATCGACCAAATTCCCATTCGTGCTAAAATGGCGTTTAACTACTTAACATGGCTTCACATTTCAATATTCACTGAATATTATTTTAAAATATTCGTTAATTCTGAATTGGAATCAGACTCAATCAATTACCATATAATTTTATTTATATGGATTTCAACATCACATGTATACAATAATAACGATAAACAATCATTAAAAATTCATACAACATCCAGAGTGCATTCTACAACTGTATAAGCATTAAAATAATAAATAACGCTTATACAGTCTGTCAACCCAACGATTAACATACCACTAATTATTGGGATCAGTGTACGTCAAATATTATCTCAATACCCATGTGGGGTTTTCAAACAACAAATATTGTTTATTATTTGTGCAGTTGGGCAATGTGTAAAATTTATCGCTCCAATCCATATCAGATAAATAAGTGTACATAAACAAACCGTCCGGTTTGTAAATGAATGTTTATTTTATTTCATGATAATATATATATTATATATAAATAATTATATATATATATAACAATACAATCAATTTCCACAACACAGTACAATCAAACAAGTCGTCCATGGTCTGTGGACCACGGGGAGCAGTTCATATAAGCAGTTACAAAATAATTTAAATAACTGTACAAAAATAATAGTGAGAAGTTCTCACATTGGGATCCACTCCTTCAGTTTTTATTTGAATTTCCGTTCAGTTTGGTTTTGATTTTTCCTGAAATCTAATTTGCTCCAAATTGGAGCTGGTCAGTTTTGTTGTGAAGCCCTCGTCTCCACGACCGCAACGGATCCAGTTTCTCGTGATTTGGACCTCGCATGGAAGAGTTACAAGTGTTTATACGCTAATGACATTTTAAAATAATTAATATAATAATTAATTAAATATTAAACCTTTCTTCCTCTATTTCCTTCTGGCCGACGCTCCAACACCCTGCTCGAAACTAGGGTTGAAATTTATCGCTTCACCGTGGCACCTGGGCTTGACCGGAGGACGTCGCACGTAGGGGCGTGGCGCCGCCTACCACCGCCAGGGAGGGCGGCGAGCTTGGTGGGCCATCTTTCCCAGTAAACGGGCTCGAAAGTCGAGCCTTTGAGCTCGAAATCCACCCAATACAGTGAACGAGAATTGATCATATGAATATCAATTGGAAGCTCTTATCCCCTACTATAGTTCGCTCAACATGAGTTCGATCCTATTGTGGACGGATTGAGAGAAAAAATAACATGAATTTGGGAGTGGTTTTTTGACCGTATATTGGAGCTGGCGGCGGGCTTTCTTCAAAAGCGAGGGATAGGGTTTTGTGACTAATGAGATTTTATTTAATTATATATATTATTTTTAAATTCCAAAAATGCCCGCGTAACCATACGAACTCCAAATCAAACCTAACGACTGTCGCTCCTAGACAAATACTCTCATTTCGAATACAATGGGATATGTTCCGTAAGCCAATTCGACTATTTCGAATAGTTTTCATTAAATTTAAAATATAAATCAATATATTTTAAATTTAAACGTACATTTTAATTTACCTGGGCCACATAGTGACTCCAAAAATTCCCGAAAAATAAATCTAGCTATGTTTTGACGATACGGTCCTAACAAAATTAATTTCATTGAATTTGAAGACCGTTTGAAAAACGGTCATTTTCCAGTCGATTAAATTCAAATTGAAATTATCAAACACGTTTAAATCCGCCACGCTCACATATTGACTCCAAAAATTATGAAAATTGGAATCAAGCAATAATTTAAGATTCTGGATCCAACCAAAGTGGTTTCATCGAAAACGGAGATCGTTTGCAAAAACACCATTTTTAAGGGCAATATTTCCATAGCGACTATTCTGAATTTTCAACTGGGCATAACTTTTTATTCCCACTAAGAAATCTGGATTTTTCACATTCGCTGTAAATATATTTTTAAACATATTCAACTATTTCTTATTTCACTAAAATCCGATTTATTTTGAATCATGTACATTCATTTGAAATTTGAAATTGAATTTTCAAACTACCGCGTCATTTCCAATTCCTTTTATAATTAAAATAAATATTCATATTCTAACTTTGATTTAAATAAATTTATATGTTCTAATTCTATTCAAAATAAATTTCTTGTCGTTATTATTTAAAATAATTCATTTTAAATATTCAAAATCCGTTAAAATTGCCAAAATAAAAAAATTAAATTGGTTCTGATTTTCCGGATTGTTACAAGTTTTTTTCTAGTTCTTTTTTTTAACATTTTTTGAATTTTAAAAGAAAATTGAATATAGCATTATAAGTACATGGGTGATGGTTTTAGTTTGCATAACATTTCAACTATTAAAAAGAATATAACATTATGTCAATTTAATGTTAGTTCAATATAACATTTTCTGAACTATAAAGAAATAAATATAGCATTGTGTATCGATGCTAATTTAATCTAGCATTTTCAATTTTGTTATCATGACTATTATTTTTAATTTCAGATCGACAATGATGTCGTCGATGCATTGAGTTCTGATGACGTGGTGTGTTATGGTGGTGCAATAGTGGCTTCTACCAACGTTCGTGATTTAGAGTTTGGGTTTTGCATCTCAATACGCTTGGACAACGTTGAGGTCGGTGGAGTTTTAAGATGGCGAGGTGGACCATATACAAGTGACATAATAATTAATGCATCTGTAAGGTGATGCAAGAGGCGATAGATGTGACGATGAAGTGAAACAACATTTGTTTTAAGCAGCAACGATGAGTCGGGAAAAGTTTGATTTTGGAATGAAGCTTTGTCATTCTCTCCAAATTTTAAAACTAGTGGCCTAGATCCAAATATATATATATATATATATATATATATATATATATATATATATATATATATATATATATATATATATATATATATATTCCAACTTTTTCCCTAATTCCATCTTTTAACAACTAGCACATGATGTGTGGAGACCCTTATGAACCAAAAAGCAGACAAGCATTACAAAAAAAGATATCTATTGCTAAATATATCAGCACAAAAATGGCTAAATTAATGAGAAAGCCCCACCTTTAGCATTTATTTAGTCACCTATGGAAGAAAATAAATAAACAGAAACATCATTTACACATATCAAAGACACCGTTACACTTCATAAAATTAGCTCTTTTTATTGATTGAAATGATATATTACATATAACGCTGTATTGTCTTCCCTTAAAAAAAGGACCTTTTCACCAAATAAGCATGAACATGTACAGCCGGGCATCGGCATCCCGTTAACAGCGGCATACCGGAAAGAACGCATCACTGATCGCTACTTGAAAATGAAACCAATCATGTCCTTGCTTCCTATCATGTCCACTGCGGAACACTAGGACTCTTTGGTTCGATTATGTTCCTTGAAGGTTGTTCCTCTTTTACTTTTACGCTGCCGCCTGCCGAACATATCCACCAATGTTAAAGAGTTAGAGATCAGGAATATGAGGAACCAGTTCCCAGGTTTGAATAACAGACTGCATTACTTATTTTTGCAATTTAACAAAAAAAAATACTGCACTATTTGACAGAATTTAACAAAAAAGAATACTGCACTATTTGACAGAAGCATTGTTTAGCAACCTGTGAAAACACCAGTCTGACCTGATAGAGGATATCAATTTTTTAGCTTCTTTCACAGCTTCTTGCATGGCATATACAGCCATTTTCTTTACCTGTATTCATAGATGAGATCATTGTCAGGTCAGTTTCTACATAATACGAAGCTAACTTGTATTCCTTACCCAGACCATGTCATAAACTTACTAGTCTGAGCATACAGCAATAAACCAAGAAAATAACAAGACATTTAGTTCATAAGTTTACATGATCACAGAGAGAAATGCAGATAAAGCTGCTAACTTAAGCGAGAAATGTTTTTATTTTTTCCTCCGAACATACAGCTTTATAAAAAAAATAAAAAAAGAGGGGAGGGAAAAACCACACGACTTACTTCTAATTTGTCTTCCTTTGACCTATGAGTTCTTGGAAGCAGTCGAAACTCTTCAGTTAAACTGACACATTGAGTAAGACTTTCAGGAGAGACAAAGTCCATAGCTACTTTGATGCAAGACTGGAAAATTACAATAGAAAAAAGTCAGAATACATATACAACCACGCATAAGATAAAATGTAAAAAATACTGTATAACTGAGTACGTGATTAATGCTTATACTAATATTTTCAGTGACATTTTTAAAGATTAAATGGAATTACTTTCTAGTAATTTTTCTTACTTTTCCTAATTAAGATTATTAACTTTTCTCGACCAATAGATCTAATTATTTCAAAGGCTTATCCTATAATATTTAAGAAAAACAAAACTGTACCATCTTAATGTTGTATGTCGAATTCGACGCTGAATTTTATGACCTTAGAATACATAAATCTCTGAGGCACGATGTGGTGATCTCTATCCTAAAACAATATTTGACCTCTTAATTTTGTGCAGGAGTAATGACGAATCTGTTCGAAGATACAATGGAGCAGATATTGAATATTTTTTATTCGGCGTGTTTGCACAGACATGGCGATTCACTATCCTGGATTCGATCGCTGCAGTGACAAGATGATAGAGTTATAGCCTGCAGAACTATAACCCGTACAATTTACTCTAAATTTTGGCAGAGATTCAAGAAGTCTTTTAATGGCAGAAAAAAGCGAAAGGAATTCGAGATGTTAATTCGGGCAGCCTTTATTTAGGCAACGAAGAGAAATAACTGTTTCTAACGGCTATGACTATTTGAATTCAAACAGTCACATCTTTTCGTTTTGCAACAGTTCAGAAGTGTTGCAAATTTTGAATGATGAATAGACGCGTCCATTCATTTGCAACAATTCGGAAGCATTGCGAATTCGAAAACCGTGCACACAAAAACTTAGCGGATCTGCACAAGCCCATTAGCATTCCGAGGTCTGTCTGATCACGAGATCCCAAAAGCCCCAACGTCTAAGGCCCAAGGCCCATTTTTGACCCTTACATAATAATGTCCATGCCAAGGCCCATCTTTTGACCTTTAAATAATAATGTCCATCTCATGGTCCATGTTGACCCTTAAATAATAATGTTCATGCCATGGTCCATGTTTCATCTCTTCCATCTTTCCTTTCTTTTGATATACCACATCAAGTCTTAACATATATAGAGATATATATGTTAATTTTTCCCGATGTGGGACTAAAAGATTTTGACCCCTTCTTCCTCAAAATTTCCTCCAACAATCCTCTATCAAATTTTAAATAAATTCCTCTTGCCATTTATATGCAGGAAAATTTGTGCATAAGTATAGATGTCTTACAGACTTGAATCTATATGTAGTGAAAACCCATCAAAGTATATCAAGATGGAGTGGTTGACTAAGCATTGAACCATCGATCCTATATGATCTACCGGATATAATTATCACACTCATTTTCATATTTTCCAGATAGTAGTTTGCCCGATCCATGGATTGGTCTTGGGTCTGTATCTTCTTTCATGAAATGCCCTTAGAGATCAAGCCAAAATCTCGCAGAAGGCGGCACCACCTTCATTGCATTCAAATAGGAAGGTTTATCAGAAGTGCCTTATAACACACACCTCAACAGTATATCTATTATAAACCTATTAAGTTCTAAGTAGAACATCCTCTCTTTGTCATAAGTATCAAACACTTTTCCTTGGAATGTATGATAATACTTAGTTTTCAGACTAAATATTATAGTGCTTCCAACCGCAAACATATGAAGTACTTTTGCTCTTTGAACTCAAGATAACAAATTTCTTCATTATGTTGAGTTGAGTTTCTTTTATTGGCAATTGTATTGTATAGGCTTTAAACTCATTCCCTATGATGTTTTTATCACTAAGTTCCTTGCAAGTCCCTTAGTAAATGAATCTGCCAAATTCTGGCTAGATCTCACAAAACCTATGGTAATTACCCCTTCAGTGAGCATTTGCCTAACCAAACTGTGCCTTAGATCAATATGTCTAGATTTACCATTATAAACTTGGTTGTATGCTTGTGATAATGTAGATTGACTATCACAATGCACAGATATTGATGGCATAGGTTTTGGCCACACAGGAATTTCTAATAATAGATTCCTTAACCATTCCGCTTCTTTACTACCAGAAGGCAGTGTTATAAACTCAACAGTCATGGTTGAATCAGCAACACACGTTTGTTTCTTTGAAGCCCAGGATATTGCTCCCCCACCAAGAGTGAATATCCATCAACTTGTTGATTTATTATCTTCACTTCCAGTGTTCCAACTAGCATCTGTGTATCCTTCTGTTACAATCGGATAATCGTTATAATGTATACCATAATTTATGGTACCTTTTAAATACTTTAAAATTCTATGTATTGCATTCCAGTGAACATGACTAGGGTTACTAGTACATCTACTCATTTTGCCAACAACATAGGCAATATCTGGTCGTGTGCATGTCATTAACTTACAATAACTCTAGCATATTCCAATTGCTCTATAGCTCTTCCAGTATTAGTGTATAACTGCATATTTGGATCAAACGGAGTAGGCATAGGTTTACAATCGAATAGATTGAACCTTTTCAAAATTTTCTCAATGTAATGAGACTGGATAATTGATAGCCCATCTTTTGTTTTCATGATTCTTATTCCAAGAATCATTTCAGCTACTCTCATATCTTTCATGTCAAAGCATGAAGGTAAATATCTTTTAGTTCCTTCAATACTCGAAGTATTTGTTCCAATTATAAGCATATCATCCACGTAAAGGCATACAATTACACATTTACCTGAATGAAACTTGCTATAGACACATTTGTCAGATTCAAAAATCCTAAAGCCATTAGAAATAATAGTTTTATCAAGCTTTTCATGTTATTGTTTTGGTGCTTGTTTAAGACCGTAAAGTGATTTGATAAGTTTACATACTTTACGTTCTTGTTCAGGCATCATAAAACCTTCTGGTTGAGACATATACATCTCTTCGTCAAGTTCACCAGTTAAAAATGCTGTTTTGACGTCCATTTGATGAATTTCAAAATTATAGATAGAAGCTAATGCAAGTAAAGTCATAATAGTTGAAATTTTAGCTACTGGGGCATATGTATCAAAATAATTTATTCCTTCTTTCTGTGTGAATCCTTTGGCAACTAATCTAGCTTTAAAATTTTCGATTGTGCCATCTGCTTTTAACTTTTTCTTATATACCCATTTACATCCTATTGATTTAGAACCAGGAGGTAAATCTACTAGTTTTCATGTTTTATTTCCCATAATAGAATCCATTTCATCATTTATGGCTTCTTACCAAAATAATGAATCTTGAGATTTCATTGCTTCAGCATATGTTAAAGGGTCAAATTCTATATTTGTAGTTATCATTTAATAGATGAACTACATTATTTCTAGACCCCTCAACTAAATATACGACGAAATATAGTCCAAAGAATTTTTCTATCCTTCTTCGTTTACTTCTCCTAAGAGAATCACCATTTTCGTCGATATTTCCATCAATGTTTTCTACAGGTTCAATAATTGATTCACTAACCTCCACCATTTCATTAATAGGTGTATTGACCTCCACCGTTCATGAATCGGTTTATTCCGAATAGATGTAAATCTATTCTCATAAAACATTGCATCCCTTGATTCTGTTACTGTATTTACATCAATAGAGCTATTAGGTTCTATTACTAGAAACCTATATCCTTTGTTATGTTGAGCATATCCCAAGAATATGCACTTGACAGCCATTTGTCCTAATTTCCTGATTTTTGGTTCAGGTAATCAAACAATCGCTCTACAACCCCACACTCGATAATAATCAAGATTTTGTTGTAATATATATGTTTTTAAGGGTGAATACGCTTAATGCAAGGGACACGATTGTAATTGATGAGACATGTAAAGCCTATAAATAGAGAGCTTGTGTATGTTGTTAAGACACCTTAATGAATAAAAATGTCTGCTCTCTCTCATTTCTTCTGTTCTTTCTTTGTCTTGTAACACGTTATCAGCACGAACCTTTATTATTTATATTTTATTACTTCATAACATTTTTTTGTGTTTTAAGTATGAAGTTGATTTCTTTGTTGTGGATTCACAGCAAGTAATCATTAAAACTGCATTTTAGTGGTCAGCAACAACGATTGTTGTCCTTGCACATTCCATCGTTATATTTGTTTTGACCATGGTATTTCTTGAATTCATCTTTGACAATGCATGGCTTGGAATCAGCCTTTAGCATCAGGTCTAACCATTTCGGCTTATTTGAACAAATATTGGATGTTCCACTGTATTTATAAGTAAGATATATATATATATATATATATATATATATATATATACACACACACACACACACAACGTCAGTTTGCAACTATTCTTCGGTGTGATTTTTTTTTCCCCTGCTTTTACTCAATCCGCTTACTTTTACTCATTCTCATACGAAAGTCGGTTTGTAAAATGTAAACTACGGTATATATATACTTTTATCTTCACAGTTCCATCTTATCTTCCCAACAGCAAGTACTCCCATCATTATTTATCCACACGGATAAGCTACCATTTCTTTCCAAGAACAGATATTTTCTAGCATCCACTTCTTTCCTCTTGTTATACTTCTGTTTTCACGAGGTAATGGCAATATATATATTTGCTTCTCGGCTGTACATATTATTATATATTTCTTGTCTTTGCTGTATATATTTGCCTGCATGTTAAATTCCATGATCTGTGGCACACTATTTCCGTTTTATACAGTGTTTCTATTTGATCTATAAAATACTTTATATGCTGTTGTAGTTTGATGTATCCAATTATGTGAATCTGAATATATATTATGTTGCTACTACGCTTACAGCTTGTATTGTATCCAACTTTTCAACATGGCTACAGCCATGCGATGTAATGCTGCAAGTTAATGTCATCCATGATATTATATGTGATTATTTTGCACTTTAGAACATGTATGTTTATTTGTGAATATATGTTGATCTGTGTATATGGAAGAATTATCTCTTTTATGTTGGTTAATTATATTTGTACATCAGGAAGTGTTAAAAATGCGAATTGTTTTATTTTATTTATTTTTTGTTTCTTCTGAATTTTGTTTAATTAAGCATCTGCAATTTGTTTTGTGTATAGTTTGCAAAATATCGAACATTGCTAAACTTGAATTTAAAGCATTGGACATTTCTGGAGACAATTATTTGTCATGGATACTGGATGTCGAAATCCATTTACAAGCTCAATGCTTAGAAAACGCCATTAAAAATGAAAATAATATGTCCCAACAGGACAAAGCAAAGGCTCTGATATTTTTAAGACGCCACATCCACGATGGTTTAAAATCAGAATATTTAACTGAAAAAGACCCTCTCCACTTATGGAACTCCCTGAAGGAGCGTTATGACCACCAGAAGACGGTCATACTTCCAAATACAAGGCAAGAATGGTTGAACTTGAGGTTTCAAGATTTTAAAACCGTAAGGGAATATAATTCCGCTATGTTTAGAATTACTTCTAAACTAAAATTATGTGGAGAAAAGGTAGATGATGCGCAAATGTTGGAAAAGACCTTCTCAACATTTCATGCCTCAAATGTGCTCCTGCAGCAGCAATATCGAGAGCGTCACTTTACAAAATATTCTGAACTTATAATGTTTATTGATTGCTGAACAAAACAATGAACTGCTTCTTAAAAACCACTCCTCAAGACCAAGTGGTTCAGCTGCATTACCTGAAGTTAATGCTAACTTTGCCCACTCCGGAAGAGGTCGTGGCAGAGGAAAAGGAAGAGAACGTGGTCGTGGTCGTGGACGTGGACGCGGATACAACCCCAGCAGAGGTGGTTATAGTGGTTTTGGAGTCAACAAAACTACTAATTTTAAGCAGCAAATGAAAAATGAGTCTGGAAATAGCAATAATTCAGCTGCTGAAAATAAGAAGCATTATGAGGACATTTGCTATAGATGCGGGCGCACTGGTCACGCACTTGTAGATCATCAAAGAAAACAATCGAAGAATACCGTAAATCGAAGAATATCGAGACAAATAACACTGAGGGATTGTCCGATAACACTGACCTGAAGTTAGATGATTTCTTTGAAGACTATGATGGGAATTTATTCAGCGATGAAAATTTAAATACAATATTCGAAGAAATCGACCGAACCAACCAATGACTAGCCTGAAGCTCATCCTATGTTTTTTTTATTTTTGTTTCATTTCCCTTCAGCATGTATTAGTTTGGAACTTTTATTTGTTTTTCTTTTAGTTTATTCTTATTGAATTGCAGAAATAATGTGTAATGTTGAACTTTGATTAGTTGTTTATTCACATGGATATTTATTTATATTTATGAGTTATTTCTGTTATTGACTGGCTGTATTTATTTCTTAAGGTATGGATCGACAGTGTTTAAATGATGATATATGTCTGGTTGATAGTGGAACTACTCATACGATTTTGAAAAACCTGAAGTTTTTCTCTGAATTATCTGAAAATATTTCATATAAAGTTTCAACTATAGTTGGTTCAGCCAATATTATTGAAGGGTCCGGAAGAGCCCATATAGTGTTACCAAATGATACACATATATTCAGAATGCACTATATTCAAGCAATTCTAAAAGAAATCTGCTTAGTTTCAAAGATATAAGAATGAATGGATATCATATTGAAACTATAAATGAAAACAATAAAGAATATCTTTGTGTTATTTCTAAAATCGAAAGCCAGAAGCTTATTTTAGAAAAATTTGGTACAATTTCAACTGGATTATACTTTACCAAAATTGGCATAGTTGAATCTCATTTTATAAACATGAGCCAGAAGCTCACAGATACAAAGAAATTGATTCTTTGGCATGATCGTTTAGGTCATCTTGAATCAACTATGATGCGTAAAATTGCTAAGAACTCAAATGGGCATGATTTACCAAATCAGTTGAATTTACCAAATGATTACATGTGTACATCATGTGCACAAGAAAAATTAATTACTCGACCTTCATACAGTAAGATCACCTCTGAATCTCCAGCATTTTTGCAAAGAATTCAAGGTGATATATGTGGTCCAATTCATCCCCCTTGTGGGCCATTTAGATACTTTATGGTGTTAATTGATGCATCGACTCGTTGGTCACATGTATGTTTGTTATCTACTAGAAACATGGCATTTGCCAAATTACTTGCTCAAATAATTAAATTAAGAGCACACTTTCCCGATCATCAAATTAAATCAATACGATTAGATAATGCTGGAGAATTCACTTCTCAAGTATTTGATGATTATTGTTTATCACTGGGAATTGAAGTTGAACATCCAGTAGCTCATGTTCATACTCAAAATAGTCTGGCAGAATCACTAATTAAGCGTTTGCAACTTATTGCAAGACATTTACTTATGCAAACAAAGTTGCATGTTACAGCTTGGGGACATGCAATTTTGCATACATCCAAATTGATTAAAATTAGACCAACGGCTTATCATCAATTTTCACCATCACAACTTTTAACTGGATCCTAACCAAATATTTCACACCTACGAAAATTTGGTTGCGCTGTGCATGTACCCATTAGTCCCCCATTTCGTACTAAAATGGGTCCTCAAAGAAGGTTGGGAATTTACATGGGATTTGACTCACCTTCAAATTTCAGTGTTGTCAATAGCGAATAGCGCAAAATAGCGCAAGGCCTGCGCTATGCGCTATAGCGCGCGCTATAATGTTTTTTTTTTTTTTTTTTTTTTTTTTGCTTACAGAAAAGAAGATCTTTAAAAAAAAACACAGGAAAAAGGCACAAAAGGAAAAAACTGTATGTTTAAAATCTCCAAAAAGGAAAAAAACGAAAATGCATGTTCAAAAAAGAAAAAGCAAAATAGCGCGCTATTCATGGCTGCGCTATGATAAAATAGCGCGCTATTTTTGCGCTACACGGGACCCCTGCGCTATAAGAACCAAAATAGCGCAACCTGTGTGCTATGCGCTATAGCGCGCTATAGCGCTCGCTATGACAACTATGCCTTCAATAATTCGTTATCTTGAACCTCTTACGAGTGATGTATTTACTGCAAGATTTGCAGATTGCAAATTTGATGAGTCAAATTTCCCGCCGTTAGGGGGAGAAAAGACCGTTCCAGTAGAACGGTGTGAAATTTCATGGAATAATCCCTCTATGTTTCATTTGATCCACGTACCAAACAATGTCAATACGAGGTACAAAGAATTTTGCATATTCAAAATATTGCAAATCAAATGCCAGATGCATTTAATGATGCTGCAAAAATAACTAAATCTCACATTCCAGCAGCAAATACACCAGCTAGAATTGAAATCCCCGAAAGACCATTAGCAACAAATGAATCTAAAGCTAGACAAAAACGTGGAAGACCGATAGGTTCAAAAGACTTGGCGACTAGAAAAAGAAAGTCTAATGAAAAATCATCAATTAGCAAACCTCTCGAAGAGGTTATAAATGATCCAAAGGATAACTCAAAAGAAAATTCCAATTCTCCAAAAATCGGTGAAGGAACTATTATCCCAGAAGAAATAATAGAAGCTTTCGAAAATAAAATGGTACCTAATAATAATGAGATCTCAATATTCTATACGAATTATGGAGAAATGTGGGATCGAAGTAAAATAACAATTGATGATGTATTCTCATTCGCAGTAGCTACTGAAATAACTGAAAGTCATGACTATAATGAGAATAATGATAATGAACCAACTAGCATAAATGAATGTCGAAAAAGAAAAGATTGGCCAAAGTGGAAAGATGTTATTCAGGTTGAGTTAGATTCACTTCAAAAACATGGTGTATTTGGATCAATAAAGAAAACACCAGAAGGTGTTAAACCAGTCGGTTACAAATGGGTATTCGTTAGAAAACGAAATGATAAAAATGAAATTGTGAGATACAAAGCAAGGCTTGTTGCACAAGGTTTCCTACAGAGACCAGGGTTTGACTTCAAAGAAACGTACTCTCCTGTTATGGATGTCATAACATTTCGATATTTAATAAGCCTTGTAGTTTCTGAGAAGCTTGACATAAGACTGACTGATGTTGTGACAGCTTATCTATATGGTGAATTAGATACCGATATTTACATGAAAATCTCAGACGGATATAAATTGCCTGAAGCAAAATCAAAGTCAATGTATTCATTAAAATTGAGACGATTACTATACGGTTTGAAACAATCTGGAAGAATGTGGTATAACCGTCTTAGTGAATATTTAGTAAAAACTGGATACAAAAACAACCTCATTTGTCCATGTGTCTTTATAAAGAAATCGGTAAAGGGATTTGTTATCTTAGCGGTATATGTTGATGATATAAATTTGATTGGAACTCCAGAAGAGATTAATGAAACAATAGATTATCTAAAACAGGAATTTGAAATGAAAGATCTTGGAAAAACCGAATACTGTCTTGGTCTACAGATTGAGCACAGTAAAAATGGTATATTAATCCATCAATCAAATTACATTGAGAAAATCCTGAAGCGTTTTCAAATGGATAAAACATATCCACTTAGTACACCTATGGTTGTCAAATCATTAGATATAAAAAAGAACCCTTACCGACCAAAAGAAGATGATGAAAATATACTTGGTCCAAAAGTACCGTATCTCAGTGCAATTGGTGCATTGTTATATTTAGCCCAATGCACGAGACCAGATATTGCATTTTCAGTCAATCTTCTAGCAAGATATAGCTCTGCACCAACTAAAAGACACTGGAATGGCATAAATCATATCATGAGATATCTGCGAGGAACCATAGATTTGGGCTTATTTTATTCTAACACAGGCAATAATCCGATTCTAGTTGGTTATGCTGATGCAGGTTACCTTTCTGATCCACATAAAGCATGATCACAAACTGGATGTGTTTACTAACAGCAATGCAGCTATTTCATGGCGATCTACAAAGCAAACGTTGGTAGCAACATCATCTAATCATTCTAAAATATTAGCACTACATGAAGCAAGTCGAGAATGTATTTGGTTAAGATCATTAATCGAACATATTCGAAACACATGTCAACTTCCCTCAACTACAGAAAGATCAACCATTATTTATGAAGACAATGCCGCATGCGTAGCTCAGATTCAAGCAGGATACATCAAGGGTGATAGGACGAATCACATTTCTCCCAAATTCTACTTCACACATGAACTTCAAAAAGACAATAAGATAGAAGTGAAGCAAATTCAATCTCAAGAAAATCCAGCAGATTTATTCACCAAAGCACTTCCAAAGTCAACATTTCAGAAGATGGTTTATAAAATTGGTATGCGTCGTTTGCATCACCAAACTATTTGAATAATGCATTACAAATCAGGGGGAGCATATATAATGTTATAGTGTACTCTTTTCCTTCACTAATATTTTTCCCACTGGGTTTTTGTTAGTATGGTTTTTAACGAGGCATTATTTTGATCCAGAAGTATCAACCCTCATTGGAACATTGTCAATATGTTACCTAGAGATGAAAATTGTACTCTTTTCCTTGTTTATGATTTTTCCCACAGGGTTTTTCATAAAAAAGTTTTTAATGAGGCAATCGATCATATCATCTTTGCATACGCATATTCAAGGGGGAGTGTTGTAATATATATGTTTTCAAGGGTGAATACGCTTAATGCAAGAGACACGATTGTAATTGATGAGACATGTAAAGCCTATAAATAGAGAGCTTGTGTATGTTGTTAAGACACCTTAATGAATAAAAATGTTTGCTCTCTCTCATTTCTTCTGTTCTTTCTTTGTCTTGTAACAGATTTGGTTTCCGTTTCTTCCAAAGTTCATAAGGAGTAACTTTACTTTTCTTATGAGGTATTCTATTTAGAATATAACACGCGGTAAGTAAAGCTTCTCCCCAGAAACTAGTGTTAAGTCCGGAATTACACAACACTGCATTTACCATTTCGGTAAGAGTTCTGATTTTCCTTTCAGCCACTCAATTTTGTTGTGGAGTGTAAGCAATAGATGTCTCATGTATAATTCATACTGATTCACAATACTCAGGAAATTGGTACTCACCATCCCTATCAGACCAAAGTGTTTTTATTTTGACATCACATTGGTTTTCTACTTCAGTTTTATAAGTAATGAATGAACTTAACACTTCACTTTTAGCATGCATAAGATAGACATAACAATATTTAGAGTAATCATCTATAAATGTGAAAATATCCTTTTTCTCCTCTAATAGGAGTATTGTGTATATCACATACATCACTATGAATAAGTTGTAACAATTTTGTTATACTTTCTTGTTTATAAGGAAATGGTTTTCTGGTGATTTTAGTTAATGAACATATCCTACACTTATCTAACATATCATTTTGGTGTTTGGGAATTAGATTCAAAGATATCATATCAAGCATGCGTTTATGATTAACATGTCCTAATCTATTGTGTCATAATGAAAATGAATCAACAATATAAGCAGAATTCATACTTTTATTAATAACAACATTCAGTTTAAATATACCATCATACATAATACACTGCCTTTGGTCAACACATATTTGTCAGACTCAAAGACTTGTTTAAATCCAAACTTATTAAGAAGACTTCCCGATACAAAGTTCTTCCTAACTTCAGGTACATAATATACATCATTTAATATCAGAACTTTTCCAGAATCGATCCACTAAGAATTGTCTTGTTCAATCATATTCACTTCTAATATGACTGCAACAAACTTTTCTTTTTCAGATTGATGCTTCTTTTTCCAGAAGCGACAATCCCTTTTGAAATATCCCGGTTTACCGCAAAAGTAGCAACCACCATTTTTGCCTTTCTTGTTCTGATTTTGGGAATTGTTGTTGTTTTGCTCTTTCCTCTTTTTATTAGAAGAGTTATACGAAGCATTATTTGCTTGCTTTTCTTCCACCATATGGACCTTTGATGTATCAACAACTTTTTCATCTTGGGCATCTTTTTGCCTCAGTTGTTGTTCAACTTGCAAATATTGTGCAAGACTGTCTAGACTCATATCCTCCTTCTTGTGTTTTAGTAGTTTCCTCTGATCTTTACAAGAAAGGGGTAATTTGTCTATTATCAAGTAAACCTTAGTTTCCTCATCCATATTTAACTTATGTTGACTGAACTGATTAAGTATGTGTATGATATTATTGAATTGCTCTACTACTGAACGATCATCAGTCATTTTGTAATTAAAAAAATTGGTGGTTGAAAATTTCTTACTTGTTGCGTCTTCCATAAGATACTTCGCCTCTAATGCATCTCAAACATCCTTTGCAGTTGCCTTGTTGTAGTATATATCAAAAAGTGTGTTCGTCATCGCATTACAAATATAGCCTTTGCAAATATAATCATCTTGTTCCCATTTGATCCGATCTCGTGTCTGTGCAACAGTTTCATCTTCTGTCTCCACAGGTTTTGGCGTAGTCAAAACATAAACAACTTTCATACCCGCCAATAAGAAATGCATCTTCTTCTGCCAGCATAGGAAATTGACATCATCAAAGCACTCTAATTTTGCGAAATCAGCGGCGAACTCTTTGAGACTGTGAGGAGCCATTGCACAAATACTGTTTTAGGTTGTTGGTGGTCGAATTCGTCACTGGATTTTTTGATCTTAGAATACACAAATCTCCGAGGCATGATGTGGTGATCGTTATCTTAAAACAGTATTTGTCCTCTTAATTTTGTGCAGGAGTAATGGAAAATCTATTCGAAGATACAACGGAGCAGATATCGAATATCTTTTAATCGGCGTGTTTGCACAGACACGGCGATTCACTATCCTGGATTTGGTCGCTGTAGTGAGAAGACTATGGAGTTATAGCCTGCAGAACTATAACCCGTACAATTTACTCTAAATTTTGCAAGAGATTCAAGAAATCTTTTTATGGTAGAAAAGAGCAAAAGGAAGGAGAAGAGAAATGAAATCGAGATGTTAAAAACTGAATTCGGACAGCCTTTATATAGGCAACGAAGAGAAATAACTGTTTCCAACGGCTATGGTTCATGTTGTTGTTTCGTCTCCTCCATCTTCCCTTTCTTTTGATATACTACATCAAGCCTTAAAATATATAGAGATATATATATATGTTAATTTTTTCCCGATGTGGGACTAAAAGATTTTTCCCCCTTCTTCCTCCTTTCATTTTAAATTTCCTCCAACACTTAAATAAAAGGGCCAAAAAATCAGCTGTATAACTATAATAAAAAGAAGCGCATATATAAATTCACTACACCATTGCTGGAATCCTCTATATCCATCAATAATATAGTACAAAGAACGCTAACCTTTCTATTTCTTACTTGATGAGGACATCCTGCTGGAATAAAAACTGCTTCACCAAGATGTTGCTCAATAGTCCACGGCTCTATTCCTGATAATTATTAAAAGTAGAGCAAAAGAAATTAGTTAAGAACTTGCAATGCTAGAAGGGAATAAATCAAAACTTCCTATTATTAAAAATAATTGTTGATGTTTACAACAAGTAGACAGCTTACCATATTCCTCTTTGAGCTGCTTCTTGTGACTCTCATTCAGATAAACAGTGTGATCATGTATTGGATGAATAAGCTATAAAAAAAATCAGTATATGGTTAGATGATAATGCAATAATAAAACACATTAAATATGAAGCTGGCAGAAAGATTCCCAATCAATATACTGGCAGTTCTCTTCAGGATTTAGGCAAAATGTCCCAGAACAAATTGAAACTCAGATAACAAAATATTTAAGCTTTTCTACACATACAGGAATGTGCAAGCGTGTAAGCACGCTCAACAGTCAAAACAATAACTCAAAAGCAAAGATACTTACCGAATCCAAAGGAGCTTGGTAGATATGCCTGAATTCTTTCCAGTGCTCCTGCAGGTAAACAACTAGCTTTGGCACATCCTCTCTCCTGAATATATCCCAAACAGCACTACTCCTACGTGCATCATTGTTTTTACATGATTCATGAATATACTTTGATATATGCTTCCCTGGCAATTTTCCTGCTTGTTTATACAATTCTTGCAAGTCCTCGTGATGATGATGCTTCTGCATTTCTTTTATTACATCATTTTGCCACTCAAGCAATTGCACCTCAGAAGAATGTGTCATGATATTTATCTGAATGTCACAATGAAGTGGGAATAAATTGATCTTTCATATATACCCAGAAAGATAAATACTTCCTACGGTTTTCTAACAATACAAAGAGAACAATGAAATGGCTAAATCAAGAAGGCGAGATGTGAAAAAAGAGAAAATACTTGAGTTTAAAACACGGAAGTAAACATATCAGGTATGGTAATTGCTTCTAATCCACATCTACCTGTTACGATGATACCTTTAGCATATGCACAACATTACAAATTTCAAATTGATTTATAATCATAGGATAGTATGCTTCTTCTAGAAATTTCAATTAATTGTCATGTAGTCTTATACTAAAAGCAGTTTGCCTAATTAACAACTGGATGAAGGTGCTAGAATCATGTAGTCCTATAGCTATGCCATTGAAATAATGAAAGGTAAAAAACGTTCAATGAAATATCTTCTATTTTCTTGCTCTTTATCTTAAACCTTATGTTTGTTCTCCTTTCATCTTCATCTGAAACTTTGTTGACCAACACAAAAACCCATTCTATTTTCAAGCAAAAGAGTAGACTATAACCTAAAACCTAGGGAAGTCTTTTAGGATTTCAAATATACAGGTTCTACAAGAATGCGTCTGACTAGGCATTATGAAATTATTTATACTTGTACAGTTTCAAAAAATAGGCATATCGAATACCTATAACAAGATGAGCACATACCGCATCTGACATATCACAATGCAGTTTTGTTACAGAATCACCACGTCCAAGTTCATCTGGATTCCCGTATGCTATATAAAACTTGGGGCCAAGATCAGGCTTCAAATAACCGTTAGGTAAATTTGCATTAAGGTTTAGGCTACCATGTTTCGGATGTGTATATTCTTTGTAAGGGAGGGCAGAAATAAATTCAAGAAAATGCCTTGGTAACCGTTCTTCAAAAGAACACGAAGGAGGCCAGTCTTTAAGCTTTAGCATCTCAGGCCAACCATTCTCATACATTCGACCCTCCAGATAGCCTTTAAAGAAGGAACCTGTCCCAATCGTAACCTAACAAAGCAGCATGGGTGGTTTTTGTAAACACTTACTGAGTTACTGTGAATTGCATTTAAGAGTGTTCTAGGTGAAGGTGCTTGAGTGAACCTACATTATTGGACGCTTTAAACTTGGGTTGAGTTGATGTAGATGATGAAAATGGATTATTTACATAATTTAAAATAAATTTAATAATTTACATAAATTCAAATAATTTAAGAATGTTTTTAGATAATTTGTAATATTTAAATATAAAACTATTCTAAAATTTAGTCTAATTAATTGAACACTTGAAAAATAAAACTTACAACTTTACTTCACACCTAAGTAAGCTTAAGTCTAAAATAAAGACCAGAATGCAATGCAAAAGCTTCATTTGTCATCATCAAACGAACCCTACACAAAAGCAGACGAGAGCCCTACATCTAGTTCGTCTTTTCAAAATCCATCCCCCCCCCCCCCCCCCCCAAATAAATAAATAAAAAAGGTCACGGATATTTTTCCATGAGTGGAGGTTAAATCAAAATAGCTTATAAACACTTCATTAAAACCAAAAGGAGATAAACCAATCATGAAAATGAAAAGTCTTGTTACAAAGAAAAAGGCGAAGTTTTTTGACAAAATTTCATGTAAGGCAAAAAGGCAGTAAAATATCGTATACAGCTTTGGTACTTCCATTCGCAAGCATCTAAAAAATGTTATTCTACCCAGGATATTGGTCTATGAATCCCTGGGTCAGTTGAATGATTCTCCAGTACCCACAGGGTACATCGTCCTGTGCGCAAACATGTGAAGACTGTTCAGAAGCATTATTTGGAAATAGCAGTGCTGTATAGCACTTATGGTCTAACTTAACAAAGGCTTTACTACAATAAGCATCCCTAACGAAATGCCAGGCACAAGTAGGATGGCAAAATCTGTTAACATCCTTTTTGCTTTCCTTTTGTACTCTAGTTAAAACTAAAAACAGTTTGTTTAATTTTCTGTTAACCTCAAACAAAAAAAATGGAGAAAATTACATGTTTACATCTGATTTCATTCTAATTCTAATTTAATTTCGTTCAATCAACAAATTTAAAGAAAATCTTGATGTAATGCGGCAAATTCCAAATATGTTCAAACCAATTTCATAGAAAAGCAAAACCATTGTAAATCCTAACCGTTGATAGAGCAAATATATCATATTTAACTTTGTAGAACCATTCTTTATTCATTGTAACAAATCATGATGCTATCAAATGAAAATTAATAAAGCGATGATTTTGGGTTTATTGACTGGAGAAATTAAGATGATAAAGAGAACCAAATGAATTTACAATGGGGAAGTAGAGATTGTGGTTCTTCGACTGAATTTAATTCTTCGGGTGTTTTTAAACCCAAAAAGCAAGGAGAAGAGGGTGTTGTCTATTCTAAAAAATTGAATTGTGCAAGTACTTGTAAATGTCTTTGGAAAACATGTACTAATAGAAATGCTCGTTGGAAAGATACGATTGCTGATGCTTTACTACAATGGATGTAGTAATCTATGTATTTTCTATCATATGAATGAAGCAAGGTTTTAATCTTCTTCATCTCGCCCAAGATAGAAATTCGAGATTTGGCATTCTTTTAATTATAAGTGTGTAAAATCTCCTTCATTCCAGTCGAAATATCAACCCGATATTTTCTCCGAACTCCAAGATTTGAAACATTAGACTGAAGAATCCATTGACTACTTGTTCTTTTAGCATCCCTTCACATTATATGCTTGGATTGTTACCTTGTAAAAACGTAATTTAAACTTCAATTCTTAGATTTGGTAATAGAATAGAAAAACGATTCATTGTGAAAGTGCGAGAAATTTGAATGATATGGTGAACAATCCATCTTGATGAACATATTCAAAGATGTCTGAAAAGTATAAACATGCTGATATATTGATTCGAAACTTCATTAATTTTGTTTGCTCTTGGATAGGTTTCTTGTAAGAACAAAGTGGATTTGAAGCTCAATTTTCTGATTTCAGAAGTTACTGCATGATAATCCACATCATACAACTGGAATGTTTGTTAAGCATAGGAGGGCTGCTATTATGAGCAATTGCAATGTTTATTTGTCTCTCAATTTGCTCTTCTTGTATGGGGTCGCATCATTGTACAATCTACTTTAGTATTGTTTTGTTGTTTGTTATTATGCTGTATTATTGGGTGTTTATGCGGTTGGGGGTGCTTGTTTTGGAATAACTTTAGCTATAGCAGAATTCAGAATCATGTTAATACATTAGTTTAGAAATATATTTATAGAGGCTTGGAACTTGGTTCCTATTCTTTCTCATATAAAAACAAGAAGTGAACGAGTAAAAAATTGGGAAGTTACAATGGTAAAACGGGCATAATATGGGGTGGGAAAAAATTTGTTTGGGAATAATCAGTGTTTTACATATCCTTAACCACTCGTTTGAGATATCAACTAGATTACTACAAGAAATCTCATTCAAAGTTATATGTTAATGAGCATAACTTCCCCTATAATTTTCAACATTTTAATCCTATGTCTTGTGTGATTTGGATGAGTCGTAAAAGAAGGCTTCGTGATTTTAATTCTCAATTTTGTTTTCTTTTTGAAATTTGGTACTTCATGTGGTAATACATAGTTATGTCACAAGTCTTAGGTAACCCAATCTGCGACCTCAGGTACCAAAACCGAAGTGTGCCTTACCACTAGAACAGTGGTGTTGGATGAAATAAAAATGACTACCCATTCAATAACAAATCAATTACCTAACTAACACTATCCTAAAACATTAATATACTTTTTTATCGTCCAACTACTATTTTATCATGCAAACCAAGTAACTATGTTTACAAATATTACCCATATATAATAATTACTGAAAAGATATTAGATGCCTAGACATATAAGTTACTCTGAGATTGTACTAAGATATAATTTAAGATACCCAAAGTCAATCCAAGGTGTACGTATGATATACAATCGTCTTGTCCGAAAAGTTATCCAACGCAAGATATTACGTATAAAAGTTCGAAAATAAAATTTGAATGAAATCTGAGATTAAAAATCTCGGTGCAATATATTTTTATTGAAACAACCGGGTGAAAAGAGAAAATCATGGACCACTGATACAACTGGCCGAGCATGATTACCACATCGACTCAAAACCTTTTTTGAAAAAGAAAAAAAAAATGTTTCGAATATTTAGTCTTAGATAGTATATATGGGCATACAACAAGTTAACATGTCAAATGGTTCAAATGATGCTATGCAAGATTCAATATGACATCATGGATCAAAACCAGAGCGTCCAACCAACTGACCCAAAATTTTGTACACCGAATATCGCAGTTTGTATATTAAAGGGACTAAGAAATGCAGGCATGATGATATATATTGCGAATAGTTTCCCAAAAAAAAAGAGGAGGGGGGGGGGGGGGCGCAAAATCAGGAACGAACAAAAAGCGTTTACCTCACCCCAATTCAAGCAGTCAATTGCTTTCACAAAATCACCATTCTCTTTCTGATTTTCTGGATTTGTCTCTTTAATGGCACGCCACATAACTAATGGCTCCCAACTTAACCCACAGGTATTGTTAAGAACTGATCTTACAATAACAGGCTCTCCTTTTTCCCAGTGCCGCCTAAAATGCACTAAATCACCATCTTCAAAACTGGCTACACTTGGACAATACAAAAAATTATCATGGCTACCTTCACGGGATGCAGCTTTCCTCACATTGCAATTGTTCCCAGAACAGTCTGAACAATTGGGAAAATTATCATATTCATCTTCATCTAGAAATGTGTACTTACTAGTTAAAAATTCAGCTTCCCGAAGCAAAGTTTTCAAAAAATCACTGCTGAAATTTCTCCTCAGCACTAGCAACCGATTTCCACAACCACCAAAGTTTCTAGGTGGACATGGAATGCTACCATCTGTATATGCTTTCCACCCTACATGGCCAGTGGTGTAAAATCTATCTTTCGCAGTTAAATTTGCACTTTCCCAACCAAACCTCTTTCTTGATGAATGATCTTGACAGTTAAATTGTGTATCAAATCGTTTATGTGAAGAGTATGATTCATTAACTCCAGGTATTAAACCTTCTCGAAGTTCTCTACAGCATGCAATACAGAGATCGTAGGAACATTGTGGACAGCTTCTATGGAAGTCAACTATTGATGTGTAGCAGTTATTGCTGCAAAACGAGGCATCACATATTACAGCTTCATAAAGTTGAGTAGACAGACAGACACACGCTCTCTCTAGAGTTAGGGGTTCAAACATGTAAGGGAGACGCCACCTCAAAATGTAAGAGCATCAATGTATTTACTCATTATGCTCTTACGGTTTGACAATACATATTTTGATTTTTGAAGCATGTTTGTTTGAAGAAAAAACTCAGTTCTAATCTCTCAAGCATGCTCCTCTTACATCCTTGTTTCTACAACGCATACAAGATTAATGAATCATTAGGATGCAAGATAAGCATGTAAAAAAGATCATACGATCACATTACATTACTGTGCTCCATAACATTCACAAATAGTATGATGATAATCATCAAGTTAGTTGCATTCATGAGGTTTGAACTTTGAGGAGCTATTGCAATTTTTTCCCAGTCAAATGTCCTATAGTACTGAAGGTTAAAAAAAATACCATAGGAAACAAGCATGAAATGGGATACTGCTAGGTAAAAAAGCACTAAGTAACAAGTACAGAACGGGCTAAAATTAACTTGGTTAAGTCAATCATAATAAACAAGTACCAAGTGTACAAGTGTCGAGTTGCAAAAAAAGAATGAAGTATATTCAACAGCACATGGAACAAGCACCATGAAGGCCCAAACAGTCTTCCCAGTATGTACAGAAATCATAGAGTTATGTTTGAAGCTCACCAATAAATGCGCTCATCCATGCCAAACATAGTTTTCGTGATGTCATCACTGGTTAATTTGGTGCCTCGGATTCCCATTTCTGCTTGCAATTCAAATGCATTCTCCAAGTCAACGTTCCAAATAAGAAAAGAGACTTTGTTAATCAAGTAGAGAAGCTGCTTAAGTTTTGTGATGGCATTGATTTCAAGATAATCAACCTGTAGATAACAAATATACGTGCTTAATTTAATAGACTTGCAAAGAAGGACGATTCTATATGGAAACGTTTGGCAAATTACAGCAATTATTCCAGTATTCAGTAAGCATTTTGTGCAGTTGCAGTTGCCTAGACAATATGGGCAGGCTGCCTTCAATTTTTCCCTTGTCCGCGCAGGGTACCTAGCAACATGGTAATAATCAAAAAATGGCAAAACTTCAAATTTATTTAATAAAACTCATTATATTGTATTTGTACTTGTGATAGAACTGGGTGAAAGAATCTAACACTTACCAGATGGCCAGGCAAGTAGTGCAGTACCACTTGCATCGGCATCTAGAACAAAGAACTAAATCCTCTTCAGAACCGTGTAGGCACTGGTGACATGTCGGAATCCTTCTCTTTTTGCTCTAATTAACCAAAAGTAGGGTATGAGTGAGACAATTATATAACAAATATAATACTGCAGTTAGCAGTTCCATGCTGAGCTGAGGACAACAAACTGCATGACAATTTGATCATATCACAATAATATCTGCAATGTATAACCAATATTTTATGTAGAAACAGGCTGCTTATGTCAAAGATAGGACAATAATCCTTCTGGCTAAAACCTTAAAAACTTTTATGAGATGAAATCACACAATTAAGCACAATTTTTTTAAAATGTGAGAAATAGAAGAGAATAAGCTATAGGCGTACCACATTTTCAACTTCCTTTCAAAAGTTATCAATATTTTCCCATTCAAAGATATGCTACGGCTACTATTATAAACACCCCTAGAATTCCCTTTTTCACAACTGATGTCATCTCGTAAAAGAGTGTGCAGTGTTCAGACAACTTGTCCGACCAATCATAAAATGACGATGACGGATCTTCAAAGATCAGCGTGCAATTTTCAAACATGAACGGTAACATTAAATTGGAAATATACCGATATCATGAAGAATGTAAGTGCAGTGTTATTTATGAATAAAATAACAAAATTTAAGGCATCGTCTTAAAAAAGGAAACGTGTTATGATGAAATCATTTAATTATACATATATCTGGCGCAATTCTCTAGGAACCATACTATTATGTCATATTATTGATTGTCATTTAAGTTTAGTAAAATAAAACATATGTATTATGGTGTCCAAAAATGCAGATGTAGACGCGCATAACAGACACAAGATTTAGACCCCAAATCCTTCGGGTTCTCCGTTATAATGTCCTATTGTTGGATACTTAAGTATGTTTATTCAAAGAGATGCTAACAGTTTGGTTTGCTTATCGAGCATAATAGTGTGATTTCAGCATAGAGAGATCATCTCATCAACTAACATGCAGAACAGAAAGCTAAAAGCTTAGCCCACTAAGATACACAAGATAAACAGTGGGAAATTGGGTGCTTGTGCGGTAGTATATGTACAAGTATCGCTTAGTACGAGATTTCATAGCACATGCATATAATTTTTTCATAGATTTATAAATTTTAAAATTTCAACATAGTTTTTAAAAAATTAATTGGAAATATAAAGCAAAAATATATATGTAATTTTTTGTTGGAACAAAGTTTCAAATTTGTAACATTGATTACTTCCAAATTTACCATTTGAAAACAGATGTTAATTTTTGTTCTTTGTGGGAATAAACTCCTAACCTCTTGTTTATATATAGGGATAATTACAGAACATCACGGTTGGACCAAAAAGATTGTTTTTATTCTAACTATTAATAAAGATATAATATACTACAAGGTCAAATTTCTTTGTAAATACCCGAGACATGTACAGATTGGTTTTCTTTTCTCCAAGAATAATAAGCATAAGAATTATATTCAAAACTATAACAAATAACTAACCATAAGATGTTAGAAAAAAATAGCTATTAAATTTACCTGCTTGAAGCATATGGAGATGGAAACAAAATTTAAATAAAGGTCTGTATATCACATTATAATCTGATTGTGCATGTTACATAAATTATAAAAGTACCCATTTTGCATGTCATCCAAGTCTCACTTGCAAATCTTAAACAACTACAACTTTTTGAGTCTATTTTAATCATAATTTAAGTGATGATATTTTTTTATTTAAAAAAAAATTAAAAAAAATGGGCTTTGAAGTTTGTATATAAATAGGTTCAGTACTCCATATTTAATTTAAAAAGTTTGTATATAAATGGGTTCAGTACTCCATATTTCATTTAAAAGCCAATATATATGAGTAATGAGGCCTCTATAAAAGTGAAACCAAACATTCATTTCGTGTGTATAAAGTAAGGGTTATTTTTATAGTAAGGAAAACAAAATACATGGACCAAATAAACAGATTATAGTTATAACAGTAATTCACTCTTTCCATTTCCTTTCCTTACCACTGATGTAATTACCTAAAAGAGTTTGAATGTTCACCAGCTCAATATAAAAGAACAAGTACAAAAGGAACAATCTTATAATGAGTTATAGTTTACAAGAGACAATCAGAATACATAAGAGGAGAAGTTCATGCAAGTGCTAATAATGTCCAAAGTCATGAAAAAAAACACAGAAGCACGTATATTTATATTCAGGTGCCTGTTAAAAATACAGCAATGGGAGTTTTAACCTACTTCCCAATTCATTTTTGCGACTTCCTTCCCAAACCGATTATGCTTCTTAAGTGACCTTTGCTCATTTACGGAAATGCTCGTATCCCATGTTTCTGTCCTCTTCACCGGTGTAATTTCCTAAAAAGAGTTTGAAAGTATTCTAGTTTAACAAATGAAAATGTACACAAGAAACCATCTTTTAATGAGTGATATATTCCAAATAAGAGATTATGTAAATACCATAAAAGGATAACTGCATGTAAGCTACTTCTAATAGTCTTGAAAGAAAACATGAGAATGTATTTTTCTTATGTTCAAGTACCCGCCAAGTACAACAGTAGAGATTTTAACTTGCCTTACAGAACATCTTTGCAAACTCCTCCCTTAAGCAATCAACTCTTTGCTGCTTCAATAACCTTTGCTTGCTTCTACATATAAAAAAGATTCTTATACATTTTTGAATAAAAAAGTAACATATTAATTACTTTCAACAATTGCTTGATGAAGAACAACCTCAACACAATACATAACAGATAACAGCAATTAGATGATTTATAAAATAGAAAATAAAGAAGTTGAAGAGGCGACGAATAAAATGGAAAGAAAAAAAATAGTAAGAACCAAAATAATATATCCCAACAGAGGTGAGAAAATCATTGGAAAACAAAAGAGTTATAAGGTTATAAACATGTTCAATAAAATAAGTACAAAATAAAATGCCAAACAAGTGGAGAAAGATACAATAATACCATTTTTCTTAAGAATCAAATGAAGAAGAAAAACGCAATTATGGCATTTATAAGGAAATTAACTTACTAGTTTTTTTAAGAATAATAAAAAAACGCAATTATGGTAGTTATAAGGAAATTAACTTACTGAGTCACACAACAAAACTATAGGTGAGACCATGGGAGTGATAGAACAAGGATTACAAAACGAAACTTCGGTATCTGTTACCAGTTTGGTATGTTGTTAGACAGATTGACAATAAAATGTATACCAATGCGTTTCATTGTTAGACAGATCACTAATATGAATATCATCTTTCACCGCTGTTATACAAGCTAAGAATTACATGATCAGCTTAATACTTCAGCTAGAAACCGGCTAATCCTATCCGTTTCTACATGTACAATGTTCATAACCCACAGCTATCTCTTAAGACTGTCATTCAGTTGACTTCAACATTGCTCGGAACTAGCTAATAAATCCTACGTTGTCATCCTCTGTGTGCGTATACACTAGAAAAATTCTCAGACAGTAAACAAGCATGATTTAAAATAATTTGCTTCCAAGTTCATATCAAACACTTCATAACAGACCCTTGCCAATCAACCAAACAATTCGACCATTTAGATTAACAACAGCACGTCTAATTAAAAATCGCACAAATCGTATGAATAAACGCGTGATTTAACACAAAAAAACGTGATATAACAGGATTACCAAAAAAAACTCCTGAGAATCGTTCAGAAACCGATCCCCAAACTGATACTTAAAGCGAATCCGAACGTTTTCACAAGATTTACTTCGTCTTCGTTGCTACGGGATCCCTCATTCCAAAATAAATGCTGGCTTTTTGAATCTGGAGCGATTCTATCCCATCTCCGAATTCGATCGTCGTTAGCTCTTTTCTTAGTATTCTTATTATTTAATTTCGTCATTTTACACGTGATAGGATTACTAGTGGTCGGGCATGGAAAAAACGAAGGCAAAAGAAGTGAATCAATGCATTTTGATCGTAAACAGAAGAGACAGAACTTTTTTTTTTTTTTTTTTTTTTTTTTTCTTTTACCTGTGTTCACTTAGTTTTTACTTTATTTGCCAGCTTGTCAAATCTAGAGTAGACGCCTACCCAGTCTAAACTCGAAGTCTTACTCTTATAGGCGTTTGGTGGGCTCACCGCCTGTAGTAGTAAAAAAGAAATGCTACTTTTCTGGATTAAGTCGCTTAATTGCTTAGAAACTGTCAGTCCACTGTTTTTGGTTCAGTTAAAATATATTTATTTAATTGACTTGTTTAACAAAAAATCAAATGCAGGGATTAATTTGATTTCAGATTTGCTGATGAATATTCAGATTTGCCGATGAACATTCAATTCAAGCAATTAGTACAAATCCAAAATTTTCTCTCCTAATATGTACCTTTTTATTATAAATTGATGTAGGACAAATTATCTATGAGTTCTAGGTTTTTCAACTCATGTCTATGTTATTTTAGAGTTCTTTTATCAAATGATCTATAACGGTAACAATTCATAAAATACGTATCGAATGATTGCAGCATATTAATATTATTTTTCATATGAGGCTGTGTGATTCTGGTTTTGTGCAATGACTATTAAATTCATTCTTTTTTTTCTTTTTTCTTTTTTGGCATTTTTGTCCAAAAAAAAAAAATTATGTTTATTTTGACCCTAAGAAATCTTGCTTTGTTCATAGTTTTTAATAAAAGTGGAATTTGGATTTCAAATAACTTTTACTAGATGGGGATTGTGGCTTGTCTTTTTATGGAGTGGTTAGACTAAGAATACGAACTTACCATTGGAATGTTATGGTTGTGAAGATTTAATTGGTTTTAGACAACTTAAATGAGTAATTAAGGGGTCAATAGTGGTGGGCCCACAGCCCATTTCGGGACTACGATTATAAAACTGATGGGGGCTGCTGTAAATCGTCTTTCATCGGTTTAGGATTTAGAAAGCTGACAGAGGCTACTATAAATCATTTTTCATCACTCTTCCTCTTCCTAAATGTAACCTAAACCTCCACTAAACATTTCATCTAAATTTCATTATAAAACTCAATTTAATTAGCCAAATCACCTGATTTAGAAGAAATTAGCAAGATCTATCAGTTATTTGCTGTTGGAAAGGCCAGAAAGTCGTTTCATTTGATGTTCATAGGAAGATCTAGAATTTGCTTAAGCTAAGGTGAGTGATTAGATCTCTCATTACTAATTAAAGTAGGGCTGTCAAACAATACTTTCGGATCCGGATAGTGCCATATCCGCATCCAAATCATTTTTGAATATTGGATATCTTCATCTGCAAATACGGAGGGATTTTCGATAGTTATCTGATCCGCCAATAATCAATAAATCATGATATATAATTGAATTTTTTTAGTTTAACATGAAGTTTTCATCAATCCAATTGATTACCAAAGTGCTAAAAATAAACAAACGTAATGATAATAAATAGTTTTGGGCAACTAACATACGTTTAGTGTGTATTATATAGACTTTCAACTTAATAAAATCATAAATTAAAATATTTATTCTATAAAATACGCATAATTTAAGCGATAATTATAAAAAAAATGGATGGATAATTTTCGTATGTGGATGTGCCTATATCCACATCTGCATCCATTTTTCCGGATATCGGATATTTATCCGCTTTTTAAATGCGGATGTGGATGTATTTTATATTTTTCGAGTATTTATTGGCAGCCCTAAATTAAAGTATTACATGTCCTATGTTATCTAAAAATTATTTAAAATACTAATAATCTTCTTATGCTATTTTTAAATTATATATGTGAATTTTACATTATTTGGGTTTGATTTGCAAAAGTATAGTTTTATGGATCTCTAACTTGCTCTTGTGGATCTTCAATTTCTACTTTAAATCTAAATCTTGCAAAACTTGTTGACATTGATTGTTTGTATATTGTTATTGCTTGTGTATGTTTTATGCATGATTTCTTTATGTTTGGATGTGGGAGAACATCGATTGAATGACAACTTATATGTATGGTTGGATAAGGGACTGTCGAGGATCCAAAAATGTAAAGTGCTCAAATTACATACAATCTGGAGGATATAACAAAGAAGGCCTCCTGAGGCTGCATGTCAAATTTTAGTCATTTGGAACTTGTAGGAAGCAGTTATGGTCGATTGAAGATGTAACAACAATGGGATCGGAGAAGGAAGCAAGTGGAAATTTGGCTAAATATAGAGATTAGATCGGTGATGATCCTTAGGCGTTCGTCCTACAGGGGTGCGACTTCTGGTAAACTATGGTGAAGCATGTGTGAGTTGGCGTGTGAAGTGTATGATCAATTGAAGCTAGTATGTGGCACGAAAGGCAAGAGAAGGTAGTTATAGATCGACCAGAAGGGATCAGCTAGGAGGGATTAGATCGGCTCCAACCCCTGAGGTATCACCATATAGGTATGTAATCCATAAGGGTAGTTAAGGGGTTCAAGTGAAGCTTAATGTTGGAGTACCTGTTCGTTGTTGGTCGATCATTTACTTTGACTCAATGGTAATTCTTCTTTAATGAGCAACTCCATCAATGACTAGCCATGCAGGTTGGAAGACAATGAGTTGAGGTAATGAATTGTTGGAGGAGAGTGTATGACATATCATCCATATTCTATAACTAACGATGATTATCTAGGATGGTTTCCAACCGCAATGACTTTTGTAGGGAGTTGTACGTATAGTTCTAAGGTAAACTCTATTATGGAGAACGTGTGCAAATGGATCGTTCATATTTATAGATTTCAATTAGCACTAATGAAGCAGAAGGTAGGTGTTTATATGGACCAGGTCAGGCCCTTATCTCAAAGTCAAGAGGTTTGTGGCCTTCACGTGGGCCATATGATGGGGCCTCTTAATTACATGATGTGAGATCTATTTACCTTAGGCTGTTTATGGAGATGCAACTTCCTAACCCAATGAGTGACATGTATTAAAGTACCAAGAAAGCATGATAGCAGGTGGTCCTTAGCTTTATTGAGATGGCCATACAAGTGTCATATAACCAAATTACTGAGTGAGTTGACCAAGAGGATGGATGATGGAATCATGTTTTGTAGTACTTAGATTTTTAGTTTATCCATGTTGATTTTCATACAGTATTATACACTTTTATTTATACTAACTTTGTGGATGCAACAATAGGTCATGTATGGTTCTGTATACCCCTATGCACTGGTTTATCTTAGTATTTGAAATTTCTATCGATCATACAAGACTATTGTCTGACATAAGGTTTCATGCTTTGTTTTTTCTTACTATCAGTACTTTTAAATGAGCGGATGAGACATATCAGGTTTGATGAGCACGTAAAGTTGTTCAGGTATTGAGCCGGAGACTACTTCTCGTATTATTATTATTATTATTATTATTATTATTATTATTATAATATTTACCTTTTTTGTTATTTCTCTATTCAACAGTTTGGGCCTTGCTAGTACTTTTTTTGAGAGACGATCTTTATGAGTTATTTTAGGGGTATATAACTCTATTTAATCTGTTGTGTACTATTTTTGGATGTATTACTCTGATGTTGGGACTTGAGATTCACTTCTGTTATCTACTATCTCACCGGTTTTATATTAGTTATGTTTTTTATTTTATTTTATATTCATGTAAGATATACGGCATGTTCCATGTTGTTTATCTCCTTTTCAACCTTGACTATCGTCCTATATTGTCTGAGTACTGTACCAATGCACTCTTCATATATTTTAAATGTCGATAGTGTAGTGTGATCATTATACAAATTATTTAAAAATGTCATAATTTAACTAAAATGTGGAGCTAAATCAAAAGGCAAACACAATAAATTTAATTCATGTTATTTAATTAGAATAAATACATATAATATGTTTGCTTGAATTAAGAACGAGAAAAGCATTTATAGATTTACTTTCCTAATTTTTAAATAACCTACATTCTTTGTTGCTTCTCTAATTTATGTAGGTAAGCAACTTGGATCTTTTTCATTTGTTATAGTTTGATTCATTTCTAAGTTCAAAATAAGATCACTTACCTTTTTATATTTTTAAAAATACATTGAAAGCAAATTCAAATGGTCTTTTGCAAGTACAAGCATATTTCAAGTCTATGATCATCATGATCGGACAGCTAATGAACCATGTCAACCTAAGATTCAAGTATTTGATGGTTTAATTGGTCTAGCTATTTGAACCTTACATTGTTATTTCCTGAAAATTTACACACTTAAGTACGAGTTATACTCAAAAATATTGAGATATTTAATAGAAATCTAACTGTTTTCATCCACAAAATGAAAATATTCATCTATTATATGCAAATAAAATGGAAGGTTGAATCAATCATCAAATTATGTTGTATAATTAACATGTAAAACATTTAGTCTCATAATTAATGAACTTTAGTGAGCATTAAACCACAATCAATAAAATTAAATAAAATATAATTTATCATGTCATTATAGATTTCAAATCAAGCATTAAGCTATAGGCAAGTCATTATCACCATTTTAAATAGTTGAATCGGTTTTTTGTTGTTTTTAATCATAAGAAGTGCACAGTTAACATGGTTCGGTATTTCTTGATTCTCATGTTATCTGCTCTTTTGACCAAGCTATATTCGAACTGATAAGACAAGTTAGACTTAGAGATATCGAGCAAACAACCTAAAGAGATAATCTTAGACTCCAAAGACTAAGTACAAGCAAGTTCGCAAAATGGACATCAGAACGACTCAAGAGAATACACATTTGAAGATCATTAGGTGTGGGATCGATATGAATCCCTTTTAGGATCAGCACTGATACCAGATCGACTCAAAGGTTACCTCTACTCCACATAGTCAATTTCATAACATCGAGGCTATATTTCAAGTGTCAATCTATTGGTTCATTAGGACCCACAATCAATTGCGATAGGCTGATGAATATAGCAACTCCATTATCCAGGGATCCCGCGTTTGAACTTAGAAACATACTAATGAATACACCAAGCAACCGTGGAACCACGAATTTAATAGGGAGACAAACTCAACCATGGTAATGAGGGAACGGTCTTATACATATCTAAGGATCAGTGTCGATCCTCATGATGAACTCATATGGGATCACAAATTTATTTTTAACTCGGTCTAGCTAGCGATATTATCATGGAGGTTGTTCAATAAGATAATTAATTGCATTCCGTTATAAATACAGGGCACGTGCTTTGTTTAAGAATCTTTTTGGCAGCTCTTTGATTTAGACTTTACACTCTTGTACTTGAGGGATACATAACCGATCTCTAATTGTTTCACTACACCATATATGCAAATTAGGTTGTGTTTTAGGTCGTATCTAATGCACTTAGGCACGACTATAAGCCATATCAAAAATTGGTGTTTAACTATTAGATACGCCCATAAGCCGTATCAAAATCAAAATAAGATACGGCTCCTAACCGTATCTAAAGTTTAAATATATACGGTTGTAAACCGTTTGTCAATGCAAATAACATACAACTTTAAGTTGTATTTAACTTATTACTAGATATGAATATAAACCATATCTAAATTATCAATAGATATGAATATATACAAAGGCTAGTAAATATCATAAAAACTCTATTTGACAAATTATAACAGTAAACAAAACAATTGTACGAAATATTTCATTACATTACAATAAAGAAGATACATACTATTTCATTACATTACAATAAAGAAGATACATACTGTTTCGTATATAATTTGTTTCATAATTACATTACAATAAAGAAGGTAAACTCGGTATTTTAGCAACTTTGGCAACCACTCTCCGCTTTTCAACTTCGGCGGTCGACCACTTCGATCTGCAACTAATCCATTCACCAAGTTGAAGGTTTAACTTTCTGATTAAGAATTTACTGGATGATCAACCAAGTGGATGCATTTTAGCTCACGTCCCGGGTTTAGGTATTCATGCTAACTTATGCATTTAACTAAGCGCCAGGACTAGCAAAGGGGATAATATCAAGTGTCATATGTTGCTTCACTAAACCTTAGGAAAAAGCATTTGACACTTGATATTATCTCCTTTGCTAGTCCTGGCGCTTAGTTAAATTCATAAGTTATCATGAATACCTGAACCCGGGGCGTGAGCTAAAATGCATTCACTTGGTTGATCACCCAGTAATTCTTAACCAGAAAGTTAAACCTTCAGCTTGATGAATGGATTAGTTGCGGATCGAAGTGGTCGATCACCGAAGTTAAAAAGCGGATAGTGGTCGCCGAAGTTGATAAAATACCTTTGAGGCTTCGCTGATAGATCACCGAGTAAATTCTTAACAAGAATAGACATGCATCATCTTCGTATATACTTGCAACCTAATTTGCATTAGAACAATAATGAGTCAGAATATACATATACAACACACAAAATTGGCATAACAAGAGCAACATACAAATGGACCAGAGGTGCATCAAATTACATGCACATATAAATGAAGCATGGCAAGAAATACAGTGAACATATACAAGGTCGTGCATAACAGCAGACACAACATGCCACAATGCCACGGCACAACAGGAAATGGTGCGGTAATGCCAAGTACAACAGGCAAAAGGTGATTTAAGACCAAAGACAATGCCCAAGCATGCACATGGCAAGCCATCAAGCATGTACAAGATGACAGGTCAGACCATCCATTGCATACAAACCAGGTGCCAATGGCATTGAACACAAGCAGACTAGGTTCAAATATTAACATAGACACATGAATAACTCAAGTGACAAATAGTGTAAATGGTTCAAATAATAACAAGATGACAATGCACAAACACACGGTTGATCAAGCCAGTATCAAGCTTCCAACATCATGATAAATAGTGTAAATGGCACAACACAAGTAAACGTGCACAACATAAAATGGTTATACACAAGCATGCCTAACATACAATATCAAGTCAGAAAATACATTGTTGCAGTGATAAGTTTCCAACATACAATACATTGTAGCAGTGACAAAGAAGACCAAGTTTAGTAATTGTTCTTATCAGTCAGAAATCCTAACAGCAACCCTACCACAAGGCAGTTTTCAGGTTTGATCAACATAGCAGCATGAATTCGAGCAAGAATATACGAAATATTACAAAACTGTCTGAAAATACCTAATTTAAACCCAATAGAAGCATGAATTCGAGGTAGACAAGCACATGCACATATTTATCATTCATATTTTTGAATCAAGGCATGGAAATTCAAATTAAACCCAATTCAAATTCAAATTAAACCCGATTTAAACCCAATTCAGATTCAAATTAAACTTACTAACCCAATTTTGATTCAAACAAAACTTACTCACCTTCAGTGGCGACGAGAAAGATGGATAGCGGTGAACTGAAGGTTCGTCAGTCACCTGAAGGCAGTGCAAGCTATCGAGCAAGATGGACAGTGCTGGATGGTTTATTGACAAAGGAAGATGGTGCGTCGAGCACCAAAACTCTAATTTGGGTTTTTGGTCACCATGGAAATTAAAAAGAGGGAAGAAGCTGGCCGAAGTTTCGAAGTGTTAAAACAGGATGGTGCCAAAAAGAAAATAGCGGGGGGAATTTTTGATACGGATTTCATACGGCTAAAAACCGTATCAAATGCACTGATCCAGAGATTTGTAAATGTATAGTTAGATCTTACGTGTTTGGGAGAAGCGGATCGCTAGGAGAAAATTCGATACGGCCATGAGTAGTATCAAATTTGATGCAGCTAAAAGCATTATCAAATCTCTGCATCCTCATGTGCCAATTTTGCGTATATGGTGTAGTGTAATAAAAAATAGTGAAAATCAATAATAGAGCTTCAATTGGATGTAGGCAACCAGTGCCAAACCACTATAAACTTATGAGTGATCACTTCTTCTCTGTTTTTTACTTTATTTTTTGTAGTTTATTTCTCTACTTTCTATCTTTTAGGTGTTTATGCCAACTTTTGTTGCAAATATTTTGGTGTTATATTTGAGGATTGAATTATCGATTCCTTTGGATCCATCATTTACTTTTGGATTGCACAAACCAATGAGATTGATCCACTTTTCTTATTATTTAGTTTGTGATCTTCTTATATTTGTAGTTGAAGCTAACATCAATGGCTCCTAGAAAAAAGGATACTACCGCCCATGCTACTGAGGATCAAGAAAATGCCAGCTCTTAACAACTAGATTATGATGTACAACCCGCCACTGCGCACACCTACAGTCTTGCTAATGTCATCACCAAAGGAGACTTTGAATGCCTAATGAAGGAGCTATCAGATAGCCATGAACAGTTGAACTAGTATATTTAGACTAACATAGACTTCATAAACCATTTTAATGCTCAATGCTGAAATACTAGGAGAGAGCCGACTCCTCCAAAATAAAAATAAGAAAACTCTTCATTGTTTGGCCACTATCATAGGATTATGAAGCAAAGTGAGGACATGTATGAAGAATGACTATCATGCAAGAGATCCGTACAAGCCCTTGCTAAGTCACATGGATCAATGTCGATCCCTCTAGGAGTCCATTACCAAATCTATATACCTAGGGTCTGAAGCATGACCTACAGATAAGCGCTTAACTTACACATTGTGATCAATCAGGGCACAAGAAATAATGCGGATGATGTTGAACCATGATAGTGAAATGATCATGGAGTTGTTGCTTAAACTGTCCTCCCAAAGGATAGAGAAGAAAGGTAATGTGGTTAGACCAATATGTGTGAACCGAGTCGAGCACACAAGGTGGCCTATGATTATCATCATGCGACAAATATGAAAACACGAGACCTGACAACGATAGTGAAATAGCTTGTCTGAGAAAGTCACGATGATTTATCGTGCGTCTTGAATATCAAATATCGACTCATTCCAAAATTGATAAAAGAGTTAGCCAACTTTCTCTATGAAAATCTTTATGTGTTCTCTCGGATGCATGCAGACATGTACGAGATCTCGCCGACAATTATGAGCCGCACATTGAATATTGACCCATATTTCGTCTCGATCAAGCAAGAGCACTAGAATATTAATCTATGAAGGTTTAATGCATTTAAAGAGGAGATATATAAAATAAAGAACAAGGACTTCATCCACGAAGTTGTCTACACGAAATGGGTCTCGAACCATGTACTTGTGAGAAAAGCAAATGGAAAATGGAGAACATGCATCGATTGTTCTAATTTGAACAAGGCATGTCCAAAGGACATCATCTCACTTCCAATGATTGATTGACTTGTAGATTTGATAGCTGGACATGAACTACTTTCATTCATGGACGTGTACTCGAGATAGCTAAAATCTACACATGTCATTTTTTTTTTAAAATGACAGCTTTATCATTGACCTTGGGTTGTACTGTTATATTGTCATGTCATTTGGATTAAAAAATTCTAGATTTACTCGTCAATGATTGATCAGTTGGATGTCTAAAGACCAGATTGGATGATTGATGGAAGTGTGTGTGTGTGTGTATATATATATATATATATATATATGTATGTATATATATATATATATATATATATATATGTGATAAGTTCATAAATCCACATCGACGACCTAACAGTGATGTTCAGTGTTCTCTCTAAGTATGGAATGTAACTCAATCCAATCTTTTGGCATTGCGTCAAGAATATTCTTGGGTCTCATTATTAGTTCTCATGAGAATAAAGCCAACTTGGAAAGATTGCATTAATTCTAACATTCAAGTCCTAAAGACATTAATGATGTTTAAAAACTTAAATGGGAAGGTTGCTACATTGTGTGATTCATCTTTAAAGAAATAGATAAATGCATCCCTTTTTTGATTTGATTAAGAAGGGAAAAGCAACTTTGAATAGACATAAGACTATATTGATGCATTAAAGAATTTGGTGGATCACTTAGAAAGATCTCCATCTCTTCAAAACCACTGAATCATGAAGATTTGTACACTTACTTAGCCATGTCAGTACATTCTATAGGTACTGCACTGGTGCCGCGAAGAGAACTGGGTCAAAATGGTAGTTTACTATGTTAGCAAACGATTAATAGGATCTGAAAAAACTATTTGGGGTTGCCAAAAACATGGAATGAACAAGCAGCTATAGCTTGGTAATGGTGACTGGAATCCGATATCTTTTGCTCCCTTTTTATTCTTCTCCATCATCTTCCCAACCTCTACGTGTTTCTCTTCTCCCCAATCCTTTCTAGCTTTCACGACTCCTAGGCTCTCGCCTCTTGAGTGCCTCACAACGTTGGATCGATTGTCCAGTATCAGACCTAGCTGTTTCATACTCAGTCGGCAATTCTGATGATCCCTTTGGTCTAGATCTTGTGCTGTTTCACGTTCTTGTCATCGTGCTGCAATGCAACTTCTGTACCTCACAACGAGACCGTTTATCGGCTGATCGAGGTATCATCATGATGTTTGATTGCTGGTGAGCTATCGTTGACTATCTGTGACTATTCTCTATTATGGTCTCATGCTCGAGTGATGTAAGTTTTAACAGTTACATTTGATTCTGCTTATATATTGGTTGTGGGGTACTTCGATGAGTTTGGTAGTGCAGACCTATGTTTGTACATCGCTGCCTTCGCCTATCATCTGGTGATGGCTTCGCCACAGGGATTTGCAAATGTTGTGTGGTTGTGTTCACTACAACAAAATGGCCCTATTACAACGGTGGAACACAGTTGTAATATACATTTTACAACGGTGGGCAAACCGTCGTGTATTAAGAAGTTGTAATAGACTAATATCTTTTACAACTATTTTGCACCGTTGCGACACCGTTGTGAAATGTATATTTTACAACTGTTTCACCGTTGTAGTAATACATATTACAACATTTTTGCACTGTTGTAGTAATACATATTACAACTTTTTTTCACCGTTGTAGTAATTCCTACTACAATTAATTATAACAATATTATTTTTGTTTCGTTATACATTACATTTCATATAAAAATAAATATTTATATTGAATAAAATGATACTACTCTGAACTGAAATAATCAATTAAATATTTTATTTCAATATTTGAATTAGTACAACTTTCTGATCCACTATCGTACAACTCACTTTTACATAATACAGTTAACAATACATACATTCCTCACTACAAACTGATCACTCAACACACTGAGTTACATACACACTTACGTATAAATATACATACACACTGACACACACCGAGTCTTTATGCTCCAGCATCCAATCCAGTTACCTATCACATACATATTCAAATGTCTAAACAACTTACATAGCAGGTGGTCATGTAGTCTTCATACAACATGTATATTCTAACTTGCCTGAACAGTATTAATTAGTAGGTGGTCATATATTCCTTATGAAAAGCACCATTATCTTAACTGTCTAAACAATGTCAGTTTATACTTAACTACCTTGCATTTATTCAACTATTTATAAAGAGCATCAACTTATTTCCAAGTCAGACATGGAAGATAAAATATAGCCAGAGCGCTTATATGAGTATATAAGTCAATGAATATAATATACACACATTTTATATGCATGTATACCTGTATATTCCAACAATTTCAGAACCACGCAACAGTCTAATACTGAGATATGCATATGCACATAATTCCCATTTCTATGAACAAGTCAATTCACTTAGACATGAATAAAGGGTGCCAACAGATCATGGGATGTATTTTCAGTATAATCTATGTTTTTCCTATCTCATAACTGTTTATATGTATTCTACACATATTCTTATGTACATAGTCAACCAATTGCAATCCATTTTGCCACAACAAAAACATCATTTTGCCAACTGGTACAATCATTCATATGTCAGTAAACAACCTTAGTCATTACAAAAGGATTTTAAACATCTACGACCATTCGATATACACAATAACCAAAAAGAATTAATACTCGAAAACTATTTGAATCAAGGTAGCTTTTGTAAAACACTATTAATTTTCAAAATGCAGAGCGCCCCTTCTTAAAAACAAGTTTCAAAAAACACCTATGTTCATAGTTTAAAATTATCCCACAAATATTTGCAATTTAACGTGCAAATACTTGCAGTTTCTTAAACTGCAAATGCTCACAGTTTAAAATGAAAATATTTGGCAGTAAAAACTACAAATATGTGCACTTTACCAATAAATAAATAAATAAATATTTTTGATCATAGAAACATGCAATTACGTTCAGATTTAATTTTAAAACAGAGAAAAAAATTCAAAAATAAAAATATAGGTGCAACTCAATACATGTTTTTGAAAGGGGATTCCCATATATCGAACTTGAAAACTGAATGGAATACACAATGGCAGTTCAGATCGCTCATGTATTTACGCAATATCAAATTACATCAGTTTTTTTTTTTTTTTTTTTTTTTTTTTGACCATTTTATACAAAGTACTCTATGTCGGTAAACCATTTTCACATGAGATTGTTTTTGTTATGAATGTTGCTGATTGGTCCAATAAGTGAGAAAATGCTTGTGAAAATCATGTTAACAACAAGACTAACCTTAGTACGGAACCAGTAGAATCATTCTGTTGAGACATATGAATAACACCAACTTGTGATATGTTCTGCAGTTTCTCATGCAAGGATCGAACATGAACGGAGGGATGCCAAGATAGCGATGGAGAAGCTGGAAGTGTAAAGGATAATTTTCCATCCAAACTAAGTGGGGGGACTAAATCAATATGATTTGTGCGCCTAGGACCATATTCAGGGCTGTATTCTTCAGTCTCGTTTTCCAACTTAAGCCAAATAACAGGGTCAGTTTCGTCTAGCTCCATATCACATCGCTCACCAACTGTTGGAATAAAACAAAAAAATATTATGGATCAACGGTGGGGGGAAACCCACAAAAGATGAATAAGAATAAAGCTGCAGCACAGTTTTTCGACTGACCTGGATTAAAACGATAATAGTGCACATCAGGAAGCAGTGGAATTAAAGTGTCCAATGCTATTTCGACTCGATCAGTTGAGCATGCACTCTCAATCAAAACTTGCCCAGTATCAAGGTAGCGCCATCCTCCTTTGCGAATCTATACTTCAGGAAATCATAGAATGGTTACAAGAAATGAAGGTAAAAATAGAATTTTCAATACCTGAAATGTCATCCCTTTGCAACTTATGAAGATCATTCTACACTAGCAAAAACTCAACCAAGTACCCAACTCAATGATATAAAGATGTTACCGCATTTGGCAGCCCAAGGTTTATGTTTATTTAACTTTAACATCAATTTTCATACTCACGAACATGCACTAAGCCAATTATTGGCAAATTCCTTGTGTATGTGTATATTTGGTCGCATACTTCATTTATGCATTGTTGTTTTTGGCACTTAATTTGTTAACTATTAAAAAAATTCCATGATACTCAATTGCAACGATTATAAAAAAAACTTAAAATCTTATGGTCTAAGTTTGTTTCATATTTAATCTTTAGATTCTCAACTTACAATTCAAAACTCAACTAAAATCGCAAATGAGAAAATTTGTTCACGCCATGCTGAAATATAAAATTTCATTATAGTTAACTCAAATTTTATTGTCTCAAAGACAATTGAAAGATGGGGCGATAGAGAAAACTGAGTTTTAGGTTAGATGTAGAAATCCATACATTAAAATCTGATTTGAAAATGTACATTACAAATGTAAAATAATTACAGATGTATTCAGATGCTTAGATGTTATTTAACCTACCTAGCAGAATTTGCATCACACAAGTATATAGTTGCATCAAATTTGATTTGTTCGAATCTAAGATTCATGCCATAATAATAGATGTATTATTATTATGCACACTTAACTGTTGATTAAAACCTACCTAGACCAGAATTTGCAACATACAGTGTACAAAATACATCAAATTTTGAGTTGTTTTGGTCCAAATCCATGGAATTCAGTTTTAATCTAAAAGAACTGAACCTTACATTGATTTTGATCTCATTTTGAAAACGCTGTTCGACCTTCTCTGAGCTTATGCAAGCACTTTAGGTATTTTTCAGGAGTGTTGAAATGCATCTATCATAAACACTTTTTCAAAGCATACAAGTACAAGATAAATGATATACAGAAAACAAATTACACAAGAAATATTAAGTTTGAACCATGCAAAAAAAGATAAGTACGTACCTTTGTTGGAACAGAACCACATCCTAAAGAAACTAGACAATCAATCTTCGCATCAGGCCACAAAAGCTGTGCTTCTCTTATAGCAAAAATCGTTGGATTATTAGCTACAATGGATCCATCTTGCCATCGATGTACATCTATAAACAAATATCAAAGATTCTATCACACTGCTACATACAGGTGACGACTATGATAGACTTCCATGAAGATTAAAAGACTTCAAAAATACATTAAAGAAACAGTTCAATATATGTCTATGCTCCCAAGTAAGCAAAACGACATAGATCAATATCATGAGGTGAGCTAATTGACAGATAACTGAGCAGTAGAGAATATACAATTAACAAGCTAAAATTTAATGACTAAATAAGTATATATTGGCAGATGGACTATAAATTTGGACACAGATTTTTGTGTGTGTGCGTGTGTGCCATATATTAGACTAGCCAGATTTAACTAATTGAATTTTACCTGTTAAACAATACCAAGGAGTCCTTACTTGCTCAGAAGTTTTGTCATCGTTTTGATATCTTGCAAGTAAGCGATCACAAACACCTTTGAAATCATTTATGTTCCATTTAGATCGGTTCATGTTGAACTGCCAACTCATTTCTTAATCAGCATCTTATACTTTGTTATTCCTATATTTGCATGCCTAGATATAGTTATATATATATATATATCCCACATTAATTAGCATTTGTCAAACTTTTGTTTGTCACATATTTTCCCTTTTTATGACTTACAAAATACCACATGATGATTTCATACTCCAAATTCACTAACAGGTAAACAAATAATATGTATTTATAAACCTGTAACCAATTTAAGCATACAAAGTAGATCATGCATTAACAGCCAAGTATTCAACACAAGACAACCACTTGAAATTTAAATATTCAATTCCCCAATCCTTTTCTTAATCCGGTGAATCCCCTTTTTGTCCTTGTACTCATACCCCAATCCAGATGTGAATACCCAAATAAAGCATACTGAAAGAGAAACTGAAAGAGATGCTTTTCATACCCCAACCCTAACAACATGTCATTCAAACCAGAAAGCATCCATTCACAGCAAACATCCGTAAATAACATAACATTCACGCATTCATCATATAGATTCTACCAAACTAAGCATACTGAAAGAGATACAAGCAATGCGGCTGCCTCTAAAGGTCTTAATGCCAACGAAAAGTGAAATACACTCACATTAATTTCGGTTTCGTGCTTCCAGACTTCGATTTCTCTGTGGTTCCTCGATTTAGGCTTCGATCTCCCTAGACCTGCCGCCGCTTCCCTCTAGAATCCATCTCTCTCACGAATCGGTTTTATTTGATGCGAGACGGTAGATTGATCGATTTCCCCCCAATTTTTATCGGCTAGGGCTTCGGCCTTTTTTTTGGGTTTTGTAATGAACGAGAGAAATGAAGAGAGGGTCGGCTGATTGTTTTCTAGCTTAAGTTATTAGGGTTGTGATCTTGCTAATTCCAACTTTGCCCCCTAGGTTTTTCTTTATTATCTCCATACAACACTTAACCCATTTTACAACATTTAGATCCATTTCCATGTTATACAAAATATGCAATAGACATGTATATTTTGTCAACAATTTTAACCATGTACAAATTTGTATATATTCATCATATACACACAAATGATCTATTTATTTATTCATTTGTTCATTCACCCCAAATATATATTTAATTATAATCAATATTATTTTTGAGTCACTAAATTTTGGGTTCTCACACAATTGCTAACTATAATTATTCAACACTAAATATCACTTCAAAAGTATTAATGTTTTGTTTAATTATGACTCTTAAGTATTAATATTGAGTATATATTATTATGTATTCATTTTTATTAGAAATTATTATCATTAATAATAATCAAATATTAATAAATAATAATTATTATGTAATATTAACTATATTTTTTAATTATTCTTCTTAATTGCTAAGTATTAAATATTACGGATTGATTATTAATTATTACTTCCTAATTGATTATTAATAGTAATTATTAGTTATTAATTATAAATAATCAATATAAATGTATTAAATATTAATTATTAGTTGTTAATTATATTAAAATATAGTCATATATTACAACAGTCAAAAAATAAAAGTTGTGATAGGCTTTTATTACAACTGTCAAAATAACACAGTTGTTAAAAATAAGTTTATTACAACTTTTCTGGAATAAAGTTGTAAAAAAACATTTATTACAACGGTGCTTTTACCACCACTGTAAAATTAAAGTTGTAATATGGTGTTTTTGTTGTAGTGGTTTTCCATTATTTCAGCGCCTTGCTTACATGTAGTAAACTTTATGCAATTGTAACAAGTCCATTTGGGTTGTGACGCTGACATGGTCTAAGTTCCCGCTCTTACCTCGGTCAGCGCTGATTATGGTGAGTTTTTTTGGGGATATTGTTTTTTTCTCTTTTAGGCGATGTCATCTGGTAGGCATCTGGCGCGTAGCTCTGTAATTTTGGGTTTCCTAGCTACTTTGCCAACATGCTATGGTGATGGGTTGAAGCTTGTGTCGATGCCTTGTCATTTCAAGTCACATTTGTTGTATGAAAGTCCTTTGGTTCTTGCGTGATGTGGCTGGTTCACAATTTCTACCTACTACTGCCTTTCTGCCTTCAGTAGTAGGTATTAGTTTAAGTAGTAGGATATTTTATTATGCATTTCAGCATTATAATTGTATAGGGTGTACTTTGTATGTTTCGTATATTATTTTGTCGAAAAACCATGTCATACTGGTTGTATGCAATACGAAAAGTAATTCTCTCCCTGCATAGAGTTGAGAAATATTGTAATCTAGTTATTTTAGTCTAGCTCCATGATGTAAGCCTGTAAGGTAGAGGGGATGAAACACTATAAATTCCGTATATGGAGGACGATCCACCTTAGAAACCGATGTAGTTGATTGTCAACTAACAATCATCGTACTATATTGTATTTTATTATGAGTTGTAATAATAGGTGTTTGCGGTCACCAAAAAAACTGGGCTTTTCCCCAGAAAATATACCTATTTGGGGTTGGAAAAGTTGATTATTGCCTTTGATTGCATCAAGGAAACTCTTCCCATACTTCTAGACTTATCCTATCAAAGTTATCACTGACTGTTGTTATAGTTGATTTTGTGGCGACCTAAGATGTCTGGAATGTTGTTGTAATGGAACATCAAATTGATCCAATTTGACATCCTTACCTCCCTTGGAGAACCATCTAGGCATGAAAATTGCATATTTTCTTGTCGAACCCAGTGTGCAAGATGAGACTCCAAAAATCAATGGAGAACATACCATGTAATGGAAGATTCACATGGATGAAGCTTCTAGTGATCAGTTTTATGATGCCGAAGTCATAATAGTTAATCCCGATGAACGCTCAATCTGTTATGCCTTGAAAATCATCATTCGTTCAACAAATAATGGAGATGGATATGAAATCCTGATTGTTGGACTCAAGCTTGCCAAGTAGCTAGAAGAAAAGACAATCAAAATCTTTTGTGATTCCCAGTTATTAGTGTGGCAAGTCAGGAGAGAATTTCATGCCAAATGCATGAGGCTTGATCATTACCTTAACCAGGCCCATGAGCTGCTAAATGATTTTGTATGTTACACTATTACTCACGTACCCTAGGAGAAAAATGGCAAAACTGACTCACTTGCCCAACTGATCAGTTACAGAGTACACACCTCTTCGGCTGGTCCCTGTTAAGTATTAGAAGCTCTGAGTACCGTCCGAATGGAAATTGGTTGGATATTAGAGACAGATCCCAAGAAGGAGTCATGGATAACTTTGATAAAGAACTATTTACAAAGAGGGATCCTTTACGAACAATGAAATGAAAAGAAATAAATCCTTTGCAAAGCTTTTCAATATATCATTCAAAAAGGAACTTCGTATAAGAAGGGATTATTGGCCCTAACATCTATGTATTCCCAATCATGAAGTCAAACAAGTATTGAGAGAAGCCCAAGAATGTGGCGACCACATCGAAGTACAAACCTTAGCGAGGAATATTCTCCATTATGGTCATTACTGGCTAATTGTTAATCAAGGTGTAGCTAACTATACTAAACGATGTGACAAGTGCTAGGGATTTGCAAAGATTCAAAGATCCCTACCGACGGAAATTATTCGGATGGCCAGTCCTTGTCTATTTTCATCATAGGGCATTGATATCATCGACACATTGTCGATTTCCAAAGATGGCACGAAGTACACCTTTATAGCAATTGTTTACTTCACTAAATAAGCTGAAGCAGAGCCATTGGGAATAATTAGGATGAACAAACTAATCAACTTTGTTGTTTAAAACATTATCTATCGCTTTGGTGCTTAAAAAACATAACTAACAATAGGACCCAATTTGATAGCATAGAATTCAAAGCCCTATGCCATCGGAATCATGTTGAGAAAAGATTTGCAGTAATTGTTCACCCTCAATTCAATCTACAAGTTGAAGTTGTTAACAAAATCATGAATTCCATTATGAATAAACGATTGGAGAAGGCTAGAAGCAAGTGGCTTGATAAACTCCCATCAACATTATAAGCATATCAAATCGTACATAAGTTCACGACTTCTCATACTCCATTCGCTCTTTCGTATGACTTAGAAGCCATGATCCTTTTAAACATGAAGTCTCTTATCATTGAGTGGCATACTATAATCTTATAACGAATAGAGATCTCTTCTTGGAATATCTAGATATGGTTGATGAGAAGCGGGAAGAAGATGATTTGAGGAAATTCACACATCGACGTTGAGTATCCCGATATACAACACAAAAGTTTGAGATTAGACCTTTTCAGTTAGCGATATTGTGCTTAAATGGACCTTTCCTAGCCCTGTCAACATGGATGTGATATAAGAAGAACCTTATGTTATCGACGAATGCTTAGAGATGGAACGTTCAAGTTAGGTAAAGTCGATGGGATTGTACTGTCTGGAGCATGGAATAGAGAGTATTTATGATGATATTTCCTTATATTTGTTTCATTTAGTTAGGCTTCATTCATAAATTTCTTTCATATTTTAATCCAAAACTATGTAGTAAGACAGATTGTATCAATTTTTCTTTCACTTCACAATAAAATATAATGGTTCTTCGCATCTATGACTTGTTTGTACATAGAATAATAATCGTGGTAATAAGATTGAGTTGCATCTACATAGGCATAATGCGAAGTTTAGGTACCTAAAGTTCGGTATTGATTGACCTTCTAAGCCTATAATTTGACTCCTCAGAATGAACGTGATTTGACTGCTTATTCAATGACTCTCACCTATGATTCGATGAACAAAGTATAAATCAAAGTATATGTGAATCAACCATTTACTCGCCAACTCTTGGCTTAGATCCGATGGAAAGGGTATAAAGCATATAATGGATGTGATTTGACCATTCATCGGATAACTCTTTCCCACGGTTCGACTAGAGGAGTATAAATTTAAAGTGGACCTAGTTAGATCATCCAGTCTTCATCCCTTGTCCTCAATTGGAGGCAAGGATATTGATTGAGATGAATGTGGTTCAACCATTTATTTCTCAAATCCAATCCTAAAAACTTGGATAGAAGTATAAATCGACATGACCGTTCATCTTCTATCTTCGACCTTAGATCCATCGGGAGGATTATAAATACTAAATAATTGTGAATTGACCATTCATTCATTAACTTTAACTCATGTGTCAAAAGGGTTATAATTTCAAAAGGAAAAAAATCGACGTCTTCGCTTATACTACACCAACCCTAGATAGGGCAAATAAGTATAATCATATAGATAGCTGAGTGTGATCCGTAAATTTTAAGGCAGTGCCTAGAATATGACAAGCTTGATGCTACGACCAGAAGGATGCATTGAGATGGACTTATCAAATCAATATGAAGTCATAGGTGACAAGGAATTATTCTAATCTAAACGGTGAGTGATGAATTTTAAGTACACTAAATGGAAAAAGCAAATACTTGAACACTTAATAAAAATACATAGAAAAGTCGAATTAGAAATGAATGCTTTTGTTCATAAACAAACTTGGAAACCAAAGGTCTAAAGTATAAGTTTTCACTTCTCCTAAAAACTGAAAGCATTAGCAAGGGTATACTTGCACAAACTCTGGCTAACAAAAAGATAGAAACTAACTGTACAGTTAAAAGTAGCATAAATTCGATATGATGGCTACTTACTTGTCTTTCTTGGGTTTTTCGACAATAAGCCACCAGCATCTTAAGGCTTCTCATCTCCCTTCCTCTTCCATTTTCCACCTTTAAAGGAGTAATCATATCAGTACCTACGGGAATAATCAGAATCTTGAAAGTAGAGAGAAGCTCCTTCAAGGATTGCCTTCATTTTAGGCATGACCTTGGTAGAAGTCATGTCAATGTCATAAAGAGGCTCCTTCTTTATATTTTCTCTCTCCAAGGCTTCTTTCTCCATTTTTTCCTTCATTCTTAGCTCATTGGTATGCTCAATGATCTGGAACTTCCACTCTTCGAGTTGGGCTTGAGTTTTTCCATCCTTTTCTCCTAGGAGACTCTATGATATTTTCTCATCTAAACCATAGACAATGCTATTAGGTATGTTGGGTCCGAGAGATAATATTATCGATGACTTTGTAACCATTATTGTCTTCTAATGTTGAGCACTCACCGTGAAAAACCTTATGATAGTAGGACCACTGTAGCCTAGAAATTTTCAATGGAAAAATCCAAGGCTTTTGAACATGGCATAAGAATCATCCCAAAACCATGAGAGACAAAGGAGATACCTTCTTTATGTTATGTAATGGCCGTCGTTCTTTCCGTATAAGACGCACGCATACGAGTTGGCATGTGCATCCTTGTATCAAAAGAAATCCCTGATGTTACGTGCCTACCAACTCATATTTATACTCCAGTCCTTCAATTTATTCCATGATGTGGGACTATCTATTCAAACCGCCATTCCCACCTTAACAACATGCGAGACAATCCTAATAGGCTCCCCCTTGACTCGCTTCCTGTTTGCAAACGGCATTTCTATGGAATTAGAAAATCGTTGACAAAATATCGTAATAATAACAAGTGCACGGCGTTCAATCATAGTACGTGGCAAATACGCGTCGATCCGCAGGGAAAGAATTTATTTTAATCTTACTCAATCAAATTAAACCGAAAGCGAGTGAAATTGTTAACTAAAAACTAAAAGAAAACTAATAATGTTAAAATGAATACAAATACGAGACTAAGAGACAATTTAGGAGTAGATTCACTATCAACATCAATCTAATTAACATAAAAAAAATGGTTCTAGCTCTCTTTAATAACTAGCACATTAAGTGTTGTATTCATACAAGCATGATTTATATGCTAGAAAACTCAAGCTACATAAATCATCAATTTTCAATACAAACTTAAAGCCCTAATTATCACATAGAAAATATTAGTTCTAATAAAAATGAAACATTATGAGTATGTTCTGTATGTTAATATTCACTGACTACATAGAACATCAAGGATACTTTCACTTTTAATGTCAATACTTTTTCTAAAATGAATTAGATTGCGATAAAGTATGATTTTATTAATGATACGAGTATAACACATTTGGGAATAATCAACCAACATGTGCTATCAATTTTCACCATATAAAATCTTTACTTCATCTATATCCAATTTTGGATTAAGCTCAAATAAGAGAGTTAGAAACATGAAATTCTTATGTTAATTATTCATGAATCATGAGAGCTTCAATACCCCTAAATTGAAGGGGTTTAACTACTCATAATGGATTCAATGATAACATAAAGAGATTTCATTATAAAAGACAACAAAAGAAAAGAGCACTATATTAAAATTACACTAAAAAATTTACATAAAAGAAATGGCTAAGAAGCCATGGAAGAGAAATAGAGTTTTTTGATTTCAGCCACTCTAAAGTAATTAAAATTCCAGATGATTTTTACATCAACATACAGGGGTTATTTATGCATGTGAAAAACCCTAATTCATTTTTAGCGTGTTACCAAGAATGCCCTTCATTAAGCTTTCTTTTGTCTTTAGCAATAATGATTCATGAAGCCCTTTTTTGTCTCCACCATAGAAGGAGGGAGAGTGGGTGGGGTCCTCCACTAATCTTCTATTTGAATTGACTCCTTGATTGATTTCCTTTTTTTGTGGCAAGGCATCGATTTCGTTTTTATTGGCAAGGCATTGATTTCCTCTTTTTTTTTCCTTTGTATGCATATATATCTTTGATGTCCTCTTCTACATGCATCAAATCTATACAAAAACAATGAAAAATGTCCAAGTAAAAATTCTCAAAATAACTTAAGCATAAAAATGACCATTTTCCCCCTATATGATTATGGATGCATGATGTTTTGAAATCAATTGAATTACAGTTTAAACATGATAAAATACCCACATATGACATTTATTTGCACTAAGCAAGAATAAATATGTGAATATAAATATGCATTTTTACGTGCACATCAAATACTCCCACACTTATCTTGTTATTCGTCCTCGAATAAAGTAAAAACTAAGCTAAATCCGTTTTCGTAGGGAGCACGATTGCATTGAGCGTATGCAACAAGCCTTTAAACCTTTAGGTGTCCCCAGTAGGACGAGTGTTGTCTCGTGAGGGTTTTCAGCGGATACTACCCACAAAATCCAAAAGTTGAACGCAAAAAATATTTGCAAAATGCAAGATTAGAAAATATTTACAAGACGAATGCAAGCTTTTAAAGAAATATTTACAAATGGATAATTTACTTTTAAATATTACACGAATGAGTTAACACAAATTTGGGTCGTCACTATGAATTTTGAGTCTGTTACTAATCAAAACTTCAAACAAAAGTCATGTTATCGTCACAAACTCCTCCAGCTTGGCCAGTTGTTTTGGTAGAAACATAGTGCAAATATGAAATGGATTCTATAATCGATATCAACAATCGTAAAATGGCATCTCAACTTCCTTTTTGTTCACAAGTTAGGTCGAACAAGTGAAGAGTGTGCTTGTATTTCAAGTGCTTACTCTCTCTTTATTACAAAATATTTACATTATTACTATTTACAAACACCTAATCGAAAAGACCAAGGTATACTACCCGTGAGAGTTTAGGACAGAGCTTGGCAGATTGTGCAGACCGACGCTGACTTTGTCAACAAGATGTCGGTAATCCTTAGGTGTCCATATCATAAAATGAGACCAAGATATACCGACGCTGACTTTGTCAACAAGGTGTCGGAAAGAGCTTGGCGGGTTTGCACACCAACGCGAGATGTACTAGCAATGTTGGATACCCTTGGATTATTATTATATGTATACATTCTTTTTTTTTCGTTTTAAACATAAAAGAGAGAGTTAAGAGAGAATATCTTAGCACGACTTCACTTAAACGATCTAAAATGTTATCGCAAGTAGTCTAAATTAACCATTCATTTAATCAGATTACAATTCAGAAAACATTTCATACTCATCACCTACGAATCTCCCTATATACCAGTTACACCAACTTTGCTCATAATTCAAACTTTCCTTTCGTTATCCGCTAAGAGAAGTAAATTTCCAAACATTTTAATCGAATGACCAAAATTATATGCTAATAACTCCATCATATCTTATTTAAAAGTAAATAGAAGTGCGAAACTCTCTCTTTTTTTTAGAAAAAGAGAAAAAAATGCAAAAAGAGAAAGGAAAAAAATGCAAACGTAAACTATGCAAAACAGAATGAAAATGAGACCCCCCCCCCCACACACACACTTGATTTCGAGTGTGTCTCCACAGTCAGTGCATGACACAATGAATGAACGGAAGAGAAATATTTACGTATGTACAAAAAAGGTTAGTGCGACTCACCAAATGTGCATGTAGAAAATATGCAGTCATCGAATTGATGAACCGGTCTATGATGGACCAATGGATCAACCTCATTAAGATTATGAGACACAACTTAAGCACAAAAGACCAAATCATGAAGGTTTGTATATTACATGTCATATTTGGAAAACCAAATTTTGTTTTTTCAAAAGTTTGAGTTGCTAATCTTAAAATTTTGAGCTTACAATTGATCATAAAATCGAATTGAATTTATGAAGCAACTAAAGAGAGGTCATCGAGCTGGGGTTCAGTAAAAGTTTCAACAACAAATTTTGATTTGTTTAGATAATGTTTAAATTGAGCATCATTCTTACCCCCACACTTGTTTTGAGAAATATTGTTCAGTTTCGCTTTGATATTTGAAATTTTGTTGACTAAAGGTTCATTCGTAAACCTAAAGTTAAAACCAAACAAATGAAGTTTCAGTAAATTTCTAAATTGTGTTTTCTCAAAAACAGTGTTATTCCAAAAGGAGTTCATATACTGCAGAAATTTATCATTGAAAAACAAGTGATCATAGTGAGGTTCAGTTGAAACAATTAAGTTGCAAGAAGTTTCAATAGTTTTTGAAAAATCGTCATTGTGTTCAAGATCACATTCAGCAGTTTCGTTATTTTCAATCTCAAGAATTTCAAAATTTTCAAAATTTTCAGTTTCAAACCCAACAACATTATCGTCAATCAGTTCAAGAAGTTTTCGCTCATCAAAGTCGTCCTCACCTAAATAGTTGTTAACAACTTCATCATTTTTGTCATGTTGACAATCTAAAGTTGCTAAATTTTTAAAATTTTCAGAATATGAGAGTGGAAGACCAAATTGAAGATTGACATCTTTATTTTCAAGAGAATTCAAATTCAAATCAATTACAGAGCTTTCAACAACTTCATTAAGATTTTCATCAATTTCAAAAGTTGTTAGTTGAAGATCGTCAATTGTGGTAAAATGTGGATTAACATTTGAATCGTCACACGTTTGGATTTGATTTTGTTTCTCACAACACTTCAAGTAGTCATCAGTTTGGTTCGTTTGCTCAACAAAATCAAATTTATAGCTATTTACTCAAGAATTTTTAATTTGAAATTGTTGGGAACAAAAGTTTTCAGTAGCACCACAATTGAAATGATCCTCATTGCCAAGATCATTTGAAAATTGATTTACATTTCTATTTTGAATTTGAAATTCATTTTGGAGTTCAAAATTGAATTGACAAGGGTTATAATCAAAATCATTTGAATTTGGAGGTGAAATCGAATTTTGATTATTTTGAAAACTTTCACTTGAATTATTGCACATGTATGAATTACACAATTCCTTTATTTTTTGATTATGTTGTATGCTCATTTCAAGTAAAGTTCAATACGCGTTTCAAGAGTTGAGGATTGATCATCATGTTGAAAAATTGGTGGTGTACAATGAAGATTTAAATTTTGAAAAGTTGATGGCGTAAAATCGAAATTGTTTGTACAATAGTTGTTAATAAAATATCCATATAAATTTGGTGTAAATTGATGTGACGACCCGAACTTTCCAGTAAAGGAAAGCCTGGATTGCCTTGAGAACAATACACATCAGAACACAAACTGAAGAACATTTTATTGCTGATTACAACAATTACATCAGAGTACAAGAATATAACAGAGTATGAATACTTAATTACATAATAGAAATACAATAATATCGGAGATTTAAATTACATTTAAATAGCAGTGGAAAAATAATACAAATATACAATTGAAAGGAATACGCGGATACAGAGCTTTCCGAATACTGCTTCAGCTGTAAACCGGGATCCTGTAAATATATCTGCAAAAGCTACTCGACTGCCCATGTGGAAAATATGGGCACCCGAGTTTGCCAGTGAAACAAACTACAGGTCAGTCATGGGATTGGTATGAGAAATCTTAACTGAACTTATCTAATAAGGCTAATCACAGGACCACGCCGCTGACGCGGAACGGGTTTACTCCATTGGATTGCCAGTGCATAAATTAAAGTAAATCGTTAAACAACGCAATGCTTTTTAGAAAAATGAAACCATTATAAGACCCAAGTCCTATCACACAATGCAACGCAAACCGGAGGATAGGGTTTTACCTTATAATGGTCAAAAGATGCTTGATACGATAAACGGATTTAGTACTAGTGTGTATATATTCTAATAAAAACATTTCAATCATAATGTATTAATCATAGACGACATGGGTACCATATATCATGTCGCCATACTAGTTCTACATTTAAAACCGCAAGGTCGTATTGGAAATTGGATTTCCATCATGAGTCGAGGCTAGGGGCAAGCTCCTCTCCGATTCGAGACACTCTAGCAAATGCCTCAGGATCCCCCGCAGTGAACCCTTGGATGCAGTAGGACCGGTCCCCGCCTATCGGCAGTGGATTGGTTATGCCTGAACACACGTTTCCCGGTTCCTTTGAACCTATAGTATGACAACTAACGGCCTATAAAAATACGAGGCGCCTCAAAATCCATCATCCACATAAGTAAAATGTCAGCGCTGGTAGGTCCCTGACATCACTCTAGCTAGAAAGAAACGTGTGCACTCCCTACGGTCTGTATCCCGTTTTTGACTCATACCGGGGTGTGAGGCTCGCGAAGTCACAATATACACAAAGCTATGCCGTAATAGGCTATGCTTTGATCATTCCACAAGGCCCTGCTTTTCAACAAAAGCCTTGATCATTTGCATCATGGCGTGCCACATTGACAATTCACGCCATGCGATCAATCACTATTAATATATACCAGGGTGTTAAGCAGAGAATAAATCCTCCACCACCAAAAAGACATATATTAACAGAAATCGATTTAATTCACATGGAATGAAATCCAATGTCAGACACGCATCCATTTACTAGCTTATGCTCTGGGTCTGAGCGAAAACCAAATCCGAACAATCAACAATAGTTTGGACGGCCACCACTGAAGCCCCTTCAAGGTAGCTACTCCCATCATGGGTCTCAGTAGCAACACATCCATTCGATGTGAAGATCGTCGGTCTTCAAACACCGTCTTCATCTTCGGCTCTTCATCACCGTAGTGATTATTCGGAATGGGTTAAACCCGGTCTTTCCGAATAACTCGCGTATTCAGATAAATAATAAGTGCTAAAGAAAACACATCCAACACCTCATTCCAATTCAGAATATTCTTTTAATAATACATTCATATTATTAAAACTCTAATTTTAGTTTTCATCTCAAAAATCATTGTTAAATGATTATTCAAATTAAGAAATTAATCTTAACTTTAACTGGGTTAAAGAACTAATGTCGTTTAAAACATTGTTCACGATAAACCCAAAAACCTTTTCCATTAAATATGGAATTTTCACAGAAATCTGATTAATATAAATTCGATATAAATTTCTGTATCCGACTAATAATATAAATGGAGTAACGACAAAGCCTCTGAAATTCCATATGTAGTATCAGATTTCTTTTACAGAAGCTTATCTCGATTTTTATTAAATCGAATTCCATTCATTTCCAATTTAATATATTAAATTGGAAAACTTTACTTTGGAAAATAATTCCAATTAAATCTTAATAAATGATTTATAAATTTCCAAATCATATTTCACTGTCAATTGGGTTAAAGAATAAGTGTCATTTAAAACCACTATTCACAATAAACCCAATCCACATTTCGTTTTATTCCAATTATTAAACATAATTGGAAACTCAAATAATCTTAATTAAAAGATTTATTCTTTCTACTGGGTTTAAGAATAGTGTTATTTAAGACACTATTCACGACAAATCAAAATCCCATTTCACCTTAATTCATACATTGGAAAAGTTGATTATAATAAAACCATTACAAATCCAATTTATTATTCTAGTTAATAACTAGTTCATTTAGTTAAAAATATATTTTTTTATTTTCAGATATGGAATTTTTCATCCAAAAACTTCCTAAATCATTTATTATGAATTTACATAATTTTTCCCTATTTTTAATAATTTTATAAAACAATTATAATGTGATTATAAAACAATTCCAACTTTATTTAAATTTTAAATCCAAATTGAATATTCTACCTATTACCATATTGAAATAATATTATTTCCAAAATATAAATTTTGAAATTAGCTCGTTTAATATTCATTATAAAATGGATAAATAAATCGATAAACATGTTCGGGTTAAAATGACATTGCTATTTAAAACAGATTAAATAGCCCAATTCCTTATCTTATTCATTTATATTTTACACTAGGCCAGACCTCCCACATTAAGCCTGCGACTTGTGGATGCTGGATAGGCCGGTTGGTTCTGGGCAGACTTATCCCACAAGTTGGGCTTAACCTCGTGACATGACCCATTTTGTATTTGCGCACTTGGACCCCTCACATTAGGCCCAACATTTGTGGCTGCTGGATATGCCGGTTGGGTCCGGGCAGACTTCCACCACAAATGTAACCTAACCTCGTGTCCAAGTACAATTATAATTTTTTTATTATAATTATAAATATTTTACTGAAAATTATTTTAAACATTCTTTATTAAAATAATCCTCATACTAATAGTGCTCTTTATATATTCCAATCTTTCTATTGTAACAGTAAAACCCAATCTTTTTAATGTAACCTCTTTTTATATAAAAGGTACTTTTGTATAAATATGTACTTTTTCATAAACATATTTCTTTTATATAAATATGTTTCTTTCATATAGAGATGTACCCTAACGAAAAAAAAGACTAACTTTGATTTTAAAACATATTTCATTTTCTAAATTGGAATGAGGCCCAATCAATTACCATATAATTGTAATTATATGGACTTCACACACCGCATGAATATTATACTAATGATAAATATCATTAAAACCATCCACAACATCCAAAGTGCATCATATACTATATAAGCGTCAAATAAATAATGCTTATAACTAATCACAAGGGAGATGAGTGAATATCATCCCAAGACCCGTGTGGGGTTTTCAACCAACACATAACACATAACAAATAATTAAATAAATTATTTGTGCACTTGGGCGATGTGTAAAAATTATCGTCCCAATCAACATAAACAAGTCAGGGAACTTGTAAATGGCAGTGTAACATATTTTGTTGAATTCCAACATAAATGTTTATTTCTAACATAAATGTCGTTCTTTCTAATGACAAACGAATTAGTTTACAATTTCTATTTATATAAAAGGAAATTTTATATGTCAATTCTAAATTTAACAAAAATGACAAATTTATCTGTTAATACTAAATTTGACTAAAAGGACAAATTTATATGTAAATACTAAATTTGACAAAAAGGACAAATTTATATGTTAATACTAAATTTGAGAAAAAGGACAAATTTATGTGTTAATACTAAATTTGACAAAAAGGACAAATTTATGTGTTAATACTAAATTTGACAAAAAGGACAAATTTATGTGTTAATACTAAATTTGACAAAAAGGACAAATTTATGTGTTAATACTAAATTTGACAAAAAGGACAAATTTATATGTATTAACATTTCTCATATGACGCCTTTATCAAAAGTGTTCTTTTAACTTCAATGCGACACTTATAAAAAAAATGTTCTTTTTATAATAACATGTTTTCTAACATGAATTTGTTTCTTAACTTAAATGTAACTTTTATACTAACATGTTTTCTAACATGGATTTGATTATTAACATAAAATGTAACTTTTATACTGACATGTTCTTTTTAATCCTAAAAAGTAATGCTAACAAAATGATCCTTTTTAATGTTAGAAAGAAATAGCGACAAAAATGTTTCTTTTAATGTTAAAAAGAAATAGCGACAAAAATGTTTCTTTTTAATGTTAGAAAGAAATAGCGACAAAAATGTTTCTTTTTATGTTAGAAAGAAATAGCGACAAAATTGTTTCTTTTTAATGTTAAAAAGAAATAGCGACAAAAATGTTTCTTTTTAATGTTAAAAAGAAATAGCGACAAAAATGTTTCTTTTTAATGTTAAAAAGAAATAGCAACAAAAATGTTTCTTTTTAATGTTAAAAAGAAATAACGACAAAAATGTTTCTTTTTATATAAAAAAATATATAATATGACATAAAAATGATTCCTCTTTATATAAGAAAAATATGACATGAAAGTGATACCTTCTTATATAAGAAGAAATATGACCACAAAATTGGTGTTTCTATGTCGGATTAAAAATCATATTCAATTCACTAACATGTACAAAATGGAATTTTTATATTGAATTGACAAATCCTATTTCAATTCAATATAAAATGAATAAGGGGATTTATTTTTATAACAAACTAATACTGATCTAAAATTTTTGACAAACTAATCGGTGTCTATACAACACACAAAATAGATGAGTCATCCAACATACACCACCAAATTATTTCATTACATACAAACAATAATCTAACAACAATTAAATAATTAAATTTGTTAATTAGTTAATTAAATAAATTCAGAAATCTCACCTCGTTCAGATTTAAATCTGAAATTCAAAATGGTTTAGAATCAGTCCCAAATAGTCCTATGTTGTTTCATTCGATGTCACGGTCACAACGTCTCTGGTTTTACTGGATTTGGTCAACGTATGTAAAAGATATCATTAAAAAAATTTGATTAGAAATTCGTAATGCTCTTAAGTGCTGTTAAACAATTAAATTAAAATTAACCTTCTTCTGGAAATCGGCCAACTGTTTTTCGTCCTTGTTCAAAGTTAGGGCTCGATCTAACTTCCAGTATGTTGCACAAGTACACGATCGTAGGGGTGGAGGTTGTCGGGCTTGGAATATTTTTTTTTTAATTAGGAGAGACTAATAAACTTCAGGAAAGAGTAGAAAGGGAAGAAGGAAAATGGAGGAATTAATTCATAGAAAGAAAGGGGAAAAGATGTAGTGGTTTGGGAAAAATAAATGAAGAATGGATAAGAATGGTAGAATAAATAGCAGGTAATGCAAAGCGTATGGAAGTGAATGGACAAAAGTGGCATAAATGACATATTAATATATATCTTTTTCTTTTTGCAAATATTTACATATATTTAAATGAAAGAAATAGAAATGATGCATGACTTAGAAACATAAGTGGGAACAATTAATGTGCACAAATGAATTTATGTATGCATTTTGTAAATGGGAATTAATGAATGCAAAAATGTGCCCATTTATCCATATGTTGTATGTTACAAAGAGAATGAATTAATTGAGGTGGTGATTTATTTCTCATTTCTGATTCCTAAAATTCCCTTTGATTACATGCTATAATAGCACATTTATAAACAATAACTAATGAGCATATATTATGGCCTTTAATAATACGTCACTGATTTGCAATTTGTAAATAATTCATTTCCATAAATCCATTTGTCCTTATTCATTAAAAATTTCAAATTCAAATCTACCTTTTCATTACACACATTATTTGCATTAAACTGTAACTTTTTAAGGATTCAATTCTCATTTATTGATCTTAAATTTACAATTACAATTCTCTATTTCCTATTAATTACAATATCTATTCACATATGTATATGACTATTAAAGTAGATATATTTATTTATAAATGCATTGTTGGCATTTGCACTTTGCACCTACAGTTTCCTCATCTTGAATATACCTCGATGATTTAAATGAGCACATATTAATTTTAACTCAAACAATATGAGATAAGTGGTGAAGTTTATGGTTTTATGTGATGCTATAAAGACGACACTAGATGTTTTATTAAAGCAATGAATGCATTCCATTTTTATGCTTGATTACAATTTAAAATTATTCCTACATGCATGCAAGTTAAGAAATTGATTCATAGACATAGCTAATTTGTACTTCTTTCCCCCACAATTAAGGATTGGTTAGGAAACAACCAAGAAATTGATTGCCTATTATTTTTGCTTTCAAAAGAAACCTTCAATTATGTGTTCAAGATATTTTTATAAAAAGAATAGGGTGCATGCTCTTTTTTCATCCAAATGATTATCTTCATGCTTAAGAAATGAGAGTGTCTTTAGAGACACAAATTAAATATATAGTTTGGCACAACAATCTTGGAATATCCTCATGGTTTAAGATTTGTAAAATGGCTCTTTTTAATAGCTTTAATATAAAAATAAATTGAAAATTTTAAATTCTGGCACATATTCCATTAAAATTTCTTAAAATAAAAATTTTAAATTGGCCCCAAAATTCCAGGTTGTTACATTCTCCCCCACTTAAAATCTTTTCGTCCTCGAAAAGGAACGAAGCTAAAAGTTATTTTAATTAACCAATTCAACTTTAAATTTTTATTTATTGGTTTAATTAATTATCATTCTAATATTTTAATTAGTGAAACTAATTTTCAAACATCACAACCAGCAATCAATTAGGTGATTAACTTTCAAATATATATAACTTTTATATATAGTCAAAAATCATATTTTTAGTACAAATCACAGCAATAAATTCTAATTAAGTTTTGGTTCTCATACCAGTCGATTGGAAATATATAGATATACCACTTTCGCTGCTCGAAAATAAATATTGATAATGTTGCAACATTATCAGAATTATTCCCGGGCGGCTAGAGTGTGATTCTATATCTATCCAGTATATTAAAATTTCGAATATCCGTTAATTACTCGTATATTCGAAATCTTTATATACTCGATTGTCCACATTAAAATATAATATACGCAAATACGTCTTTCAAGATAAAATTTTCAAAACTAAATTTGTCTTTATTTTTATTTTAAAGAAAATAATACTCTTCACACTTGTTCTAGGATACTACAAATCCTATCTCTAACGAGTTATTCTTATTGGATATTACTAATCCAATCTCTGATGAATTCTTTCGTTTGGTTCTAATGTGTCTTTTTCTCAAGCTCTGTAAACCAAAGCTCTGATACCACATGTGACGACCCGAACTTCTCAGTAAAGGAAAGCCTGGATTGCCTTGAGAACAATACACATTAGAACACAAACTGAAAAACATTTTATTGCTGATTACAACAATTACATCAGAGTACAAGAATATAACAGAGTATGAATACTTAATTACACAATAGAAATACAATAATATCAGAGATTTAAATTACATTTAAATAGCAGCGGAAAAATAATACAAATATACAACTGAAAGGAATACGCGGATACAGAGCTTTCCGAATACTGCTTCAGCTGTAAACCGGGATCCTGTAAATATATCTGCAAAAGCTACTCGACTGCCCGTGTGGAAAATATGGGCACCCGAGTTTGCCAGTGAAACAAACTACAGGTTAGTCATGGGACTGGTATGAGAAATCTTAACTGAACTTATCTAATAAGGCTAATCACAGGACCACGCCGCTGACGCGGAACGGGTTTACTCCATTGGATTGCCAGTGCATAAATTAAAGTAAATCGTTAAACAACGCAATGCTTTTTAGAAAAATGAAACCATTATCAGACCCAAGTTCCATCACACAATGCAATGCAAACCAGAGGATAGGGTTTTACGTTATAATGGTCAAAAGTTGCTTGATACGATAAACGGATTTAGTATTAGTGTGTATATATTCTAATAAAAACATTTCAATCATGATGTATTAATCATAGACGGCATGGGTACCATATATCATGTCGCCATACTAGTTCTACATTCAAAACCGCAAGGTCGTATTGGAAATTGGATTTCCATCATGAGTCGAGGCTAGGGGCAAGCTCCTCTTCGATTCGAGACACTCTAGCAAATGCCTCAGGATCCCCCGCAGTGAACCCTTGGATGCGGTAGGGCCGGTCCCCGCCTATCAGCAGTGGATTGGTTATGCCTGAACACACGTTTCCCGGTTCCTTTGAACCTATAGTATGACCACTAATGGCCTATAAAAATCCGAGGCGCCTCAAAATCCATCATCCACATAAGTAAAATGCCAGCGCTGGTAGGTCCCTGACATCACTCTAGCTAGAAAGAAACGTGTGCACTCCCTACGGTCCGTATCCCGTTTTTGACTCATATCGGGATGTGAGGCTCGCGAAGTCACGATATACACAAAGCTATGCCGTAATAGGCTATGCTTTGATCATTCCACAAGGCCCTGCTTTTCAACAAAAGCCTTGATCATTTGCATCTTGTCCTGCCACATTGAAAATTCACGCCATGCGATCAATCACTATTAATATATACCAGGGTGTTAAGCAGAGAATAAATCCTCCACCACTAAACAGACATATATTAACATAAATCGATTTAATTCACATGGAATGAAATCCAATGTCAGACACGCATCCATTTACTAGCTTATGCTCTGGGTCTGAGCGAAAACCAAATCCGAACAATCAACAATAGTCCGGACGGCCACCACTGAAGCCCCTTCAAGGTAGCTACTCCCATCATGGGTCTCAGTAGCAACACATCCATTCGATGTGAAGATCGTCGTCTTCAAACACCGTCTTCATCTTCGGCTCTTCATCGCCGTAGTGATTATTCGGAATGGGTTAAACCCGGTCTTTCCGAATAACTCGCGTATTCAGATAAATAATAAGTGCTAAAGAAAACACATCCAATGCCTCATTCCAATTCAGAATATTATTTTAATAATACATTCATATTATTAAAACTCTAATTTTAGTTTTCATCTCAAAAATCATTGTTAAATGATTATTCAAATTAAGAAATTAATCTTAACTTTAACTGGGTTAAAGAACTAATGTCGTTTAAAACATTGTTCACGATAAACCCAAAAACCTTTTCCATTAAATATGGAATTTTCACAGAAATCTGATTAATATAAATTCGATATAAATTTCTGTATCCGACCAATAATATAAATGGAATAACGGCAAAGCCTCTGAAATTCCATATGTAGTATCAGATTTCTTTTATAGAAGCTTATCTCGATTTTTATTAAATCGAATTCCATTCATTTCCAATTTAATATATTAAATTGGAAAAATTTACTTTGGAAAATAATTCCAATTAAATCTTAATAAAAGATTTATAAATTTCCAAACCATATTTCACTGTTAATTGGGTTAAAGAATAAGTGTCATTTAAAACCACTATTCACAATAAACCCAATCCACATTTCGTTTTATTCCCATTATTAAACATAATTGGAAACTCAGATAATCTTAATTAAAAGATTTATTCTTTCTACTGGGTTTAAGAATAGTGTTATTTAAGACACTATTCACGACAAACCAAAATCCCATTACACCTTAATTCATACATTGGAAAAGTTGATTATAATAAAACCATTACAAATCCAATTTATTATTCTAGTTAATAACTAGTTCATTTAGATAAAAATATATTTTTATATTTTCAGATATGGAATTTTTCATCCAAAAACTTCCTAAATCATTTATTATGAATTTACATAATTTTTCCCTATTTTTAATAATTTTATAAAACAATTATAAAGTGATTATAAAAAGATTCCAACTTTATTTAAATTTTAAATCCAAATTGAATGTTCTACCTATTACCATATTGAAATAATATTACTTCCAAAATATAAATTTTGAAATTAGCTCTTTTAATATTCATTATAAAATGGATAAATAAATCGATAAACATGTTCGGGTTAAAATGACATTGCTATTTAAAACAGATTAAATATATTTTACACTGGGCCAGACCTCCCACATTAAGCCTGCGACTTGTGGATGCTGGATAGGCCGGTTGGTTCCGGGCAGACTTATCCCACAAGTTGGGCTTAACCTCGTGACACGGCCCATTTCGTATTTGCGCACTTGGACCCCTCACATTAGGCCCAACATTTGTAGCTGCTGGATATGCCGGTTGGGTCCGGGCAGACTTCCACCACAAATGTAACCTAACCTCGTGTCCAAGTATAATTATAATTTTTTTATTATAATTATAAATATTTTACTTAAAATTATTTTAAACGTTCTTTACTAAAATAATCCTCATACTAAAAGTGCTCTTTATATATTCCAATCTTTCTATTGTAACAGTAAAACCCAATCTTTTTAATGTAACCTCTTTTTATATAAAAGGTACTTTTGTATAAATATGTACTTTTTCATAAACATATTTCTTTTATATAAATATGTTTCTTTCATATAGAGATGTACCCTAACAAAAAAAAAGACTAACTTTGATTTTAAAACATATTTCATTTTCTAAATTGGAATGAGGCCCAATCAATTACCATATAATTGTAATTATATGGACTTCACACACCGTATGAATATTATACTAATGATAAATATCATTAAAACCATCCACAACATCCAAAGTGCATCATATACTATATAAGCGTCAAATAAATAACGCTTATAACTAATCACAAGGGAGATGTGTGAATATCATCCCAAGACCCGTGTGGGGTTTTCAACCAACACATAACACATAACACATAACAAATAGTTAAATAAATTATTTGTGCACTTGGGCGATGTGTAAAAATTATCGTCCCAATCAACATAAACAAGTCAGGGAACTTGTAAATGGCAGTGTAACATATTTTGTTGAATTCCAACATAAATGTTTATTTCTAACATAAATGTCGTTCTTTCTAATGACAAACGAATTAGTTTACAATTTCTATTTATATAAAAGGAAATTTTATATGTCAATTCTAAATTTAACAAAAATGACAAATTTATCTGTTAATACTAAATTTGACTAAAAGGACAAATTTATATGTAAATACTAAATTTGACAAAAAGGACAAATTTATATGTTAATACTAAATTTGACAAAAAGGACAAATTTATGTGTTAATACTAAATTTGACAAAAAGGACAAATTTATGTGTTAATACTAAATTTGACAAAAAGGACAAATTTATGTGTTAATACTAAATTTGACAAAAAGAACAAATTTATGTGTTAATACTAAATTTGACAAAAAGGACAAATTTATATGTATTAACATTTCTCATATGACGCCTTTATCAAAAGTGTTCTTTTAACTTCAATGCGACACTTATAACAAAAATGTTCTTTTTATAATAACATGTTTTCTAACATGAATTTGTTTCTTAACATAAATGTAACTTTTATACTAACATGTTTTCTAACATGGATTTGATTATTAACATAAAATGTAACTTTTATACTGACATGTTCTTTTTAATCCTAAAAAGTAATGCTAACAAAATGATCCTTTTTAATGTTAGAAAGAAATAGCGACAAAAATGTTTCTTTTAATGTTAGAAAGAAATAGCGACAAAAATGTTTCTTTTTTATGTTAGAAAGAAATAGCGACAAAAATGTTTCTTTTTAATGTTAAAAAGAAATAGCGACAAAAATGTTTCTTTTTAATGTTAAAAAGAAATAGCGACAAAAATGTTTCTTTTTATATAAAAAAATATATAATACGACATAAAAATGATTCCTCTTTATATAAGAAAAATATGACATGAAAGTGATACCTTCTTATATAAGAAGAAATATGACCACAAATTTGGTGTTTCTATGTCGGATTAAAAATCGTATTCAATTCACTAACATGTACAAAATGGAATTTTTATATTGAATTGACAAATCCTATTTCAATTCAATATAAAATGAACAAGGGGATTTATTTTTATAACAAACTAATACAGATCTAATTTTTTTGACAAACTAATCGGTGTCTATACAACACACAAAATAGATGAGTCATCCAACATACACCACAAAATTATTTCATTACATACAAACAATAATCTAACAGCAATTAAATAATTAAATTAGTTAATTAGTTAATTAAATAAATTCAGAAATCTCACCTCGTTCAGGTTTAAATCTGAAATTCAAAATGGTTCAGAATCAGTCCCAAATAGTCCTATGTCGTTCTATTCGATGTCACGGTCACAACGTCTCTGGTTTTACCGGATTTGGTCATCGTATGCAAAAGATATCATTAAAACAATTTTGATTAGAAATTCGTAACGCTCTTAAGTGCTGTTAAACAATTAAATTAAAATTAACCTTCTTCTGGAAATCGGCCGACTGTTTTTCGTCCTTGTTCAAAGTTAGGGCTCGATCTAACTTCCAGTATGTTGCACAAGTACACGATCGGAGGGGTGGAGGTTGTCGGGCTTGGAATATTTTTTTTTTATTAGGAGAGACTAATAAACTTCAGGAAAGTGTGTAACGGTTGGAAATTCTCGACTCCTCGAGAGTCAAAAATTCCGAGACGTTAGTGAAAGAAAGTAGAGGGGAAGGAAGAAAAGATAGAACTAATAGAATAGAAGAAGAAGAAGAACTTACATCATCAGAGTAAACACGAATCTCACAGCGGAACAAATAAAATATAACATAACTTTGAAATACAAATCAGTACTCGTATATACATACCATTTCAAAGTACAACACTTAACAACACAGCGGAAAAATAATAGCTATAATCCTGAAGCCTCCTGCTCCAAGCTCTCCAAGTGTATCTGTAAAATCCCGACTACTTGACTGCCCGTACAAATTTAGGCACCCAAGAGTTTAGGGGAAACAAAACAAAACAAACTCTGGGTCAGTCATGGGACTGGTGTGAATAAAACACCAACACTTGGTTAAATAAAGGATATCTTTCCGATATTATAATAATGTCTAAATACAAATGGATATCAATCTAGCAGAACGCTTGCATCTCACATTCCACATACATAGTATACAAATAAAACCGTGAGCGCTTATTGGAGATTGGATTCCAACAGACAAGGTATGGGAGCACCTTCCGATCAGTGTACTCTAGAGGAGATACACTAGGGTTCAACAAGAACGTCTTGCAACCCGGCCACACATGACCGTCCACTCATTTAGCTTGAGTGTAACGAATATATTATCATCGATGGTTGGGATCAGCAACCATCTTTCCCGATAAGGGACAGCATTGAAATAGATTATAAAGAAGTACAATTGAATATTCTCTAGATGGTGATAATACACCCTGCTTGGGTATGGCCCAACTAGCCATGCTGCCTAGCCCAACTTCTTTTATTTCCCGGTTGTGAGGTTTTGAGGTCACGTTTATCACTTTGACAGATTATTTCTTCAATTACTTTGAATGCCACATCGTCATACCCGCCAAATCATTATCGATTTCTCAAGGCATCACGGGTATAAAAGCTAAGAGAAACGAATTTCTCCGCCACCAACGTAATACGTTTAAAGAGATCAACATATATGATTCGTTAAGAATACTTTGTCAGACACTCGTCCATATACGTTGTTCTGGGACTGAATAAACCGAAGGCACTATTCAGTGAATCCATCCTACCTAGGCTTTTCACAATAGCCCTTGCACTTCACTCCGTCTTCAATTATCTTCAGCGTACTTGATTCGCAACGCTTATGCTAATACGGAGTGGTTCTTCGGATAATAACCCAACCGGTCTCTCCATATTAACAACGTAAATATGGTCAAAACTTTGATAGTCTGTGATTCAACTATCAAATGAAAACATGTCGGTGTACAAACAACGATCTTATTTCCAAATGGAAATTCGATCGATCAATCATCATATACATATATATGTTCATATTTCCTTATTTCATATATTTAGAAAATATATGTTATTAATCATTGGAAAACATTTCCATAGCTTATTTACGCATCACTATTATTTCGCAACTATCAGTCCCTAACTGTAACTAGTATGAGAACAATTCTCTAAGTATCAATTCGGAAGGTCGAAACCAACATCAGATCGTCACTTAGAAAACCGTTCAACTTACCCTCTCCAGTCAGTTTCTGAATTTGCTTAACTCTATTTCTTAAATTCTTATCATGAAAACATTTCATTTTCTATGTTTAGAAAACATATCTGACTATATTTGGAAAACGTTTCCAAAACTCATTTACGGATTTCCAATGAACGTTGTATAAAACATCGTTTCGCTTAATCCATTTATCGCTTATTCCTTAACTTTATTCCTAATCAACCTTTTAGATCGAACCACAACTATTCCTTTGTCAATTCTGAAGTCAATCAAGTTGGGGTATAATTACCTCGCAAACCTTAATTGAACAACGCCCTTTACTGTGAAATAGATGAAGTTCATCACTCACTTTTTACAATCATCTGTTTACGCAAATTCTCGGATTCAGGTTAGAATCCACTTCTTATATGACAACGTTTGATTATAACTATAACGTTATAATTCCTACCCCTAAAATATCTAACCTAAATTTATAAATTTATTTCCTAACTCGAATAATTTAACAGACACCTAATTTCTAAATCAATAACTAAATCTTGATTTAAACCCTAGAAAGTAAATAGTACTTTCCCGAATTCGCTATAATCGAATTCGACGTATAACTCTCTTTCGAGTAATCTCTATTCGATTAACTCTCTCTTTTTAATAACTTATATTCGATAAACTCTATTTCGATTAACTCCTATCGAATAACTAATATTCGAATAACTCTTCTTGGTTGGCTCTATTTCATTAACTCTTATCGAATAACAAATATTCGATTTTCTTAAATGTGTCAATTCTTATCGAATAACTAACATCCGATTAACTTAAATGGATTTACTCTTATCGAATAACTTATTCGATTAACTCAACTTGATTTTCTTAACTCGATTATCTTAACTCGATTACTTAACTCGATAAATCTTAACTCAATTACTTAACTTGATAACTTAACTTAACCCAAATCGATTAACTCAACTCTAATCGATTAACTTAATTTGATTTACTCCTTCGAATGACTCATTCGAATAACTTAATTGATTAACTCCTTCGAATAACTAATTCGATTTAACTCTTCTCAAATGAATAACATTTGATTTCTCCACTCGAATAAACTATATTCGATTACTCTTCCCTTGAATACACTATATTCGATAACTCTACTTCGAATAAGTGATATTCGGAAACTCTACTCGATTATCTCCACTTGGATAACTCTAACTGGTCAATTCTAACTGGTCAACTCTAACTGATTAACTCTAACTGATCAACTCTAACTGGTCAACTTTAACTGGTCAACTTTAACTGGTTAACTCAAATGGTTTAACCTAACTGGTTAACTCAAATGGTTTAACCTAACTTGATTTACTTGTCTCGATTAACTGAACTAATCCACTTAGTTTAACTTAGTTAATTCACTTTGATTAACTCTAACCGATTTACTTAGTTTAACTCAGTAATTCACTTTGATTAACCCAACTAATTTACTTCGATTAATCAATTAGTTTAACTTGACTAATTTACTTAGTTTGACGCAACTAATTCACTTTGATTTACAAATTAGTTTAACTTAACTAAGTCACTTAGTTTGACGCAACTAATTCACTTTGATTTACCAATTAGTTTAACTTAACTAATTCACTTCGATTAACTTAACCAATTACTTTGATTAACTCGACTAACTTGCTTTGGTTAACCCAACGAATTACTTTGTTTAACTCGACTAACTTGCTTTGGTTAACCTAACCAATTACTTTGTTTAATCCTTTTACCACACTCTGGTTATAATTCCTACTTCTACAATATCTCCTTAAAATCCATATCGTGTTATACTTGTGTGCGAAGCACGTGTTTAAATCTATCCTTGTATAATTCTATTTATTTTCCGAACAAGTGTTCCTTTATTTATTCCCTAAATAAATATTCCTTTATTCCAGTTATTTATAATCTAAATAAATGTTCCTATATTTATTTCCTAAATAAATATTCCTTTATATTCTAATTCATTTATTTCCTAAATAAATGTTTCTATTTTATTTCATTTATTTTCTAAATAAATGATTTCCTTTTTCATTTATTTATTTTCAAATTAAATAAATGTTTTCCTTTTATAAAATCCTATCGATTTTATAAATACGATTCATTTTCAATATAAACATTGAAAATCCCCTTATTAACATTCGGTATGTTATGGTATTCAATCATATCAAATCACGATGTTCAATATCGTCCAAGCACATATAATCGCCCACAGATTTTATATCACATCATATAACAATATATGGAAAACAATAAAATAACTGTTGAGGAATCCAGTCGGATTCCTCCAACCTGTTTCCCTGCATCACAGATGTTAGACAATATAGATAACATCACTTTCAGTTCCATATGATATATTCTGTTAAACAGAATCAATATAGAAATTTAACTAACTGACTAGCAGTTCAATCAAACAATCAACACACAGTCAAACAGACAATTTTAACAGTTCTAACAATACAACATGAAATTATAAACTGTTCAGAGTTAGTGAGATTTACTCACATTTGCAGTTCATCGTTAAAGAATGATAAACCGTTATTTGATTTGAATCAAACAGTTTATTTCACCGTAAATTGTAACGAGCTCGGATTCACTCCTGGTCAGTCTCATTGTGTTGCTCCCGTCCATACGATCCCAACGCAACTTACGGTTCTCGATTCTGACCTCGCATGATCAAGTTATTGAGTCTACAAGTTAATACACTATATTAAAATAAAATAAAACTTGATTTTAAAAATCTATTTGGGCTTAACTCTTTTGACTTGGCCCATATCCTTCTCAACAGACCCGTATAAGTCTCCTTCCTTCCCCAACTTGAAACCCGATTCCACCAGTAAATTACGAACCCAATACCTCCTCGTTGACCGCCCCTTTGACCTCCACCATCCTCCACCTTGGCCGTCCGTTTGTGCCGCCGTCAACACCCCAAGATTCCTCGCCTCCTCCTCTACCTGAATGACACCATCATCCCCTACTCGGTGGCCCCCCAAGCTTCGATCTGCTGCTGCCTCGCGTCGGATTTGGCCAGAGACCACCGGAGTTCCTCCGACCGCCACCACCAGCTGCGTCCCGTCGCTCCGAACATCACTGCACCATCGAATCGGCCTCTGACTTCGCCTAGCTCCGTCGAACCCCTGCCCTAGCTTCGCTGTCACTTTCAGCGAACAACAATTGAAACCGAGACCAATAAAATTGCTACTGCGTTGAAGAGGATCGACTTACGAGTGTGAATATGCTTGTACTTTGATTTATAGGATTTGTATTTGGATTTTATTTTGATTTCTCCTTTTGAAACTTTACTGTAAAAACATATGCGGGTATATATACTTGTTGTGGTGGTTGGTAGCATATGTGGTCGAAAATACATGGTGCGTGTCCTGCTGTTGAACCATGAAAGGGTTTGGATATTTTTCCCTTTTATTTTGTTATTTTATTTTAATGATTATATATTTGTTCTCGGTCCTCAAAAATCCCTGCAACCACATACGATACCCAAAAATCACCAAACTGGACATGTAGCTAGAGTTCGACATTACGGTCCCAATGAAACTGGTTTCGTCGAATTCCGACTCCATATGCTCACACAGCGTATTTTTAACTGTCAAAATACTGACTATTTTCCACTCTAAAAATCCGTGCGGTCACACACTGACTCTAAAAATCACGAAACTGGAAATCTAACAACTATTTAATATTGCGGATCCAACAAAACTGGTTTCGTCGAATTCCGACTTCGTATGTATAAGTGGCTATTTTTAACGCTCTAAATAGCCTATTTAAATATATAAACATATTTAAATATAATTAAATTAAATATTTAAAATTAAATATTATCGTATATCTTCACATATGATATCATACAGCTCCAGAATATCATATCAGAATTTACAGTTTGATATTTCAGATTTTAGATTATCCCGGTATTCAGTTTATACTGAAAATCTCTTTTATAACATATATAAAGCGTCGCAAATTATAAAGGAATTCTACAGCGACTTTTCTGAAATTTGATTTGGACATAACTCAAAATCTACACGACGAAATCCTGATTTTTCTCTTCCACTAGAAAGATATACTTCACCAGCTCCACACGTTTCTTGTTGTAACGACCCGAAAATTTTCGACTTTGAACAACCGTTCAAGAGTCGAAAATTCCAGATTGTTAGTGAAAGAAATTAGAGGGTGAGAATACATAAGGTAGAACTAATAGAATAGAATAAGAAGAAGAACATCATCATCAGAGTAAACACGAATCTCACAGCGGAACGAATAAAATATAACATAACTTTTGAAATAAAACAGTTATGTATACAATAGCACTTATCAGAGTCCAACACTTACAACAACAGCGGAATTAATAATAGCTATAGAATCCTGAAGCCTCCTGCTCCAAGCTCTCCAAGCGTATCTGAAAAATCCCGACTACTTGACTGCCCGTACAAAATTAGGCACCCAAGAGTTTAGGGAAAACAACAAAGTAAACTCCGGGTCAGTCATGGGACTGGTATGAGTAAAACAGTTTAAAAACAGTTTGAACAAGTAAACGATATCTCATAAGACCACGCCGTACAACGGAACGGGTTTTTCCCTTATGAGAATCCAAACAACTTTGTAAACAATATCATTCTGATATTATAATAATGTCTAAGTACAATTAGATATCAATCTAGCAGAAACGCTTTCATCTCACGTTCTACATATATAGTATACAATCAAAACCGCAAGCACGTATTGGGTAATGGATTTCCAACTATGACAAGGTATGGAACCACCTTCCGATCAGTGTACTCTAGGAACGATACACTGGAGTTCAACAAGAACATCTTGCAACTCAGCCACACATGACCGACCACTCATTTCGCTTGAGTGTATCGAATGTACATCACCAACGGTTGGGATCAGCAACCGTTCCCGTATATATATATGGGACAGCATTGATAGATTAAAAGAAGCAAATGAATATTCTCTAGATAGGTGATTGTACACCCTACTTCGGAGCGACCGACTTAGCCATGCTGCCTGCCCGATTTCTGTCATTTACCGGATGTGAGGCTAGAAGCTACGCTTATCTTTTCATATCACATCTTCATTCACTTGGAATACCACATCGTCACACCCGCCAAATCATTATCGATTTCCTTAACGGTATCACGGGTATGAATCTAAGAGAAACGAATTCCTCCGCCACCAACGTAATACGTTGAAGAGATCAACATATATGATTCGTTAGGAATACTATGTCAGACATTCGTCCATACAAGTTGTCCTGGGACTGGACAAACCCGAAAGTACTATTCCGTACATCCATCTTAGGCACTGTTATCTAAGACTTATACAATAGCCCTTTCACTTTACTCCATCTTCAATATATTCAGCATACTTGATTCGCAACGCTTATGCCAATACGGAGTGGTTCTTCGGATAATAATCCAACCGGTCTCTCCATATTAACAACGTTAAAATGGTCAAAACATTGATAGTCTGTGATTTAACTATCAAAGAAAAACACGTGTGCAAACAACGATATTATTTCCAGATGGAAATTATATCGATCAATCATCATTCATATATATATATCTATATATATATATATATATATTCTTACTTTCCTTATTTTCTATGTTTAGAAATATATACGTTAACACTGGAAAACATTTCCATAACTTATTTACGTATCACTATCATTCCACAACTATTAGTCCCTGACTGTAAACTAGTAAGAGAACGACTACCCAAGTATAAATCCCGAAGGCCGAAACCAACATCAGATCGATACTCAGAAAGCTATTCAACATAACAAATCTCTAGTCAGTTTCTGATTTAGCTTAACTCCATTTCTTAATTCCTTAATCATGAACATTTCCTTTTCTAATTCATATTTCCAATTTTAATATTTGATTACGTTTCTGATTCTATTTGGAAAACATTCCCAAATCTTCTTTAACTTGGATTTAAACAGGTGTTTAAATCAACATCGCGACGACAACTCAAACCACTATACTTATTTACTAAATTCACTTAACCACTTTCACTCTCGAACCTTATACATTTCTAAATAAAAACGAAGTCAATCAAGTTGGGGTATAACTACCTCTCAGACCTTAACTGAACAACATTCAAATCTCGAAACAGGGTAAGTTCATCTTTAACTCTTTAACACTTCCTTACGTAACTTCTGGATATAATTTACGAGTCCAACTCCTTTACAGAATCACTTGATTATAACAGTGGTGTTATAATCTCCTGCTTCTGAAATATAATAACTTTAACCTAACTCTTATTTCCTAACTCGAATAAATAACGAACAACCAATTTATCAACTCCTATTTGGTTAACTCTTATTCTATAACTCTTATTCGAATACTCCAAATCTAATAACTAGATTCGATTAACTTACTTCGAATATCTCTGATTCGATTAACTCACGTCGAATAACTTATATTCGATTAACTCACGTCGAATAACTTATATTCGATTAACTCACTTCGAATAACTTATATTCGATTAACTTAACTAACTTAACTCGACTCGACTAACTCAACTCGACTAACTCGACTAACTTGGTTCGACCCACTCGATTTGACTAACTTGGTTTGACTAACCATACTCGATTAACTCAACTTGATTAACTCCAACTGGTTAACCCTAACTGATTAACTCTAACTGGTTAACTCTAACTGATTAACTCGACTTACTTAACCCAACTGGTTAACTCGAACTGAACTGGTTAACTCTAACTGAACTGGTTAACTCTCTACTGAACTGGTCAACTCTAACTGAATAACTTATTTGATTCAACTCCTTTTGATTAACTCCTTTCGAATACCATATTCGATTAACTAACTTCGAATACCATATTCGATTAACTACTTCGAATACCATATTCGATTAACTACTTCGAATACCAAATTCGATTAACTCCCTTTTGAATAAACTATTCATTTATAAAGATTTACTTTTAGTAATGGTTCTTCACTTTACAAATGATTTCCTTTTTTTTTATAACGTTTTCCTTTTTATAACGTTTTCCTTTCTATAATATCCTATTCAGTTATAAACACATTTCCTTTTTATAACTCTATTTATTTTCTAATTATTTCCTTTTCAAATTTATTCTTAAAAATATTCTAACTCCTTAAATTCCTGGAAAAATTCGCCATAACCTCCTTTGTACCGGGAGCATCGGGAAAATCCCCAAACCCGCCACACAGGCCTTTCCATTCAAAAAGAAAATATTTTGAATTTATTTTCTTTTTAAATTATCTCCTATTTATAAATATTCCAATTTATAAATACTATATTTTCAACATCACTTTGAAAATTCCCTTATCAACATCCCGTCTGTATGGTATTCAACACATCAAATCACGATGGTCAATAACGTCCAACCACATATAATCGACAACAGATTATATATCACATAATATAACAGAATATATAAATCAAAATAGTATTATAAATATCGAGGAACCCAGTTGGGTCCCTCCAACCTGTTTCACTGCATCACAGATGTTACACAGTATAATCAACATCACTTTGAGTTCAGTACAGATTATTCTGATAAACAGAATCAACATATAAATATTTAACGGTTTATATATATCTATATTTATATATATATATATATATAAAATTTCCACTAACTGACTAGCAGTTCAATCAATCAACCAACATACAGCGATCACAGATGATTAACAGTTCTAACAATACATTATAAAAATATAACTGTTCAGAGTTGGTGAGTTTTACTCACATTTGCGCGTTAGCCGTTAAATAACGGTTTGCGTTATTTGATTCAGTCGGACAATTTATTTCACCATAAATTGTAACGAGTCCCGATTCACTCCCGGTCAGTCTCATTGTGTTGCTCCCGTCCATACGATCCCAACGCAACTTACGGCTCGTCAATCTGACTTAGTACGAGCTTATTTCTCTCCGGCCCATCAACACTTCTCAGGCCCAACAGAACTGAACGCGATCAACAAATATCTTCTCCGATCCAAAGCTTCAATACCCGCTCCTCCTTTCACTAATTAATCCCAAAACTAATGCCACTCCCCAATACTTTTTATGCACAACTTTCCCTTCCCAAAAACGTGGCCATCCCAATACGCATCCACCTTCATGTTAATACGTAGCCCCTCCCATGCATACCAAAACAACAGGCTTCATCTACTCCTCCTTTAAAACACAACACTCAAATGAAACATACCCACTACTCACGTAAAAACTATGCCACTTCCATGTATGATTTCGCTCCCAGTCAAAGAAATGATTCCACCACCTTCTCCGATGGATTTCAGACCGACCCGCAACCCCCAGTGAAACATCGAACAAACTCAGCATCGAACCAACTAACCAACTGCCTCCTCATCGCACTGTAAACCCACCAAATCAGTACCCGAACCATCCTCGTATAGACATCCTTCAACTCGAGAATTTACTGCTTTAAACCGACCGACGTTGGGTATTTTCCATCGACGCAGAAAAGGGTTTCGAACTCAGAAAGAAATACATGAAAAGGAAGAGCAACTCATAGGGATTTTAGAAATATATGTTATTGGATTTATGGATTTTGTTTCGATTTCTTATGAATTTCTTTGTTGCGTTTTTGGCTGAGGAAGAAAGCAGGAGTGGCGGCGCATTTTGGTTGTTTGGATAGGGATTAATTAGGTCTTAACGTCTGTTGTGACTATTTATAGAAAAGGAGGAAAGGATTTAGTACTATTTTATTATCCATAACCTTGCAATGAGAAATGGCTCAAACTTACTACAATTTTAACTTCTGTTTTTGACACACTAGGCTAATCCTAGCATAGAAAAATATTCCGGATCCAATGGGACAGGTTTCGTCGAATTCCGACACCGTTTGTGAAAATCCCTTAGAAAATATCGATGAAAAACACCGAGCATAAATTCATTAAAATTACAGAAAAAATCCTAAAAATATGAGGCCTTGACGTTTCACTAGACCTCTTCCTAAGGTTTCGTATGAAACTTGTTTCGTTGAATTCCGAGTTTGTTTGACCAGTTAACCATTCAAATAAAGTTACCCCTGTTTAGAACGTATAAATGGTTAACTCAGAATAAGGCGTTTTTGGCCACCGAGGTCACATACGTCATCGGTTTGCCGCGAAACTTGACTTTCTTATAACGATAAATTAATACGAACCCAATGGCACACAGTTCGTCGCATTCTGAGACTGTTTCCCGGTACGTTGTTTTCTACGCACCCTAAGTGCTCCTTTTGACACCAAAATTTCTAATGTCCAAAAATAACAAACTATATATGTTTTCTGACTCTAAACGACGATACGAACTCAACGGAACTGGTTTCGTGGCTTAATTCAATCGTCTGCTCCAGTTATGGTCAAAACCCCTTTTAAATCGAATTAAATTATTAATAATTCCATAGCGACTTTTCTAAAATTTGATTTGGCCATAAATCAAAATCTACACGACGAAATCCCCATTTTTCTCTTCCACTAGAAAAATATACTCCACCAGCTCCACGCGTTTCTTGTTTCACAGAAATCCGGCTTAAGACGAATCCTGTACATCCAGTTGAAGTTCAAATCGCCAAATAGCGAACTGCAGCGCCATTTCGAGCTCGATTATAATTATATTATAAATTATACGTTCAACTGTCGTCGATTGAATATATTCATTATTATATTTCGAATATAAACTCAACCAATCCTCTGTTACTATCCAATTCATAGTATATTGTGAATTCCACTATTCTGACCATTCCGGGCTTATAATATATTTTATTATATTATAATTATTAATTAAATATTTATTTTTATTTAATTCAGGTCATCGATATCGCCACATCGAAAATTAATAATTAAATTAATTAATTATTCAACAGCTAAAAATGCGGGTCATTACAATCTTTCCCCCTTAATAAAATTTCGTCCTCGAAATTTGCTAAGCTAGGGGACGACCCTATCTACTGGGTAAAAATTTATCTGTTTACCTCTTATCTCCGGTTTCAACTTAACCCATTAATATCGACTAAAATATTAATTTATTCTAACTAACTAAATTTTCAAAAATTCTGAAAATTTTCTAATGCCTTTAATTTTCGAAAAATTTCGCCAGCGTCTCCTTTGTACGGGGTTACCGGAAAAATTCAAACCTTGCCACACAGGCCCTCTCCAACCCAAAAGAAAATCAAACAGCCAAGCGGCTTGCCAATTCGGCTCATAAATTCCAAACTCATATAAAATATAAACTTGTACCTTTTTGTCGGGCATATCAACCTTATCACTTCCATATGCTATCAACTCAGCATATACCAGTGTTATCTCAATCAAATCCCAATCGGTTCATATCCTCAAATCCAAATCGAATTTCATTTGAACCCCAATATCAAATTCCAAATTATTAACTTATCAATTTGGTTCCCTTCTAGATTATCTCTAATCCACTTCAATTTTATTTAACTTAGTTCAAGTTAAATTTCAATTTATTATTCACTTTCACTATTTTAATCCATTTAACTTCATAAGTTAAACTTAAATTTCAAATTTCAAATTTCAAATTCCTGGGTTTATTTCAAATTAATTTGAAATCATAATACCAATTCAAAACATTTGAATTTCTAAACAACTTGTTTTCTCAAAACAATTAAAAAATAAAACCTTTGGTAGTAATCCGTCACTTACAACTCGAAAACGACACTGATGATGTGGCCACACTCATCAGAGTTATTTCCCAGCAATCGAAGTGAGTTCAATACTATATTTCTCTTTCAATTTGAAAACATTTTCAAAATCTCCCAGGAACTTAAAATTTCCTTATTTTAATTCCAATTCTGATTTAAATTTCAGATTTAATTCCTCTTATTTCATATACTTTACTTATATGAATTCTGATCTGTTATTTACATAACCACTTCACTTTTATAATCTTACTCGATTATAATAACAACCAACACAACCAATTATACTATGTTAATTTCAAAACATATCATGTTGGTTCATCGTATACGAGTGTTTAGTAACCCCTATCGATACAGTGGATCAGACTGATCGACCAGAACTCATAAACAACTCAGCCAATGAATCTCCACAATATAAAACCATTTTTATATCAAATACAAATACTCACTCGTATATATACACTCAAACTCAATCTAGGATATTACTAATCCTATCTCTATCGAGTTACGCCACAGAGCCAAGGTAATTCACTTAACTTAAGCTCTGATACCAACTGTAACGACCCGAAAATTTTCGACTTTGAACAACCGTTCAAGAGTCGAAAATTCCAGATTGTTAGTGAAAGAAATTAGAGGGTGAGAATACATAAGGTAGAACTAATAGAATAGAAGAAGAAGAAGAACATCATCATCAGAGTAAACACGAATCTCACAGCGGAACGAATAAAATATAACATAACTTTTGAAATAAAATAGTTATGTATACAATAGCACTTATCAGAGTACAGCACTTACAACAACAGCGGAAATAATAATAGCTATAGAATCCTGAAGCCTCCTGCTCCAAGCTCTCCAAGCGTATCTGAAAAATCCCGACTACTTGACTGCCCGTACAAAATTAGGCACCCAAGAGTTTAGGGAAAACAACAAAGTAAACTCCGGGTCAGTCATGGGACTGGTATGAGTAAAACAGTTTAAAAACAGTTTGAACAAGTAAACGATATCTCATAAGACCACGCCGTATAACGGAATGGGTTTTTCCCTTATGAGAATCCAAACAACTTTGTAAACAATATCATTCTGATATTATAATAATGTCTAAGTACAATTAGATATCAATCTAACAGAAACGCTTTCATCTCACGTTCTACATATATAGTATACAATCAAAACCGCAAGCACATATTGGGTAATGGATTTCCAACTATGACAAGGTATGGAACCACCTTCCGATCAGTGTACTCTAGGAACGATACACTGGAGTTCAACAAGAACATCTTGCAACTCAGCCACACATGACCGACCACTCATTTCGCTTGAGCGTATCGAATGTACATCACCAACGGTTGGGATCAGCAACCGTTCCCGTATATATATGGGACATCATTGATAGATTAAAAGAAGCAAATGAATATTCTCTAGATAGGTGATTGTACACCCTACTTCGGAGCGACCGACTTAGCCATGCTGCCTGCCCGATTTCTGTCATTTACCGGATGTGAGGCTAGAAGCTACGCTTATCTTTTCATATCACATCTTCATTCACTTGGAATACCACATCGTCATACCCGCCAAATCATTATCGATTTCCTTAACGGTATCACGGGTATGAAGCTAAGAGAAACGAATTCCTCCGCCACCAACGTAATACGTTGAAGAGATCAACATATATGATTCGTTAGGAATACTATGTCAGACATTCGTCCATACAAGTTGTCCTGGGACTGGACAAACCCGAAAGTACTATTCCGTACATCCATCTTAGGCACTGTTATCTAAGACTTATACAATAGCCCTTTCACTTTACTCCGTCTTCAATATATTCAGCATACTTGATTCGCAACGCTTATGCCAATACGGAGTGGTTCTTCGGATAATAATCCAACCGGTCTCTCCATATTAACAACGTTAAAATGGTCAAAACATTGATAGTCTGTGATTTAACTATCAAAGAAAAACACGTGTGCAAACAACGATATTATTTCCAGATGGAAATTATATCGATCAATCATCATTCATATATATATATATATCTATATATATATATATATATATATTCTTATTTTCCTTATTTTCTATGTTTAGAAAATATACGTTAACACTGGAAAACATTTCCATAACTTATTTACGTATCACTATCATTCCACAACTATTAGTCCCTGACTGTAAACTAGTAAGAGAACGACTACCCAAGTATAAATCCCGAAGGCCGAAACCAACATCAGATCGATACTCAGAAAGCTGTTCAACATAACAAATCTCTAGTCAGTTTCTGATTTAGCTTAACTCCATTTCTTAATTCCTTAATCATGAACATTTCCTTTTCTAATTCATATTTCCAATTTTAATATTTGATTACGTTTCTGATTCTATTTGGAAAACATTCCCAAATCTTCTTTAACTTGGATTTAAACAGGTGTTTAAATCAACATCGCGACGACAACTCAAACCACTATACTTATTTACTAAATTCACTTAACCACTTTCACTCTCGAACCATAACCATTTCTAAATAAAAACGAAGTCAATCAAGTTGGGGTATAACTACCTCTCAGACCTTAACTGAACAACATTCAAATCTCGAAACAGGGTAAGTTCATCTTTAACTCTTTAACACTTCCTTACGTAACTTCTGGATATAATTTACGAGTCCAACTCCTTTACAGAATCACTTGATTATAACAGTGGTGTTATAATCTCCTGCTTCTGAAATATAATAACTTTAACCTAACTCTTATTTCCTAACTCGAATAAATAACGAACAACCAATTTATCAACTCCTATTTGGTTAACTCTTATTCTATAACTCTTATTCGAATACTCCAAATCTAATAACTAGATTCGATTAACTTACTTCGAATATCTCTGATTCGATTAACTCACGTCGAATAACTTATATTCGATTAACTCACGTCGAATAACTTATATTCGATTAACTCACTTCGAATAACTTATATTCGATTAACTTAACTAACTTAACTCGACTCGACTAACTCAACTCGACTAACTCGACTAACTTGGTTCGACCCACTCGATTTGACTAACTTGGTTTGACTAACCATACTCGATTAACTCAACTTGATTAACTCCAACTGGTTAACCCTAACTGATTAACTCTAACTGGTTAACTCTAACTGATTAACTCGACTTACTTAACCCAACTGGTTAACTCGAACTGAACTGGTTAACTCTAACTGAACTGGTTAACTCTCTACTGAACTGGTCAACTCTAACTGAATAACTTATTTGATTCAACTCCTTTTGATTAACTCCTTTCGAATACCATATTCGATTAACTAACTTCGAATACCATATTCGATTAACTACTTCGAATACCATATTCGATTAACTACTTCGAATACCAAATTCGATTAACTCCCTTTTGAATAAACTATTCATTTATAAAGATTTACTTTTAGTAACGGTTCTTCACTTTACAAATGATTTCCTTTTTTTATAACGTTTTCCTTTTTATAACGTTTTCCTTTATATAATATCCTATTCAGTTATAAACACATTTCCTTTTTATAACTCTATTTATTTTCTAATTATTTCCTTTTCAAATTTATTCTTAAAAATATTCTAACTCCTTAAATTCCTGGAAAAATTCGCCATAACCTCCTTTGTACCGGGAGCATCGGGAAAATCCCCAAACCCGCCACACAGGCCTTTCCATTCAAAAAGAAAATATTTTGAATTTATTTTCTTTTTAAATTATCTCCTATTTATAAATATTCCAATTTATAAATACTATATTTTCAACATCACTTTGAAAATTCCCTTATCAACATCCCGTCTGTATGGTATTCAACACATCAAATCACGATGGTCAATAACGTCCAACCACATGTAATCGACAACAGATTATATATCACATCATATAACAGAATATATAAATCAAAATAGTATTATAAATATCGAGGAACCCAGTTGGGTCCCTCCAACCTGTTTCCCTGCATCACAGATGTTACACAGTATAATCAACATCACTTTGAGTTCAGTACAGATCATTCTGATAAACAGAATCAACATATAAATATTTAACGGTTTATATATATCTATATTTATATATATATATATATATATATATATATATATATATATAAAATTTCCACTAACTGACTAGCAGTTCAATCAATCAACCAACATACAGCGATCACAGATGATTAACAGTTCTAACAATACATTATAAAAATATAACTGTTCAGAGTTGGTGAGTTTTACTCACATTTGCGCGTTAGCCGTTAAATAACGGTTTGCGTTATTTGATTCAGTCGGACAATTTATTTCACCATAAATTGTAACGAGTCCCGATTCACTCCCGGTTAGTCTCATTGTGTTGCTCCCGTCCATACGATCCCAACGCAACTTACGGCTCGTCAATCTGACTTAGTACGAGCTTATTTCTCTCCGGCCCATCAACACTTCTCAGGCCCAACAGAACTGAACGCGATCAACAAATATCTTCTCCGATCCAAAGCTTCAATACCCGCTCCTCCTTTCACTAATTAATCCCAAAACTAATGCCACTCCCCAATACTTTTTATGCACAACTTTCCCTTCCCAAAAACGTGGCCATCCCAGTACGCATCCACCTTCATGTTAATACGTAGCCCCTCCCATGCATACCAAAACAACAGGCTTCATCTACTCCTCCTTTAAAACGCAACACTCAAATGAAACATACCCACTACTCACGTAAAAACTATGCCACTTCCATGTATGATTTCGCTCCCAGTCAAAGAAATGATTCCACCACCTTCTCCGATGGATTTCAGACCGACCCGCAACCCCCAGTGAAACATCGAACAAACTCAGCATCGAACCAACTAACCAACTGCCTCCTCATCGCACTGTAAACCCACCAAATCAGTACCCGAACCATCCTCGTATAGACATCCTTCAACTCGAGAATTTACTGCTTTAAACCGACCGACGTTGGGTATTTTCCATCGACGCAGAAAAGGGTTTCGAACTCAGAAAGAAATACATGAAAAGGAAGAGCAACTCATAGGGATTTTAGAAATATATGTTATTGGATTTATGGATTTTGTTTCGATTTCTTATGAATTTCTTTGTTGCGTTTTTGGCTGAGGAAGAAAGCAGGAGTGGCGGCGCATTTTGGTTGTTTGGATAGGGATTAATTAGGTCTTAACGTCTGTTGTGACTATTTATAGAAAAGGAGGAAAGGATTTAATTTAATACTATTTTATTATCCATAACCTTGCAATGAGAAATGGCTCAAACTTACTACAATTTTAACTTCTGTTTTTGACACACTAGGCTAATCCTAGCATAGAAAAATATTCTGGATCCAATGGGACAGGTTTCGTCGAATTCCGACACCGTTTGTGAAAATCCCTTAGAAAATATCGATGAAAAACACCGAGCATAAATTCATTAAAATTACAGAAAAAATCCTAAAAATATGAGGCCTTGACGTTTCACTAGACCTCTTCCTAAGGTTTCGTATGAAACTTGTTTCGTTGAATTCCGAGTTTGTTTGACCAGTTAACCATTCAAATAAAGTTACCCCTGTTTAGAACGTATAAATGGTTAACTCAGAATAAGGCGTTTTTGGCCACCGAGGTCACATACGTCATCGGTTTGCCGCGAAACTTGACTTTCTTATAACGATAAATTAATACGAACCCAATGGCACACAGTTCGTCGCATTCTGAGACTGTTTCCCGGTACGCTGTTTTCTACGCACCCTAAGTGCTCCTTTTGACACCAAAATTTCTAATGTCCAAAAATAAAAAACTATATATGTTTTCTGACTCTAAACGACGATACGAACTCAACGGAACTGGTTTCGTGGCTTAATTCAATCGTCTGCTCCAGTTATGGTCAAAACCCCTTTTAAATCGAATTAAATTATTAATAATTCCATAGCGACTTTTCTAAAATTTGATTGGCCATAAATCAAAATCTACACGACGAAATCCCCATTTTTCTCTTCCACTAGAAAAATATACTCCACCAGCTCCACGCGTTTCTTGTTTCACAGAAATCCGGCTTAAGACGAATCCTGTACATCCAGTTGAAGTTCAAATCGCCAAATAGCGAACTGCAGCGCCATTTCGAGCTCGATTATAATTATATTATAAATTATACGTTCAACTGTCGTCGATTGAATATATTCGTTATTATATTTCGAATATAAACTCAACCAATCCTCTGATACTATCCAATTCACAGTATATTGTGAATTCCACTATTCTGACCATTCCGGGCTTATAATATATTTTATTATATTATAATTATTAACTAAATATTTATTTTTATTTAATTCAGGTCATCGATATCGCCACATCGAAAATTAATAATTAAATTAATTAATTATTCAACAGCTAAAAATGCAGGTCATTACACTTGTTTCACAGAAATCCGGCTTAAAATGAATCATGTACATTCAGTTGAAGTTCAAATCACCAAATTGCGAACTGCCGCGACGTTTCAGGTTCGTTTTAATTATAATTATAAATTATAAGTTCGAACGTTGTACTTTAAGTTATCGATATCACCAAATCGATATATAAATAATTAAATAAATTAATTATTCGACAGCTAACAAAACGCGCCATTACAGACTTCCCCCCTTAAAATAATTTCGTCCTCGAAATTGCTAAGTTAGAAAAATGCTACTAACTCTACTAACTAGATTTTAAAAAAATCCTTTTTTGTTTACCTCTAAATTTCAGTTTCGACTGGACCCATTTAATTTTAATTAATTTAATAATTCATTTCCGACCAACTAAAATTTTCAAAAATTCTGAAAATTTTCAAACACCTTAAATTTTCGAAAAACTTCGCCATAACCTCCTTTGTACGCATCAATACGTCAAACCACAACTCGCCTCTCTAGGCCTCCTCCAATCCAAAAGGAAATCAAAATAGCCAAGCGGCTTGCCAATTCGGCTCATAAAATCCAAACTCATATATGATATAAACTTGTACCTTTTTGTCGGGCATTTAACTCTATCCCTTTCATCTGCTACCACTTCAACATATACCAATGTTATCCATTCCAATTGGTCTCCAATCAGTTCATATCCTCAAATCCAAATCGAATTTTATTCGAACTCTAATATCAAATTCCAAATTATTGACTTATCAATTTGGTTCCATTCTAGATTATCTCTAATCCAATTCAATTTTATTTAACTCGGTTCAAGTTAAATTTCAATTTATTTTTACCATCTCATTTTATTTAACTTCATTAGTTAAATTTTAATTCCAGAACTTAAGTTCCTGGGTTTCTTTCAAATCAATTTGAAATCATAATGCCAATTCAAAACCTTTGAATTTCTAAACAACTTGTTTTCTCAAAACAATTCAAAAACAAAACCTTTGGTAGTAATCCGTCACTTAGAACTCGAAAATGAACACTGATGATGTCTAGATTCATCATCAGAATCTATTTTCCAGCTATCGAAGTGAGTTCAATACTATATCATTTTCAATTTGAAAAACATTTTCAAAATCTCCCAGGAACTTAAAATTTCCTTATTTTAATTCCAAATCTGATTTAAATTCAGATTTAATTCATCTTATTTCATATATTTCCTTATATGAATTCTGATTAGTTATTTAAAATCATTTCACCCTTTTTTTTTCCTAATTCGATTATAATAACAACCAACACATCCAATACATATTGTAATTTCAATATATTTTTCTTATAACCAAATATATTTCGGGTAAAATTACTTCATTTACCCTCTTCCAAAACGTACCATGACGGTTCATCGTATTCGAGTGTTTAGTAACCCTTATCGATACAGTGGATCAAACTGATCGACCAGAATTCATAAGCCACTCAACCAATAAATCTCCACAATATAAAACCATTTTATATTGAATAATAATTACGCGCTCATATATATACACTCAAACTCAATCTAGGATATTACTAATCCCATCTCTATCGAGTTATGCCACAGAGCCAAGGTAATCACGTAACTTAAGCTCTGATACCAACTGTAACGGCTGGAAATTCTCGACTCCTCGAGAGTTGAAAATTCCGAGACGTTAGTGAAAGAAAGTAGAGGGGAAGGAAGAAAAGATAGAACTAATAGAATAGAAGAAGAAGAAGAACTTACATCATCAGAGTAAACACGAATCTCACAGCGGAACAAATAAAATATAACATAACTTTGAAATACAAATCAATACTCGTATATACATACCATTTCAAAGTACAACACTTAACAACACAGCGGAAAAATAATAGCTATAATCCTGAAGCCTCCTGCTCCAAGCTCTCCAAGTGTATCTGTAAAATCCCGACTACTTGACTGCCCGTACAAATTTAGGCACCCAAGAGTTTAGGGGAAACAAAACAAAACAAACTCTGGGTCAGTCATGGGACTGGTGTGAATAAAACTCCAACACTTGGTTAAATAAAGGATATCTTTCTGATATTATAATAATGTCTAAATACAAATGGATATCAATCTAGCAGAACGCTTACATCTCACGTTCCACATACATAGTATACAAATAAAACCGTGAGCGCTTATTGGAGATTGGATTCCAACAGACAAGGTATGGGAGCACCTTCCGACCAGTGTACTCTAGAGGAGATACACTAGGGTTCAACAAGAACGTCTTGCAACCCGGCCACACATGACCGTCCACTCATTTAGCTTGAGTGTAACGAATATATTATCACCGATGGTTGGGATCAGCAACCATCTTTCCCGATAAGGGACAGCATTGAAATAGATTATAAAGAAGTACAATTGAATATTCTCTAGATGGTGATAATACACCCTGCTTGGGTATGGCCCAACTAGCCATGCTCCCTAGCCCAACTTCTGTTATTTCCCGGTTGTGAGGTTTTGAGGTTACGTTTATCACTTTGACAGATTATTTCTTCAATTACTTTGAATGCCACATCGTCATACCCGCCAAATCATTATCGATTTCTCAAGGCATCACGGGTATAAAAGCTAAGAGAAATGAATTTCTCCGCCACCAACGTAATACGTTTAAACAGATCAACATATATGATTCGTTAAGAATACTTTTTCAGACACTCGTCCATATACGTTGTTCTGGGACTGAATAAACCGAAGGCACTATTCAGTGAATCCATCCTACCTAGGCTTTTCACAATAGCCCTTGCACTTCACTCTGTCTTCAATTATCTTCAGCGTACTTGATTCGCAACGCTTATGCTAATACGGAGTGGTTCTTCGGATAATAACCCAACCGGTCTCTCCATGTTAACAACGTAAATATGGTCAAAACTTTGATAGTCTGTGATTCAACTATCAAATGAAAACATGTCGGTGTACAAACAACGATCTTATTTCCAAATGGAAATTCGATCGATCAATCATCATATACATATATATGTTCATATTTCCTTATTTCATATATTTAGAAAATATATGTTATTAATCATTGGAAAACATTTCCATAGCTTATTTACGCATCACTATTATTTCGCAACTATTAGTCCCTAACTGTAACTAGTATGAGAACAATTCTCTAAGTATCAATTCAGAAGGTCAAAACCAACATCAGATCGTCACGTAGAAAACCGTTCAACTTACCCTCTCCAGTCAGTTTCTGAATTTGCTTAACTCTATTTCTTAAATTCTTATCATGAAAACATTGCATTTTCTATGTTTAGAAAACATATCTGACTATATTTGGAAAACGTTTCCAAAACTCATTTACGGATTTCCAATGAACGTTGTATAAAACATCGTTTCGCTTAATCCATTTATCGCTTATTCCTTAACTTTATTCCTAATCAACCTTTTAGATCGAACCACAACTATTCCTTTGTCAATTCTGAAGTCAATCAAGTTGGGGTATAATTACCTCGCAAACCTTAATTGAACAACGCCCTTTACTGTGAAATAGATGAAGTTCATCACTCACTTTTTACAATCATCTGTTTACGCAAATTCTCGGATTCTGGTTAGAATCCACTTCTTATATGACAACGTTTGATTATAACTATAACGTTATAATTCCTACCCCTAAAATATCTAACCTAAATTTATAAATTTATTTCCTAACTCGAATAATTTAACAGACACCTAATTTCTAAATCAATAACTAAATCTTGATTTAAACCCTGGAAAGTAAATAGTACTTTCCCGAATTCGCTATAATCGAATTCGACGTATAACTCTCTTTCGAGTAATCTCTATTCGATTAACTCTCTCTTTTTAATAACTTATATTCGATAAACTCTATTTCGATTAACTCCTATCGAATAACTAATATTCGAATAACTCTTCTTGGTTGGCTCTATTTCATTGACTCTTATCGAATAACAAATATTCGATTTTCTTAAATGTGTCAATTCTTATCGAATAACTAACATCCGATTAACTTAAATGGATTTACTCTTATCGAATAACTTATTCGATTAACTCAACTTGATTTTCTTAACTCGATTATCTCAACTCGATTACTTAACTCGATTACTTAACTCGATAAATCTTAACTCAATTACTTAACTTGATAACTTAACTTAACCCAAATCGATTAACTCAACTCTAATCGATTAACTTAATTTGATTTACTCCTTCGAATGACTCATTCGAATAACTTAATTGATTAACTCCTTCGAATAACTAATTCGATTTAACTCGTCTCAAATGAATAACATTTGATTTCTCCACTCGAATAAACTATATTCGATTACTCTTCCCTTGAATACACTATATTCGATAACTCTACTTCGAATAAGTGATATTCGGAAACTCTACTTGATTATCTCCATTTGGATAACTCTAACTGGTCAACTCTAACTGAGTAACTCTAACTGATCAACTCTAACTGGTCAACTTTAACTGGTCAACTTTAACTGGTTAACTCAAATGGTTTAACCTAACTGGTTAACTCAAATGGTTTAACCTAACTTGATTTACTTGTCTCGATTAACTGAATTAATCCACTTAGTTTAACTTAGTTAATTCACTTTGATTAACTCTAACCGATTTACTTAGTTTAACTCAGTAATTCACTTTGATTAACCCAACTAATTTACTTCGATTAATCAATTAGTTTAACTTGACTAATTTACTTAGTTTGATGCAACTAATTCACTTTGATTTACAAATTAGTTTAACTTAACTAAGTCACTTAGTTTGACGCAACTAATTCACTTTGATTTAGCAATTAGTTTAACTTAACTAATTCACTTCGATTAACTTAACCAACTACTTTGATTAACTCGACTAACTTGATTTGGTTAACCTAACGAATTACTTTGTTTAACTCGACTAACTTGCTTTGGTTAACCTAACCAATTACTTTGTTTAATCCTTTTATCACACTCTGGTTATAATTCCTACTTCTACAATATCTCCTTAAAATCCATATCGTGTTATACTTGTGTGCGAAGCACGTGTTTAGATCTATCCTTGTATAATTCTATTTATTTTCCGAACAAGTGTTCCTTTATTTATTCCCTAAATAAATATTCCTTTATTCCAGTTATTTATAATCTAAATAAATGTTCCTATATTTATTTCCTAAATAAATATTCCTTTATATTCTAATTCATTTATTTCCTAAATAAATGCTTCTATTTTATTTCATTTATTTTCTAAATAAATGGTTTCCTTTTTCATTTATTTATTTTCAAATTAAATAAATGTTTTCCTTTTATAAAATCCTATCGATTTTATAAATACGATTCATTTTCAATATAAACATTGAAAATCCCCTTATTAACATTCGGTATGTTATGGTATTCAATCATATCAAATCACGATGTTCAATATCGTCCAAGCACATATAATCGCCCACAGATTTTATATCACATCATATAACAATATATGGAAAACAATAAAATAACTGTTGAGGAATCCAGTCGGATTCCTCCAACCTGTTTCCCTGCATCACAGATGTTAGACAATATAGATAACATCACTTTCAGTTCCATATGATATATTCTGTTAAACAGAATCAATATAGAAATTTAACTAACTGACTAGCAGTTCAATCAAACAATCAACACATAGTCAAACAGACAATTTTAACAGTTCTAACAATACAACATGAAATTATAAACTGTTCAGAGTTAGTGAGATTTACTCACATTTGCAGTTCATCGTTAAAGAATGATAAACCGTTATTTGATTTGAATCAAACAGTTTATTTCGCCGTAAATAGTAACGAGCTCGGATTCACTCCCGGTCAGTCTCATTGTGTTGCTCCCGTCCATACGATCCCAACGCAACTTACGGTTCTCGATTCTGACCTCGCATGATCAAGTTATTGAGTCTACAAGTTAATACACTATATTAAAATAAAATAAAACTTGATTTTAAAAATCTATTTGGGCTTAACTCTTTTGACTTGGCCCATTTCCTTCTCAACAGACCCGTATAAGTCTCCTTCCTTCCCCAACTTGAAACCCGATTCCACCAGTAAATTACGAACCCAATACCTCCTCGTTGACCGCCCCTTTGACCTCCACCATCCTCCACCTTGGCCGTCCGTTTGTGCCGCCGTCAACACCCCAGGATTCCTCGCCTCCTCCTCTACCTGAATGACACCATCATCCCCTACTCGGTGCCCCCCAAGCTTCGATCTGCTGCTGCCTCGCGTCGGATTTGGCCAGAACCACCGGAGTTCCTCCGACCGCCACCACCAGCTACGTCCCGTCGCTCCGAACATCACTGCACCATCGAATCGGCCTCTGACTTCGCCTAGCTCCGTCGAACCCCTGCCCTAGCTTCGCTGTCCACTTTCAGCGAACAACAATTGAAACTGAGACCAACAAAATTGCTACTGCGTTGATGAGGATCGACTTACGAGTGTGAATATGCTTGTACTTTGATTTATAGGATTTGTATTTGGATTTTATTTTGATTTCTCCTTTTGAAACTTTACTGTAAAAACATATGCGGGTATCTATACTTGTTGTGGTGGTTGGTAGCATATGTGGTCGAAAATACATGGTGCGTGTCCTGCTGTTGAACCATGAAAGGGTTTGGATATTTTTCCCTTTTATTTTGTTATTTTATTTTAATGATTATATATTTGTTCTCGGTCCTCAAAAATCCCTGCGACCACATACGATACCCAAAAATCACCAAACTGGACATGTAGCTAGAGTTTGACATTACGGTCCCAACGAAACTGGTTTCGTCGAATTCCGACTCCGTATGCTCACACAGCGTATTTTTAACTGTCAAAATACTGACTATTTTCCACTCTAAAAATCTGTGCGGTCACACACTGACTCTAAAAATCACGAAACTGGAAATCTAACAACTATTTAATATTGCGGATCCAACAAAACTGGTTTCGTCGAATTCCGACTTCGTATGTAAAAGTGGCTATTTTTAACGCTCTAAATAGCCTATTTAAATATATAAACATATTTAAATATAATTAAATTAAATATTTAAAATTAAATATTATTGTATATCTTCACATATGATATCGTACAGCTCCAGAATATCATATCAGAATTTACAGTTTGATATTTCAGATTTTAGATTATCCCGGTATTCAGTTTATACTGAAAATCTCTTTTATAACATGTATAAAGCGTCGCAAATTATAAAGGAATTCTACAGCGACTTTTCTGAAATTTGATTTGGACATAACTCAAAATCTACACGACGAAATCCTGATTTTTCTCTTCCACTAGAAAGATATACTTCACCAACTCCACACGTTTCTTGTTTCACAGAAATCCGGCTTAAAATGAATCATGTACATTCAGTTGAAGTTCAAATCGCCAAATTGCGAACTGCCGCAACGTTTCAGGTTCGTTTTAATTATAATTATAAATTATAAGTTCGAACGTTGTACTTTAAGTTATCGATATCACCAAATCGATATATAAATAATTAAATAAATTAATTATTCGATAGCTAACAAAACGCGCCATTACAAAGTGTAGAAAGGGAAGAAGGAAAATGGAGGAATTAATCCATAGAAAGAAAGGGGAAAAGATGTAGTGGTTTGGGAAAAATAAATGAAGAATGGATAAGAATGGTAGAATAAATAGCAGGTAATGCAAAGCGAATGGAAGTGAATGGACAAAAGTGGCATAAATGACATATTAATATATATCATTTTCTTTTTGCAAATATTTACATATATTTAAATGAAAGAAATAGAAATGATGCATGACTTAGAAACATAAGTGGGAACAATTAATGTGCACAAATGAATTTATGCATGCATTTTGTAAATGGGAATTGATGAATGCAAAAATGTGCCTATTTATCCATATGTTGTATGTTACAAAGAGAATGAATTAATTGACGTAGTGATTTATTTCTCATTTCTGATTCCTAAAATTTCCTTTGATTACATGCTATAATAGCACATTTATAAACAATAACTAATGAGCATATTTTATGGCCTTTAATAATACGTCACTGATTTGCAATTTGTAAATAATTCATTTCCATAAATCCATTTGTCCTTATTCATTAAAAATTTCAAATTCAAATCTACCTTTTTATTACACACATTATTTGCATTAAATTGTAACTTTTTAAGCATTCAATTCTCATTTATTGATCTTAAATTTACAATTACAATTCTCTATTTCCTATTAATTACAATATCTATTCACATATGTATATGACTATTAAAGTAGATATATTTATTTATAAATGCATTGTTGGCATTTGCACTTTGCACCTACAGTTTCCTCATCTTGAATATACCTCGATGATTTAAATGAGCACATATTAATTTTAACTCAAACAATATGAGATAAGTGGTGAAGTTTATGGTTTTATGTGATGCTATAAAGACGACACTAGATGTTTTATTAAAGCAATGAATGCATTTCATTTTTATGCTTGATTACAATTTAAAATTATTCCTACATGCATGCAAGTTAAGAAATTGATTCATAGACATAGCTAATTTGTACTTCTTTCCCCCACAATTAAGGAATGGTTAGGAAACAACCAAGAAATTGATTGCCTATTATTTTTGCTTTCAAAAGAAACCTTCAATTATGTGTTCAAGATATTTTTATAAAAAGAATAGGGTGCATGATCTTTTTTCATCCAAACGATTATCTTCATGCTTAAGAAATGAGATTGTCTTTAGAGACACAAATTAAATATATAGTTTGGCACAACAATCTTGGAATATCCTTATGGTTTAAGATTTGTAAAATGGCTCTTTTTAATAGCTATAATATAAAAAAAATTGAAAATTTTAAATTCTGGCACATTTTCCATTAAAATTTCTTAAAACAAAAATTTTAAATTAGCCCCAAAATTCCGGGTTGTTACAAATTAAATGGATTATATTGATTTTCATAACTATCGTAAAATCCGTAGGAATAAGGGAATTGAGACATTTTCAAGAAAGCTCTTTAAAAAAAAATATGTTAAAATTAACAACTTCGGATTATATGAATACAAATCTAAGCCAGGTTCGGGTAGGGATTATCAGTGTGCCACGAATCACCGTAGAAACACAACTGAAGGTTTAAGAACCTGTTTGAGTTCGAGACTCTACCGTTTCTTTGACACCTCAGAGAGTATCAATCCTAATTGTCAATTTAACGAATATTTTGTCCTATGAGCTTTTGGGGAATCTTCGATTCGATTTCAAAAATAATTTATTTCAAAGCCACTTTTTAATTTAATCCCATGTTCGTTTTAAAATTCTCAACCACACGTCAACAGGCAAAATATTCAATCACAGGACAATCACAGAATAAGAAACTGCAGAAATAAAAGTTTTACAAGCAAGCCGTGGCACTTGGACGAAATATTTACAAGAAATTTTTATATTTTTTTCAAGTAGTAGCAGTCCCTGTAGAGTTTAGAAAAATTTCACCTAGATCGACAGTCCGTCCAGTGCAACTGAGTAGCGCTAGCGCGTTCACACCCCACTTGGTGTGCAATCGCTCCTCAATTCAAATTCTGCTAATTGCAAATTTCGCATTCACTTTGATCAAGCCGCTACCCAATGGTGTATAACTGTAGCGTTGGCGATTCCAATTGTTTGATCGATGAATCCTTAGCTGTTGCTTGCTTGTTTTTGCTTTTCACCCTGGTCTTCGTTTCTCTCTCTCTTTTTTTTTAAAGAAAATTAAACTGAAACAAATAACTAGAAACCAACACTAAGCTAATTAACACACATAAAAAAATTTGTTGGGCCAAATACCAACCCCCAAAGGCAAAGCCCACAAGCCCCGAACAATCTATGGTCAACTTATCTAATTTGGTTAAGAATCTAATCCCAGTAGCCACAAAAAAAAATGCAATTTCCTATGGAAAATAATTGAGGTAAACTAGGAAAAAAATTAAGGATAAAGGAGAAGGCCATAAGCAGAAGTAGCGACAGCTACTGGCTGCAGTCGTTCAATTCAAGTGCTGGGAGATGGTGTCGATTTCAGTTTCAACTGGTGAAAGCGGCGTATTTAAGTGTATTTGGGGATTTTGTTTGCGGATTTTGTTTTGGTGAAATCGTGGTGTTCTTATTCCAGGGAGGTGCTGGCACTTGAGGCTACAGGCAGTTTGCAGAGGCTTGGTTATGGATGTTGATTGGATCCTGCATGATTTGCTGAAGTGTTTTGCAGCGTGATCAGTCTGTGATTGAAGGAGAGATTCGATGGTTTTAAGGGAAGCGATTTTGTTTAGGCTGTTGATGTTGGGTGAAGTAGATGGATGAAGGAGATTTACGGGTAATCGCTGAATTGGTTTGTGAATATGATGTGTGAAATTGGGCGAGTTGGAGACAGCTTGAATGTGGGTATGTGGTTGATTGGGGCTGCCGTGAAGGTTACAACTATGGTGATTGAAGTGTTTGAAGGGGTGCACTGGGTATAATGGTGAATAACAGTGGAGTATTGGTTTCAGTGGTGGAATTGCAGGAAGATGATGGTTTTAGTTCGCAAAAAGTTTGAGAGGGGATATTATGGACTGACGTGAAGTAGTATGGTGAATGAGAGGGGATAATTTGCGAGGCTTTGTCTGGAGTGAAGAGTTTGTTGAGGATGGATGATGTAGTGTGATTGGCAGGGTAGTTGAAGAGGAAGGTGGTTTGGTGATCGGACTGTGAATTATGGTTTATGGAAGACAAGGAATGTATGGCAGAAGATGATCTGTGTTGTTGAACTAATTGGCGACAGTGGTGAAACTTAGTTGTGGATTTGAACGACGTGAAGGCAGCACTGTTGTGGTTCTTGTTTGTATGAAAGTGGTTTATGGATTGAGTAGGATTTGTGGTAGATGATATATTTGTGGATATAAGGAAGAGAAGGCAATCAGTAAATAAGGAAGAGAAGGAAAGACAATTAATGAGGGAGGGAAAGGAAAGCAATAATACATATTTGTAAGAATTGTAAAATGGAAAGAAATAAATGAGAGAAAGAAATAAAATAAATTGAAAACACAAAAATGGGAAAGAGATTGAAAACAAAAGGCAAGTGTATTTTTTTTTGTAAGAATTGTATAAATGTAAGGGATAAATATGTACTGAAAATAAGGAGGAAAAATAGGAAAGAAATCAAAGGAAATATGGCAAAAAAAATTAATAAATAAAAACACAAAATAAAAACACACACAGAACAAACACTAACAACAAATGCAATTCACACAACTAACTACAAAATGGAACAACAAATTTTTTTAAGGAAAGAAAACTAAGAACATTAAAACAAGGCACAATGACACACACACACAAACAAACAAAAAGGAAGTGAAATAAAACAAACAAATACACAATCGTTTTTTCTTTTTTTTTCAATAGTACACAAATAAGAAAATTAATTCAAAGAGAAAAATTAAAACTAATTTCTCTCCCCGGCAATGGCGCTAAAAACTTATTTGCAAACGACGTTTCTATGGAATTAGAAAACAGTTGACAAAATATCGTAATGATAACCGCAAGCGCACGGCGTACAATTGTAGTTCGTGGCGAATACGGGTCGATCCGCAGGGAAAGAATTTATTCTAATCTTACTCAATCAAATTAAACCGAAAGCGAGTGAAATTGTTCACTAAAAACTAAAAGAAAACCAACAATGTTAAAATGAATACAAATACGAGACTAAGAGACAATTTAGTAGTAGATTCACTATCAACATAAATCTAATTAACATAAAAAAATGGTTCTAACTCTCTTTAATAATTAGCACATTAAGTGTTGTATTCATACAAGCATGATTTATATGCTAGAAAATTCAAGCTACATAAATCATCAATTTTCAATACAAACTTAAAACCCTAATTATCACATAGAAAATATTAGTTCTAATAAAAATGAAACATTATGAGTATGTTCTGTATGTTAATATTCACTAACTACATAGAGCATCAAGGATGCTTTCACTTTTAATGTCACTACTTTTTCTAAAATGAATTAGATTGTGATAAAGTATGATTTTATGAATGATATGAGTATAACACATTTGGGAATAATCAACCAACATGTGCTATCAATTTTCACCATATAAAATCTTTACTTCGTCTATATCCAATTTTAGATTAAGCTCAAATAAGAGAGTTAGAAACATGAAATTCTTATGTTAATTATTCATGAATCATGAGAGCTTCACTACCCCTAAATTGAAGGGGTTTAACTACTCATAATGGATTCGATGATAACATAAAGAGATTTTATTATAAAAGACAACAAAAGAAAAGAGCACTATATTAAAATTACACTAAAAAAAATTACATAAAAGAAATGGCTAAGAAGCCATGAAAGAGAAATAGAGTTTTTTTATTTCAGCCACTCTATACTAATTAAAATTCCAGATGATTTTTACATCAACATACAGGGGTTATTTTTACATGTGAAAAAACCTAATTCACTTTTAGCGTGCTACCAAGAATGCCCTTCATTAAGCTTCCTTTTGTCTTTAGCAATAATGATTCATGAAGCCCTTTTTTGTCTCCACCATAGAAGGAGGGAGAGTGGGTGGGGTCCTCCCACTACAAGAAAAACCGAGATTAGCGACAGATTTTTAGCAGCGGAAAATTCCGTCGCTAATTAGTGGCGGATTTCCATGTGATTTGCAAGGGATAATTTTTTAAAATTTTAACTTTTTTTTCTTTTATTTATTACCGTCGTTTTCTGCCATCCCTCACTAAGCCGTTGCAAATTGCGTCAAATTACCGACGGAAAATTTTTGTCGCTATTTCCCGCTGCAAATCCAGGCAGAATACCGATGAATATTTATCGAAGCTATTTTGCAGCAGAATTCCAATAGATTTGCAAGAGATGAAAATATCAGTTTACTATAATAATTCATAATAAAATTTATTGCTTATGAAATGATATCTAGTATTCAATAATTAATTTTAAATAATGTATTTAATAATTACAGTTGATAATTATAGTTGATAATTATATTTTATATTTCGAAAAATTTAAAAATCTGAAATCATTTTGAATAAATTTGAAATATCGTAAAGTTTATAAAATTATTTGACATGAAATAACCAAAATTTCCACCATATCAATAAAAATTAATGTTGATAATGAATAACTAATAATTGCTATTAATAAGTAGGAAGTATAACTATATTTAATAATTACTATTTAATAATTGATTAATAAGTATTTGTTGATAATTAAGAAGTAATATTTGTTATTAGTATTTAATATTTATTTGTTATAGCTAATAATTATATCAAATAACCAATATTTCAAGAAGTTTAAAATTTTCTGAACTAAGTTTTTAAATATTAATAAAAATTTGAATTTTTATTAATTAATAAAAAAAATTAAAAATAATAATATACTTTATAAAGTATTCAAAATTTCAGAAAACTCTTTAGTTCCTTTTTTGCGATTAAGCAATAAATTTTCTGTTTATTTATTACGGTAATTGAACTTCAAAGTTGGAATGAATACTTAAATGACTTAACTAACTTGATCTATATAATAAACATCACTGATTTTAATTGTCCAGATTGGTTAACAAAAATAATATCATGTATGTGTGGATTTTTTTTAAATACAACAAGTTGTACAAAACTATTAAAAATTAGTATCAATAATTATTATTCAGTGACTAATAATTAATTAAATTATTAAAAAGTATAAAATAATAGTTTTAAATATGATAAATATTAATAATCACTAATTAATAATAAATAAATTGTTATAGATGCCTAATAATCATTTTGTTTGCTCAGTATTATATTACGTTAATAATTGCAATAATGATTAACTAGTATAACCGCATAACGGTGGGAAAACCAACTTTGTAATGCTAAAAGATAAAAGAATTTATTTTGCTAATGTTTTTTAATTCTTTAAAACTACACATGAATCACAGTATATAGAAGAAAAATTACATATATTATTAAAAACTTAAAATAATTATTTTAAGCAATCACGCAAACAAAAAGATTTAATACAAAAAATTACATTAAGATCATGCCAATAACCAAAACTTAAAATATAATAGAAATAAGTTTATTTTAATTTTTATAAATTTATTATTTAAAACATATCAATAGATTATATACATAAAGAAATGTATAAAATAAATCAATTAATACAACGACTATATTTAGTAAGAGAGCATAATGGGATATCAAAAAAGGAATTCAATATTCAATCTAAAAGTGAATGAAAGATGATAGTATCATACCTCTTTCTTATATAATAATAGATTTTTTTTAAATACCACTAGATTATATACATACAGAAATGTATAAAAATATAATTAATTAAGTGACTATATTTAGTAAGAGAGCATAATGAGTTATAAAAAAAAGGAAATAGAATATTGTTAGAATATCAATAGGATTATAGGGAAAACAATATTTGATTTGATTGCTTTGAAATTAGTTAATGGCAATGAGAGTAATTCCATAACTACATCAATCAAGGACTACGGTTGATGCCTTTTTAATGAAGGGGTTAAGATCAATATATTTGAACGCAGCAAAATTACATTAAGATCATGCAAATAACCAAAACTTAAAAATAATAGAAATAAATTTATTTTAATTTTTGTTTGGTAAATAAATGATAGCTATATTTAAAAATTAGAAATATCAACTAAAATTTCTTTGGAAGGAATCTTTAAGAAGATTAAGTCCTTGATTGACTTTTTGGTCTTCTTTTAAACCATATGAAATTGAAAAGGATGAAGAGAAAACACAGGTAAGAGTAGCTCTTAGAATGTTGTCCATTACATAATAAGATACAATTAATTGCTAATTTAATGATGCAGAGTTGTGAAATAATGAAATTTTATTTTGAGACCTAAATGGAAAATGTGCTAAGAATTAAGGAGAATTCACTATTCAACATAAAATTACATATGAGAGATGAGAATTCTAATAGTACCATTCTTTTTCTTATATAATAGTAGAATATATAAATTTATTATTTAAAACATATCAATGGATTATATACATAAAGAAATGTATAAAATAAATCAATTAATACAACGACTATATTTAGTAAGAGAGCATAATGAGTTATCAAAAAAGGAATTCAATATTCAATCTAAAAGTGAATGAAAGATGAGAATTCTAATAGTATCATACCTCTTTCTTATATAATAATAGATTTTTTTTTTAAATACCAGTAGATTATATACATGCAGAAATGTATAAAAATATAATTAATTAAATGACTATATTTAGTAAGAGAGCATAATGAGTTATAAAAAAAGGAAACAGAATATTGTTAGAATATCAATAGGATTATAGGGAAAATAATATTTGATTTGATTACTTTGAAGTTAGTTAATGGCAATGAGAGTAATTCCATAACTTCATCAATCAAGGACTGCGGTTGATGCTTTTTTAATGGACGGGTTAAGATCAATATATTTGAATGCAGCAAAATTACCGATTGGAAATACAATTTGAAAGTTTAATCTGGGAAACTTTTCAATCAATTTAACATGGTTAAAGACAATAAACTGAAAACGTAGGCTCCATCACCAAAAAGTTTGGCTCCTAAACTGAAAATTTTGGCTCTAGGAATTAGAATTGTTGGTTCCTTCTTGAAAATTTCGGCACCACTGCAGTTTTGTTTGGCTCCTACCAAAAATTTTTAGGGTCCTACTTCTGCTATTTTTTTCTTTTTTATTTTTTCCCCTCTTTCTCAAATCCTTACTCGTTAATTCCTAGATCTATCTCTCTCTTCTCAATCGCATTTTAGGTCTTATCGTCTCTATGTTTTTTTATTCTTCTAAATTCCAAGGTAATTCCCTCCGCCACCCAACTTATTAATGCTGAAAGCTCAATCGTTGATGAACAAGCAAGAGTAGCGGCGTTCGATTTTCAGATGATGAGGTGATGTTGGCAGCGAATTTGGTATGGTGCAACAGCTTCATATTTGGTGAGGTGATTTCACAACCAAAGATTTTCTACAAATAGAGCACTATTAGATCAGATTCTGGCGACGCTGGTATTTATTCCTTTTACCGTCATGAACTAAATCAGAAATTGGTATTTCACTAGTTTTTATTTGTTGCTTCTTGTTTCTTTTAACGTTGTTAATAGATTTATAATATGAACAACGGTTTCGAAATATACTGATATGTATTTATAATACAATGTTTCTCTATACAAGTCATAAGATGATTAAAAAAATAAATAAAGCCAGATCTTGACCATGCAGAAAAATGGGTCCTCCGCTGTGCCTTTGATGATGATGAGAACCCTTACCTTCCCTTACATTTGCGCCTGTACATTTGGTATGTCATATTGTATTTATTTGTTCCTTTACATTTGGTATGTCATATTACATTTATGCCTGTACAAATGGTTCTTTTGATGACAGTGTTGTCCTAATATGAAGCAAAAATTAAAATCTGATATAAAGAGATCATTGGCCATACATGTTAAACTGTTAGGATCATCATTACAATTGAAGCTAAGGGATGAAATGCTGAATGCTACAAGCCGTGACTTTGAGATCCAGTTGCAATGAAGTATTGAATGAAAGATTTGTGTCAAGTTCGCTGCTATGACAAGTCTGAAGGGGTTGAACTAAAGAATGTCACCAAAGAAAAGAGTTGATAATAATGAATGCACTAACATATATAATAGAAGAATATCACCAGAGAAAAGAGTTGACAATACAAAGCGAGGTAAAGGTTTTATTTAAACTCATATTAGTTCTATTTCTGAGTTTACTGTCATTGAGTTACAATTAGAATACACTATTTTAACTCACTGTCATTGAGTTACAGTAAACTTACAAAGTTACAGACTATAGTTAAAGATAGTAAACTCAACTAAAAACTCAGTTGTGACTGTAATTAAAGACTTTTCGTCAATTAGTTGATGAGCACCATTTGTTGTATTTGCATGCGAATACGTTTTGTTGATGAGCATCATCATTTTTTTGAGTTGAGTGGTAATTGCATAGTCCAGGCTTAGGTTATTTTATCTCTTATTACTTCTTTTTTGTAAAATAATATTGGCCTTGGAAGCTCATTAGAAGCACCATATGTTGATGTCTCATTACTTCAACCATTTTTAGCTACAATCGTCTGACTGGTCCTCACTAATTTACCAGCTTATGTTGCCGTATGTTGCCATCGTACTGTTGAATGGAGGATGCAGCAACTGCAAAAATCTACAAGTTTCAAAACTGGCAATTATTGAATTAGATCAAGATGTGCAAAAGATCAAGAAACAAAAAGTACGAATTCTGTTCAAAAGATCAAGATGTGCACAAACCAGTAAAATCTCAATAGGCAAATCAAGTGATTTATTGAATGTCTTTTTGACTCTGAATGCTAATCAAATTATGTTTCACAGTTCTGAAGTCGATGCAAAACTTCAGATCATAAGTTTTACACTGTAATATTTTGCAACTTTCGAACTAGTAGATGCTTGGACTAAGTTGTTTTATAATGGTCAAGTATGTAATAATGTGTGGAATGTTATCTAAAACTTATATTTTATAATGCTGATCAATCGATTCATTTTATATAGTTTACTTTGTAGTGAACTATGATGTTTGATTCACTTGTAAAATATTTCTGTTATTAGTGTATTGTTTATATCAGTATCTATAATTGAATAATATTAGTTCGTAAAGCTAAAAGAAGAGGATGGTAAAAATATTTATTGCCATATCAGAAAGGGAATAGCGACGTATTAGTAGCACAAGAGAAAAGCTAAATAAAAAGGCTGACAACGTTTTGAAAGAGTTTACCGTCGAATTACCAACAAAAAAAAAAGAAAGTCCAATTTAGTTTCCGTCGCTAATCCCTTGGCAATTAGCGAGGGTTTACCCACTTATTTTTTAAATAATATTTTATTATAAATTAATTATCCGTCGGTACACAATCGGTATATAAATTAAAATTAAATTATTAAATAAAAATTTATTTTTATTATATAATTAGTAAAATGACGGAAAACTCATGCTAAAGTCCGTCGCAAAATCCGACACAATTATCGTCATGGTTTTTACCGACCACCATGTTATGCAGGAAATCCGTCGCTAAAGCCAAAATAGCGACGGATTAGAAGCGGATTCTGCCGCTGCTATATGCGATTTTTCTTGTAGTGTCCACTAATCTTCTATTTGAATTGATTCCTTCTCCACTGATTGATTTCCTTTTTTTTTGTGGCAAGGCATTGATTCCTTTTTATTGGCAAGGCATTGATTTCCTCTTTTTTTTTTCCTTTGTATGCATATATATCTTTGAAGTCCTCTTCTACATGCATCAAATCTATACAAAAATAATGAAAAATGTCCAAGTAAAAATTCTCAAAATAACTTAAGCACAAAAATGACCATTTTCCCCCTATATGATGAAGAATGCATGATGTTTTGAAATCAGTTGAATTACAGTTTAAACATGATAAAATACCTACATATGACATTTATTTGCACTAAACAAGAATAAATATATGAATATAAATGTGCATTTTTACGTGCACATCATTTCCTATGAGTATCTTTTATGAGAACCGTCTTGCCTACATGGCCCAGTCTATAACCTTCGACTTTGATACCGCTGTATGTAATGACGATCATTCCTTCCGTATAGGATGCATGCATATGAGTTGGCACACACATCCTTGTAACAAAAGCAATCCCTGATGTTACATGCCTACCAACTCATATTTGTACTCCAGTCCTTCAATTTATTCTGTGATGTGGGACTATTTATTCAAACCACCATTCCTTGAAAACTTATTTATTGTATTTTTGCGTGTTCAAGACTTGAACCCTGGTTTGAATCTTGTGTTTTAACTTATCTCATGTTTTCAAAAAAAAATGTTGAATTTATTGATTCAACTATTTTATGAAGAGAATGTAATCAATTAATCGATTTGATTGATTGATTAAATAATTGATTTAATTGATTGATTGGATTGATTGATTTGATTTTATTAATTGATTTTATCATAGAAGGAAAGAAATTAAACATTATATTTTGAAGGGGCAATTTGGATATTTTCCTAGGTCTTTTATTCTCTTATATATACAGCCTTCTTGGTTAGATCAAAAAAAAGTAACCATGTGAGATATCTAGAGAGATTGTGTGCCTCCAGGGCTTGCGCCCTAGAGATGAATATGTGGGAATTAAGGCTGAGAGAAGCTATTCCGATTTACTGCTGATAGACACAGTTGGTGCCTCCAGGTTGATTCAAGGGTTTGTCTTCGTTCTTCATTGCTCCTTCCTCTCCAACAGTATTTGTAGTCATCTAGATATTCTTTCCCTTTTTCAATAAGGTTATTAGTTCAATTGTATTTTGCTTATTTTTTGTTTAATCCATTGAGTGTAAACAAAAATTGTTTTTGTTGAGTCAATAAAGAGGCTGGTTGGGTGGAATATTTGTGTATTTCCATTATTTTTGATCCATTGTGTTATTATTTTCAATCAAATTCATCTTCAAGTGATTGGTTGAAAAGATCCCTTTAATTGGACGTTTTGTCTTTTCAAGCTGCACACAAAACCCCCAACAGTTTGGTACCATAGCTCAGATCATTCCAGAGCTTGGAGTGATTTTGGGTTGGAGATTGTAGATATTAGAGTTGATGTTGCTTTCGTAGATGACTATTTTTGATGGTAGATATTGAGGGATTTGGAAGCGCCTGATGACGGATACTCCATGCCTCAATGGTATGATTGATGGAAATAAGAAGAAACCCTCTGATATGGATGAGAGAAGATGGAAGAAGATGAAGATAAGGTGGAGTTGTAGCCCGTCAAATCGACTGAGTGTGATTGTCACTGTTTCAAATCTCGCAAATATCGCCCGAGATCTCCCTCGAGATCTCGTTTTGGGCTCCTTCCGAAACGAAACAGCAAATATCACTCTAAATCTCCTTTTGAATATATCACCCGAGATATTACAATATCGAATGATATATCAACCAAGACAAAGTACCGGAATGTCATCCAAGATCTTAGTATTTTTGGTTAAAATTTAAATTTGTGCCTAAACTAGAATAATAATTAAAAAAAAAATCAAATCTAGCCATGACAATCTTTTGTTATTTTACATTTTGCATGTTAAATGACCATATTGTATGTTCATATATGTTCTACAATGCTTATGATTTTTAATATTCGTCTTTTTTTACATATATGTTACTTATGAAATTATGTATTTTATGGTCTATTTATGCTGAAATTTTTAATGTTTTGGATCCTTTAATGTTTTATGTCTAACAATATATCTTATCTAAGCATATTACGATTTAGAATATGAATGATCTTTCACAAAATTAAGAATAATAAATTTATTTTGTGATTCAAGTTTATGTTACTATGTCTTTAATAACATTCAAAAATTAAAAAATATCATTTTTGTTAACATATCATGTACCCCGAGATTGTTCCGATATGAACTTTTAGTCCCGAGATGGAAATCCGAGACGAATTTCCGAGTTAGACTCATCTCGTCCGAGATCTCCCCCTGTACGAGATCAAGTCTATAAAATCCCCGAGATGAAACGTGACCGATATCCGAGTTTTAAAACCTTGGTGATAGTAGCCTGGAAATCAGTTGAGTCCTACTGTACTCTGGAAACAGGAGGGGTGTACCTCGTGGTCTTGAAATCGGATGTTGTAAGTTTGGAGATAAGAAAGAGCTAGTGATGACTTGTTTGGTGACTGTTGGAGATATATGATATTTGAATCAAGATGGAGTGTTGAATTTATTAATTCAAATATTTTGTGAAGATGATGTAATCAATTAATTGATTTGATTGATCAATTAATCGACTTAATATATTTGATTGATTGATTTTATCATATAAGGAAAGAAATTAAAAATTATATTCTAGATATATTTTGAAGGAGCAGTTTGGATATTTTCCTAGGCCTTCTATTCTCCTATATACGCAGCCTTCTTGGTTAGATCAGAAAAACAAGAAACCATGTGAGATATCTAGAGAGATTGCATGCCTCCAGGGTTTGCATCGTTGAGACGAAGATGTAGGAATTAGGGATTCAAGAAGCTATTCCTATTTACTGCTGATAGATGCAGTTGGTGCCTCCATGTCGATTCAAGGGTTTGTCGTCGTTCTTTATTGTTCTTCTTCTCCAACAATATATGTAGTCATCTAGGTATTCTTTCCCTTTCTCAAAGGTTATTGATTCAATTGTATTTTGTTTAATTTTGTTTTGATCCGTTGAGTGTAAACAAAATTTGTTTTTGGTGAATCAATAAAGAGGGTTGTTGGGTGGAATATTTGTGTATGCTTTTGTTTCCGATCTATTGTGTTGTTATTTTCAATCAAATTCATCTTTCAAGTGATTAGGTGAAAAGAGTCCCATTTTGGGCATATTATCTTTTCCGCTGCGCACAAAACCACCACCACTTCAGAGCAAATCTCGATGTGGGTTGGTGTACTGTTAAAGGTTCCTTCTATGATTGAAGATAAGATAGTTTGACGTTGATGCACGGGTTTCTTTAGAACATAGCACATGTCATTTCCAAGAGCGTAAGAAGTTGAAGCTCCATGTGCTTGACTTTTCTGAGGGTCTTGAAGGATAGATCAAAAAAATCACCACCTTCATCCTTCTTCTAGTTAACTACAGGTTCATGGAATAAATCATGTTAGGAAAATCCAAGATTGTGGAGCTCTTCACGTTATAAGATATCATGCACAAGTTTTTCCTAATCAACCTCAACACCACCAAGGGACTTATTTTTATGCTCTACAAGGTAATCTTATTCCTCAACTAGCGATTCAATATAGCCCTCTCTAGGAAATCTAATATCCACGATAGAGAAAATGCTTTCATTGTAGTATATAAATGGAGGATCAAATTCTTCCTTGGTTTCCTTCCTACTAGTCTCCTTTGGATATTTCGTGAGGGCCTTAATTTGCTAAGGTTATTTGTCGGCCTCTTCATTAGCTTCAAAAGAATGAACAATTTACTTGTAGTACTTCTGAATAGTACGAAGAGCATCATTTTTCTCCTCCTTCTCTTTTCCAAACTCTTTCTCAAGATTTTGTATATGGGAGTTAAGGAATGATCGTCTTTCTCTGTTGTTCCCTTCTTCATTTTTAAAACATTTTTCCTAAAGCCAAAGTACCACTCCATTGAATAGCGGTGTCCAAACCAGTTTGGTACTCTTTATTTTACGTTCAAGAAATTTAGAAGATTCATTGATCTTCTTTTTAGCTTATGCCAATAACTTAGAAGATTCATTGACCTTCTTTTTAGCTTATGCCAATAACTTATAAGATTAGTAATCTCGAGGCTACGATTGGCCAATGATCACTTATCTCTTACGGCTTCGAGCTTTAAATAGTCAGTCCCAACTTTGTTGGAGGAAGAAGACTTTATTTTGTAAAAGGAAGAACTGCTTTTTTTCTTGCATCCAATACAACAAATGACCCCATATATATAGGACTACATAGACAACTTTTCACTGAACAGACATGACACTTCGTCTAATGGACATGACATTTCAATAATAGACATGATACTTAATTAAACAAACATGACCTTTTATTTTAATAGACATTAAAGTAATTAATGAATTTTGGTTTACTCCAATCATATCATTTAATTTTGGTTTACACCGACAATGCCTCCCCTAAACCAAAATTCCTTCGAACACCCAATGCGGCGACATTTGTTGAACATGATACCACTTGTGCTCTTTTTGTCATTCATACCGCTATCCAATTTATATTTTACATGTTTCGGTAGAAATAGGAATATTATCTGAACTTTCTTAATTGTATTCTTCTTTTATGGGGAAATCAACTTATCATGCAGTGCGCCCATATGCATTGTACATTTTCTAGCTATACCTTGTGCATATAGAACCCGGTAGAACTACTCATCAGAGATCTTACCATGTATTCATCTTTTTTAGTTTTCTTGGCATCGCTCTCATGAACTTCAATAACCTTAGCACTATCATCATTGGAATCCTTGTCTTTTTCAGCTCATTTCTTCTTATTTTTCCTCTTTTTTTTACACTAGCATCCTCAGCAGGTGTAGAATCAGTAGCATCGTTTGTTTCTTTGGTATCTTTAGCATCATTTGCTTCTTTGATGTCGTTAGCATCATTTTTTTCTTTTATTATCTCCACTGATCCATCCGCAACAACTTCAGTCACCATGACCTTCTTCTTTTTAGTTTAGCTGCAACAGTTTTGTGCTTTACCTCCATCCTTATCTTCTTATTATGCTCAACGACGGGTGTGCTGCTCTAAAGAGAGTTTGCCTCTTTTGGAACCACTATTTCGGATTCTTTTCCCATATCTACAATGCTGCTAACCGTGTCTTTGACATAATTTTTGGTAGTTTGATTTTCTTTTGCAGCATCGTCGACCTTGGGCAGTGATTCATCAGTTGTTTCTTCTTCAGGCTTGTTTGCAACATCCGCGTATTTCATATTGTTTTCATTATCCTTCATATCATTGGTTGACTTAACCTTTTCAATGTTCACTTCAGCTTCGTTGTCATTTGGCATGTTTGCGGGTTCAGTTACGCTACTTTCTGCTGGGATGTTAACTGGCACTAATTCTTCATTTGATTCAGTGACAACTGGTTTCTCACTTTCAATTGTATTAGAAGCAGCTTCAATATTTTTTACTACCACATCTGGTATAGATTCAGTTGCTTCCTTAGTCAGACAGTCATTGGTAATTTTTGTTTCATCAGGTTTGGCTTCAGAAATAGTCTCTTTCAATTTATCTTTTTGTATGTTTTCCACCACATTCTTACCATAAATCTCCTTCAATAAATTCCATGCATCTTTTGCGCAATTTTCTCCAATAATATGACCATATGCTTCATCATCGATATTCGCAGTCGTCACAATACGAGCTTGAAGATCATTCCAACTCAATATTGTGATTGATTTTCTTTCTTTCTCCGTCAAATCTTTAGTATCTTCTGGATCTTCAAATCCATTTTCAACAATCTCCCATAATCCTTTAGAGATCAATTCTTCTTTCTTTTTGTTACACCATGCTTTAAAGTTTTCTTTTGTGAGAACAAACGGAGAAAGAAATAGAAATGCCATATCTCGACCAGGCTTGTGGCAAAAATTGCATTCAAAATAAGGTTTTTTACCTTTGTATTTGCCTCGCGCTTTGTTATTTTTGGATGATGGTTTTATTAGAAACCAATCACTAGAAACAGCAAAAACTTGTTTTTATGAACAGTAACGCTTGTAAGCGTTAGTTATACCGATTCAATGATATTGCAACTTGCAACAACAAAGTTCAATCACAACCATGCAAAGGGAACTAACCGAAACAATATGAATTCGGGGAAGAAAATAAATAGTACCGATTAATGTCCGAGTCCAACGAGTGATGTTCCCTTGAAACGAAATTGCTTCCTCTATGGCGTGTAAGGTTGTTGAGCAATCATCTCCCAAGGGTGAAACGGATCTCTCTCCACGATGGTGCGCTACAATCGCAGAGGCAGGATGAATGCAAGGTAGTTGTTTAATTGCAGAATAGAGCAAGGAGGAAGAAAACAAGGAGGAGAGAAATTAGAATTAAAAACAGTGTTTTGATTCGAATTCTGCAGGCCTATATATAGGCTGGAAGAGACATCTTTTCATGAACAAGTGCTTCTGTTTGAATTGCAACGACTACGACTGTTGGAAAGGTTGTGACCATTTACCAACAGACATTTCCGTTGGCAATCGCGTGGTCAAATTCAAAAAATTAGTGGCTCCACAGCGCAGCGAGCCCGTCGGAGGCCTAATTGATCACCAGATCCCAAAAGCCCCAAGGCCCTTTATCTTTGACCTTTAAATATTAACATGAATGTTTTATCATGCCATTGCCTCTCCCTCTTCCATCTCCTCTTTCTATTGATATAACACATTAAGCCTTAGTATAAGTAGTGGCTTAAGGCACAAATTTCTCCGATGTGGGACTTAGTTTGCCTCAACCACTTAATTCATTCTTCCAACAGGTTTCTCTGCTTTCGATTCTTCATATTTTCCATCATTCCCGCTATAATTTTTGCCATGGGATGGACCTTGACCTTTTGTGGATGTGAATTGGGATTTTAAGGCTTGATCCTGAGAAAAATTTGTTTGTTTACTTCTCTTCAAGATCCTAGCCTCATGAGCTTCCAGCCTCCCTTGCAAGCCTTCAACAGAAAGTGAAGTAATAACACTTGATTCCTCAATTGCAACCACAATATGATCAAATTTTATTGGTAGGATCCGCAGCATTCTTTCGAAGGCTTTTTGGGTCTCAACGACTTCTCCGTTTGAAGCCATATGATTGATGATGGAAGTGAGACGAATAAAATACTCTGAGATTTTCTCATCATCCTTGACACGACCCGAACTTCCCCGTGAAGGAAAGCACGGATTGAGTTGAGAACATGACAAATCAGAACACAAACAGAAGAACATTTCATTGCTTATTACAACAATTTCACAAGAATACAAGAATATACAGAGTTTGAATAAATATTATACATCAAAAAATATCAGAGATTTAAATTACATTTAAATACATAGCAGCGGAAAAACAATACAAAACACAACTGAAGGAGATATACGGATACAGAGCTTTCCGAATATCATTCCAGCTGCAAACCAGGATCCTGTGAATATAAATCTGCAAAACCAAACTACTAGTAGCCCATGTGGAAATAGGGGGCACCCAGAGTTTAGGTTAAAACAATAAACTCCAGGTCAGTCATGTGACTGGTGTGAGAACTAAAACAGTTATTTAAACTTTACTTTAAAGGAGAGTAATTCAAGGGACCACGCCGTATAACACGGAACGGGTTTCCTCCCGGGAATACCAGTGCATAGAATAAACAACGCAATGCTTTTTGTAAAAATGAAGCAATTATAAGACTCAGGTCCCATCACACAATGCAACGCAAGCTGGAGGATAGAGTTTTACCTTATAATAGCCAAACATGCTTGGTACGTTTAAACAAATAATTTTATACTATTATAAGTGTATAGTGTCAAAACATCTTCGAATATAAATGTATCAATCATAGACAGCATAGTGCCCCATCCCACTATGTCGCCATACTAGGCTCTACAAATAAAATCGAAATATCACGTATTGGAAATTGGATTTCCGTCATGAGTCGAGGCCAGGGGCAAGCTCCTCACCGCTTCGAGACACTCTAGTAAATGCCTCAGGACTACACACTCTGGGTAGCCCTTGGAATCGGCTGGGCCGGTCCACACTTACGTAAGTGGATTGGCAATTCCTAAACACACGTTTCCCGGCCCTAATGGGCCTATATATCGAGGCGCCTCGCATTCCAACATCCACAAGGGTATAATAATCAACGATGTCAGGGCTAGTAAAATGTTGAGACCAACCATAGCTAGAAAGAAACGTCGTGTTCTCCCAGCGGTCCTTATCCCATTTTTAACTCATACCGAGGTGTGAGGCTCGCGAATCAACGTCATACACAAAGCTACGCCACAAAGGCCGTGCTTTGATCATCAACCACAAGACTCTACTTTTCAACAAAAGCCTTGATTACTGCATCTTAGCATGCCACATGGGCAATTCATGCCATGCGGCTGATATCTATCGATATATAACCTATGAGCTCGTACGTCTCAGAGAATGACGTTAAGCAAGAGAATAAATTCTCCACCGCCAAACAGATATATATTAATAGAAATCATACAGCACAGAATAAAATCCAATGTCAGCCACATAATCCATTCATAAGTCCGTTCTGGGTCTGAACGAAACCGGAGGCACCTTATACCTCGCATATCCATTGATCTCCAAACATGTCCGAACGACCACCAACTTATTCCCTCCTCCTGGGTGCACAGCCCAATCAAGATCACAAGTAATCGTCCAAATGATGTGAAGACCTCCGGTCTTACACCACCGTCTTCATCGTCGACATATCGTCGAATCAGTTATTCAAAATGGGTATAAACCCGGCATTTCAGAATAACTCGCGTATATAATAAACAAGTGCTATAAAAACACAACATACGCCTCATTCCAATTCTGAATACTCTTTTATTCAAATATTCACATTCTTTGGGAAAGGTTCCCATTAATTTTATCAAAGATAAATTCTTTAAAATTTATTCTTTAATCTTCCTTTGGATTTCAATTCAAACTATATCCTGTCTTTAACTGGGTTAAAGAACCGATGTCATTTAAAACACGGTTCACGATAAACCCAAAATCACAATCCATTCCATCAGTCTCTAACCGTAAATTAGCAGGTGAACAATTCCCAAAGTAGTAACCCCGAAGGCCGAAACCAACATCAGATCAATACCCAAGAAACCATTCAACTTAACTAATCCCCAGTTAGTTTCTGATTCTCTTAACTCTATTGTTAATCGGGTTAAAGAACCAATGTCATTTAAAACACGGTTCACGATAAACCCAAAGTCACATTCCATTCCATCAGCCTCTAACCGTAAATTTGTAAGTGAACAATTCCCTAAGTAGTAACCCCGAAGGCCGAAACAAACATCAGATCAATACCCAAGAAACCATTCAACTTAACTAATCCCCAGTTAGTTTCTGATTCTCTTAACTCTATTATTAATCGGGTTAAAGAACCAGTGTTATTTAAAACACAGTTCATGTAACGACCCAGATTTTGAGCGACTTTGGTTATCGACATAAGCACGATGTTGATAACCAAAACATCGAAAAATCCCGGTAATTAATGAAAGAAATTAGAGGGTGAGAATAGATAAGATAGAAACTTAGAATAGAAGAAGAAGAAGAACACAACATCAGAGTAACACGAACCTCACAGCGGAACGAATAACATATAATTGATAACATAACTTTGAAATATAACAGTTATGTATACAATAGCACTTATCAGAGTACAGCACTTACAACACAACGGAAATAACTATAGCTATATGATCTTGAAGCCTCCTGCTCCAAGCTCTCCAAGTATATCTGCAAATTCCTGACTACTTGACTGCCCGTACAAATTAGGCACCCAAGATTTTAGGGAAAACAACAAAGTAAACTCCGGGTCAGTCATGGGACTGGTATGAGTAAAACAATTTAAACAGGTATATGAACAAGTAAACAATATCTCATAAGACCACGCCGCAGAACGGAACGGGTTTTTCCCTTATGAGAATCCAAAATATCTTTATATCAAAAACCTTTTGATATTATAATAATGTCTATGTACAAATAGATATCAACTAGCAGAAACGCTTTCATCTCACGTTCTACATATATAGTATACAATCAAAATCGCAAGCACGTATTGGATAATGGATTTCCAACTATGACAAGGTATGGAACCACCTTCTGATCAGTGTACTCTAGGAATGATACACCGGAGTTCAACAAGAACATCTTGCAACTCAGCCACACATGACCGACCACTCATTTCGCTTGAGTGTATCGAATGTACATCACCAACGGTTGGGATCATCAACCGTTCCCGTATATATATGGGACAACATTGATAGATTTAAGAAACAAATGAATATTCTCTAGATAGGTGATTATACACCCTACTTCGGTGCGACCGACTTAGCCATGCTGCCTGCCCGATTTCTATCATTTACTGGTTGATGAGGCTAGAAGCTACGCTTTATCATCACATCAGATTCACTTCGAATGCCACATTGTTAGGTCCATCGAAAATCACTAATTGACGTCTACAACCATACATTACGTGTCAGCTAAAAGAAGTTTCCTTCTCCGCTTCCACTCTTGGTACGGTTGAAGAAATCAATGTACATGACCTTTCTGGAAACTCTGTCAGACATTCATTCATACAAGTCATCCTCATTCACTTATAATGTCACATCGTCATACCCGCCAAATCACAAATTGACTTATCCAAAAATAACACGGGTATACAGCTAAGAGAAACGAATTCCTCCACCACCAAACGTGAATACATTTGAACAGATCAACTTACGCGATCCATTGGATATACTCTGTCAGACCTTCGTCCATACAAGTTGTCCTAGGACTGGACAAACCGAAGGCACTATTCTGTAAACAGGATAGCCCTTGCATTTTACTCCGTCTTCAACTATCTTTGGCATATATGATTCGCGACGCTTATGCCAATACAGAGTGGTTCTATGGATAATAATCCAACCGGTCTCTCCATATTAACAACGTTAAAATGGTCAAAACTTCGATAGTCGGTGAGTTAACTATCAAAGAAAAACAAGTGTGCAAACAATGATATTATTTCCAAATGGAAATTATATCGAACAAACATCATTTAACATAAATCTCTTTAGTTCATTTATTTACTTATCTCCTGTTTCCCTATATTCTAAATTCTTATTTTTCTTTTATCAGAAAACATTTCTGATTCTCGTTTGGAAAACATTTCCAAAACTCCTTTACGATCAAACCTTACCATTTCTTAGTCAAGAAGGAAGTCACTCAAGTTGGGGTATAATTACCTCTTAGACCTTAACTGAACGACGTTATAACTTCGAAATGGTCAAAGTTTATCTTTTAATCTTTAACAACTTCTTTACGCCTTTCTCGGATTCAATTTTACTAATCCACTTCTATATTTAAAACATTGGTTATAACGATAACGTTATAATCCCTACTTTCGAATTATCTAACTTTAATTATAACTTCTATTCTTATTAGTGAATAATTAACCTAACACTTATTTATTTATAAATAAATAAATCTTTATTTAAACACTGGAAAGTATAAGTACTTTCCCGAATTCGATATAATCGAATTTGCCGATTAACTCTCTTCGAGAAATCTCTATTTGATTAACTCTTCTTCGAATAACCTATATTCGATTAACTCCTTCTCGAATAAACGATATTCGATAATCTCTCTTCGAATAACCAATATTCGATAACTCTTCCTTTTCAAATATCTCATATTTGAAAATCTCACTTCGATTAAACTATAATCGATAACTCCGTTCGACGAAACTAACATCGATAACTCCTTTCGATGAAACTAACATCGATAACTCCTTTCGATGAAACTAACATCGATTAATTTAACTCGATGAACTTAACTCGACTAACTTAACTTGACTCGACTAACTCGACTTACTTGGTTCGACCAATTCGATTCGATTAACTAGGCTCGACTAACTTGACTAACTTAACTCGACTTACTTGGTTCGACCAATTCAATTCGATTAACTATGCTCGAGTAACTTGGTCGAACCACCCGATTAACTCAACTTATTTAACTTAACTTATTTCTCAACTCGATCAACTCGATTAACTCCTATCGAATAACTAATATTCGATTAAACTCCATTCGCTTGACTCTAGATCGCAGCGATCACAATGGTTACGCTTGACTCCCTCAGGAAACATCCGACTGCCTTAGGCTATCTGTAGCCCTGCAAATTTCGCTAGCAGTCGTACGAGATGACAACTTACCCTGAATACTATGTTTGACTAACTCTGTCTCAAATAACTATATTTGATTAACTCTAGTTCGTTTTAACTCTAACTGATTTACTCTAACTGGTTAACTCTAACTGATTTACCTACCTGATTAACTCTAACTGATTAATTCTAACTGGTTAACTCTAACTGATTAACTCTAACTGATTAACTCTAACTGATTAACTTGACTGACTTTACCCAACTGGTTAACTCGACTTACTTAACCCAACTGGTTAACTCGACTTACCTAACCCAACTGGTTAACTAGAATTACTTAACCAAACTGGTTAACTGGACTAACTTAACCAAACTGGTTAACTGGACTTACTTAACCAAACTGGTTAACTGAACTTACTTAACCAAACTGGTTAACTGGACTTACTTAACCAAACTGGTTAACTCTATTCAACTAACTCGACTCGACTAACCCCTTTCGAATAGCATATTCGTTTTACTAACTTTCGAATAACGTATTCGATTTACTCCCTTCGAATACCATATTCGATTTAACTAACTTTCGAATACCATATTCGATTTACTTCCTTCGATTTAACTAATCGATAACTCCTTTCGAATAACATATTCGTTTTACTAACTTTCGAATAACATATTCGATTTACTCCCTTCGAATACCATATTCGATTTAACTAACTTTCAAATACCATATTCGATTTACTCCCTTCGAATATCATATTCGATTTAACTCCTTTCGAATACCATATTCGATTTAACTCCTTTCGATTTAACTAATCGATAACTCCTTTCGAATACCATATTCGATTTACTTTATTCACTTTATAAAGATTTCCTTTTTAACAACGTTTTATTCATTTGAAAAGATTTACTTTTAAATAACGGTTCTACACTTTAAAAATGATTTCCTTTTTATAACGTTTCCTTTTCAATTCTATTTGTAAATGGTTTACAAATATTTCCTTTTCAAATTTATTCTTGAAATATTCTAACTCCTTAAATTTTCGGGAAAATTCGCCATAACCTCCTTTGTAACGGGAGCATCGGGAAAATCCCCAAACCCGCCACACAGGCCTTTCCATTCAAAAGAAAATGTTTTGAAATTATTTTCTTTTTCTATGTGTATCCTATTTATAAATATTCCAATTTATAAACATTTCTTATTTATAAATATTCCACTTTATAAATATTCTATTTTCAATATCACTTTGAAAATCCCCTTATCAACATCCCGTATGTTATGGTATTCAGTCAGATCAAATCACGATGTTCAATATCGTCCAAGCACATATAATCGCCCACAGATTTTATATCACATCATATAACAATATATGAAAAACAATAAAACAACTGTTGAGGAATCCAGTCGGATTCCTCCAACCTGTCTCCCTGCATCCACAGATGTTACACAATATGATTATCATCACTTTCAGTTCAATATAAATTATTCTAATAGCAGAATCAATATATAAAAATTTAACGGTTCATATATATATAACTTTCACTAACTGACTAGCAGTTCAATCAATCAACCAACACACAACAATCAACAGATGATTAACAGTTCTAAAAATACATTATAAAAATATAACTGTTCAGAGTTGGTGAGTTTTACTCACAGTTGCGCGTTAGCCGTTAAATAACTGTTTACGTTATCTAATTCAGTCGGACAATTTATTTCGCCATAAATTGTAACGAGCTCGGATTCACTCCCGGTCAGTCTCATTGATTTGCTCTCGTCCATACGATCCCAACGCAACTCACGGTTCGTCAATCTGATCTTGTATGACCAAGATATTTGATTTTTAAACTTTGAACTAATTTAAATATAATTTAAACTAAATTTTCCTTTATAATTACTTGGGCTTTACCTCAAGTTCCGGCCCATCATACCCAATAAAACCCGCACCGTAAATACCCTTCCTTCCCAACTTGAAATCCGCTCACTTCAGTATTATTTGCCAAACTTCTGACCTCACCGTTGACCCCCGTTTTCTCCTCCTTCAACCACTTACTGAAATCGCTTCCACCTCCATTGTACTTAGCACCTCGGCCGCCTCACCCAACGCCACATCCCTTGTCAAGCTCGACACCCATTTCTGGAACTCGGTCCAGGCAAAATCGCAAGCTACCACGAAGGACCATGACACTTTTCTCCCACCGAGCACCACCAAACAGCCTCGAGAGGTACGCCTCCCTCCCAGTACCACGACGCCAGCCTCCATGTTTCCTCCGACCTCGCTATCGTCTGAAATCGGCTTGCCCTAGGTCCCTGGGTTCGATATCGAACTCCATACCTGAGCGTCGTACCAAGCAAAAGGGTACCGATTGGATGCTGCTACTCATGGGATCCCAGAAATGTGATTTTGGTGATTTATTGTAATATATATGGATTTTTTTATGAATTTTCATTGTTGCAATTTGTGTTTGGAAAAGAAGAACGACAGATTTCTTTCTGTTGACCAAGAATGGAACTGAAATTAGGTTTAGAAATGTTTTCGAGGGGGTATTTATAAGCTTCACAAATATCTTGATATTTTGTTGAGATATTTTTGGTTAGGATATTTTTATTTTTATATTCATTCTTTTCTTCTAAAAATTTGTGTGATCACACACGATACCTAAAAATCACGAAACTGGACAGGCAGCTATAGTTTGACATTACGGTCCTAACGAAACTGGTTTCGTCGAATTCCGACTTCGTATGCTCACACAGTGTATTTTTAAAGGTCAAAATACTGACTGTTTCTCACTCTAAATATCGCCACGGCCACATACTGACTTTAAAAATCACGAAAATGGAAATCTAACAACTATTTGACATTGCGGATCCAACAAAATTAGTTTCGTCGAATTCCGACTTCATTTGCAAAACTGGCTATTTTTAAAGCTCTGGATGACCCATTTAAATATATAAATATATTTAAATATAATTAAATTAAATATACATAAATTTATATTATTGTATATCTTCACATATGATATCGTATAACTCCAGAATATCATATCAGAATATACAGTTTGATATTTCAGATTTCAGATTATCTCGGTATTCAGTTTATATCGAAAATCCTTTTATAACGTATATAAAGCGTCGCAAATTATAAAGGAATTCTACAGCGACTTTTCTGAAATTTGATTTGGACGTGAATCAATATCTACATGACGAAATCCCGATTTTTCTCTTCCACTAGAAAGATATACTCCACCATCTCCACACGTTTCTTGTTTCACAGAAATCCGGCTTAAAACGAATCCTGTACATTCAGTTGAAGTTCAAATCGCCAAATCGCGAACTGCAGCGCCATTTCAAGCTCTATTTAAATTATATTATAATTATACGTTCAAACTGACGTCGATTGAATATATTCGTCAATATAATTCAATTCTAAGCTGAATTAAATACTAGGGGATGACCCCGTCCACAGACTATTGTGATATCCAATATTTTTGCTTATTTCTAAATTAAATATATTATTAAATTATTTAATTTAATTAAATATTCCACTTATTTAATTAAACGACGATTAACTTCTCTAAATCACCAATTATATAATTAAATAAATTAATTATATATCTCTAAAAATGCGGGTCATTACATTCTTCCCCACTTAAAATAATTTCGTCCTCGAAATTGCTAAGTTAGAGGACAAACCTATCTATTTGGTAAAAGCTTTTCGGGTTACCCCTTATCTCTGGTTTCAACTGAACCAACTAATATTGACTAAAATATTTATTCATTCCGACTAACTAAAATTTTCGAAAATTCTAAAAAATTTCTAACACTTTAAATCTTCGGAAAATTTCGCCAGCGCCTCCTTTGTACCGGTCAATAGCTCAAACTCCAACTCGCCTCTCTGGGCCTTCTTCAACCCAAAAGAAAATCAAAATGCCAAACGGCTTGCCAATTCGGCTCATAAATTCCAAACTCATATAAAATATAAACTTGTACCTTTTTGTTGGGCATATCATTATATTCCTACCATCTGTTATCAACTCAACATATACAAATGCCATCCCAATCAACTCCAACCAAGTTATTCTTAACACAACCATTCGCTTATTCAAGCCGAATTCAATTTCAAATTCGAGTTTCAAATTCCAAACTCTCAACTTATCATTTCAAATCCAAATCCAGATTATTCTCTAATCACTTCCAGTTTTTCTTAACCTATCATCTCAAGTTAAATTCTGGTTTATTATTTGCTTTTACCACCCCATTCGAATTAACTTCACAAGTTAAATTTTAATTTCTAGGACTTAAATTCCTCGGTAAATTTCAATTCAATTTGAAATCATACTGCCAATTCAAAACCTTTGAATTTTCTAAACAACTTGTTTTCTCAAAACAATTCAAATCAAAATCTCTGGTAGTAATCCACCACTTAGAACTCGAAAATTACACCGATGATACTGCGCAGTCATCATCGGAATTATTTTCCAGCGACCCAAGTGATTTCAATGCTATATCATTTCAAAACCATTACTGAATACTTCCATTTTGAAAACATTTCAAAATTTCCCAGGAACTTAAAATTTCCTTATTTTAATTTCAAATCTGATTTAAATTCATATTTAATTCATCTTATTTCATATACTTTACTTATATGATTCTGATTGGTTATATATAACCATTTCACTTTATAATCTCATTCGATTATAATTACAACCAATATATCTAATATACGATATTATATTACATATCCATACTGTGTCGGTCCATCGTATTCAAGTATTTATTTACACCTACCGATACAGTGGATCAAACTGATCGACCAAAACTCATAAACAACTCAGCCAATGAATCTCCATAATATAAAACAATTTTATATCAAATACAAGTACGCACTCGTATATATACACTCAACTCAATCTAGGGTATTACTAACCCTATCTCTACCGAGTCACGCCACAGAGCCAAGGTAATTCTTAACTTAAGCTCTGATACCAACTGTAACGACCCGGATTTTGAGCGACCTTGGTTATTGACATAAGCACGATGTCGATAACCAAAACATCGAAAAATCCCGGTAATTAATGAAAGAAATTAGAGGGTGAGAATAGATAAGATAGAAACTTAGAATAGAAGAAGAAGAAGAACACAACATCAGAGTAACACGAACCTCACAGCGGAACGAATAACATATAATAGATAACATAACTTTGAAAAATAACAGTTATGTATACAATAACACTTATCAGAGTACAACACTTACAACATAGCGGAAATAACTATAGCTATATGATCTTGAAGCCTCCTGCTCCAAGCTCTCCAAGTATATCTGCAAATTCCTGACTACTTGATTGCCCATACAAATTAGGCACCCAAGAGTTTAGGGAAAACAACAAAGTAAACTCCGGGTCAGTCATGGGACTGGTATGAGTAAAATAGTTTAAACAGGTATATGAACAAGTAAACGATATCTCATAAGACCACGCCACAGAACGGGTTTTTCCCTTATGAGAATCCAAAATATTTTTATATCAAAAACCTTTTGATATTATAATAATGTCTATGTACAAATAGATATCAACTAGCAGAAACGCTTTCATCTCACGTTCTACATATATAGTATACAATCAAAATCGCAAGCACGTATTAGATAATGGATTTCCAACTATGACAAGGTATGGAACCACCTTCTGATCAGTGTACTCTAGGAACGATACACCGGAGTTCAACAAGAACATCTTGCAACTCAGCCACACATGACCGACCACTCATTTCGCTTGAGTGTATCGAATGTACATCACCAACGGTTGGGATCAGCAACCGTTCCCGTATATATATGGACAACATTGATAGATTTAAGAAACAAATGAATATTCTCTAGATAGGTGATTATACACCCTACTTCGGTGCGACCAACTTAGCCATGCTGCCTGCCCGATTTCTGTCATTTACTGGTTGATGAGGCTAGAAGCTACGCTTTATCATCACATCAGATTCACTTCGAATGCCACATTGTTAGGTCCATCGAAAATCACTAATTGACGTCTACAACCATGCATTACGTGTCAGCTAAAAGAAGTTTCCTTCTCCGCTTCCACTCTTGGTACGATTGAAGAAATCAATGTACGTGACCTTTCTGGAAACTCTGTCAGACATTCATTCATACAAGTCATCCTCATTCACTTAGAATGTCACATCGTCATACCCGCCAAATCACAAATTGACTTATCCAAAAATAACACGGGTATACAGCTAAGAGAAACGAATTCCTCCGCCACCAAACGTGAATACGTTTGAATAGATCAACTTACGCGATCCATTGGATATACTCTGTCAGACCTTCGTCCATACAAGTTGTCCTAGGACTGGACAAACTGAAGGCACTATTCTGTAAACAGGATAGCCTTTGCATTTTACTCCGTCTTCAATTATCTTTGGCATATATGATTCGCGACGCTTATGCCAATACAGAGTGGTTCTATGGATAATAATCCAACCGGTCTCTCCATATTAACAACGTTAAAATGGTCAAAACTTCGATAGTCGGTGAGTTAACTATCAAAGAAAAACAAGTGTGCAAACAACGATATTATTTCCAAATGGAAATTATATCGAACAAACATCATTTAACATAAATCTCTTTAGTTCATTTATTTACTTATCTCCTGTTTCCATATATTCTAAATTCTTATTTTTCTTTTATCAGAAAACATTTCTGATTCTCATTTGGAAAACATTTCCAAAACTCCTTTACGATCAAACCTTACCATTTCTTAATCAAGAAGGAGGTCATTCAAGTTGGGGTATAATTACCTCTCAGACCTTAACTGAACGACGTTATAACTTCGAAATGGTCAAAGTTTATCTTTTAATCTTCAACAACTTCTTTACGCCTTTCTCGGATTCAATTTTACTAATCCACTTCTATATTTAAAACATTGGTTATAACGATAACGTTATAATCCCTACTTTCGAATTATCTAACTTTAATTATAACTTCTATTCTTATTAGTGAATAATTAACCTAACACTTATTTATTTATAAATAAATAAATCTTTATTTAAACACTGGAAAGTATAAGTACTTTCCCGAATTCGATATAATCGAATTTGCCGATTAACTCTCTTCGAGAAATCTCTATTTGATTAACTCTTCTTCGAATAACCTATATTCGATTAACTCCTTCTCGAATAAACGATATTCGATAATCTCTCTTCGAATAACTAATATTCGATAAATATTCCTTTTCAAATATCTCATATTTGAAAATCTCACTTCGATTAAACTATAATCGATAACTTCCTTCGATGAAACTAACATCGATAACTCCTTTCGATGAAACTAACATCGATAACTCCTTTCGATGAAACTAACATCGATTAATTTAACTCGACGAACTTAACTCGACTAACTTAACTTGACTCGACTAACTCGACTTACTTGGTTCGACCAATTCGATTCGATTAACTAGGCTCGACTAACTTGACTAACTTAACTCGACTTACTTGGTTCGACCAATTCGATTCGATTAACTAGGCTCGACTAACTTGGTCGAACCACCCGTTCAACTCAACTTATTTAACTTAACTTATTTCTCAACTCGATCAACTCGATTAACTCCTATCAAATAACTAATATTCGATTAAACTCCATTCGCTTGACTCTAGATCGCAGCGATCACAATGGTTACGCCTGACTCCCTCAGGAAACATCCGACTGCCTTAGGCTATCTGTAGCCCTGCGAATTTCGCTAGCAGTCGTACGAGATGACAACTTACCCTGAATACTATGTTTGACTAACTCTGTCTCAAATAACTATATTTGATTAACTCTAGTTCGTTTTAACTCTAACTGATTTACTCTAACTGGTTAACTCTAACTGATTTACCTACCTGATTAACTCTAACTGATTAACTCTAACTGGTTAACTCTAACTGATAAACTCTAACTGATTAACTCTAACTGATTAACTCTAACAGATTAACTCTAACTGATTAACTCTAACTGATTAACTTGACTGACTTTACCCAACTGGTTAACTCGACTTACTTAACCCAACTGGTTAACTCGACTTACTTAACCCAACTGGTTAACTAGAATTACTTAACCAAACTGGTTAACTGGACTAACTTAACCAAACTGGTTAACTGGACTTACTTAACCAAACTGGTTAACTGAACTTACTTAACCAAACTGGTTAACTGGACTTACTTAACCAAACTGGTTAACTCTATTCAACTAACTCGACTCGACTAACCCCTTTCGAATAGCATATTCGTTTTACTAACTTTCGAATAACGTATTCGATTTACTCCCTTCGAATACCATATTCGATTTAACTAACTTTCGAATACCATATTCGATTTACTTCCTTCGATTTAACTAATCGATAACTCCTTTCGAATAACATATTCGTTTTACTAACTTTCGAATAACATATTCGATTTACTCCCTTCGAATACCATATTCGATTTAACTAACTTTCGAATACCATATTCGATTTACTCCCTTCGAATATCATATTCGATTTAACTCCTTTCGAATACCATATTCGATTTAACTCCTTTCGATTTAACTAATCGATAACTCCTTTCGAATACCATATTCGATTTACTTTATAAAGATTTTCTTTTTAACAACGTTTTATTCATTTGAAAAGATTTACTTTTAAATAACGGTTCTACACTTTAAAAATGATTTCCTTTTTATAACGTTTCCTTTTCAATTCTATTTGTAAATGGTTTACAAATATTTCCTTTTCAAATTTATTCTTGAAATATTCTAACTCCTTAAATTTTCAGGAAAATTCGCCATAACCTCCTTTGTAACGGGAGCATCGGGAAAATCCCCAAACCCGCCACACAGGCCTTTCCATTCAAAAGAAAATGTTTTGAAATTATTTTCTTTTTCTATGTATCTCCTATTTATAAATATTCAAATTTATAAACATTTCTTATTTATAAATATTCCACTTTATAAATATTCTATTTTCAATATCACTTTGAAAATCCCCTTATCAACATCCCGTATGTTATGGTATTCAGTCAGATCAAATCACGATGTTCAATATCGTCCAAGCACATATAATCGCCCATAGATTTTATATCACATCATATAACAATATATGAAAAACAATAAAATAACTGTTGAGGAATCCAGTCGGATTCCTCCAACCTGTCTCCCAGCATCCACAGATGTTACACAATATGATTATCATCACTTTCAGTTCAATATAAATTATTTTGATAGCAGAATCAATATATAAATATTTAACGGTTTATATATATATATATATATATATAATTTTCACTAACTGACTAGCAGTTCAATCAATCAACCAACACACAACAATCAACAGATGATTAACAGTTCTAAAAATACATTATAAAAATATAACTGTTCAGAGTTGGTGAGTTTTACTCACAGTTGCGCGTTAGCCGTTAAATAACGGTTTGCGTTATCTGATTCTGTCGGACAATTTATTTCACCATAAATTGTAACAAGCTCGGATTCACTCCCGGTCACGGTTCGTCGATCTGATCTTGTATGACCAAGATATTTGATTTTTAAACTTTGAACTAATTTAAATATAATTTAAACTAAATTTTCCTTTATAATTACTTGGGCTTTACCTCAAGTTCCGGCCCATCATACCCAATAAAACCCGCACCGTAAATACCCTTCTTTCCCAAATTGAAATCCGCTCACTTCAGTATTATTTGCCAAACTTTTGACCTCACCGTTGACCCCCGTTTGCTCCTCCTTCAACCACTTACTGAAAATGCTTCCACCTCCATTCTACTCAGCACCTCGGCCGCCTCACCCAACGCCACATCCCTTGTCAAGCTCGACACCCATTTCTAGAACTCGGTCCACGCAAAATCGCAAGCTACCACGAAGGACCACGACACTTTTCTCCCACCGAGCACCACCAAACAGCCTCGAGAGGTACGCCTCCCTCCCAGTACCACGACGCCAGCCTCCATGTTTCCTCCGACCTCGCCATCGTCTGAAATCGGCTTGCCCTAGGTCCCTGGGTTCGATGTCGAACTCCATACCTGAGCGTTGTACCAAGCAAAAAGGGTACCGATTGGATGCTGCTACTCATGGGATCCCAGAAATGTGATTTTGGTGATTTATTGTAATATATATGGATTTTTTTGTGAATTTCCATTGCTGCAATTTGTGTTTGGAAAAGAAGAACGGCGGATTTCTTTCTGTTGACCAAGAATGGAACTGAAATTAGGTTTAGAAATGTTTTAGAGGGGGTATTTATAAGCTTCACAAATATCTAGATATTTTGTTGAGATATTTTTGGTTAGGATATTTTCATTTTTAAATTCATTCTTTCCTTCTAAAAATTTGTGTGATCACACACGATACCTAAAAATCACGAAACTGGACAGGCAGCTACAGTTTGACATTACGGTCCTAACGAAACTGGTTTCGTCGAATTCCGACTTCGTATGCTCACACAGTGTATTTTTAAAGGTCAAAATACTGACTGTTTCTCACTCTAAAAATCGCCACGGCCACATACTGACTTTAAAAATCACGAAACTGGAAATCTAACAACTATTTGACATTGCGGATCCAACAAAATTAGTTTCGTCGAATTCCGACTTCGTTTGCAAAACTGGCTATTTTTAAAGCTCTGGATGACCCATTTAAATATATAAATATATTTAAATATAATTAAATTAAATATAAATAAATTTATATTATCGTATATCTTCACATATGATATCGTACAGCTCCATAATATCATATCAGAATATACAGTTTGATATTTCAGATTTAAGATTATCTCGGTATTCAGTTTATATCGAAAATCCTTTTATAACGTATATAAAGCATCTTAAATTATAAAGGAATTCTACAGCGACTTTTCTGAAATTTGATTTGGACGTGAATCAAAATCTACACGACGAAATCCCGGTTTTTCTCTTCCACTAGAAAGATATACTCCACCATCTCCACACGTTTCTTGTTTCATAGAAATCCGGCTTAAAACAAATCCTGTACATTCAGTTGAAGTTCAAATCGCCAAATCGCGAACTGCAGCGCCATTTCAAGCTCTATTTAAATTATATTTTAATTATACGTTCAAACTGACGTCGATTGAATATATTCGTCAATATAATTCAATTCTAAGCTGAATTAAATACTAGGGGATGACCCCGTCCACAGACTATTGTGATATCCAATATTTTTGCTTATTTCTGAATTAAATATATTATTAAATTATTTAATTTAATTAAATATTCCACTTATTTAATTAAACGACGATTAAATTCTCTAAATCACCAATTATATAATTAAATTAATTAATTATATATCTCTAAAAATGTGGGTCATTACAGTTCACGATAAACCCAAAATCACATTCCATTCCATCATCCTCTAACCGTAAATTAGCAAGTGAACAATTCCCTCTGTAGTAACCCCGAAGGTCGAAACCAACATCAGATCAATACCCAAGAAACCATTCAACTTAACTAATCCCCAGTCAATTTCTAATTTTCTTAACTACATCCGGTTCAAGAACAATATTATTAAAGATACCATTCACGACAAACCCAAAATCCAAATTGATATTAAATACAAGGCTCTGAATAGAAAATATATCGGCTTATATTCAATATCAAATTCTGAAACCAACAAATATTGTATTGGAATAACGATATATATATATATATATCTTTCAAATTCCTCCACAATACCCGTATAATCACAAAATCCAATATCGAAATATTCCGAGGATAATTTCGATTCAAATCCATTCCAATTCATATATTGGAAATACCGGTTATTTTTAAAACCATTTCAAGAATAATTTATCTATTCTAGAAATATTGGATTTATTATTCCATTTCAAAACTAGTTCATTTCGATAAAAATAAATTTTTCTCTTTTCAAATATGGAATTTTTTATCCTAATTCTTTCCAAATCATTTATTATGATTTTACACATTTTACTGATATTTTTAATAATTTTATCAAGGCACGTACAGTCGATTTCTACAAACGGCCATCGAATTGCACTTACACCGACCTTTTCCAAATTTGATTTGGACATAATTCCAAATCCAACCGTTAGATTTCAAATCTCTAATATTTATTGGAAATCTCTTTTCGATACGAACCCAACGGTTCCGGTTTTAGGATTACCCGACTGTCGTATCTCCCGTAATGTCCGTTCGAAGTCAATGGTCGAAATTCACGAACTACCACGGCGCGGCGCGTTCTATTCAGGCCATTATATTATATATATAATATAAATTTCGTCGATTTCCTTTTAAAACGTATTTTATAAATTGTTTTAAATTCGTTTTCAAAACAGTTTCAACTTCATATTCAATTCCAAATAAAAATTGAATTTTCCGTTATAAATTCGTCTTAAATTCATTTCAAATTGATTTCAATTCAATTTCAATTCATTTTGAATTCATTTTAAATCGATTTCAATTCAATTTCCAATTCGTTTTGAATTTTGAATATTCTACATCATTTCAATATTTTCAAAACGTCAGATTTTGAAATCACTTTTCGATATTCATTATAAAACGAATAAAATCGACCAAATTCCCGTTCATATTAAAATGGCGTTTAACTACTTAACACGGCTTCACATTTCAATATTCACTGAATATTATTTTGAAATATTTTTTAATTCTGAACTGGAATCATACTCAATCGATTACCTTATAATTTTAGTTATATGGATTTCATCTAATACATGTATACAACAATGACGATAAACAATCAACCCTCATCCAAAGTGCGTTCTACACTGTATAAGCATCAAATATAAATATTTAACGCTTATAACAGTCTGTCAATCAATCGATCGACATACAGCTAATCATTGGGAATAGTGTATATCATATATTATCCCAATACCCGTGTGGGGTTTCAATCAACAAATATTGAATTTTATTTGTGTAGTTGGGCGATGTGTCAAATTTATCGTCCCAATCCATAACAGTCAAATGTGTGTACATAAACAAATCATCCGATTTGTTTACAAATATTTATTTCATTCCCATACACGTTAAAAATTATATTTTTAACTATAAAATATTTTATCTCCATTTATGAATATTTTATTTATCCATTCCACATCACAACCAATTTTCACAACAACATACAATCAAACATACAAGCCGTCCATGGTCTGTGGACGACGGGTGTCGGGTGCTGCTAAGCACCGTCTGCATCCTAGTATATATTTTAACTAGAAAATAAAATAAAAGTGAGGAGTTCTCACCTTTGGGTTCCACTCCGCAAGTTTTACTTCTGAACTTTCGAACCATTTGGATTTGTTTGAAATTCCAATGCAGTCCTTACCACGCTGTTCATAATAAAAATTATTTTTTTATTGCTTCATTCCAATAAATAAAAATCACATTTCACTTATGATTCCTATATTTTTACAACGCTCCTTCCTATATAAAAATTTTATTTTTATATTTCTACCTCTTATATAAAGATCAAATTTTTATTTCGACACTATAAAAATAACATTTTTATTTCAACATATATATAATAAAAATCAGATTTTTATTTTGCTACATATATAAAAATTATATTTTTATTATCTCTACTATATAAAAATCATATTTTTATTATCTCTACTATATAAAAATCATATTTTTATTATCTCTATAACATAAAAATCACACCTTTATATATTTAAAAATCAAATCTTTCATATATTTAAAAATATAAACTTTTCTACATTAAAAATCAAAACTTTATTCTAGTTATTCATATATAAAAATCAAAACTTTATCATGATGTTTACACCATAAAAACCGCATTTTTATAACGTTACTTTATATATAAAAATAACATCTTTATATCGTTACTCATATAATAAAAATTATATTTTTATCACTAATTACATATAGTAAAGATCGTGTTTTTATTACTAACTACATATGAGAAAAAAATCGATAAATAAAACTCACCTTTCATATGTAATAATATATATAAAAATCCAGGTTCTCTTATGTAAAAATGAAAATTATAAATAAATTAAAACTTACAGGATTTTTTTCTCAAGAGCGAGGGGAGAGGGGGATCGCTGGATGGTGAAGGAAGAGGCGGAGAGTTCGCTGGCCAGGGGGGAAGTCGGCGCTAGTGGCGGTGGGGTCTACATCGGTTAGCGGCGGCGGTCTTCTCGGAGGATTTGGGTGGTTCGATTTGGCAACGGGGGAGGGATCGCGATACGTGAGGAGGAGAGGGAACGGTGGAGGAGGAGAGAGGGAGGGGAAAGGAAATCGCAGGAGGGGACTGAAGGGCGGTCGGCGGCGTCGGTCTTGGGAGGTGGTGGCGCCAGCAGGGCGGCGGTGGGTGCGGGTTTCCAGGGGGCGAACGGCGGTGGGCTCGGCGCGGTTATTAGAGGAGGAGAGTGAAGCGCGAGAGAGGGGGGTGGTGGAGCGGCGGCGCGATGGTGGTCGTGGCGGAGGGAGGTGGGGGCGACGGGGTTCTACCCCCCTTTTTTCCTCTTTGATTTGAAAAAAAGTTTACGGGAGGGGGGGCTGAGAGAGAATTAAGAGAGAGATAATTTTTTTATTTAATTCCAAAAAGGTACCTTATTATTTTGAACTCGAAACCAAACTCACCAACTGTCGTCCATAACTAATTACCCTCATTCCGAACACAATGGGATATGTATCGTAAGCTGATTCGAACGTTTCGATCTGTTTTCGTCAAAATCAAAATATAAATCTATATATTAAATTTTAACGCACATTTCAATTTACTGGGGCCATATACGGACTCAAAAAATTCCCGAAAAATATTTTCTAGCTTCGCATTGACGATACGGTTCTAACAAAACTAATTTCGTCAAATTCTGAGACCGTTTGAAAAATGGCCATTTTCTGGTCGATCGAGATTGAGTGAAACTGTTAAATCACGTTTTAATTCGCCACACTCACATATTGCTTTCAAAAATTACGAATTTTGGAACCTAGCATAACTTGACATCCCGGATCCAACAAAATTGGTTTCGTCGAAAATGGAGGTCGTTTGCAAAATTTCCATTTTTAAGGGCCAGAATTCCATAGCGACTATTCTGAATTTTCAACTGGGCATAACTTTTTGTTCCTGTTATGAAATTTCGATTTTTCGGATTCGTTGGAAAGATATTCTCAATTATATTCTAATATTTTTGGTTTCGCTAAAATCCATTTTATTTTGAATCCTGTACATTCATTTGAAATTTGAAATTTGAAATCGAATTTTCAAACTACCGCGCCATTTTCAATTCCTTTTATAATTATAAATAAATATTTATATTCTAACGTCGATTCAAATACATATATACGTTCTAATTCTATTCAAAATAAATTTCTAGTCGTTATTATTTAAAATAATTCATTTTAAATAATTCATTTTAAATATTCAAAATTCACTAAAATTGCCAAGATAAAAATTTTAAATTGGCTCGAATTTTCTGGGTTATTACAATCCTTCATTTCGAGCTTTTCGAATTCAGCTCGCAGTGACTGCAAGCGAACCTTTTTTACTTGATCTTGGCTAGTATACATTGTATTCAATATTTTCCAAGCTTCCTGAGCATTTGGAACTTTTCAAATTCTTTCATAAACTTGAGTTTCAAGTGTCTGATAGATTTGGTAGAGAGCCTTCCGATCTTTTAGCGTTTTGCTTTTCAGAAGTTCCCTTTGGGCGGTTGTGAGTTGCATCTCATCTTCCGGCGCTCCTATACCTTCTTTGATCACACTCCACAGATCTTGAGATTCAAGACACAACTTCATTAGATCGCACCAATAGTCAAATCTCTCACCATTGAAACGAGGAACTTGAGAAGCGGGATTATTTGTTATGTTGAGATTATTTGACATATTGATTTTTTTTTGCTCCGATACCAGTTTGTTAGAGGAAGAAGACTTTATTTTGTTGGAGGAAAAACTACTTTTTTTCTTGCATCCAATACAACAAATGACCCCATATTTATAGGACTACATAGACAATTTTTCACTGAACATACAGACACTTTCACTTCGTCTAATGAACATGACATTCCATTAATAGACACGACACTTAATTAAACAAACATGACCTTTTATTTTAATAGACACTAAAGTAATTAATGAATTTTGGTTCACTCCAATCATATCATTTAATTTTGGTTTACACCAACAAACTTGTCTCTCCAAAGAGACCTTGAAAAGTTATCAAACACCTGAAAATCTAGTAATGGTAGAAACATGTTGCCAGTGTAACCAAACATTTTCTCCTCTATGCCAAGTGGTATATTAATGAATATGACCCGATCAAAACGCATGTTGGGAAATTGGGCTTTAAGTTCTTCCATTTGGGCCTAAGCGTCGAGTGGCAACACTATTGGAGTGATTATAGGTACAAGAGACTTTTTATCGTGTCTGTCTGATGCTCGTATCCTTCTATGGACGATTATTAGTCAGAAAACTGCCTGTGTCATGAGAATCTGTATGGTACGTGGGTAGAGGAAGTGTAGTAGGTGTTGGAATTTTTTTTATTTATCCCCTTATTATCACAAAACCAATTGGCTATGTGATGGGGAATATCTTAATATATATCCAGGATCTTAGTTCAATATTTCCCGATGTGGGACAACTTTGAAGCACCAATATTTTCAACACACCCCCTTGCTTCAAAGTTGAGAGATAACCGAAGCACTTTCTCTTCGATTTTGTGATGCTTTTTCTTATCACTTTCAATTTGTTGAAGCACTTTCTCTTCAACTCTACTGAAATCCTGAGCTTTGATACCAAATGTTGGATTTTTTTATTTATCCCCTTATTATCATAAAACCAATTGGTTATGTGATGGGGAATATCTTAATATATATGCAGGATCGTAGTTCAGTATTTTCCGATGTGGGACAACTTTGAAGCATCAATATTTTCAACAGTAGGTGCACAAGGATCTGACTTCCCACCTTTCTAAACTTTAATATGTTGTTTGACGTCCTTATGATGTGAAGTATCAGACTTTGATTTGTGTTTGGATGACGATTACTGGGATAAAGAGCTATTATCTCAGTAGTTTCTTTTTCCTCAGTTTGCCCCTTTCTTAGCTTAAATGATGGTCTGTGGCCTGATCACTATTGGACTCATTAATGGAGAGATAAGTAAGATATTTTTTTCTTCTTTCGAATAGCCATAGGTATAATATCGTCCCATTTTACCTACTACTATAGAAGAAAAGGAATGAATGAAAAGGTTAAAAGTCAGTACAATGCAAATGTGTGAGTGTGATCATGCAATGGAGCCTTACTAGCTAGTGTAACCTCTGTAACATGACTAGAAGCAATGTCGCCATGGGCGTTCGAAACTGGCAAGAAAGCTATCAAGATTAAAGTCTTCGAAGTTATAGTTCCTGACATTTGGAAGGATGTCACGGAGGCCCTTGTATGCTTAAAAGGGAATTGCTACAGTACCCGAGAGAATTTCGGGTATTTTAGCCGAACAAGAGAAAAAAAGTGGGGATCCACGTCCGTAATTCATGGTGCAAATCATGAGGAGACCCACTTGCTTTACTCACGTTCGGCTGTTTCACCTGAACCATCTTCGGGTAAAGCAGCATTTTTGTGCTTAAAAAATAAGGATGGACTCTCTTATCAGTTATGGTAGCTGGTGCAAATTATTTCAGAGATTTTCGCTCCATGCTTTGTAGTTTCGACCGAAGGCTCACCAAAAGTATTGTCACCACTACCACCCGCTTCTTCACTCTCTTTGCGGCCATCTAGAGTGCCTTCATGTTGAGACTTGGAACTGAGGGCACGACATGACTCGTCTGACCTCCAACTGTTGGGTTGTAGCCTGTACTCTCTTCCTTTCCTCATTCTACATCATCAAATACAAAATCGATGCTCAGAACTTCACTAAGAATGAAAAATGTTATGAGATTTGAGTCAGTAGTGTGGTCATAACTTCTCTTTCCTCTTCGGGTTCAAGTCTCTAACTTCTCAATAGTGCGCTTAGAAGCTTTGCTTCTAGGCCTCCAGGGACAACTGCATGTTCAAAGAACTAAGGAATATAATAGAAAATCCATAAATGACATTTGATAGAAAATCCATAAATGACATCTTTCGTGATAGAAGTTACAAAGTATTGCAACCACGAGTAATTTATCATAATAAATCAAATATATCATTTTGAATGTTCTTAGTCAAAATGTATCGAGACTGGATATCATTGAAACTAAGGAATATAATGCTCTCTAGATGTTGGGAAGTGTTTTACTCATAACTATTTGGGGGCGCCAGGAGGTTGCGTAATTATAATTATTAGGTAAATATGAAATGTATAACGGCCCGCAAATCCGTACTATCTGAGTTGACTAAATACAACACACGTCCAACCCAAATTGCATAGAAATACGAATCATTATTGAAAGAATTTAGAGGGTGAGAAATAGAAAGAAAGAATCTTAGAATAGAAGAAGAAGAACAGAAACACAACACAGAATCTTACATCGCAGCGGAAAAATATATATAATATATAACAGATTTTGGAATACAAAATTTGAACTGTATATACAAACATCATTATCAGAGTACAACACTTACAATACAACGGAAATAACAATAACTAGATACATTGAAGCCTCCTGCTCCAAGCTCCTCCAAGAATATCTGAGAATACCTGAACTACTTGACTGCCCGTACAAATTTGGGCACCCAAGAGTTTAGGGAAAACAAAACAAAATAAACTCCGGGTCAGTCGTGGGACTGGTATGAGTAAACAATTTAAAACAGTTTCAGAAACTAAATGATATCTCATAAGACCACGCCGTATAACACGGAACGGGTTTTTCCCTTATGAGAATCCAAACACTTGATTTGACTTTCAAAAATCCTTTTGAAAGGAATGATAATCTTTATCTCAAAACTCTTTTGATATTATAATAGTGTCTAAATCAATTAAATAACAATCTAGTGGAGCGTTTGCATCTCACGTTCCACATATATAATATACAATCAAAACCGCAAGCACTTATTGGGTAATGAATTTCCAACTGTAACAAGGTATGGAACCACTTTCCGCTGGTATAACTCTAGAGGAGAATACACCGAGTTCAACAAGAACATCTTGCAACTCAGCCACACACGACCGACCACTCATTTCGCTTGAGTGTATCGAATGTATACCACCAACGGTTGGGATCAATAACCGTTTCCCGAATAGGACAACATCGAATAGAATAAGGAATTAAATGAATTTCTCTAGATAGGTGATAATACACCCTAATGGGAGCTAACCACATAGCCATGCTTCCAGCCCGATTTTTGTCATTTCCCGGTTGTTGAGGCCTGAGGCTACGATTACTTTTCTCATTGATAACACAATTACCATGAATGCCACATTATCAGATCCATTAATCATTAATTGGGTTTGCACAAATATTCTGGATATTATGCTAAGGGAATAAATCCGTTGCCACCATATATATTTGTATAGTCCAACATATGCGATCATTGGAAAAATTCTGTCAGACATTCGTCCATATACGTTCGTTCTAGGATTGAACGAAACCGAAGGCACTATTCCGTGCATCCATCCTAGGCAATCTTGTAACGACCCATATTTTTGACCGTTCAAATCGACAATAAACCACACATGTCGACCCAAACAAATCGCCAACATAGGCAGTTATTTGATAAAGAAGAAAAGAAAGAAAGAAGAGAAAAACCAATCACAGAATCTCACCACGGAAGGACAACATATAATAAATAAATAGCAGTTAAAGAAGTTGAAATGTATACATTGGTTATAACATTCAAATGAATATCAGAGTTACATATACATACAAATGTACATAATAAGCAGCGGAAATACCTATATATGATAAATATGTATACATTCTTCGTCTTCGATCTCCAAGGCACAGTCATCTTCAGTAACTGCAACGTCTGCTGACCCGAGCGTATTGCATAAAAAAAGGAAACACAACAAACACTCGGATCAGCACTAAATCATCTCATATTAGTCAAATCAAAATACGAAATAACATCAGTGTCATGGGTACAGTAACTCAAGAGATGTTACGGGATTTTTTTTCCATCTCTCAAGGATCCGTTAAACTAATACATACATAATATGGTACGCTAGTATGATAGTGTCTATCCAGTAAAGTATAAATACTGAAAATAGCGTAAGCGGGATTACCATATTACCCTTACGCCGTTTATAGGCATCAACAGTCTATACAGTACCGTAAATTCACCGTACTGGTGTTATCAGAGGGCACTCCATAGAAGGCAATGCTAAATCAAAATCGTATGGGCTCGATATGGATATATATGACAAGGCACTCGAGGCAATGCCCAGGGTAGGATTCTACCAATTGCACTCCCGGACCGGTGGTAACGCATAGCAGCCACTACCGCCCACCTCGGAACACACTCCCAAAGTCATAAATGGGCCCAAATCATCATCATCATAAATCATAGGAATAGTATCGAAGAAGTGTGTCCGATCAAAGGTGCTAACCTCAATTAGTCACGGTATAGCTTCTGTTTTAGTCATTTCAATTCTGACCCGAAGGTCAGGGCTATTTCGTCATCGCTCACCTTCTTCGATTAAATAAATCGCCTCCAAGTCATCATTCTCGTTCTGGATACGTCATAACGTTCACAGTTGTCAAAGTGGTATCGACACTGACAGAGAGTATGCCTTATGTCGACTCCGGTCTCTTTAGCAACCAACGCTTACATCTTTTCACATCGGTTGGTTCTTTTACATTTCAAAGGTTCGCTTTCATATCAAAATATCATATTTTGTTTTTGAACCCATTTTACATTCGAAGTAGAATATACTTCATATCAAAATATCCCAATCATTCCCAACCCGATTATATTCCAAACTAGAATATTTCCATGTCATTATATTATACTCGTATAATATCTCTAAACGACTTATATTCAAATAGAATATAATTTATGTCAAAGATTTCAAATTATCATGGATTCTTATCTCAACTCTATTCGAACCAGCGGTTCAACTCAAGCATTTCCATTCGGAAGAAATTTATAATTCCAAAGTACTTGTAAACTAAATGTTTATATAAAATAATAATAATAATAATAAATTTTATATTAATAAATATATAAATATATAGAATAGAATAACTAAAATAAATCAGTAATTTAAATATTATACATACTTAAAAATAAGGTTTACAAGAGAATTTTTTTGAAAATGGATTATAAGGAAAAATTTATTTTAAAAATACAATAGTGATAAGTAAAGGCAAGTAATAAATTTAAAGCAAGAATAATTATTTGAAATCAAATGCATAAATATATTTAAAATAAATTTCTCTAATCAAAATCTTCCTTCCTTCCAAATTTCAAATACTTGAATCTATCCTCCGGTCTCAACGGAGTTCATTTAATTCCATATCTCGTTTCAACCGCGTTCAAAACAACTATTTGATTCAAGCGTTCAAATATATATTCAAACTGAGTTAAACAACTCAGATACCCTTGATTTCCAAATTTCCCAAACTTAGATTCCATAAGAATTTATTTCCTTCTAATCCAAACTCTTAATTTGAAGAGATTTTTAAATCATACTCAAATCCCAATTTAATTATTTCCCCTCTGTTTTGGAAAATTCCTTTAACCTTTTTAAATCCACATCCCAGCTCAGAATCTTTAAAGAATTGAATTATCGAGTATCAGAGCATTTCTTTAAAAGAAATTCTATCCAATAAAATTTCAAATATTTAAAAATCATTTAACCAACCGATGTCTGTATATAATTATCTATCCAATGGCCAAGTGATCTTTAAATTTAATTTCTCGATATTTCAGGGATGGATCTATCATTTCAATCCAATCAGGGTCACAGAGGTTTATCATTTCACTCTGTGTTCTTAACTTATTTTATCGATAAATCCCGGGTTTATTAGATGCCCGTAACATCAAGGGTAAATGGGATTTATCGCCACAATCACATGCAATACAATATACTGAATATAAAGCCTTAGCAGTGTCAATATCAAATTCAATCATAAAATCCAACCAATCATCCATCACGACCATTTACTTCAACTGATCAGCGTTAACAGTTTCAGGATTAAATAAAGGTTCGGATTTCAACTAGAAATTTAAATTTAAATTAAATAACTAATTATTGACTCAAATTCGAATGTTAACGCACTTGCATGTAAAGTTAACAACACATCGACAATCCAACACAACCATGCAACCAAATTTACTTCATAATTTAATTCAATAAATACGAGAATAATTCAGTATTTCGTGAGTGAGAAAATCACTCACCTTTTCACTTTGGTTGATCGAACATCAGATTTAAAGGCCAAAATTTCACAGTCTCTAAATGCAGCCAGGTTAGTGCCAAAACGTCCGCAATTCCGCCACGATCCAAACGCAACAAACTGCGTCCAAATCCGAGTCAGTACGAGAGAGTTATCAGTGTTTTATTGTTTGAAATATTAAATATATAAAAAAATTATAAAATAATAAATCTCACCAATTATCTTCCGACACGTCACCACCTCTTCTACACTCCCGCTCTTCCTCTCGTACAGTAACCCGCCGAACCAAACAACCCATCACGTTGAACTTTGACCACCGAATACTCGATGCTCCGGGCACCGAACGCCGAATCACCACCTCCTATCGGGAGCTCCTCGAAATCCGAACCCGTCCATACCCTTGACCCCCACTCCGGTGGCCTCCACCTCTGGCACGGCGGCTGCCCAAAATCGGGTTTTAAAACCCTACATCGCAAATTCCCGTCGATCTACTTCGCTATAAAACCTCCGACTACCTTCAATCAACTCCTAACATCAACCACTACAATACCCATAAATTAATTTCTTCGATTACTGCCTAGATTTGAAAACCCCAAAAATCGCCTTAGGGTTACGAAAACTGCAAGTTTGACCGACGATTTCTGACAAAATCCTTCGCTGCATGTCGAAACGAATGGTATCAGCAGCCTCGTATCGTCGAGAGCTTCGAATCGACATATAATACTCTAGGGTTTGGAGAGATTTGAAATTTCAAGTTTGAAATTTTATTTCTAGGGTTTGGAAAATATGATTTCAGCCATTAGAAAGGGATGAGAAGGAATTGTACGTACTTGAATGAGAAAATGAGTTGGTGAGGTAAGAGTGAATTTTATTTATACACATATATAAGGCCCAATATATGAGAAACACCCAATTATCATTTACATTGATCTCGTTCACAATCTCTCTCGTACGACCAAACGGTAAGTCGGAAAATTCTAAAAATTGGAATCCTATAATATATCACCGTTCCGGTTCCAATGGCGCCGGTTTCGTCGAATTCCGAGACAGTCGCCAAAACCGTTAAATTTCACAGTTAATTAAATAAATAAGATATTCAATTATCCGCTTAACTATTTTAAATTCAAATTTAAATATTCGTTAAATTCAAATTTAATTAAATTATAACTTAAATAAATTCTATAAATTTATCCCATGGATTTTAAGTTCCACATTTGATTATCTACAAATTCAAGTTTTGAATTTCAAATTTACTTAAACAACTTAAAATTCCACCACTTACAAATTAAATGTGAATTTCACTTTTAAATTAAACCACTCAAATTCATTTAACCAATAAAACCTTAAATTTCAAATTACAACATTTTTAAATGAACTAAACTTGAAAAAATCTATTTGTCCTAAATTCAAATAATCATCAACATTATTTGATTTTTCCCATATTATTCCATTTTATATATTTTTTAAACTAAAATTTAAATATACTAAAATTATGGGATGTTACAAATCTCTACCTAGGACTTATACAACAGCCCTTGCACGTTACTTCGTCTTCAATTATCTTTGGCATACATGATTCGCAACGCTTATGCCAATACGGAGTGGTTCTTCGGATAATAATCCAACCGGTCTCTCCATATTAACAACGTTAAAATGGTCAAAACTTTGATAGTCGGTGATTTAACTATCAAAAGAAAAATGTCTGTGTACAAACAACGATCTTATTTCCAAATGGAATTATCGATCAAATCATCAAACATATATGTATATATATATTCATATTTCCTTATTTTCTATATTTAGAAAATATAGGTTACTAACATTGGAAAACATTTCCATCTCTCATTTACATATCACTACCATTCCACACTATTAGTCCCTAACTGTAAACTAGTAAGAGAACAATTCTCTAAGTATCAATCCCGAAGGCTGAAACCAACATCAGATTGGTACTCAGAAAACTATTCAACTTAACTAATCTCTAGTCTTTCTAATTTTTGCTTAACTCTATTTCTTAACTTCTTATTAACCAATCATTTTAAATCTACACATCATTTGCTTTTAAATCATCGTTTACTTTAAAACGTATATCTCCCAGGATTTTATTTATAAAATTCCTTTTCGTTTTTAATATTCTATTTTAAGTTCGTTTCATTATCGAATTATATATATATATATATATATATATATATATATATCGATATATCGATTTCTAGTTTATCAAATCTTCTTAAAAATATTCTAACTCCTTAAATTTCCAGAAAAATTCGCCATAATCTCCTTTGTACGGGGTTACCGGAAAAAGTCAAACCTTGCCACACAAGCCTCTCCATTCAAAAAGAAAATCAAAAAGCCAAGCGTCTTGCCGATACGACGCATAAAATCTCATATTCAATTTAAATACATACCTTTTTGTCGAGCATTCTATTTATATCTCTTCTAACACTTCATTCCAAACCTGTCTCATGTATATCCATACATTTATAATTCATTTCAACTTAATACACTTGTTTTAACTCAACTCGTTAACAAATTCGTTAATCAACTCTTTTTCCTATTTCACTTTCATATTTGAATATAACATGCTCAAAAATATTTCAACTTACTTATAAACTAATTTAATTCTAATTTCAATTCAAGTTTCATATTCGATTTAACTTCTATTTAAATAAATTCGAATTAATCGAATTTAAATCATAAATCCTTACGGATTTATTTTAGTTCAATTTATATTCTGAACATCAGAATAAATCCCATCGTTTATTTCTTTAAAACGATTTCCCCATTTCTTTTTTAAATTCACATTTGAATTTAAATATTCAAACTATCCAATGATAGTTTTTCCACTTTATTTATAAACACTGTTTATAATTTCATTTCAATTATCTGATTATCCATTGAAAATCAATCTATTTTATTTATAAACACTATTTATAAATTCGCTTCAATTTCTTGTATTATTTAATTTTTAAACATCGTTTATAAAATCAATACTTGTTTTATTTATTATCAAAACAAGTAAATATTTTTAGCCCATTCTAATTCAAATTCTATTTCAGTAAATAGAATTTTTCTTTTTAAATCTCACAATCTCTTTCATGATATTTTTATAAATCAACATTCAGACCCAGTTCTATTTCAAACAATCAAAACACTCCATTTCAAATCACAGGATTTCTAACACATCATATATGATAATATATGTGAAACAACAACAATAATATTTTTGAGGAATCTAGTTGGATCCCTCCAACCTGTTTTCCTGCATCCACAGACGTTAGTCAACAAAAATAATACCCATCCTGCTTCGAGGCGGGATATCGCGGTATAGAAGGTCATCCACTAATATATATTTGTAGGGCGCATAGGGAAATCATCCGCTAATGGTACCGCAGGCATCCGCTAATGATACTGCGGGAATCCAATCACCAAACCAATATATATATATATATATATATATAATAGCCAAGCCTAAATAAATAATATATATATTTAAATAGTCACAGTAATATTTCAATGCATACAAACAATCAACAATTTATTTTTAATGCTAAAAATAAATTAACGAGTGATATTTAATCACCAGATTTTCCGTTTGCTGAATATCCGTTTAAATTCCATATCTCACTCTATGAATCTACTTGAATGTCTCGACGGAATATATACCTTTGATTATTCGATTTTTATTAATCGATTAAATGATTTATAATTTAAACTAAATTTTAATAAAGTAAATAAATAAATTCTATGTATTTTTATATTACGGTGAAAAGGTATACCTTATGGTTGCCAATTATTCGACAAATTTCCGAAACAAATCCTCGAACTCCTCCAACTGAAATCAGCACACCACTGCATTCGACTTACTCCATTACCGACTGCTGCTGCCATTTGCTCCACCATCCACATTATTCAACAACATTTCCCACTCCTTTAGACATCACCATCTCCATCAACATGCTTGTTCAGGCCACCAGCATCACACAGGAAACAACACACCCCACAAATGACCATTTCACCCGAACAACTAGTATGCCTTATCTCAATTCCAGTTGGAACAAATACCAATTCCTCCTTTGTACCATAACAGTCAGGATTTCTCGCAATATCCTATCGTTAAGCAAAAGTACACGAGCCCAAAACTATTCACATAGTGGTTCCTTTTCCAACGCACGCTGACTTACTTATTTGAGATCACCGCGACCTCTTCCTTCCTTTTTGAGCCCACCGGAAACCATTGTTGAAGCATGCGCCTCCTCACTAGATCCTCTCGACCCCTGTATTCCCTTCCAGACCCATCTTATCCATTGCGCACCTCTAGGGGAAGTTACGGCTTCCTACGAGACACACAAACTACTGATCAGCTGGAACCCTAACTCGCCATTACTGAGCTCAAACTCCATCGCATCGGAAGAAGGATGCTGGAACGAACAGATTTTCAAGTGCCTCCAAGCTGCTACCGAACTCGCGATTTGTACCTCGCTCAAACGAACTCCACCATAACAGCGTATGGACTCCCCGACAACGATAGTTCGATGACCACAAACACCAATTTCTTCACGCGAGTTTCACTCGAGTTCATCGCGATACGCGATTTGATTTTAAATGACTTTTTGAATTGAAGAAAAGGAAGCCAATTCGGCCATTTTTGATTTTGAAGAAATGGATTTGTGTTGAGGAATAAAACAGCACGATGATTTAAATAGAAAAGGGAATTGAAGTGTGTGTTTAAGAAGCTATGTAGGTGGTGTATTCAGGGGCATAGGAAATTTTACATTTTATTATTTTAAATTTGTTTTTAACTGGATCCATTAATTTAGATTGTCACGTTGATTTCAAACTCCTTTTTGAACACAACAAGTGGCATTCCTAAGGCTATACCACTATTCTGAACACACTGGGATAGGTCACGAAGTCCAATTCGATCATATGTAGAAGGCATTAATTTAAATCGATATAGTTTAATTTCAAAACAATTAATTTTCCGATAATAAATTAATATTATTATTCTAACTCAAACAGAAGTTTGTATTGATCATCTGAACTGATTCGATTCAGCTTTAAATTTTTAACTGAATTATTTCCATTCAGTTTTAACTTTGATTCCATTATATTTCATATTACATTAATTTAATATATTCAAGATTAAATCGAAATTGATTTTTAAATCGATAACTTAATATAAAAATTCATTTATATTACCAACTCAATATTTAAATCCATATTAAATATTTAAAATTAACCGACGAAATATCCGGGTAATTACAAAAAGACCAACTCAATATATTTCTATTAGCTAATATAACTAAGATCAAGCAAAAATATATTAATGTGACTAATTTAAATAGACCCATCGACTTAAGAATCCCGTTGATCTTCAATATGGAAGCTCTACTTTGATTATAGCGAAATCATATTATGGAGTCCATCGAAGGACTAAAAATAGGTCGAGTGAAAGTAAAACGCAATTCAAAAGATGATTCTTCTCTTTGGTTATACAAGGTTAGTATCACGATTAACTAATGTCAATTAAAAGTCAAAAATCTCTGTCTGGAGCATTTCAGTTAGTAATAATTGTTTTTATTGAACCAAGCACTTTATGTTTGAAATATAAAGGTGAATGTGATCAATTAGAATTTTGGTCGTTACCTAATTCTGTAAGTCCAAAGTAATATAATTTGATGAAGAGAATTGGTATAAATATTTGTCCTACACTTAAGTGTTTATGAAGTTTGATTTTACCAAAAAGACCTATAAGCGGTGAATTTGACCAAAACGTCACACCACATGCGAAATGTCGGGCAAACATTGATATTTGGATAGTTCAATATTGATGTAGACTTAATTCACACCTCTAAGTCGCTCAACCACATTTTGATTTCTATGTAAATCACACAATTTAATTACTTTGTAAAATGTTATAGATTGATTAAGCTAATTCATATTTTTGAAATTTTAATTATTGTTAGTTTATTTGATGTTTTGAATGTTGTTGATAATTATTTAAATGCATGTTTAAAAGTTACATTTGCGTTTACCGATATGCGATATCGGTATAACTCTAGACATGGTTTTTATAATAAGATAATTACAAATATGTTGTGTATACTTATATTTTGGAAAGTTACACTATGCTTGGACCACCCATTTGGTAATGAGAGGAGGGGATTCAATTAATTAGGTTGATTGATATTTAAGAAATGTTCCTTTAATTCTAGTACATAAAATTTCTCAAATTGATTTCAGAGGAACATGTACGTGAGCTTCATTTTTCTATCCTTTATTTTTCTTCATCCTCTCTGTCATTCATGGTTGACAACTTCACCCAAAAACACATCAAAACAACACCGAATCAAAAAAAGGTGGTTCGTTTCTCTTTTGCAAAGTGGTACGTTGTTTTATTTGAAATCTAAAAGACCACAAATCAAGGTGTGATGAAGGGCAAAGTCTATTGGATCTAGAGAGAGTGGTTGATTTGTATCTAGATATTATTCTACAATTCAGTGTATTTCTAACGATTCATTCTAAGGTACTTTATCTCTCCTTTATGTCTGTACTTGTGAATTTGAATTTTGATATGAATGTGTCTACTATCTTGCTTGAATAAATAGTATTGATCTACCATGTTAAAGCATGGAATGTTTCCATTGTTCGCTAATATCTTGTCATTAATTATAACATCTCATTTCCTCTTCTATGTATAATTGTTTGGTTTGTTAATTTAATTTGGATCTTCTTATCTCAAATCTTTATATGCCTACATTGTTTGATCTTGCTATTTAAAAAAAACTTAGTAATAATCATATTGATTAATCTTTGTCATCCAATTAGCGTGTGTTTATTTTTCATGTATCATATCGTCCTAAATAAGCACTCCTTATTAAAATAAAAATGAAAAATTTAAATCAATGATATATTCCATGATTTGCATTTGCATATAATTTAGAAGTAAATTTTTTCTCAAAAAGGAAGGATTCTTTTCTCCAACCCCTTGTTCTTTATCATTTTGTACCAAATTTATTTTGTTATTAAGTGTACCTATGTTTACGTAATTATACATATATTATCCACTACATATGTGTATATTTATAATTAACTTGTGTTTAAAAGGACTTGTTTAAAGTATAATACGGTTTAAAAATGTTCTCATTTATCTTAATATTCTTTAATTTACTACATATAATAGAAATAAAAATATTTTTTATCGAACTACTATACTAAATGTTATTATGTATGTATGCATATGTTTATATATATGAAAATAAAACTATATACGTTTAGGACGACAAAGACATATATAGAAAGGAAATGTGTATGTTGAAGAATAGAAATAGACACCTAGTAATATTTACATTAACTTTGCGCATTTTTTATGTTGCACTAACACTAGGATTGTTAATGGATACCCGAAAAATATGAAATCCATCCGCATCCGTATCTGAAAAGCAGATAAATATTTGTTATCCTAAAAACAGGTACGGATATGAAGGTATCCGCATTCGATAATTATCTGTAAAGACCCGTAACTTCCCCGGTAAGGAAAGCGCGGATAGTTCGAGAACAAGCCACAAAATAAAACGCAGACGGAAGAACATTTCATTGTTTATTACAACAATTCCATCAGAATACAAGAATATACAGAGTATGAATGAATAAATATTACACAGAAAAATATCAGAGATTACAATACATTACATAGCAGCGGAAAATAATACAATACACAACTGAAGGAGATATACGGATACAAAGCTTTCCGGATATCGTTCCTGCTGTAAACGAGGTTCCTGCAAATATACATCTGCAAAACCAAAACTACTAGCTGCCCGTGTCGAAAATAAGGGCACCCAGAGTTTAGGGTAAAACAATAAACTCCAGGTCAGTCATGGGACTGGTGTGAGAACTAAAACAGTTATTTATCTTTATTTTAAAGTTAGGTAAATCAAGGGACCACGCCGCTAACGCGGAACGGGTTTCCTCCCAAGAATACCAGTGCATAAAACAAACAACGCAATGCTAAATAAAGAAAAATGAAGCTATTATAAGACCCAGGTCCTATCACACAATGCAACGCAAGCCGAGGGATAGGGTTTTACCTTATAATAGCCAAAGAATGCTTGATACGCTAAATTTCATGTTTTATTATTACTATAAGTGTATAGTGTTAAAACAATTTCAATCATAAATATCAATCATAGACGGCATGGGTACCATATATCATGTCGCCATATTAGGCTCTACAATCAAAACCGCAAAGTCACGTATTTGGAAATTGGATTTCCGTCTGTGAACCGAGGCAAAAGATAGTCCTCTACCGATTCGAGATGCTCTAGCCCGTGTCTCAGGACCCAGAGACAGGTGGGCCCTTGGATCGTCAGGGCCGGTCCACCGATGTGGATTAAAATGCCTAAACACTGCGTTTCCCCACCCTATGGGGTGTCAATGAGCCAACGAATGACTCCATCGGTCCCGGATCGACCGATATAACCGAGGCGCCTCGCAATAGCAACAACCACATAAGTAAAAATCGTCAGGGCGTGTAAAACCACTGACGCCACTTCTAGCTAGAAAGAAACGCATGCCCTCCCTGAGGTCCTTCTCCCGTTTCTGGTTCACAACCGGGGTGTGAGGCTCGCGAATCAACGTTACACAAAGCTATGCCACACAGGCTGTGCTTTGATCATCACCACAAGACCTTGCTTTTCAACAGAAGCCTTGATCAATTGCCACTTAGGCATGCCACACAGGCAATTCACCCCATGCGTTTGATATCCATCAATATATAACCTCTGGGCTCGTACGTCTCAGAGAAGGGCGTTAAGCAAGAGAATAAATTCTCCGCCGCCAAACAAATATATATTTAATAGAAATCAATCACACAGACTAAAATCCAATGTCAGACACACAGTCCATTTACAAGTTCGTTCTGGGTCTATACGAAACCGGAGGCACCTTGTACCCCGTATATCCATCGATCTCCAAGTACGTCTGGACGATCACCAACTGATTCTCTCCTCTTGGGTGTACGGCCCAATCAAGATCATCAGTAATTATCCAAACGACGTGAATACCTCCGGTCTTCAACCACCGTCTTCATCTTCGACACCACGTCGAATTAGTTATTCAGAATGGGATAACCCCGGCCTTTCTGAACAACTCGCGTATATAATAAACACGTGTGACACAAACACAACATACGCCTCAATCCAATTCAGAATATTCTTTTATTCAAATATTCTTATATTTTGGGAAAGGTTCCCATTAATTTTATCAAAGATAAATTCTTTAAATTTATTCTTTAATCTCCTTTTTGAATATTAATTCAAACTAGTCGGGATTAGCGAACCACACCGAAGTAATCATTTATTTTATTCCCCAATCCCAACCTATTCACCCCATGAAGTAAAACTGGTAATACTTCATATCTAACATCACGGTGTTATCGGTAAATTCAATTACCATTTCACGTTCAAATCTAGTTAAAGATTTAACTATCGCCTGGAGTAAAACTGGTGATACTCCATTCTCGATCTTTTCAATCAAATTAAAGATTCATTAAAACTCCACTTAGTTTTAATCTTTAACTGGGTTAAAGAATCAGTGTCATTTAAAACACGATTCACGATAAACCCCAAAATCACATTCCATTAATTATCGGGTTAAAGAACAAGTGTTATTTAAAACACTGTTCACGATAAACCCAAAAATCAATACCAATTCAATTCCAATTAAATATTATTTAATTGGTACACTTCATTAGATCTAAACAAAAAGATTTAATCTTTTTCTCAACTGGGCTTAAGAACAGTGTTAATGAAGACACCATTCACGACAAACCCAAATCACATTTGATATTAAATACAAGGCTCTGAATATAAAATATATCGGCTTATATTCAATATCAAATTCTACGACCAACAAATATCGTATTGGAAATAACGATATATATATATATCTTTCAAATTTCCATAACAATATCTGTATAATCACGAAATCCAACATCGCAATATTCCAAAGACAATTTCGATTCAAATCCATTCCAATTCAATTATTGGAACTTATGGTTACTTTTAAAACCATTTCAAATTCAATCTATTTATTTTTTAAATAAATAGAATTATAATTCTAGTTCAGAATTAGTTCATTTCGATAAAAATCTATTTTTATCTTTTCAAATATGGAGTTTTTCATCCAAATTCTTCACAAATCATTTCTTATGATTTTACACAAATTATCACTATTTATAATAATTTTATCAAGGCCCGTACAGTCGATTTCCATCAACGGCCATCGAACTGCACTTACAACGACCTTTTGCAAATTTGATTTGGACATAATTCCAAATCCAACCGTTAGATTTCAAATTTCTAATATCCGTTAGAAAGCTCTTTTCGATACGAACCCAAGGTTCCGGTTTTAGGAGAATCCGACGGTCAGATCTCCCGCAATGTCCGTTCGAAGTCAATGGTCGAAATTCACGAACTACCGCGACGCGGCGCGATCTATTCAGGCCATTATATTATATATATAATATATATAATATATACTTCGTCGATTTCCTTTTAAAACATATTTTATAAATCGTTTTAAATTTGTTTTCGAAACGATTTCAATTTCCTTTTCAAATTCAAATCAAGATTGAAATTTTCAATATAAATTCGTTTTAATTTCATTTCAAATCGATTTCAATTTGAATCGATTTCACTTCAATTTCAATTCGTTTAAATTCAATTCAAAATGATTTCCTTTCTATTTCAATTTAATTCGAATTTCAATTCTATTCGAATTTCAAATCATTTCAATTTAATTCGAATTTCAAATCAATTCTATTTAATTTGAATTTCAATTCACTTCAATTTAATTCGAATTTCAATTCACTTCAATATTCATTTCAATTTGAATAAAATCGATATAAATATCGTTCACGTCAAAATGGCGCAAATCTAATCAACACGGCTTTATATATTTCTATTTTCAAATATTTCTTTTTCAGATATTTCTCTTTCAAATATTTCTATTTCAAATATTTCTTTTTCAAATATTTCTATTCAAAACTGGAATGGGGCCCAATCAATTACCATATAATGTTAATTATATGGATTTTCTACAACACATGTATATATCAACAACGACAAATAATCAACCATCATCCAAAGTGCATTCTACACTGTATAAGCATCAAATATAAATATACAGCGCTTATAACAGTCCGTCGATCAATCGATCGACATACAACTAATTATTGGGATTAGTGTACGTCAGATATCATCCCAATACTCGTGTGGGGTTTCAAACAACCAAACACAGATTTTATTTGTGCAGTTGGGCGATGTGTAAAATTTATCGTCCCAATCAATATCAATCAAATCAGTGTATATAAACAAATCTCCGATTTGTTTATAAATATTTACTCACATTCACGTTAAAAATTATATTTTTAACGATAAAATATTTTTAACTATATAAATATTTTATTTCATTTCACACAATCAATTTTCACCACAACAAACAATCAAACATACAAGCCATCCATGGTCTGTGGATGACGGGTGTCGGGTGCTGCTAAGCACCGTCTGCATCCTAGTATATATTTTTATAACTAGAAAACAAGATTTAAAGTGAGAGGTTCTCACCGACTAGCTAATCCAAACGCCACGACTCTTCTTATGTAGAAGTCATCGCTGTTCTCGCCTTTTGTCACTTTCGTTGCCCGTAGCCACTACATATATAAAAATCACATTTTTATATTGTTGCCATGTATATAAAAATCATATTTTTATAATCACCCCATATGGATAAAAATTCTATTTTTACAACGCTACTATATAGATAAAAATTCTATTTTTATCCCGCTACTACATAGATAAAAATTCTTTTTTTATCCCGCTACTACATACATTTTTACAACGCTTCTTCTTCTATAGAATTTATATTTATATATATTTCTACTTCTTATATAAAGATCGAATTTTTATCTATATAAAAATCTCAACTTATATTTTAAACAAAATCACTTCTTTATATTGTTAATTCGCTACAACACATATAAAGATCGTATTTTTATAATCTCTACTATACAAAGATAATATTTTTTATATGCCACTAGTATAAAAATTATATTTTTATTACTTCTACTTTATAAAAATTATATTTTTAACCTTTCTACAATATAAAAATTATATTTTTGACTTCTCTATATTATAAAAATTATATTTTTGACTTCTCTATATAAAAAAAATTATATTTTATTCTCAAATTAAAAATCTCATCTTCCTCATATAAAAATCTAATTTTTATCGTTATAAAAATCTAATTTTTATCTTTATAAAAATCTAATCTTGTACACTATAAAAACCAAATCTCTTACACTATAAAAAAAATCTTCTCTTTAATACTTTAAAAATCTCGTCTTTCCTATGTTATATATATTTATATTTCTGAAAATAAAAACAATGTTTTTATGTAATTTAAAACTGATTTAACTATGTTAAATAAAATAAAGTAAAAACAGCAAAGGAGAAAAACTCACGTTCAAGGGGAAGGAGGGGGTCTCTTCATCGTCGCCGGAGGGGCTTCAGGTGGCTCGGTCCTCGGTGGGGTGCGCATGCGGTGGCGGATCGGTGAAGAGGAGGGGCGACGTTAGGGTTTTAAGGGGGAGGGGCTCGGCGATCGATTCAGAAGAGGGGGAGGAGGACAGGAGGAGCAGGGACGGAGGGGGGGGGGGGCTGGCACCGAGGGCACGAGGCTGGGGGAGGCCGCGCCTCGACGGTGGTGCGAGCGGTGGAGGATCAACGTCCTCCCCATCTTCTTCTTTTTTTTCTTTTTAATTTCGAAATGGATTTGAACGGGGGGGGGGGGGGGGTGAGAGGAGATAAAGGGAGAGAGGGATTTATTTTTATTTAATTTCAAAAAGTTGACTTTTTTATTCGGCCTCAAAACGAGACCCACCGGCTGTCGTCCATAGCGTTTCACCCCCATTCCGAACACAATGGGATATGTATCATAGGCTGATTCGATCGTTACGATCAGTTTTCGTCAAAATCAACATATAACTCTATATATTGATTTTGAACGTGCATTTCAATTTACCAGGGTCACATACTAACTAGAAAAATTCTCAAAAAATATTTTATAACTTCGTATTAACGATTCGGTCCTAACAAAACTAGTTTCGTCGAATTCTGAGACCGTTTGAAAAATGGCTATTTCCAATCGATTAAAATCAACTGAAACTGGTCAAACACGTTTTCCTTTGCCACGCTCACATATTGAATCGAAAAATTACGAAAATTGGAATCTAGCAATAACATGACATCACGGATCCAACAAAAGTGGTTTCGTCGAAATCCGAGGTCGTTTGCAAAATTTCCATTTTTAAGGGCCAGAATTCCATAGCGACTATTCTGAATTTTCAACTGGGCATATCTTTTGATTCCCGCTATGAAATTTTGATTTTTTGGATTTGTTCGAAAGATATTCTCAATTAGATTCTAATATTTTTGGTTTCACTAAAATTCGGTTTATTTTGAATCCTGTACATTCATTTGAATTTTGAAATCGAATTATCGAACTACCGCGCCATTTTCAATTCCTTTTATATATATAAATAAATATTTATATTCTAACGACGATCTATATAAATATATACATTCGAATTCTATTCAAAATAAATTTTTCATCAATATTATTTAAAATAATTCATTTTAAATATTCAAAATTCATTAAAATTGCCAAAATAAAAATTTTAAACTGGCTCAGATTTCCGGGTTATTACATTATCCATCCGGTTACTGTCAAAATTATAGCATATTTTATATGTATTTTAACATAATAAACGATGACAATTTATTGTTTTCTTATGTTAATAGTTTATGTTTTATGCATTTAATGCATATTAACTGCTCAAAACTACTTATTATCATTATACATTTTGATTTTGTACACTTTTATAACTCATGACATTAAAAAATATTATGTTAAACCCATAATTTAAATTCACGTTTCTATAATTATCAATCGTTAGCAGGTAGGATAATTATCCGATATCTGTCCGCATCCGCGAGTATGGACATCCGATATCCGAAAATAGTATTGGATGCAGATACGGATATGACACTATTTGTATCGGAAGGTATCCATTGACAACCTTAACTAACATTATAAATGAGGGCGCTTGTCATGTGCTCATAATCATTTGTAATTAATTAAAATTAAATTAAAATAATGAATTCTTAATAAAAAATCAATTGTAATGTGAATATGTTTGTTTAACATGTTATCAATCAAATCTGAGAGAGAAATGTAAGGTTCTCTCTTTTTAATTAATGCATTTTACTCCCTTAATTGATTGCATAACTATTAGAGAAGGAACCAAAATGTTTTATCGATTTATTTTAATAAATACTTGCAACATATATGGGTATATTTAATACTCTCACTCATTTAAATTTATATATTATTCAAACCCTTTTTCAATTTTATTTACAAATTAAATAAAGATTTTATTTAAAATACATAAGATCAAAATGTATTTAGACTTCATAGGCACATTAAAGATCCAAAGTGATTATTTTTTTTGAAATTCACGCATTTCTTCCGTTGTGGGCTATCCTAGTTCAAACAATAATATTATAGTCCAATAGCCTATGCGGTTTAAAGTTGTTACGTTAGGGTTAATTCTTTGTGCGATGTCTAGTAAGGTAATGTCTATGACTGGAATCGGGTATTCTAATACCTTATCCTACCTGATTACCTATTTGGCATGTAAGGTGAAGTGAGATCAAAGGTTGCCCCACATAGGATAGGCCCAATTTGAATTAGTCCTTGGGTTAATTTTGAAAATTAAGAAGAAAATGTAAATTTAAAAGTTAAGTTCAAAATAATAACATGTTTATTATAAAAGCTAAAATACAACTTATGTTTTCAAAAAGTTTGAAAAGATAATCAAATTTTCAAAATGCTTGAGAATATCTAAATATTAATATCAAAAATTAAAATTTATTAATAATATTAATAAAATAAATTAATTAAGTGGGTTAATTTATCAATACTCATATGCATGTATAGTATTTATTGACATATGTTATTTTATTTTGAAGTATTTTAGATAATGTAAGTATAAATGTATACATATAAGATAAATTTTGTAATAAATTTAATGTAATAAAATTGTTTAATTAAATTAGTTAAAATAAAATAGGGATATAAAGGAACCAAAAATTACGCATCTGATTTATGTTGATGATATTTTGTAAAGCCAATACAAAGGGAGTGAAGGCCATCAAATTGATTTTGGATCAAATGACGGAATGCGCAGGTTTTAAAATTAATGGGCCGAAGTCCAAAATCTTTTTCAGTCGAGGAGTAAGCAACAAAAACCAAATTATACACGATTTGAACATGAAGGAAGGAAATATACCGGTCAAATATTTGGGTGTCCTTCTATCGCACAACTTCCTTCACTTTTCTGACTGTGGGGAACTGTTTGATAAAATTAGGAAAAAAATTGGATAGCTGGGATAATAGGCTTTTGTCTTTGGCCGGTAAAATTGAATTAATATGGATTGTCATTACTCCTATGGTGTTATATTGGATGCTTACTTACCAAGTCCCGGAAGCTATGATAGATAAGATTAACAAATTATGCTCTAATTTTATCTGGTTCGGAAAAAAACATTAAATTGCGTAGGGAACTCTATGCAACCCAAAAGAAGAAGGGGGAGTGGGATTGCGGAATTTTAAGGATATCAAAACTGCAGTGGCTCTCAAACTACTCTACTATTTCGTAAATGGGAATAGTCTATGGAAAAAATGGATGGTTAATCGATATTGCGTTGAAGATTTTTCCTAGGTGATTAAGATAGACAATAATAATTCGTACATGGAAGACAATTCTAAGGCACCGACAGAAGGGGCTCCAGTGTATTAAAAGATGCATAATTGATGGACAAAGTACAACATTATGGTTCGATCCATGGTTGAACAACAATACAATGGTAAACATACTTGGATGGGGTAGCTTGAGTCTCTTTGGTGGAGACAATCAGCATGTTGACACAATTATCCAATCAGGGACATTCAATCCTAACCTCCTACCGGCCACAAGAATGCTTTCTAACCAAATAAAAGACATAAACATTCATGCTAACATTCATACTGATTTCTGGAGATGAAATGATTCCCCTAATGGTTTTACGTTTCATTCGGCATGGGACATCTCAAGAGTCCATCAACCCGATTTAGACTGGTGCAAAGTTATATGGAATAGTATTAACTATCCTAAAATGTCCATTTGTGCTTACAAAGCATGTCTAAATTATTTAAGCATTAAGGATGTGATGATTAATTGGGGATATGAGATAAATTGGACTTGCTACTTTGCAATGAAGATATTAAAAACAATAGTCACTTGTTTTTTCCATGCAACTACTCGGCCTACCTATGGAAAAGATGCAGAATAAAATTGGGCTTACCTCCATTGCAGGACAGACCAATGATTCTAGAAGATCAACTGGGGGAATTGATAAGCAATTTCACCACATTAGATTTCAGGCAAGATGCTGCATTCTATAGCATAGTCGTAACGATATATCACATATGGAGGGAGAGAAACAATCGTCTTCATAATAATCAGATTATTCACAAATTTCGGAGATGGGATTTGGTGGTATTGGATATCAAATATCTGCTGAGTAAATCCAAGAAGAAGATGAGAGCTACCGAAGCAAGAAAATGGGGTGTTGACGGTTTGGATGAAGACTAACGTTCATAATTTTATTTTTCGCAGATGAGCAATTTGGGGAAGATGAAGATTAATTACGTATTCTTTCGTAGTGGCTGTTGCCTTTTTAGTGGGGAATGGATGGACATCCACGTGTTTTTTGATAAATGGCCAATCCTTTGGGCCGGTTTGTTATCACATTTTGTATTTTTTAATGGGTTGAGGCAGCACATGTATGATGTTGTTTTGCTTGCCTTATTCGTACAATTTTTTGTACCTTTTATTGATGAGTTGTCAATAAAGCACCGCATTCTTTTTTCCTGACTAGATTTCATGCTGATCTCTAGCACAGATTTTTAACGAGGCGGTTTACCCATTTTCAAAAAATAAAAGTGTTACATTATAAAGGTTATACTGAACACTATAGGGTTACGTTAGATATATCCAATATAAAACTTGTACTGAAATACTAAAATGAAATTAATTAAAGAGTTATTGATAAATATTAATTAAATAAGATTTAGTTAATAAAATGTTATAATTAAGACTATTACATAAGTAATACGAAGTATAAAAGTTGTATAATGATGCAACTTATATTATATGAATGTATAAACCAATGGTAGAATATTAAAGAAACTCTAAATGGACTTAAAGAATGAATGCATATGCAAATGTGAATATACTGTGATGTTTGAAGTGTTTGACACTTGACTCATCAGAGTGTTTCATCAAAAATACATTGTCTCATAAATCGTTATCATTTAATCTAAACATTGAAAATTTCGAATCTTCAATATAATGTTGTTGTCCTATATCATACACACACACACAGTCACACCCCCCCTCATATTCCTAGGCTATTTAGAAAATTCAAGCAAGGGATGTCATGTGTAGTATTATTTATATATGAATAAATGAGTTGATATAACCACATGTATTTGTTAAGCAGACTGAAGATGCTTAGGCCATCATGATATAATAAGTACGAGTGAATGCTCTTTTTTTGATTTGTCGAGCAAACTCAATGTCAAAATGATATTGGGAAAAGTTACCAAAGAGTTGGGAATTATGTATGATACAACAGATAAGGACCTGCCCATCGATTGTGGAGCCATGAATTATTGAGCAAACCTCAAGGCTAGAATCCAAGACAAACATGTTCTATCTCCAACTAGTGAAACGAAATGCATTTATGGTAGGAACCTTGTCTAAAAAATGAAATAGTAACATTTAACCTTTCTAATATTATAGAACAAATGTTAAAAAATGGTATAATTATTGATAATGGTAAATTTATTCACCAAAATGAATGATAAAACATTTGTCAATTAAGATATGCAGATGAATTTAATTAAAGATTGACAAATAGAAATATAACATATACAGATGAATTGCATGTTAATGGTTCCAATATCCCTGCAAGTGTCTAATATTACAATTGCTTGATACTTCCATAATTTGGACCTTTACCCATTCATTTGGTTGTGACTATAGACAATATTTTATGAGTTTCGAATTCTAAATAGCAACACCAAATCATGGACATTTGATCTGCATACTGTCAAAATAAATGTTATATGGTGAATGGTCAAAGTTGGTATTGACAATATTTCAAGGAAATTAGTTCATTCGAAAAAACAAATAAACTATAGTGTGAGACTAAGTATTCAGTTTGATTTATTACAAAAAGATCATATCATTGTTAAATTCAACACTAGACCCATTGACATGGAAAATGGTACTTCCAGGTATGTCACCCAATCACATAACATCAATCACGAAGTACAGGAAATAAAGGGGACATGAGATTTTTTTGTGGTTTGGCAACCAAGCCTAAGTCCACTTAGTGCAATCTATCTTTATTATACTGTATGTAACACCCCACTTCCCTTATTGTCACCCATATGAGGGCACATTAAGTTTTGTGAAGCGCAATAGGTAAAGTAATCATACAAAGACTAAAATTTTCCAAACAGAATGTAAACACAGCGGAAAACTTTTCAAAGCATTTGTTATTATTGAATCAGTCACAACCCTACAATTTCAAATACCATAAAACCACCATCATAAATAAACTATCTCGTGGAATAAATAAAAAACATCAGAGTACAAATACAAGGCCACTAAAATCATATCCCTCATGAGTCATAACAATAATTATAGAATAGGTATGAAAGCAATACATGAAGTGAGAATGATCCAATTCCAAGATGAAACAAAAGGTCATAGTCACTACTGCGATCCTCCACTAGGAAAACCTGGGGGAAAGGAAGAGAGAGAAGGAAAACAAAATAAGTCAGACATAAAGTCTAGCGAGTTTGAGTGCTTTTTAGCATAAGCATGAGATAAAGATGTTTCAGACAGATAAATAATACTGGACATGAACATACAGTAATAGTATAAAAGTACGAGATAAATCAAGATCGGGTAAACTAAGCTTCTCATCCATATCCCTAGAATTTCTGCACCTACTATTAGAATACTAGGATTACGTTTTACCTAATTTCTACCTAGTGATCTGCTCCCAAAACAGATAGGAATAAGTTGTGCTAGCTATGGTATTCGGGTATATAAGTCCCGAACCCATCAACTAAAAAGACATAGCCCTATCCGCTGGTGTTACAGCGTATTATCTTCCCTAATTGGAATAATGCACGCTTATGGTTCCGCCAGAACACGCACGTACCCACATCTAGAATTTGAACCTCTTACAATCAAGCATCAGTAAAGTGTGTCTTAGTCTCTACTTGTTGCCAGACTCGTGTAATAACATGAGGGTACTGATTGATATGGGTTTCAGATAGATAAAAAATAACTGATTAACAGAAGCCACCCCTAGGCTTGGCCCCCAAGTTAACTAGGATTTTAAGAGTCCCCACATATTTTACCAGAAAGGACATCCTAGGTTATTAATCATACATGTTTAACTTAGCAGGTTAAGTTCACTAATAAGCTTAATAAAACCATATGTTATATTTCTAGGTTGTAGATAACATTTCTTATTAAATGTAATTATTTACACAACCCTTCCCTAAATTAGACAGATCCTTGCTCATATGTTTATATATACAGATTACAAGTTGCAAATTATGTTTTACTTTGTGTATAATTAAGTATATCTCATCCCAACCCACATGTTTTCTATATAATTAAGTATAACCTATTCCATTTCACAGATTTACATGTTCTTCCTTTTGATAATTTCCCCAAATTTACATTCTATGATTCCAATTCATATTATTCCCAATTTCTCCTTATTATATTATTTCAGATTATTCCAATTTACGCAACTCAAACGGTAAAGGCCTAGACTCTCGTTGGCCTAGGCTCAGCGCAAAACAAAGGAAAATAAGAGAAAATAGGTCTAAGCTCAAAAATGAACAAAATGAAAAAATAAGCATAATAAGACTGTAAATAAAATAATGCAGAAAGAGGATAGGGAAGAATAATGTACATATAAAAAAAATAACTGAAAAATAAATAGGTAATTGATGGTAATTAAAACAATTAAGAACATGTAAAAGATAAACTTATAAATAGTGTAACTTTCTGGTCCATTATATTTTACTGTCAAAATCCTTTTTGAATTTCTAATCTAAAAATAACGTAGAACTCATAGGGATTTGTAATAGATCCAGAAAAAGGCCTTTAAAAAAGAAGTACAAGAAGAGTATCCTTGCAGATCTAAATTTTGACAGCACCCTACCATTTCCCCAATTTTTATTTATTTCTAGAGCATAATAGAGTGGAGGAAGAAGATGAAGAAATATTGGTGTGGGGGAAAGAGTAAGGGTTGGTAGTCTATTTATAGGCGTGCTAGGATAGTCTAGGCCATAGGATATTAGGTTTTCAATCCAAACCGTAGAAAATACATCAACATGAGTCAGCAAAAGAACCTCCTAGAGCCAGGCTAGTCTGGCTAGGCACAGGATCGTGCCTAGCTTCGAGTAGGTCGACTGTAATGAACCGATAATTTTGGATGTTTTAAATACAAATTTAATTAAAATTTGAAATTAAAATAAATATTCATATTGGGATTTCGGCATAGAATTTGGATTTTATGTAATCTAGACATAATTTGAGTTTACTTTTAAAATGAATTTCTTTCGTAAATTTATTTACGATATAAATGGTTTTGTTAAAAATATATTTTATATTGGATTTAGGTTTATTTAAAATATTGGGATTTGAACAAAAGTATTGTTTGTATTTATTCTTTGAAATTAAATACGGAAACGATAAATTATAAACCATTAGGTCCTGAAGATTAAATATGCGACTTTGAAGTAATCTAATTTATTGTGTCATGAAATGGCAAAGCTCGTTACTAAGTTTAAAATTGGTATGTGTGATCGATACAGTAGCAACAACCAGAGTTTGTATTTAACATTAAGTAAAAAAGGTTGAATGAAATTACAAAATCTATTATTGAGATACTTTCAACTTAATAAAATTAAAAAAAATTAATTTCGTTATAAAATACATGAGTTATTCCGTTTTACATTATTTAATAAATTGTTGGTAGGTTGTGAAAATTTAAACCCGTCCAACAAACGATGTTGTCCCCATGTTCTTCTACTTAGTCAAAGGATTCACTCAAACCATATCTTGTATAATTTTGATTCAAATTTTTTCAAATACGTGTGATATAATAAGGCGAAGAAAATTATTCGTCACAAGCGTTGGAAATTGATCGGTGGAACTTAAGTTGTAATTTTACTTAAGAATGTATTTAATTCCCTTTGAAACTTGAAGTTAAATTTAAACATTTTGGTTAATTTATACGTTGTCTTGGGTTGTGTTAATGAAGTATAAAAACTTGGTGCACTTGGGACATTTCTTTATCGGTCACCACTTTAATTTTTAAAGTTTATAAAATCTTACCTTTCAGTAATGCAAATATTGCAAAACACTATACAGGATTTCAAATCTCCCTCTATCAATTTCAGGTATTTCGTAACAGTGCACCAAGATTTTTGAAATCTTCTTGTGCAGAGAAACCATACCACGCATACACCATCTTCCGCGTTCTCTCCATGTTCTACTTATGCTCTACTATTTATCTCCAACCTCTGTATTATAAAAATTGTGGTGTACTTCCTCCTCTGGTCCACGGTAAAGAACAATCCGATATATCCGTTTATTTATTTTATCAGTCAAACAGATCTTCTTTAACAAATCAAAATACCCAAACCCAAATCAAATATGGCCGCCGTTCATCTGATTCCTACCAGGCCATCGCCACATCGCGTTGCCATAACAAGTGCCACCGATCTTCCATCATGAGGACGCATCCACCTCTGGCCAACCTCGTGCAGACTCAGATCTGCGCCATACGTTCCTCCTCCCAGTCGAGCCCCTGCTCCATTCCCTCCAGCTCGACTCTTCGTTTTCTTCTCGGATCCACAATCTCGTGCAAGCCGATGATGTGAAGACCGTTGCCTTCCCTTGCTCCATCATTGCTCACCTACCAGCAAGATCATCGCAATTCCCTAGCTCCTCCGAACTCCAGTACTGTGGGCTTCAAACCCCTCCATCGCCATCGCGGATGGCCTCCGCTCGGACGCCACCTTCACTGCCTCTTCCCTAAATCCCCTTGCTGTAAACAAGCTAACCGAACCTGAGGTCTTTTCCCTCTTAAAATCATTGAACTTCATTGTTTAACACTCCGGGTGTTTGAGTAAACACCTGAAAGGCTGCTTTAGTGGAGCACGACGAAACCATGGGTCTGCATTATTGCTTGATGCTGCGACAACCAGTCAATGGAACTGCAGCAAAGCATACCCTGGAGCCCAGTCACAAACTTTGGTTTGTTGGTGATTTCCTGAGTGATAAGGGTGGAATGGCGCTTATATAACTCCAGTGGTGCGTATATATATACATATGTATATGCGCATAAACCCGTTTCATACTTTTGTCGTTGATGACGAATCGAGCATGTATTAGTACCAATGTATGATGTTCTTTGGTCGCCTTCGACTCCTTTTCCATGGAAGGTGAGTTTTTCTCACTCACAGACTATCTGATTATTAAGCGAATTAAACGTTTGAGATGTTGAATGAAATGTTATGGTGCTCTAGATTTGTTTGCTTTGTGGTTGTGCACGTGCGACACACACGGTTATATCATATGACACAGTATGGATGTATGCATGATATGCTATGTTTATCTTCTCACCATGCAAGTTCCCATTAGATTACAAAAACCATTACAGGTTGAAATGATACATACCCGAACCCCTTGTGTATTCGAATCGATTTGGGATGCGGGTTGAAATGATACATACCCGGGATTCGAATATTTTAAAGAACGGATCGAAATGATAAAAATCCGTATCACTTGACCATAAGGTCGAAAATTATATACGGACACCGTGGTTAATAAAAATAAATTATTTTAAAATAATTATACCGATTTTCTAAAAAGAAATGTTTACGGAAATTTGCATTTTGCGTAAAGAAGTATTTAAAGGAAATTTTAAATTTTATAAGAATCCCCATTTGCATATAAAGTAGTTTTAAAATGGGTTTATAAGTTAAAAACTTCAAGTTAAAATTTATTCTAAATAAATTTTCCATAACTTTTGTTTCATATAATAAATTTAATAACATGAAATTTAAAAGTTGATGGTTCAATGTAAAGGGTTTAGACTTGGTAAATGCTTTAGAACTTATTTTAATATATGTAACTTATCAAATGATTTCTACCATTTTAATGTAAAAAGATTTGTCAAAATGTAAATTTATGAAATTCGAGTTTAAAAAGGATTGTGCTTACCGAAGTCATGGTGGGTTTGAGTTTTCGTTGACGAATTTGGAATTTAACAAATCATCCTTTGGCTAATAATTTAAGTTGGAATTGTTTGGGAATTATATCACAAAGGGAAGTCGATTTGATTATGAAATCTATTTGGGAAAAGAAACGACGAGACATGGATTTGGGATTGGATTGGATTAATATTTTGGATAAAACAATAATTTCACAAAAGCAAATTTTCGCATTACTTGGTTTTGTAAACATTCTTTTATAAAATAATTTTGATCACTTTAACTATTTAAATTTTATAACAGATTTCAACTATATATATATATATTATTTTTAATTTGATACACACATTCTATTTTTCAAAACTTATCTTTTCTAAATATATTTTAAGTAAATTCTAATGTCCGATCCAGTCTAGTGAATCCAAAGGGTGAAACAAAGAATTTCAAGTTATAATGACATTTCATGGAAGTTGAAATTTAAAATCCAATGGTGAATATTGGTTTTGAAATCTTAATTGAACCAATGATAAATTATTCAAGTAATTGATTTTGGGGTAATATTTGAAATAAATTGATTTACGATAATTGAAAATGTGATTTCAAATCTAATGGCCACGGTGTGAAAAATGTAATGTTTGGTTGTTAAAGAGACCGGAGTCGGTAGATGTCATACTTTCTGCCAATACCGATACCACTTTAACAACTGTGTACGCGGTGGAGTTCCAGAAAAGAAGTAGGATGGTATGAAGGCGACTACTGGATTTGAAGAAAAAGAACGTTGATGGATTAGCCTTGACCTTCGGGACATAATTAAAATGACTAAAACATGAGCCATGCCCCGGTTAAGTGAGGTAGCACCTCTGATCGAAAACTCTTCTTCGATACCATCTCTATTACTATGTGACTGATTTGGGGCCCCTTTTTGATTTTGGTAGTGTTGTTCGAGGTGGGCGGTAGTGGCTGCTATGCGTTACCATCGGCCCGGGAGCTGCAATCTGGTAGAATCCTACCGTGGGTATTCCTCGTGTGCCTTGTCTTATTATCCTTATGGAGTCCCCTATGATTTTGATTTGTATCGTACCTATGAAGTGCCCTCTAATGCCATCCGTGTTAGGTTGGGTTTACAGTACTGTATAAACTACAGTACTATAAACGATGTAAGGGTAAAAATGTAATCCCGCTTACGCTATTTTCATTATATTTACTTTACTGAATAGACATTACAATAATAACATATTATTATATAGATATTAGTTTCCCAAATCCTTAGAGGATGGAAATCCTAGAACATCCTTTAAGTTACTGTACATTTCAGTGGACACTTCATTTGAGTTAATTCACTTATATTAGATTGTTAGTCCTGACTCATGTATTTTATTTGTTTTATTCCTTGCAAAATGCCCGAGTCAGATCGAGTATTTCAGCTTGGAAATATGTCTGTTAGAGCTTGAGATTCGTTGGAGATCCAACCATCCGTCTACTATGTCATATGCAGTTATGCCAATCTCCGCTTACTACTGAATATTAGTATGGTTCTATATTCATCCTTCCGCTGTTTCTGTAATTATTCTGTACTCTGATATTATGTAAATTTAAAGATTTTGTAATATTGTATAAATTTTTACTTCCGTTGTGAGATATTCTGTGTTTTGTGTCTGTGATTCTGTGTTGATTTGTATTTCAACTTCATAAGCAATAACAATCTGTCCTTTTGAACGGTTTGAGTTGATTTAATTACCTGTGAAAACCGGTCAAAAAGCCAGGTCATTACATTTGTGATATCAGAGCTTTGGTTATACAAAGCTTAGCTTATGAAGTTGAGACACTCAGTAGAGATAGGGTAGTAATACCCTAGAATGAGTGAAATCATCTTGGAATCATACCAAGAGAGCGTATTTTGAAAATAAAAATATTTTAAATGAATTTAAGGGATTAAAAAAAAGGTTTTCTATATATGAAAATAATTTAAAATTTAGCCTTCTTTTAAATTCCATCCCTTTGAACTCGTCCCTTTTGTTGAGAACTTCTCTCAGGTTGGATCTTCCAAATTCGAGTCTCGACCTTGCATAGTCCCTTCTTAGAAACTTAGAATTCATCACTTCCTAAGTTCTAAATCTTCCTTAGTTCATTTAACCTATCCTTAGAAAATTCATTCGATTTGGTTCATCCATTCGTTCAGATTCCGGCTTATGTTCGGACCAAGCTCAAGTTGAATTAAATAAGGCATGACAATTTAAATTTGAACAAAATAACTATGCATTAACAATACTTGGTTGCATTGAACAAATTAAAAATCAAATAGAAATGAGTTCTGGATGACTTATAATCTGATATTAAAGGAAATTTCATTAATTGGAATATTTGCGAACTCATAAACTATACTAAAATGAATCATATGACTTTTAAAATTTAACGATGAAAATAAATGATTTGGGGTAATAAAACTCCACAAATATATGTAATACGAGTATTCTTTGAACTAAAATTTCCTTAAACGAAGTATAGAATTTATGGTATTGACTTGCGTAAATATTTCTGTACATTAAAATTTTATAAGCGAGCAAACACTAAACTTATGGGTTGGAAAAACAATAGGTGTTTGGAAAAATATATATAAGGAAAGGTCCTACATAATATATGACAAGAATACCACTTCATACGTCCTTTCCATTGAAAAGTTTTAAATAACATAAATAAATAAATGATTTGTAATCAAATATAACAAATACAACTTGAATAACTAACTAAGTGTTAAACACGTGGTTGCATTCAAAATTGAATTGAAAATGGTATTGAGTTATATGTGAACTTATACCCTGTAACAACCCGGATTTTGAGCCATTTAATTCTGAATATTTGAATTGGTTTTAAATATATTTTTTGAATTATAAAATGGATTTTTATAAGGAATTTTAATTATATTGAATATCGTTTTAACTTAAAAATAGAAATATTGAGTTTAAAATTCAAATTAGATTATTTTGAATCTATATGTATATATTCAGATTAGATATGTATTTTATTTGTCGATTTTGAAATTGATTCGATTTAATTTCCAAACGATATATGATTATAACGAAATTAATTTTATAAAAAACAAGAATAGATAATTATGGCAAGATCTTTAAGACGCAGCCATAATTAATTTTTAGAATTTTACTGTTATTTTTAATTTAGAAAATAAGCATCTTTATATTTGAAGTATTTTACACTCTATATCGACATTTTGGTGTTCCACAAAATAAACTAACTAGTCCATTTTATTATATTGTAAGGATCTTGGCACATTACTTGACACGACGGTATCTTTAGTTTTGTCGGTAGCGGCTTGTACAACAATGAAATATATAACCGTTTGTGTGCAAAGCACGGACCACCCTAGTTACATTGCAAAAGTTGTACACACTGAAATTGTTCATTTACGTTTCAGCAAATTAATCCTTGCAACATCAACTTCAAAAAAAAAGGTTTGATGTAAAGAAATAAATAAAATCAAACAAACTGTTTAGTTTGAATACATCACTATAATGTATTATATCGGAGCGCCTTCGTTAGAACCAACTTAGCAAATACAAAATAGAATCAAACCAGTGCTATCCAAGATTCTTAGAACCCTTGCTTGCCCAACACCGTGCGTCCCAAGCAAATTTCGTGCCGTGCCCCTCAAGCTATTTTATTTCGTGACAGTCACGCCATCTTTATCTCTTTAAATACTGTTCTTGCTTTTTCTTCTTACTCTTTCTTTCCCGACAACCGAATACAAACAAAACAATCGAACAATTCAAAGAGAAGAAAAAAAGTTATAAAATTAAAACCTTAAGTAAATTCATTTCGTTTGATTCTTCAAGTTAGCTGAAGAGTGTACTTCATGCAAATACCCAACACAATGGGTTCGGTGAAAATTTTATTAACTGGATTTTCTGGAGTTCTGGGTATAGTGGACGGTGGCTGTCACTTCCGGAGTCGAGATCTGCTGCGATGACGGTGACTGTAGTCACGGGGTTCATCGCCCAACATCGTTTGGTGGCCGGGATCGCTCTCGAAAATAGCGACGGTTGTGGGGTTTTTGTCGGACCTGTGCTTGACGAGGAGGAGTTGGATTGGAGGGGAAAGAGGACGCGTGGGACTGGGTTTGGCGAGGTGCTAACTGATCGGCCAACGGCGATCTCCTGGTGGTGTGGCATGTACTTGGAGTTAGTAGATTATTAAACTGAGGAAGATGGGATAAATTATAGTTGTAGAGAAGAGAGTGGAATGAGTGTGCTGTTAAAAAAAATAGTGGAGAAATGAACGGTTGAAGAGTGAAGGAGATATAGGCATTTAAGAAGCACGAAAATGGTGCTTGTCAGGGAGTTTAGGAGAGAAAAGGGACTGCCTTGGGCTTTGTGAAGAGCTGCCGCGGGTTATATTTATTGCAGCAAGGAAGAGAATGGTTGGCGAAGTGGAATTCCACTTTAGTGAAGAACTGGTTTGCAAGGAGGTTAACGTTGTGAGGGGTTAATGTTTACTTGCAGCGTGTATTTCAAGGAAGAAGGGTTTATGTTGAACTGTTTTGTGTTATCTGTTACGATGGCCAACCAGAGTTTCTGTGTGAAGAGGGGATGGCATGGCGAGAATAATAGAAGGCATCGGTGAGGTGAGAGGAGATCCATATTCAAAGTGTGGAAGTAGCGGGGTATGGTTGAACAAAATGGAAACTTGGAGAAGAGAAAGCTCGGTTAAAGAGGAATTAGCGGTAGTATGAAGCTATGTAATAGGAGCGGACGAGAAAATGTATTTAGAAGGGAGCAGGTGGTCTCGTTTTGCTGAACAAAGAAGGTAGAGTAATTGATTTAAACTGTGCGTAGGAGATTAGTGGGTAATTACCATATTTACCAGTGTGATTTATAAGCAAATTTGGTATCACAATATACACGGAAGAGGAAGTCGGCAATTTCATTTTGCCTGGGAAGTAGTAGTTTATAGGAAATGTTGTTTTGGTGGTACACGGTTGGATACTATGATATTTGCATCAACTGCAAACCAAATTGGAATGAAGGAGAAAAGGGTGAGAGGGATTTAAACGTTGACCGTTGTTTTATGGGATTGAAAATTAGAATAATGCTTTAACGTTGGTAAGAAGAAGAGTTGTACGAAGGGTTAAGGAGCCTAAAGCGCGATTAGCCAAAAGGTTAGCTAACACTAACAAATGTTATTAAGGTTTATATTTTAAAATTAGTCAATATTGATGATTAAGTAAATTAAATCATTTTTTTAAATTGGAATAAACCTTTTAACAAGCAAATTTGTTTCATACGTTAACATAATTACGTGAAACTAATCACGTGGAACCATAACAACGAGATTGACTTTGTGAAACTGAGGTGGTCAAGAACAGAGCTAATGGAATTTCGTAGAGGAAAAAAAATCGAACACTGTTTGATTTTTACGAAAATAAAAGTAGAATCATCAACTACAAACAAGGTGAGTAAACTCACTAAACAAGTTTTAAATTTATTTATAGTAATTTTATACTGTGCAATGGTTGATTGATTGAATAGTTGATAAAATTGGTTGAAATGGTTGATATGATTACATCATTGATCGATTATCAGTTATGATATTTCATATTGATGTGAAATAATATGATTGATGCTGATTAACATCTTGGATGCAGGGAAACAGGTTGGAGGAATCCAACTAAATTCCTCAACATTAATTTTACAGTTTTTATTTGATTATGATATATGATGTGTTATATAATCCATGATTGGATATGTTGTGTTTGATTTCCCCTAGCCCTGGAAACTTGGTATTTTAGATACCGTAAAACATTTTCGAATATGGAAAAGGAAATTGGGATTTAAAAATGGAATTTATTTCCAATATAGAAATTAAATTTCGAATAGAGTGGAAAATAGAAAACTGTTACAGTGGATAAATCAAGAAGTTGTTTATAAACAAGAATATAGATTAAGTGAATAACTTATCATTGTATAAATTGTAATATAAATTCAAAATTTGAATTTATATGAAATAGTGGAAATCAGTTTTGAAAGCAATATTTGAAATGAGATTTGAACTTAGCAAATTATGAAGGAAATTATAAATGAGATTTTAAATGATTGCAATAAAAATGAGATTTGTAGGAAAATTTTGAATAGAAGTTATAAGTAGAATTTGGGTTTACAATATTATTTTTAAGTATGAAATCAAACTGATTTGATTGTATATAAAGAAATATATTCACAATTAAGGTGAATAATTGTTTAAAGGAAATATTTGGCAAAAGAAATATCTCTAAAGGAATTTTAGTCTTGAAATATGAATCCAAATTGGAATTTGATTGAAAAAGGTAAATGGATGATCGTTTAGAAGGAAACGGTGAGTTTTATTCCAAAATGAGAAATATAAAATAAATTATGTTTTGTAGAGTGAAATGGTTATAAAGGAATTTTGTTAAGGATTTAGGAAAGTTAAATTAAAAAGTAAATTTGGATTTTGAATTAACCTGAAATGGTAGATAAACTCCGAAGTTCGGAATATAATCAAATATAGATTATTCAAGAGAGAGTTATTTATTGGAATTCCATTATATCGAATTTAGGGAAGTAGTTATTTTACTTTCCGTTTTGAATCAAATCTATTTATTTATTTATTTATTTCCTGATTAATTGAATTAATAAGTACAAGTTATATTTTTATATACCAATTATTTGGGAACAATGATTATAACGCATCTAAACAGCGATTATGGTGCTACTGTTATCATAAATGTTTTATAAATCTAAACAACAATTTTTGTGCTGTCATTATAACAAATGTTTTTATAAATCTAAGCAGCGATTATAACGCTACCATTGTAATCAATGTTTGTAAATCTAGACCTTGATTTTAACGCTGCCATTATACTTAATGTTTTACAAATCAAATATTTGGAAACATCGATTATAACGCTACCGTTATAATCAATATTTTTCCATAAAAGAAGTGGATTCTTAGATTGAATCCGAGAGTTGCGTAAGCGAGGTTTTGATTGAAGTTGTGAGCTTTTACTATTTCAAAGTCGAGAAAGTTGTTTAATTAAGGTCTGAGAGGTAATTATACCCCAACTTGATTGACTTCATGATTGATGGGGGAATGGTTAAGGTTCGATAGTGAAAATTGGTTAGCAATATGGTTAGTTAATAAATGATTAATGGTTTGAGTTATAATAACGATGTTTTATAACATCGCGTTAATTTAAAGGATTTGAAATGTTTTTTTTCAAATAAAATGAGATATTTTCTACGCATAGAAAATGAAATGAATTGGTCAACGAGGAATTAATAAAGGGGATATGGAAACATGTTCCAATATTAAAAAGGTATATTTTCTGAATATAGAAAATGAGGATTTGGAAATATTTAGAAATATTTTCTAACTGGAATAAGAGATATTTTCTCGAATAAATAAATTAGGAAATTGGCAATGTTTTTTTTCCAAGAATAAAAAGAGAAAATAGAGCTTTGAAAGGATACGAAAGATGGGAAATGGGAATTGAAAATGATAAGATAATAAGGAACTAATTTAAAAGGGAGCCAGTGTTGTTTGATGGTTGATCGTTAAAATTTCCATTTGGAAATAGGATCGTTGGTTGTATGGATGTTTTCTTTGATACTTAAGTCACCGGCTATCAAAATTTGATTTATTTTATACCTTCGTTGTCATTACGGAGAGACCGGGATCAGATTTATTATCTGAAAACCACTCCATATGGGCATAAGCATTACGGATCAACTTATGCTGAAGAAAATTGAAGACGGAGTAAAGTGCAAGGGCTGTTATGTTAATCCTAGGTAGAAATTGCCCAAGATGGATTAATAGAATGGTACCTTCGGTTTGTCCAGTCCCAAGACAACATATATGGATGGTTCTGACAAGGTGGCAAGATGTTCTAGAAGGAAATCATGACCTCAAGCCTCATTATTCAGGAAATGACAAAAATCGGGCAGGCAGCATGGCCGTATGGGTCATTCCTATTAGGGATATTATCACCTGATTTAGAGAAATTTTATTTACATCTTATTCTATTCGCTGCTGTGTGCTTCGGTAATGGTGGCTGATCACAACCATTGGTGATAATATGCTCGATACACTCAAGTTAAAAGAGTGGTCAGCCATGTGTGGTGTAACACCCCGTGTATTCTATAACAGTGAGATTCACAAATTAAAGTATAATTAATTTGAAATCAAAGAATTAAGGGAAACGGGTTACGCCATTGCATTCGCCTCGAAATTCTGCTTAAGATAGAGTCCGAGTTTACGCAAAACGGATAACGTGTGAAGAAGATATCTTTAATTTAAATATCGCAGCAAAACATGAAAAAAAGAAGAAGAATGGGAAACGAATAATGTTTAGCATTGTTCTAGGGTTTGTAAGCAAAAGACTTAGTAGCTCATTTGGTTGGAACACATGACTTGCATACAAGAGGTACAGAGTTCGATCCCCGCCAGCGCCCTATTTTTGTTTTAGGGGAATGGCTTAAAATAGCCTAGTGTGAACGCAGTTCAAAAAGTGGTTTAGTGTGAAAATGGGTAATTGGGAAGATAGAGAAAAAAATTGAATATATATATAATATATATATACATATACGCATATATATATATATATATATATATATATATATATATATATATATATGTGTGTGTGACGTGTACGCATCATGTAGCGTACGTTGCGCATTTTTGGTTGTCAAGGATGGTTTTTTTTTTTGGCCTTCTCCAATTTTTAATTATGACAAATTAAAGGTAAGAAAATATTTATTCATATATAAATAAATATTAATATATGGGTAATTAATACGGTAAAGGGGAAAATGTATCTATTAAATACGTATTTACGTTTGAATTGGTGAACATTTAACACGCTGAGTCATTTCTGACTCATCGCTGAGTCAATGCTGAGTCATTTCTGACTCATGGCTGAGTCAATAGGATAACTCTATCCTGACTGAACGGCTATTGTTGAATCAAGCTCCATCGATGGTCTAAAACAACTCACAAACATTATAAAAAGGACCTAAGACCTAGCCTAAATCATACTATTTCATTTTAGCCTCAGGCCGCCGCCATTAAACCTAGAGCTCTGAATTAAAAATATAAAGAATAAAATTATAGAAGATGGAGGACGATTCTTGAAGGCTACAACTAGAAGCTACAACAACTACGACGCTTTAGACAACGAATTCGAGACTAATTGATTTGGGATTTTTAATTGCTTCATATTGTAAGTTCTATGTTACTTTTTAGGCAAAAACGATAAAACAATATGGACATGCGATGAATTGAAACCGAATTTATGAACTATTGCTAATCCATTGTTTATATTATTTATCGTTGAATTATAATTTGGGGATATTGCTATGGCAACATTGCAAGTTAAACTTGTCATGATTTTGATGTTGTTATGAATCACTTGGGCTTAATTGTTTGGCAAGTTGGACTAATACATGTCCATGAAATCGCTATGTTTATTGAAATATTTATGTTGATTAAACCATGCCTATGATGCTAATTAGACCATGGCTATGAATATTGATGGAATTATGCCTGTGGTGTTATTATACCCATCATGATTTATGAAAAATAGGGTATTGCTAGGCTATGATGAAAAGTTGAAATTGTTATAATGTTAGATATGTTAAAAACGCTAAGTTGGAATCATTATGTCTATCAGGTTAATTATGTTAAAAACGCTAAATTGTAATCATTATGTCTATCATGTTAATTATGTTAAAAACGCTAAATTGGAATCATTATGTCTATCATGTTAATTATGTTAAAAACGCTAAATTGGGATCATTATGTCTATCATGTTAGTTGAGAATCATTATGTTAATAATGCTAAGTTGGAACCATTATGTTTATATTATTAGATGAGAATCATTATGATAAATTGGAATTATTATGTCTATGAGAATCATTATGTTAAAAATGCTAAATTGGAATCCACTATGCCCATTAGGATTACTATGCCTTTAATGTTTCATGTTTATAATAAAATTTTTATGATGCCGCAATGATTATTATGCCTATGATGCAAAGTTGAAAACATCATGTTAAATTAAGTTGGAATCATCACTATGCCAAGTTATCACCATACTAGTATTGCAACTATGTGATATGTTATAGCCTGTTTATTATGCAAGTAATGTTATAACTGTCACATATGCCTATCACATGTTTGGTATTATTCCCCTTTATCTCTTGAACTGTTTATACTTGTGAACGAAGTGCGTTTATATACGTTGGGGATACGATTGGGTAGAATAGGCAAAACTTGAATTAATTATAAGCATAAACTATGAAATTTGGCATAAGTAGAACATGAAATATGGCACGAAAAACTTGACTTGAACATGCCATAACTTGACTTTAAACATGCCTTAGTTGGGCACGAAGTTGACATATGAACATGATATCAAAATTCTGATAAGAACATGGGCATGACTTTAGAAAACAAGAAAGTGGCCAACTCGAGGTTGGGTTGAGTTTGTAGTGTAAATCTGCCCGGAACCGCCCGGCAAATCTAGTTGCTACAAACAATAGGATCCAATGTGGGTAGTTGGTCACATCGCGCTTGAAACCCGAGGTTGGGTTGAGTTCGTAGTGTAAACCTGCCCGGAACCGCCTGGCAAATCCAGTGGCTACGAACAACAGGATCCAATGTGAGTGGTTCGGTGCATTAACGAATCAATTAATGCCAAGTAGGGTTAAGCCATGAACATGAAAAAGACAACTTAACCAACTTGAACACGATTTGAAGGGCTAAGTCATGAACTTGAAAACGACGACACTTAGCCAACTTGACATGACACGTAGGCGGGTTAAGTCGCGAACTGAAATGACATGCTTAAACATCTTGACATGACTAGACTAGAAAAGGATTGAGTCACGAATTACATGACTTAATCTGTTAGGCGGGTTGGATCACGAATTACATGACCTAATCTATTAGGCGAAACCCTAGACACGACCCCTTTCAGCAGTAACCCTCTAGATGTATCAAGGTACCCTGGGGCTAGGCCGGGTGGGGGCACGATTACTGGGCTGATTGTAAGAGGTGAACGGCGGCAGTGGGGTACGCCAGTGTAGGTTCGGCGGACTACGATCGTGCACGTATCCGGGGCAGACACTGGGTATCCGTAGATTTATCTGTGCATCTTGAATCGTGTCAGGGGTTGACACCTTAGGGTTGATACACCCGAAGGTGGACCCAGCACAGGTAACTACATTCGTGATTAGCCGTATGACACAGACACTTGACGAGCTAGAACTTGTAGGGAGCCGATCGACTAGATAATCGCTCCGTAGGACCCCGTACTTGGGTCAGACCCGGTTTCAGGGTCATTTCATGATAGTGGGCCGTGGGATTTATTTCGTGATTAACTTGTGACACGGGCTTAGTATACTAGTGAAGTCGATGCAACGGATCTCGAACATGTGATGCTTTACTTGACTTGTCTTGACTTATCCTGATCACCTTAGTCTATCTTGTTCACCTTGACACTATTCTTAAGTCTAGTTCCAGTTCATACATGACAGGTTGTTTTAACCGTTTTTACACTGAAAGTCACTAGAACTTACTCAGTCTTTATGACTGACCCTTTTCCTTTCGCCTCTTTTTCTTTCGTTCCCCCCCTCCAGGTTCTCAGGGAGGAATAACTAGCTCTTAGCTTGGATATCACTTGCTTTGGCTAAGCATATACGGTTTGCTATGGCTGCTTCTTTTGACTGCACTTGGGGAATAAGCTGTTTTACTGTTTTTAAATTACTGCTTCTTTGGCTATTATTACAAGACAGTTGTAATGAGTTTACTTGAAATGTTTGTAAAAGACATGGTTTAATTTGGAATGAAATGAAGTTCTGTTTTGCTCAGAAATTCTTCCGCTGTTTACTTAATTATTTATTTATGTTCTGTCTTGTGATAATTCTGTGATGTTATCTCGATAATACCTCTCCAAAACTAGGGCATTCCCTTTGTGAGTGACCCTAGCGGAGGTGGGGTGTTACACTTGGTATCAGAGCAGAAGGTTACCAAGACTGGGCAAAAGTTTTGAAAACCTTTTGAATTTTTTTTCAAAACCATTTACAAAGAAGCATTTTCCAAGAAAAAGTTTTTAAAGGCTATTCCCCAAAAAGCCATTAGCACTATCCTTTGTTTCCTTGTTTGAATCTCTTTCCCTTTCTTTTCTCCATCTGTAGTCACTGTAGCTTTACCTGCGGCTAATCTTCTTTCTAGCTTCGTAGGGGGTTTTCCCGTATGATGGAGATAGTTTTCGTGAGGCTTGTTAACATGTTATATAGGATAGGTATGAGTGATAAGGATAAAGATAAGGCGGATGAGTCTTCCGGAGTGATTGAGCCAAGCATCCTTGAAGGCGTAAAAGTGGAAACATTGAGGCGAGTTCTGATTCGTGTCTTAGGAACGGAGATCTAGGAGCTAAGGAATCAAGAAGTCAAGCTAGTTAAAATACAGTAGGGTGAAGCCCTAGAAGACGCAACTTGGGAAATTTAAGAAAAGCTAAGCGCGCTATACCCATTTCTTTTTAGGGTACATTCTAGATCTATTTTTCCTATAGGTTTACATACATTTCTCTTACTATCCATGTTTGTTTTGTTATCTCTTTGATCCTATCTTGAGAACCATAGGTAGAATCTTTTTGGATGTAAACATGTAATTGAAACATGTTATGATTGCGAAATGGTTGCAAGTGGTCGCAAGTGGTTGCTCGTGGATGCATGAATACACATTAGGCACTAGATCGGCTCAGGCACATTTACATATTGCATATGCATGAGTGTTTATTTTGGAAACTTGGTTGTGCTATCATTTGGTTGTTGCATATGATTGAATGTTTGAGCACTCATGTAGAAATTGTGAATTATAGTAGGAAAAATTTGCATACATATTGGATTCATTTCACTAAACATATTTTGCATTTAGAAGATCAATCAGGCCTGATCATTAGCTAAGGAACATATACACACACTTCGCATATGATCATAAAGCATTAGAAGTCTTTTAAGGACAATGGATACTCGTGTTTGATGGATGAGCAGATGGATGTTTGGATGTTAGGATATACATTCCTCCTAACTTGAAGATTTCGGGGACGAAATCCTTTTAAGTGGGGGAGAATGTAACACCCCGTGTATTCTATAACAGTGAGATTCACAAATTAAAGTATAATTAATTTGAAATCAAAGAATTAAGGGAAACGGGTTACGCCATTGCATTCGCCTCGAAATTCTGCTTAAGATAGAGTCCGAGTTTACGCAAAACGGATAACGTGTGAAGAAGATATCTTTAATTTAAATATCGCAGCAAAACATGAAAAAAAAAAGAAGAATGGGAAACGAATAATGTTTAGCATTGTTCTAGGGTTTTTAAGCAAAAGACTTAGTAGCTCATTTGGTTGGAACACATGACTTGCATACAAGAGGTACAGAGTTCGATCCCCGCCAGCGTCCTATTTTTGTTTTAGGGGAATGGCTTAAAATAGCCTAGTGTGAACGCAGTTCAAAAAGTGGTTTAGTGTGAAAATGGGTAATTGGGAAGATAGAGAAAAAAATGAATATATATAATATATATATACATATACGCATATATATATATATATATATATATATATATATATATATATATATATATATATATATATGACGTGTACGCATCATGTAGCGTACGTTGCGCATTTTTGGTTGTCAAGGATGGTTTTTTTTTTGGCCTTCTCCAATTTTTAATTATGACAAATTAAAGGTAAGAAAATATTTATTCATATATAAATAAATATTTATATATGGGTAATTAATACGGTAAAGGGGAAAATGTATCTATTAAATACGTATTTACGTTTGAATTGGTGAACATTTAATACGCTGAGTCATTTCTGACTCATCGCTGAGTCAATGCTGAGTCATTTTTGACTCATGGCTGAGTCAATAGGATAACTCTATCCTGACTGAACGGCTATTGTTGAATCAAGCTCCATCGACGGTCTAAAACAACTCACAAACATTATAAAAAGGACCTAAGACCTAGCCTAAATCATACTATTTCATTTTAGCCTCAGGCCGCCGCCATTAAACCTAGAGCTCTGAATTAAAAATATAAAGAATAAAACTATAGAAGATGGAGGACGATTCTTGAAGGCTACAACAAGAAGCTACAACAACTACGACGCTTTAGACAACGAATTCGAGACTAATTGATTTGGGATTTTTAATTGCTTCATATTGTAAGTTCTATGTTACTTTTTACGCAAAAACGCTAAAACAATATGGACATGCGATGAATTGAAACTGAGTTTATGAACTATTGCTAATCCATTGTTTATATTATTTATCGTTGAATTATAATTTAGGGATATTGCTATGGCAACGTTGCAAGTTAAACTTGTCATGATTTTGATGTTGTTATGAATCACTTGGGCTTAATTGTTTGGCAAGTTGGACTAATACATGTCCATGAAATCGCTATGTTTATTGAAATATTTATGTTGATTAAACCATGCCTATGATGCTAATTAGACCATGGCTATGAATATTGATGGAATTATGCCTGTGGTGTTATTATACCCATCATGATTTATGAAAAATAGGGTATTGCTAGGCTATGATGAAAAGTTGAAATTGTTATAATGTTAGATATGTTAAAAACGCTAAGTTGGAATCATTATGTCTATCAGGTTAATTATGTTAAAAACGCTAAATTGGAATCATTATGTCTATCATGTTAATTATGTTAAAAACGCTAAATTGGAATCATTATGTCTATCATGTTAATTATGTTAAAAACGCTAAATTGGGATCATTATGTCTATCATGTTAGTTAAGAATCATTATGTTAATAATGCTAAGTTGGAACCATTATGTTTATAATATTAGATGAGAATCATTATGATAAATTGGAATTATTATGTCTATGAGAATCATTATGTTAAAAATGCTAAATTGGAATCCACTATGCCCATTAGGATTACTATGCCTTTAATGTTTCATGTTTATAATAAAATTTTTATGATGCCGCAATGATTATTATGCCTATGATGCAAAGTTGAAAACATCATGTTAAATTAAGTTGGAATCATCACTATGCCAAGTTATCACCATACTAGTATTGCAACTATGTGATATGTTATAGCCTGTTTATTATGCAAGTAATGTTATAACTGTCACATATGCCTATCACATGTTTGGTATTATTCCCCTTTATCTCTTGAACTGTTTATACTTGTGAACGAAGTACGTTTATATACGTTGGGGATACGATTGGGTAGAATAGGCAAAACTTGAATTAATTATAAGCATAAACTATGAAATTTGGCATAAGTAGAACATGAAATAAGGCACGAAAAACTTGACTTGAACATGCCATAACTTGACTTTAAACATGCCTTAGTTGGGCACGAAGTTGACATATGAACATGATATCAAAATTCTGATAAGAACATGGGCATGACTTTAGAAAACAAGAAAGTGGCCAACTCGAGGTTGGGTTGAGTTTGTAGTGTAAATCTGCCCGGAACCGCCCGGCAAATCCAGTTGCTACAAACAATAGGATCCAATGTGGGTAGTTGGTCACATCGCGCTTGAAACCCGAGGTTGGGTTGAGTTCGTAGTGTAAACCTGCCTGGAACCGCCCGGCAAATCCAGTGGCTACGGACAACAGGATCCAATGTGAGTGGTTCGGTGCATTAACGAATCAATTAATGCCAAGTAGGGTTAAGTCATGAACATGAAAAAGACAACTTAACCAACTTGAACACGATTTGAAGGGCTAAGTCATGAACTTGAAAACGATGACACTTAGCCAACTTGACATGACACGTAGGCGGGTTAAGTCGCGAACTGAAATGACATGCTTAAACATCTTGACATGACTAGACTAGAAAAGGATTGAGTCACGAATTACATGACTTAATCTGTTAGGCGGGTTGGATCACGAATTACATGACCTAATCTATTAGGCGAAACCCTAGACACGACCCCTTTCAGCAGTAACCCTCTAGATGTATCAAGGTACCCTGGGGCTAGGCCGGGTGGGGGCACGATTACTGGGCTGATTGTAAGAGGTGAACGGCGGCAGTGGGGTACGCCAGTGTAGGTTCGGCGGACTAAGATCGTGCACGTATCCGGGGCAGACACTGGGTATCCGTAGATTTATCTGTGCATCTTGAATCGTGTCAGGGGTTGACACCTTAGGGCCGATACACCCGAAGGTGGACCCAGCACAGGTAACTACATTCGTGATTAGCCGTATGACACGGACACTTGACGAGCTAGAACTTGTAGGGAGCCGATCGACTAGATAATCGCTCCGTAGGACCCCGTACTTGGGTCAGACCCCGTTTCAGGGTCATTTCATGATAGTGGGCCATGGGATTTATTTCGTGATTAACTTGTGACACGGGCTTAGTATACTAGTGAAGTCGATGCAACGGATCTCGAACATGTGATGCTTTACTTGACTTGTCTTGACTTATCCTGATCACCTTAGTCTATCTTGTTCACCTTGACACTATTCTTAAGTCTAGTTCCAGTTCATACATGACAGGTTGTTTTAACCGTTTTTACACTGAAAGTCACTAGAACTTACTCAGTCTTTATGACTGACCCTTTTCCTTTCGCCTCTTTTTCTTTCGTTCCCCCCCAGGTTCTCAGGGAAGAATAACTAGCTCTTAGCTTGGATATCACTTGCTTTGGCTCAGCATGTACGGTTTGTTATGGCTGCTTCTTTTGACTGCACTTGGGGAATAAGCTGTTTTTACTGTTTTTAAATTACTGCTTCTTTGGCTATTATTACAAGACAGTTGTAATGAGTTTACTTGAAATGTTTGTAAAAGACATGGTTTAATTTGGAATGAAATGAAGTTCTGTTTTGCTCAGAAATTCTTCCGCTGTTTACTTAATTATTTATTTATGTTCTGTCTTGTGATAATTTTGTGATGTTATCTCGATAATACCTCTCCAAAACTAGGGCATTCCCTTTGTGAGTGACCCTAGCGGAGGTGGGGTGTTACATGTGGGCAGGGTTGCAAGACATTCTTGTTGAACCCAGTGTATTCCCCTTTAGAGATACACTTTCGGATGGTGGTTCCATACCTTGTCATGATGGAAATCCAATCTCCAATAAGCACCCTATGGTTTTTGGTTTTATATTATATATGGAGCGTGAGATGTAAGCGTTCCGCTAGATTCTATTTATTTGATGTAAACACTATTGTAATATCACTGGATTTGATATTAAAAATATATTTTTGGTTATCGTAAGGTAAAAACCATCCGTGTTTATGTGTGGATCAGTCTTACGATTATCATTTCTTTCAAAAGGATTTTGAAAGTTAAACAAACGGTTGGAGTTTACTCATACCAGTCCCATGACTGACCCAAAGTTTATTTTGTTTTGTTTTCCCTAAACTCTTGGGTGCCCAAATTTGTACGGGCAGTCAAGTAGTCGGGATTTTAAAGATTCGCTTGGAGGAGCTGAAAGCAGGAGGCTTCACCAATTAGCTATAGACTATCATTTTTTCCGCTATGTACTATGTTGTGTTTGGAAATAGGTGTTTATAACTGTTCTAGGAATAACTGTCGTGCTCTGATGATGGCATGTTCATACAATTACCGATTTGTATTTCAAAAGTTATGTTATTTAATATATTTTATTCGTTCCGCTGTGAGATTTGTGTTCTTCGTTTTCTTCTATTCTAATATTTCTTTCTATTTCTCATCCTCTAACTTCTTTTTAATAATGATTCGTATTTCTGTGCACTTTGGGTTGGACGCATGTGGTTATTAGTCGACTCAAAGAGTACGGAAATTCGGGCCATTACAAGTGGTATCAGAGCTGAAGGCTGAGTAGAAACCTTGGCTCTATGGCGTAATTCAATAGAGATGGGGTTAGTAATACCCTAGATTGAATTTAGTGTGTATGAGCGCGTATTTCTAGATTCGATATGAAATTGTTTTATATTGTGTTGACTGGTTTGTTGAGTGTTTTATGAATTCTGGTCGATAAAGAATGTACAACTGTATCGGTAGGTGTTTCTAAACTCTCGAACAAAACAAATCGATACAGTATTGTTTTAAAATGGGTAAATGAAATAATTTTGCCCAAAAAATTATTTTGATATAAAAGGAATAATTTATGAATTATTATATATGAATGTGTTGATTGTTATTACAATCAAATGGAATTATGAAATATTGAAATGGGTATATAATTTGTATACGGATAATGTATACAAATGAGATAAACCAAGATTAAGTTCAAACCAGAATTGGAATTTAAATTCCAGGTGTTTAGAAAGTATTTTCTAAAATATTATAAAGTAATATAACGTTACTTTAAAGTATTTTTGAATAAGAATGGTTTAAATGGATTTTTAAAGGGGATTAAGCACTGAAATCACTTCAAAGGCGAGAAAATAATTCTGATAATGGATCGCGACATTATCGGTATTCATCTTCAAGTTTCTGAGTGACGGATTGCTACCATAGTAATTTGAGAATGAATTTTTTTTTGAAAAGGACAAGGTGATTTAGAAATTCAAATGTTTTGAATTGAGTTGATTACATATATATGTTTATAAATATATATGGTTTCAAACCAATTTGAAATAAAACCCGGAAATTTGAATTCTGGAATTAAAATTTGATTTATATAAGTTGAATAGATTGAAATTGTAAAAAAAAATGTATCAAATAAATTGAAATTTAAGTTGAACAAAATTGGATTAGATTAGAAATAATTTCAAACAAAATTCAATAAAGAGAAATGTTGGGATTGGGATCATTAATATGAATTCGACTTATGAATAAGCAAGTTGAATATATATTGGATGTTGTTAATTGAAATTGAATTGTGACAAATTTGGATTCAAGTATAATAATTGGATTGACTTAAATAGAAATCAGAATTGAATTGATAGAATGGAAGTGAACTAATCAGAAGTTGATTAGAGAATTAAAAACTGGAAGTTGGATTGATTTGAAACCAACTGGAAATGGATATATGTATGTTGAGCAAATATTGAATGAAAGCAAATGCAAGAGATAGAATTATGCCTAAGGTACATGTTTACAATATTACTTGGGTTTGATGGTTTTATGAGCCTATGGGGCAAGCCGCTTGGCTTTTCGATTTTCTTTTTAATTGGAGAAGGCCTAAAAAGGCGAGTTGTGATTGTACCAATTGAGCCGTGCAAAGGAGATGTTGGCGAAAATTTTCGAAAATTTAAAGATTTAGAAAATTTCAAGAAATTTTTGATAATTTAAAATCGAGTTGTTAATGGTAATCGAAATAAGAAAAACAGAATTGGTTAATAAAATTTCAAGTGGAATATTGAAATTGATAAGTGAATTTAAATTCAATTGGAATGGGTGTGGATATGCAGAAGAGGATATGGATTGAAGAAAAGAATGTGATGATGGATTGTCCAAAAATGGTGGATATATCATTTGGAAAAGATCATGAATGGTCTAGTATTAATATGAGAATTCGAAGGTCGGATAAGAACTGGGTTATGAAGATTTGGAATATAAGTTTTCAACTAAGTAGGTTATGAAGAGTTAAAGTAATAGCATTTTTACTGCTTAGCAATTTCGAGGACGAAATTATTTTAAGGGGGAAGGAATGTAACGACCCAGATTTTGAGCCATTTAATTTTGAATATTTAAATTGGTTTTAAATATTTTATTTGAATTATAAAACGGAATTTTATAAGGAATTTTAATTATATTGAATATCGTTTTAACTTAAAAATAGAAATTTTGAGTTTAAAATTCAAATTAGATTATTTTGAAGCTATATGTATATATTCGGTTTAGATATGTATTTTACTTGTCGATTTTGAAATTGATTCGATTTAATTTCCAAACGATATATGATTATAACGAAATTAATTTTATAAAAATAGGAATAGATAATTATGGCAAGATCTTTGAGACGCAGCCATAATTAAATTTTAGAATTTTACTGTTCTTTTTAATTTAGAAAATAAGCATCTTTATATTTGAAGTATTTTACACCCTATATCGACATTTTGGTGTTCCACAAAATAAACTAACTAGTCTATTTTATTATATTGTAAGGATCTTGGCACATTACTTGACACGACGGTATCTTTAGTTTTGTCGATAGCGGCTTGCACAACAATGAAGTATATAACCGTCTGTGTGCGTAGCACGGACCACTCTAGTTACATTGCAAAAGTTGTACACACTGAAATTGTTCATTTACGTTTCAGCAAATTAATCCTTGCTACATCAACTTCCAAAAAAAAAAGTTTGATGTAAAGAAATAAATAAAATCAAACAAATTGTTTAGTTCGAATATATCACTATAATGTATTATATTAGAGCGCCTTCGTTAGAACCAACATAGCAAATACAAAATAGAATCAAACCAGTGCTATCCAAAAAATTTAGAAGCCTTGCTTGCTAAGCACCGTGCGTCCCAAGCAAATTTCGTGCCATGCCCCTCAAGCTATTTATTTCGTGATAATCACGCCATCTTTATCTCTTTAAATACTATTCTTGCTTCTTCTTCTTACTCTTTCTTTCCAGACCACCGAATACAAACAAAACAATAGAACAATTCAAAGAGAAGATTTTTTTTATAAAATCAAAACCTTAAATAAATTCATTTCGTTTGATTCTTCAAGTTAGCTGAAGAGTGTACTTCATGCAAATAACCAACACATTGGGTTCGGCGAAAATTGTATTGACTGAATTTTCATACAGTAGAGTTCTGGGTATAGTGGATGGTGGTTGTCACTTCCGGAGTCGAGATCTGCTGCAATGACGATGACTGTAGTCAGGGGGTTCATCGCCCAACATTGTTTGGTGGCCGGGATCGCTCTTGAAAATAGCGACGGTTGTGGGGTTTTTTGTCGGGCCTGTGCTTGACGATGAGGAGTTGGATTGGAGGGGAAAGAGGACGCGTGGGACCGGGTTTGGCGAGGTGCTAACTGATCGGCTAACGACGATCTCGTGGTGGTGTGGCATGGACTTGGAGTTAGTAGATTATTAAACTGAGGAAGATGGGATAAATTGATAGTTGTAGAGAAGAGAGTGGAATGAGTGTACTGTTAAAAAATATAGTGGAGGAATGAACGGTTGAAGAGTGAAGGAGATATATGCATTTAAGAAGCACGGAAATGGTGCTTGTCAGGGAGTTTAGGAGAGAAAAGGGACTGCCTTGGGCTTTGTGAAGAGCTGCCGCAGGTTATATTTATTTCAGCAAGGAGGATGATGGTTGGCGAAGTGGATTTCCACTTTAGTGAAGAACTAGTGTGCAAGTAGGTTAACGTTGTGAGGGGTTTGTAATGACCCGAAAATCCGGTCCAATTTGAGCTGACCAAATAACACAAGTCCAACCCCAAATTGCACTGGAAATTCAAGAAATTAATAGAAAGAAGATAGAGGGTGAGGATAGATAAGATAGAACTATTAGAATAGAAGAAGAAGAACATCATCATCAGAGTAAACACGAATGTCACAGCGGAACGAATAAAATATAACATAACTTTTGAAATACAAACAGTATATGTATACAATAACATTTCAGAGTACAACACTTACAACAACAGCGGAAATAATAATAGCTATAGAATCTTGATGCCTCCTGCTCCAAGCTCTCCAAGTGTATCTGTAAAATCTTGAACTACTTGACTGCCCATACAAATTTAGGCACCCAAGAGTTTAGGTAGAACAAAACAAAGTAAACTCCGGGTCAGTCAAGGGACTGGTACGAGTAAAACAGTTTAAAACAATTTGAAAAAGTAAACGATATCTCATAAGACCACGCCGTATAACGGAACGGGTTTTTCCCTTATGAGAATCCAAAATATCTTTATATCAAAAATCTTTTGATATCATAATAATGTCCATCAACCACAATATAATAATCGTCTAGCAGAAACGCTTTCATCTCACGTTCTACATATATAGTATACAATCAAAACCGCAAGCACGTATTGGGTAATGGATTTCCAACTATGACAAGGTATGGAACCACCTTCCTATCAGTGTACTCTAGGAACGATACACTGGAGTTCAACAAGAACATCTTGCAACTCAGCCACACATGACCGACCACTCATTTCGCTTGAGTGTATCGAATGTATATCACCAACGGTTGGGATCAGCAACCGTTTCCCATATATATATGAGACAGCATTGATAGATTAAAGAAGCAAATGAATATTCTCTAGATAGGTGATTATACACCCTACTTTGTAGCGACCGACTTAGCCATGCTGCCTGCCCGATTTTTGTCATTTACCGGATGTTGAGGCCAGAGGCTACGACTACTTCCCATTCATTTATAACACGATCACTTTGAATGCCACATTATCAAATCCGTTAATCATTAATTGGTTTACACAAATATTCTGGATGTTATGCTAAGGGAATAAATCCGTTGCAACCATATATATTTATATAGACCAATCCATTCGATCATTGGAAATACTTTGTCAGACATTCGTCCATTTACGTTCGTTCTGGGACGGAACGAAACCGAAGGCACTATTCAGTACATCCATTCTAGGTAATCTCTACCTAGGACTTATACAACAGCCCTTGCACTTTACTCTGTCTTCAATTTTCTTTGGCATATTCGCAACGCTTATGCCAATACAGAGTGGTTCTTTGGATAAGAATCCAACCGGTCTCTCCATATTAACAACGTTAAAATGGTCAAAACTTTGATAGTCTGTGATTTAACTATCAAATGAAAACATGTCGGTGTTCACACAACGATCTAAATTTCCAAATGGAATTATCGATCAAATCAAACAACAAATATATATATATATATATTCATATTTCCTTATTTTCTATGATTAGAAAATATACGTTATTAACACTGGAAAACATTTCCATAGCTTATTCACGTATCACTATTCTTCCACAACCATCAGTCCCTAACTGTAAACTAGTAAGAGAACAATTCTCTAAGTATAAACCCCGAAGGCCGAAACTAACATCAGATCCACATTCAGAAAACGATTCAACTTACTAATCTCTAGTCAGTTTCTAATCTTGCTCAACTCTATTTCTTTAACTCTATTCGATTAACTCTAACTGATTAACTCAAATTCGAATAACCTATAGTCGATTTACTCCATTAAATAACGTTTATCCATTTATAAAGATTTACTTTTAATAACGGTTCTTCACTTTAAAAATGTCCTTTTTATAACGTTTCTCCACTTATACAGATTTCTTTATAACAGCGTTTAATTACTTATAATGATTTCCTAATTACAGCGTTTAATCACTTATAATGATTTCCTAATAACAGCGTTTAATCACTTATAATGATTTCCTAATAAATATCCCTTATATTCTTTCTATTATATTATCCCAATAACATCCCTCTTTATAAAATCCTTTAATTTTATAAATAAATTCTCCTTTATAAAATCCCTTGATTTTATAAACAAATTCTCTTTAACAAGTTTAAAATCTCATTTTATAATAAATATCCCTTTTATAAAACCTCTTTGATTTCCTAAATAAATTTCCTTTTATAATATCATATTTATTTCCTAAATATTTCCCCTTTTTCATTTATTCTATTTTCTGAATAAATATTCCTTTATAAATTCTATTCACTTCCTAAGTAAACATCTTTCTTTATACTTCTATTTACTTGCTAAGTAAATAATCATTTGACACTTCTATTTCAATACACAGTTTGAAAATTTCCCTTTTTACTTTCCAGTATTCATTTTGGTATTTAAAATACCGTACAACTATGATTAAAATCATCCACACATATTAAATCAATAACCGATTTTATATCATAGCATATATCACAATATATGATAAACAGTAAAATAAATGTTGAGGAATCCAGTCGGATTCCTCCAACCTATTCCCCTGCATCACAGATGTTAATCCATAAAATTAACATCAACTTCATTTCAGTATGAAATGTTCTGATAAGAAATATCAATATTTAATGGTATATATATATATATATATATATATTTATATATACATATATATAATTTCAACTAACTGACTAGCAGTTCAATCAACCAATCTACACATAACAGTCAATCAATATCTAACAGTTCTAAAAGTACAATATAAAAATATAACTGTTCAGAGTTGGTGAGTTTTACTCACATTGTCCGTAATCGTTAACTAACGACTTACGGTAGTCGGTTCTGATCAGGAAATTTATTTCGATATAAATTGTGACGAGCTTCTGTTCATTCCTAGTCGGTTCCATTTGTAGCTGCTGTTTATACGATCATGTCGGATCTGATTTTTTTGTACATTTCTTGATTTGAAATAACCTATGATCCCCTTTTATATCTCACGGCCCAATCATGCTTTAAAAAACCCAGACCTCTTTTGTTTCCCAGTTCTGACATTATTCACCATACTGCTAATTGTTACAGCCCTCACACCACTTCGTTTTGCCATCAACTTCCCACTTCATTTAACAATACTTTGAAACATGAAACCCCTCACTAAATTTACGTTCTCAACCACCATCCACTCTTGTAATCATCATCCTACTCTCACGGTCTCACCATTCAGCACAACCTTACCCCGAACCGTTTAACTACCTCCTGCCATTAACGAATACCTCTCCTATCCTCAACAAGAAAACAAACAACTCCTGTACACAAGGAAACTTAGAACTGAAAATAACTCATGTTACCAAGCCTTCACCTCAACGAAATACACTCCCCATTCACAAATACTGCTTCACATTCAATATATTGTTCCCATACCTTAGTTTAATTCCCTACTGACTTCATCACTTCGTTTTGTATACTCATCAAGCAAAGCCTAATATTGGTTATACTATGCTTTGTATTTTCTTTTATTACTTCATTGCTTCGCTCCTCTATAAATCTTCACCATAATGCTACACCCCTTCTCAACTACACAAACACACTCCATCATACTGTTATTCGTTAAAATGCTGTGCCCTTCCTTTCCATTGTATTGTTTTCGTTTTCCCCTGACTTTAAAACTTTCACACTTCTCAGATCCTTCTTGTTGTCGTTGGAAGCACCACACACTGCTTTGTGCCCTTCCATACTCTCGCGAATACCACTTGCCGACCTCCCCTTCATATTTGAATGCCTGTATTTTTTGTCCTCATCAGTTGAAGTTGCCTGCTACTCTTTAATTCCTTCACCATGCAAACCTTGCTGACTTCATCCTCCATACTACTTCGCTCCTCATCCAGCAATCATCATGAATCACTGGAAGAAGCGCCACCAGCTCCCAGTTCTTCGCCGCTAGTGTGGGTGAAGTCGACGCCACCGTCTGCTCTGAAATCGACTTCGAAGTCGATGGCCTTCAGCCAGTTTCCGGTTAGCAGAACGCATTAGAACAGATCTCGATGGCACTGTTTGAAGATCTTGACTTGTTCTATATTTTGGTATTTTATCATTTGATTTTAATGTAAGAAGGTTGGAGGAATCAGAAGAGAGAACGGTGAAGTTTTTCAGCCATGAAAACAATTTTGTGGCGGCTGTTATTTAGTTGACTTCGAGATTAGGTTTTAACATTGGTAGTGTTATATATATAGGGAAGAAAATATAATATTATATTTAAACGAAGCTTAGCATTGAAGTGAATCTTGGATAGTAACAACGTCTATATCAAGTATAATACAGGTATAGGAGTTTCTTAGATATAGGGTGGCCAGCTTTAATTCGATATTGATTTTGATGGGAAGAAACGGGTAGGCCTGCAGAATAGGGGTTGAAGAGACATCGTTGCTATTAACTTGTTAGGCGCGTTGATCTTCCTTAGGGTAGAAGCTTTAGACATTTACTTAGTACATAAGCATACACACATATTATAATATTCGTTGGATTTGTTTTACGTTCGTTTATTTTATACACGGTTTTTAATCGCACCTGTATTCACCATCGTTTAAACTTCGTTATATAGTTGAATTTAATATTAAATCAATTAATATTCCTAAGATAATATTTTAAAAATATTAAAATATATTAAATATATGATTACCGAAAAATACGGGTCATTACATTCTTCCCCACTTAAAAAAATTTCGTCCTCGAAATTGCTAAGGTAGAGGACAACCCTATCTATTGGGTAAAAATTTATCTGTTTACCTCTTATCTCCTGTTTCTCCGAACCAATTAATATCGACTAAAATATTAATTCCTTCCGACTAACTAAAATTTTCAAAAATTCTGAAAATTTTCTAACACTTTAAATTTTCGGAAAATTCCGTCATAACCTCCTTTGTATAGCCCTATCGGTAAAACTCCAACTCGCCTCTCTAGGCCTTCTCCAACCTAAAAGAAAATCAAACAGCCAAGCGGCTTGCCAATTCGGCTCAAAAATTCCCAACTCATATCAATTATAAACTTGTACCTTTTTGTCGGGTATATCATTATATCCCTACCATCTGCTATCAATTTTTGCATATATCATGACATCCAAATCCAACTCCAATCTGTCTTTATTCTCAACATTATTATTGGCTTGTACTCAAGTAAAATCCCATTCAAACTCTAATCTCAAATTTCAATCTCACAACTTACCAGCTCAATTTCATATTCACTTATTTCAAGTTAAATCCCAATTTATAAATCACTTTTACCAGTTCATCTATTTAACTCATAAGTTAATTAAATTTTCAAATTTAAATTCCTGGGTTTATTCAAATCACTTGAAATCATAATAACAATTCAAAATCCTTTGAATTCCTGAATAACTTGTTTTTTCAAAACAATTCTCAAAACAAAATCTTTGGTAGTAATCCGTCACTTAGCAACTCGAAAATTACACCGATGATGTATTGATCCATCATCGGAATTATTTCCCAGCGATCAAAGTGAGTTCAATACTACATTCCTTTCAAAACCACTTTTAAACACTTCCCATTTTGAAATCAATCCCAGATATCCTTATCAAAACAATTTAAAACCTCCTAGGATTTTAAAATTCACGTATACTTAATCCAGATTCAATTACAAACACTGGTCTGAATTTCCAGTTTTAAATTTCAATTCTGACTTTAATTTCAGATTTAATTCATTCGTACCACTTATACGAATTCTGATTGGTTATTCATAACCATTTCACTTTTATAATCTTATTCGGTTATAATGACAACCACCACATTAAAATATTTTCAATATATATACTTGGGTAAAATTATTTCATTTACCCTCTTTTCAAAACTTACCATGTCGGTTCATCATATTCAAGTGTTTAGTAACTCCTATCAACACAGTTTGCATTACTGTATCGACCAGAATTCATAAACTACTCGACCAATAAATCTCCGCAATATAAAACAAATTTTTATATCAAATAACAAATACGTTCACTCATATATATACACTCAAACTCAATCTAGGGTATTACTAACCCCATCTCTACTGAGTCACGCCACAGAGCCAACGTAATAACTTAACTTAAGCTCTGATACCAACTGTAATGTCCCGAAAATCCAGTCCAATTTGAGCTGACCAAATAACACAAGTCCAACCCCAAATTGCACTGGAAATTCAAGAAATTAATAGAAAGAAGATAGAGGGTGAGGATAGATAGGATAGAACTATTAGAATAGAAGAAGAAGAACATCATCATCAGAGTAAACACGAATCTCACAGCTGAACGAATAAAATATAAAATAACTTTTGAAATACAAACAGTATATGTATACAATAACATTTCAGAGTACAACACTTACAACAACAACGGAAATAATAATAGCTATAGAATCTTGAAGCCTCCTGCTCCAAGCTCTCCAAGTGTATCTGTAAAATCCTGAACTACTTGACTGCCCATACAAATTTAGGCACTCAAGAGTTTAGGTAGAACAAAACAAAGTAAACTCCGGGTCAGTCTTGGGACTGGTATGAGTAAAACAGTTTAAAACAATTTGAACAAGTAAACGATATGTCATAAGACCACGCCGTATAACGGAACGGGTTTTTCCCTTATGAGAATCCAAAATATCTTTATATCAAAAATCTTTTAATATCATAATAATGTCTATCAACCATAACATAATAATCGTCTAGCAGAAACGCTTTCATCTCACGTTCTCATATATAGTATACAATCAAAACCGCAAGCACGTATTGGGTAATGGATTTCCAACTATGACAAGGTATGGAACCACCTTCCTATCAGTGTACTCTAGGAACGATACACTGCAGTTCAACAAGAACATCTTGCAACTCAGCCACACATGACCGACCACTCATTTCGCTTGAGTGTATCGAATGTATATCACCAACGGTTGGGATCAGCAACCGTTTCCCGTATATATATGGGACATCATTGATAGATTAAAGAAGCAAATGAATATTCTCTAGATAGGTGATTATACACCCTACTTCGGTGCGACCGACTTAGCCATGCTGCCTGCCCGATTTTTTTCGTTTACCGGATGTTGAGGCCAGAGGCTACGACTACTTTCCATTCATTTATAACACGATCACTTTGAATGCCACATTATCAAATCCGTTAATCATTAATTGGTTTACACAAATATTCTGGATGTTATGCTAAGGGAATAAATCCGTTGCAACCATATATATTTATATAGACCAATCCATTCGATCATTGGAAATACTTTGTCAGACATTCGTCCATTTACGTTCGTTCTGGGACTGAACGAAACCGAAGGCACTATTCAGTACATCCATTCTAGGTAATCTCTACCTAGGACTTATACAACGTCCCTTGCACTTTACTCCGTCTTCAATTTTCTTTGGCATATTCGCAACGCTTATGCCAATATAGAGTGGTTCTTTGGATAAGAATCCAACCGGTCTCTACATATTAACAACGTTAAAATGGTCAAAACTTTGATAGTTTGTGATTTAACTATCAAATGAAAACATGTCGGTGTTCACACAACGATCTAAATTTCCAAATGGAATTATCGATCAAATCATCCAACATATATATATATACATATATACATATTCATATTTCCTTATTTTCTATGATTAGAAAATATACGTTATTAACACTGGAAAACATTTCCATAGCTTAGTCTCGTATCACTATTCTTCCACAACCATCAGTCCCTAACTGTAAACTAGTAAGAGAACAATTCTCTAAGTATAAACCCCGAAGGCCGAAACCAACATCAGATCCACACTCAGGAAACGATTCAACTTACTAATCTCTAGTCAGTTTCTAATCTTGCTCAACTCTATTTCTTTAACTCTATTCGATTAACTCTAACTGATTAACTCAAGTTCGAATAGCCTATATTCGATTTACTCCTTTAAATAACGTTTATCCATTTATAAAGATTTACTTTTAGTAACGGTTCTTCACTTTAAAAATGTCCTTTTTATAACGTTTCTCCACTTATACAGATTTCCTTATAACAGCGTTTAATTACTTATAATGATTTCCTAATAACAGCGTTTAATCACTTATAATGATTTCCTAATAACAACGTTTAATCACTTATAATGATTTCCTAATAAATATCCCTTATATTCTTTGTATTATATTATCCCATTAACATCGCTCTTTATAAAATCCTTTGATTTTATAAATAAATTCTCCTTTATAAAATCCCTTGATTTTATAAACAAATTCTCTTTAACAAGTTTAAAATCTCATTTTATAACAAATATCCCTTTTATAAAACCTCTTTGATTTCCTAAATAAATTTCCTTTTATAATATCATATTTATTTCCTAAATATTCCCCCTTTTTCATTTATTCTATTTTCTGAATAAATATTCCTTTATAAATTCTATTCACTTCCTAAGTAAACATCTTTCTTTATACTTCTATTTACTTGCTAAGTAAATAATCGTTTGACACTTCTATTTCAATACACAGTTTGAAAATTTCCCTTTTTACTTTTCAGTATTCGTTTTGGTATTTAAAATATCGTACAACTATGATTAAAATCATCCACACATATAAAATCAATAACCGATTTTATATCACAGCATATATCACAATATATGATAAACAGTAAAATAAATGTTAAGGAATCCAGTCAGATTCCTCCAACCTGTTCCCCTGCAACACAAATGTTAAACCATAAAATTGACATCAACTTCATTTCAGTATGAAATGTTCTGATAAGCAATAACAATATTTAATGGTATATATATATTTATATATACATATATATAATTTCAACTAACTGACTAGCAGTTCAATCAACCAATCTACACACAACAGTCAATCAATATCTAACAGTTCTAAAAGTACAATATAAAAATATAACTGTTCAGAGTTGGTGAGTTTTACTCACATTGTCCGTAATCGTTAACTAACGATTTACGGTAGTCGGTTCTGATCAGGAAATTTATTTCGATATAAATTGTGACGAGCTTCTGTTTATTCCTAGTCGGTTCCATTTGTAGCTGCTGTTTATACGATCCTGTCGGATCTGATTTTTTTGTACATTTCTTGATTTGAAATAGCCCATGATCCCCTTTTATATCTCACGGCCCAATCACGCTTTAAAAAACCCAGACCCCTTTTGTTTCCCAGTTCTGACGTTATTCACCATACTGCTAATCGTTACAGCCCTCACACCACTTCGTTTTGCCATCAACTTCCCACTTCATTTAACAGTACTTTGAAACATGAAACCCCTCACTAAATTTACGTTCTCAACCACCATCCACTCTTGTAATCATCATCCTACTCTCACGGTCTCACCATTCAACACAACCTTACCCCAAACATTTAACTACCTCCTGCCATTAACGAATACCTCTCCTATCCTCAACAAGAAAACAAACAACTCCTGTACACAAGGAAACTTAGAACTGAAAACAACTCCTGTTACCAAGCCTTCACCTCAACGAAATACACTCCCCATTCACAAATACTGCTTCACATTCAATATATTGTTCCCATACCTTAGTTTAATTCCCTACTGACTTCATCACTTCGTTTTGTATACTCATCAAGCAAAGCCTAATATTGGTTATACTTTGCTTTGTATTTTCTTTTATTACTTCATTGCTTCGCTCCTCTATAAATCTTCACCATAATGCTACACCCCTTCTCAACTACACAAACACACTCCATCATACTATTATTCGTTAAAATGCTATGCCCTTCCTTTCCATTGTATTGTTTTCGTTTTTCCCTGACTTTAAAACTTTCACACTGCTCGGATCCTTCTTGTTGTCGTTGGAAGCACCACGCACTGCTTTGTGCCCTTCCATACTCTCGCGAATACCACTTGCCGACCTCCCCTTCATATTTGAATGCCTGTATGTTTTGTCCTCATCAGTTGAAGTTGCCTGCTACTCTTTAATTCCTTCACCATGCAAACCTTGCTGACTTCATCCTCCATACTACTTCGCTCCTCATCCAGCAATCATCACGAATCACCGGAAGAAGCGCCACTTGCTCCCAGTTCTTCGCCGCCAGTGTGGATGAAGTCGACGCCACCGTCTGCTCTGAAATCGACTTCGAAGTCGATGGCCTCCAGCCAGTTTCTGGTTAGCAGAATGCATAAGAACAGATCTCGATGGCACCGTTCGAAGATCTTGACTTGTTCTATATTTCGGTATTTTATCATTTGATTTTAATGTAAGAAGGTTGGAGGAATCAGAAGAGAGATCAGTGAAGTTTTTCAGCCATGAAAACAATTTTGTGGCGGCTGTTATTTAGTTGACTTCGAGATTAGGTTTTAACGTTGGTAGTGTTATATATATAGGGAAGAAAATATAATATTATATTTAAACGAAGCTTAGCGTTGAAGTGAATCTTAGATAGTAACAACGTCTATATCAAGTATAATATAGGTACAGGAGTTTCTTAGATATAGGGTGGCCAGCTTTAATTCGATATTGATTTTGATGTGAAGAAACGGGTAGGCCTGCAGAATAGGGGTTGAAGAGACATCGTTGCTATTAACTTGTTAGGCGCGTTGATCTTCCTTAGGGTAGAAGCTTTAGACATTTACTTAGTACATAAGCATACACACATATTATAATATTCGTTGGATTTGTTTTACGTTCGTTTATTTTATACACGGTTTTTAATCGCACCTGTATTCACCATCGTTTAAACTTCGTTATATAGTCGAATTTAATATTAAATCAATTAATATTCCTAAGATAATATTTTAAAAATATTAAAATATATTAAATATATGATTACCGAAAAATACGGGTCATTACAGGGTTGATGTTTACTTGCAGCGTGTATTTTCAAGGAAGAAGGGTTTATGTTGAACTGTTTTGTGTTTTCTGTTACGGTGGCCAATGAGAGTTTCTGTGTGAAGAGGGGATGGTATGGCGAGAATAATAGAAGGCATCGGTGAGGTGAGAGGAGATCCATATTCAAAGTGTGGAAGTAGTGGGGTGTGGTTGAACAAAATGGAAACTTGGAGAAGAGAAAGCTCGATAAAAGAGGAATTAACGGCAGTATGAAGCTATGTAATAGGAGTGGATGAGAAAATGTATTTAGAAGGGAGCAGGTGGTCTCGTTTTGCTGAACAAAGAAGGTGGAGTCATTGATTTAAACCATGTGTAAGAGATTAGTGGGTGATTACCATATTTACTAGTGTGATTTATAAGCAAATTTGGTATCACAATATACACGGAAGAGGAAGTCGGCAATTTCATTTTGCCTGGGAAGTAGCAGTTTATAGGAAATGTTGTTTTGGTGGTACACTGTTGGATACTGTGATAGTTGCATCAACTGCAAACCAAATTTGAATGGAGGAGAAAAAGGGTGAGCGGGATTTAAACGTTGACCGTTGTTTTATGGGAATGAAAATTAGAATGATGCTTTAACGTTGGTAAGAAGAAGAGTTGTATGAAGGGTTAAGGAGACTTAAGTGCGATTAGCCAAAAGTTTAGCTAACACTAACAAATGTTATTAAGGTTTATATTTTAAAATTAGTCAATATTGATGATTAAGTAAATTAAATCATTTTTTAAATTGGAATAAACCTTTTAACAAGCAAATTTGTTTCATATGTTAACAGAATTGCGTGAAACTAGTCACGTGGAACCATAACAACGAGTTCGACTTTGTGAAACTGAGGTGGTCAAGAACAGAGCTACTGGAATTTCTTTGAGGAAAAAAATCGAACGATATTTGATTTTAATGAAAATAAAAGCAGAATCGTTAACTGCAAACAAGGTGAGTAAACTCACTAAACGAGTTTCAAATTTATTTATAGTAATTTTATACTGTGCAATGGTTGATTGATTGAATAGTTGATAAAACTGGTTGAAATGGTTGATATGATTACATCGATGATCGATTATTTGTTCTGATATTACATATTGATGTGAAATAATATGATTGATGTTGATTAACATCTGTGGATGCAGGGAAACAGGTTGGAGGAATCCAACTGAATTCCTCAACATTAATTTTACCGTTTTTATTTGATTGTGATATATGATGTGTTATATAATCCATGATTGGATTTTTTGTGTTTGATTTACCCTAGCCCTAGAAACTTGGTATTTTAGATACCGTAAAACATTTTCGAATATGGAAAAGGAAATTGGGATTTAAAAATGGAATTTATTTCCAATATAGAAACTAAATTTCAAATAGAGTGGAAAATAGATAACTGTTCCAGTGGATAAATCAAGAAGTTGTTTATAAACATGAATATAGATTAAGTGAATCATTTATCATTGAATAAATTGGAATATAAATTCAAATTTTGAATTTATATGAAATAGTGGAAATCGGTTTTGAAAGCAATATTTGAAATGAGATTTGAACTTAGCAAATTATAAAGGAAATTATAAATGAGATTTTAAATGATTGCACTAAAAATGAGATTTGTAGGAAAATTTTGAATAGAAGTTATAAATAGAATTTGGGTTTAAGATATTATTTTTAAGTACGAAATCAAACTGATTTGATTGTATATAAAGAAATATATTCACAATTAAGGTGAATAATGGTTTGAAGGAAATATTTGGCAAATGAAATATCTCTAAAGGAAATTTAGTCTTGAAATATGAATCCAAATTGGAATTTGATTGAAAAAGGTAAATGGATGATCGTTTAGAAGGAAACAGTGAGTTTTATTCCTAAATGAGAAATATAAAATAAATTATGTTTTGTAAAGTGAAGTGGTTATAAAGGAATTTGTTAAGGATGTAGGAAAGTTAAATTCAGAAGTATATTTGGATTTTGAATTAACCTGAAATGGTAGATAAACTCCGAAGTTCTGAATATAATCAAATATAGATTATTCGAGAGAGAGTTATTTGTTGGAATTCCATTATATCGAATTTAGGGAAGTAGTTATTTTACTTTCCGTTTTGAATCAAATCTAATTAGTTATTTATTTATTTATTTACTTATTAATTGAATTAATAAGTACAAGTTATATTTTTATATACCAATCATTTGGGAACAACGCATATAACGCATCTAAACAGCGATTATGGTGCTACTGTTATTATAAATGTTTTATAAATCTAAACAGCGATTTTTGCGCTGTCATTATATCAAATGTTTTTTATAAATCTAAACAGCGATTATAATGCTACCGTTGTAATCAATGTTTGTAAATCTGGACAGCGATTTTAACGCTGCCATTATACTTAATGTTTTATAAATCAAATATTTGGAAACAACGATTATAACGCTACCGTTATAATCAATATTTTTCCGTAAAAGAAGTGGATTCTTAGATTAAATCCGAGAGTCGCGTAAGCGAGGTTTTGATTGAAGTTGTGAGCTTTTACTATTTCAAAGTCGAGAATGTTGTTCAATTAAGGTATGAGAGGTAATTAAACCCCAACTTGATTGACTTCATGATTGATGGGGGAATGTTTAAAGTTCGATAGTGAAAATTGGTTAGTAATACGGTTAGTTAATAAATGATTAATGGTTTGAGTTATAATAACGATGTTTTATAACATTGCGTTAATTTAAAGGATTTGAAATTTTTTTTTTTCAAGTAAAATGAGATATTTTCTACTCATAGAAAATGAAATGAATTGGTCAACGAGGAATTAAGAAAGGGGACATGGAAACATGTTCCGATATTAAAAAGGTATATTTTCTGAATATAGAAAATAAGGGTTCGGAAATATTTATAAATGTTTTCTAACTGGAATAAGAGATATTTTCTCGAATAAATAAATTAGGATATTGGAAATGTTTTTTCCCAAGAATAAAAAGAGAAAATAGAGCTTTGAAAGGATACACAATATGGGAAATGAATTGAAAATGATAAGATAATAAGGAATTAATTTAAAAGGGGGCCAGTGTTGTTTGATGGTTGATCGTTAGAATTTTCATTTGGAAATAGGATCGTTGGTTGTATGGATGTTTTCTTTGATAGTTAAATCACCGGCTATCAAAGTTTGAATTATTTTATACCTTCGTTGTCAATACGGAGAGAACGGGATCAGATTTATTATCTGAAAGCCACTCCGTATAGGCATAAGCATTACGAATCAACTTATGCTGAAGAAAATTGAAGACGGAGTAAAATGCAAGGGCTGTTATGTTAATCCTAGGTAGAAATTGCCCAAGATGGATTAATAGAATGGTACCTTTGGTTTGTCCAGTCCCAAAACAACATATATGGATGGTTCTGACAAGGTGGCAAGATGTTCTAGAAGGAAATCGTGACCTCAAGCCTCATCATCCAGGAAATGACAAAAATCGGGCAGGTAGCATGGCCATGTGGGTCATTCCCATTCGGGGTATTATCACCTGATCTTGAGAAATTTCATTTACTTCTTATTCTATTCGCTGTTGTATCCTTCGGTAATGGTTGCTGATCACAACCGTTGGTGATAATATGCTCGATACACTCAAGTTAAAAGAATGGTCAGCCATGTGTGGGCCGGGTTGCAAGCCGTTCTTGTTGAACCCAGTGTATTCCCCTCTAGAGATACACTATCGGAAGGTGGTTCCATACCTTGTCATGTTGGAATTCCAATCTCCAATAAGCGCCCTGCGGTTTCTGGTTTTATACCATATATGGAGCGTGAGATGCAAGCGTTTCGCTAGATTCTATTTATTTGATGTAGACACTATTGTAATATCACTGGATTTGATATTAAAAATATATTTTTGGTTATTATAAGGTAAAAACCATCCGTGTTTATGTGTGGATCGGTCTTACGATTATCATTTCTTTCAAAAGGATTTTGAAAGTTAAACAAATGGTTGGAGTTTACTCATACCAGTCCCATGACTGACCCAAATTTTATTTTGTTTTGTTTTCCCTAAACTCTTGGGTGCCCAAATTTGTACGGGCAGTCAAGTAGTCGGGATTTTACAGATTCACTTAGAGGAGCTGAAAGCAGGAGGCTTCACCAATTAGCTATAGACTATCATATTTTCCGCTTTGTACTATGTTGTATCTGGAAACAGGTGTTTATAACTGTTCTAGGAATAACTGTCGTGCTCTGATGATGGTATGTACATACAGTTACCGATTTGTATTTCAAAAGTTATGTTATTTAATATATTTTATTCGTTCCGCTGTAAGATTTGTGCTCTTCGTTTTCTTCTATTCTAATATTTCTATTTCTCATCCTCTAACTTCTTTCTAATAATGATTCATATTTCTGTGCTTTTGGGTTAGACGCGTGTGGTTATTAGACGACTCAAAGAGTATGAAAATTCGGCCATTACATACCCTATATTAAGAAATTTTCATTTTGAACTTAAGATTTATAGTAAATTGTATACAAATAGAACTTGTAAATTTGGAACTTTGAAAAGGAAAATTATTTGGTTAAACTTTAAATGACCTTGAAAATAATAAAATCATATGTATGATAGTGAAAAAAGGGATCCTAAACTCTGTTCTAAATTGGAAATAAATCCCCTGCTTGTTAATGTTACACTAGACATGTTTGAGATATACTATACCGGCATATGATTGAGAATTTGTGTATACCTTTATTTTAAAGATAAGGGTTTCAAATATTTAGTGGATGTCAGAATTGGATTATCAACTAAGTGAAGGGTTTTGAACATAAGACTGGCCAACGTATGTACTAAATCCTATGTGTACTAGATAAATATAGATTCACATCGTAGTCACTGGAAAATGAATCTAGTGGTTGTTGCAACATCACTAGCATTTACTATCAAAGTTTCGAAAGTGAGGAAGATATATAAATTCTAATTTAGACGTCGAATTTAAAACCTTGTTATGAAAGAATAAGAAAAGTTGATTTTTGGATATTGCATTAGAGCTGAAAAATTGGTTTTACATCAACAAATTTAATACAAAGGGAATACCTATAAAATTGAACTATGAAAGGACTTTATAGAAGAAACCTTGACAAATAAACTTAGATGATGACAATATAAAGTGAGGTGAAATTATTGTTAAGAGTTTCAATACACTATATTAAAAATTGAGGCTTCGCATGAAAAATTATTTTGAATTGGATGGAGTGGCAAGAAATATGCAAGTGATTAATTACTAACATAGCGAATATCTGGTGACAAATATAAACAATTAGTATAATATTAATCAAGTTTGAGTATATACGTTGAGTTCTGATCTTCAGCATGCGTAACTAATAGCATTTTTGACTGGTTATCAAAAAAAAAAATCTCCAAATTCTCCAATCAACCTTATATGTCCATCAGGTTCTATTACTGAAATAATAGCCAAATACAATAATTGTTCAGTTATTTCTTTCGCGACTACCTTCTCCTATTACACTTTGTGCAGCAATGCATTTTGCAAAATTTTCTTTTTGTAGATAAGCAAACATTTTTTTTACAAGCCTTCAGAATTTGAAAATGACACGGTTCAATACAATAATCTCCACGTGGATTACCTGTGTGTTCAATGACGTTGGCATGGCAGTGTAAAGAATCAAAGCTATATTCCATGTGCATAGAAAGAAGGGGACGACAATCTGTTGAGTGCCTAGATCTAAAAATAACTTCTGAAATGGTATTCTAAATAAGATAAGTGTGAGGATTTTATCTTCCAGTGCGACTATTTCCGCAAACACTTTACCAATGAGTAATTAAGAGGATAGATCTAATGATTCATCTTTGATTTTAACACTACAGATGTTTAGTTTTGGTTGCATTTTGTTTCCTGTAGCTTAATATATAATTCATTTGTTTCCTTTAACTTATAAATATTCCATTGTTATCCTGTTTCCGATAACTAAATGTTATTGTTTCTCTAATTCAAATCATTAGGAGGTTGAGTTGCAATGAATACACAATACACTTTAGTCCAAGTCTTGCTAATAATGGCATACAACAACAATGCTAAGAAAAAAAAGAGGGGGAGGCGATTGTTGTCGACAGCAGCAGCTGCAGCCAGCGACAACACTGCTGCTGTAGTAGCAGCTGCAGCCCGTGGCAACACTGCTGCTGCCAGCAGCAGTGGCTGCAACACTGTCCGCGGCTGACGCTGCAAGAAAAGAAAAAAAAGCAAAATGGAATAGAGAAAAAGAAGAAAAACAGAAAGTATAACGTTGCCTGCAATTGCACTACATGATAAATAGGAGCAAAACATGTCATCCAGCTACATAAATTTTACTACTTTATGCAAGCTTAACCTCCTTACCAATTACTCTTGATTTTACATTGTACTTTACCTATGTTAAGTATATTAACCTTGCATCACATGCGTATATTCTTGATTCTCATTCATTTGTTGAGTATCTTAGTAGGTGGCAATGGCGCGCTTGTCTTATAGAGCTCTCGCTTTTGCGCAAATGCAAATAAAAATAAAGAAATATGCTTTAAAAACGCTAAATAAGGTATGAATCTCGCTTTACATATCGCAATTGGGTTGATTTTGTTTTATTTCCCCTATATTGGGATGCCTCATTGTGTGGATGAGATGTATATAAATAAATATTGTATTAGTAAATTTTTTAAGGCAAGCCATACAAAGGAGGTGCTGCCGAAATTTTCCGTAAATTTTGGATGTTAGAAAATTTTGAGTTTTAAAATCTATGACTTATTTTTCTTCTTAACAAGTTTTGAACTAAGTAAAAGTGTTTGTAATGTTATGTATGTCAACTCAAATTCATATAACGTTTCCTTTTCGAGGATGAAAAGTGCTAAGTGGGGGCAAATGTAACGAACTGGTAATTTTGGACGTTTTAAATACAAATTTAATTAAAATTTGAGATTAAATTAAATATTCATATTGGCATTTCGGCATAGAATTTGGATTTTATGTAATCTGGACATAATTTGAGTTTACTTTTAAAATGAATTTCTTTCGCAAATTTATTTACGATATAAATGATTTTTTAAAACAAATATTTTATAATGGATTTAGGTTTATTTAAAATATTGGGATTTGAACAATAAGCGTTGTTTGTATTTATTCTTTGAAATTAAATATAGAAACAATAAATTATAAACCGTTAGGTCCTGAAGATTAAATATGCGACTTTGAAGTATTCTAATTTATTGTGTCATGAAATGGCAAAGCTCGTTACTAAGTTTAAAATTGGTATGCGTGATCGATACGGTAGCAATAGCCGGAGTTTGTATTTAACATTAAGTGTTGACGGCAAAAAATGTCGTAAACACAAAAGATCCCCAATTACTAGGAATTATGAACATGGTCGCATAGACAAGAACAAAAAATAGAACATAAGCAGTAAATAAAACAAGAGATTTATAGTGGTTCGGCCTTAGCGAGGGTCTATGTCCACTTTGAAGAGTTGTTGGAATTTTATTGATCACTTGTACAAGGTTGAGACCCGCTCATTACGTTTGTTGACTATGATACATGAGGTTACAATGGTCATATTTGCAAGAAATAGTAAAATGGACAATTTTGCCCTTCTTCTTCCTCAAAGAGGAGATGCCATTAATGAAGCTCTATGAAGGTCTCTAAGCCTAAGAATCTCTCCCTTTTGAGGTGTGAGGCCATGGGGTATTTATAGGAAGTGGTTAGGTAGGAGTAGGTAGAAATGGGGACCATCTACAGGAAATTCGCGCCTCCTGCTGTCGGCCACCAGAAATTTGCACCTGGGTCGGGGTGCGAAATTTCGCACCTGATGGGTGCGGAAATTCGCACCCACCTGGTGCGAAATTTCGCAACCACCAGGTGCGAAATTTCGCACTTGCAGGGTGCAAAATTTCGCATTTGGTAGGTGCGAAATTTCGCACCTACCAGGTACGAAATTTCGCACTTGGCTGGGTGCGAAGTGTATTGAGCGAGGGACGTGGTCGAGGTTCGTCGGCGCGATCTCTCTTCGGTCTTCCTCTTGTGTTTCCTGAGTTTCGTCCTTGGCCTTGGCCTCACGCGATGAGTTGAGTCGAGCGTGTCTTGAGTACTTTTGGTAACCGGACCAAAAGGCCGGTTAACATTTGCCCCCAAAGTACGTCTTGTCTTGACATGATGTGCTTTGGAATGAAAGTTGAGATGATAGTTGGATTGCGGATTTATCCTGCAAGGTATAAGAAAAAACATGTTAGCTAGCGGGCTCGCTCGTTGGGGAAAAGTGAGCGAGTCACTGTCGGTTTGGCATCACACTCGCGTTGCTAAGTATTCGCATGGTGTCGCCGTCGCGCGTTTTAAGCGACTTGACACTTGCAGGGAGTAGGCGTACGCGAGCGTGATGGTCGAGAGGATTTTTTTTGAGGCACGAAATTCTGAACCACTGGGGTTCGAAATTTTGAATCGCATAGGTTTGAATTTTCGAACCGTAGTGGCTCGAAACTTCGAACCGCAAGGCTTGAAATTTTGAACCCTAGGAGTTCGAAATTTCGAGCCCGTAGGCTCGAAATTTTGAGCCTGGAGTCAGAATGCGAAGGGACTTTTTCCCATTTTATTATAAATAGGCCCCTCCCCCCTCATTTTTCTTCCTCCTATTTTACATCATTGGCTGCCACTATTCTGAAAGCTTCGTTACTCGACCCTTTCGACTAATTTTTTTAGGTAATGGACTTGGTCGAAGGAGGAAAGGAAGAAGGGAGGTCGAAGTACGATGGTTGGAGGAGGCTTGATGTCTCGAGCCTGATGTGTGAGGTTCAGAAATTCGAACCTGATGGGACTTGAACCTTCGAACCCTGCAGGATTCGAAATTTCGAGTCTTCGGGCTCAAATTTCCAAACCTTGATGGGTTCGGACCTTCGATCCACTGGGGTTCGAATTATCGAACCTTGGGGGTTCGAACCTTCGACCCCCCGAGGTTCGAATTCTCAAACCCATGTGGTTCGAAACCTCGAACCACTTGGGCTCGAATTTTCAAACCCGAGGGTTTCGAATTTTCGAGCGGCCGTGGTTCGAATTTTCAAACCTTAGAGGTTCGAATTTTCGAGGCGCACTTGCATGGACTTTCGAACGTTATGTGTTTGAATCTTCGATCCCCGGGGCAGGTTTGAGCGTATTGCCTTGGCCGAATGTCGGCTTTCACCACTTCGAACTTTGATTTCCTAACTGACTCCCCTTGGACTTATATACTACCTCTTTGATTGTGTGAATGTACCAAGGCGCACATCGATAACTGTACGGACAGGGACTCAAATCTTTCACATAGGATAGAGCATATCTATGGACTATAACCGAACTTATTGGGATATTTAAAGTTTCTATTACATTCTGATTTTTGCATGACACCGCACACACTTGTTAATTTTCACCAACGCGAGGGGTACAGGCTATTTCACTGTGATGTCTAATACTGGTGTATTAAAGTATAGCGAGCCATGCAAACAAGATCAAGGACTGGGAAAATTCTGGAAGCCGAGGCTTCCCCACCATCGTCTCCCACATCTGACTCTACAGACAAAGATAACTCAGGCAACAACGAGCTTGGGACTATTGAAGAATCGGTTCCCTCCCAATCGGGCAGCTCTCCCGAAGTGTCTGAGCACGGGGAGCACATTGAGAGAATACATTCTCCCGTCATACATGCGGAAATGGAAAACGTGGACATCATTGGTGGTGGCGAACCACCTGCCTCAGTAGCTCCAGACATACTGCCTGACGCAGTTATTTTAGACAATCCACCGGACTCGGTGCCGTCGCGCTTGGATGCCACGACAGTTAGAAAGTTGGCATTGCAGTTTAGCATCCCAGAGGGAAATGCTCATGCACCTAGAATGAGTGGAAGGGCCCATGCACCGCCGGAGGGTTTCACTGCTTGGAATCGACATACTTGCTTCGCGGGGTGCGTGCCCCCGGCCAATGACTTCATTCGGGAAATGTTATTCTACTTTCACCTTGCACCTTCACAGCTGCACCCGAATGCTTATTCCTCACTTCTGGGTACTTGCGTTCTTTATCGAGAATTTCTACACCAGGATCCTACCGGAGAGGATATTCAGTATCTCTTTCATTTTAGGGGATCAACCGGTGGATCGTCCTCCCAATGGTTCTTGGAAGCGTCTCCCGCTACTAGATTTTTTGTTGGAAAGTGGCCCAGGCTGTCTGTGATTAAGCATGACTGGTTCTTCATTCGCTGCCCTCCCGGGTTTACGAGGAGGTGGATACAAGGAAGTGAGTACCTTCGATCTCTTCTTATAACGTTGTCGGGCTCCACGTCTCATTGTTTTCTAATTGTGGCAGGAAATCCCGAGGCGCCTACTGGTGACGAGTATCGTCAACGTCTTGATGCCCTCCGAGCCATCCCTGAAGTGCCTCACAAGACGGATACTATGGTAGTTCAGGACCGCCTTCGGCGTGTTGGGTTGCTTCCGGCCAACAGGGCCGTATCAGGCCTGCGGTGGCGAGTGGCATATTAACAGAGAAAGCGACAGAAGGCCCTGCTGCTTCCGTCACTACAAGTAAAACTGCATATAGCAGCAGCAGAATCTTCTTCTAATCCGTCGCTAAACAGGCCTTAACGACGGATTTCCTACATAACGGTGTGGTCGGTAAAAACCATGACAGTATATGTGTCAGATTTGGCGACGGAATGTAGCATGAGTTTTCCAACAGTCTTTCGTGATTTTGCAATGTATATAATAAAAATGTAATTTTATTTATTAATTTAATTTTAATTTATTTACCGACTATTTACCAACAGATAACTAATTTATAATAAATTATTATTTATAAAAGGGGTTGGTAAACCCTTACTAATTGCCAAGGGATTAGCGACAGAAATTAAATTGGGGTAAACTTAACCTCACTTTTTTTGTAGGTAATCCGTCGCTATTCCCCTTCTGCCAATACATATATATATATTTGTGTGTGTGTGCATATACATATACATATATATATTCATATACATACATACATACATACATACATACATACATATATATATATATATATATATATATATATATATATACACACGCACACACACAACAAACATCATCAACTGTGAACACCGAAATAAATAACATATTAAAAAAACAAAGATAAATTAGCCAACAATATTAATTTAGAACTAAAAAGAACATTCATACTCACATACAAAAAACCACAACATCCATAATCCTTCATCAATTCATACACCAAGCTGAATTATGAACAACAAAACTATTCAGTTAATGCTAACATTATCACAAATACAAACACATATCATCCATAACAATACTAAAACCACATAATGCCATATTTACACCAAAATAAGTCTAACTAACATACACAACCAACTTACGAAGACGACGTCGACAAATTCGCAAGCAAACGTGAAACCGAAGGCGAACGCGAAACTCTGATAAGAGAAATTGGACTAAAAAATAAATTACAATATCTCATAACAAGTCATGAGAAATTCAGGATTTTATCAGCAAATAAATTGTGGAAGAACTGCATACCTAGCAGCTTTAATCATGCAGTTCTGTTTTAGTTGTAATCAGAAGTCTGATAGAGGTTGGCCGCATTGACATATCCAATATGCCCACACACTAGTACAGAAGCCTTCTCACAATATCCAACTTCGATTTCCAACTAATGATGTATCCAATTGCCTTCATTATCAAATCTTCACATCTGCAAATAGACACATGAAAGTTCAATCATCTAAGTACACAACCAAAATATACGGATATGCATTTCCCGTGTAAGACAAACATTCACACAGCAATTTCTTACTGTCGGCTTCTCCATGATATACAGTACACAATCCACTACAATATAAAACTGAATGAAGTCAAGACAATTACTAAGAGAGCTAAGCACAATACAATACAAATGCTGTAAAAATAAGGCATTTATGGAGTGTCAAATAATGTAACTGCTAGCTTGTAGTTTATGAGGCTTTTAGTAAGTACTGACTTGCAGATTATGAGGCATCCAGTAAATAGCTTGTTTCAATAAATTGCCCCATTCTTCTTGGTATCAGGACAACACAACTTATACTTCCTCCCTTCAGATATCTATTATAGTGTAATAAAAATGTGCTTGCTTCCACTACAATTTAACACGTCCTTCAAAGTTAGACAACAAAATACATTAGACTTCGATATATTTCATAAGGTCAATTTGCATGTATACCCTACTAGGAAATTTCATAGCGATCCTAATGAAAAGCGTATGGTTTATTAGAGACACAGTTTACTCGAATTCTCTCTCCTAAACAAATAGTCGACCAAATTGTCTCCTACCTCTTTCCAGCAATACTTGCTTGATTACTACTTCACCCCTCCATGATGACATGATTCCCTCAAACTATACACATCTTTTATTGCACCACTGGGCCCATGGTTGTTAGTGATTTTTCTTCATGAAGAGAAAATTGGAGCTGTGTTTTAGTTGGACTGAATATTCTGCATAAACGATGCAAATATGGAGTACTGCATGACATTATGAACTTATTCATAATATTACGAATAAAGAAATCAAACAGGAAAAATGGGTTCAAACTTAAGGTGTTGTGCACAACAGTTGAAGATAGAAGGAAAAGGGAAACGCAAGTCAGAAGAAAACCGCATCAATAAAATAAGGTTCCAGTTTTATTGTTTAAGTGGTAGAAGTAACAGATTAGAGTATTATTTTTCAATGATGTTAAAAAAATGTACAAATTTTGTTTCATTTATTATATTATAATTAAATTTCACATACTGTTCTAGTTTAATGTACATATATTACATACATATGCACCCTTATGATAGCCAAAGTTTCCGCAGAACACCAAAAAAATTTATTATATAATAATAATGAAAAAAGGACATATATTGCCTTCATTTAGCCAAAATAGAAGAGGCTTTATAAATGAATTATAATGAGACTGCACGAAATAATAATATAATGCCCTTATTTGCATCATTTATGAAAATATTCTGAAAATTCCAAGGTTCAAAGCAGTTTTATATGCAAGTACTGCATGAATTATGAATGTATTCATCGAATTGATAGTTTGATATATATATATATATATATATATATAAATATAAGCTAACAAGGGTACCACAAGGAAGCCACATTGGGCTATCCGAGTTATAAAATACTATTGAGTTGGTTGAATTGTGTGGATCGTGATGAGCAGATACAAATAATAGATTGTCCAGTGTAATTACACAAAACAAAATATAGTTGTGCAATGAATAAATAAAGAAATAGAAAAAATAACAATACTACTAAAATTCACCTAGATTAACTGAAAAATAAAAATGAATGAAATGAATACCTGAGTAGTAAGAACAATGATAAGGGCACAAAGAAACCCCAAATTCTGCTTGTAATAAGCTTCCCCAATAGAGTAAGCATCTCCACCTCCTGGCGACGCACCATAGTTCGCAAAAATAGTAATAATCACATGCTCCTTAATATTAAAAGGCCCCGGATTCGAACTGAAGCTCCATTTTCTGAAAGCAGCAACTTCCTTTTTAGGCAAAACCAAGGCCGTAAACCGATCAATTGGTAAAACCGCGATCTGCATTAGGATCGCAGATAATTTATGTACTACAATTTTCTGCATTATTTCATAATCATAGATGTATGCAAAAAGCCACCGATAGTAATGTATGCTTTTTTAATTAAAAGATTAAACTACACTTCTCCTTTCCTCCACTTCAACAAGACAACAAACATAATTAAAATAAAGAATATTAGTGAGAAGTATATCCAATATTAAAGATACGTATGCACCAAAAATATAGAATACTAACAAGGCCAGCACCAGAGAAGTAATAAAATAGATCAAGATTTAATGTAAGCAACTAAAATATTAGACTGGAATATGATGAACCATCACTTTGCTAATACAATTAGTACTGAACATGTATCAATTCTTCTTTATTGTGTTAAAATTCTAAGAATTGATAACTTCTGCAGTTATCTTGATAATGTACATACAATCCAACAAGGCTACTATATGTCGTAATACTCGATTTCGAAATGAATCATAACACGTTCCAAATCCAAGCAACATACCAATTCCTTTAATTAGGAGATCTACAAATCCAACTCGGTCAAAAGAAACAAAAACTTTAAATCGGAAAATAGATGAATCTTTAATAAAAAGCATATACATAAAAATAAAGAGAAAACTCACTGAATCCATCTTCAACTAGGTAATTGAAAGTGTGGCCATCACAGTAGTAAGTGAATTTGTTATTTGTAGCCGGAAGTTTCTGCAAACATTGAGATGCGATGCTGGAGAAGTTCCTGGTGAACTCGGTGTTTACATCCTAGTAGAACCTCTTACTGTTAGGCGGTCGAGGAGCATGGCGGTGGCTTACTGCGAGGCGGCAATTGACTAGGTGAGGATGGCGATTTTACTAGATGGAAGGGGGCGGCTTCGAGATTTCGTAGATCTAGGGTTTTAATTTTTTGAATGAAATACGAACGAATCTGTCGGCTGAGAAAAGTGGATTGTTTGTTTTATGAGAATTAGGGTTTTGCTGGGTGCGGGTCAGGTACAAACATATCAGTGAAAATAATCGATCAGTGATTTTTTAATTAAAATACTTTATCAACTTGAACACCCAAATTATTAATGCTTTATCAACATTTCAACGTCCAAATTATTAATGCTATATCATTAAACATAACTGAATGATGAAGCCAAAAGTTTCACGTGTTGGAGCCAAAATTTCACAAGCGGAGCCAACGTTTACAAAAATTGTACTTTATCTTAATAAGAATTTATAAAAAAAATCTAATATGAAGTATTATACAATTTAAATTAAACTATTAAATTAACGTTTTCAATATTCTAAAGTTTAGAAATTTCGGTTATTTTGTGTCAAACAATAATTTGTTTTATAAACTTTATGATTTATTTCGAATTTATTCACGATGATTTCAAATTTTTAATTTTTTCAAAATATAAAATATAATTATCAACTGTAATTATAAAATATAAGTATCAACTATAATAATCAACTATAACTATTAAATATAATTACTTAGAATTAATTATTGAATACTAGATATCATTTCATAAGTATTAAATTTTATTATTAATTATTAAATAATTATTACAATAAAATGTTATTTTCATCTCTTGCAAATCTGTTGGAATCCTGCTGCAAAATAGCTTCAATAAATAATCTCTGTAATTTGTCTGCGTTAGCAGCGGAAAATAGCAGCAGAAATTTTCTGTCGGTAATTTGACGCAATTTGCAGCGGATTACTGAGGGATGATAGAAGACGACGATAATAAATAGAAGAAAAAAAGTTGAAAAAACAAGAAAACTATCCCTTGCAGATCACATGGAAATCCATCGCAAATTAGCGATGGAAATTTCTGCTTCGAAATATTTGACGCTAAATCAGTGTTTTCTTGTAGTGCGTTCTGAAGAGGAAGATAGCTTCTACTGGGCTCGGACCAAAAAAGGCCGTTAAATTCCAAGAAGATGTTGGCTGTAGCAAAGGTGGTAGCATGGAGACAGCTGCTCCGGATGAGGGGCTTTTCGACGCTTCTGTCCCGCCCCGAAGGGAGGGACGAGGGAAGAAGCGTTGGCTAGTCCTCACTCTCCTGTGACCACTCTAGAAGCTATCGCCTCCCTTGAGAAAGTGGACCAGTTTGATGGTCTGGGTACCGTTCCTATGGACTTGTCTCTATGGCCGAGTGCAGCTAGTATGGAGGATCTAGCTCGTGCCGCGGAGGGGTTAACTCCCTCGATTGGGGAACAATCTGGTCTATTGAGAGAGCACTTAGGGCATATACTAATACACACCACGTCTCATAGAAGAGTGCCTGTGCGTGCTGCTTGACTGATTTTGCTTCATTTATTTGACAGGTGACATAGCCAGAGGAAGTGGAGGACGAGGTCGTGGAGACCGCCATCGCTCCGAGAGTGCTTTTATCAGCTCCTTTAGGAGGGGGCCAGCTTATATGGCAATGTTCCGCTCCCACGTTGTTGCGGCAGCGGGAGTCATCACCAGGATAGGGCTCAATTCTCCACGACTCCTCCCCCTCCTCCTTCGATTCGGGTTCCTAAAGGAGATTCACGGCTTGATCTAGGAGGGTCGAGTCATACGTCGTCAACAACTCCGCCCATCACTGCTCCGTTGGCTCCCGCCCAGACTTCCAAGGGGAGAGAGCCACCACTTGCCCAGCCGAGATCGGATAAGGCGACTGTCGTAGAAACGTAAAATTTGATGGAATATGGAGTTCGGGAGCTGGCCATTGAGGAGAAGATGGCATTTGTCAAACACCACTTCCCTCGATTATACCTTGACGAGTTATGGTTTGTCCCTAAGCTTCGTCCTGCTCCTGATAGGGAATCTGGAGAGGTATGGGAGCATGTGAAGGCCACGTATCGTCCGGCCGATGTGCTTACCAAGTGCTCCCATCACCTGTCGGATCTGATTAGGAAGAAGAATCAAGAACTCGCTAGTCGGCAATCGATTATTGACGCCGGGTAGACTTCCATTGCTAATTTGAATGCGGAAATAGGTAGGTTTTCTTATTCGCTCTAAGAATTATTTTCCTCTTACATCTCTACATTGCCAACTTGCGGGGCACGCTATTTTCAGTTGGAAGGAAGCATCGGTATGAGACGCTTAAGAAGGAGACCGACCATTCTTGCTCTGTTCTGAAGGAAAACATAGATGACTTAACCTCTCAGAATACTGCCTTAAAGAAGGAAAAGGCTGAGGCAGACAAGGTTTGTGCCGAATTGAGAAAAGGTAATACACAAGTCCTTCAGCTTCAGGAGGACAACCAAGCTTTGAGAGCGGATAATGCCCGCCTAACGAGGGAGCTTGAGGCGGCAAAGAAAGCGAAGGAAGATGTGGAAGTCAGTAACCGGTATGTGTTAGGCACCGCCGAGGGGTTGAAAATCGAACATTTGAGAGAGGTGGAGCGCTTAAGGGGCGAGCTAGTGGATGCGGAATTCTGGGCACAATCGTCCGTGGAGGAAGATATTAAGGACATGCTTGTTAAGGTCCTAAAATTCCGTGGAATTTTTTGGATGGATGACTACTCCCGTGAGCTAGCTCGAACCTGGGATAGGTTGGTTCCGTACGAGGCCTTCTTACGCCGAGTGGATGTTGGGACTTGAACGAGCGACAGCTCATGATTGACCTCTTGACCGAAGAGGAGCGCGAGAAGCTGGAGGAATGCAGAAGGTTGTTGTTGGAGGACGTGGAGAGGGAAAGGCTAGCTGCTTAAAAAGGGAAGTTTGCCATGACTGATAGTGTCAGGGTAGTGGAGACTTTTGCAGAGGGAAGCTTCTTTCGGCCGCCAGTCCCTGGATTAGTTATAGTGAGTGATCCGACAGGTTTGACCTGGGTTTCAACCGAACATGATCTGGAGCCAAGAGGGACTGAATGTACATTGCCTGTTGCGCTGGGTTCCCCTTCTGCTCTCCCTACGCCATCCTTGACCGAAGGTAAATTCCCTTTACAGTGCATCCCAGAGGATGATGTGGTTACCGAATTCGCAGACTAAAAGATTGTTTTTTTATTATGCAGTCCCTTCTGGATTAACTACGGCATTGGACCCTGCCCCCGCGATTCCCAAAGTGACCGAGTCTGGGCTAGGACTCGAGGGGATACAGTTCAGAGAGAGCGGAGATCAGCTTGATACCTTCTCGAGGATAAGGTTAACCCCCAGCCTCTATGAAGGCCTTATCGACGAAGGAGAGGAGGTAGATGGGAAAAGTGCGACTGCCCGAGGCCTGGTTGAGGAAAAGCTGGGCCAGGATGAAGCTACAAGGCAGGGGGTCATAACACAGACCAGGGAGGATACTATGGAGAGGGATGCTGTGACTGTTGCCCAGGAACATATTGATGAGGAAGTAGAGAGGAAGAGGGCAGCTGACGAGGTTCAGAAGAAGCGAGAGGATGAGGAGGCTCAGCGAAGGACCCTTGAAACTTGCGAAAAACCCAGGGCCGGTGATCCAAAGCACAAGTCCCAAAAGCTTATTGAGCGACAAGCCGCTAAGGAAGCCAGGGAGGAAGCTAGACAGAAAGGGAAAACTTTCGCAGAAACGAGTGCCGCAGTGATAGGTCTGGCTGCCGGGGGTGCCCCCAGGCCGTTGCCTCCTATTGCCCCTGCTGATGTCACCGAGATTTCCGGCGGCGATGGGGCAGAAGAGAGGCGTCTTCCAGCCTCTCACGGGTCGACCACTTCCCAAGGGAGCCGAAGTGGAAAAGGCAGGTCTGACAGGAAAGGCCCAGCTCCAAGGATGAACCACCGAGTGTTGAATCTACAAAGAAGAAGCACAAAGACAAGAAGAAGCATGGTTAGCGTTAGTTTCTTAAGTATAAGTTTAGCGATCATTTTGGTAGTGTAGGCCGATAGTTTACGCGAGTTCGGCCCTCGCTTTTGGTTTTTCAAGACATGGTGTGGTTCTCATGTACACCCTGTCATTAGAAAGAATGATATTAGCTATGTAGTTGGTTGTAATTTGTGTGTGTTTTGTAATGAAATATGAATTAGTAAAGATTGCATTTTCTGTTAAATGTTCGGATGTTCTTCCCATGTTTTCGGGCGTCCCGTACTTGCATAGGCCTACTTATCATTATACTTAACAAAAAAATGAGTGTTGTGCCCTGGATCAATGGTTCCAGGAAGGAGTGATAGTGCGCAGGCTTCTAGTATGTTTCCCTCAGCTCAGGAAACCCATGGTTTGCGAAGCCAGGCTATGTGCTCTACTGTATTTGGGTTGCCCGGGGTTAATCCCAAGTGTAGCGAAGGCGTATGACGTCGCGTTGTGCGGTCCGTTCGGTGTAGGTTGTCTCGTCGTTCATCGGGTTGAGGCGAGCCTGTAGGCGTCGTTGTTCGCCTGGGAAGAGAAGCCAGGATCATCAGCCCGTAGGGTCCGATCGTGGCCGTGGGCTAACCCTTAGCCTTGAGAGCTTTGGGGAAGTAACGATTTAAGGGTCGGTCTCGGTGCTGTGCCAAGATTCGACCTTCACCCGTAATTTAGGGGGAGTTTGTATCGCCCCGTCTGGCTATTAGGTGGCCCCAAGTCGCGTGGGACTTGGGTGAACGATTTATTCTCGGCCTAGGTTCGAGTTAGAGATTATTTATACTCGGCCGCGCCGTAGGCCGGCAACTCGAGTAGCGTCGCCGGCTCCCATGCTCGGGGTGCCGGTCGGTGCCAATGGGGTTAGATTGTGAGGTTAGCTCGTGGCCTGGGCGGCGGTGTCGGCCCCCATACTAGAGGTCGACACAACAGCCGGCAGTTTACACGAAAGCTAGCTGTCAGGATTAATCAAACATGTCACGTGAGGAGTAAACATAGAATAAAGAGATAGATTGATGAACATCATTTCCACTAGTAAATTTTGGCATGAATAGCCTTTAAAATGCCTTGAATTGTTACAAAACATCGCTGGAAAGCATAAACAACCATGTACTAAGTTATGTGAAGTAGCAGCGAAGATGTTCACTGTTCCAAGCCATTGGTAGTTCAGCTCCGTCCACGGTCGCTAGCTTGAAAGTTCCATCACCGAGTCTTCATATTATAGAGTACAAGCCTTCCCAACGAGGAGCAAGGCCCGTTGGTGGAGGGAATACCCGTTTTAGGACGAGGTCGCCGATGTTGAAGTCCTTGTGGCAGACTCGATAGTTGAAGTACCAAGCGATTCGTTGTCGTTGGGCAGCGAATTAGAGATCGGCTTCGTTCATTTTTTCTTCTAGAAAGTCGAGTGACCCCAAAAGCAAGTCTTGGTTCATCTTTGGATCAAAGTAGGTGACTCAATGAGATTGAAGCTCGAGCTCGATGGGGATGACGACTTCGGACCCGTAGGAGAGGGCGAAGGGAGTGTGCCCGGTCGCCGTCTTGTGGGTTGTTCGATTGGCCCATAGAGCTAAAGGAAGTTCATCTACCCACATGCCCCCGGCCTTCTCGAGGCACTTCTTGATGATGGACTTGATAACTTTGTTAACTGCCTCAACTTGTCCGCTAGCCTGGGGGTGTGCAACGGCCGAGAACTTTTTTTCGATGCCGTGCCGCTGACAAAAGGATTTGAACTTTGCGCTCTCGAACTGAGTGCCATTGTCTGAAATAATGGCCCGAGGGACCCCGTATCGGGTGATGATGTTGCGTACCACGAAGTTGATCATTTTCTTGGTAGTGATTGTGGTGAGGGCTTCGGCCTCTGCCCATTTGGTAAAATAGTCGACAGCGACGACAGCGTATCGTGCCCCGCCTCTGGGCATGGGAAGAGTCCCAATGATGTCGATTCCCCACATGGCGAATTGCCATGGGCTGGTCATTTGCATCAGTTCTGTTGGTGGGGCTCTCGGGATCTTTGAGAAGCGTTGGCACTTGTCGCATTTGCGAGCATAATCGGTGGCGTCCTGGTCGAGTGTGGGCCAGTAGTAGCCATATCGGAGTATCTTCCTGGCCAGGGTTTGCCCCCGGTGTGCTCACCGCATTCTCCTTCATGTACGCTGACTAGAATCTTGATGGCGTCATCATGGGACACACATCTAAGTAGGGGGACAAAGAAGCCTCTTCGATAGAGTACCCCATCCATAAGGAGATAATGGGCTGACTAGCGGGTGAGCACTCTCCTTTCTTTATGGCTTTCCGGGAGGATCCCCTATTGCAGGTAGTTTTTGATCGGCGTCATCCAAGATTCCGGCTCGGGTTCGGCACTCATGGCCGTACTGTTTTTGTTGGCTTGGTACTGGGGGAGTTGAGCACCTCGACGGGGGTGAACCCCAACAGCTGCAAATATTCGGAACTTGTTAATCTGGCCAGTGAGTCAGCCCTTTCATTTTGCTCTCGCGGAATGTGAGTGATAATGAAGTAGTCAAAGTGAGTGAGTAGTTCCTATACTTGAGCTAGGTATAAAGCAAGTTGTTCCCCCTTAGTTTGGAATTCTTCCTTCACCTGGCGCACGATGAGCTATGAATCAGAGAAAATCTGAATAATCTTTAGATTGAGTTCGATCGCGATTCTTAGTCCGGCTATCAGCGCCTCATATTCTGCATCATTGTTGGTGGCGGGGAAATTTAGCTTTAGTGCTTAGTGTATCGAGCGCCTCTCGGGAGTGATGAGTACGATGCCGACTCCCGAACACTTGTTGTTGGAGGACTCGTCCACAAATAACTTCCATTTACTGTCGGGGTCCTCAGCGTTCTTTGTTGAAGTTTCTTTGGGAGCAGTGAATTATACTATAAAGTCGGCGAGGGCTTGTTCAAGAATGGCTCGACGAGGAATAAATGTTATCTCGAACTGACTTAGTTCCATACTCCACTTTAGCAGTCGACCGGATGCCTCGGGTCGTTGTAGCACCGGACGCAGCGGTTGGTCAGTGAAGACCTTTATGGGATGAGCCTGGAAATATGGCCGAAGCTTCTAGGAGGAGATCAGTAAGCAGAATGCCAGCTTTTCGAGCTTCGGGTAGTTCTTTACTGCCCCCGTCAATCGCTTTCTTATGTAGTAGACAGGTCGTTGAATGTGATCTTCAAGCCATATTAATGCCGAGCTGATTGCCTACGTAGAAACAACCAAGTAAATATATAAGTCCTTATGGTCTACAGGCTTAGACAGGATGGGTAGTCGCTCCAAGTGAACCAGGAGTTCCTTGAATGCGGAAGCACACTCAGGGATCCACTTGAAGTTGCGTTTCCCTTTTCGAAGTAAATCGAAGAAAGGAACGCACTTGTCGGTGGCCTTTGAGATTAATCGACATAAAGCGACGACCTTTCCATTTAAACTTTGAACATCCTTGATGTTTCTGGGACTTGGATTACCGAATGGCTTGGATTTTTTTAGGATTAGCTTCAATGCCCCGGGCATTGACGATGAAACCTAGAAACTTTCCTAAAGTGACGCCAAAGGAACATTTCAGAGGGTTGAATTTCATGTCGTATAGACGGAGGACATCGAACATTTCATAGAGGTCGTGGACGTGGTCGCTAGACACTTTTAATTTAACTAGCATGCTGTCCACGTACACCTCCATGAATTTCCCGATTTGATTTTTGAAGAGTCGATTAACCATCCGCTAATATGTGGCGTAGGCATTCTTGAGGCCGAAGGGAATGACGCGATAGTAGTAAAGACCAAGTTCGGTTATGAAGAAGGTATGGTCCTGGTCGCGGAGATTCATAGGGATCTGGTTGTAACCGGAGTAAGCGTCCATGAAGGATAGCAATTGGTATCCGGCGGTTGAATCAACTAGCCGATCGATCTTTGGGAGAGGGAAGCTGTCCTTAGGACATGCCTTGTTTAGATCAGAGAAGTCGACACACGTCCACCATTTACCATTGGCCTTTTTGACTAGAACTGGATTGGAGACCCACTCAGGGTAGTCGGCCTCTCGGATGAAGTTATTGTTTAGCAGACAATCTACCTCTTCTTCGAGTGCCTTGGATCTGTCGGGTCCTAGGAAGCGGCGCTTTTATTTGACTGGAGGCATCGTGGGGTCTATGCATAAAGAATGGCAGGCGATTGCTGGGTCTATGCCTTTCATGTCGGAATGAGTCCATGCAAATATGTCCAGATTAGCATTTAAGAAATCCACAAGATCGTCTTTTACCGTTGGGTGAAGGTGTTATCCTATCTTTAATGCTCGCGACGGATCTTCGAGACTGACAGGAACATCCACGGTGGGCTCGACCGGAGTAGGTCTCTCACACTTGGGCTCTTCGTCTTTCCTTGGATCGAGGTCATCGGAAAGACGGGAGTGGCGCCTGAGCCAAGGCCCAGACGTCGCTGATTACTATGCGGAGGTGGTCTTGGCGCAAAAGGCTGCAGGCGCTACTTTGCCCTTATCCCTATTGCGCACGTTTTTCCATTCTATTTCATAACACTCCCTAGCATTGACTTGGTCGTCTCTGACAGCTCTGATCCCGTTATGTGTTGGAAACTTCATTAGGAAGGACCATGGCGATAGGCAGGCGCGAAATTCTGTGAGGAAAGGACATCCAAGGAAGACATTATATGGCGAGATGACGTCGATAACCACGAAGGTGAGGACTCGGACTCGGCTACGATCCTCCATACCGAGTTCGACGGGTAGGTCAATGACTCCTACCGGACAGCTGGATGCCCCGTTAAAGCCATGGATCGCAGAATGGCATGGTTTGAGATCTCTTGCTTCTAACATCATCTGGTCATAGGTGCCAATTTGGGCAGTGATAACCAAAGGATCAGTGGTCGGGATTTCAATTCCCATGGACTCCCTTCCATTGTAGATAATGTCGTCCCGCATGGTTTTCCGGAGCTTGCCCGGGATAGACTCGTCAGGAGCAGAGCAAGCCTCGTAGGTTGCATGTTTAATAGACCCCACATATTCCTCCATCTTTCGGAAGCTGTCATGCATGGGGCCAGGTCCGCCGCATATAGTGTTGATCACTATTCCTCGCCTCACATTAGATGGTCCTTGGGCAGTCTTGGTGGCCGTCTAAGGAGTTGGCGCTGGAGGTTTTGGATTAGTTTCGGGGGGAAAGGCTCTTGAATGTATTGTTCGAGTCACTTTTCGCGGATGAGCTTTTCAATTGCATCCCTTAGCCGGCGGCATTCATTCATGTTATGCCCATACATATCATGATATCGGCAGTATCTCCCCGAGTTCTTCTTGGAGTTGGTCGACTCCCTGACGCAGGGCTTCTTGTACGGGAAAGTGTTACATGTCTCTAGGTAGATAGTTTCCGGATCTTCATTCAGCGGAGTGTATGTCTCGTAGGCTTGGTAAGGGTCGGGCTTCCTTAGCTCTGTCTAGAACTGATTGTTTCCCCGGCCACCTTGCCTCCTAGTGTTTGGTCTTTGTCTAGGGGGTCCTGCCCCCGCGTTTGGATCGGAGGGTCCTCCCGCTTCTCGCCCCCTAGGACGGTTATTAGCAGTGTCTGTTCGAGGGATATTGGGGCGACTGGTCTTGGAGATGCGGTTCCGTCTTGATTCTTCTTGGCATAAGAAATGCCCCGCTTTCTCATAGAAAGCATCGAGGCTCTTTGGTTGCTTTCAATCGATCCATGCCCCAAATTCGGAAGTAGGAAGGACACCTTTAGCTAGCTGAAAGAGTATGGTGCGCGGATCCGGATCCTCGACCTCGGCGAGGGCGATGTTGAACCTGGAAAGGTAGCTTTTGAGCGACTCTGCAGGCCCTTGGTATAGGTTGGAAAGGGTGAGGGCATTCTTCGGAGTCGGGATATGCATCCTGAATTGCTTAACTAACTATGTCGCTAATTGGCCGAAGTTGTTTATGGAATTAAGCGGAAGGCGAGAGATCCATAATAGATCGGTTCCTGATAGGAAGACTGGAAAGCATTTGCACTTGACTGGATCGTCGCCTCTATTGGAGTCCATTTTCCATTCATAACAGTTTAGGGAAGCGCAAGGGTTAGTGGTGCCGTCGTAGAGCGGCATCTGCGGCATGCTGAAGCGTCGCGGCCATTCAACTTCATTAACTCTTCGAGTGAAAGGGTTGCACCTAATGTACGCTTCCCATGAATCATGCACATTCCCTCGCATCTCCCTCATGATCCTTCGGACCATGTCGGGAAGGTAGGTTGGATGGGGGTCCGCCATCGGAACCCATGGGTTTTGGCGAGGTTCCGGAGTTCTGGCACGAGGGCGTCTTCTAGGGTGGATGTCAGGATCGTCTTCTTCCATGTCCTCGACATTTATAATAAGATCCTGGTATGCGTGATGATGTTGAGCAGGGTCACGCGGATCCGGTTCCGGAAAGGCACGGGCTGCCAAAAAATTAGGTTCATTGTCTCGACGTGCGACCGTTGAGTCTTGTCGTAAAGGAGGTTGGTTAGTAGGAGCGGGTCCTTCATTGATGACTAAGCGAGAATGGTCCCGATATTGGGTGCCCTTGCTATAGGTAACCGTGGTCCAGTCGCCGTTACCGTTGGTATACCCATTGCCGTTGCCGTTGTCGAGGGCGTTTGTTCGGGCGGTGACGTTGCTGATGAGACTAAACCTCCTTCTTTGGTGCGGGCCCCTTGACTCGGAAGAGGAAGTTTCCGATGTTGGTGGTTAGGGTCGAGCATTGTTCCTAGCTAATTGCAGTCGAGCGACAATGCGCTGACTTTTTTGAAGTTGCCGCATAAGGTCGATGTTATTCCTTAGCGCTTGGTTAAGCTTGATAGCTGTATTTTCATATTTTTCATTAAGCATGTGGATTTGCGCTTGGGTTGCGGGCGCTTCGGGGTCCGCAATTGGAGGTTCACTTTCAATAGTGGTTGGGATGTCCGGCGGTTGAGGTTGTTGAGATGTACCGGCCTCGGCGGCGGCTAAGGAGCCGATCATTGCGTTCTTTGACTTTTTTTTCCGTCGTAAGCGGACTCGACGACAGGTTAAGCAAGGAACCTTAAGCTCGGCGAAGTCGAGATGGTAATGTGCGAGAAAGACGCAATATCCGAGTTTTCTCAGTGAAAGCACCAAATGTTGGCGGCAAAAAATGTCGTAAACACCAAAGATTCCCAATTACTAGGAATTATAAATATGGTCGCATATACAAGAACATAAAATAGAACATAAGCAGTAAATAACACAAGAGATTTATAGTGGTTCAGCCTCAGTGAGGGCCTACGTCCACTTTAAAGAGTTGTTGGAATTTTATTGATCAATTGAAAGATTACAAGGTTGAGACCCTCTCATTACATTTTTTGACTATGATACATGAGGTTACAATTGTCATATTTGCAAGAAATAGTAACATGGACAATTTTTCCCTTCTTCTTCCTCAAAGAGGAGATGCCATTAATGAAGCTCTATGGAGGTATCTAAGCCCAAGAATCTCTCCCTTTTGAGGTGTGATGCCATGGGGTATTTATAGGAAGTGGTTAGGCAGGGGTTAGTAGGAGTAGGTAGAAATGGAGACCAACTACAGGAAATTCGCGCCTCCAGCTGTCGGCCACCAGAAATTCGCACTTGGGTCGGGGTGCGAAATTTCACACCTGCTGGGTGCGAAATTTCGCATCTGGCTGGGTGCGAAGTGTATTGGGCGAGGGACGTGGTTGAGGTTGGTTGGCGCGATCTCTCTTCAGTCTTCCTCCTGTGCTTTTTGAGTTTCAGCCTTGGCCCTGGTTTCACGCGATGAGTTGAGTCGAGCGTGTCTTCGGTACTTTTGGTAACCGGACCAAAAGGCCGGTTAACATTAAGTACTAAAGGTTGAATGAAATTACGAAATCTATTATTGAGATGCATTCAACTTAATAAAATTAAAATAAAATAATTTTGTTATAAAATACACGAGTTATTCCATTTTACGTTATTTAAAAAATTGTTGGTAGGTTTTGAAAATTTAAACCCGTCCAATAAACGATGTTGTCCCCGTGTTCTTCTAATTAGTCAAAAGATTCACTCAAACCATGTCTTGTATAATTTTGATTCAAAATTTTTCAAGTACGTATGATATAATAAGGCGAAGATTTTTTTTTTGTCACAAGCGTTGAAAATTTATCGGTGGAACATAAGTTGTAATTTTACTTAAGAATGTATTTAATTCCCTTCGAACTTGAAGTTAAATTTAAACATTAACACTTGGTTAATTTATACGTTTTCTTGGGTTGTGTTAATGAAGTATAAAAACTTGGTGCACTTGGGATATTTCTTTACCCGTCACCACTTTGATTTTTAAACTGAATAAAATCTTGCCTGTCAGTATTCTGTCCCGCCCCGAAGGGAGGGACGAGGGAAGAAGCGTTGGCTAGTCCTCACTCTCCTGTGACCACTCTAGAAGCTATCGCCTCCCTTGAGAAAGTGGACCAGTTTGATGGTCTGGGTACCGTTCCTATGGACTTGTCTCTATGGCCGAGTGCAGCTAGTATGGAGGATCTAGCTCGTGCCGCGGAGGGGCTAACTCCCTCGATTGGGGAACAATCTGGTCTATTGAGAGAGCACTTAGGGCATATACTAATACACACCACGTCGCATAGAAGAGTGCCTGTGCGTGCTGCTTGACTGATTTTGCTTCATTTATTTGACAGGTGACATAGCCAGAGGAAGTGGAGGACGAGGTCGTGGAGACCGCCATCGCTCCGAGAGTGCTTTTATCAGCTCCTTTAGGAGGGGGCCAGCTTATATGGCAATGTTCCGCTCCCACGTTGTTGCGGCAGCGGGAGTCATCCCCAGGATAGGGCTCAATTCTCCACGACTCCTCCCCCTCCTCCTTCGATTCGGGTTCCTAAAGGAGATTCACGGCTTGATCTAGGAGGGTCGAGTCATACGTCGTCAACAACTCCGCCCATCACTGCTCCGTTGGCTCCCGCCCAAACTTCCAAGGGGAGAGAGCCACCACTTGCCCAGCCGAGATCGGATAAGGCGACTGTCGTAGAAACGTAAAATTTGATGGAATATGGAGTTCGGGAGCTGGCCATTGAGGAGAAGATGGCATTTGTCAAACACCATTTCCCTCGATTATACCTTGACGAGTTATGGTTTGTCCCTAAGCTTCGTCCTGCTCCTGATAGGGAATCTGGAGAGGTATGGGAGCATGTGAAGGCCACGTATCGTCCGGCCGATGTGCTTACCAAGTGCTCCCATCACCTGTCGGATCTGATTAGGAAGAAGAATCAAGAACTCGCTAGTCGGCAATCGATTATTGACGCCGGGTAGACTTCCATTGCTAATTTGAATGCGGAAATAGGTAGGTTTTCTTATTCGCTCTAAGAATTATTTTCCTCTTACATCTCTACATTGCCAACTTGCGGGGCACGCTATTTTCAGTTGGAAGGAAGCATCGGTATGAGACGCTTAAGAAGGAGACCGACCATTCTTGCTCTGTTCTGAAGGAAAACATAGATGACTTAACCTCTCAGAATACTGCCTTAAAGAAGGAAAAGGCTGAGGCAGACAAGGTTTGTGCCGAATTGAGAAAAGGTAATACACAAGTCCTTCAGCTTCAGGAGGACAACCAAGCTTTGAGAGCGGATAATGCCCGCCTAACGAGGGAGCTTGAGGCGGCAAAGAAAGCGAAGGAAGATGTGGAAGTCAGTAACTGGTATGTGTTAGGCACCGCCGAGGGGTTGAAAATCGAACATTTGAGAGAGGTGGAGCGCTTAAGGGGCGAGCTAGTGGATGCGGAATTCTGGGCACAATCGTCCGTGGAGGAAGATATTAAGGACATGCTTGTTAAGGTCCTAAAATTCCGTGGAATTTTTTGGATGGATGACTACTCCCGTGAGCTAGCTCGAACCTGGGATAGGTTGGTTCCGTACGAGGCCTTCTTACGCCGAGTGGATGTTGGGACTTGAACGAGCGACAGCTCATGATTGACCTCTTGACCGAAGAGGAGCGCGAGAAGCTGGAGGAATGTAGAAGGTTGTTGTTGGAGGACGTGGAGAGGGAAAGGCTAGCTGCTGAAAAAGGGAAGTTTGCCATGACTGATAGTGTCAGGGTAGTGGAGACTTTTGCAGAGGGAAGCTTCTTTCGGCCGCCAGTCCCTGGATTAGTTATAGTGAGTGATCCGACAGGTTTGACCTGGGTTTCAACCGAACATGATCTGGAGCCAAGAGGGACTGAATGTACATTGCCTGTTGCGCTGGGTTCCCCTTCTGCTCTCCCTACGCCATCCTTGACCGAAGGTAAATTCCCTTTACAGTGCATCCCAGAGGATGATGTGGTTACCGAATTCGCAGACTAAAAGATTGTTTTTTTATTATGCAGTCCCTTCTGGATTAACTACGGCATTGGACCCTGCCCCCGCGATTCCCAAAGTGACCGAGTCTGGGCTAGGACTCGAGGGGATACAGTTCAGAGAGAGCGGAGATCAGCTTGATACCTTCTCGGGGATAAGGTTAACTCCCAGCCTCTATGAAGGCCTTATCGACGAAGGAGAGGAGGTAGATGGGAAAAGTGCGACTGCCCGAGGCCTGGTTGAGGAAAAGCTGGGCCAGGATGAAGCTACAAGGCAGGGGGTCATAACACAGACCAGGGAGGATACTATGGAGAGGGATGCTGTGACTGTTGCCCAGGAACATATTGATGAGGAAGTAGAGAGGAAGAGGGCAGCTGACGAGGTTCAGAAGAAGCGAGAGGATGAGGAGGCTCAGCGAAGGACCCTTGAAACTTGCGAAAAACCCAGGGTCGGTGATCCAAAGCACAAGTCCCAAAAGCTTATTGAGCGATAAGCCGCTAAGGAAGCCAGGGAGGAAGCTAGACAGAAAGGGAAAACTTTCGCAGAAACGAGTGCCGCAGTGATAGGTCTGGCTGCCGGGGGTGCCCCCAGGCCGTTGCCTCCTATTGCCCCTGCTGATGTCACCGAGATTTCCGGCGGCGATGGGGCAGAAGAGAGGCGTCTTCCAGCCTCTCACGGGTCGACCACTTCCCAAGGGAGCCGAAGTGGAAAAGGCAGGTCTGACAGGAAAGGCCCAGCTCCAAGGATGAACCGTCGAGTGTTGAATCTACAAAGAAGAAGCACAAAGACAAGAAGAAGCATGGTTAGCGTTAGTTTCTTAAGTATAAGTTTAGCGATCATTTTGGTAGTGTAGGCCGATAGTTTACGCGAGTTCGGCCCTCGCTTTTGGTTTTTCAAGACATGGTGTGGTTCTCATGTACACCCTGTCATTAGAAAGAATGATATTAGCTATGTAGTTGGTTGTAATTTGTGTGTGTTTTGTAATGAAATATGAATTAGTAAAGATTGCATTTTCTGTTAAATGTTCGGATGTTCTTCCCATGTTTTCGGGCGTCCCGTACTTGCATAGGCCTACTTATCATTATACTTAACAAAAAAATGAGTGTTGTGCCCTGGATCAATGGTTCCAGGAAGGAGTGATAGTGCACAGGCTTCTAGTATGTTTCCCTCAGCTCAGGAAACCCATGGTTTGCGAAGCCAGGCTATGTGCTCTACTGTATTTGGGTTGCCCGGGGTTAATCCCAAGTGTAGCGAAGGCGTATGACGTCGCGTTGTGCGGTCCGTTCGGTGTATGTTGTCTCGTCGTTCATCGGGTTGAGGCGAGCCTGTAGGCGTCGTTGTTCGCCTGGGAAGAGAAGCCCGGATCATCAGCCCGTAGGGTCCGATCGTGGCCGTGGGCTAACCCTTAGCCTTGAGAGCTTTGGGGAAGTAACGATTTAAGGGTCGGTCTCGGTGCTGTGCCAAGATTCGACCTTCACCCGTAATTTAGGGGGAGTTTTTATCGCCCCGTCTGGCTATTGGGTGGCCCCAAGTCGCGTGGGACTTGGGTGAACGATTTATCCTCGGCCTAGGTTCGAGTTAGAGATTATTTATACTCGGCCGCGCCGCAGGCCGGCGACTCGAGTAGCGTCGCCGGCTCCCATGCTCGGGGTGCCGGTCGGTGCCAATGGGGTTAGATTGTGAGGTTAGCTCGTGGCCTGGGCGGCGGTGTCGGCCCCCATACTAGAGGTCGACACAACGGCCGGCAGTTTACACGAAAGCTAGCTGTCAGGATTAATCAAACATGTCACGCGAGGAGTAAACATAGAATAAAGAGATAGATTGATGAACATCATTTCCACTAGTAAATTTTGGCATGAATAGCCTTTAAAATGCCTTGAATTGTTACAAAACATCGCTGGAAAGCATAAACAACCATGTACTAAGTTATGTGAAGTAGCAGCGAAGATGTTCACTATTCCAAGCCATTGGCAGTTCAGCTCCGTCCACGGTCGCTAGCTTGAAAGTTCCATCACCGAGTCTTCATATTATAGAGTACAGGCCTTCCCAACGAGGAGCAAGGCCCGTTGGTGGAGGGAATACCCGTTTTAGGACGAGGTCGCCGATGTTGAAGTCCTTGTGGCAGACTCGATAGTTGAAGTACCAAGCGATTCGTTGTCGTTGGGCAGCGAATTAGAGATCGGCTTCATTCATTTTTTCTTCTAGAAAGTCGAGTGACCCCAAAAGCAAGTCTTGGTTCATCTTTGGATCAAAGTAGGTGACTCAATGAGATTGAAGCTCGAGCTCGATGGGGATGACGACTTCGGACCCGTAGGAGAGGGCGAAGGGAGTGTGCCCGGTCGCCGTCTTGTGGGTTGTTCGATTGGCCCATAGAGCTAAAGGAAGTTCATCTACCCACATGCCCCCGGCCTTCTCGAGGCACTTCTTGATGATGGACTTGATAACTTTGTTAACTGCCTCAACTTGTCCGCTAGCCTGGGGGTGTGCAACGGCCGAGAACCTTTTTCCGATGCCATGCCGCTGACAAAAGGATTTGAACTTTGCGCTCTCGAACTGAGTGCCATTGTCTGAAATAATGGCCCGAGGGACCCCGTATCGGGTGATGATGTTGCGTACCACGAAGTTGATCATTTTCTTGGTAGTGATTGTGGTGAGGGCTTCGGCCTCTGCCCATTTGGTAAAATAGTCGACAGCGACGACAGCGTATCGTGCCCCGCCTCTGGGCATGGGAAGAGTCCCAATGATGTCGATTCCCCACATGGCGAATTGCCATGGGCTGGTCATTTGCATCAGTTCTGTTGGTGGGGCTCTCGGGATCTTTGAGAAGCGTTGGCACTTGTCGCATTTGCGAGCATAATCGGTGGCGTCCTGGTCGAGTGTGGGCCAGTAGTAGCCATATCGGAGTATCTTCCTGGCCAGGGTTTGCCCCCGGTGTGCTCACCGCATTCTCCTTCATGTACGCTGACTAGAATCTTGATGGCGTCATCATAGGCCACACATCTAAGTAGGGGGACAAAGAAGCCTCTTCGATAGAGTACCCCGTCCATAAGGAGATAATGGGCTGACTAGCGGGTGAGCACTCTCCTTTCTTTATGGCTTTCCGGGAGGATCCCCTATTGCAGGTAGTTTTTGATCGGCGTCATCCAAGATTCCGGCTCGGGTTCGGCACTCATGGCCGTACTGTTTTTGTTGGCTTGGTACTGGGGGAGTTGAGCACCTCGACGGGGGTGAACCCCAACAGCTGCAAATCTTCGGAACTTGTTAATCTGGCCAGTGAGTCAGCCCTTTCATTTTGCTCTCGCGGAATGTGAGTGATAATGAAGTAGTCAAAGTGAGTGAGTAGTTCCTATACTTGAGCTAGGTATAAAGCAAGTTGTTCCCCCTTAGTTTGGAATTCTTCCTTCACCTGGCGCACGATGAGCTATGAATCGGAGAAAATCTGAATAATCTTTAGATTGAGTTCGATCGCGATTCTTAGTCCGGCTATCAGCGCCTCATATTCTGCGTCATTGTTGGTGGCGGGGAAATTTAGCTTTAGTGCTTAGTGTATCGAGCGCCTCTCGGGAGTGATGAGTACGATGCCGACTCCCGAACACTTGTTGTTGGAGGACTCGTCCACAAATAACTTCCATTTACTATCGGGGGCCTCAGCGTTCTTTGTTGAAGTTTCTTTGGGAGCAGTGAATTATACTATAAAGTCGGCGAGGGCTTGTTCAAGAATGGCTCGACGAGGAATAAATGTTATCTCGAACTGACTTAGTTCCATACTCCACTTTAGCAGTCGACCGGATGCCTCGGGTCGTTGTAGCACCGGACGCAGCGGTTGGTTAGTGAAGACCTTTATGGGATGAGCCTGGAAATATGGCCGAAGCTTCTAGGAGGAGATCAGTAAGCAGAATGCCAGCTTTTCGAGCTTCGGGTAGTTCTTTACTGCCCCCGTCAATCGCTTTCTTATGTAGTAGACAGGTCGTTGAATGTGATCTTCAAGCCATATTAATGCCGAGCTGATTGCCTACGTAGAAACAACCAAGTAAATATATAAGTCCTTATGGTCTACAGGCTTAGACAGGATGGTTAGTCGCTCCAAGTGAACCAGGAGTTCCTTGAATGCGGAAGCGCACTCAGGGATCCACTTGAAGTTGCGTTTCCCTTTTCGAAGTAAATCGAAGAAAGGAACGCACTTGTCGGTGGCCTTTGAGATTAATCGACATAAAGCGACGACCTTTCCATTTAAACTTTGAACATCCTTGATGTTTCTGGGACTTGGATTACCGAATGGCTTGGATTTTTTTAGGATTAGCTTCAATGCCCCGGGCATTGACGATGAAACCTAGAAACTTTCCTAAAGTGACGCCAAAGGAACATTTCAGAGGGTTGAATTTCATGTCGTATAGACGGAGGACATCGAACATTTCATAGAGGTCGTGGACGTGGTCGCTAGACACTTTTAATTTAACTAGCATGCTGTCCACGTACACCTCCATGAATTTCCCGATTTGATTTTTGAAGAGTCGATTAACCATCCGCTAATATGTGGCGTAGGCATTCTTGAGGCCGAAGGGAATGACGCGATAGTAGTAAAGACCAAGTTCGGTTATGAAGAAGGTATGGTCCTGGTCGCGGAGATTCATAGGGATCTGGTTGTAACCGGAGTAAGCGTCCATGAAGGATAGCAATTGGTATCCGGCGGTTGAATCAACTAGCCGATCGATCTTTGGGAGAGGGAAGCTGTCCTTAGGACATGCCTTGTTTAGATCAGAGAAGTCGACACACGTCCACCATTTACCATTGGCCTTTTTGACTAGAACTGGATTGGAGACCCACTCAGGGTAGTCGGCCTCTCGGATGAAGTTATTGTTTAGCAGACAATCTACCTCTTCTTCGAGTGCCTTGGATCTGTCGGGTCCTAGGAAGCGGCGCTTTTATTTGACTGGAGGCATCGTGGGGTCTATGCATAAAGAATGGCAGGCGATTGCTGGGTCTATGCCTTTCATGTCGGAATGAGTCCATGCAAATACGTCCAGATTAGCCTTTAAGAAATCCACAAGATCGTCTTTTACCGTTGGGTGAAGGTGTTATCCTATCTTTAATGCTCGCGACGGATCTTCGAGACTGACAGGAACATCCACGGTGGGCTCGACCGGAGTAGGTCTCTCACACTTGGGCTCTTCGTCTTTCCTTGGATCGAGGTCATCGAAAAGACGGGAGTGGCGCCTGAGCCAAGGCCCAGACGTCGCTGATTACTATGCGGAGGTGGTCTTGGCGCAAAAGGCTGCAGGCGCTACTTTGCCCTTATCCCTATTGCGCACGTTTTTCCATTCTATTTCATAACACTCCCTAGCATTGACTTGGTCGTCTCTGACAGCTCTGATCCCGTTATGTGTTGGAAACTTCATTAGGAAGGACCATGGCGATAGGCAGGCGCGAAATTCTGTGAGGAAAGGACATCCAAGGAAGACATTATATGGCGAGATGACGTCGATAACCACGAAGGTGAGGACTCGGACTCGACTACGATCCTCCATACCGAGTTCGACGGGTAGGTCAATGACTCCTACCGGACAGCTGGATGCCCCGTTAAAGCCATGGATCACAGAATGGCATGGTTTGAGATCTCTTGCTTCTAACTTCATCTGGTCATAGGCGCCAATTTGGGCAGTGATAACCAAAGGATCAGTGGTCGGGATTTCAATTCCCATGGACTCCCTTCCATTGTAGATAATGTCGTCCCGCATGGTTTTCCGGAGCTTGCCCGGGATAGACTCGTCAGGAGCAGAGCAAGCCTCGTAGGTTGCATGTTTAATAGACCCCACATATTCCTCCATCTTTCGGAAGCTGTCATGCATGGGGCCAGGTCCGCCGCATATAGTGTTGATCACTATTCCTCGCCTCACATTAGATGGTCCTTGGGCAGTCTTGGTGGCCGTCTAAGGAGTTGGCGCTGGAGGTTTTGGATTAGTTTCGGGGGGAAAGGCTCTTGAATGTATTGTTCGAGTCACTTTTCGCGGATGAGCTTTTCAATTGCATCCCTTAGCTGGCGGCATTCATTCATGTTATGCCCATACATATCATGATATCGGCAGTATCTCCCCGAGTTCTTCTTGGAGTTGGTCGACTCCCTGACGCAGGGCTTCTTGTACGGGAAAGTGTTACATGTCTCTAGGTAGATAGTTTCCGGATCTTCATTCAGCGGAGTGTATGTCTCGTAGGCTTGGTAAGGGTCGGGCTTCCTTAGCTCTGTCTAGAACTGATTGTTTCCCCGGCCACCTTGCCTCCTAGTGTTTGGTCTTTGTCTAGGGGGTCCTGCCCCCGCGTTTGGATCGGAGGGTCCTCCCGCTTCTCGCCCCCTAGGACGGTTATTAGCAGTGTCTGTTCGAGGGATATTGGGGCGACTGGTCTTGGAGATGCGGTTCCGTCTTGATTCTTCTTGGCATAAGAATTGCCCCGCTTTCTCATAGAAAGCATCGAGGCTCTTTGGTTGCTTTCAATCGATCCATGCCCCAAATTCGGAAGTAGGAAGGACACCTTTAGCTAGCTGAAAGAGTATGGTGCGCGGATCCGGATCCTCGACCTCGGCGAGGGCGATGTTGAACCTGGAAAGGTAGCTTTTGAGCGACTCTGCAGGCCCTTGGTATAGGTTGGAAAGGGTGAGGGCATTCTTCGGAGTCGGGATATGCATCCTGAATTGCTTAACTAACTATGTCGCTAATTGGCCGAAGTTGTTTATGGAATTAAGCGGAAGGCGAGAGATCCATAATAGATCGGTTCCTGATAGGAAGACTGGAAAGCATTTGCACTTGACTGGATCGTCGCCTCTATTGGAGTCCATTTTCCATTCATAACAGTTTAGGGAAGCGCAAGGGTTAGTGGTGCCGTCGTAGAGCGGCATCTGCGGCATGCTGAAGCGTCGCGGCCATTCAACTTCATTAACTCTTCGAGTGAAAGGGTTGCACCTAATGTACGCTTCCCATGAATCATGCACATTCCCTCGCATCTCCCTCATGATCCTTCGGACCATGTCGGGAAGGTAGGTTGGATGGGGGTCCGCCATCGGAACCCATGGGTTTTGGCGAGGTTCCGGAGTTCTGGCGCGAGGGCGTCTTCTAGGGTGGATGTCAGGATCGTCTTCTTCCATGTCCTCGACATTTATAATAAGATCCTGGTATGCGTGATGATGTTGAGCAGGGTCACGCGGATCCGGTTCCGGAAAGGCACGGGCTGCTAAAAAATTAGGTTCATTGTCTCGACGTGCGACCGTTGAGTCTTGTCATAAAGGAGGTTGGTTAGTAGGAGCGGGTCCTTCATTGATGACTAAGCGAGAATGGTCCCGATATTGGGCGCCCTTGCTATAGGTAACCGTGGTCCAGTCGCCGTTACCGTTGGTATACCCATTGCCGTTGCCGTTGTCGAGGGCGTTTGTTCGGACGGTGACGTTGCTGATGAGACTAAACCTCCTTCTTTGGTGCGGGCCCCTTGACTCGGAAGAGGAAGTTTCCGATGTTGGTGGTTAGGGTCGAGCATTGTTCCTAGCTAATTGCAGTCGAGCGACAATGCGCTGACTTTCTTGAAGTTGCCGCATAAGGTCGATGTTATTCCTTAGCGCTTGGTTAAGCTTGATAGCTGTATTTTCATATTTTTCATTAAGCATGTGGATTTGCGCTTGGGTTGCGGGCGCTTCGGGGTCCGCAATTGGAGGTTCACTTTCAATAGTGGTTGGGATGTCCGGCGGTTGAGGTTGTTGAGATGTACCGGCCTCGGCGGCGGCTAAGGAGCCGATCATTGCGTTCTTTGACTTTTTTTTCCGTCGTAAGCGGACTCGACGACAGGTTAAGCAAGGAACCTTAAGCTCGGCGAAGTCGAGATGGTAATGTGCGAGAAAGACGCAATATCCGAGTTTTCTCAGTGAAAGCACCAAATGTTGGCGGCAAAAAATGTCGTAAACACCAAAGATTCCCAATTACTAGGAATTATAAATATGGTCGCATATACAAGAACATAAAATAGAACATAAGCAGTAAATAACACAAGAGATTTATAGTGGTTCGGCCTCAGTGAGGGCCTACGTCCACTTTAAAGAGTTGTTGGAATTTTATTGATCAATTGAAAGATTACAAGGTTGAGACCCTCTCATTACATTTTTTGACTATGATACATGAGGTTACAATTGTCATATTTGCAAGAAATAGTAACATGGACAATTTTTCCCTTCTTCTTCCTCAAAGAGGAGATGCCATTAATGAAGCTCTATGGAGGTATCTAAGCCCAAGAATCTCTCCCTTTTGAGGTGTGATGCCATGGGGTATTTATAGGAAGTGGTTAGGCAGGGGTTAGTAGGAGTAGGAAGAAATGGAGACCAACTACAGGAAATTCGCGCCTCCAGCTGTCGGCCACCAGAAATTCGCACCTGGGTCGGGGTGCGAAATTTCACACCTGCTGGGTGCGAAATTTCGCACCTGGCTGGGTGCGAAGTGTATTGGGCGAGGGACGTGGTTGAGGTTGGTTGGCGCGATCTCTCTTCAGTCTTCCTCCTGTGCTTTTTGAGTTTCAGCCTTGGCCCTGGTTTCACGCGATGAGTTGAGTCGAGCGTGTCTTCGGTACTTTTGGTAACCGGACCAAAAGGCCGGTTAACATTAAGTACTAAAGGTTGAATGAAATTACGAAATCTATTATTGAGATGCATTCAACTTAATAAAATTAAAATAAAATAATTTTGTTATAAAATACACGAGTTATTCCATTTTATGTTATTTAAAAAATTGTTGGTAGGTTTTGAAAATTTAAACCCGTCCAATAAACGATGTTGTCCCCGTGTTCTTCTAATTAGTCAAAAGATTCACTCAAACCATGTCTTGTATAATTTTGATTCAAAATTTTTCAAGTACGTATGATATAATAAGGCGAAGATCTTTTTTTTGTCACAAGCGTTGAAAATTGATCGGTGGAACATAAGTTGTAATTTTACTTAAGAATGTATTTAATTCCCTTCGAACTTGAAGTTAAATTTAAACATTAACACTTGGTTAATTTATACGTTTTCTTGGGTTGTGTTAATGAAGTATAAAAACTTGGTGCACTTGGGATATTTCTTTACCCGTCACCACTTTGATTTTTAAACTGAATAAAATCTTGCCTGTCAGTAATGCAAATATTGCAAAACACTGTACATGATTCCAAATCTCCCTCTGTCAATTTCAGGGATTTCATAACAGTGCACCAAGATTTGTGAAATCTTCATGTGCAGAGAAACCATACCACGCGTACACCATCTTATGCGTTCTCTCCACGTTCTACTTCTACTCTGCTACTTGTCTCTAACCTCTGTATTATAAAAATAGTGGTGTACTTCCTCCTCTGGTCCACGGTAAAGAACAATCCGTTGTATCCTTTTATTTATTTTATCAATCAAACTAATCTTCTTTACCAAATCAAAATAACCAAACCCAAATCAAATATGGCCGCCGTTCATCTTATTCCTACTAGGCCATCACCACATCGCGTTTCCCTAACAAGTGCCGCAGATCTTCCATCACGAGGATGCATCCACCTCTGGCCAACCTCGCGCAAACTCAGATCCATGCCATACGTTCCTTCTCCCAGTCGAGCCCCTGCTCCGTACCATCCAGCTCGACCCTTCGTTTTCTTCTCGGATCCACTACCTTGTGCAAGCCGATGATGTGAAGACCGTTGCCGTCCCTTGCTCCATCGTCGCTCACCTACTGGCAAGATCATCGAAATTCCCTAGCTCCTCCAAACTCTGGTACCATGAACTTCTAACCCCTCCATCGCCATCCGCTTGGACGCCACCTTCACTGCATCTTCCCTAAAGCCCCTTGCTGTCAACAAGCTAATCGAACCTGAGGTCTTTTCCCTCCTAAAATCATTGAACTTCATTGTTTAGGACTCCAGGTGTTTGAGTAAACACCTGAAAGGCTGCTTTAGTGGAGCATGGCGAAACCATGGGTCTGCATTATTGATTGATGCTGCGACAACCGGTTAGTGGAGCTGCAACAAAGCATATTGTAACGACCTGGATTTTAGGCAACTTAATTCTGAATACTTAAATTTGTTCTAAATATTTTATTTGAAATATAAATTGATTTTTATAAGGAATTTATTATTAAAAAAGAATGCTAAGCGTGCGTTAAATTATAAAATTGGGGACGCTCTCAAATATGTTTTATTGGACCACTGATTGTGAAGAATACTTCAACTCGTATTTTTAAATATTTTGCATTAACGGTTGTCATCCAAATAAAATATTGTTATCGATGTATACACAGGTTTGTGTGGAAAGTAACCCAACAGAAAATTTTAGTAATAGTTGGCGAAACAATATGCTAAAAATTTGTTATAAGTATATTGATGAAAAAGGAAGCATAAGATTTTTGTGAACATGAGTCCAAATACCATCATCAGCCTTGCATCATAACATAATAAGGTCGATCCTCATGTCTTCTCTTTTATAAACAGTAATATGATAAATTTATATACACACTACTTTACTTTACGTATAAAATATAGACAGCGTGCCATCCACACTATACATCCGTGCTTTTCAAGTTTTCTAAAAAAAATCCATGTTTGCCAAGCTACCGTATACCGTGCGTGCCAAGCAAATTGGAGCAGTGTGTGACAAGTCATCGCCCCCTTTAAATACTTTTCTTCTCCTCAATTCTGGTTTTCTGAGATCCAAAACTAATAGTGAAAAGATCCAACTTCGTAAATCCATTAAAAATAGAAAACTCCTCCAAAATTCACAATTTCGGATTCATTTGAATCTTATGAGAGATGGCTTCAACCCGGTACCCATATCGATCAACTCGATCAAGAGGATAGGAACGCGTTTTACTTACAGCGTGCATGGGTTCGATCTGCAAAGGGAAAAGCAAGATTTAATTCACGAGAATTCAAACCACAAATGAAATGAAATCGCGTAACAACTTGGATCCTTTGAGATCATTGGCTTATACACTTCATTTAGGTAGGCTTTTTAGCAAGTTGATCAAAATCTTTTGCTGAAACTGAACTCCAACAGCGTGCCAGGGCGCAAGATTTCGTGGGCTTCAGTGGTCGTTGAGTAGAGCGGAGGCTATAGTCATTCCCTTGGCAAGGAGCTGCAACTCTGACAAAATTTTCAGGGATTTTGGTGATTAACAATGTCGCACCATTTCTTTTGCTGTGCATGAGAGATCGGAAACCACGAATAGCTGGGGAGGTGCGAGCTGGAGTTTGTGGTGTTAGGGCAGTCGCACTCGAAAGGGAAATCTCATCGGTGATGGTTCCACGATTTTTTGTCAACTAGAGAAGAAATATGGGATGGTGGAGTTTGCGTCCGCTGTGTGTAACCTGAGGAAGTGGTGAAGTTGGTTGGGTTTTCCGTGAAGAAGAAAGATGGGTTTAAGATATTTAACAGGGTGGTGGATGGTGCGTGGAGGTGGTGTACTTTTACTGGAGTTGGGTATTGGTGAAAGGGAGAGAAGGAGTAGTTGACGGTGGAAATGGTACAAGTTTTCATGGAAAAAATTTATATCCTAAAATCTTGAAGTACAACTGTCTTTCTTGTATACTGCAATACTGTTCTAGGGCTGCTCAAACTTTACAGCGACTTAGGGTTAACGATTTCAGAAGAAGTTGAAGTTTAAATTTTAATTAAGGGTATGTGAAATTGGGACGTTGCATCGGTGAGGTGAGAGGAGATCCATATTCAAATTGTGGAAGTAGCGGGGTGTGGTTGAACAAAATGGAAACTTAGAGAAGAGAAAGCTCGATCAAAGAGGAATTAGCGGCAGTATGAAGTTCTGTAATAGGAGCGGATGAGAAAATGTATTTAGAAGGGAGCAGGTGGTCTCGTTTTGCTGAACAAAGAAGGCGGAGTAATTGATTTAAACCGTGAGTAGTAGATTAGTGGGTAATTACCATATTAACCAATGTGATTAATAAGCAAATTTGGTATCACAATAAAAGGAAGTCGTCTATTACATTTTGCCTGGGAAGTAGCAGTTTACAGGAAATGTTGTTTTGGTGGTACACAATTGGATATTGTGATAGTTGCATCAACTGCAAACCAAATTTGAATGGAGGAGAAAAAGGGTGAGCGGGATTTAAATGTTGACCGTTGTTCTATGGGAATGAAAATTAGAATGATGCTTTAACATTAGGAAGAAGAAGAGTTGTACGAAGGGTTAAGGAGCCTAAATCGCGATTAGCCAAAAGGTTAGCTAACACTAACAAGTGTTATTAAGGTTTATATTTTAAAATTAGTCAATATTGATGATTAAGTAAATTAAATCACTTTTTAAAAATTGGAATAATCCTTTTAACAAGAAAATTTGTTTCATACGTTAACTGAATTTGCGTGAAACTAGTCACGTGGAATCATAACAACGAGATCGACTTTGTGAAACTGAGGTGGTCAAGAACATAGCTATTGGAATCTCGTAGAGGAAAAAAAATCGAACGCTGTTTGATTTTAATGAAACAAATGCAGAATCGGCAATTTGCAAACCAATGTGAGTAAACTCACTAACTTTGACTCATTTATATTTTTAAATTTATTTATAGTAATTTTATACTGTGTGATGGATGTTTGGATGAATGGTTGGTAAAATTGGTTGAAATGGTTGATATAGTTATATATACATCGTTGATCGATTATTAATCCTGTCTACTATGATATTTCATATTGATGTGAAATTAATATTATTGATGTTGATTAACATCTGTGGATGCAGGGAAGCTGGTTGGAGGGATCCAACTGGATCCCTCAACATTTATGTTAATGTTTGTTATTTACTGTGACTGATTATGCTGTGTTGGATTACCCTGACCCTAGAATTTTGGTATTTAAATACAGTAAAATATTTTCGAATATAGAAAATGGAATTTGAGTTTTAAGAAGGAAAATTATTTCCAAAAATAGAAATGTAATTTCGAATAGAGTTGAAATTAAAACCATGTTAATGGAGAAAACAAGTAGTGTTTATAAACGAGAGTATAAATTAAGTGGATTATTTATCATTGGATAAATTCAAATATAAATTCAAATTTGAATTTATATGAAAAAGTGGAAAACGGTTTTGAAACCAATATTTGAAATGAGATTTGAACTTAAAAATTATAAAGGAAATCATAAACGAGATTCTAAATGATTACAATATGAATAAGACTGGTATGGAATAATCTGAACAGAAGTTATAAATAGAAGTTGGGTTTAAGATATTAGTTATAAATACGAAATCAAACTGATTTGATTGTATATAAAAGAAATATATTCCCGGTTAAGTGAATAATGTTTTAAAGCAAATATTTTGCAAATGAAATATCTATATAGGATATTTAGATTTGGAAATATGAATCCAAATTGGAAATTGAATGAAAAGGGAAATGAGTAATCATTTTAAAAGAAAATGATGAGCTTCATTTAAAAATTTGGAATATAAAATAAAGTGTAGACTGCAATGGTTATAAAGGAATTTGATAATGATTAGAAAAGGATAAATTCAAATGTGGATTTGGAATTTGAATTAAACTGAAATAGTAGATAAATTCCGAAATTAGGAACATAAATCGAATATATATTATTCGAGAGAGTTATTATTGGAATTCAATTATATCGAATTTAGGGAAGTAGTTATTTTACTTTCAGTTTTGAATCAAATCTATTTATTTATTTATTTACTGATTAATTGAATTAATAAGTACAAGTTATATTTTTATATACCAATTATTTGGGAACAACGATTATAATGCATCTAAACAGCGATTATAGTGCTACTGTTATCATAAATGTTTTATAAATCTACACAGCGATTTTAGCGCTGTCATTATAACAAACGTTTTTTTTTATAAATCTAAACAGCGATTATAGCGCTATTGTTATAATCAATGTTTGTAAATCTAGACAGCGATTTTAACGCTGCCATTATACTTAATGTTTTATAAATCAAATATTTGGAAACAGCAATTATAACGCTACCGTTATAATCAATATTTTTCCGTAAAAGAAGTGGATTCTTAGATTGAATCTGAGAATTGCGTAAGCGATGTTTTTGTTGGAAGTTGTGAGCTTTGACTATTTCAAAGTTGAGAATATTGTTCAATTAAGGTCTCAGAGGTAATTATACCCTAACTTGATTGAATTTATGATTGATGGAGAAATGGTTAAGGTTCGATAGTGAAAATTGGTTAGCAATATGGTTAGTTAATAAATGATTAATGGTTTGAGTTATAATAACGATGTTTATAACATTCCGTTAATTTAAAGGATTTGAAATGTTTTCTCCAAATAAAATGAGAGATATTTTCTACGCATAGAAAATGAAATGAATCGGTGGACGAGGAATTAAGAAAGGAATATTCTCCAATATTAATAAGGTATATTTTCTGAAAATAGAAAACAAGGATTCATGAATATTTAGAAATGTTTTCTAACTAGAATAAGAGATATTTTTTCTCGAGTAAAGAAATTAGGATATTGGAAATGTTTTCCAAGAATCGAGAGAGAAATAGAGCTTTGAAAGGATAAAAAAGATGGGAAATGGGAATTGGAAACGATAATATAATAAGGAATTAATATAAAAAGAGGCTAGTATTATTTGATGCTTGATCAGTAGAAATTTCCATTTGGAAATAGGACCATTGATTGTATGGATGTTCCTTTGATAGTTAAATCACCGACTATCAAAGTTTTGGTTTATTTTATACCTCCGTTGTCAATACGGAGAGACCAGGATCAGATTTATTATCTGAAAACCACTTCGTATTGGCATAAGCGTTACAAATCAACTTATGCTGAAGATAATTGAAGATAGAGTAAAGTGCAAGGGCTGTTCTGTTAATCCTAGGTAGAAATACCCAAGATGGAATAATAGAATGGTGCCTTCGGTTTGTCCAGTCCTAGGACAACGTATATGGAAGGATATGACGATGTGACATTCAAAGTAAATGGTGGCAAGAAGTTATAAAAGAATAATCTTGACCTCAAGCCTCCTCACCCGGGAAATGATAAAAATCGGGCAGGCAGCATTGCCAAGTGGGTCATTCCCATTAGGGGTATTATCACCTGATCTAGATAAATTTAATTTTATTCTTATTCTATTTCGTTGCTGTATGCTTTCGGTAACGGTTGCTAATCACAACCATTGGCGATAATATGCTCGATACACTCAAGTTAAATGAGTGGTCAGCCATGTGTTGCCCGGGTTGTAAGACATTCTTGTTGAACCCAGTGTATTCCCCTCTAGAGATACACTGTCGGAGGGTGGTTCCATACCTTGTCATGTTGGAAATCCAATATCCAATAGGCACCCTGCGGTTTTTGATTTTATATTATATATGGAGCGTGAGATGCAAGCGTTTCGCTAGATTCTATTTATTTGATGTAGACATTATTATAATATCACTGGATTTGATATCAAAAATGTTTTGGTTATCGTAAGGTAAAAACCATCCGTGTTTATGTGTGGATTGGTCTTACGATTATCATTTCTTTCGAAAGGATTTTGAAAGTTAAACAAATGGTTGGAGTTTACTCACACCAATCCCATGACTGACCCAGAGTTTATTTTGTTTTGTTTTCCCTAAACTCTTGGGTGCCCACATTTGTACGGGCAGTCAAGTAATCGGGATTGTACAAATTCACTTGAAGGAGCTTGAAGCATTTTGAAGGGAGCTCACATGATTAATTTATGTAAGAGTGGCTCAGATTTTTACATGGAAGAAGAAGAAAATCATTTTGCATTTTGAAGGTTAAATAAAATGAACAAAGGTGTAGGGTTTTTATATATGCAGTACCATGGAGTGCACGGAAATTTTAGGGTGTAGGTTGCTGAAATATGTAGAGTAGGTGGACATTTCGAAAATATCGTGACAGCCAAGGTATTGAGATAGATTGGCGAGCACGGTAATGGTAGTTTAGGGCTCAAGAAAAGATGGGATTTGGACACAAGTAATTTCAGAAGTCTGGTCACTTCAGATTTTATAGGTTAGGAGGCAATCTGGGTTTTTAATTCCGGAGGTCCACACGTGCTTCAGTCTTCGCATCTTATAGAGTAGCTGATGATACTAGGTCGGTCTTGAATTGTCTCTGTAATATAGAATAGGGTTGTCGTTTACTTATTTTTACTTTATTTTCTTAGGACATGCTGCTATGCAATCTTCCTGAAAATAATAGTGCATAATTTTATCCTTTAATAATGATTCAGCATGGTGTAGAGATTTGGGCACCCAAGAGTTTAGGGAAAACAAAACAAAATAAACTCCGGGTCAATCATGGGACTGGTATGAGTAAAATAGTTTAAAATAGTTCGAACAGTAAACGATATCTCATAAGACCACGCCGTATAACGGAACGGGTTTTTCCCTTATGAGAATCCAAGATATCTTTATATCAAAACCTTTTGATATTATAATAATGTCTATCAACCACAATATAATAATCATCTAGCAGAAACGCTTTCATCTCACGTTCTACATATAAGTATACAATCAAAACCGCAAGCACGTATTGGGTAATGGATTTCCAACTATGACAAGGTATGGAACCACCTTTCGCTAGTTTACCTCTAGAAAGGAATACACTAGATTCAACAAGAACATCTTGCAACCCGACCACACATGACCGACCACTCATTTCGTTTGAGTGTATCGAATGTATATCACCAACGGTTGGGATCAGCAACCGTTTCCCGAATGGGACACCATAAACAATAGATTTTTAGAAGTAATTGAAACTCTAGATCAGGTGATTATACACCCTAATAGGTGCGACCTACATAGCCATGCTACCTGCCCGATTTCTGTCATTTACCGGTTGATGAGGCTTGAGGTTACGCCTTATCATCACATCAGATTCACTTCGTATGCCACATTGTCAGATCCATCGAAAATCACTAATTGACGTCTGCAATAGTACATTACGTGTTAGATAAAGAAGTTTCCTTCTCCGCTTCCACTCTTGGTATGGTTGAAGAAATCAATGTACGTGACCTTTCTGGAAATACTCTGTCAGACATTCATCCATACAAGTCATCCAGGAACAGGATGAACCGAAGGCACTATTCAGTACATCCATCTTAGGCACTGTTATCTAAGACTTATACAATAGCCCTTGCACTTTACTACGTCTTCAATTATCTTTGGCATATATGATTCGCAACGCTCATGCCAATACAGAGTGGTTCTTTGGATAATAATCCAACCGGTCTCACCATATTAACATCGTTAAAATGGTCAAAAACTTCGATAGTCGGTGAGTTAACTATCGAAGAAAAACACGTGTGCAAACAACGATATTATTTCCAGATGGAAATTCTATCAATCAATCATCAATCATATATATATCTATATATATATACACACTCATATTTCCTATTTCAATATTTGATTACGTTTCTGATTCTATTTGGAAAACATTTCCAAATCTTCTTTACTTGGATTTAAAACAGAAGTTTAAATCAACATCGCGACGACAACTCAAACCACTATACTTATTTACTAAATCACTTTACCACTTTTACTCTCGAACCTTAACCATTTCTAAATTAAAAACAAAGTCAATCAAGTTGGGGTATAACTACCTCTCAGACCTTAATTGAACAACATTTCAAATCCCGAAATAGGGTAAGTTCATCTTTTAACCCTTTAACACTTCCTTATGAAACCTCGGATTCTATTTACGAATCCCCTTCTTTTACAAGTTTACGTGATTATAACAATGGTGTTATAATCTCCTGCATCCGAAATACATTCTCTTTAATATGACTTTTATTTCCTAACTCGAATAATATAACGACAACTAATTTATTTACTCCTATTCGGTTAACTCTAATCTATAACTCTTATTTGAATAACTCCAACCTAAGAATTCTTACTGGATTAACTCTTATTCGAATAACTTATATTTGATTTGCTTACTTTCGAATACTTATATTCAATAATCTCTTTCTTCGATTATTTCTGATTCGATTATCTCACTTCGAATATCTCTGATTCGAATACCTCTCTTCGAATATCTACTATTCGATTATCTCACTTCGAATATTTCTGCTTTGATTTATTTCTTCGAATAACTAAATTCGATTAACTCATTTCAAATTTATTCGAATAAACTAAATTCGATTAACTCCATTTGAATAACTCTAGTTCGATTTAACTCTGTTCAATAACTCTAGTTCTATTTAACTCTATAGATTAACTCTAATTCGATTTAACTCTATCGATGAACTCTAATTCGATTTAACTCTATCGATTAACTCTAACTGATTAACTCTAACTGGTTTAATTCTAACTGATTAACTCTAACTGGTTAACCCTAATGGTTTTACTCTAACTGGTTAACCCTAATGGTTTTACTCTAACTGGTTAACCCTAACTGATTAACTCTATTCAACCAACTCGACTCGACTAACCCCTTTCGATTAACATATTCGATTTACTAACTTTCGAATACTATATTCGATTTAACTCCTTTCGGATACCATATTCGATTTACTAACTTTCGAATACCATATTCGATTTAACTCCTTTCGAATACCATATTCGATTTAACTCCCTTCGAATACCATATTCGATTTACTGACTTTATTCGCTTTATAAAGATTTCCTTTTTAACAACGTTTATTCATTTTTAAAGATTTACTTTTAGTAACGGTTCTTCACTTTAAAAATGATTTCCTTTTTATAACGTTTTCCCTTCTTATAACAGTTTTCTTTATATAACGTTTTCCTTTTCATTTCTGTAATGGCCCATATTTTCTGAACATTTACGCGAATTATTTTATTTATTTAGATAAAGTTTTTTTTATGTTTTGATATCATTTTCCCCAAAAATTTTGAATATCGAGTTTGAAAATCCATCGTGGTCTTATTTATAGTTATACGATATTCTATTTGAGTATACTTGATTTTATTAGGATATTTTTATTTATCTAATTCTGTTTACATTATATAGACTGTTTTAAATCCAGTAACAGTGTTTACTTTTATTTTATCATGCCATGAAGTACCAACCAGATATGTAAACAAACATATATATATATATATATATGTTGAATTACAATAGGGTATTCGTAGACTGTTTTCAGACAGTTCCAAATCGATATCGTTAGCTTGTACTAGACATACATATGCATATGTTTGTGGTATTTTCTTTGAAGGGTTAAGGGTATTTTCCTATCACGAGTTCCTGTAATGGACTAAAATAGGGTGTTCAAGGTTTGGGCGAACTTTTGGGTTTGGACGTGATGGTTGAAAATATAGTATCGACATTATATAAGATATAAAGATTTATAAATAACCAAATGTATAGCTAATGTACAACATTCACACAATAAAGAACAGTATAGGAAAACAGTAACACATTTATGTTTAATATTTTTAAGTACAAGTCAGTACAAACATTCGGCCATTTCACCAAACAATATATACACAACTTGAATAAGAGATTGGAACAACAAAATCTTCATTTGCCTGGTACCGCAGCCATCAAAGCATCACCATCCATTGCAACCATCCTTTGCGACATTTCAGCCCTTACATCATCAGGAGATTAAACTGAAAAAAAAAAGAATAGCTATTAATAGCTAATAATATATACGGATATATATATGAAAGATTCTGCATAAGGAAAATACCACATGGGATCAAGGAAATTGCACAACTCAACCAAACAAAAATAGTACACAGAAATCATAGCTGGAAAGAAAAGGTATTGATATTTTTCTACATCAAAGCTGCCATATATATATATATATATATATATATATATATATATATATTCTGCATCAAACCCATAATGTCGAATAGCTTATACATGTGCATCATCAATGCACAAGTAAGAGAAACAGGAAAACAATATACCATCCAATCTTTTGGAAAAAAAATATAGCCAAATATTTAGTTGGGATTGAAAAAGCTGTACAAACAAATCTGCAAATCAAATCTATTAAAATTCTTTCTGTATTTAAAGTACAGAAGGCCTTGTTCTTGCCTGAAATTAAAACAGTAGGAAACCCCAATTTCTTAGACAATGTACAGTAAAGAAATCAAATCTTACACCATCAAAATCAAAACAGATAATGTATGTTATATATAACCAGAAATCACATAGAAAAAGCTGTTCTGCTATCCAAATGCAGATCTGAAATTGAATTTAAATTAATAGCAGACAAGGCCATGTGAACGAACTATATCAAAAGCTGTATATTTCAAAGACAAGGCCATACGATTAAACAATACATCAGTTCAAATCTACAATATGAACAAGACAACTCGAATACAAATTTTAATGTGAACAGATAATATAGATAGCTAGAAGGAAATCAAATATTTGAATATATTCACCATCAAATCCTTACAGACAAGGATGAATAAACAACTTAAGGGTGTCATAGCTGTACCAAATACATGTATAACCAGTTCATGGATCTAAGCAAAACAGTACATAAAATCCAACAAAATTCGTAGCCTTCACTGTTAAATGTCACACGAAACCCAAACTCTATCATCAACAGCTTGACCACACAGCAAAGCTAAATGAAAAGGGAATAGAACCTAAGAATTAAGCACTGTAAAATCAAATCTATGATTTTACAACTCGAATATTCACGTGGATCAAATTCAACTATAAATACACGGGGTGTTCAACCACAAACCAAATCAATTCAGTTCGAAATAAACAAATTCAAAACCACAGAAAAATTAAAAACAGAAATTAAAGCACGAAAAAACTTAGCTGTTGATGATGGGACTAGGGTTCGGTCTTGAAGCCACGCTCTCGTCTAGAGGGGGTCGGAGGACTTGGGTTGGCGGAAGCAAGAAGGCAGAGTCCGGTTTTTGCTGGAGGAAGCAGCGATCGAAGCAGGGATCGACATGGAAGGGTTTGTCCATTTTCTTTTTCTCTGAGAATTTATGGCGGCGTACAAATGAAATGGGGAGGGTTTCAATGGTTTGGGATATAAGGATGGGGCGGGTTATCACGTGGTGGGATAAAACAACTTGGTAAGGCCCAATTTATTTTTATTTAAAGTTTTATTAGTTTAAAGGTTTTAAATATTTCAAATTTTAATTTCGAACGCTCACGAAATCAGATTTCGACGAAACGAAAAACAGCAGAACCATAAAGACGTGTACTACGTGATAGATAAGGGCAGAGCAGGGCAGATTGCAGCTGGATTTTTCAAATAAATTAAACGCGGTATAATTCATCTGAAATGGGCTGATCTATCGACGAACTAATCAAAGTGAGTTAAACTCACTCAGATCTATCCACTTATATTTTATATAAGTTGGTTTTATCGTGTGTTATTGTTGTTCATTGTTGATTTGATTGTTTGCTTATATATGCGTATATATATATATATATATATATATATATATAAATGGATTTAATTCCTGAAATAAACAGTGATAAAACTGAACAGTTATATTTGACCACTGGTTCAAAGTATTGGCCATATTTATAAAGTAAACCCAATCGACTGGATTGTGTGAATTGCTGTGGTAGTGTGAGATAATTTGATTGACATTGGGTTATCAGCCTTGATTGTTATGAGGCCATTATCCATTTGAATTGAATTGGTTTGATTGGATTGTAGAATATTGATTTGAAATTTCACTATTTGTTTGGTTTACACAAATGTGCACCGTTGGTGGAGTAATTGACAGTACAAGGCCTATATCGATTTAGCGTCCAGTAAATCGATGAATTAAAGTTATAAAAATTTGTTTTGTAACTGGAAGAGATTATTAAATCTATTATTTTGAATTAGAATTTGTAAAAAGGGAAAATATTTATTATTTATTTATCGAACTTATAAATTGGTTTTTATAAAGGAAAATCTGAGATTTATCAGATTTATAAGCGAGCAAGTAGAAATTAACTTGATGATATAAATTTGAATAGTCGTTGGGAGATAATTTAAAAGAGATTATTTAAGTTAATTATATCGTTAATTAATTATTTGGAGTTTGTTAATATGATAGTCATGATTGGGTTGACAAAAATCCGAGCAACAAATATAATATTTAAAGAAGAAAAGGAGACAAAATATTTAAATTCGTTATCAAGGGATTTAGAAATATTATTGAGGATAAGAATTCCCAAGGAAAGAAGTGTATAAAGTGAAATTTATGGTTAAATGAGGCATGTCTGAAATTAGAAAAAAATGTCGAGTTTTGAATTACAACTGATGTTTACCTAAAGGTAGGAACATTGTTGATCAAGGTTTAAGAGGTAATTAAATGCCCCAACTTGAATGACTTCGGGATTATCTGAGGGTGATATTAGTTCGTAATGAGATGGTGAAGATAATCTGGTTCCGTACGAGAAAGGATAACGGAATGTAAGAAAAAGGGTTGAGAATTTATAATTGGACGACCCAAGTAATGAAGGAGGGAAAATGTTCGAGACTTACTATATAAATTGTATTTCCGAATTAAGGGAAATAAAAAGAGAGTATATGAAAATCTGAAATGGTACTTTCAAGATAACAGGAAATTGAAATGCTAGGTTTTGCGAATGATCTATACTAAAGATGGTGGTTATTATATCCAGGTGATATAATAAAGAAGATCCCATAACGTTGTTCACTTGAAAAAGATGAGTCATTTTCCAATAAGGTAAATGAGAAATAAAATAGTAAATGGTTTTTGAAACAATAAGGAAATAAAGAATTTGATATGATACGGAAGTGAAATAGTTTTTTAAAATTTGAAATCGTATATATCAAATGAGTTATATATGAAATGATGAAATATTTATAGAGTTTAAGATTAAATGTCGTTAATCGTTTTAAAAATGTCTTGTAGTGTTAGCACTGAACTAGAAAACTCATGTTGTTCACACAGTTATTTATTTGATAGTTAAAACGCCGACTATCAAAGTTGACCCATACGATCGTTGGTACAGAAAGAATGGGATCGAATTTATATTTGAAAACCATTCTGACCAGCATATACGTGAAAGAAGATCATTGAAGATAGAGCAGTTGAAGACCGTTGATTTTCGTGAGCGGAAGGTCTACTGATTGGATCTATCTGGTTTATTGGCGGGAGATATTCCAAAAGTGATTCTATCGTGATTGGAATCTACGGGTTGCAAGGACTTCTCGCTACTGATCTGTTGGGTGATTCCTAGGATGCAGTAGGAGGGTGCCTTCGGTTCATCCTGTTCCTGGATGACTTGTATGGACGAGTATCTGACAGAGTATTTCCAAAGTAATTACATGCATTGATTTCTCCAAACATACCATAGTTGATGGCGGAGAAATGGTTATTCTCTAGCCAGATAAACTAGAGTATTTTTGTGGACGTCAATTAGTGTGATTTCTGGAGGATCTGACGATGTGACATTCAAAGTGAATGGTGGCCAGGTGTCGTAAAGGAAATTCTGACCTCAAGCCTCATCAAACAGGGAATGACAAAAAATCGGGCAGGTAGCATGGCTATGTGGGTCGCTCCCATTAGGGTGTATGATCACCTATCTAGAGAAATTCCATTTGTTTCTTAACTCTATATTCGATGCTGTCCCTTGTCGGGAGGCGGTTGCTGATCCCAACCGTCGGTGATATACATTCGATACACTCAAGCGAAATAAGTGGTCGGTTATGTGAGGGCCGGGTTACAAGACGTTCTTGTTGAACCCAATGTATTTGTCTCTAGAGATACACGATCGGTAGGTGGTCCCATACCTTGTCAGAGTTGTAATCCAATCTCCAATAAGCGCCTGCGGTTTTGATTTATATACTATATATGTGGAGCGTGAGATGCAAGCGTTCCACTAGATTGATATTTACTTATATTTAGACATTATCATAATATAAGAAAAGATATTATTTTTCAAACTATTTTGGGTTATCGTAAGGTAAAAACCATACGTGTTTATGTGTGGATTCGATCTTATGATTATCCTTTTCTTTTGAAAAGATTTTGAATTTTAAAATCATGATTGGATGATTTATCCTTAATATTGTGCGAGTTTATCTCACTCTGGTTCACCAGACTGACCCGGTGTTTTGTAAATGCTCGGGTTAGCCCGAAGTGTATAGGTTCAGGTTATCGAATGCTGTGAAGAGGTAGGCCAGAAGAATTCAGTCATATGATATTATTCCGCTGTGTTATATATAAGTGCGGATTATTAGAACTGTCCAGTGCTGTGGAAGTACTCTGATGATTGTAAGTTTTATTTAAAGCTCTCAATAAAGATTTATTTCTATATTATATTTTGTTCCGCTGCGATGTGAGACTCTGTGTTGTGTTCTTCTTCTTCTTCTATTCTTATATTTCTTTCTCCCTTATCTCACCCTCTAAATTCTTTCATTGACAATTCGGTGTTCTCGGTGTTTGAAAGGTCGGCATAAGATACAGTTAAGGTATTTATGTCGAATTTTCGGGGCCGAAAACCGCTGGGTCGTTACAGTGGTATCAGAGCTATTGGTTTAGCAATAACCTTGGCTCTAAGGCGTAACTCGATAGAGATGGGGTTAGTAACACCCTAGATTGAGTTTTAATGTATATATATGAGAGCGTATTTGTAAATTTTATATACAAATGTTTTGTATTGTGTTGTTTGATCGGTTCAAGTTCTGAAAGCGTTGAACTGGTGATTGATAAAATATTGTTTTGAAAGGAGGGTAAATGAAATAATTTTACCCGAAAATATATTTTTGTATAGAAAAGAAATAATTTTCTCAAATTATTAGATATGGTGTGTTGACCGATTTGAATGGGATTCAGAATTTTGTTAAAATTTTGAATTTGAAACATAACTGGGTTAAGTGAAATTGAAGTAAATCATTAATAGTGACATTGAAAATTAATTTCAAAATAAATAAAGTTGATTGGAATTTGGAAATTTAATGATTAGTAATCAATTGAATATAAATGGATGGATATTCAAATAGGTTGAATTGAATTAAATAGTAATATCGAAGGTGAATTTTGTTAATTTGATTGAGTTGTTGTGCCTTGATTGATTGTTGTCTACTTGTTAGATTGGCTGTATAGAATTCGTCCATGGGTTGATAAAAGTTAAAACAAACTGAAACCCAGAAGAAAAATTGAAGTGTTATTTAAAATATATTTTTTAAAATTAATGGGATTTACCACATTTTCTTACCTTAGCAATTTCGAGGACGAAATTATTCAAAGGGGGGAAGAATGTAATGGCCCGTATTTTCTGACCATTTACACGAATTATTTTATTTATTTAGATAAATTTTTTTTTATGTTTTGATATCATTTTCCCCAAATTTTTTGAATATCGAGTTTGAAAATCCATCGTGGTCTTATTTATAGTTATACGATATTCTATTTGAGTATACTTGATTTTATTAGGATATTTTTATTTATCTAATTCTGTTTACATTATATAGACTGTTTTAAATCCAGTAACAGTGTTTACTTTTATTTTATCATGCCATGAAGTACCAACCAGATATGTAAACAAACATATATATATATATATATATATATATGTTGAATTACAATAGGGTATTCGTAGACAATTTTCAGACAGTTCCAAATCGATATCGTTAGCTTGTACTAGACATGCATATGCATATGTTTGTGGTATTTTCTTTGAAGGGTTAAGGGTATTTTCCTGTCACGAGTTCCTGTAATGGACTAAAATAGGGTGTTCAAGGTTTGGGAGAACTTTTGGGTATGGACGTGATGGTTGAAAATATAGTATCGACATTATATAAGATATAAAGATTTATAAATAACCAAATGTATAGCTAATGTACAACATTCACACAATAAAGAACAGTATAGGAAAACAGTAACACATTTATGTTTAATATTTTTAAGTACAAGTCAGTACAAACATTCGGCCATTTCACCAAACAATATATACACAACTTGAATAAGAGATTGGAACAACAAAATCTTCATTTGCCTGGTACCGCAGCCGTCAAAGCATCACCATCCATTGCAACCATCCATTGTGACATTTCAGCCCTTACATCATCAGGAGATTAAACTGGAAAAAAAGAATAACTATTAATAGCTAATAATATATATGGATATATACATATGAAAGATTATGCATAAGGAAAATACCACATGGGATCAAGGATATTGCACAACTCAACCAAACAAAAATAGTACACAGAAATCATAGCTGGTAAGAAAAGGTATTGATATTTTTCTACATCAAAGGTGCTATGGGAATATATATATATATATATATATATATATATATATATTCTGCATCAAACCCATAATGTCGAATAGCTTATACATGTGCATCATCAATGCACAAGTAAGAGAAACAGGAAAACAATATACCATCCAATCTTTTGGAAAAAAAAATATAGCCAAATATTTAGTTGGGATTGAAAAAGCTGTACAAACAAATCTGCAAATCAAATCTATTAAAATTCTTTCTGTATTTAAAGTACAGAAGGCCATGTTCTTGCCTGAAATTAAAACAGTAGGAAACCCCAATTTCTTAGACAATGTACAGTAAAGAAATCAAATCTTACACCATCAAAATCAAAACAGATAATGTATGTTATATATAACCAGAAATCACATAGAAAAGCTGTTCTGCTATCCCAATGCAGATCTGAAATTGAATTTAAATTAATAGCAGACAAGGCCATGTGAACGAACCATATCAAAAGCTGTATATTTCAAAGACAAGGCCATACGATTAAACAATACATCAGTTCAAATCTACAAGAAGAACAAGACAACTCGAATACAAATTTTAATGTGAACAGACAATACAGATAGCTAGAAGGAAATCAAATATTTGAATATATTTACCATCAAATCCTTACAGACAAGGGACGCAGTGAATAAACAACTTAAGGGTGTCATAGCTGTACCAAATACATGTATAACCAGTTCATGGATCTAAGCAAAACAATACATAAAATCCAACAAAATTCGTAGCCTTCACTGTTAAATGTCACACGAAACCCAAACTCTATCATCAACAGCTTGACCACACAGCACAGCTAAATGAAAAGGGAATAGAACCTAAGAATTAAGCACTGTAAAATCAATTCTATGATTTTACAACTCGATTATTCACATGGATCAAATTCAACTATAAATACACGGGGTGTTCAACCACAAATCAAATCAATTCAGTTCGAAATAAACAAATTCAAAACCACAGAAAAATTAAAAACAAAAATTAAAGCACGAAAAAACTTAGCTGTTGATGATGGGACTAGGGTTCGGTCTTGAAGCCACGCTCTCGTCTTGAGGGGGTCGGAGGACTTTGGTTGGCGGAAGCAAGAATGCGGAGTCCGATTTTTGCGGGAGGAAGCAGCGATCGAAGCAGGGATCGGCATGGAAGGGTTTGTCCATTTTCTTTTTCTCTGAGAATTTATGGCGGCGTACAAATGAAATGGGGTGGGTTTCAATGGTTTGGGATATAAGGATGGGGCGGGTTATCACATGGTGGGATAAAACAACTTGGTAAGGCCCAATTTATTTTTATTTAAAGTTTTATTAGTTTAAAGGTTTTAAATATTTCAAATTTTAATTTCGAACGCTCACGAAATCAGATTTCGACGAAACGAAAAACAGTAGAACCATAAAGACGTGTACTACCGATAGATAAGGGCAGAGCAGGGCAGACAGCAGCTGGATTTTTCAAATAAATTAAACGCGGTTTAATTCATCTGAAATGGGCTGATCTATTGACGAACCAATCAAAGTGAGTTAAACTCACTCAGATCTATCCATTTATATTTTATATAAGTTGGTTTTATCGTGTGTTATTGTTGATTTGATTGTTTGCTTATATATGCATATATATATAAATGGATTTAATTCCTGAAATAAACAATGATAAAACTGAACAGTTATATTTGATCACTGGTTCAAAGTATTGGCCATATTTATAAAGTAAACCCAATCGACTGGATTGTGTAAATTGCCGTGGTAGCGTGAGATAATTTGATTGACATTGGGTTATCAGCCTTGATTGTTATGAGGCCATTATCCATTTGTATAGAATTGGTTTGATTGGATGGTAGAATATTCATTTGAAATTTCACTATTTGTTTGGTTTAAACAAATGTGCACCGTTGGTGGAGTAATTGACAGTACAAGGCCTATATCGATTTACCGTCAGGTAAATCGATGAATTAAAGTTATAAAAATTTGTTTTGTAACTGGAAGGGATTTTTAAATCTATTATTTTGAATTAGAATTTGTAAAAAGGGAAAATATTTATTATTTATTTATCGAACTTATAAATTAGTTTTTATAAAGGAAAATCTGAGATTTATCAGATTTATAAGCGAGCAAGTAGAAATTAACTTGATGATATAAATTTGAATAGTCGTTGGGAGATAGTTTAAAAGAGATTATTTAAGTTAATTATATCGTTAATTAATTATTTGGAGTTTGTTAATATGATAGTCATGATTGGGTTGACAAAAATCCGAGCAACAAATATATTATTTAAAGAAGAAAAGGAGATGGAATATTTAAATTCGTTATCAAGGGATTTAGAAATATTATTAAGGATAAGAATTCCCAAGGAAAGAAGTGTATAAAGTGAAATTTATGGTTAAATGAGGCATGTCTGAAATTAGAAAAAAATGTCGAGTTTTGAATTACAACTGATGTTTACCAAAAGGTAGGAACGTTGTTGATCAAGGTCTGAGAGGTAATTAAATACCCCAACTTGAAGGACTTCGGGATTATCTGAGGGTGATATTAGTTCGTAATGAGATGGTGAAGATAATCTGGTTCCGTACGAGAAAGGATAACGGAATGTAAGAAAAAGGGTCGAGAATTTATAATTGGATGACCCAAGTAATGAAGGAGGGAAAATGTTCGAGACTTACTATATAAATTGTATTTCCGAAGTAAGGGAAATAAAAAGAGAGTATATGAAAATCTGAAATGGTATTTTCAAGATAACAGGAAATTGAAATGCTAGGTTTTGCGAATGATCTATACTAAAGATGGTGGTTATTATATCCAGGTGATATAATAAAGAAGATCCCATAATGTTGTTCACTTGAAAAAGATGAGTCATTTTCCAATAAGGTAAATGAGAAATAAAATAGTAAATGGTTCTTGAAACGATAAGGAAATAAAGAATTTGATATGACACGGAAGTGAAATAGTTTTTTAAAATTTGAAATCGTATATATCAAATGAGTTATATTTGAAATGATGAAATATTTATAGAGTTTAAGATTAAATGTCGTTAATCGTTTTAAAAAGGCCCTGTAGTGTTAGCACAGAACTGGAAAACTCATGTTGTTCACACAGTTATTTATTTGATAATTAAAACACCGACTATCAAAGTTGACCCATACGATCGTTGGTACGGAAAGACCGGGATCGAATTTATATTCGAAAACCATTCTGACAAGCATATACGTGAAAGAAGATCATTGAAGATAGAGCAGTTGAAGACCGTTGATTTTCGTGAGCGGAAGGACTACTGATTGGATCTCTCTGGTTTAGCGGCCGGAGATATTCCAACAGTGATTCTGTCGTGATTGGAATCTACGGGTTGCAAGGACTTCTCGCTACTGATATGTAGGGTGATTCCTAGGATGCAGTAGGAGGGTGCCTTCGGTTCATCCTGTTCCTGGATGACTTGTATGGATGAGTGTCTGACGGAGTATTTCCAAAGGAATTACATGCATTGATTTCTCCAAACGTACCATAGTTGATGGCGGAGAAATGGTTATTCTCTAGCCAGATAAACTAGAGTATTTTTGTGGACGTCAATTAGTGTGAAATCTGGAGGATCTGACAATGTGGCATTCAAAGTGAATGGTGGCCAGGTGTCGTAAAGGAAATTCTGACCTCAAGCCTCATCAACCAGGGAATGACAAAAAATCGGGCAGGCAGCATGACTATGTGGGTCGCTCCCATTAGGGTGTATGATCACCTATCTAGAGAAATTCCATTTGTTTCTTAACTCTATATTCGATGCTGTCCCTTGTCGGGAGGCGGTTGCTGATCCCAACCGTCGGTGATATACATTCGATACACTCAAGCGAAATGAGTGGTCGGTTATGTGAGGGTCAGATTGCAAGACGTTCTTGTTGAACCCAGTGTATTCGTCTCTAAAGATACACGATCGACAGGTGGTCCCATACCTTGTCAGAGTTGGAATCCAATCTCCAATAAGCGCCTGCGGTTTTGATTTATATACTATATATGTGGAGCGTGAGATGCAAGCATTCCACTAGATTGATATTTACTTGTATTTAGACATTATCATAATATCAGAAAAGATATTGTTTTTCAAACTATTTTGGGTTATCGTAAGGTAAAAACCGTCCGTGTTTATGTGTGGATTCGGTCTTATGATTATCCTTTTCTTTTGAAAAGATTTTGAATTTTAAAATCATGATTGGATGATTTATCCTTAATATTGTGCGAGTTTATCTCACTCTGGTTCACCAGACTGACCCGGTGTTTTGTAAATGCTCGGGTTAGCCCGGAGTGTATAGGTTCAAGTTATCGAATGCTGTGAAGAGGCGGGCCAGAAGAATTCAGTCATATGATATTATTCCGCTATGTTATATATAAGGGCAGATTATTAGAACTGTCCAGTGCTGTAGATGTACTCTGATGATTGTAAGTTTTATTTAAAGCTCTCAATAAAGATTTATTTCTATATTGTATTTTGTTCCGCTGCGATGTGAGACTCTGTGTTGTGTTCTTCTTCTTCTTCTATTCTTATATTTCTTTCTCTCTTATCTCACCCTCTAAATTCTTTCATTGACAATCCGGTGTTCTCGGTGTTTGAAAGGTCGGAATAAGATACAGTTAAGGTATTTATGTCGAATTTTCGGGGCTAAAAACCGCTGGGTCGTTACAATTTCTATTTATTCCCTAAGTAAATAATCCCTTTATAATATCTTATTTATTTACCAAATAAATAATCCACTTAACATGTCCTGATTATAAATAAATATCTCATTTAACACCTCCTATTTTCTTAACAAATAAATATCTCCTTTATAAAATCTTATTCTACTTATTTAACAAATAAATATCTCATTTTCTTATCTTATTTATTTAACCTAAATAAATAATTCACTTTATAAATATTCCATTTATAAAGATTACCCTTCAGTTATAATTCCACTTAACAATATTCCCTATTTATAGATATTCCATTTATAAATAAGTTCCATTCATAAATATCTCCATTTATAAATATCTCCATTTATAAAATCTTTGTTGATTTTATAAATATTTTCTCTTTTATAAAATCCTCCTTATTTATAAATATCCCAATTTATAAATATTTCTTATTTATAAATATTCTAGTTTATAAATATTCTGTTTTCAATATCACTTTGAAAACCTCCTTTTCCCATTCCGATATTTATGGTACTTAACACATCAAATCACGATGACCAATATCATCCAAACACATATAATCAACCACAGATTATAAACTACATTATATATCACAATATATGAAAAGCAATAAAATAACTGTTGAGGAATCCAGTTGGATTCCTCCAACCTGTTTCCCTGCATCCATAGATGTTACACAATATGATTATCATCACTTTCAGTTCAATATGAATTATTTTGTTAACAGAATCAATATATATGGATTTAACGGTTTATATATATATATATATATATATATATATATAATTTCCACTAACTGACTAGCAGTTCAATCAAACAGTCAACACACAGTCAATCAACCAATATTTAACAACCCAAAAAAATACGACATGAAAATATAAACTGTTCAGAGTTAGTGAGATTTACTCAATTTGGCAGTTCATCGTTAAAGAATGATAAACTGTTGTTTGATCTGAATAAAACCATTTATTTTGCCATAAATTCAAACGAGCTCCAATGGACTTCCAGTCAGTTTCATTGTGGAATGCTCGTCCATATGATCCCAACGGATCCGACGCTTTGAAATTCTGATATCGTATGGAATTGTTATGAATTTTACAAGTTCATATACTATTTAACTAAATTTAAACTAAAATTCTATCTTTAAATTATGGGCCTCCCTTACCATTTACCTTACGGCCCATCTTCCTTTCACAAAGCCCATCCGCGTTCCTCTTTACTTCTTCTTCCCCAAGAATACATGTCGCACTTCTGTACGTTCTCATCCTCAAAAGAAAAACCGTGACCTCCTCAAAATCAGCTCACCATTTCCTGCTTACGATACTTTCTGCCAGTTCATCAACAAAACATTTTCAATATACTCAGACAAAAAAGTCTTCGGCAACACCACAAATTACCACCCATCCCCCTCCTGTATAGCTCGAGACCACTTTCCTCCTCAAATACATGCATAAGTATCATACATGCTCAACACTATTGTTAATTTTCCACATGAAACCCCCCCATCGCCTCACAACAAAACCGTCTTCAACATCCCCTTAGTCCACATCGAACCACACTCATCTGATGCGGTTCGCCACCAGTAGCCCGCTGACACCATCAAGACAACGCCTCAGCCTCCCAACTACCATCATCAGCACCTCGCGCCTCTTCTCAAACCCGAAACCACATTCGGCGAACCTGACTTCGAGACCTCCCAAAAAAAACTCGCGACACCCAACATCATTGCTCACTCCAGACTTGGCCAAACTGTGCCATACCCTCGGCCATACAAGCTCAAAGAGTCAAACATGAAGTGATTTGGTTGAGTACTTCACTTAAAACAATTGATTGAATAATTATTAATTGGCGGCTCCTTTCGTTGCTGAAGAACCCATTTTCGGTCTTAAGGAAGTTGGGGTAAATGTTTATTTATAGGGTAGTTTAGATATTTCTTTTGTGGATTATTGAAGGTCCACGTTTCCAAGTTTTTGAGCCCACATATGACGGGTGGTTGATAAAAGGCAACCGTGTCTTTGAAGGTATGGAAGTACGTATCCAAGTCTTACTCCACTAATATATCATCAGACATATGTGGAAGCAATGCTCTTGTACACGTGAAGGAATGGGAGGCACATATGTAGTTTTTAAATGATCTCATTACTCGTTATATAAAGCTTTGTTGACATACAGACTGCTATCGACCAAATTAAAAATACCATTGTGATCAACAATGTGTTCAGATCCCAAAAATATAATAATATCGGTAGGTTAGCTTATTCTGTGAAACCCCAAAATGTTGATTACAGGGTGCAGAATTCTTCAAATTAAAAGTTGCTTATTTAATTAATTAAAAATTTCAGTAAAATTCTAAAAATTAAATTATCACTACGTCCCAAAAGAACCTTGTCTAAATTCAAACCCGATCTCTAGTTATATCGAATAAACCATTACGGTCGATAAACGATTCTATAGCGATTATTTTAAAATTTGATTTGGACATATCTCAAAATCTACACGACGAAATCCTGATCTTTCTCTTCCACTAGAAAGATATACTCCACCAGCTCCACACGTTTCTTGTTTCACAAAAATCCAATTAAAAACGAACCCTGTACATTCAGTTGAAGTTCGAATCACCAATTTACGAACTGCAGCGCCATTTCAAGCTCGATTTTAATTATAATATAATTATACATTCAAATTGTCGTTTATATAATATATTCGTTATTCAAATTAAATTCCTATGCTGTATTAAATATCACAGATGATACAGTTCACACCATATCGCCCTTTTCAGCCAACTCTGATTATTGCAGAATTTAATATATTATTTAATTTATTATTTTAAATTAAATATTCACCATTATTTAATTAAACCACCATTTAATTCACTAATCACTATTTATAAAATTAAATAAATTAATTAAAATACCCTCTGCGAATGCGGATCATTACATTTCGTTTACACCTTCACTCCTATCCTCTCTACTGATAATACCTCCCCTTCGAACAGTCCTTTGTCTTCCCCAATGGCTTCACACTCGCAGCCTTCATGAAATATCCGACCTCCTCCAAACAAATACCCACCTACTCCATTTCCATGCTACTGATCTTCCAACTCGCCATTCACAACCCATTTCCGTTGCACACAGGCCACCCCCTAACTTTCCACAACTTGCTCCATCCTATTCCATGCACATACCGCTTCATGCCTCACACGCTGGCCACTCAGGTCAACGGAGCTAAACTGTCACCGATGAACTCGACATCTCCTACTCCACTTTGGCAGCTCCGTCCATCTCAAGATTCAGACCCAACATGTACTGTCGTTTGGCAGCTTGTGTTCACGCGAGTGTAAAGAGTTTGCCTTGAAATTTTAAACGGAGGGTTTTTATTTGTATTTGCATTAGATTTATCTTGTTTTAAATTTTCAAACCCCCATTAAAAACTAACGGCAAAAATCTCCAGAGGAGAAGATGAAGTCTGCTTGCGATATTATATAAGAGCAAGCTCCTTTGCATGCACGACAATATAGCATATAGTGTAGAGGTAGGTTACTGTATGAATTCCTTGGCCTCCAAGGTTTCATTTAGCTTAAGCGTGAAGGAATTCAAAACGTAGGAATGTAGGTCATCGCTTCAATAGCTGGAAATAGGGTATGCCTGCTATATAACTTGGGGTAGCTGTTATAGGGAAGTCATGCTACTAGCTTAGGTCTTAGGAGGAATAACTGGCCCATTTTTTAATCTGGCTGCTTTAATAGTTCATGTTTCCATATATTTCTCATGTGGGTGAACTGTTCCTGTGATTCGTAATCCATATGATCATGATAAGAATATGTGCAGGGTACTATATACGTACTATTGAGTGTGAAATGTATATATACACAATATGCAGTTTTTAAAATGTTTTTATTTTATTCTATGCTTCTATTAGAGAGGTGTGCGGTGATAATAAAGTGCTAGACCTAGTCATTAAGTTTGTAGGTGTTGGACTTTAGTGTATCAAATGGAAAGATACAAGTGTACATGAAGGAATGTACATACAGAATGGCGCGACGTATGTTGTAGTATCGAAGTACCGCACATGTAATAACCCGAAAATCTGGGCCAGTTTAAAATTTTTATTTTGGCAATTTTAGCGAATTTTGAATATTTAAAATGAATTATTTTAAATAATATCGACGAGAAATTTATTTTGAATATATTCAAACGTATATATTATATACGCCGTCGTTAGAATATAAATATTTATATATAATTATAAATAGAATTGAAAATGGCGCGGTAGTTCGATAATTCGATTTCAAACTTCAATTGAATGTACCGGGTGCAAAACAATCCGGATTCTAATGAAACCAAAAATATTAGAATCTAGTTGAGAATATCTTTCCAACGAATCCGACTAATCGAAATTTCATAGCGGGAATCAAAAGATATGTCCAGTTGAAAATTCTGAATAGTCGCTATGGAATTCAGGCCCTTAAAAATGGACATTTTGCAAACGACCTCGGATTTCGACGAAACCACTTTTGTTGGATCCGTGATGTCGAATTATTGTTAGATTCCAAATTTCATAATTTTTCGAACCAATATGTGAGCGTGGCAAAGGAAAACGCGTTTGACCAGTTTTAGTTGATTTTGATCGACTGGAAAATGGCCATTTTTCTAACGGTCTCAGAATTCGACGAAACTAGTTTTGTTAGGACCGTATCGTCAATACGAAGCTAGAAAATATTTTTCGGGAATTTTTCTAGTTAGTATGTGACCCCGGTAATTTGAAATGTACGTTTAAAATTCAATATAGTGATTTAAATGTAAATTTAACGGAAATTGATTGTAACAGCCGAATCAGCCTACGATATATATCCCATTGTGTTCGGAATGGCGGTAATTAGCTAGAGGCAACAGTCGTTGGGTTTGATTTAGAGTTCGAAAATAAAATTAACTTTTTGGATTAAAATAATAATAAATTTAATATAAATATATATATCTCTTCTTAACCCCTTCTCTTCCTCGTTGACTTCACAGAAGAAAAAAAATATAAAACAAACCCACGATCGAAAGCCGCCCCCCCCCTCTCAGTCCATCGCGCCACCACCGGAGGGGCGCCCCCCCCCCCCCCATCGACCGTCGCTGGCCCCTCCCCCGTCGCCCCCTCCTTCCCCCTTCGTCAACGCAAGCCCTAACCCCCCCAGTCGCTGAAACGCGCAGCGCCGCCCTTCCTGGTCCCACCTCGATCAGCGGCGACCCCCCCTCCACCTTCTCCGCCACCTGCTGGCCTCCTCCTCCCTCCCTCTGACGTAACAAGCCCCAAATCCCCCAATTCAAGCCGCAACCCCCTAAAACCCTAGCCCCGGCCACCACTAACCCCTGCGCCCTCCGGTCAATGTCAACAACGAAGATAATTTAAATTAATTTAAATATATGTTGTGATTTAAAATTCAGTCCTTATGTATAAATGGCATTGTTTTAGAAAGAAAGCATAGATTTTTATTACTGAAAGACGAGATTTTTATATTCGTAAAGACTCGAATTTTAAAAATATAAAGACATGATTTTTCTTTGTTAGAATCGAGAATCAAAATATAATTTTTATTATACATAAAGAGTAAAAATTTGGTCTTTATTTTTAAAAGGCGAAATCTTTATTTTGAAAAAGGTGAAATCTTTATTTTGAAAAAGGCGAAAACTTTATTTATATAAAGGCGAAAACTTTATTTTTATAAAGGCGAAAACTTTATTTTTATAAAGGCGAAAACTTTATTTTTGAAAAGGCTAAATCTTTATTTTAGAAAAGGCGAAATATTTATATGGAAAATAGCGTGATAAAAATATAATTTTTATCTATATGACATAGTGATAAAAAGTCGACTTTTATATATTGAATAATTGAATGAAAATTCGATTTTTGAATATTTGAAGTGATTGTAAAAATATGACTTTTTAAAATTGAAAGTGAATAAATAAAAATGTGATTTTTAATTTAAAGACATCGAAATATAAAAATGTGTGATTTTGATATATGTAGTGGCTACGGGCAACGAAGATGACGAAGATGTGATAGCGAAGAAGATTTCTATTAATGAAGAGCCGTGGAGCTAGGATAGCTTTCGGTGAGAACTTCTCACCTTTCAATTTAATTTTTCTAGTTATATTTATATACTAGGATGCAGACGGTGCTTAGTAGCACCCGACACAATCGTCCACAGACCATGGACTTGTTTGTTTGGTTGCATAGATTAGTTAGATGATGTGATTTGAAATTGAATTGTTTGGTGAAATGAATTGATTTTATTGATGTGTGAATGGCGTGGGCCTTCACTAGACCGGGGATAAGGCTAGGCCTTGTCCTGTGTCTAGTATCGTGCCGTTATGCCGCCGAAATTTCCTAAAATAAGTTAGAAAAATAAAAATAGTATTTTATTTAAAGAATGAACTGAATAGATATTCATATGTCGAAATAAAATATTTTATCATTAAAAATATAATTTTTAACGTGAATATGAATATAGTGAAAGTGAATAAAATAAATATTCATTTACAAACCGGACGGTTTGTTTATGTACACCTATTTGAAGGACATTGATTGAGTCGATAAATTTTACACATCGCCCAACTGCACGAATAAAATCTACGTTTGATTGTTTGAAACCCCACACGGGTGTTGGGATGAAATTTGAAGTTCACTCATCCTGATTGATTAAATATGTCGATCGATTGATTGACAGGCTGTTATAAGCGTTGAATATCTATATTTGATGCTTATACAGTGTAGTGCACTTTGGTTGATGGTTGATTATTTTCAATGCTATTATATACATGTGTTGTATGAAAATCCATATAATAAATTTTATATGGTAATTGATTGGGCCTCATTCCAATTTGAAAATAAAGAACAATATAAAATAAAGGTTCATGTGTTGACAGTTTCATCCATTGAGATTGGTCATGTGTTGAACGAAATATTTTAGTAATAAAATTTACATCTTTATCAATATAAAATAAAGGTTCATGTGTCGACAGTTTCATCCATTGAGATTGGTCACGTGTTGAACGTATATTTTAATAATAAAATTTACATCTTTATCAATATAAAATAAAGGTTCATTTGTTGACTGTACTCATCCGTTGAGATTAGTCATGTGTTGAACGAAATATTTTAACAAAAATAGTCACACATGGACGGTACTCATTCGTTGAGATTAGTCGTGTGTTGACAAAAAGAAATATTTGAAATAGAAATATATAAAGCCGTGTTGATTAGATTGACGCCATTTTGACGTGAACGATATTTATATCAATTTTATTTCGAAATGAATTGAATATATAACGATTTCGAAATGAATTGAATATATAACGATTTCGAAATGAATTGAATATATAACGATTTCGAAATGAATTGAATATATAACGATTTCGAAATGAATTGAATATATAACGATTTCGAAATGAATTGAATATATAACGATTTCGAAATGAATTGAATATAAAACGATTTCGAAATGAATTGAATATATAACGATTTCGAAATGAATTGAATATAAAACGATTTCGAAATGAATTGAATATAAAACGATTTCGAAATGAATTGAATATAAAACGATTTCGAAATGAATTGAATATATAACGATTTCGAAATGAATTGAATATAAAACGATTTCGAAATGAATTGAATATATAACGATTTCGAAATGAATTGAATATAAAACGATTTCGAAATGAATTGAATATAAAAATATTTCGAAATGAATTGAATATAAAACGATTTCGAAATGAATTGAATATATAACGATTTCGAAATGAATTGAATATAAAACGATTTCGAAATGAATTGAATATATAACGATTTCGATTTGAATTGAATATAAAACGATTTCGAAATGAATTGAATATAAAACGATTTCGAAATGAATTGAATATATAACGATTTCGAAATGAATTGAATATAAAACGATTTCGAAATGAATTGAATATATAACGATTTCGAAATGAATTGAATATAAAACGATTTCAAAATGAATTGAATAGAAAACGAATTTGAATTGAATCGAATAGAAAACGACTTTAAAATCGAATTGAAAACGAATTCAAATTGAATTGAAAGCGAATTGAAATGAATTCAAATTGAATTGAAGTTTGAATTGAATAGAAATGAATTTTAAAACGAATTTATAAAGAAGAATTCAATTTTGATTTAAATAGAAATGGAAGTTGAAATTGCTTTTGAAACGAATTTAAACTATTTATATAATTCATTTTAAATAGAAATCGACGAAATATATATTATATATATTATATATATAATATAATGGCCTGAATAGAACGCGCCGCGCCGCAGTAGTTCGTGAATTTCGACCATTTATTTCAAACGGACATTACGGGAGATCCGACCGTCGGATTCTCCTAAAACCGGAACCGTTGGGTTCGTATCGAAAAGAGCTTTCTAACGAATATTAGAAATTCGAAATCTAACGGTTGGATTGGGAGATACGTCCAAATCAAATTCGAAAAAGGTCGCTATAAGTGCAGTTCGATGGCCATTGTTGGAAATCGATTGTACAAGCCTTGATAAAATTATTAAAAATAGTAATAATTAGTATAAAATCATAAGAAATGATTTGGGAAAAATTGGGATGAAAAACTCCATATTTGAAAGGATAAAAATGGGTTTTTATCGAAATGAACTAGTTTTGAACTAAATTTAAAACCCAATTATTTTTAAATAAATGAGTTAGATTTAAACAGGGGTTTTAAATAATCAAATTTCTAATATATTAGATTAAATTTGAAATGGGTTTATCGTGAACAGTGTTTTAAATAACACTAGTTCTTTAACCCGATAACAAATAGAATGTGATTTGGGTTTGTCGTGAACTGTGTTTTAAATAACACCTAGTTCTTTAACCCAGTAAAAGGAGTTCTAACGAATCTGCAATTAGATTGAAGTGTGAATTTGTAATCTAAATTATCAAATTTAGAAATGAGCGAGTATGGGGTATCGCCAGTTTTGCTCCAAAGCGATAGTTAAATCTTTAATTAGATTTGAACGTGAAATGGTAATTAATTTTACCGATAACACCACGGTGTTAGATATGGAGTATTACCAGTTTTGCTTCATGGGATGAATAGGTTGGGATTGGGAAATAAAATAAATAATTACTTCGTTACGGTTCGCTAATCTCGACTAGTTGGAAAAACCATAATTTGGTTTTAAATGACATCCAAAGGAAGATTACAGGATAAATTTTAAAGAATTTATCTTGGATAAAATTAATGGGAACCTTTCCCTAAGAATGTGGAATTTAGAAACTAGCTGTAGGTTGGCTAAGAAGAATGGTTTCCTGGGTATTGATCTGATGATGGTTTCGGCCTTCGGGGTTAATGTTTGGGAAATTGTTCTCTTGCTAATTTGCGGTTAGTGACTAATGAATTGGAATGAGGCGTATGTTGTGTTTGCGTAACATTTGTTTTTAATACGCGGGTTGTTCGGAAAGTCCGGGTTTATACCCATTCTGAATAACCGATTCGACGATAAGTCGAAGATGAAGACGGTGGTCGAAGACCGGAAGTCTTCACATCGTTTGGATAATTACTGACGATCCTGATTGGGCAGTACACCCAAGAGGATGGAAATAGTTGGTGGTCGTCCGGACGTACCTGGAGATGGATGGATATGCGAGGAAAGTGCCTCCGGTTTCGTTCAGACCCAGAACGGACTTGTAAATGGATTGTGTGTCTGACACTGGATTTTATTCTGTGTTGATTGATTTCTATTAAATATACATCTGTTTGGCGGCGGAGAATTTATTCTTTTGCTTAACGCCCTTCTCTGAGACGTACGAGCTCAGAGGTTGTATATCGATGGACATCAGTCGCATGGCATGAATTGCCTGTGTGGCACGCTAAGATACAATGATCAAGGCTTCTGTTGAAAAGCAAAGTCTTGTGGTTGATGATCAAAGCACGCCTACGTGGCAGCTTTGTGTATAGCGTGAATTCGCGAGCCTCACACCTCGGTATGAGTTAAAAACGGGATACGGACTGCAGGGAGAGCACGACGTTTCTTTCTAGCTTTGGTGGTGTCAGTGACTTACCAGCCCTGACATTTATATACTTTTCACCTATGTGGTTGTTGGATGAGGCGCCTCGATTATAGGTCTGTAAGGACCGGGAAACGTGTGTTCAGGCATAACTAATCCTCTAACGTAAGTGAGGACCGGCCCTGAAGATCCAAGGGTTACCCAGTGTGCGTAGTCCTGAGGCATTTGCTAGAGTGTCTCGAACGCGGAGAGGAGCTTGCCCCTTGCCTCGACTCATGACGGAAATCCAATTTCCAATACGTGTGTTGCGGTTTTAATTGTAGAACTAGTACGGCGACATGATATATGGTAACCATGCCGTCTATGATTTATATTTATGATTGAAATGTTTTGACACTATACACATATTATAGTATCAAATGATTTGTTTTAAACGTACCAAGCATGTTTGGCTATTATAAGGGAAAACCCTATCCTCCGGCTTGCGTTGCATTGTGTGATGGGACCTGAGTCTTATAATAGCTTCATTTTTCGAAAAAGCATTGCGTTGTTTATTCTATGCACTGGTATTCTTGGGAGGAAACCCGTTCCGTGTTATACGGCGTGGTCCCTTGAATCACTCTCTTTTAAAGTAAAGCTTTTAATAACTGTTTTAAGTTCTCACACCAGTCACATGACTGACCTGGAGTTTATTGTTTTAAACCTAAACTCTGGGTGCCCCTATTTTCCGCACGGGCAGCTAGTAGTTTTGGTTTTGCAGATTTATATTCACAGGGTCCTGGTTTACAGCTGGAATGATATCCGGAAAGCTCTGTATCCGTATATATCCTTCAGTTGTGCTTTGTATTATTTTCCGCTGCTATGTAATTTATTGTAATCTCTGATATTTCTGTGTAATATTTATTCATTTATACTCTGTATATTCTTGTAATCTGATGCATTGTTGTAATATACAATGAAATGTTCTTCTGTTTGTGTTCTGATTTGTCATGTTCTCAACGTTCAGGGGTTTCGAACGGTCTAGATCGGTTTAACGACTGATTCAGATCGAGCGAAATTCCAGGCCGTCACAGCACACCTCTCTAATAATTGTATCATGAAATTTTGAGTCATGTTCCAGTAATCATGACTGTGTTTGTTGGATTTTGAAAGAACGAAGAGAATAGATTTGTGATTTGAAAACTCATGGGGTAATCGACATATAGGGTAAAATACTTTGAAGTAAAGTAATGGCCAAGATATTTCAGAAGATGGGCATAAGATTCGTTTGCAGTAAATGGAGTCATATAAGTTGTGTACGTTGAAATGTAAAATTAACTTAAATTCTTGGCTCAAAAGTACCGCACCCTATCACGTAAAACTCGGTTTAGTTACGTACCGCTACGGATATAAATAAAAATATCATCGAGACGGGAAAGGTGCCACGATTCCAAAAATATAATAATATCGGGTGGTTAACTCATATTGTGAAACCCCAAAATGTTGATATAGGGTGCAAAATACTCCAATTAAAAAGTTGCTTATTTAATTAATTAAAAATTACAGTAGATTCTAAAAATTAAATTATCACTACGTCTCAAAAGAATCTTGTCTAAATTCAAATCCAGTATGCAGTTATTTCAAATAAACCGTTACGGTCGATGAATGATTCTATAGCGACTATTTGGAAATTTGATTTCGACATATCTTGCAGTCTATACGACGAAATCTCCATTTTCCACTTTCATTAAAAGAATATAGTTAAACAAATTCCAACGTTTCTTGTTTCGAAGAAATTCGATTTATAACGGATCCTGTATACTCAGTTGAAGTTCAGATTTTAAATTACGAACTGCCGCGACATTATAGGCTCGATTATATTTAATATATATTTTTATACGTTCAACTTCATTTTAGTTAATATATAAATCCACTTATATTACGAATTCAATATTTAAACTAATTTAAATATTCAAATACAAACTGATAAAAATGCGGGACGTTACATTCCTTTCCCCTTAAAAGAATTTCGTCCCCGAAATTACTAAGGTAGAAAAATGCTATGATCTCTATTATAACCGAGTAAAAATCTTTTATTTAATTTCTGAAATTTAGTTTCAACTAAATCGATTAATTCCAAATATTAGTTCCTTCTTATTACCGAATACTTTGAAAATTCTGAAAATTTCCTAATAGCTTAAATTTTCAGAGAACTTTGCCAGCATCTCCTCTACAGGGCTCATTCGGTATTACTACAACTCGCCACTTTGGGCCTTCTCCAATTCAACAGAAAATCAAACAGCCAGACGGCTTGGCAGACAGACTCATGAAAATCTCATAATCGAAGAAAATATAAACATGTACCCTTTTGGTTGGGCATCCAATTCTAACTCTTCCATTTGATATTCCATCAGCCTATATCCAATCATCCTTGGTTGATCTCCCATCAATCCATTCTCACCAATCTTTTGCTTTTACTAAGCCAAATTTTTATTTCAATTCCAATTCCATTCTCAATTCCAAACTCTTAACCTTGTTAAGTTCTATTACGACATTCCATTTACTGATTTATTTCTCAAATCAGTTATCTTCATCTTCAAATTCAACATTTGATTTTTATTCTCCAAGAATCAATTCATTTTAATAACTCGAATCTCCAATATATCTCATTTACAATTTCCATTCTGGATCGTTCCATATTCAGTCCAATTTTGTTTATCTTAGTTTAAGTTCCACTTTTACCATTTTAACTTCATAAGTTAAATCTTTATTTCAGAATTCAAATTCCTAGGATTGATTTCAAATCAGTTTGAAATCATATACTATTCAAAACATTTGAATTTCCGACAACTTGTTTCCTCACAATAATTCAAAAACAAAACCTTTGGTAGTAATCCGTCACTTAGCAACTCGAAAATGAACGTCGATGATGTCCAGATCATCCTCAGAATTTATTTTCCAGCTATCAAAGTGAGTTCAATACTGTATTATTTTCAAAACTTATTTTGAAATGCTTTCATTTTGAAATTACTTCAAAATATCTTTCATTCTGTTTGGAAAACATTTCCAAAATCTCCCAGGATTTTAAATTTTCCATATATTCAATTCAAAATTCATTTACAACATCTTTCCAAGTTTTTAGAGTTTTATTTCAATTCTGGCTTTGAATTCGGATTTAGTTCAACTGATTTTGCATATTATACTTATATAATATTTCAATTGGTTATTTATATAACCAACTCAATTATAAATCTTATTTGATCATAACAATGATCTACACTATAATAATCTCAAGATATATACTCCTTTTTATATCAAAATATAATTTGGGTAAAATTATTTCATTTACCCTCTTTTCAAAACATACTGTGTCGAATTACTCTGTTCAAGAGTTTAGAAACACCTATCGATGCAGTTTGCATTACTGTTTCGACCAGAATTCATAAACCACTCGACTGACCAGTCATCACAATATAAAACAGTTTTTATATTAATTTACAAAAACGTGCTCATATTTATACACTCAAACTCAATCTAGAGTATTACTAACTCCATCTCTATTGAGTTACGCCACAGAGCCAAGTTAATCACTTAACCTTCAGCTTTTATACCAACTGTAATGGCCCGAAAATCCGTATCGATTTGAGCTGACTAATATCCTACACATTCAACTCGAAGTGCACGAAAGTTTAGATCATTAATAGAAAGAAATTAGAGGATGAGATAGAAAAGATAGAACTAATAGAATAAAAGAAGAAGAAGAAGAGCACAACTGAACATAATCAGAGTAAACACGAATCTCACAGCGGAACAAATAAAATATATTATATACCACTTTGAAATACAAATCTAAATTTGTATATACATACCATATCAGAATATAACTCATATACATCACAGCGGAAATAATCTCTAATAACTAGCGGTGAAGCTTCCTGCTTTGAGCTCCTTTAAGTGAATCTGCAAAGCCTGAACACTTGACTGCCCGTACAAATTTAGGCACCCAAGAGTTTAGGGAAAACAAAAAAAATAAACTTTGGGTCAGTCATGGGACTGGTGTGAGTAAACTCCAACCATATTATTTAACTTTGAAAATCCTTTTGAAAGAAAGGGTAATAGTAAGACCAACCCACACATAAACATGGACGATTTTTACCTTACTATAACCAAAACATTTTGATATCAAAATCCAGTGATATTACAATAATGTCTAATCAAATAAATAACCAAATAGTAGAACGCTTGCATCTCACGGTCTGCATACATAGGATAAAATCAAAAACCGCAGAGCGCTTATTGGAGATTGGATTCCAACTATGACAAGGTATGGGACCACCTCCCGATCAGTGTACTCTAAAGGGGATACTCTGGGGTTCAACAAGAACATCTTGCAACCCGGCCCACACATGACCGACCACTCATTTCACTTGAGTGTATCGAATATATTGCCACCTACGGTTGGGCCCATATAACCGTTATCCGAAGATACAGAAACGAAAGAAGAACAAATATGAATTTTCTCTAGATGATGACAATACACCCTAATGGGAATGACCCACATAGCCATGTTGCCTGCCCGATTTTTGTCATTTCCTGGTTGTGAAGCTAGAGGCTACGTCTATCTTCAGAACATCTGATCACCATTCACTTTGAATGCCACATCGTCAAACCCGTCAATTCACTGATCGATTTCCAAAATTATCACGGGTATAAAAAGCTAAGAGGAACAAATTCCTCTGCCACCAGACGTAATACCTTTAAGAGATCAATCGTATGTGATTTGTTAGGTATACTCTGTCAGACACTCGTTCATACAAGTTGTCCTAGGACAAGACAATCAGAAAACACCATTCTAGAATAGAACGATCCTTGCATTTCAGTCCGTCTTTAATTTTCTTCAGCATAATTTAATTCGCATCACTTATGCCTATACGGAGTGGTTTTCGGATAATATATCCAACCGGTCTCTCCGTATTAACAACGATGGTCAAAACACTTCGATAGTCGGTTATTTAACTATCGAAGTAAAAACAAACATCCATTCAAATGTACAACTAAACATCACATAACCACGAGCACTTATTATTTAACATTCGTTTTTATTATTCGAATTCCCATATCTTACCAGATATTTCCCAAACCTCGTTTTAGCCTTTTCACACTTCTTGGAAAACATTCCCAGTTATTATAAACTCCTATTCTCCCATGTTTTCAGAAAATATACATTATTAACGTTTGAAACATTTCCATTCTTTTCACATTCTTTATTTTATACACTTGGATAATATACCCTATCTACATTAGAAAAATATTTCCAATTTCATTATAAATATTTTAATCTGCCAAACATTCACTTTTAAAACATTATTCACTTTTAAAATGTGAATATCATACCTATTGTAGAAATCTGAACACCTTTATCAAATAACTCTTTATTCAAATAATAAATACCCTTATCTCGTTTACCGAAATAATTTTATATTCCCATTCCACTTTATAAACTCTGTTTCTAAGTCAACTTCTTGTTAAATCAATATCAAGTTTATAACTAAAAATTGATTACATATCCTATTATAATTTATTGGTTTAAACTAAATATTAACTATCCTATCAGATTATAATTTCTAAAAAATATACATTCGACATCGTCGAATTATAGTTCCAATTCCTAATAATGTTATTTGGTTCTAATCATATTCCGAATATTGAAATGATGTAATCGTTTCTGAAATGATTCTTCAATTCTCTTTCTAAACTCATTCTTATATTTCTTTGGACAAACGTCATTACTTATTACTTTAGACTAAGTGGATTTTAAACCAAACTGTTTTCATTCCCTAGGGAGTAGTGCTATACATAAAAATCATGCTTAAGCTTGGTTAATAACGCTAATTTATCGTTATAGCTCAAAAACTTGCAATACACTGTAATATTCCCATTTATAACTAATCTCGACATAACAGTCACGCTTAAGCCTAGCCAACAGCGTTATTTTATCGTTATAGTTCATAAACTTGCAATATGCTGCTATATTCCACTTTATAACTAATCTCGACATCTCTTTCCATTACAAACTAATACCATTCCTCGATAATAGTGAAGTCGTTCAAGTTGGGGTATTTTATTTACCTCTCAGACCTTGATCGACAAGGTTCTTATCTTAGAATAGATATAAGTCTGTAACTCTAAACTCCTTATTACTTGTAATCCGCCAAATCGTATTTCTTTCTTTATTTTAAATATGGTTTTATGTCGCCATATCCTTAATTTGAAACTCAGTTGTTTACAACTATTTATTTAAATATTAATTCTTTGTTGTGTCTTCGTTATACAATTAAATTTGAAACTTTTTTTACCAAAATACATTTAAGTTGATCAGTTTACCGCTAAGTTATTTTCATTAGATTAATTGGAGACTCATTTATCTAATAACCATTTTCCAAATAAACAGTTGATTTAATCAACATCATTCCTTCAGTAAATTCATTAACTGATTTTATTTACTTCTTACATTAGATTTATGTAATTAATCTGATAATGTTTCTTAACTGTTTGCTATAAAATAATTATCCAAATTATTCACTCCCAGGATAATTACATCTTAATAACTTATTTAAATGTCAAATAATCATTTATACTTACTTTATAAAATGAACTATAAAATACCAGTTTATAATAGAATTTCTATTACAGTTTAAAACTTCGCTTTAACTATAAAAATATTTTTTATATAATTAACTTCGTTGATTTGCCTGACGGCCAATCAACTTCTTAACAATAAGATGGGTTTATAGTTGACTGTTGTAATTTTCTTAATCGATGTTGTCTATTTATCAAATCAACATAACGTTGAATTTCCATTTAACATGGTTCAAACAGTGCATATATAAAACAAACAGTACATATAAATATCGAGGAATCCGGTCGGATTCCTCCAACCGGTTTCCTGCATCCACAGATGTTAGTCCATACAATTTAAACTAATTCCATACTAGGGAATCTTATAATAGATGGAATCAGTATCCAACCAGTGGTGTGTATATATGCAACGATATAAATATAAATATATATATATATATATATATTTCAACCAATTTAATTTTAATCTACCTAAACAACCATCACACAACATTCAACCAATATTAAAATATAATTATAATATTTTAAAAAGAAATCTGAGTTAGTGAGTTTACTCATCTTGGCGCGTTAACCGTTAAATAACGATTTGCGTCAGTTGATTATACCCGGCGCTTTAATTGCCTAACACTGTAACGTGCTCCAAATGGTTTCGAACCAGCTTCAGAATGTAGCATGCCTTTGTACGGTTCCAACGAATTAGACAATTCATTATTCATTTTCATTTCCGTTAGCCCATTTCTGATCTCCCCACCGCTACAGATATAGCGCTTTCTTCCCGAAACTTATGATACTTGTTCCAAAATATTTCCAAAGCCGTTATTAAGGATTCTAACCTCCTCTTCCCTTTTCTGCTTCGATCTCTCACCGGAACCTCAAACTGAACACGCCGACAAATCTCTTCACACTTGAATTTTCCAATCGTTGATAATTCTCCGCTACAGCAATTGGATAAACCATTGTAACACTGTAACTCACATGAGTACCCATATCTCTACACTGCAGTATATCCAGTATTCATGCAACTCGATCACTTCTTCCAGTTTAATAAACAACCCCACCTTGTCGTTTTCATGACCGACACTTAGCACAACCATACTTCCTCCATTTGCACCATTCACTCGTTCAGACACCTTGTAATGGAGCTGTAACATCTTGACCGGCCTTCAAAACTTCACTTCCAGATGGTTTACCCAATAATTCAAAAACTGATCCGCATGCCACCCACTCCAAATCATGCAACGCTCTTCAGTACCCATCTGCATTTTACCCCCATCAAGCCCAATGTCTCCTCCATCTTGCACCATACTACTACCGAATAAACCTTTTTATTTATTTATTTATTTGGGCTTTCTCAATGTACCCCATGATTCCGTGAACCAATAACCAAGCCAAGCCCCTTTTTAATTCATTCGAATCCATCTGTTCACCGTTACTACACCATCTCCCTACGCAATTTCATGCAACAGACTCCACATTTCCTTCTCTTTAACATGTTCAACCCGTGAGCTCCTATCCCTCTTACACACAACAAAATAACGAGCTCTTCATCATTATTATATTACCACCGCTACTCCTGTAGAACAGACCACCACCATCTCATTTTATAACTCCGCTTCAACTTTATATCACATGCAAATCCTTGGTGCTGACCTTCAGCGTCCTTATTCCTTCACGCCACAACTGTAAAGCCACCGAAATCCTCTTCTTTCCCAAACAAAAAGAAACCAACTTCACCAAATGTTACCTATAGTACCACATGGCAAGTTTTCCACCGTAGTGCTTTTCAAGTACTGCACACATGCCTCGTTTTTCTCCCTTATCTTCCCATATACATAGGACGTGAGCTCCTGCACTGACATAACTCCCTTCATGTTTCAAAACATGCCGCTCATCTTCATGTTTGAGCCTCTTCCCATGATTTCATTTACACCTTCACTCCCATCCTCTCTACTGATAATACCTCCCTTTCGAACAGTCCTCCATCTTCCCCAATGGCTTCACACTCGCAGCCTTCATGAAATATCCGACCTCCTCTAAACAAATACCCACCTACTCCATTTCCATGCTACTGATCTTCCAACTCGCAATTCACAACCCATTTTCATGGCACACAGGCCACCCCCTCACTTTCCACAACTTTCTCCATCCTATTCCATGCACATACCGCTTCATGCCTCACACGCTGGTCACTTAGCTCAGTGGAGCCAAACTGTCACCGATGAACTCGACATCTCCTACTCCACTTTGGCAGCTCCGTCCATCTCGAGACTCAGACCCAACTTGTACTGTCGTTTGGCAGCTTGTGTTCATGCGAGTGTAAAGAGTTTGCCTTGAAATTTTAAATGGAGGGTTTTTATTTGTATTTGCTTTAGATTTATCTTGTTTTAAATTTTCAAACCCCCATTAAAAACAGATGGAGAAAATCTCCAGAGGAGAAGATGAAGTCTGCTTGCGATATTATATAGGAGCAAGCTCCTTGGCATGCATGACAATATAACATATAGGGTAGAGGTAGGTTACTGTATGAATTCCTTGGCCTCCAAGGTTTCATTTAGCTTGAGCGTGAAGGAATTCAAAACGTAGGAATGTAGGTCATCACATCAATAGCTGGAAATAGGGTATGCCTGCTATATAACTTGGGGTAGCTGTTATAGGGAAGTCATGCTTGTAGCTTAGGTCTGCAGGAGGAATAACTGGCCCATTTTTTAATCTGTCTGCTTTAATAGTTCATGTTTCCATATATTTCTCATGTGGGTGAACTGTTCCTGCGATTCTTAATCCATCTGATCATGATAAGAATGTGTGCAGGGTACTATATACTTACTGTTGAGTGTGAAATGTATATATACACAATATGCAGTTTTTAAAATGTTTTTATTTTATTCTATGCTTCTATTAGATAGGTGTGCAGTGAGAATAAAATGCTAGACCTAGTCATTAAGTTTGTAGGTGTTGGACTTTAGTGTATCAAATGGAAAGATACAAGTGTACATGAAGGAATGTACATACAGAATGGCACAACTTATGTTGTAGTATCGATCTTGTATACGTGAAGGAATGTACATTTGAAATAATTGTATCATGAAATTTTGAGTCATGTTCCAGTAATCATGACTGTGTTTGTTGGATTTTGAAAGCACGAAGAGAATAGATTTGTGATTTGAAAACTCATGGGGTAATCGACATATAGGGTAAAATACTTTGAAGTTAAGTAATGGCCGAGATATTTCAAAAGATGTGCACAAGATTCGTTTGCAGTAAATGGAGTCATATGAGCTGTGTACGTTGAAATGTAAAATTAACTTAAATTCTTGGCTCAGAAGTACCGCACCCTATCACGTAAAACTTGGTTTAGTTACGTACCACTACGGACAGAAATAAAAATATCGTCGAGATGGGCAAGGTGCCACGGTTCCAAAAATATAATAATATCGGTAGGTTAACTCATATTGTGAAACCCCAAAATGTTGATATAGGGTGTAAAACACTCAAATTAAAAAGTTACTTATTTAATTAATTAAAAATTACATTCTAAAAATTAAATTATCACTACGTCTTAAAAGAATCTTGTCTAAATTCGAATCCAGTACGTAGTTATTTCAAATAAACCGTTACGGTCGATGAATGATTCTATAGCGACTATTTGGAAATTTGATTTCGACATATCTTGCAGTCTATACAACAAAATCTCCATTTTCCACTTTCATTAGAAAAATATAGTTAAACAAATTCCAACATTTCTGGTTTCGAAGAAATTCGATTTTTAACGGATCCTGTATACTCAGTTGAAGTTTAAACTTTAAATTACGAACTGCCGCGACATTATAGGCTCGATTATATTTAATATATATATTTTTATATGTTCAACTTCGTTTTAATTAATATATAAATCCACTTATATTACGAATTCAATATTTAAACTGATTTAAATATTCAAATACAAACCGATAAAATGCGGGACGTTACAAGTGGTTCGAATAAGCTGGAAGAAGCCTGGGTCCTTAATCATGGATTTCGGGAAGGCTAATGACATATGCGTGTGGGTTATAAATGGACGTGATGAAGTAATTATATGTGAACAAAGAGCAACAAAAAGGGTAGAGCGAAATGGCCTGGAAATAACAAACAAACGCCTGAAGCATGCATGGCACGTTATATATGGGAGATGAGGATTTTGCATGAAACTGGAGATTGATGGGCTTCAGTCCTATGTTTAATAAGGAAGAAAATAAGTCCGAGTTGCTGTGTACTGTGCGGTTAAGGGGAAAATGGGCAGAGAAAGGTGAATGTTTGGAAAGAAGCATTGGTCCAAGGATGGGATTATAATTCATGCACATGGCGTTGAGGTTGAGGACGTGCATGGTTACAGGTGAGAGGATATAGGGGAGGGCGGTTGTAGTTTGGTCATAGTTTAAAAAGAAAAGAAAAAAAGAAGAAGAAGGAGGAGGTTTACATATTTATGTAAGGAATGGGAGAGATAGCCTGTACCAGGCATTATCATGAATAAAGAATAAATATAAAAGACAAGAGCAAATAAAGAAGGGATGTCAGCGTTGGTAATTGGTCTTCGAACGGATGCAAGGAGTTGCGCATTTTTGTTGTTGTTTGGAAAGTTATGGGGAGACAGGAAACATAGAGTGACGTGGCAAGATTAACGGTAAAATTTTAGTTAATGAATTCATTAATTTAAGCTAAGTATATTCGTCAATATATAAATGTATAATTAATATAACATAACCATATATTATTAGAAATCAGCGAAACCGAATTTATTGGAATCACAGCGAAGGGCACTACGCTGGTGAGTAGTTTCGAACAGGGTTGGAAGCAAAAGAAATAATGCGATAACCGTCATTCGAATATCAAAGGTGAGTTAATTCTCACACATTTCTGAAATGCTAGAATGGGCTAAATTCATATAACTAGATTAAATCATTGATAATTGGTTGATTGGATGGCTTGAATGCCTATGGTTGATTTATATGGTTGATTATATTATCGTCGGTTAATATATTCAAATTAAAATCATATGCTGTTATAAATTATATGCTGATCTATGATGCAGGGAAGAACAGGTTGGAGGAATCAAACCGGATTCCTCAAATATTTAGTATGCTGTTATTTCATATTTTATATGAACTGTTTAAAACCCGTTGACTTCAAAACCCCGTTGGTTGGAGGAATCAAACCGGATTCCTCAAATATTTAGTATGCTGTTATTTCATATTTTATATGAACTGTTTAAAACCCGTTGACTTCAAAACCCCGTTGGTTGTTGATTGTGGTTGAACCCCGGTTGGAGGAATCAAACCGGATTCCTCAAATATTTAGTATGCTGTTATTTCATATTTTATATGAACTGTTTAAAACCCGTTGACTTCAAAACCCCGTTGGTTGTTGATTGTGGTTGAACCTTGAATCAATATATAGTATTAATTGCAGAATAAATAGCAGATGGCCCAGATATACACCGTTTTATAAAGATCGATTCATCGTCAGGTGAATTGCTAGAAATGAAGTTATAGAATTTATTTATAACCGAATATAGATTTTTAAATATATTATTTTAAATGAAATTCTAAAAAGGGAATAAAACAACCACATATAAACATTGATTGGTTTAACCACAAACCACCGTTTTTGTACCAAATTCTACCGTGCGTGAAGCACGTGCTTATTAAGTGATTACTAAAACGATCTTATGTAGCTAATTCAAGTGACCAGAATTAACGTAACAATTAGAATGGGTTTATATTGATATTGATCAAAGTGAATAGAATTATTTAGATTAATTAATTTAAATAGAAAGATCAATAACGATTGACTAACGGGTTAATCATGTTTAGAGTTGAACAAGTTAACGACGTTAACTGAAATTGTTATTAAATCAGTTCCTTAATTTAACGAGAGTAGTTATTGGGTAAGTAACCCAATTTTATTTTTAATAAATGTTGAAACTTGATTATTAGTCATTAAATAATAATCGAAATGATAATGTGGAATGTAAATTATAGTAAGGAAAGTTTGTGAAGCTTAAAGCCGTGTTTATAGAATAAAGCGATTTAATATTTATAATGCAAAATCGAAGTTTTAATGAATTATATTGGATTTTATGAATCCAAATTATACGAATTTATAAAACACCAGTTTATTTGAATATATAAATGGAGCAAGTTATTCGAAGTGCATTTGAATAAATTAAAAGCCAAGATTGAAATTAAAGAATTAGAACTTAACTGAGAATCAGTTGGGATAACTAATTTCCTTAATATTGATCTGATGTTGGTTTCGGCCTTCAGGTTGATATCTAGGAAATTATTTTCTTACTGATGCACGGTTAAGAACTGATGAAGGTTTGAAATGGAAATCCAAACTGAAACCCAGATTTGAAATAAAATGATTAGACGAGTGAAGTTATAAAGGTGCGATCTAAATTCGCTATATTTTAGAAGGGATGATGTTTTACCAAGATATAACTAAAAGGGAATTTTAGGAATGGATATCGGTTTTTGTATTACAACTAGTATATATCTTAAGATAAGAACGCCGTTGATCGAGGTCTGAGAGGTAATTAAAATACCCCAACTTGAACAACTTCAGGATTATCAAAAGATGGTATTAGTCATAATGATGAAGATGTTAGAGTAAATTACTTTAGGAAAAACAACAGCGTAACGTTATTAGAAGGATTTGGAATATATTTATAGTGAGATTTTGAAAATAAAAGGAAATGAGAAGGGGCTTGATGGTATGAAATGATATCTCTATAAAGAAAGAAATAAAAAGGAGATTGGTGGAAATATAATGGTATGTTCAAAGTTATGAAATGAGATTTAAATGGGTTTATTCTAAAAGGACGAGTGATGATTTTGACGTTAAAATAAAGAAGCCAAAGAAGATGTCGTAATGATTGTTTTACGAATAATAAATTGAATCGATATAATAATAAGAAATGTTATAGCAATGTTTTGAAATGTTAGTTGAAGATTTAATTAGATATGATTAAGAAATTTTCTAGGTATATAGGTAAAAGGGATTTGAGAATATTAATATATTTAAACCAATATATTTTTGGGTACTCCGACTGATATAATATTTTTAAATGGCCAAGTGATGCTGAGTATAAACCAATGGATCTGTTTGTTTTTATGGTTGTTTATTTTGATAGTTAAATAACCGACTATCAAAATATGACCCAACGTTATTGGTATGGAAAGACTGAGATCAAATTTATATTCGAAAACCATTCCAACCAATAGATACGAATACGTCGAAGATGCTGATTAAGATAGAGCAATTGAAGACCGTAAATCTTCATGATCAGAAGGACTAGTGTTAAACACCTCTGGCTAATCCCCAGAGTTAACCATGATTATGTCGTGATTGGAATTTGCGGATTGCAAGGAGTACTTACTACTGATCCATAGGGTGATTCCTAGGATGTGGTAGGAGGGTGCCTTCGGTTCATCCTATTCCTGGATGACTTGTATGAACGATGTGAATGGTGTCCAGATGTTTCAAAAGTCGATTGTAACCTCAAGCCTTACAACCAGGAAATGACAAAAATCGGGCAGGTAGCATGGCTTTGTAGGTCGCACCCATTAGGGTGTATTGTCACCATCTAGAGAACATTCATATTTGTTACTTCTTTTCATTTCTGTACCTCCCGGGAAAAACGGTAGTTGCGCAGCCGTAGGTGACAATATATTTGATACACTCAAGAGAAATAAGTGGTCGGTCATATGTGGTCGGGTTGCAAGACGTTCTTATTGAACCCAGTGTATTCCTCTCTAGAGATACACTATCGACAGGTGGTTCCATACCTTGTCATAGTCGGAATCCAATCTCCAATAAACGCCCACGGTTTTGATTATATACTATATTTGTGGAGCGTGAGATGCAAGCGTTCTGCTAGATTTTATTTACTTGTATTTAGACACTATTATAATATCAGAATAAGATATTGATTTCAAAATGTTTTGGGTTATAGTAAGGTAAAAACCGTCCGTATTTATGTGTGGACTGGTCTTACTATTGTCCTTTTATTTCAGACGGATTTTCAAAGTTAAACAAGTTGGTTGTTGTATGAATTTATCACTGAAAGTATTCCAGACTGATCCGGGTGAATTTTGCTTTGCTTCAAATGTGCTCGGGTCAGACCGAGTATACTTCCAGGTCAGGTTCGCTTGGAGTTTCATAAAAGGAGTTGAAGTCGAGACGTATTCCATATATTTACTGGTACTAGTTTATTTCCGCTATGTGTTGTATTGATCCGAATGTATACTCTGATGTGTAATCATATATATATACAGTTCTTTTGTATAAAGTACTATTGATTATTATATTTTGTCCATTCTGCTGTGAGACTCTGATCTTCTTATTCTTCTATTCTATTATTTCTTTCTTTTTTCTCTCACCCTCAAACTTCTTTCTATTAGCCTTTTGGGTTTTCGATACTAGAATTTTGGATACGAGAGGTATTAGTATCTGGATTCAAGCATCGGAAATTCCGGGCCGCTACAAAAATTAGTGTGTTTTTTTCTCTGATTCACCAGACTGACCTGGCGTTTGTAATGCTCGGGTCAGACCGGGTTGTACAGGTTCAGTTTATCGGATGCAGTGGAGAAACGAGCTAGAGTAGTCCACACTTATGATATATATTTATTCCACTGTGTTGTATATGAGTACAGGTCATTATAACTGTCCGGATATGTGATGTACTCTGATGACTGTAAGTTTTATTTTCAAGCTCTCTATAAAGATTTAATTCTATATTATATTTTGTTCCACTGCGATGTGAAACTCTGTGTTATGTGTTGTGTTCTTCTTCTTCTTCTATTCTAATATTTCTTTCTTTCTTATCTCACTGTCTAATTTCTTTCTAATAACTATTTGTGTTTCCAATACTTGAGTTTTGTGCAAGTAATATAGAATTTGCGTATTATTGTTAGAATTCGGGCGTCGAATTCTTGCAGGTCATTACAGTGGTATCAGAGCAATGGTTTAGTAATAACCTTGGCTCTGTGGCGTAAAGTCGATACAAATGGGGTTAGTAATACCCAAGATTGAGTTGAGTGTGTGTATGTATATATGTATATATATATATATATGAGAGCGCGTATTTGTGGATTTTATATATAAATATTTTGTATTGTGTTGTTTGATTGGTTCAAGTGTTGAGAAGCATTGACTGACAATGGATACGATATTGTTTGGTAAAGAGGGTAAATGAAATAATTTTACCCAAAACGTATTTTTGTATAAAAAGGAAATAAGTTTATCCAATTATTTAAATATTGGTTTATTTTTTTTGTTTTTTTGATTTCTATGAAATTCAAATTTCATTAGGAATTTGAAATGGTAATTTCAATATGAAATTAGTAAGTAAAATTGAATGAATTAGAATTTAACCTAAAAATAAGTTAAACGAAATTTGAAGTAAAATTGAATGATTTTTGAAATAAATCAGAATTTTGATTGTTAATGAAAGTAAACTAATTTTGAAAATAAATTAGTAAATTGAAAATGAATTGGAATTAACTTGGTTAAGTAAACGAGTTAGTGAATAAAATTCGAAATTGGAAGTCAATTTGTTGTAAATTAATTATTATGGAGGTATGTTAAACCAAGTAAATTTTGATAATGATGGAATGGTAATTAATCGAGTATTAATCGATTGATATTAATATATAAACAAAAGTGGAGAAACCAAGTTGATATTAATGTTAAGTATAAATTGATTTAATAATAAGTTGGAGCGTTTGTTCATACTGGTTGTGCATTGATTGTTAATTGTAAGTTCAATTGGTTGAATATAATTCATTAATGGTTTAATAACAGTTTAATGAATTAAAGGCTAAGAAACGAATTCATGTATAGATTGGAATGGAATCACATATGAATTGAAAACTGAATTATTTAACCTTATTTGTTGGAATTTGTGAATTATACATGATGATAAATGAATGTTATTTCGAATTCATGTGAGTGTTACTTATATGTTGAACTGAGTTGAGTACAGGTAGCCGAAAACTATGAGGATAGGTTTTGATCGCAATAAATTGAGTAATATACTCAATAGCGCTCCTAGTAGGTACACCTACGCAAAAATATGAATTTTTGGGTTTTGAATTTTGTTTTCCGACCGTGTGATCGATGTATATATATTATTTGTTCCTGCGATATCGTAGATGTCACTCTGTACAGGGGAGACTCTACTGAACTTTTCTGGGAATTAAAGGAGTTAGAATTTTTTTGATATTTTTGAAAATTTATAAAGATAATAGTGAATTGTTTTTTGATTTTAAAATAAATTAGATTTTAAAGCTAATGGGTTTGTAGCATTTTTCTCACCTTAGTAATTCCGGGGACGAAATTCTATTAAGGGGGAGATTGTAAGGTCCCGTATTTTAGTTAGTCAAATATTTAATATAATTTATTTTTTGGAATATTAATAGATTTTAATATTGAATTTGTTTATTAAAACAAAGTTTGAACGTTAATTTATATTTAATTACAAATAGAGCTTGAATGGCGCGTTAGTTCGAAATTTGCGATTTGAACTTTAATTGGATATAACGGATCTGATTTAAGTTGGATTTCTGTGAAACAAGAAACATTAGAATCTTATTGATTATAATTTTCATATGAAAGAGAAAAATCTGGATTTCTTGTTATAGGTTGTTAGTTATGTCCAATTCAATTTTTAAAATAGTTGCTATGGAAGTCGTTATTAAAATATAACATTTATTTAGTAATTTAATAAGGATTTTAATATAAATTTGAATAACAGTTATGTCGAAATAGACGATACTGAGTTGTATAATTTATATTTGAAGTTGTATATATATTCTGTTTGGATATATATGATAAAAATAATTTATTATGATTTATTTGAATTATTTGGGAATTTATATAAAATTTTATTCGATATTATATAAGCGTTAAAAATAGCCATTTTTGCAAACGGTCTCGGTTTTCGATGAAATTAGTTTCATTGGAACCGTATCGTTAAATTATTGTCAGAAAATCAAATTTCATGGCAAACCGATGTCGTATGTGACTTCGGTGGTGAAAAATGTCTCTGTTTCTATTTAGTTGTTTATACAATTTAGACAGGGGTGACTTTTAATGAATAAATGACTGGCTAAACAAACTCCAAATTTAACAAAACAAGATTCATTGGATCCGTTAGGAGAGGTCTAGTAAAATGTCATGGTTTCAGATTTATTGGATTTTTTCTGTAATTATAGGAATTTTAAATGCTTGATTTTTCATCGATAATTATAAAGGACTTTCCACAAACGACCTTGGAATTCGATGAATCCTGTCCCATTGGATTCGGAATATATTTTTTATGCCAGGATTACCTTATTTTATCAAAAGCGGAGATCGTATGAGCTTGTTTTAAGATGATACTTCACCATGAAGGTTTATATTATAATATTATATTAAATAAACTTCCTTATAAATAGAACAAAGGGTCCACAACCCTGATTTTAGCTTCTGCGTGGTCAACATTTGAGTGCCGCCACCCATTTCAATTCAGCGGTTGAATAACTCCTCCACTCTCATCGTTTTTTTTGACAAATCCACCCACCAACTTCGAAACCTTCCAAATACTAAAACGTGCAGCTCAGCATGTGCTTCTAGATGATCGGTCATGATCATCTCTGGCCAACTGTTCTAGCTTGAATCGACTCAAGGAAGACTGGCGGTTTGTGGGGTTTTGGGACCTCATGACAACACCGCAAGGCGCATGGTTCAAGAGGAAGGTTGTGGGAGCTCAGTCGCGTATTCTGATGATCACCGATGGGTGTTACGGTCGGCATAGGCGGCGCGGTCATGGGGGAAGTAAGGTGCTGCAGTGAGTCAAAGTTCGAGTGCAAGGATTCGATACTGGAATGAAGGACTTGGAACTGGGTGCCTAGGGCCTGGAACGAATGAATACAAAGGAGAGTCGGCCCTTTTCTCTTTGTTGGATCCAACGCGGTTCTTGGATTTGTCAGCCAATGTATGAAAGGGTCGCAGGGAGAAATTGCAAAGGGGATCTACATGTTTTGTTTTAAAAAAATGGGGTAACGTGAATGGGGGAGGTGGTGTACGTGGTGAGTTATTGTGTACAGAAGTGGTGGCCAATTCAAATGAACGTGGCCATGCAAAAGGTGTTGGGTACTGTTTCTGGAACAATGCAGTTGGAATGGGAAATTGGAGAAGTTGTTTACATGGAGAAATAGAAGAGACGTCAGACTGATGTTTAACGAAGGGCATGGAAGAAGGAATGAAGAGTAAAGCAAAGAGCAGTGAATGCGAACGTGAATGGTGTAAACAGCGTAAAGAAGAGCACGGTATTGGCTTATTAACACTAACATAAGAAATTAATTTATTTAATAAGGTTTATAATCAAGGAATTATTAGTAGTTATTAGTCAATTAAATCATATTTGGATCACAGGAAACCGTGAGTGGATAAGGTCTGGAGCAAGAAACTGTCGTGAATGAAAGGATCAGAAAAATATCAACCTAGTTATTTTTCATTAACCTAAGTAATTAATTAATATTTATTTGAGGAATATTTATTTAAATTAAACTGGCTACTTATAATTATGTAATTCGTTCATATCTTATCAGAATATAACCAAACAAAAAGCACGGGAATCATCTCGACGAACATGACATGTTGAAACATACTTGGACAGAATTAGAAAATGCTTGAATTTTTAGTTAAATTAAACAACTATTTTATTTAACTAAAACTGAACACTACAACGATAAATCAAATCAAGGTGAGTTAAACTCACTCAGTTTTTATTCCCACTTATATTTTATATAAGTTGGGTTTTTATTTTGTGTGCTATGAATGCTAATTGCTTGTTGTGTTCTGAATGTTTACATATATATTATCTGAATTGATTGAAATGCATGTTAGTTAAATTTAAATGAAAACCAAGTGTTATTTTAACGATTATTTCTCCAAACGAGGTAACTTACCTTGTTGGTCATAGTTATAAAATAACCGTTTTTGATTAAATGAATTGTTTGTTAGTCGTTATTTACTATTTTATAAATAATTAGTAAAATTAAATTGAATGATATCATGTGAAGTAACCAATTGGATGCAGGGAAGAACAGGTTGGAGGAATCCAACCGGATTCCTCAAATATAGCAGATGTTATTTATTTTCATAATTATCATTATATGAACTATTTAAACCCATCTGTTTGGATGATTGATTTGATTGTTGACCATTAACCTGAAATTCAACAAATTGTTTTGTTTTAACCAATGGGCAGTATTGGTTGAGTAATTGGCAGCAGTTGGCCTATAAATCATTCGTTTTGAAATAGTGATTTACCGTTAGATAAATCGATAAAAAAATAAAGTTATGAAATTTATTTTATAGCTGAATATAGATTTTTAAATATATTATTTAAAATGAAGCTTATAAAAAGGGAAATAAACCAAACATATATATATATTGATTGTCTTAACCACCAATCACCATTTTTATACCAAAAATCAGTCGTGTGCGAAGCACGCGCCTCATCTTAATTAATGTAATGATTTATATCTAAAATTAATTGTTTTTAAGAAATAATTATAGTGGGATTATATTATTATTTATTTAATATTAATCGAAGTAAATGAGATTATTTAAATTAATTTATTAATTAATTTAAATGAAGAAACGAATTAAAGTTGATCAACGAGTTAATAATGTTTTAGAGTTGACAAAGTCAACTGTTTTAATTGAAACTGATTATTTGATTAAATTAGTTTGGGCCAATTATAAATGAAATAATTTAGAATATAGTTGTTAACTTAAATAAGATTTTAAAAAGAAATTTAATACTTTGAGTTAATGATGAAGTAAATTATTATTTTATTAATAATTTAAGTAATTACTTCTTAAATGAAATACATTTAAGTAAGTAACTGTTCTTGAAATGGAATATGGTTGAGGTTTGAAAAGAGGTTATGAAATCGAGTTTATAACAAAGTTATAAAAGAGATTTAAATGAATATGATTACTTAAGTACAAGAAATAAGTTAAAAAGGGGGTTTATCTTAAACCTGAGATTTTATAAACAAGGTTTATAAAAAGAAATGAGGAGTCAAAGCGTTAATTTGAATTGGCAGCACTTAATAATGGATTAAGATAAATGGGATTGAAATGAGATTTCGGAGAAGAAAATGGTTTGGTAAAAGTGATTTGTATTTGGGTTTAATAAAAGAAGTCTTTAAGAAAATATAATGGTTAAACAAATGTTGACTTACATTTGAATAAAAAGGAATTGAAGAAAAGGGTTTTATATTAAACTGGAGGTTTATAAAACAAGGTTGATAAGAAGAGTGTGGAATAAAACATAAGATTAAATTAACATTACTTAATAATGTTATTAAGTGATATGAATGGATTTGAAACAAGATTTCAAAGCGGAATGGTTAAATGGTTTGGAAATAAAATAATATGAAGTTAAGATAAGGAATTTCTCGAAATAAAGGAAATAAAAGAGATTATGTGAAATCATAACGATATTCTCAAAGTAAAAAGGGAATGAAAGGTTGAGCTTTGAAACAAGGTTATTCTAAAAGAGAAGTGTTAGATTTTGTTTTCAAAATTAAAAAAAAAAAGATTTCGTAACGATATTTTACGAATGATAAGTTGAATTGATTTTCCCAATTATAAGTAATGAGTAATGATATAGGAATTGTTTTGAAAATGATAAAAGAATAGAGTATTTGATATGATTATAGAATGTATTAAAATAAAATAGTTTTGAAATTATCTTATGTCAAATAAGAATTGATAAGCTTTATTCGTACTATCGAAATATTTAAAGAATTTGAAGTTAACATTCATTATATGTTTAATTAAAAAGGCCAAGTAATGTCGAGTACTGAATCAGTGAACTCATTTTATTCTCATGATTATTAATTTGATAGTTAAATAACCGACTATCAGATTTGGCCAATACGATTGTTGGTACGGAAAGACCAGGATCGAATTTATATTCGAAAACCATTCCGGACCAACAAATACATGAAGATAAATGAAGATGGAGCATTGAAGACCGTGGATCTTCACAAGTGGAAGAACTACTTGTTGAAGTTCTCTGATTAGCTCCCAGAGATATTTCAGCAGAGATTCTTTTGTGGTTGAAATCTTCGGATTGCAAGGACTACTCGCTACTAATCCATAGGGTAATTCAAGGATGTAGTAGGAGGGTGCCTTCGGTTTGTCCAGTCCCAGTACAACTTATATGGACAAATGTATGATAGAGTATTTCCAAAGGATTACGTATACTGATTTCTTCGAACGTACTTTTGTTGGTGGCGGAAAAATTCGTTCTTTTTGCGTAAACGCCCAAAGTATTTTTGTGGACATCAATTAATGATTATCTGGCGGATCTGACGATGTGACATTCAAAGTGAATGGTGTCCAGATGTTCTAAAACAATAATAAAGGTAAATTAATTAATTAATTTTGACCTCAAGCCTCTTAAACTGGGGAATGGTATAAAATCGAGTAGGTCGCATGGCTATGTGGGTCGCACCCATCAAAATGGTATATTCATTACCTGATCTGGATAAATCAAATGTCTTCGGTTGTCCCTTTTTAATTTTGTATGTATGCTATCGGTTCGGTTGGCTGGCCCCCAATCATGGTAATGATATATTCGGAACTCTCAAGCGAAGTGAGTGTCCGGTCATGTTTAGCTAGGGTTGCAAGACGTTCTTGTTGAATCCCCAATGTATTCATCTCCAGAGGTACATTGTCGGAAGGTGGTCCCATACCTTGCCATAGTTGGAAATCCATTCTCCAATAAGAGCCCGTGGTTTTGATTGTATACTATGTATGTAGAGCGTGAGATGCAAGCGTTGTGCTAGATTGTTATTTACTTGATATTAGACATTATTATAATATCAGAAGAATATTTGATTTCAAAAAAGTATTGGGTTATCATAAGGTAAAAACCGTCCGTATTTATGTATGGATTTGGTCTTACAATTATCCTTCTCTTTCAAAAAGATTTTGATGGTAAAATCAAGTTGGATGTTGTCTATAAACTTAGTGTGTTTTTCTCACTCTGGTACACCAGACTGACCTGGCGTTTGTAATGCTCGAGTTAGACCGAGTTGTACAGGTTATTGGGTGCAGTGGAGAAACGATCTGGAGTAGTCCATATGTATGATATATATATATATATATATATATATTCCGTTGTGTGTTGTATATGAGGACAGGTCATTATAACTGTCCAGATATGTGATGTACTCTGATGACTATAAGTTTTATTTTCGAGCTCTCTATAAAGACTTAATTCTATATTATATTTTGTTCCACTGCGATGTGAGACTCTACGTTGTGTGTTGTGTTCTTCTTCTTCTTCTATTCCAATAGTTCTTTCTTTCTTATCTCGCCCTCTAATTTCTTTCTAATAACTATCTGTGTTTCCAATACTTGAGTTTTGTGCAAGTAATACAGAATTTATGTATTATTGTCAGAATTCGGGCGTCGAATTCTTGTAGGTCGTTACAAATAATAAACCTGTTCATAAACCCCTTTCACAATTCAGTTAGATTTCATTTCAACTTTGATCACTTTTTAAATGAATTTCAAATAAAAAGTAATCCCCTAAATTATTATTAATTAAAATAATAATTTACTTCAATCGTTAACTACAGTAGCAGTAGGTAACTTCTTAATTAACTAAAATAAATAATAAATTCCTTTTTAAAATCTTATTAAAAATTAAACAAATATTCTTTAAGCTATTTTATTAGATTAGTTTAAACTAAATTAATTTAATAATTAACCCCAGTTAAGACGGTCGACTTAGTCAACTCAAAACACGATTATTTCTTTCGCCCTTTTCCAATTATAGTCCTTGCTTAAAATTAATTAATATAATTAATTTAAAAAATTCATTTAATTGTTTCTTAAAAACAATTATCCAATTATTAACCGTTAGCTTAATTTCTGCTCGTCTGCTTATAAATCTTCTTGACATAAGGATTTTCTTATTAATATCAATTAATAATTTACTATAAATTTAATTAATAAATAATACATATTTATTTTCTTTTTTCAAACTTTTATCTAAAATAAAGATTTAAAAAAAATCCGTCTTCAGTTATAAAATAAATTTTATAACTTCACTTCTATCGATTCACTTGATCGTAAATCAATATTTAAAAAATGATTGATTTATAGGACATATGCTGCCAAATACTCAACCAATACTTTCCATTGGTTAAAATAGAATAAACATTGAATGTTAGTTCAACGGTCAACAACCAAATCAATCATCCAATCAGAACAGTTCATATAATGATAATATGAAAATAAATATCATTAAATATATTTGAGGAATCCCGTTGTATCCCTCTAAACTGTTCTTTTTCCTGCATCAAATACGTCACTCAAATAATATTATTCTTATAACTAATAATTTCTATGGCGGTAAATAACGACTATTTAACACAAACCAATTTATTTAAAACAACAAAACAGCTTAAACAAAACATGTTTATTTTATAAACGTGACCAACAAGATAAGTTACCTCAATTGGGTCCAATCGTTAAAATAACTACTTGGTTTTCACTGAAATTAAACAACGTTTAATTTCAGAAATTCAATCAAGATATGAATATATAAATACAAACAATCAACCATTAGTAGTCATAGCACACAATTATAAACCCGACTAATATAAAATAAAAGTGGGAAAAACTGAGTGATTTTAACTCACTTGAGTTGATTTACTTTTTAAATAGCTCATTCTAGTTAAATTAAACCAGTATTTAATTTAACTAAAATCCAGTTCATTCCAATCACGTCCATTTTTGTTCCATTATAAAGTGGTTTCCGATATGGTCCCAGAGGCCCTTTGTTTTGTTCAGTTCTGTTAATATACGCCTGGATTATAACTAATATAAGTTCACGATTCATTATATCATTTATTCCCTAAATCATTATTTCATAATGTTAATCACTTTGAATTACAGTTAACAAGCCGATTATTCCCTTTCACACTGCTTCTGTTCACGTTCATTCACTAGACCGTTGGCTTCAATGATGGGTTGATGAACGAAATATCACACATAATGCTTGTAAAAATTTTAGTTAATTTAGTTAAAGTAATAATTTATTCTCTTTAGTTTAAATTTTAAGGTAACAATTTACACTTTTATATGGAAAAATAGGTCGTCCGCCCAAATTCTTTTCTTCCTAAGCTTTTATTGTTGCATTCTAGGTTTCAGTGCCTTTCCCAGGCCTGTACACATTCACTAATTAGTTAATGCTCCCTCCAATCCAAAATATAAGTCGTTTTAGAGATTTACAAAGGAATTAAGAAAAAATTCAAATGCTTCTTTTTGGCGGGTTGGCTCCTTTTTTAATGCAAAGTTAAGTTACTTTCTCTATTTTCAAGTATAAAAAAGTGGTAGTTGGGTTTTCCGAAGTAGCCACCTACTCACATGATCCAATAGAAGTACATCATGGCAAGTCAATAAAGTGGTACAACTTATTATAGGTGAAAACGTCTTATATTTTGAAAAACAAAAAACTACACAAAACGTCCTATATTTTTGACTGGAGGGAGTACATAAGTTAACTATAATTAAAATTGCCTAATTTAATTACATTATACTAGAAAATGTGGCCAACCCATTTAATTTTCCTTCCTCTCAAATTTTGGTTACAGGTTTCTTCAGCATCGATTGTTCCCTCGACCTGCTTACTGACTTCAACCCAGTCCTCCCCATCGCGCATCGTCGTTCGTCCACTGACTTCTGATCAGTGACCACACTTTCCTGCGCCATTGTCCCCTCTATCAACACCATGAGTATCAAGAAGCTCAAACATGCTTTCCACCTTCGAAAAGACTTCGACCGTCGTGCCCTTCGGGCCAAATTCTGGCCACGTCAGCTCATTAAATTAGATCTCCACCGACCAGAATGACGATGTTGCCAAGACAAACAAATTTGCAATAGAATATTTCTCGTATCATTGCATGGATCGATCAATTTAGGAGGAATTTTTTTAGGGCATTTAGTTCCTTGATTTCTGGAATATGGCGGCCCCTTTCTGGTTGACCACGCAAATGTTAAAACCTAGGGTTTAACCGATGGGATGATATTTATAGTGAGGGATTTTGACACAACCCAAACTCACCCTTACGGGAAAGCCCGGATTGAATTGAGAACACTACAAATCAGAACACAAACAGAAGAACATTTCATTGCTTATTACAACAATTTACATCAGAGTACAAGAATATAAAAAAGTGTGAATAAATAACACATAGCAGAAAATATAAGAGATTTAAATTGTGACGGCCCGCTCCGCACCAACCGACATTTCCAATGAAAGTGTGCTGTGCCGATGTCCAACCAGCATGGGATGGTTGTCAAAGAAAGGAAATGAAAGGAATTTGAACTAACAAGGAACCTGTAGAATGTCTCACAGCGCATGGGACAAAATATAATAAAAACATACTTGACATAAAACAGGCGAGACAGTGCATAAGCTGAAGACTAAATCATCATAGCAGCGGAAAATTCAAATACAGCTTATGTTCCACATCATCATTATTACAACTTTTAAAAACTGTCTCTAAAGCAAAATAAGGAAGGTACACTACTAATGCCCAAAGTAGTGACCATCAGCGACACCGGGAGAATACATATATATATCATACGTGGGAGCTTCCTGCTCGTCTCCGGATCAACCACTCGTGCATAACCAGCTAACCTGTCTCTAGTCTGCTCGTTTAGGAGCACCCAGAGTAATAAGAAGAGACATAAAACTCTGGGTCAGACAAAAGTATGGTATGAGCGATAAGCAGCAAAACAGAACCATAACAGGTATACTAAACCATACCTGAACCTGGACCCGCAACCAAAGAGTTAGCACAACAGGATGTACAATACTCCAAGGTGATACTAACATATGGTGTAAAGATAACGGGAGGGGTGTACATGTCATAGTGATGTCAAACAATCAAGCATAGCAACCATCCTCACATCTCTCACTCAGTGCGTAAAGCATACGATATCCACTGCTTTGACCACCCAAATCCTTTGCTATGATCACTCTGGCCCATGGAGTCATAATGGATCCACTGCACTGATCCATAGCCAATAATCCCTTGCTATGTCCACTCTACCCCATGAAGTCATGACGACTTCACTGTACTGGCTCATAGCCATGCTACGATCACTCTGCCCCATGAAGTAGTGACTTCTCCACTGCACTGATCTGCATCCTAACATTCGTCTTTCTGTGGTGAATCAAAGCTATGGACATCCACAACTCCTTAGCACACGTCCCGCAGCAAAGCAAAACCATGAAGTCAACTCGTTGGTTCCATCTGGATCCAGAGTTCTACATCCCATTTGGACTACCTTTGCATCTCGGGTTTTGGTCTCCTCCGAATCGGTTCGGAAACAAGCTTCCATTCAGATCGGTCTCTCTCTTCCACCTTCGGTTCGGTTTGGCCGTGATTGCCCCCATCGGGTCGGGTCGAGCTCCTCGGTTCATGATGTCCTCTCCAGAGCGTCGGTTCGTGGCTCCAACTTCGAATCGTGAGTCTCTTCGGGTCGGGATTCTCCATTGGCTCGTGGGTCAAGCCTTCATCAGTCCGGGTTCGAGCTTCTTCCACCGGGTCGGGGTGCTTCGGATCGGTCGTGAGCTTCTGGTGGTGCTCTGCGTCTTCCAAATCATCAGGTCGGTTCGCAGTCACTGGTCACGAGTAGGGTGTCACGATCGGGTCAGTTCGTGCCTCCTTCCTCCGATCCGGTTCGGGGCAATTTCTTGCAACTTTTCCAGCGAGTTGTTTATGCCATACGACGGCCTTTTCGACCATTCCAACCTAACTATTCAATCACAAAGCATTCGAAACAGTAGTGGCAACATGTATAATCAACCATAAACACCCAAAACAAAGATGTGACATGTTTATATGGATCAAACATACCCAAAAACCCATGTTTTTCCCTTAATCCCCCTTAATCATGTTTAAGCGTACAATTAGCAAAACTTATCCAAATTAGCCCAAATTTCTATCAGAGCCCTAAAATAATATTTTAGAATTTTACAAATTATTCTAAATTTTTCTGAGCCATAATTTCGATAATTATCACTAATCACCCCTAATTAGTCGTAATTAGTGAAAAACAATACAAATCACTCACCTTAACCATAAATAAAACTTAGATCTGAAACTATATCTGATTTGGGTCGAATCTCTATGCAACACAGCAGCTCCAACTCTGGTTTGTTGTTATTTCTTCTTGATTTGACATACATTTGCTTAATCCTTGATTAGAGAGCGATTTAGGATGAAATTAGAAGGTGGAGGCCAAAGCTAGGGTTAGAGAAATGTTTTAGGCGGCTGAGAAAATGAAAATAAAATGTTTCCTAACTGATTTCAACCTCCCCATAACCCTAATCCCGAAATGGGTTATGGGTCTAGCTGCTAATCGCCCTAATTAGGCCCGGTTAAGCTGTTTTCACCTTCTAAACCTTGTTTCAGCCATATCTCCCAAAAGGTGAGTCCGTTTGGCTAATGTGACCACTCTACGGAATTGTAAACCATCATCCGAATCCAATGAAAGTGGTTTCAGGTTAAAACACCTTACCAATCAAAAGTTATGGTCGAAACAAGATCAGCTAGGGGCAAAATGGTCACTTAAAAATCGGTAAAAATCATGAACATGGGAAATGACCCCAATAGTCGTTCCCTAAAGTTACACGACCGTACGACCTCATATGAAAAAGAAATAAATATTCTACGATCCTTTGATACAATGCGGGTCGTTACACTCTCCCCCCTTTAGAAATTTCGCCCCCGAAATTGCTTAACCAAAAACATACAAAGGATCCCACATGCCTATCAATCATTTACAACAATCAAACATACAAAACAAACAAAACAAACCGATGCTAGCATGCAGAAAGACTAAATTAAAATGAAATCCTTACCAGGCAAAGTGTTCAGGATACGTCTTCCTAATGTTCTCCTCTGTCTCCCAAGTACAGTCATTCTCATCCTCGCCCCACTGAACCTTGACTAGATTCACTGCTTTCCTTCGAAGTTTCTTCATATCGTGCTCGACAATACGAATTGGCTTGCGGTTCCCAACCGCCTCGGGTTCTACTTCGATATCATCCAACTGATCAGGTGAAATAGCCACATCGGGGTCATGCACGAATTTCCTTAACTGGGAAACATGAAATAGGTTATGAACTCCCGCCATCTTGTCTGGCAACTCAACTTTATAAGCTAAATTCCCAACTTGCTCGAGAACTGGGAATGGACCAACAAATCTTGGTGTTAACTTGCCTCTCTTACCAAATCGTATCACGCTCTTTAACGGAGAAATCTTGACAAACACCAAGTCGCCAATAGAGAATTTCAGATCTCTTCTCCTCTTATCAGCATAACTCTTCTGCCTATCTTGGGCAGCCTTCATTCGTTGTCGGATAACCTCGATCTTATCTGAGGTTTCTCCTATCACATCTGGCCCAAGCACAAATTTCTCACCGGGTTCTAACCAACATGACGGTGAGTTGCATGGTCTTCCGTACAAAGCTTCAAATGGAGCCATACCAATACTAGACTGATAACTATTATTATATGCGAACTCCACTAGATGCAAATGGTCATCCCAAGATCCACCAAAATCCAATACACAAGATCTCAAGAGATCCTCCAATACCCGATTCACCCTCTCTGTCTGACCGTCGGTTTGAGGATGGTACGCGGTATTTAGATGTAATTCTGATCCTAATGCCTCTTGTAAGCTCTTCCAAAATCCACTAGTAAACAACGGATCTCGTTCGCTCACAATGCCTTTGGGTATTCCATGAAATCTCACTACCCATTTCATATACAATTCTGCTAACTTAGCTGCTGATCTATTCGACTTGATGGGTATAAACCTTGCACTCTTGGTCAATCGATCCACAATCACCCAAATGCTATCATGGCCTGATCTAGTCCTTGGTAACCCATCAATGAAATCCATTGAGACTTGTTCCCATTTCCATTCGGGTATTTCTAATGGTTGCAACAAACCACTAGGCTTCTTTTGCTCAGCTTTAACTAACTGGCAGTTCATGCATTTGGATATAAACTTCCCAACGTCTCTTTTCATCCCTTCCCAGTAGTAGGTCTGCTTCATGTCTCGATACATTTTGTTACCACCGGGGTGTATAGTCAATTTTGAGTGATGACGTTCTCCAAGCACTTCATCTCTCAATCCATTGACATTGGGTACAACTAGTCCTCTATTCTTTCTAAGCCATCCATCTCAATCAAGCTCATACTTGTTCATCTCCTCGTCGATACCCATCTCTAACATGGAGATGATTTCCAACAGGTTAGGATCGTCCTTCTGACTAGAACCAATCCGCTCAATCAAAGTGGGTCTGATCGTCAAACTTGCTAGCATCTCTGGATCCAATTTGCACTTTGGTCTGAAATCATACCCAGCAATGTACTCCAGTTGCTTCCATTCAAGAAACATAGCCCCTAAACTGGCATGTCTCCTACTCAATGCATCAGCTACCGCATTGCCCTTTCCAGGTGTATATGCGATATCGAAATCATAGGAAGCCAAGAATTCTAACCATCTTTGCTATCAGAGATTTAGATCCTTCTGAGAGAAAAGATAATTTAACGATTTATGATCAGTAAACAACTCGAATCTTTCTCCCAAGAGATAATGTCTCCACATCTTCAACGCTAACACGATCGTTGCTAATTCCAAATCATGGGTAGGATATCTTTTCTCATGCGGTTTCAGTCGCCGACTAGCGTAAGCTACAACCCTACCTCCTTGCATTAATACAACACCTAGTCTGGTACCACATGCATCTATATATACTGTCATCTCTTCATTCCCCTTAGGAATGACTAACACTGGTGCACACGTCAACTTTTCCTTTAAATTCTTGAACGCATTTTCACACCTTTCGTCCCAAACGAAAGCTTGATTCTTCTTGGTCAACTGAGTCAACGGTGCTGCTATCTTGGAGAAGGCTTGGATAAACTTATGATAATATCCAGCTAATACCAAGAAAATTCTTATGTCTGTTGCATTCTTGGGCGTAGACCAATCTTGTACCGTAGCCTAGGGCTGTAAACGGATGCAGCCGGATACGGATAGTGCCGTATCCGAATCCGTATCCGAAAATGAAAATCCGTATCTGAATCCGTATCCGATATCCGCGGATACCAGTTAAAAATATCCGTATCCGTATCCGCGGATATTTTCGGATATCCAAAAATATCCCTATCCGCCTTAGCGAATACGGATATCCGAAAATATCCGAAATATCCGTATTCGAAACTTAAAACTGTACATTGGATGTGTATATCCGAAAATATCCGAAAAATATCCGAAAACATCCGAAAATAAAACAAAAAAAGCTTACAAATACATCACTCACATACAAATTTGGCTCATAAAATATTTTTGTGAAAATGTGAATACATCTAATTAAAAATTACAAGCAAGACATCAATCAAATAATTTTCTTACAACAAATATTTTGAGACATAAAGTGTTCAAAATATGAAATACACAACCCTAAGACTAAAATATAACAAAATATAAATCATAGAAGCACATACACAATTTTGTTTTAATTATAACCATACCACAAAATAAAATGAGTATATGATTTAAAATGTTGCATAATACAAAATACAACTTTCCTTTATAATTAAATAGTTGAGTTTAGCTATTTTAAGGAAATTTATATATTAATTTAATCTTAAATATAAATTAAAAATTATATAATATATATACTACATACACGTATCAGGAAATCGGACGGATATTTTTCGGATACGGATACCACTATAACCATATCCGTATTCGAAATGATTTTCGGATATCGGATATCCATATCCGCATCTCGGATAACGGATATTTTTCGTATTTTCGGATACGGATGCGGACGCATATCAGATTTTTCGGGTACCCGTTGACAGCCCTACCGTAGCCACCTTCGCAGGGTCCACGGCAATACCATTTTCTGAAACAACATGGCCCAAGAATCTCACTTCTCTCCTCCAGAAGTGAGACTTAGAAAACTTTGCTTTCAACTGGTGTTTTCTCAACACCTCCATCACTATCCTCAAATGTTCCTTGTATTCTTCCTCTATCCTTGAATAAACCAAGATATCGTCTACGAACACAAGAACAAACTTATTCAATTGATCCCCGAATACCCTATTCATAAGATCCACAAAATATGCTGGTGCATTGGTCAACCCGAATGGCATGACCAACCACTCATAGAATCCAAACGTCGTCTGAAAGGCCGTTTTAGCTATACTCTCAGCTTCCACCCTAAGCTGATGAAAACCTGTCGTGAGATCCAACTGGGAGAACACTTTCGCGCCACTCAACTGATCAAATAAATCATCTATCCACGGTAGAGGATATATATTCTTCCTCGTCACCTTATTCATCTCGCTGTAGTCCACACACAATCGAAGGGAAACATCTGCCTTGGTAGCTAACGCAACTGGTGCTCCCCACTCGGAAACACTTCTTCTGATAAATCCCTTCTTCAAAGGATCGCTCACTTGCACCCTGAGCTCTCGTCACTCCCTTGGTGCCATACGACGAAGTGGCATCACTATAGGTCCGGCATTTTTCACTAATCAATACGGAACTCAATCTCTCGGTGTGGTGGAAGTCCGGTCACTTCCTCGAAGACATCCGGATATTGGCCAGCCACGGGCACATCTGACAACTCATAATGCGGGATGTCGACGAAATTTAGAAAACTAGCCATTACCCCATCACTAGGTAGACCACCAAAAACTACCCTCCGCCCATCATTCGCTCTAACTGTCACCAAAAAGCCCTCACAGTCTACCACCACCCCATACTTTTGGAGCCAATCGACTCCCAAAATAATGTCAAACCCAGTAAAGCCCAAAACAAAGCAATTACAAGCAAACATACATCCATGACTCGATAAGACCACATTACGACAAATCATACTAAGGCCAGTCGAACCACCAACCGGGTTCGCCACCGCTAAAGGTCTATCGACTATCACGGGTTCCAATCTCAACCTATCTACCAGGTCACTAGATATGAAGGAACGAGAAGCCCCAGTATCAAACAATACTCGAACAGGAACATCATAAACAGAAAGCATACCTTGAATGATGACATTCTTTCCTTTCTCCGCCGCGGTTGGGACATTCAACGAAGAAGGAACAACATCAATAGCATATGCTTTCACAATCTGCTTCTCCTTAAGGGGTTGCGGACATTTATCCTTGTGATGTCCTACTTGGCCACAGTTAAAGCACTTCCTGTCTACTGGCTTTTCTCGACATTCTTTAGCATAGTGGCCCTTCTTTCCACAGCTAAAGCTCTCAACATCTTTCTTGCTCTTTTTCTGACCATCCTTAGCTTGGTTCTGCTTCCTCTTATTCTGAGAATTATTCTTGCCTCCACCGCTTGCCTGCGGCTTTGGCCACTCTGCAGATGTAACAACGACATCAGTCTTGGTCTTAGGATAAAGGATCTCTGACCTCAATGCTTTCCCAACAATCGATTCAAAAGTCTCATCAATATGGTTTATAAGCCTTTCTCCCAAATACTGATCTAAACCAGTTATGATTTTTTCATTCTTCTTCTCGGGAGTGTCCATAAGGGATACTTCGATAAAGTATTGAACTCTGCAATATACTCCGAGACTGCCCTACCATTCTGCTTAAGCTCCAGAAATTTCCTAAACAACTCTGATTTCTGAGCAGCTGCGATAAACTTATTGCTAAAGCGAGTCTTGAATTGATCCCAAGTAACTTGATCCTCTGGAGTAGCTGCTTTGATAGCATTCCACCAGTTCATTGCCCATCCTTACAGCTGACGGGATTCTAGCTTTCTCTTCATCGTATCTTCGATTCCCAAATCTTCAAAGATGTGCTCACAACTATCGAGCCAATCCTGAACTTCTGTAGCCGATTCCGTTCCGTGGAATGGCTTCCCACCAAGACTAGTGTAATCCTTGCAAAGCTTGGCGAAATCAGCCCTAGGTGCCTGCACCACTGCACCACCACCATTTGCAGCATTAAGAGCTGCCCTATGAACATCTCTAAGCATCTCTCTCATGAAGTCAGTGAACATCATCCTCATATCAGGAGCATTCCCATTATTAGCTCCTCTACATTACCCCTAGTATATCGGCTCATCGTTCAATCTGTAAAGAGAAAACGATTAACCATCCCGTCAGTGGTGCCAATGCAGTGCGACTTCACCCTTAAATATACTAATAGTATAAATATATATAACTTTTGAAAACCAAAATATCACAAATACGCGCTCTTATATACGTACACTATCTCTCCCTGGTGTCTTTCCCTAGGTTAAGTATGCAACGTAGAGCTCTGATACCAAGTGTGACGGCCCGCCCCGCAGCAGCCGACATTTCCAATGAAAGAGCGTTGTGCCGATGTCCAATCAGCATGGGACGGTCGTCAAAAAAAGGAAAAGAAAGGAATTTGAACTAACAAGGAACCTGTAGAATGTCTCACAGTGCATGGGGTAAAATATAATAATAACATACTTGACATAAACAAGCGAGACAGTGCATAAGCTGAAGACTAAATCATCATAGCAGCGGAAAATTCAAATACAGCTTATGTTCCACATCATCATTATTACAACTTTTAAAAACAATCTCTAAAGCAAAATAAGGAAGGTACACTACTAACGCCCCAAGTAGTGACCATCAACGACACAGGGAGAATACATACATACATATACATATACATATACATATACATATACATATACATATACATATATATATATATATATATATATATATATATATATATATATATATATACGTGGGTTCCTCCTGCTCGTCTCCGGATCAACTACTTGTGCATAACCAGCTAACTTGTCTCTAGTCTGCTCGTTTAGGAGCACCCAGAGTAATTAGAAGAGACATAAAACTCTGGGTCAGACAAAAGTATGGTATGAGCGATAAGCAGCAAAACAGAACAATAACAGGTATACTAAACCATACCTGAACCTGGACCTACAACCAAAGAGTTAGCACAACAAGATGTACAATACTCCAAGGTGGCACTAACATATGGTGTAAAGATAACTGGAGGGGGTGTACATGTCATAGTGATGTGGTGTACATGTCATGGTGATATCAAACAATCAAGCATAGCATCCATCCTCACATCTCTCACTCAGTGCGTAAAGCATATGATATCCACTGCTTTGACCACCTAAATCCTTTGCTATGATCACTCTGGCCCATGGAGTCATGATGGCTCCACTGCACTGATCCATAGCCACTAATCCCTTGCTATGTCCACTCTGCCCCCATGAAGTCATGACGACTTCACTGCACTGGCTCATAGCCATGCGACGATCACTCTGCCCCATGAAGTAGTGACTACTCCGCTACACTAATTCGCAGCCTAACATTCGTCTTTCTATGGTGAATCAAAGCTACGGATGCGTCGACAACTCCTTAGCACACGTCCTGAGTTCTACTTCCCATTTGGACTACCTTTGCATCTCGGGTTTTGGTCTCCTCCGAATCGGTTCGGAAACAAGCTTCCATTCAGATTGGTCTCTCTCTTCCACCTTCAGTTTCGGTTCGACCATGATTGCGCCCATCGGGTCGGGTCGAGCTCCTCGATTCGTGATGTCCTCTCTAGAGCATCGGGTTATGGCTCCAACTTAGAATCGTGAGTCTCTTCGGGTCGATATTCTCCATTGGATCATGGGTCAAGCCTTCATCGGTCCGGGTTCGAGCTTCTTCCACCGGGTCGGGGGTGCTTCGGATCGGTCGTGAGCTTCTGGTCCATGGTGCTCTGCGTCTTCCAAATCATCAGGTCGGTTCGTGGTCACTGGCCACGAGTAAGATGTCACAATCGGGTCAGTTCGTGGTCACTGGCCACGAGTAAGATGTCACAATCGGGTCGGTCCGTGCCTCCTTCCTCCGATCCGATCCGGTTCGAGGCAATTTCCTGCAACTTTTCTAATGAGATGTTTACACCATACGATGACGTTTTCGACCATTCTAACCTAACTATTCAATCACAAAGCATTCCAAACAGTAGTGGCAAAATGTATAATCAACCATAAACACCCAAATTAACAATATGACATGTTTATATGGATCGAACATACACAAAAACCCATGTTTTTCCCTTAATCCCACTTAATCTTGTTTAAGCGTACAATTAGCAAAACTTATCCAAATTAGCCCAAATTTCTATCAGAGCCCTAAACTAATATTTTAGAATTTTACAAATTCTTACAAATTTTTCTAAGCCATAATTTCGCTAATTATCACTAATCACTCCTAATTAGCCGTAATTAGTGAAAAACAATGCAAATCACTCACCTTAGCCACAAATAAAACTTAGATCTGCAACTATCTCTGATTTTGGTCGAATCTCTATGCAACACAGTAGCTCCAACTCTGATTTGGTGTTATTTCTCCTTGATTTGACATAGATTAGCTTAATCCTTGGTTAGAGAGCGATTTGGGATGAAATTAGAAGGTGGAGGCCATGGCTAGGGTTACAGAAATGTTTTAGGCAGTTGAGAAAATGAAAATAGATCGTTTCCTAACTGATTTCAGCCTCCCCATAACCCTAATCCCGAAATGTGTTATGGACCTAGCTGCTGATCACCCTAATTAGGCCCAGTTAAGCTGTTTTTCACCTTTTAAACCTTGTTTCAGCCATATCTCCCAAATGGCGAGTCGGTTTGGCTAATGTGGCCACTCTACCGAATTGTAAACCATCACCTGAATCCAATGGAAGTGGTTTCAGGTCAAAACTCCTTAGCAATCAAAAGTTATGGCCAAAACAAGATCAGCTAGGGGCAAAACGGTCATTTAAAAATTGGTAAAAATCAGGAACATGGGAAATGACCCCAATAGTCGTTCCCCAAAGTTACACGACCATACGACATCATATGAAAAAGAAATAAATATTCTACGATCCTTTGATACATAGAATGCAGGTCGTTACATAAATTACATTCAAATACATCCAGCGGAAAATAATACACAACACAACTGAAAGGAATACATGGATACAGAGCGTTCCGAATATGGCTCCAGTGGTAAATCCAGGATCCTAGAAAAGAAAATCTGCAAAACCGAAATTACTTTCTGTCCATGTGGAAAATAGGGGCACCCAGAGTTTAGGTTAAAACAATAAACTCTAGCTCAGTCATGGACCGGTGTGAGAACTAAAACAGTTATTAACTTGATTTTAAAGTTGGGTAAATCAAGGGACCACGCCATATAATACGGAACGGGTTTCCTCCCAAGAATATCAGTGCATAAAACAAACAGCATAATGCTTTTTGGAAAAATGAAGCTATTATAAGACCCAGGTCCCATCACACAATGCAACGCAAGCCGGAGGATAGGGTTTCCCCTTATAATACACAAACATGCTTAGTATGTTTAAACAAATCATTTGATACTATTATAAGTACATAGTGTATAAAACAACTTTAAATATAAATGCATCAATCATAGACAACATAGGTACCATATATTATGCCGCCATACTAGGTTTTACAACCAAAAACTGAAAAGTGTCGTATTGGAAATTGGATTTCCGTAAATGACCGAGGCTTTCTTGCCATCCCTTCATTGAATCCAAGACTCTAAAGAAATCAATCGACATGCATTCAACTTTGACATCGAATCCAAGACTCGAAATAGCGATTCCATATCGACATGCACTCAATGTTAACATTTGTTACCCCTTTTTGGGGCCTATCTAGTGTCCTTCACAACTCTCATTTGAGAATCACCCTTAGTGGTGCTCCCAGATCTTATAGATCCTTCACAGCTCTCATTGGAGAATCACCCTTATCGGTGCTCCCAGATACTAGATTCATTCTTGCCGTTTATTTATCTGGTGTCCTTCACAGCTCTCATTGGAGAATCACCCTTATCGGTGCTCCCAGATCTTATAGATCCTTCACAGCTCTCATTGGAGAATCACCCTTATCGGTGCTCCCAGATACCAGATTCATTCTTTCCGTTTATTATCCAGCCTCAATCATTCACGGTTTGTGAAACTCGTCGAAGTCACATCTTGACATACAAAGCTATGCTATATGAAAGCTATGCTTTGATCATCTTCAACAAGACTCTGCTTTTCAACAGAAGCCTTAATCATCTGCGTCTTAGCATGCCACATAGGAAATTCATGCCATGCGACTGATGTCTATCGATGTATTACTTCTGAGCTTGTACGTCTCAGAGAAGGGCGTTAAGCAAGAGAATAAATTCTACACCGCCAAACAAATATATATTAAATAGAGATCAATCAACACAGAATAAAATCCAATGTCAAACACACATCCATTAACAAGTTCATTCTGGGTCTGAACAAAACCGGAGGCACCTTGCTCCTCGTCCCATATATCCAATACAGGAGAGAGGTCCTCGCATATCCAGTCGATCTCCAAGTACGTCTGGACGATCACCAATAATTTTCTTGCCTTGGGTATACAGCCCAATCAAGACGTCAGTAATCATCCAAACGATGTGAAGACCTCCGGTCTTTAACCACCATCTTCATCGTTGACTTATCGACGAATCAGTTATTCAGAATGGGTATAAACCCAACCTTTCCAAATAACTCGCGTATATAATAAACAAGTGCTATAAAAACACAACATACGCCTCATTCCAATTCAAAATATTCTTTTATTCAAATATTCACATCTTTGGGAAAGGTTCCCATTAGTTTTATCAAAGATAAATTCTTTAAATATATTCTTTTATCTTCCTTTGGATATCAATTCCGAAGTAATCATTTCTTTTATTATCCCAATCCCAACCTATTCATCCCATGGAGCAAAACTGGTAATATTCCATATTTAACACCACAGTGTTATCGGTAAAATCAATTACCAATTCATGTTCAAATCTAATTAAAGATTTGACTATCGCCTGGAGTAAAACTGGTGGTACTCCTTTCTCGATCATTTCCCGAATTTGATAATTTAAATTATCACATTCTCATTTCAATCCAATTAAAGATTCATTAAAAACTCCACTTAGTTTTAATCTTCCCAAAAATCAATGTTAAGGATTATTTAACTTTGGGAAATCAAACATGTCGCATCGACAATCTACACTGTACCATTGATTTCTGCCTATATATAACCTCTAAGCTTGTTCGTCTTAAAGAAGGGAGTTAAGCAAGAGAATAAATTCTCCACCACTAAACAGATATATATTTAGCAGAGATCAACCATACAGTTCGAAATACAATGTTAGACATGTAATCCTGTCTTTAACTGGGTTAAAGAACTAATGTCATTTAAAACGCAGTTTACGATAAACCCAAAATCACATTCCATTAATTATGGAATCTTCACAGAAAACAGATCAATATATAATCAATATCAATTTTCGTATCTGACCAATAACATAAATGGAATAACGACAAAGCCTTTTAAATTCCATATATATTAACAGTCTTCCTCAATAGAAGCACACTTCGATTGTTATCAAATCGAATTCCATTCAATTCCAATTTAATATATTAAATTGGAATACTTTACTTTGGAAAATTTCCATTAAATCTTAATAAAAAGATTTATAAATTCCAAATCATATTTCACTGTAAATCGGGTTGATGAACGAATGTCGTTAAAACACATTTCACGATAAACCCATTTCACATTCCATTTTATTCTGGTTACTAAATATAACTGGAAACTCTAATAATCTTATTTAAAAGATTTATTCCTCTCACACGGGGTTTAAGAACAGTGTTATTTAAGACACCATTCACGACAAACCCAAAATCGCATTCTTTTATTCAATTCCAATTAAATATTAATTAATTGGAAAACTTCACTAAATCTTCATTCAAAGATTTATTCTTTTTCTCAACTGGGTTTAAGAACAGCGTTATTTAAGACACTGTTCACGACAAAGCCAAAATCCAATTTGATATTAAATACAAGGCTCTGAATATAAATTATATCGGCTTATATTCAATATCAAATTCTGAAACCAACAAATATCGTATTGGAAATAACGATATAAAATATATCTTCCAAATTTCCATAACAATATTTGTATAATCATGGAATCCAATATCGGAATATTCCGATGATGATTTCCATTCAAATCCATTCCAATTGTTATATTGGAAATTTTTAGTTGTATTAAAACCGTTCGTAGATCCAATTTATTTTATTTAAATATATTGGATTATTATTCTAGTTAATAACTAGTTCATTTTGATAAAAATATATTTTTATCTTTACAGATGTGGAATTTTTCATCCTAATTCTTTCCAAATCATTCATTATGATTTCACACAAATATTAATATTTTTAATAATTTTATTAAGGCCTTTTAGTCGATTTCCATAAACGGTCATCGAACTGCACTTACAACGACCTTTTCCAAATTTGATTTGGACATAATTCCAAATCCAACCATTAGATTTCAAATCTCTTATATTCGTTGGAAAGCTCTTTTTGATACGAATCCAACGGTTCCAATTTTAGGAGAATCTAAAGGTTGGATCTCCCGTAATATCAATTCGAGGTCAATGGTCGAAATTCGCGACCGGCCACAGCGCGACGCGTTCTATTCAGGCCATTAAATATATAATATATATATATATCGTCGATTTCCATTTAAAATATATTTTATAAATCATTTTAAATTATTTTTAAAACGATTTCAACTACATTTTCAATTTTATATCAAAATTGAATATTCTATATCATTACAATATATAAATGATAATATTTTCAAAATATTAGATTTTGAAATCACTTCCTCTTTGATATTCATTATAAAGTCAATATAAATATCGTTCGCGTCATAATGGCGCATATCTAATCAACACGGCTTCATATATTTCAGTATTTTCGTGTTCATCCCAAATCGGATATCAAAATCATATTTTGATCCATTACTGAATATTATTTTAAAATATTCACTATTCGTCATTTTAAATATTAGTTAATTTAAAATATTCGTTCTTTTCGAATTGGAATTAGACACAGTCAATTACCATATAATTTTATTTATATGGATTTCATACACACATGTACACAACAATAATCAAACACAGTCAGCCATCGTCCAGAGTGCATTACACAACTGCATAAGCATTAAATATAAATAATTAACGCTTATAACAGTCTGTCAACCCATCGATTGACATACAACTAAACAATTGGGATTAATGTACGTCAAATATCATCCCAATACCCGTGCGGGGTTTCAAACAACAAATATCGAATATTATTTGTGTAGTTAGGCGATGTGTAAAATTATCATCCCAATCAATATCAGTTAAATGGGTGTGCATAAACAAATCGTCCAATTTGTAAATGAATATTTTATTTTATTTATATACATGTAAAAAAATTATATTTTTAACGATAAAATATTTATTTCAGCACATGAATATTTTATATAGTTTATATATACAATAAAAATGATATTTTTATTATTCAAATATTTTATTCATCACATGAATATTTTATACAGTTTATATATACAATAAAAATGATATTTTTATTATTCAAATATTTTATTCATCACATTAATATTTTATATAGTTTATATATATAATAAAAATGATATTTTTATTATTCAAATATTTTATTCCATATAATCAGTAAACAATATACAGTCATTCAATTCAAACAAACAATCATGGTTTGTACAATCAATGGTGTCACATGCTGCTAAGCACCGTCTGCATCCTAGTATTTATTTTACCGGAAAATAAAATTAGAGTGAGAAGTTCTCACATTGGTTTCCACTCCTCCATTCTTTTATTTCTGAATTTCGGTACTGTTTGGATTTGTTCGCATTCAAATTTTCCTGAAATTCCAACTAGCTCCAAATTTGACCCGGTTAGTGTCGTTGTGAAGCTCTCACCCCCACGATCGCAATGGATCCAGTTTCGCGCGATTTGGACCTCATATGAAGAAGTTACTGACGTTTATTCATTAATTACATAATTATTATAATTAATTAACTAATTAAATAATTTAATCGCGTTTAAAAAACGTTACCATCTTCTTCCTTTCTAAACTTCTGGAACCCGTCGTTTTAAAACCCTCGCCTCCTTTAGCTGCCGTTCGTCGCCTCAACAGACCAACGGAGCAGGATTGCCACCCACCTCCGCCACCGTCGTCGCGTTACGCCCCCACGCCCAGACTGCCGGTCAAATCGAACCCCTCCTTCGCCTCAAAATCACGCACGAGCGCCACGACTTCCAGCTCAAAATTTGAGCCAATCTCAATGCTAAACAAAATCATTACCGTTGAATAAGTAGAGCTTGGTTTGCTCTCCAATTTCTGTTTTGTATTTTCGAATTTCATTGTGAAACGAGAGAGATAGGAAGGGATTTGAAATCAAGCAAAACACCCCGTTGTTTTAGGATGAAGACGTCGGCCAGTTTTTATGATTAGGGTTTTCTAATTTTAATTTATATATATATATATATATATATAATTTAATAATATTTTAAATTCACAAATTTACTTGTTTAATGGCACGAACTCCAAATCAAACTCAACGACTGTCGCCCCTAGCTAAATACCCCCATTCCGGACACAATGGGATATATTTCATAAGCCAATTCGACTGTTTTAATCAGTTTTTCTTTAAATTAAAATATAAATCTATGTATATTAAATTCAAACGTACAATTTAATTTACTGGGGCCACATACTGACTCCAAAAATTCCAGAAAAATAACTCTAGCTATGTTTTGACGATACGGTCCTAACAAACCTAATTTCGTCGAGTTTGGAGATAGTTTGAAAAATGGTCATTTTATGGTCGATCAAAATTGACTGAACATGTTTTAATTTGCCACGCTACATATTAATTCCAAAAATTATGAAAATTGGAATGTAGCAATAATTTGACATTCCGGATCCAACAAAAGTGGTTTCGTTGAAAACGGAGGTCGTTTACAAAGCGGTTATTTTTAAGGGCTTTATATATATTAATTCCATAGCGACTATTCTGAATTTTCAACTGGACATAACTTTTTATTCCCGTTATGAAATCTGGATTTTTCACATTCGCTGGAAAGATATTTTCAAATAGATTCAAATATTTCTGGTTTTACTGAAATCCGATTTATTTTGAATCCTGTACATTCATTTGAAATTTGAAATCGAATTTTCAAACTATCGCTCCATTTCAAGCTCGTTATATAATTAAAATAAATTTATTCATTCTAACTTCGATTAAAATAAATTTTTAGTCATTATTATTTAAAATAAATCATTGTAAATATTCAAAATTCATTAAAATAGCCAAAATAAAAAATTTAAATTGGTTCTGAAATTCTGGGTTGTTACAATCTCCCCTACTTAAAATCTTTTCGTCCTCGAAAAGGAACGGAGATGACAGTTGTTTAACTAATCAACTCAACTTTCATTCTGGCTTTCATTCTTCAACTTTTCAATTTCTAAGAATTTCTAATTTTTTCAAAAATTTGACTAACACCCTAAATTTTCGCAATAACCACTTTTGTACGGGGAGACGTTTAAAACCACAACTAGCCACGCAGGGCCCTCATCAATCCACAAGAAAAGGCCAAGCGGCTAGCCAATCGGCTCATAAAATCATCCAAACCTAATAAATTAGTAAACATGTAACTATTTGTCGGGCATACAATTTTATTCCTCTGCTTAGCTTCCCTGGGATGACCTGTTCAACGTATATATATGTATATGCATGCAATTTCGATCAATTTTCAATCCAGTTCAATAATTTGATTCAATTTGGCTAAATTTACCATTCATTCTTATATTGGTTTTAATTAATTACCATTCCAATATTTTTATTAGTTAAACTAACAATCAAACAACACAACCAGTAATCAATTGGTAATAAAATTTTCAAATTCATAACTTTGATATATATACACAAAATCATGTTTCTGAGGCGAATTCACAATAATATATTCTAACTATATTTTGGTTCTCACACTAGTCAATTGGAAATATATAGATATCCCACTTTTGAAGCTCGAACATAAATACTGATGATGGGGCACCATCATCAGAATCATCTCCGAGCGACTAAAGTGTGATTCTACATCTATCCAGTATATTTAAGGCTTCGTACATACGTTCATGACGCGTATATGCAAAATCTTTATATACTTGATTGTCCAAATTTGATTTAAAATAATATACTCAAGTACGTATTATTAGTTTAAATTTTCAAAAACTAATTTTTTTTTAATTTTTATTTTAAAAACACTACTCTTCACACTGATTCTAGGATACTACCGATCTTGTCTCTAATGAGTCATTCTTATTGGATATTACTAATCCAGTCTCGGAAGAATTCTTCCGTTTGGTTCTAATGTGTCTTGTTCTCGAGCTCTATAAACCAAAGCTTTGATACCAAACTGACACAACCCAAACTCACCCTTACTGGAAAGCCCGGATTGAGTTGAGAACACGACAAATCAGAACACAAGCAGAAGAACATTTCATTGCTTGTTACAAAAATTTACATCAGAGTACAAGAATATAACATAGTATGAATAAATAACACACAACAGAAAATATCAGATATTTAAATTACATTTAAATACGTAGCAGTGGAAAAGAATACACAACACAACTGAAAGAAATACACGAATACAGAGTGTTTCGAATATAGCTCCAGCGGTAAATCCAGGATCCTGGAAAAGAAAAATCTGCAAAACCAAAACTACTAGCTGCCTGTGTCGAAAATAGGGGCACCCAGAGTTTAGGTTAAAACAATAAACTCCAGGTCAGTCATGGGACAGTTGTGAGAATTAAAATAGTTATTAACTTGATTTTAAAGTTGGGTAAATCAAGAGACCACGCCGTATAACATGGAACGGGTTTCCTCCCAAGAATACTAGTGCATAAAACAAACAACGCAATGCTTTTTGGAAAAATGAAGCAATTATAAGACCTAGGTCCCATCACACAATGAAACGCAAGCCGAAGGACAGGGTTTTCCCTTATAATATCCAAACATGCCTAGTATGTTTAAACAAATCATTTGATACTATTATAAGTGCATAGTGTATAAAACAACTTCAAATATAAATGTATCAATCATAGACAACAAAGGTACCATATATTATGCCGCCATACTAGGTTTTACAACTAAAAACCGAAAAGCATCATATTGGAAATTGGATTTCCGTAAATGACCGAGGCTTTCTTGCCATCCCTACATTGGATCCAAGACTCGAAAGAAATCAATTGACAAGCATTCAACTTTGACATTGAATCCAAGAATCGAGTAGTGATTCCATATCGACATGCACTCAATGTTAACATTTGTTACCCCTTTTTGGGTCCTATCTGGTGTCCTTCACAACTCTCATTGGAGAATCACCCTTATCGGTGCTCCCAGATCTTATAGATCCTTCATATCTCTCATTGGAGAATCACCCTTATTGGTGCTCCCAGATACCAGATTCATTCTTGTCGTTTATTTATCTGGTGTCCTTCACAAATCTCATTGGAGAATCACCCTTATCGGTGCTCCCAAATCTTATAGATCCTTCACAGCTCTCATTGGAGAATCACCCTTATCGGTGCTCCCAGATACCAGATTCATTCTTGCCGTTTATTATCCGGCATCAATCATTCACGGGTTGTGAAACTCGTCGAAGTCATGTCTCGACATACAAAGTTATGCTATATGAAAGCTATGCTTTGATCATCCTCAAAAAGACTCTGCTTTTCAACAGAAGCCTTGACAATCTGCGTCTCAGCATGCCACACACGCATTTCATGCCATGCGACTGATGTCTCTCGATATATAACTTCTGAGCTCGTACGTCTCAGAGAAGGGCGTTAAGCAAGAGAATAAATTCTCCGCCGCTAAACAAATATATATTTAATAGAGATCAATCAACATAGAACAAAATCCAATGTCAGACACATATCTATTTACAAGTTCGTTCTGGGTTTGAACGAGACCGGAGGCACCTTATTCCTCGTCCCATATGTCCAATACAGGAGAGAGGTCCTCGCATATCCGGTCGATCTCCAAGTACATCTGGACAATCACCACTTATTACCTTGTCTTGGGTGTATAGCTCAATCAAGACATTAGTATCATCCAAACGATGTGAAGACCTTCTGACTTCAACCACCGTCTTCATCGTCGACTTATCATCGAATCAGTTATTTAGAATGGGTATAAACTCGGCCTTTCCGAATAACTTGCGTATATAATAAACAAGTGCTATAAAAACACAACATACGCCTTATTCTAATTCAGAATATTCTTTTTTTCAAATATTCACATCCTTTGGGAAAGGTTCCCATTAATTTTATCAAAGATAAATTATTTAAATTTATTCTTTAATCTTCCTTTGGATATCAATTCAAACTAAATTAAGGTTTATCCAACCTACTCGGGATTATCGAACCATATCGAAGTAATCATTTCTTTTATTATCCCAAATCCAACCTATTCATCCCATTGAGAAAAACTGGTAATACTCCATATTTAACACCACGGTGTTATCAGTAAAATTAATTACCATTTCACGTTCAAATCTAATTAAAGATTTAACTATCGCCTGGAGTAAAGCTGGTGGTACTCCATTCTCGATCATTTCCCGAATTTGGTAATTTAAATTATCACATTCTCATTTCAATCTAATTAAAGATTCATTAAGAATTCCACTTAGTTTTAATCTTCCCAAAAATCAATATTAATTATTATTTAACTTTGGGAAATCAAACATGTCGCATCGGCAATCTACACTGTACCATTGATTTCTGCATATATAACCTCTAAGCTCGTACGTCTTAGAGAAAGGTTTTAAGCAAGAGAATAAATTCTCCGCCACCAAACAGATATATACTTAGCAGAGATCAACCATACAGTTCGAAATACAATGTTAGACATGTAATCATGTCTTTAACTGGGTTAAAGAACTAATGTCATTTAAAACACAGTTCACAATAAACCCAAAATCACATTCCATTAATTATAGAATCTTCAAGAAAAACATATTAATATATAATCGATATCAATTTCCGTATTTGACCAATAATATAAATAGAATAACGACAAAGCCTTTTGAATTCCATATATGTTAACAGTCTTCCTCCACAGAAGCTCACTACGATTATTATCTAATCGAATTCCATTCAATCCCAATTTAATATATTAAATTGGAAAACTTTACTTTGGAAAATTCCCATTAAATCTTAATAAAAAGATTTATAAATTCCAAATCACATTTCACTGTAAATCTTGTTAAAGAACGAATGTCGTTAAAACATAGTTCACGATAAACCCAATTCACATTCCATTTTATTCTGGTTAATAATATTACTGGAAAATCTAATAATCTTATTTAAAAGATTTATTCCTCTCTCACGGGGTTTAAGAACAGTGTTATTTAAGACACCATTCACGACAAACCCAAAATCCCATTCTTTTATTCAGTTCCAATTAAATATTAATTAATTGGAAAACTTCACTAAATCATCATTCAAAGATTTATTCTATTTCTCAACTGGGTTTAAGAACAGTGTTATTTAAGACACTGTTCATGACAAACCCAAAATCCAATTTGATAGTAAATACAAAGTACACAACAATTATCAAACAAAGTCAGCCATCATCCAAAATGCATTACACAACTGCATAAGCATTAAATAAAAATAATTAACACTTACAATAGTCTGTCAACCCATCGATTGACATACAACTAAACAATTGGGATTAGTGTATGTCAAATATCATCCCAATACCTGTGTGGGGTTTCAACCAACAAATATTAAATATTAAATATTATTTGTGCAGTTGGGCGATGTGTAAAATTATCGTCCCAATCAATATTAGTTAAATGGGTGTGCATAAACAAATCATCCGATTTGTAAATGAATATTTTATTTTATTCATATACATGTTAATAATTATTTTTTTAACAATAAAATATTTATTTCAGCACATGAATATTTTATACAGTTTGTATGTACAATAAAAATGATATTTTTATTATTAAAATATTTTATTCATCACATGAATATTTTATACAGTTTATATATACAATAAAAATGATATTTTTATTATTCAAATATTTTATTCATCACATGAATATTTTATACAGTTTATATATACAATAAAAATGATATTTTTATTATTGAAGTATTTTATTCATCACATGAATATTTTATACAGTTTATATATACAATAAAAATGATATTTTTATTATTCAAATATTTTATTCCATACAATCTGTAAACACAATATGTAACAACCCGAATTCCGACGGACCGATATTTTTTTTTTCAAAAACCCTATCCATCGAAACCCGAGTTGGTTTGCTCTGGTATCCTGTAGAAAAGACAGAGACATAAAACATGTCAAAGTTCAGAAAAAGTCTCATAGCGGAATGAATAAAATATAATGTAATTAAAACATAGCTTTACTTTAATAACAATATTGCTAACTAGTATCCAAAGCTATCAGTCTATGTCATGAACCTAACCAGCGAATGTCATGAGGAGGGGGGTCAGAACACAAGTTCCGGTGACTGGACTTAAATTACACTTCTGGATAATCCTACATATACGGTTCAATCACATTTCTTATTTATTAGGTTATCTGTGTTAATAGTGCTCAAGGCTTACACATACACGTCGCAATCATCTACTCCCTAGTAGATTAACCTAATATAATGTATATGTAGCTACCCCCAAACTGAGGTACACCCCATGGTACCCCACTCGCACGTTCTCCTCCGTAACACCACATTAATGTGCACAGTCCCTCATCCTATGCCATAGTAACGTACATATCTCTTTACATATATAACAACGCTACATCCGCATAGAACCATTATCGCTGTACTACATAAGCGTATCGACTGCTATCCTCTAACTTTTTCATCGAGTTACATTCCTTTATCGAGTAATTACCCAGAGTCTACGATACACCACCCAGAGCAGACATACATGTATCTAGACTTTCCCACGTACGTATCGTCAAACGTATTCGATGCCTAACCTGCACACCTATCGTGTGCGTGCCCGAGTTCCGTGGCAGGGCTACACAAGAAACACGGAACTCGGTTGGGAGCTTTCCTCATATCTATGCAGGCCCGCCTTTAAGAGCCTCTCACACAAATATCCCTAGGGTCTGTTTTCTATGGTGGCTATGGCCCCACCTCAGCCCCTCCCTCAACTAGTAAAGATTACAAGAGCTAAGCGACAATCCCCTAAGCAAACAATCTAAACTTCCATGTGGCGTCTCCCCTCAACCATCATCCCACAGTAGTGAATGGTTAATGGTTCTTGGGTTTAGCTCTAGTCTTTTCGCATCCTACTGGCTGTGGTGACAGGCACTCGACGACCTACTATCCTTGTTGGTCCTGACCCTCCGCCTCCATTAAGGCAGCCGCTGAATCACCTTTTCCGTCACCGCATATAGCATTCTGATTGCCAAGTTATTCTTGCAGTCAAGGGCCACCCACCTAGTAGTTACGCGCAGACCCAACCTCTGCGGGCATAGCCTTAAACATCTGCCACCACACAGAAGACTACTGGGAGCACCTTTAACGTCTCAGGAAGCCGCGTGCTTCCCCTTCTAGTCCGTCGGAGCTGCCAGAATAATTAGATGAACGTGCACTCCTCTCGTGCCTTATGACACCGTGATGATCTACCTCGTTGAGCTATTCATCCTATAATGTACGGACTGCTCCAAGTGCCTCAATTTAATATGACATTAGACCCTACGTCTAATCATTAATTACACGCTTGCGCCACCTCTTCAGTCTTCTCATTTAACTTGGTTATTCTCATTCACATTGACTTCCTTTTCAAGTTTACCAAGTTACCCTTGCTTATTAATTCCATTTATAACTTAATTCATTTAAGTTTATTAATAATCCTACAACATGTTATTCTCATAATCTATTCATTATTCCATCTTATGGTTACCATAACATGTTCTACTTAATTTACAATTAAGTACATCTTACCTTATTACATAAGTTATTTCATTTTCCCCTATCGTTCCTTATAACTTATCTTATTCCATAAGTTATAATTCCCACTTGTCCCTAGGACAAGCCTACCTATTATCTTTTTTATTCAAGTTCATTCATAATAGGTTATTATCATCATTTCCCATTTTGGCATTAATTAAGATTAAGTTAACCTTTTCCATTTCTTTAGCAAATTTACTTAACCCCTACTCAATTCAACTGGTTCGTAACACCACTACAGACTTAATTAGGTTAAGTATTCCAATTTAACAAATTATTCGTGCTACCCATGTTACCCAATTAACCCCTTTTATTATATCCATGTCAACCTTACATGTGTCGTCTTAGTTATGTGTTCATTATATTTATTATGCATGTAAATGCGCAAGACCTCTCACATTAGATTGTCGTTTGGGGAAGCTGGATATGCCGGGCGGTTCCGGGCAGGCTTCTACCGCATCTGAATCTAATCTCATGTCTTGACACCATTACGGTTCCAATTTCTGCCTAAGACCTCTCACATTAGATTACCGTTTGCGGTTGCTGGATATGCCGGGCGGTTCCGGACAAACTTCTACTACAAACCAAATCTAACCTCGTGTCTTAGGCGTTCATTATCTTTTTCTTAATTCATGCCAAATTTCAAATCTTGGATGATAATATATTCCAATTACCCATAATTTCTAATTCAAATATTATGCTTACAATTCTAATTCAAGTTATGCCTATATTTCCATGTATACAAGTTATACCAAATTATGCCCAAACCAACTTCATAATTATCATCAATCTTATGCCAATTACTTTTATTTACATAATTCCCAAACCTTTCCAATTGCTCATATTTATTGCAATTATGCCCCAAATTCTAATAATTAATTTTTCCCCAAATTACAGTCGTGTATTCTTAATTAATCGATATTCCCACATTCCCTTTTTCAATTTCATACCCAAAATTTTCCAATTATCTCAATTTCATTCGTGCGCATATTTTGGCGAGATTGGCCTAGGCTCGAAGGCAGCCTAGTCTTAAAATAAAAAATGAAATATAGGGAGAAGAACAGAATGGACATAAAGTTAAGGATGAAATTAAAGCATGTTATCAAATTAATCTTTATATAAATGGGGAACGTCGAACGATAGGTATACTATTATTCAAAATTATAATTTAAACCCACTCACCTTAATTTGCTTTCCTAATTTTGAATTTAGAACCTCACTTGTAGCGTAAATATAGGCGTTGTTGTTGTATATCCGATCTTTGCACAATCCTACTTTGATTTGTTGATCTTTGATTTTGCCTAATTTTTATTTTTCGAATAGGTTTTGGAGGAGAACAGAAAAGAATTGCTTGAGGAAGAAAAGAGAAGAGTTTTGACGTCTCTTCTGAAATTATGAGAGTGGAAGAAAACCTAGTCATCTATTTATAGGTGGGTTAGAAGAATTAGGCCCTTAGGATTAAATAAAAACTCATCTAAACTGTCCACCTCACCCTAGAAAAGAACATTCCAGAACCCAGTCAACACAGCCAGGGTGCATTGCACCCATAGACCATACGCAAGGGCATATGATATTATTATTATATATATTTTTTCTCTTTTTGATTTGAAATTTTATTCATCGCACATAAATAAAATTTCATGACAATCTTTTCTTTCTTTGTTTGGTTGCTCCTTTGTTCACGTACAATGCTTGTTCTAACTTATATTTATTTATATTCCATCTTTGTGCATAAACTAAGTAATTGTATGTGAACAATTATTTGTCTTATTCTTCCTCAAATCAATTAGATGATTTAATTCTCTTTTTAACCACTAAATGCTCTTAAAAGAAACTGCCTTAACGATTTTCACACTTAGTGCTCTTTTAATTAAAAAGAAACTACCTTATTTCTTTCTGATTAATGCATTACTGTACTATTTTTAACGTATAGTAACCTCTTTCCTTCATGTATTTAATTCTTTTGACATTTACTTTAATTGCTCATTCTTTCCCTTTCATACACTTATGGCATTTCTTTTGTGCCATTAGATTTATTGCTTATCTTTATATATATACATATATATATATATATATATATATATATATATATATATATGCGGTCTACGTCCTTCTTTTAATTAATTCATCGCTAAAATTATTTAATTGCTTTCTTTCTATTTTAATTGCACGCCCTCATTTCAATCAATTTAATAATTCTTCTTTTTATTTTAATTTATGTTCATGCACATGTATGAATGCATGCATAAATAATACAAACTTCCATTTATTAATTTTATTCTTAATTATGCATATATTCATATGCACGTAATTAATTGCATGCGTTAAATTCTTAACCATCATGTGTAAGTGTGTGTGTATATACACACACACACATTTTTCTTATTTTCATGTAATTAAATTTATTAATTGCTCATTACCTTCTTCTTTTTACACATCATCTTTTAATTAAACTATGTTCCTACTAAACCACTTTTTAGCAATTCCCCTGAAACAAAAAAATATGGTGCTGGCAGAGATCGAACTCTGTACCTCTTGTATGCAAGTTACATGATCTAACCAATTAGGCTACTTAGTATTTTGTTAACAAGGCTTAGGACAATGGTAACCATTATTCTTTCCTCATTCCTCTTTTTCATGTTTTGTTGCAATATTTAATTTAAAGATATAATTTTCATCTTAAATAAAATTTTTGCAACCCATAGGTCTAAATTGACTAGAAAATCGCCACGAACGCAATGACACTAATTTCGTTACCAAATTCTACAAGCTCTTCAAATTTTCCTTTTTCTTTTCAAATGTTCGCATGCATTTCTTCGCATTTCATGTATTGCATATAATTTCTTTTATTAATCTTTTTCTTCATTTCACTGCATGAACTTATTACATGCAATTTAATTGTCATTATTTAATTTTTCTCTTAAATGTATATATGCATATAATATATATACATATTTCCACATTTTTAATTTCATTAAAAATGCAGGGTATTACATTCTCCCACCCTTAAGAATTTTCGTCCCCAAAATTTGATAGGGATTAAATAGGTAATCCCTCGCATAAATCCATCCATTACATGTGCAACTAATTTTTGCTAACATTGTGCGCATGTGAAAAGTGAAATACATCATAGTAATGCATGTATGCCTAATTTGGTACCACCTATATGTATGCAAACTTTTAAAATAACTTTCAAAACATGATGCTCACATCTTAAATATACTTGCAATTCTATATGAATGCAATATTTTTGAAAACCAAAATAGCTTTTCATCCAAATTTTCCCACACTCTTATAGAATAAGAGCATAGTTCATCCAATTGTTGCATCCAAAACCCTACCAACCATCATTAAATTTCGAAATTTAGATAAATCTATTTTTCTAAATTCGATTTCTTATGTTACAAAAAGGTATAAAACGGAAGAATTTACATTTTCCATTTTTCTTTTATGGGCCTTTTCTAATTGTACTTGGATTTTATGTAACTACTCTATAAAGATTTCCTATTTTCCTATCCAAGCACAACCCACATAAGAAAATTTTCTTTTCTTTTTCAACTTATCTTGGAAAAAAATTCATGTTTATCCATTTTTCTTAAAATTTTCATTTTCTTTTCTCGTCATGTTTGTTGCTTCACTGAATTTTTTTTTATTATGATGTTTTCTTTCTTAGCTTATTTGACTTGATCCAATTACTTAAATTTATTTTCCAAATAAGCTTTCTGTTTTCAACTCAAACAACATCCTACACAGCTACTATTACGGGCCAAGAATCTTAGGAGTATGTCACTTCCGACAACCACAAGTCCAAACAACAGAATCTATATTCTTACTTTCCATTCACTACCTAGTAGTCACTACTAGTCCTGTAACAACCCGAAATTTCTGAACCAATTTAAAAAATTTATTTTAATTATTTTAATGGATTTAGCATATTTAAATAAATTTATTTTAAATAATAACAATGAAAATTTTATTTAAATCAAATTTGGAGCGTATAAATTTATTTTAATTATAAAACGAGCCTGAAATGGCGCGGTAGTTTGAAAATTCGATTTCAAATTTCAATTGAATGTACGAGATTCAAAATAAATCGGATTTCAGTAAAACCAGAAATATTTGAATCTGTTTAAAATATCTTTCCAACGAATGTGAAAAATCAAGATTTCATAACGGGAATTGAAAGTTATCCCAGTTTGAAATTCAGAATAGTCGCTATGGAATTTATATATATATATATATATATATATATATATATATATATACACACACACACTTTAATATTAAAAATAGCCATTTTACTAGCGACCTCCGTTTTTGACGAAACCACTTTAGTTGGATCCGGAATGTCAAATTATTGCAAGATTCCAAATTTCATAATTTTTGGAATTAATATGTGAGCGTAGCAAAAGAAAATGTGTTTTGTCAATTTCATTTGAATTGTATCGACCAAAAAATGACCATTTTTCAAACGGTCTCCAAATTCGCTGAAATTAGTTTTATTAGGATCGTATCGTCAAAGTAAAGCTAGAAATAATTTTTCTGGAATTTTTAGAGCTAGTATGTGGCCATGAGAAATTAATTGTAAATCGATCAGCCATATAAGGACAAAAACAGGGCTTTTTGAGCAAACGGACTCGGAATTCGACAAAACCAGTTTTGTTAGAACCGTATCGTCAAGATATAACAATCTGTCAATTTTCATCGCCAGCGGTGTTTGTATGTGACCGTGGCATCAATAACTGTCGAATAAAGAGAGCGTGAACTAGAGAATAATTAATAAAGCTAGAAAATTAATAATAAATAATAAATCCTAGCCCACCGCTATATAATATCTTTTCCCCCTTCCCAAACCCTCATTATTATTCTTCCTCAAAAAGTGACAGCATCCATCGCTCTCTTTTTCTCTCAAAATTTTGCAAATTATCCCTTGGAAACAAAATAATTTATATCTCTCAATCCATACACAATCAAACCAAACCGTTTCTGGGTATTATAGATTATGATGAACTCTACATACCACAAAAATTACATAACCTATCGTCGCACGGATTCGCCAGAACCGACAGTCAAAGTCATAAAACTGATTTCAGATTTTGGCAATTTCTGGTCAAACGAGGAGGAATTAGGTGATGGCCCAGTTGAAAAAATTGTAGAGGAGAGTCAGATGAACAACTTTGTCTTTGGTTATTCGATCTGAAAATGCTTGTAGCAGCGGCAAATTTGAGTTCAATTTCGATGTTGTTTTTCCGGTAGCAGCAAACGGAGATCGACTTCGTTGCAGCGCTAGGGGCAGTTTCAGGTGAGGTCGTTAGAGGGGCGAAGCTTCATGGTGGTGTGGCTGTTTGATCCATGGTGGTCCGCGACCCTATGGCACAGCGACGGTGGCGAATCAGGGAGATAAACGGAATTGGGGGCTTTGGATTTTTCCGGTGGTCGGAGGCGAATTGGGGCCCGCCACCTCTGGCGCAGCGGTGCCACGCATTCAGGAGGCCGACGGTGGTGGGGGTCAACATTCAGGAGGCTCCATGGGCGTCGGTTCCGGCAAGGGACAGTGGTCAGCAACATTAAAACGATATTTGAAGGTGATGAGTAATTTAATTATTTAATTAATCATTCTAATTATTTAATCAATGTTTGTAACGCAATATCTTTCACATACGAGGTCGAAATCTGACGATTTCAGATCCGTTGTGATCGTGGAGTCGAGAGCTTCACAACGACACTAACTACGTCCAATTTGGAGCAAGATGGAATTTGGGGCAATTTCAAATCCAAACGGTACGAATATCATCAGTTAAAGACTGGCGGAGTGGAAACGAAGGTGAGAACTCCTCACTAAAAAAATTCTGCACAGTTATTTATTAATTTTCATAACTGAAAAATATATAGAATTGTCAGTATAGATTTTTCTCAGTTAATTATTATAAATTGTATACGGTACATATTAGATCACATTCATCGTCCATATACCATGGACGATTTAAATCGACTATATTGTGTGTTGCTTGTGATGTTGAAATGTTTAACATATTAAAAATAATGTTAACATTTATATGGTTGTTGAAATTAAATATTAAATATTTATTTATAATATAAACAGTGAAATTGGTTAAATACGAAAATAATTCAAAACTGAGTTTGTGACGGCCCGTCCCGCACCAGCCTGCATTTCCTACGAAAGTGCACTGTACACATGCCCAGCTAGCACAGAACGGTCGTCAGAAGAAAAGAAAGAAGAGGATGAACTAATCAAGGAACCTGTAGAATGTCTCACAGCGCATGGAATAAAATATAATAATAACATACTTGACATAAAACAGGCGAGACAGTGCATAAGCTGATAACTAAAATCGACATCAATCATCAGAGCAGCGGAAATCCATATACAGCTTATTACAATTTTCCAAATTTACTGTCTCTAAACAAAAGAAAGCTAAAGTAGAAGATACACCAACAATGCCCAAGCAGTGATCTTCAACAACACAGGGAGAATATTATGTATATAGTACGTGGAAGCCTCCTGCTCGTCTCCGGATCATCTACCCGTGCATCACCAGCTAACCTGTCTCTAGTCTGCTCGTGTGAGCACCCAGAGTAATAAGAAGAGACATAAAACTCTGGGTCAGACATAAAGCCTGGTATGAGCGATAAGCATCTAAACAGAATAATAACAGGTATACTAAACCATACCTGAACCTGGACCTGCAACCAAAGAGTTAGTACCACATACCGTACAATGCTCTAAGGTGCCATAATGAATAGTGTAAGAATACGGGGGTGGGGTGTGTATGTCAAACAATCAAGCATAGCAACCATCCTCACGTCCCTCACTCAGTGCGTAAAGTATACGATATCTACCACTTTGGAACACTAGACAAAATGAGGTAACGACGAATCCCGACTTGTAGAATCCCCGCTGTGACCAAGCCAAACACTTGGAGTCATGACCAAACATTTCAATGACCCACTTCATTGGTCGTAGCCCTTGGTTCTACCGATGCCATAATGGCCCTGAATCCGCCTTCGTACCTCCTACCATAGTGGTCCAAAGCTATAGACGTCGATAACTCCTTGACACGCGTCCCGCAGCAAAGCCCAACCATGAAGCGAACCCGTTGATTCCCATCTGAATCTTAAGCTCCAACTTCTCATTTGGACTCCCTTTGCATCTCGGGTTTGATCGAATTGGAGTTGGTCTTCAGAAGAGCCATCACGGAGTGGTAAAAGTACACGTCCGGTTCGGTCCGGTTACCCATGCTTCGGTTCGGATACGTTCCCCGGTTCGGTTCGGAGTGCCACCACCTTCTGGGTTCGGGTCCTTCTCCCTCATGCGGTTCGGTTCGGTGATTCTGAAGCGGTTCGGTTCGGATACTCCATAGCTTGAGTGCCTCCGTCTCCGTCTCGTCAGCATCAGTTCGGTTCGTGTATTGCTCTCGGTTCGGTTCGGAATATAGTATCCATGCTCCTCTTTCTTCCACTTCAGTCCTCCTTGTTCCTTCCGATCCCACGCTACGCCCCTCCGATCCGACCAGGCCTTCCTTGTTGCCTCTTCACGTCATGCTCCAGAAAGTACCACGCCCGGTCCGGTCCGGATATGTCCGATCCGATCCCCTACCCTGATCCGATCCCCTACCCGATCCGATCCGGATCTCTGCAGTATTTCCTGCAACTTTTCTAGCGAGTGTTTTGCGCCATACGACGGCGTCTTCGACCAATCTAACTATTCTAATCAATCATAAAACATACCATAGAGTCATAGCAATATGTAAGAGCAACCACAAACACCAAACAACAATCCAAATGAATCAAAATAGATCAAAAGTGGCTAAAATCTCACATTTTCCCATAATCCTTCTTAATCATGTTTAAGCATATACTTAGTAAAACTTAATCAAATCGTCTAAATTTTATAACAGAGGCATGAAATATTATTTAAGAATTTCTAAACATTTTTCCAGAATTTATTAGTGTATAAATTCGCTAATCTTCACTAATTACCCTTAATTAACTGTAATTAGTGTCAAAACGATGCTATCACTCACCTTTGCCACAACTAGAACCCCAAAACTGAAATATTCTCTGATTTGGCGCTGTTCCCAATCTTATACAGCAGCTCCAACCTTGCTTTGGTGCTTTTTCTTCTTAATTTGATGTTTGCTAAGCCTAATCTTCAATTAGAAAGTGATTTTTGGGTGTTTTAGAGAGATTTAGAGAGTGGAGGCCATGGCTAGGTCAAGAGGAATGAAAGTGGCGGCTGGAAAATGTCTAAAGAAATGTTTTCTAACCCTAATCAGCACCTATACACCCCTAAACCCGAAATTCCCCTTGGGCCTAGCTGCTAATCACCCGTTTAAGCCCAATTAAGCTGTTTTTCACCATCTGAAACTTGTTTCAGCCATATCTCCCAAACGGTGAGTCCGTTTGGCTAATGTGACCACCCTACGGAAAGAGAAACCATCATCCGGAGCGAATGGAAGTGGTTTCAGGTCAAAATTCCTTTCCAGTCAAAAGTTATGGCCAAAACAGTGCCAACTAGGGGTAAAATGGTCATTTAAAAAATCGGGAAAAATCTTGAACATGGGAAATGACCCCAATAGTAGTCTCCCAAAGTTACATGACCATACGACTTCGTATGTGATAGAAATAAATATTCTACGATCCTATGACACGTAGAATGCGGGTCGTTACACTCTCCCCCCCTTAAGAAATTTCGTCCCCGAAATTCCTTAACCCAAACATACAAAAGATCCCGCATGCCTAACAACCACATACAATAATCAAACATGTAAACAAGCAACCAAGCCTATCCTAGCATGCGGAAAACTAAATCGAAGTCAAAATCTTACCAGGCAAAGAGTTCTGGGTGTGACTTCCTAATGTTCTCCTCTGTCTCCCAAGTACAATCATTCTCGTCCTCGCTCCACTGTTCCTTGACTAGCTTCACCGCCTTCCTTCGAAGTTGCTTCATGTCGTGCTCGACAATACGGGCCGGCTTGCGGTTTCCAACCGCCTCGGGTTCTACTTCGAAGTCCTCTAACTGATCAGGTGAAATAGCCATATCTGAGTCGTGAACGAACTTCCTTAGTTGGGAAACATGAAATACGTTGTGAACTCCCGCCATTTTCTCTGGTAAGTCAATTCTATATGCCAAATTTCCGACTAGTTCAAGAACAGGGAATGGGCCAACAAATCTTGGTGCCAACTTGCCTCTCCTGCCAAATCGTATTACACTCTTCAACGGAGAAATCTTGACAAACACCAAGTCGCCAACGGAGAATTTTAAGTCTCTTCTCCTCTTATCAGCATAACTCTTCTGCCTATCTTGGGCAGCCTTCATTCGTTGTTGAATGGTCTTGATTTTATCTGAAGTTTCCCTCACCACATCTGGTCCAAGCATAAACTTCTCGCCAGTCTCTATCCAACATGATGGTGAGTTACACGGTCTTCCGTACAAAGCTTCAAACGGAGCCATACCGATACTGGATTGGTAGCTATTATTATATGCAAACTCTACTAAATGCAAATGGTCATCCCATGATCCACCAAAATCCAATATACATGCTCTCAAGAGATCTTCCAAAATACGGTTCACCCTCTCCGTCTGACCATCAGTCTGAGGATGATATGCGGTACTGAGATGTAACTCTGACCCTAGAGCCTCTTGTAAGCTCTTCCAAAACCCACTAGTGAACAACGGGTCTCGGTCGCTCACAATGCTTTTAGGTACTCCATGAAATCTCACTACCCACTTCATATACAATTCTGCTAACTTAGCTGCCGTTCTGGTCGATTTGACTGGTATGAATCTTGCACTCTTAGTCAACCGATCCACAATCACCCAAATGCTATCATGTCCCGATCTAGTCCTTGGTAAACCATCGATGAAATCCATCGAGACTTGCTCCCATTTCCATTCGGGAATTTCTAAGGGCTGTAACAACCCACCAGGCTTCTTTTGCTCGGCTTTAACTAGCTGGCAATTCATGCACTTGGATATAAACTTCCCAACGTCTCTTTTCATCCCTTCCCAGTAGTAAGTCTGCTTCATATCTCGATACATCTTGTTACCACCGGGGTGTATAGTCAGCTTTGAGTGATGACATTCTCTAAGCACTTCATCCCTCAATCCATTGACATTGGGTACAACAAGCTTTCCATCCTTTCTAAGCCATCTATCTCGATCAAACCCATACTTGTTCATCTCCTCATCGATACCCATCTCTAACTTGGAGATGATTTCCAATACATTAGGATCGTCCCTCTGACTAGAGCCGATCCGCTCAATCAAAGTGGGTCTGATCATCAAACTTGCTAACATTTCTGGATCCAATTCGCACTTTGGTCTGAAATCAAACCCCGCGATAAACTCCAGTTGCTTCCATTCAAGGAACATAGCCCCTAAGCTGGCATGTCTTCTACTCAATGCATCAGCCACCGCATTGCCCTTTCCTGGTGTGTATGCGATGTCAAAATCATAGGAAGCTAAGAACTCTAACCATCTCTGTTGACGGAGATTCAGATCTTTCTGAGAGAATAGATACTTCAACGACTTATGATCTGTAAACAGCTCAAATCTTTCTCCCAAGAGATAGTGTCTCCACATCTTTAATGCGAACACGATCGCTGCCAATTCTAAATCATGGGTAGGGTATTTTCTCTCGTGCGGTTTCAATTGCCGACTTGCGTAAGCTACAACCCTACCGCCTTGCATCAATACAGCACCTAGTCCGATACCACAAGCATCTGTATATACCGTCATCTCTTCACTCCCCTTGGGAATGACTAACACTGGTGCACTTGTCAACTTTTCTTTTAGACTCTTGAATGCATCCTCGCACCTTTCGTTCCAAACAAAAGCTTGATTCTTCTTTGTCAACTGAGTCAACGGTGCTGCTATCTTGGAGAAGCCTTGGATAAACTTACGATAATATCTCGCTAATCCCAAGAAACTTCTTACGTCTGTTGCATTCTTGGGCGTAGACCAATCTTGCACCGTAGCCACCTTAGCAGGATCCACGGCGATACCATTTTCTGAAACAACATGGCCCAAGAATCTCACTTCCTTCCTCCAGAAGTGACACTTAGAAAACTTTGCTTTCAATTGGTGTTTCCTCAACACCTCCATCACTGTCCTCAAATGTTCCTTGTGTTCTTCCTCGTTCCTTGAGTAAACCAAAATATCATCCACGAACACAAGAACAGACTTATTCAACTGATCTCTGAATACCCTATTCATAAGATCCACAAAATATGCTGTGGCATTAGTCAGCCCAAATGGCATAACCAACCATTCATAAAATCCAGACGGCGTTCGAAATGCCGTTTTTGCTATACTCTCAGCTTCCACTCTAAGCTGATGAAAACCTATCGCGAGATCCAACTGAGAAAATACTCTCGCGCCACTCAACTGATCGAACAAATCATCTATCCGCGGTAGAGGATACTTGTTCTTCCTCGTCACTTTATTCAACTCGCGGTAGTCTACACACAAACGAAGGGAACCATCCGCCTTGGTAGCAAACACAACTGGTGCTCCCCATTCAGAAACACTCCTTCTGATAAATCCCTTCTTCAAAAGATCGCTGACTTGCACCTCGAGCTCTCGCTGCTCTCTTGGTGCCATACGACGAAGTGGCATCACTATAGGCCTGGCATCTTTTACCAAATCAATACGGAACTCAATCTCTCGGTGTGGTGGAAGTCCGGTCACTTCTTCGAAAACATCCGGATACTGGCCAACCACGGGCAAACCTGACAACTCACTATGCGGAATGTCGAGGGAGTTTAGAAAACTAGCCAATACCCCCTTACTGGGTAGACCACCAAACACTATCCTCCGCCCATCATCCGCTCTAGCTGTCACCAACAAGCCCTCACAGTCTACCACCACCCCGTATCTTTGGAGCCAATCTACTCCCAAAATAATGCCAAACCCAGTAAAGCCCAAAACAAAGCAATCACAAACAAACATGCATCCATGACTCGATAAGACCACATTACGACAAATCATGCTAAGGCTAGTCGAACCGCCAATCGGGTTCGTCACTACTAAAGGTCTATCGACAATCTCGGGCTCCAATCCCAACCTATCTACCAGGTCACTAGATATGAAAGAACTGGAAGCTCCGGTATCAAACAAAACTCTAACAGGAACATCATAAACAGAAAGCATACCTTGAATGACGACATTCTTTCCCTTCTCCGCCGCTGTTGGGGCATTTGACGAAGAAGGAATAGCATTAAGGGCGTATGCTTTCACCATTTGCTTTTCCTTAGGGGGCTGTGGACACTTGTCCTTGTGATGTCCCACCTGGCCATAGTTGAAGCACTTCCTATCCGCTGGCTTGGCCCGACAATTACTAGCATAATGGCACTTCTTACCACAGCTGAAGCACTCAACATCTTGCTTATTCTTTTTCTTCTGGCCATCCTTAGCTTGGTTCTGCTTTCTCTTATTCTGGGAACCACCCTTGCCTCCACCACTTGCTTGTGGTTTTGGCTCTTCTGTAGATGCAACCTCAGTCTTCGACTTAGGGTAGAGACTTTCTGACCTCAATGCTTTCCCTACAATCGACTCAAACGACTCATCGATGTGGTTAATAAGTCTTTCCCCCAAGTACTGGTCCAAACCGGTTATGAATTTCTCATTCTTTTTCTCGGCAGTATCAATAAGAGATAACCCATATTTGGACAAAGTGTCAAATTCAGCAATATATTCCGAGACAGCTCTGCCATTCTGCTTGAGCTCCAAGAATTTCTTAAACAGCACTGACTTCTGAGCAGCTGGAATGAACTTCTCGCTAAAGCGAGCTTTAAACTGCTCCTAAGTAATCTGATCTTCGGGAGTAGCTGCCTTTATAGCATTCCACCAATTCATTGCCCGCCCTTGCAGCTGACGGGACGCTAGCTTTCTCTTCATCGCATCCTCGATACCCAAATCCTCGAAGATACGTTCGCAACTATCCAACCAATCTTGAACATCCGTGGCCGACTCCGTTCCGTGAAACGGCTTCCCACCAAGGCTAGTATAATCCTTGTTTAGCTTGGCGAAGTCGACCCTCGACGCCTGCACTATTGGACCACCACCATTTCCACCATTGGGAGCTGCCCTCTGTACATCTCTAAGCATCTCTCTCATGAGGTCAGTAAACATCGTCCTCATGTCAGCAGCATTCCCTTTATTGGCTCCCCTACCGGTACCTCTAACATATCGGCTCATCGTCAATCTGAAAAAGGAAATGATTAACGACTCCATAGTGGTGCTAGTGCAGTACGACTTCATCCTTATACTACTAATAGTATATATATATAGCTTTTAAAAACCAAAGTAATCACAAATACGCTCTCTCGTATACGTATATTATCTCTCCCTGATAACTTCCCTAGGTTAACTACGCAACCTAGAGCTCTGATACCAAGTGTGACGGCCCGTCCCGCACCAGCCTGCATTTCCTCCGAAAGTGCACTGTACACATGCCCAGCTAGCACAGAACGGTCGTCAGAGGAAAAGAAAGAAGAGGATGAACTAATCAAGGAACCTGTAGAATGTCTCACAGCGCATGGGATAAAATATAATAATAACATACTTGACATAAAACAGGCGAGACAGTGCATAAGCTGATAACTAAAATCGACATCAATCATCAGAGCAGCGGAAATCCATATACAGCTTATTACAATTTTCCAAATTTACTGTCTCTAAACAAAAGAAAGCTAAAGTAGAAGATACACCAACAATGCCCAAGCAGTGATCTTCAACAACACAGGGAGAATATTATGTATATAGTACGTGGAAGCCTCCTGCTCGTCTCCGGATCATCTACCCGTGCATCACCAGCTAACCTGTCTCTAGTCTGCTCGTGTGAGCACCCAGAGTAATAAGAAGAGACATAAAACTCTGGGTCAGACATAAAGCCTGGTATGAGCGATAAGCATCTAAACAGAATAATAACAGGTATACTAAACCATACCTGAACCTGGACCTGCAACCAAAGAGTTAGTGCCACATACCGTACAATGCTCTAAGGTGCCATAATGAATAGTGTAAGAATACGGGGGTGGGGTGTGTATGTCAAACAATCAAGCATAGCAACCATCCTCACGTCCCTCACTCAGTGCGTAAAGTATACGATATCTACCACTTTGGAACACTAGACAAAATGAGGTAACGACGAATCCCGACTTGTAGAATCCCCGCTGTGACCAAGCCAAACACTTGGAGTCATGACCAAACATTTCAATGACCCACTTCATTGGTCGTAGCCCTTGGTTCTACCGATGCCATAATGGCCCTGAATCCGCCTTCGTACCTCCTACCATAGTGGTCCAAAGCTATAGACGTCGATAACTCCTTGACACGCGTCCCGCAGCAAAGCCCAACCATGAAGCGAACTCGTTGATTCCCATCTGAATCTTAAGCTCCAACTTCTCATTTGGAATTCCTTTGCATCTCGGGTTTGATCGAATTGGAGTTGGTCTTCAGAAGAGCCATCACGGAGTGGTAAAAGTACACGTCCGGTTCGGTCCGGTTACCCATGCTTCGGTTCGGATACGTTCCCCGGTTCGGTTCGGAGTGCCACCACCTTCTGGGTTCGGGTCCTTCTCCCTCATGCGGTTCGGTTCGGTGATTCTGAAGCGGTTCGGTTCGGATACTCCATAGCTTGAGTGCCTCCGTCTTCGTCTCGTCAGCATCAGTTCGGTTCGTGTATTGCTCTCGGTTCGGTTCGGAATATAGTATCCATGCTCCTCTTTCTTCCACTTCAGTCCTCCTTGTTCCTTCCGATCCCACGCTACGCCCCTCCGATCCGACCAGGCCTTCCTTGTTGCCTCTTCACGTCATGCTCCAGAAAGTACCACGCCCGGTCCGATCCGGATATGTCCGATCCGATCCCCTACCCTGATCCGATCCCCTACCCGATCCGATCCGGATCTCTGTAGTATTTCCTGCAACTTTTCTAGCGAGTGTTTTGCGCCATACGACGGGGTCTTCGACCAATCTAACTATTCTAATCAATCATAAAACATACCATAGAGTCATAGCAATATGTAAGAGCAACCACAAACACCAAACAACAATCCAAATGAATCAAAATAGATCAAAAGTGGCTAAAACCTCACATTTTCCCATAATCCTTCTTAATCATGTTTAAGCATATACTTAGTAAAACTTAATCAAATCGTCTAAATTTTATAACAGAGGCATGAAATATTATTTAAGAATTTCTAAACATTTTTCCAGAATTTATTAGTGTATAAATTCGCTAATCTTCACTAATTACCCTTAATTAACTGTAATTAGTGTCAAAACGATGCTATCACTCACCTTTGCCACAACTAGAACCCCAAAACTGAAATATTCTCTAATTTGGCGATGTTCCCAATCTTATACAGCAGCTCCAACCTTGCTTTGGTGCTTTTTCTTCTTAATTTGATGTTTGATAAGCCTAATCTTCAATTAGAAAGTGATTTTTGGGTGTTTTAGAGAGATTTAGAGAGTGGAGGCCATGGCTAGGTCAAGAGGAATGAAAGTGGCGGCTGGAAAATGTCTAAAGAAATGTTTTCTAACCCTAATCAGCACCTATACACCCCTAAACCCGAAATTCCCCTTGGGCCTAGCTGCTAATCACCCGTTTAAGCCCAATTAAGCTGTTTTTCACCATCTGAAACTTGTTTCAGCCATATCTCCCAAACGGTGAGTCCGTTTGGCTAATGTGACCACCCTACGGAAAGAGAAACCATCATCCGGAGCCAATGGAAGTGGTTTCAGGTCAAAATTCCTTTCCAGTCAAAAGTTATGGCCAAAACAGTGCCAACTAGGGGTAAAATGGTCATTTAAAAAATCGGGAAAAATCATGAACATGGGAAATGACCCCAGTAGTCGTCTCCCAAAGTTACATGACCATACGACTTCGTATGTGATAGAAATAAATATTCTACGATCCTATGACGCGTAGAATGCGGGTCGTTACAGGGTTGGAATTGGTTGTATTTATTAACCAATAATTTATTTTAATTCACTGTTGTTGTTTGAAAACTCCACACGGGTATTGAGATGATATTTGACATACACTAATCCCAATATTTAATTATATGTCAAACGATGAATTGACAGTCTGTGATGAGCGTTATTTATTTATTTTAATGCTCGCACAGTTGTAAATTTCACTCTTGATGTGAATGGATTGTTTAATGATTATTTATCATTATTTTTTTATATAAGTAATGTATGAAATCCATATAACTGAACGTATATGGTAATTGATTGAGTCGCATTCCGATTCAGAAATAAATAATGTTTTTACAATAAATAATGTTTTACGATAAATAATGTTTTATAAAGAACATTTTAGAAATAAAGAACATTTTTATACATTGAAAATGTTACCTTTCATATGTTAATAGGAATAAAATATTCATTTATTGAATTGCATTTTTATACATTAAAAATGTCACCTTTCATATGTTAATAGGAATAAAACATTCATTTATTGAATTACATTTTTATATATTAAAAATGTCACCTTTCATATGTTAATAGGAATAAAACATTCATTTATTGAATTACATTTTTATACATTAAAAATGTCACCTTTCATATGTTAATAGGAATAACATTCATTTATTGAATTACATTTTTATACATTAAAAATGTCAACTATCATATGTTAATAGGAATAAAACATTCATTTATTGAATTACATTTTTATACATTAAAAATGTCACCTTTCATATGTTAATAGGAATAAAATAATCATTTAACTGAATTACATTTTTATACATTAAAAATGTCACCTTTCAGATGTTAATAGGAATAAAAATTCATTTATTGAATTACATTTTTATACATAAAAAATGTCACCTTTCATATGTTAATAAGAATAAATTAATCATTTATTGAATTACATTTTTATACATTGAAAACGTCACATTTCATATGTTAATAAGAATAAAATAATCATTTATTGAATTACATTTTTATACATTGAAAATGTCACCTTTCATATGTTAACAAGAATAAAATAATCATACATTGAAAGTATCACCATTCATATGTTAATAAGAATAAAATAATCATTTAATTGAATTATATTTAACATAGTTAAGAATCATTTTTATGCAAATGAAACATTCCTATGTTAAGAATCATTTTTATGTAAACGAAACATTTCTATATAAAAGAAACATTTTTATGTAAAAGAAACATTTTTATGTAAAGATCATTTTAATGTAAAAGAATGATTTTAATGTAAAGAATCATTTTAATGTAAAAAAGAATCTTTTCATGTAAAGAATCATTTTAATGTAAAAGAATGATTTTAATGTAAAGAATCATTTTAATGTAAAAAAGAATCATTTTCATGTAAAGAATCATTTTAGTGTAAAAGAATGATTTTAATGTAAAGAATCATTTTAATGTAAAAAGAATCATTTTTATGTAAAGAATCATTTTAATGTAAAAGAATGATATTAATGTAAAGAATCATTTTAATGTAAAAAGAATCATTTTAGTGTAAAGAACATTCTAGTGTAAAGACATTTCAATTAAAAGGATAATATAAAATAAAGAAGCTTTAAAAATAAAGAATATTTTAAAATAAGGAATATTTTAAAATAATATTCAGTGAAAAATAAATATTATGATTCTGATGTCCGTTTTTAGATGGACACAAAAATATAAAAATATGAAGCCGTGCTAAGTATAGAAATGCCATTTTTGCCCGAACGGGTTTATCGATCGATTTGATTGATTTCGTAATAAATATCGAAAAGAAGTGATTTCAAAATTTAATATTTTGAAAATATATCATTTTAATATTATAAAAATAAAGAATATTCCATTTTGATTTAAAATTGAAAATGGAAGTTGGAATTGTTTTAAAACGATTTTATAAATATTTTATAAAATATGTTTTAAATAGAAATCAACGATATATATATTATATATATTAATGGCCTGAATAGAACGCGCCGCGCAGCGACCGTTCACGAATTTCGACCATTAACTTCGAATTGACATTACGGGAGATCCGACCGTCGGATTCTCCTAAAACCAGAACCGTTGGGTTCGTATCAAAAAGAACTTTCCAATGAATATAAGAGCTTTGAAATCTAACGGTTGGATTTGGAGTTTTGTCCAAATCAAAATTGAAAAAGGTCGCTATGAATGCATTACGGTGGCCGTTATTGGAAACCGACTATAAAGGCCTTAATAAAATTATTAAAAATATGGAAAAATTATGTAAAATCATAATGAATGATTTGAAAAGAATTTGGATGAAAAATTCCATATTTGAAAAGATAAAAATATATTTTTATCAAAATGAACTAGTTATTAACTTTAATAAAAATCCAATTAATTAATATTTAATTGGAATTAAATAGAATAAATAGGATTTTGGGTTGTCGTGAATGGTGTCTTTAGTAACATTGTTCTTAAACCCTGATTGGGAAAGAATAAATCTTTTAAATAAGATTAAATGAAGTTTTCTAGTTAATATTTAATTGGAATTAAATAGAATATAATTTTGGAATTTATAAATCTTTTAATTAAGATTATTAGAGTTTCCAATTACATTTTGTAATTGTAATAAACTGAAATGCGAATTGGGTTTATCGTGAACTATGTTTTTAATGACACTTGTTATTTAACCTAATTAACAGTGAAAATATAATTTGGGAATTTATAAATCTTCTATTAAGATTTAAATGGAAATTTTCCAAAGAAAAGTTTTCCAATTTAATATATTAAATTGGAATTGAATGGAATTCGATTGGTTAATAATCGAGATGATCTTCTGTGAATGAAGACTGTTACTATATATGGAATTTAAAAGGCCTTGCCATTATTCCATTTAGATTATTACTCTGATACAGGAATTTATATCGATTATATATTGATCTGATTTCTGTGAAGATTCCATGTTTAATGGAAGATGATTTGGGTTTATCGTGAACAATATTTTAAATAACATTGTTTCTTTAACCCAGATAAAGATAAGAATAATTTCTTAAATTTGAATAATCATTGAGTAATGATTTTTGACAAAAAAACTAAACTAGAGTTTTAATGAATCTTTAATTATATTAAAATATGAAGGAGACAATTAAATATATCGAATTTATGAAATGATCGAGAAAGGAGTACCACCAGGTTTACTGCAAATGATAGTTAAATCTTTAATTAGATTTGAACGTGAAATGGTAATTAATTTTACCAATAACACAGTGGGTATTAGATATGGAGTGCTACCAGTTTTGCTCCATGGGATGAATAGGTTGGGATTGGGATAATAAATAATAAATGGTTACTTCGGTAAGGTTCGTTAATTCCGACTAGTAGATAAACCTTAATTTGGTTCAGAGTTGATAAAAGATAAAGTGAAAATTTTTGAAATTGATATTAAAAAGAAGATTAAAGGATAAATTTAAAGGAACTTACCTTTGATTAAATTATGGGAAACTTTCCCTAATAATGTGGATATTTTATTATAAGAATAATCTAAATTGGAATGAGGATTTGATGTGTTTTTATAACATTTGATTATAAAAGTACGCGAGTTATTCAGAAAGACCGGGTTTAACCCATTCTGAATAATTACAACAATGATTAAGAATCGAAGGTGAAGACGGTGGTTGAAGACCGGAGTTCTTCACATCGTTTGGATGATTACTGATGTCTTGATTGGGCCGTACACCCAAGACAAGGTAATAAGAGGTGATCGTCCAGACATACTTGAAGATCGACGGATATGCGAGGACCTCTCTCCTGTATTGGACATATGGGACGAGGAATAAGGTGCCTCCGGTTTCTTCCAGACCCAGAACGAACTTGTAAATGGATAGTATGTCTGACGTTGTATTCCTGTATGTTGTATCCGTTGATCTCTGCTAAATATATATATCTGCTTGGTGGCGGAGAATTTATTCTCTTGCCTGACACCCTTCTCTGAGACGTACGAGCTTAGAGGTTATATATTGGCAGAAATCAATGGTACGGTATGAATTGACAATGTGGCATGCCAAGATGCAAATGATCAAGGCTTATGTTGAAAAGAAGAGTCTTGTGGATAATGATCAATGCACAACTTTAATCAGCATAGCTTTGTTTATAGCGCTACTTCGCAAGCCTCACATCCCGGTAGGAGTCTAAAACGGGATAAGGGAACGCATGGAGTGCACACGTTTCTTTCTAGCTAGAAGTGGTGTTAGCGTTTACAAGCCCTGACATTTTTACTTATGTGGATGATGGATTTCGAGGCCTCGGTTATATTGGTCGATAGTGACCATTTTATAGGTTCAATAGGACCGAGAAGCGTGTGTTCAGGCATAACTAATCCACTAAAGTATTTATGGACCGGCCCTGCAGAATCCAAGGGTTCACCAACGTCCGAATCCTGAGACATTTGCTAGAGTGTCTCGAATCGGTAAGGAGACCATCCCTAGTCTTGACTTATGATGGAAACCCAATTTCCAATATGAGACATTTCGGTTTTGATTATAGAACTAGTATGGCGACATAGTAGGATGGGGTACTATGCCGTCTATGGTTGATACATTTATATTCGAAGATGTTTTATACACTATACACTTATAATAGTATCAAATAATTATGTTTTATATGTATCAAGCATGTTTGGCTATTATAAGGCAAAACTCTATCCTTCGGCTTGCGTTGCATTGTGTGATGGGACCTGAGTCTTATAATAGCTTCATTTTTCAAAAAGCATTGCGTCGTTTTATTCTAAAACTAAGATTCATGTGGAGTAAACCCGTTCCGCGTTATACGGCGTGGTCCCATGATATCCCTACTTTAAAATTTAAGATTAATAACTGTTTTAGTTCTCACACCAGTCCCATGACTGATCTGGAGTTTATTGTTTTAACCTACACTCTGGGTGCCCATATTTTCCACACGGGCAGCTAGAAGTTTTGGTTTTGCAGATGTTATATTCACAGGCACCTGATTTAAAGCTGAGGCGATATTCGAAAAGCTCTGTATCCGTGTATTTCTTTCCGTTGTGTTTTGTATTTTTTTTTCGCTGCAATTTAAATGTAATTTAAATCTCTGATATTATATTTCTGATGTATATTATTTATTCATACTCTGCTATATTCTTGTACTCTGATGTAATTGTTGTAATAAGCAATGAAATATTCTTCTGTTTATGGTCTGATGAGTGTTGTTCTCAATTTAATCCGGGCTTTTCCTTTATGGGGAAGTTTGGGTCGTTTCATTTGTTATCAGAGCATTGGTTTATAGAGCTCGATAACAAGACACATTAGAACCGAACGAAAGAATTCATCAGAGATTGGATTAGTAGTATCCAATAAGAATGACTCGTTAGAGATGGGATCAGTAGTATCCTAGAACGAGTGTGAAGAGTATTAACCTTTAAAATAAAATGAAAACAAATTTAGTTTTAAAAAAAATATCTTAACATACGTATTTGAGTATATTATTTTATTTTAATTTGGACAATCGAGTATATGAGATTTTGAATATACGAGTAATTAACGGATATTCGAAGTTTTAATATACTAGATAGATATAGAATGTGATGACCCCAAACTTCCATAGAACGAAAGCATGGATTTGGAATATGGCATATTTACAACAAAAAACAGATCTCAGACAATATCATAGCACATAAATCATTGCAACGGAGATAAAATGTCAGCAGCACCATAATATCCAATACATCAGAATACGCAAAGACAGGATACACTTAGCAAAATAGAAAGTCTGAATAAAAGGAAATAAGGCTAAACTCCAAAACATGCATCAAAATCCAAAGATGAAATAAAGTCTCTAAAGCAGAAATAAAGATAAAAGAGAGGTCTTCGTCTTCTTCCTCAGCAGCTCCAATCCAGAATGTGTCTCCCTAAAACCTATCACTTGGCTGCCCATGTAAAGAGAGGGCACCCGAGTTTGCAAAGTGAAACAAACTTCGAGTAAGTCATGGGACTGGTATGAGAAATCTTTCTATACTAACTAACAATATGGCAAATCACAGGACCACGCCGCTAACGCGGAACGGTTTTACTCCATTGGATTGCCAGTGCATAATACAAACAGATTTTATTCAAAACAACGCAATGTCTTTTTAGAAAAATGAAATCATTATAAGACTCAAGTCCCATCACACAATGCAACGCAAACCAGAGGACAGAGTTTTACCTTATAATGATCAAACATGACTTGATACGTATAAAATAATATTTTAATATTATTATTAGTGTCTAATCAATATTAAAATACTTCAAAGTAAATGTATCAATCCTAGACGGCATAGATACCATATACTATGTCGCCATATATAGGTTTACAATCAAAACCGTAGTGTCGTATTGGAGATTTGGTTTCCATCATGAATCAAGGCTAGGGATCATCCTCTTCGATTCGAGACACTCTAGCAAATGCCTCAGGATTCTCCGTAGTGAACCCTTGGAGCGGTAGGGTCGGTCCACACTTAATAGTAGTGGATTAGTTATGCCTGAACACAAGTTTCCCGGTTCCTTTGAACCTCCATATGGCCACTAACAACCTATAAATCTGAGGTACCTCATAATCCAACATCCACATAAGTAAAAATGTCAGGGCTGGTAAGTCACTGACACTAGTCTAGCTAGAAAGAAACGTGTGCACTCCCTACGGTCCTGATCCCGTTTTTGACTCATACCGGGGTGTGAGGCTCGCGAAGTCATGCTATACACAAAGCTACGCCTAAACAGGCTATGCTTTGATCATCAACCACAAGGTCTGCTTTTCAACAAAAGCCTTGATCATCTGCATCTTGGCGTGCCACATTGACAGTTCACGCCATGCGACCAACCACTATCCATATATACCCTCTGAGAGTGTTAAGCAAGAGAATAAATTCTCTGCCACCAAACGGATATACATTAGATAGAAATCGATTTAATTACATGGAATGAACTCCAACGTCAGACACGCATCCATTTACAAGTCCGTTCTGGGTCTAAAAGAAACTGGAGTCACCTGATTTCTCGTCGGTGCTCGCATATCCGGACAATCAACAAGAACGTCCGGACAACTACCACTGTAACCCTTCTTGGGAGCAAATCAGTCCAGGGCATCAGTAGCCATCCATTCGATGTTGAAGATCGTTGGTCTTCAATCACCGTCTTCTATTTGTTCGATTCAAATCACCGTATAATTATTTGAAATGAGTTGAACTCGGTCTTTTCAAATAATTTTTTGAATAATTATCATTTAAATCATTTATATCATTAATATCTATTTATATTTATTTATCGTTGTTTTTATTCATTCAAAATGGCTCAATATAATTAAACGACGCTTCGGGTCGATGGGCGGCCCTGGCGCTGTTTTTACCAAAATTTGATGTACACATAAGTTGAAATCTAACCGTTGGATTTTGACGAAATTTATTTCGTTGGAAATATTTTCCCAAAGCGGTCCTAACGGTTCCAGTTTTAGGAAAATCCGACGGTCGGATCTTTCGGTATAATCGTTTAAAATTACGATTACCGAAACGCGAACTACCGCGCGCGATTCGTTTTAATTTTTAATTTATATATATACATATATATATATATAAATCGTTTGGTGATTTCAACTATTTAAAATTCATTCTTCCTACCGTATCGAAAATGACGATGAGAATACCACTTTTATTCCTACTCTTTTTATCGCATCTAAAATGATGATAAAAATGTAGCTTTTAATTTGACTCTTTTTATTGTCCCAAGAATGACAATAAAAATATAAGTTTTAATTCTATTCTTTTTGTTTCAACAAACATGACATTAAAATCTATTCTTTTTATTATCTCTAAATTAACAATAAAAATAGTTCTTTTAATTCAATAACTTTTATTGAAGATAAAATGTCAACAAAAATGTCAATTTTAATTCTATCATTTTTATCGCATCTAAAATGACGATAAAAATGACATTTTTATTTCTACTCTTTTTATTGCATCTAAAATGACAATTAAAATATCGCTTTTATATTTTATTCTTTTTATTACATCTAAAATAACGATAAAAATGCCATTTTTATTTCTACTCTTTTATTTACATCTAGAATGTAGATAAAGGTGTCACTTTAACTCTGTGTTTTTACTTACATCTAAAATGTAAATAAAATGCACTTTTTATTTTTATGTTTTAATTTACATCTAAAAGGTAAATAAAAATTCACTTTTTCAATTTACATCTAAAATGTAAATAAAATGCATTTTGTACATTCATGTTTGTATTCACATCTAATATGTGAATAAAAATGTACTTTATATATTCATGTTTTTATTTACAACTAATTTGCAAATAAAAATATACTTTTTCAATGTTTCTACTAACATTTACAAAGGTAAATAAAGATGTACTTCTTTTTTCCATTTCATGTGTTTCTCTTTTTATTTACATCAAAAGTGTAAATAAAATAAAATAAACCCTTTTCAATTCTATGTTTTATTTACAACAAAAATGTAAATAAAATGGTGCTTTTTAATTCTATGTTTTATTCACAGTAAAAGTATAAATGAAATAAACACTTTCCAATCCTATGTTTTAACCAAAAATACAAATACAAAACATAATTTTTTTCTATGTTTTATTTGCAACTAAAAATGCAAATAAAAAGTGTAATTCCTTTCCATTTCTCATTTGCATCTAAAAATGCAAATAAAACGTATAATTCTTTTCTATGTCTCATTTGCATCTAAAAATGCAAATAAAAAGTATAATTCTTTTTCTATGTCATATTTGTATCTTAAAATACAAATAAAAAGTATAATTCTTTTTCTATGTTTCATTTGCATCTAAAAACGCAAATAAAAAGTATAATTCTTTTTCTATGTTTCATTTGCATCTACAAATGCAAATAAAAAGTATAATTCTTTTTCTATGTTTTATTTGCATCTAAAAATTCAAATAAAAAGTATATTTCTTTTTCTATGTTTCATTTGCATCTAAAAATGCAAATAAAAAGTATAATTCTTTTTCTATGTCTTATTTGCATCTAAAAAAAATGCAAAAAAAATATGTTTCTTTTTCTATGTTTGTATTTGATTTAAACTTAACATGTAAATAAAATTGTCCTTTTCTCTAACATGATTTATTCACATGAACAATGTCAATACAATTTTCTTCTTCTAACTTGTTTTATTTACATAAAAAAATATGTAAATAAAGGTGTCATCGCAAGTTGTTCTTTTTATTTACATAAAAAATGTAAATAAAGACGTCATCGCAAGTTGTTCTTTTTATTCTAACAAGGTGATGGCGCTTCTAACAAGTCATACTAAAAATGATTCATTTTAATGTAAACTAGTTTTACATCAAAATGATCAATTCAATATTTAATGCATACGCTACTATCATGTCATATTATAAAAAGTACTATTCTTGTTTCAACAAACATGCCATTAACAAATAGAATTATTTTTGTTTCCACAAAAATAATTATGAATAAAAAAATCATTTTTGTTTCAACAAAAGTAACATGAATAAAAAAGTCATTTTTGTTTCAACAAAAGTAATATGAATAAAGGAGTCATTTTTGTTTCAACAAAAGTAATATGAATAAAAGATTCATTTTTGTTTACTAGTTTCTATTTACACTAAATGTAAATAAGAAAAATGTCATCTTTGTTTTGTGTATGTGATTCGAAAAAATGGCTCAACAAAATGTTCAAACAACAAGTCATATTCTGATCTATTCATAACATGCAGATCTGAATTAACAGAATGATCAAACTAGCAGATCTAAATAAAAACATCACAAATCAACATATAAACATTCAACAATTTCATAACATCGCAGATCTGGTTCATTAACATACAACAATTATTTAAATATCGAGAAAAATATTTAAATTGATTTAAATATTTAAATCAGAGATCTCACCTCAATTCAAATTCAGATCAAAATTTCAAAAGGTCTAGAATCAGTCCTGGTCAGTTCTGAAGCGTAGTATTCGGCTTCACGATCGCAATGCTTCAGAAATCACCGAAATCCGAGTTCTAATGAGTTAGTTATGGTTTAATTAAGTTAGAAACATTTTAAATTAATTAATTAATCATTAAAATAAGGTTTATACCCTTTCTTCTTCCCTCACGAACCAAGGCCGCCGTTCCACGCTTCTCGTTCAATTCTAGGTCACGGATTATCTTTCAATCAGTGTAGCGGTTTGACGATCAGAGGGTGTGGCGTCGGAGAGGGGAGTGTGGAGCGCGTGCGCCTCGAGTGGGGTGGAGTGCGGTGGCGCAGGGAGGTCGGGGCGGCACTGCAATGACATCGAGTTCGTGGCTTTGGTGCGGTCGGTTCAGGTGATGAGGGGAGGTGAAATTCGTATGGATGTGGAGCTAGAGAGGAGGACTACCAAGTTATAACAGTATGGAGGTCTGAAATTGAGTGGAGGAGGAGAATTTAGAGGGAGAAGGCATGAACATTTTCGGCCATACGTTACGAGGGTGGCGGCTGAGAAGAACGATGAATAGTGTTTTTTAAGGGTTTAATTCTCTAATATTTATAATATTTATATGTATTTTTACTAAAAAATCCATTACTTCTTAACAGTTCGGATTCCAGTCCAACCGTAGGTGAGCCTACCCAATAGCCCTTGTTCCGGATCCAAAGGGCCAGGTCCTGTCAGCCCAAACGGCTGTTTGTGGCCTAAATTATTTAATTTAATAATTAAATCCTTTATTAAATTAATTCGTTCGTATAAATAAATTCACCGAGGCCACATACGGACTCAGAAAATTCCCAAAAAAATATATTTGGCTATGTTATGATGATACGGTCTTAACAAAATTAGTTTCGTCGAATTCTGAGACCATTTGAAAAATGGCTATTTTTCAGTCTATTAAATTTGACTGAATTGAACAAAACAAATTTACTTTCTCCACGCTCACATATTAATTCGAAAAATTCTGGAAAATTTAACTTAACAATAATTTGACATTCTGGTTCCAACAAAAGTGGTTTCGTCGAAAACAGAGGTCGTTTGAAAAATGGCCTTTTATACGGGCAATCGATTATACTATAACGACTATTCTGAATATTCAACTAACCATAACTTTTGATTCCCACTATGAAATTTCGATTTTTCGGATTCGTTGGGAAGATATTTACAAACAGATTTAGATATTTTTGGTTTCACTAAAATCCGTTAAATTTTGAATCCGGTATAGTCGGTCAAAGTTCAACTTTGACTTTTCAAACTGCCATGCTAATTCCAATTCTTTTTGGAATCAAAATAAATATATTTGTTCTAACCTCGATTAAAATAATTTTTTTATCGTTATTACATAAAATAAATTATTTTAACTATTCCAAATTCACCGAAATAGCCAAAATAAAAATTTTAAATTGGTTCTGATTTTCTGGGTTGTTACAATCTCCCCCACTTAAAATCTTTTCGTCCCAGAAAAGGAAATAAAAGTAGGAAACAAAACGGAAAATATAAATTATTATAAATGTACCTTAACACAAGAGTTACTCGAAGATGTCCACTTTGCACTTGGGGTAAGCCTTTTTGATGTTATCCTTTGTCTCCCAAGTACAGTCTCTAGAATCCCCGCTCCATTGCACCTTGACTAGGTGGATCCTCTTGTTCCTCAGCACTCGGGTTTCTTTACCAACGATTTTCACTGGCTCCCTCCTTACTGCTAAGCTCGGTGTAATCTTCAAATCTTTTTGTGCTGCTTCCTCCACAACTAAGTTTGGATCATGAACATGTTTGCGGAGTTGAGACACATGAAATACATCTTGCACCCATGGCAACCAGTCAGGCAACTGCACTCGATAAGTGAGAGTACCAATCCTTTCGAGAATAGAGAATGGACCAATGATTCTCGGTGCCAACTTCCCAGTCTTCCCAAAATGAACGACACCTCTCAATGGGGAAACCCTCTAGTATACATAATCGCCAACAGAGAATTCTAAATCTCTTCTCCGTGAGTCTGCATAGCTTTTTTGTCGACTCTGAGCAGTCAGTAGGCGCTTCTTAATAAAATCAACTTTCTCTGTTGCTTCGCGAACCATGTCGGGACCCAAGACTAATCGATTTCCTGGTTCCACCCAACATGCAGGGGATCTGCATGGCCTGCCATATAATGCTTCAAACGGTGACATCCGCAGGCTTGCTTGGTAGCTGTTATTATAAGAGAACTCAACCAAGTGTAAATTATCCTCCCATGAAATTCCAAAATCAAGAATGCATGCTCGCAACAAGTCTTCCAAAATGCGGTTCACCCTCTCAGTCTGGCCATCTGTCTGAGGGTGTTAAGCAGTGCTCAGATTTAATTTGGTCCCTAGCTCCTCTTGGAAAGCTTCCCAGAATTTGCTAGTAAATAGTGGATCGCGATCACTAACAATGTTACCAGGAACCCCATGTAGTCTGACAATCTCTTTGACATAAAGTTGCGCCAGACTTCGAGCTGTTCTATTAGATCTGACAGGGATGAAATGGGCAGTCTTTGTTAAGCGATCTACAATCACCCATATGATGTCATTGCCTCTTCTGGTATGGGGCAAGCCATCAATGAAGTCCATAGAAATTTTGTCCCACTTCCAACCTGGAACTCCTAGCGGTTGCAACAATCCTACTAGCTTCTTTTGATCGCTTTTGATTTGCTGACAAGTGGGACATCTAGCAACATAAATATAAATATCTCTCTTCATGGACCTCCACCAAAATGTGCGTTAAAGTCGTGATACATCTTGCTTACCCCTGGATGAACGCCAAGCTTAGATTTATGACATTCATCCATAACTTCCCTTCTGAGCTCAGAAATGTACGGGACACAGATTCGGCCTAATAGCCTCAGAACCCCTTTGTCGTCAATTTGGAAACTCGTGGGTTCGCCTTCCTGAATTCTTTTGATAATTCTCTAAATAAATTTATCATTCTTCTGAAGAGCAGAGATTTTATCAATCAGTGTAGGGGTAATGATGAGATTGGCGATGATAAGATTGGTGCAGTCCGCATTCTTTCTACTGAGTGCATTAGCTACAACGTTAGCTTTTCCTGGAGTATATAGGATATCTAGGTCATAGGCTGCAAGAAATTCTACCCACCATTGCTGCCTTAAATTCAAATCTCTTTGGTTAAAAAGATGCTTCAAGGATTTGTGATTCGCATATAGTTCGAACTTCTCACTCAAGAGATAATGCCTCCAAATCTTTAGAGAAAATACAATGGCCATTAGCTCAAGATCATGAGTGGCATAATTTTTGTCATGCGGTTTCAATAGTCGGCTAGCATATGCAACTACTCTGCGCCTTTGCATTAGCGCCGCACCAATACCTTAAACAAATAAAAGGATAACATGTTAAAATGAGATTTAAAAATGTCACTTTTAACATGTTTGTTTATATAAAAAGGGTAACCTTCTCTAGAAGCATCTGTCCAGACTTTCAAATCTTGATTTCCATCAATAATGGTCAACACAAGAGCAGTGATTAGCTTCCTTTTTAGCTCTTGGAAGGCTGCCTCACATTCGGGTGTCCAGATAAACTTTGCATGCTTCTTAGTTAGCTTTGTCAATGGACAAGATATCCTCGAAAAATCTTTGATGAATTTCCGATAATATCCAGCCAATCCTAAGAAACTTCTGACTTCGGTGGGAGTTCTAGGCTGCTTCCAATCTTGGATGGCATAGATCTTTCCTGGATCGACTGAAATGCCTTCCTTTGATACAATATGGCCGAGGAATTTCACCTCTTCTTGCCAAAATATGCATTTAGAGAATTTGGCTTTCAACACATTTCTTCATAGAATCTCCAAGACTTCTTTCAGATGTTGTTCGTGCTCAGCAGTGGTTTTAGAAAAAATGAGGATGTCATCAATGAACACTAGCACAAATTTATTCAAAACATCTCGGAATACTTTATTCATCAAATCAACAAAGTATGCTGGAGCATTACATAGCCCGAAGGGCATTACTAGCCATTCATAAAAAGTGTCTGGACCTCTGAAAGCAGTCAAAGGAACACACTCTTCTGCGATGCGCAGTTGATGGAAACCTATGGCTAGGTCCATCCTAGAGAATACTCGTGCTCCATGTAAGCGGTCCAGCAAATCATCAATACGAGGCAGTGGATATTTATTTTTCAGTGTTTGCTTATTGAGGTCACGGTAGTCCACACACAGTCGAAGGGTACCGTCTGACTTCGGGACAAAAACCACTGCTGCACCCCATTCTGAGAAGCTAGGCCTGATCATACCCTTCCACAAAAGCTGCTTAGTTTGATTGCTTAGCTCCTCTTTTTCTTTTGGCGACATTCTTCGAATAGGGTGCACGACGGGTCTTACATTTGGGACTAGGTCAATTCTGAGGTTGATTTCTGTACGTGGAGGTAAGCTATCAACCTCGTTGAACACATCAGCATAATCTTTAACGACGGGGATATCCTCAATAGAAGTAGAGGTGACTTCTAGAGAAGACCAGAATTCTTTTCTGTCAGTGGCTGAGCCATGGCATGGTATAGATATAGTATCTCCAAATTTGGGTTTGATTTTAACTATTCTTTCAGTGCATAGTAACTCAGCTTCATACTTTGCTAGCCAATCTATACCAAGTATGATATCATATCCGGAAAAATTCATGGTGTTCAAATTAAAAGGAAACTGGTAGCGAGAATAGGAGATAGACACTTTACAATACTGATCCATAATGAGAGAACCTCCTATCGGGCTATGGGCTCTAATCAACTCTTTAAGTTTCTTTGGTTTTAGTTTTAACTTTTTAATTGCATCATTACAGATAAAGCTTCGTCGTGTCAAATAATGCAGGAATAGGAATGTTCTTAATATTAAGAGTACCTACTAAGACATCGGGTTTACCTGCTCCTTCGGCTGAAGCTGGTGCAGCTGTACCCTCGTAGACATGTGCTACTTGAGAACTCTTTAGCAGTGGGCAATGGGGCTTGATGTGTCCTTTCTGATGACAGTTGTAGCATTCCCTCTTGCCCTGAGAATTCTGGCCACGATTCTGTGAACTCTGGCTATGATTCTGGCTAGGTCCAGATTCATTCCTCTTGGCCCTTTTTGGAGCTCTACACTCGGATTCATAGTGCCTAACCTTGCCGCAATTATAGCATGTCACCTTGGTCCTGTCTCCCTTCTTCCCTTGAGGCTTAGTGGCTGAAGAGTTTCCCGCCTCAGGTTTCCTGTTAGTTTGCTCCTTCTTGTTGTTATTCTGATTTTTCGCCCGATCATGCTATGCAGCCTGGTCATTCTCCTCATAGCGACAGGCCATCTCGATTGCTTCATTGAATGGGAGTTTGATATGAGCTGTAACATTGTCTAGGTACTTCTTAGAAAGGCCCTTAATGAATCTTTTATTCTTCTAAACTGGATCTTGAATCAACTCTGGGGCATAGCGGGAAAGTTCCTCGAACTTCCTCACTTATTCTGAGATAGTCATACTCCCCTGTTGTAAATTGGCGAAATGGTCATGGAGTCTCTCCCTTTCCTGTGTGGGGATATACTTTTCATTGAAGAGCTCTTTAAATCTGGCCCAAGTCATATTGGGCACATCATTGCCAATCTTGACTGTATTCCACCAATGTTGAGCTTGGCCCTTCAATAGCCAGGTTGCCATAAATCGCTTGCGTTGATCTTCGAACTCCAAACCTTCAAAGATATTCTCGCAGTCATTCAACCATGTTTGTGCCTCACTCGCGGTCTCTTTCCCGATAAAGGATACTCCACCCAAGTTTCTGAACTTCTTGCACATCCTCTCCAAGTCAAATGGCTGTGGTGGTAGAGGTTGTGGTACTACGACCTCAGAAGTAGGTTGTTCCTGAGTAATGGGTGTCTCATATCTGACTGGCCCTCTGGCTCCACCTTGGGCTCCACCTCGGGCTCCGCCTCGAGCTCCACCTCGGGCTCCACCTCGGGCTCCACTTCGAGCTGTTCTTCCTCTAGTGTCCATTTTAAATCAGTCTATACCGTCAAGGAAAGAATCAGACCAACAAAATGATAATTTTCAAAAGGAAAGATAAAGTAGGCACACTTGGAAAGAGGATGATGTAATGACTGATTAATATGTGCTATTCTGCTATGCTCATTCTAGGATATTACTAATCCTATCTCTAATGAGCTACTCGCCTTAGAATACTGCTGATTCTATCTAGACGAATTGTTCTAAATATGTCATATTCCGAGGCTAAGGTTAACTTTAGCTCTGATACCAACTGTGGCAACCCCAAACTTCCGTAGAACGAAAGCAAGGATAATCATTGGAATATGGCATATTTACAACAAAAACAGATCTCAGACAATATCATAGCACATAAATCATTGCAGCGGAGATAAATGTCATCAGCATCATAATATCCAATACATCAGAATACGCAAAGACATGATACACTTAGCAAAATAGAAAGTCTGAATAAAAGGAAATAAGTCTCAACTCCAAAACGTACATCAAAATCCAAAGATGAAATAAAGTCTCCAAAGCAGAAATAAAGATAAAAGAGAGGTCTTCGTCTTCTTCCTTAGCAGCTCCAATCCAGAATGTGTCTCCCTAAAACCTGTCACTTGGCTGCCCATGTAAAGAGAGGGCACCCGAGTTTGCAAAGTGAAACAAACTTTGAGTCAGTCATGGGACTGGTATGAGAAATCTTTCTATACTAACAGTATGGAAAATCATAGGACCATGCCGCTAATGCGGAACGGATTTACTCCATTGGATTGCCAGTGCATAATATAAACAGATTTTATTCAAAACAACGCAATGACTTTTTAGAAAAATGAAATCATTATAAGACTCAAGTCCCATCACACGATGCAACGCGAACCAGAGGATAGAGTTTTACCTTATAATGATCAAACATGACTTGATACGTATAAAATAATATTTTAATATTATTATTAGTGTCTAATCAATATTAAAATACTTCAAAGTAAATGTATCAATCCTAAACGACATAGGTACCATATACTATGTTGCCATATATAGGTTTACAATCAAAACAGTAATGTTGTATTGGAGATTTGGTTTCCATCATGAATCAAGGCTAGGGATCGTCCTCTCTGATTCGAGACACTCTAGCAGATGCCTCAGGATTCCCCGTAGTGAACCCTTGGAGCAGTAGGGCCGGTCCACACTTAACAGTAGTGGATTAGTTATGCCTGAACACACGTTTCCCGGTTCCTTTGAACCTCCATATGGCCACTAACAACCTATAAATCTGAGGTACCTCATAATCCAACATCCACATAAGTAAAAATGTCAAGGCTGGTAAGTCGCGGACACTAGTCTAGCTAGAAAGAAACGTGTGCACTCCTACGGTCCTGATCCCGTTTTTGACTCATACTGGGGTGTGAGGCTCGTGAAGTCACGCTATACACAAAGCTACGCCTAAACAGGCTATGCTTTGATAATCAACTACAAGGCCTGCTTTTCAACAAAAGCCTTGATCATCTGCATCTTGGCGTGCCACATTGACAGTTCACGCCATGCGACCAACCACTATCCATATATACCCTTTGAAGGGGTTAAGCAAGAGAATAAATTCTCCGCCACCAAACGGATATACATTAGATAGAAATCGATTTAATTACATGGAATGAACAACATCAGACACGCATCCATTTACAAGTCCGTTCTGGGTCTGAACGAAGCCGGAGTCACCTGATTTCTCGTCGGTGCTCGCATATCCGGACAATCAACAAGAACGTCCGGACAACTACCACTGTAACCCCTTCCTGGGAGCAAATCAGTCCAGGGCATCAGTAGCCATCCATTCGATGTTGAAGATCGCCGGTCTTCAATCACCATCTTCTATTTGTTCGATTCAAATCGCCATATAATTATTTGAAATGAGTTGAACTCGGTCTTTTTAAATAATTTTTCGAATAATTATCATTTAAATCATTTTATAACGTTAATATCTATTTATATTTATTTATCGCTGTATTTATTCATTTAAAATAGCTCAATATAATTTAACGACGCTTCGGGTCGATGGGCGGCCCTGACGCTGTTTTTACCAAAATTTGATTTACACATAACTTGAAATCTAACCGTTGGATTTTGACGAAATTTATCTCGCTAGAAAGATTTTCCCAAAGCTGTCCTAACGGTTCCGGTTTTAGGAAAATATGACGGTCGGATCTTTCGGTATAATCGTTTAAAGTTACTTTTGCCGAAACGCGAACTACCGCGCTCGATTCGTTTTAATTTTTAATTTATATATACATATATATATATATATATAAATCGTTTGGCGATTTCAACTATTTAAAATTCATTCTTCCTACCGTATCTAAAATGACGATGAGAATACCACTTTTATTCCTACTCTTTTTATCGCATCTAAAATGATGATAAAAATGTAGCTTTTAATTTGACTCTTTTTATTGTCCCAAGAATGACAATAAAAATATAAGTTTTAATTCTATTCTTTTTGTTTCAACAAACATGACATTAAAATCTATTCTTTTTATTTTCTCTAAATTAACAATAAAAATAGTTCTTTTAATTCAATAACTTTTATTGAAGATAAAATGTCAACAAAAATGTCAATTTTAATTCTATCATTTTTATCGCATCTAAAATGACGATAAAAATGACATTTTTATTTCTACTCTTTTTATTGCATCTAAAATGACGATTAAAATATCACTTTTATATTTTATTCTTTTTATCACATCTAAAATGACGATAAAAATGCCATTTTTATTTCTACTCTTTTATTTACATCTAGAATGTAGATAAAGGTGTCACTTTAACTCTGTGTTTTTACTTACATCTAAAATGTAAATAAAATGCGCTTTTTATTTTTATGTTTTTATTTACATCTAAAAGGTAAATAAAAATTCACTTTTTCAATTTACATCTAAAATGTAAATAAAATGCATTTTGTACATTCATGTTTTTATTCACATCTAATATGTGAATAAAAATGTACTTTATATATTCATGTTTTTATTTACAACTAATTTGCAAATAAAAATATACTTTTTCAATGTTTCTACTAACATTTACAAAGGTAAATAAAGATGTACTTTTTTTCCATTTCATGTGTTTCTCTTTTTATTTACATCAAAAGTGTAAATAAAATAAAATAAACCCTTTTCAATTCTATGTTTTATTTACAACAAAAATGTAAATAAAATGGTGCTTTTTAATTCTATGTTTTATTCACAATAAAAGTATAAATGAAATAAACACTTTCCAATCCTATGTTTTAACCAAAAATACAAATACAAAACATAATCTTTTTCAATGTTTTATTTGCAACTAAAAATGCAAATAAAAAGTGTAATTCCTTTCCATGTCTCATTTGCATCTAAAAATGCAAATAAAACGTATAATTCTTTTCTATGTCTTATTTGCATCTAAAAATGCAAATAAAAAGTATAATTCTTTTTTATGTCATATTTGCATCTTAAAATACAAATAAAAAGTATAATTCTTTTTCTATGTTTCATTTGCATCTAAAAACGCAAATAAAAAGTATAATTCTTTTTCTATGTTTCATTTGCATCTACAAATGCAAATAAAAAGTATAATTCTTTTTCTATGTTTTATTTGCATCTAAAAATGCAAATAAAAAGTATATTTCTTTTTCTATGTTTCATTTGCATCTAAAAATGCAAATAAAAAGTATAATTCTTTTTCTATGTCTTATTTGCATCTAAAAAAAATGCAAAAAAAAATATGTTTCTTTTTCTATGTTTGTATTTGATTTAAACTTAACATGTAAATAAAATTGTCCTTTTCTCTAACATGATTTATTCACATGAACAATGTCAATACAATTTTCTTCTTCTAACTTGTTTTATTTACATAAAAATATATGTAAATAAAGGTGTCATCGCAAGTTGTTCTTTTTATTTACATAAAAAATGTAAATAAAGACGTCATCGCAAGTTGTTCTTTTTATTCTAACAAGGTGATGGCGCTTCTAACAAGTCATACTAAAAATGATTCATTTTAATGTAAACTAGTTTTACATCAAAATGATCAATTCAATATTTAATGCATACGCTACTATCATGTCATATTATAAAAAGTACTATTCTTGTTTCAACAAACATGCCATTAACAAACAGAATTATTTTTGTTTCCACAAAAATAATTATGAATAAAAGAATCATTTTTGTTTCAACAAAAGTAACATGAATAAAAAAGTCATTTTTGTTTCAACAAAAGTAATATGAATAAAAGAGTCATTTTTGTTTCAACAAAAGTAATATGAATAAAAGAGTCATTTTTATTTACTAGTTTCTATTTACACTAAATGTAAATAAGAAAAATGTCATCTTTGTTTTGTGTATGTGATTCGAAAAAATGGCTCAACAAAATGTTCAAACAACAAGTCATATTCTGATCTATTCATAACATGCAGATCTGAATTAACAGAATGATCAAACTAGCAGATCTAAATAAAAACATCACAAATCAACATATAAACATTCAACAATTTCATAACATCGCAGATCTGGTTCATTAACATACAACAATTATTTAAATATCGAGAAAAATATTTAAATTGATTTAAATATTTAAATCAGAGATCTCACCTCAATTCAAATTCAGATCAAAATTTCAAAAGGTCTAGAATCAGTCCTGGTCAGTTCTGAAGCGTAGTATTCGGCTTCACGATCGCAATGCTTCAGAAATCACCGAAATCCGAGTTCTAATGAGTTAGTTATGGTTTAATTAAGTTAGAAACATTTTAAATTAATTAATTAATCATTAAAATAAGGTTTATACCCTTTCTTCTTCCCTCACGAACCAAGGCCGTCGTTCCACTCTTCTCGTTCAATTCTAGGTCACGGATTATCTTTCAATCAGTGTAGCGGTTTGACGATCAGAGGGTGTGGCGTCGGAGAGGGGAGTGTGGAGCGTGTGCGCCTCGAGTGGGGTGGAGTACGGTGGCGTAGGGAGGTCGGGGCGGCGCTGCAATGACGTCGGGTTCGTGGCACTGGAGCGGTCGGTTCAGGTAATGAGGGGAGGTGAAATTCGTATGGATGTGGAGCTAGAGAGGAGGACTACCAAGTTATAATAGTATGGAGGTCTGAAATTGAGTGTAGGAGGATAATTTAGAGGGAGAAGGCATGAACATTTTCGGTCATAGGTTATGAGGGTGGCGGCTGAGAAGAACGATGAATAGTGTTTTTTAAAGGGTTTAATTCTCTAATATTTATAATATTGAAATGTATTTTTACAAAAAAAATCCATAACTTCTTAACAGCTCCGATTCCAGTCCAACCGGAGGTGAGCCTACCCAATAGCCCCTGTTCCAGATTCAACGGGCCAGATCCCGTCAGCCCAAACGGCTGTCTGTGGCCTGAATTATTCAATTTAATAATTAAATCCTTTATTAAATTAATTCGTTCGTATAAATAAATTCACCGAGGCCACATAAGGACTCAGAAAATTCCCAAAAAAATATGTTTGGCTTTGTTATGATGATACGGTCTTAACAAAATTAATTTCGTCGAATTCTGAGACCGTTTGAAAAATGGCTATTTTTCAGTCGATTAAATTTGACTGAATTGAACGAAACACATTTTCTTTCGCCATGCTCACATATTAATTCGAAATTTTTTGGAAAATTAAACTGAACAATAATTTGACATTCCGGTTCCAACAAAAGTGGTTTTGTCGAAAACAGAGGTCGTTTGAATAATCGCCTTTTATACGGGAATTTGATTATACTATATCGACTATTCAACTGACCATAACTTTTGATTCCCGCTATGAAATTTTGATTTTTCGGATTCGTTGGGAAGATATTTACAAACAGATTTAGATATTTTTAATTTCACTAAAATCCGTTAAATTTTTAATCCGATATATTTGGTCGAATGTTCAACTTTGACTTTTCAAACTGCCATGCTAATTCCAATTCTTTTCGGAATCAAAATAAATATATTTGTTCTAACCTCAATTAAAATATATTTTTTATCGTTATTACATAAAATAAATTATTTTAACTATTCCAAATTCACCGAAATAGCTAAAAAAAAATTTTAAATTGGTTCTGATTTTCCAGGTTGTTACATAGAATCACGCTCTAAACGCCCGGGGATAATTCGGGTGATGTCCGGACATCATCAGTATTTATGTTCGAGTTTCGAAAGTGGGATATCTATATATTTCCAATCGACTGGCGTGAGAACCAAAACTTAGTTAGAGTTTATTGCTATGATTTGCACTCAAAATATGATTTTTGACTATATATAAAAGCTATATATGTTTGAAAAGATAATCATCTAATTGATTGCTGGTTGTGATGTTTGATTATTAGTTTAAATAATTAAAATATTGGAATGATAATTAATTTAAACCAATATATAAAAAGAATTATAAATTTAGCTAAATCGAATTTAGTATTGAATTGAGAATTGATTAGAATTGAAAGTTAAGTTGGTTAGTTAAACAACTTTCAGCTCCGTTCCTTTTCGAGGACGAAAAGATTTTAAGTGGGGGAGATAACTGTGACGACCCCAAACTTCCGTAGTACGAAAGCAAGGATAATAATAGGAGCATAACATAATTACAATGATAACAGATCTCAAATAATAGCATAACACATAAATCATTGCAGCGGAAATAAGAATGTCATCACAACAAAACATCAAAGACATCAGAGTACGCAGTTACAGGATACACTTGGCAAATAAAAGTCTCAGCAAAGAAAGAAATAAGTCTCAATCTCCACCAAATACATTAAAGATTAATAATGTCTAAATGTCTCAAGAAGAAATAAAAAGATAAAAAGGAAAAGGTTCTTCATCTTCTTCCTTAAGCAAGCTCCAACCCAAATTGATTCAAATTTCGCCCGGACCTAATCGAACGCAAAATCGACAAAGACCGTTCAAAAACCCGAATACGCTAACTTTGGCATACAACACATTAGAACAAATAGCAGAAGACTTTTATTACATCAAAATAACGTAACATCAGAGTACAGAACATATCAGAGTATATCGAATATAATATAGCGGAAGATAAATTTACAATAGATTTAATACAGTCACTACAACTAAGTCACGTTGTGATAGCAAATTTGAATAGCGTTCCAGCAAAATTTCTATCGCGGACAATATTTGCAAACTTAAAAACGCTTTAAGATGTACACGGAAAGGGTGGAATGCTATGTCATCACCTTTGAAGCGGAAAAACAAAATTTCACTCCTCCTATATGTGAATTTTGCTCTGTCCCGCTGTAACACCCCACACCCGCTATGATCACTCACAAAGGGAATGCCATAGCATCGGTGGAGTATTTTAGTGAATATAGAACAGAAAAATTACACCAAGACAGATATAAATAGTACTTGAAATTTTAAAACATCATCTCATAACAGCGGAAATAAACATGTCTGGTTACATCATAAAGCCTTGATAAAAGTCAAGTACAATATCCGTCAAAATAAAGAAGTACATAATCCCACTCTGATACAATAGCCATAACAAAAGAGAAGATAACTGGATAACTGGAGCTTTACATCTACCCAAGCTCCCAAAGGCTGGAACAGCAATCCGATCAAGCTCTACTACCGCTAGGATCCACCGTAGGACCTGAGGGTTGGGAAAAAAAGATAAAAACAACGGGGTCAGACATAAGTCTGAGTGAGCCCTATGACCTTAACAATACAATTATTAAAGTAATTAGGGTATGACATGAACTCGGTACGGTACCTTTGGGGATAATAACTACACTAAGTAGCCAACAACATAGGATGAACTAAGATAACCGTCAGGACGCATCTACCCACCCAAGGATAATTACTAACTGCACCACACCAGTAATTCCTACTTAAAGGTTGATCCCTTCCAAGGACTTAGAAAATTTCCCCAATAATTTCATGTACTCCTAGCTCACTACATAGGTGCCGTCTGCCCCTATCTCCACTAGGTGTACTCAGTAATTCTTACCCAGTAGTTTCGTGTACCCCTACATAGGTGCCGTCTGCCCCTATCTTCACTAGGTGTACCCACTACTCCCCATCGATCGGCTCCCTACCGTAGATACCCGTGCTGGTCCCACAGTGGGGTGTATCACTCCCCTAAAGTGGCTACCCAATACTAACGGTGCACGGCTTTATATCTACACGATGCAACAACGGCTTATCTACCAGCCCGGGCCCACACACGCATATGAAGCCCGTTGGACTTGCGTTGCCACCGCTAACCCGTTTTGGCCTCTTATAATCAAGCCCAATATGCGTGTCCCGTCACTCGACATGGGTCGAGCCCACAAAGATACGTTTGGGATATTGGTTGAAATGGGCCCCCACAAGCTACCCACTTAAGCTTGTCATATATCTAGTGTATCCCACTTAACCCTTTAATCATGTTTAGTTACATGTTTCCACTTGGCTAAGTATTCTAATCGTATTTTCTATTGCCACCCAAGGCAACCCACTAGATTCCACATGCCACCCAAGGCAACCACAAAATTTCCTCATGCCACCCAAGGCACCCACTTAACCCCTCATGTCCCACTACATGCTATTATGGTTAAGTGTTTCTTAATTAATTAAGACCGTGATCTCCCATAAAGACCTCCCACATTAGACTGGCTGTTATGACCGCCTGGTTAAGCCGGTAGAATCCGGGCAGTCTTACGTCATAACAGAGTCTAACCTCGTGTCTTTACCTTAATCACGTATTTAATTTATGGCTAAGACCTCTCACATTGGGCTGACATTTGTAGCAACTGGTTAAGCCGGTCGGGTCCGGGCAGTTTTACACTACAAATGAGTCCAACCTCGTGTCTTAGTCGATTAATTACACCTAATTAATCACCCCCATATTAATTATCCCTAATTAATATCCAGTTTACCATAACATGGGTAGACCTAACTCAATAGGTAAATTCCCATGGGGTAGACCTAACTCAATAGGTAAATTCCCACTTATGGTAATTTATTTCTTTGTGGTATGCTTAATCATACCCAATCATCCATTTATTAACATATTTACCCACCCCATCGTTCCCCACGTAAATCGTTCTCATTTCATGACATATAAAAGGGGAAGATCCATCACACATATCATGGGTTTAGCATATATCTTTGTCATGGGTTAAGAGGATGTCAACTTGCATATATGAACACATATTAACCCAACTTGCTCTTAAACATCTACATAACTTGCATATTTATTCACATAACCTCATAAGCATGCATAACATGGTAATCTTGTATTTGAGCATACAACTATCTTGCATAATCATTCACATAACTTCATATGCATGCATAACATGTTAATCTTGCATTTGAACATACACATAACTTGCATCTTTATTCACATAACTTCATATGCATGCATAACATGTTAATCTTGCATTTGAACATACACATAACTTGCATCTTTATCCACATAACTTCATATGCATGCATAACATATTAACCTTGCATTTGAACATACACATAACTTGCATGTTTATTCACATAACTTCATATGCATGCATAACATGTTGCATAATAGATCAATGTCCAACTTAGTGTTTTGCATCATAATCATCATGAACCATAGCACCAACTTGCATAAAGATATGACATTAAACTTGCATAAAAATGTTATGAACACATATACTAAACTTGCATGACATAGAGCATACAACTTGCAAAACGCATGACATATACAATATTAAGCTTGCATAAACACATTGATCCACAAACATAACCATACATCCTCATATCCTATCTTAATCAATTTAACAATTGATTATTAAGGGGATAGAAGCTCACCAAAACACAATTAGCAAGCTAATGAAGAAGATTAAGATACTTAGAATGGATTAGAGAATGATTTGAGAGGGATTTGCTTGCAACTCCTTCATGAACTAGTGGAGGCCATGCTCAAATTTCATTTTGCCATAGTTTAGTTACAAGACTTAATTATGAATGAATTAGGGTAGGGTTGGGGTCTTATTTATAGGATTAGGTGAGTGTTTTAGGCCCTTAGATTAACCCTAGATTAGGTTAGGACCCTTAGATTTAGGAAATCTCTAGAACCAGCCCTCCTAGCCAGCCTGAAACCCAACCTGGTGCAACCTGGTGCACCCAGGTTCACTGGGCGCCTGGACCCTGTCGACAGGCAAGTCGACAGGCATGTCGACACCCCTGTCGTCAGGCCTGTCGACAGCCCTGTCGACATGGGCTGGGCGGGAAGCTTCCCGCCTGACCCTGCCTGGCCCATTCCAAATTTGAATATTTTGAATTTTTTTTTTAAATCTGTTTTAGATTTAAATTTTCTGCAAACTTCATCAGGCCATAACTGGGCCATACGGACTCCGATTTTCGAATACTAGGACTCTATTTCGCGTATTTTTCCGAGACGAACGTAATGACGCTGCCCGTTTCCCCTAATTCCCACATCTGAGATTATTTATCCTGTAATTAGTGAATTTTAGTATTAACTAAAATTCGGGGTGTTACATTCTCCCCTCCTTAAAGGATTTCGTCCCCGAAATCTCTAAGCTAAGGAGAATGCCTATCCTACCATCCAAACAACCATCTACTCAAATCATCAACCACGGGCATCCATTGTCCTTAAACAGTTTCTAATGATGTATGAGCATATGCAAACAGTGTGTGTATATGTTCCCTATCTAATGTATGAACATATGCAAACCATGATAGTGCCATGCATCCATTATGTATGCGAGAAAACCCTATCGACACATACAATATCTACATGAGTGCACAATCATTCACCAAAATGCATCATCCCTGTGATAACACAACCATTATACATCCATAAATATATTTTCCTACACACAATTTTATGCAATATGCAATATGAAGTGACTGAGCCGATCTAGTGCCTAGAGTGTGTGTATATGCATCCACGAGCAACCACTAGCAAACACTTGCATCCACTTGCATCCATCAACCATAACATGTCTCAAACACATGTTTCAACCATAGGTTTACCCTATCTAAAGGTCAAAGGTACTAACGAGAGGACATACCAAAGATAAGATAAGTACTAGACAAACGATAAAGGAGAAAGTAAAGACATACCCTCAAAAAGAAATGGGTACAATGAACGCATCTTCGCTTCCGTCTCCCAAGTTGCGTTGCTCTCATCTTCTCCCCATTGCACCTTGACTAGTTGAACCTCTCTGTTTCTTAACTTCCTAGTCTCTGACCCAAGGATGCGAGTAGGAGCTCGTCTAATAGTCGCATCACGCTCTATCTCCATATCTCTAAGCAAGCTCGGCTCTACCACCTCTGCAGTCTCATGTAAGCATTTCCTCAGATGTGATACATGGAATACATCATGAACACCGCTAAGTCTGTCGGGCAACTCCACCCTATATGCCATCCGTCCAATCCTTTCCTTGATAGGAAACGGCCCAACAAACCTTGGTGCTAACTTCCCAACGGATCCGAAGCGAACAACATTTCTCAACGGAGATACCTTAACAAAAACCATATCCCCAACCTCAAACTCAAGATCCGTCCTTCTCTTGTCCGCATAAGATTTTTGCCTATCCTGCACTGCTTTCATCCTTCTTCGAATCAGATCGATCTTCTCTGAAGTCTCCCTAACCATATCAGGCCCAAGCAACATCTTATCCGTAGATTCCCACCAACATGTAGGGGATCGACAAGGCCTTCCATAGAGAGCTTCGAAAGGAGCCATACCAATACTGGACTGAAAGCTGTTATTATATGCGAACTCCACCAATGGAAGATGCTCTTCCCATGTACCTCCAAAATCTAAGATACAAAGTCTCAAAAGGTCTTCTAGAACACGATTCACCCTCTCAGTCTGGCCGTCTGTCTGAGGATGATATGCGGTGCTCAGACACAATTGAGTCCCCACTGCCTCTTGCAAACTTCTCCAGAACTCACTAGTGAAGATAGGATCTCGATCACTCACTATGCTAGAGGGTACCCCATGCAATCGAACTATCTCTCGAAGATATACTGAAGCTAGCCATGGAGCGGTCCTCTTGCTCTTCACAGGTATGAAATGGGCGCTCTTAGTAAGTCTATCTACCACCACCCAAATTCCTGTATTACCCTTCCTCGATCTGGGTAACCCGTCAATAAAATCCATCGAGACACTATCCCACTTCCATTGCGGAACTTCCAATGGGTGAAGCAACCCACCTGGTTTCTTTTGCTCCGCCTTCACCTGCTGACATACCAAGCATCGAGCTACATATTCGGCCACATCTTTCTTCATACCGGCCCAGAAGAAAACCCTCTTCATATCTTGGTACATCTTATCCCCACCGGGATGAATGGTCATCCTAGAACGGTGTGCATCATCAAGAATAACCTTCCTCAACCCTTCATCTTGCGGTACACAAAGTCTACCGTCTCTACGCAAGCACCCCCTATCGTCTAGGGTGTACCTACTCAAATGGCTGGACGACTCCCCCCTTATGAGCTTCTCTATCAACTCAACCAACTGTGGGTCGTCCCTCTGGGCTTCCCCAATCCGCCCCAAAAGAGTAGGCCTAACTTCCAAGGAAGCTAGCAAACCGGGTACATAATCAATGGAAGGTCTGAAATCAAACATCGAGATAAATTCCAAGCTTTGCCGTTCCACGAACAATGGACTCAAGGACAACCTCTTCCTGCTCAAGGCGTCCGCCACCACGTTACCCTTGCCAGGGGTATACGCTATCTCGAAATCATAGGATGCTAAAAACTCCATCCACCTTTGCTGTCTCAAGTTTAAATCTTTCTGAGAGAATAAGTACTTTAATGATTTATGGTCAGTGAACAACTCGAATCTCTCACCAAGAAGATAATGGCGCCAAATCTTAAGCGCAAAAACAATAGCGGCCAGCTCTAGATCATGGGTAGGGTAATTTTTCTCATGTGCCCTCAACTGCCTTCCACCATAGGCTATTACCCTTCCCTCTTGCATTAGGACTGCGCCAAGTCCTGTCCCACAGGCATCGGTATAGACAACAAATGGCTTGCTCCCATCTGGCAATACTAAAACTGGAGCCGTGGTTAAAGCTCTCTTTAACCGTCGGAACGCATCATCACAATCTACGTCCCATGTGAAAACAAGATTCTTCTTTGTTAAGCGGGTTAATGGGGCTGATATCTTCGCGAAGTCTTTGATAAACTTCCTATAATAACCCGCCAACCCCAAGAAACTTCTTACTTCGGTAGCATTCTTCGGAACCTTCCAATCCTGAATTGATACTACCTTCGCGGGATCCACAGCTATCCCTTCCTTGGAGACCACATGCCCCAAGAACCGCACTTCCCTCCTCCATAAGTGACATTTAGAGAATTTAGCCTTAAGGCTATGCGCTCGAAGAGTCTTCAACACTTCCCCAAGATGTAGGGCATGCTCTTCTTCACTCTTAGAGAATACTAAGATATCATCCACAAAGACCACCACGAATTTATTAAGGAACTCCCTGAACACCCTACTCATCAAATCAACAAAGTAGGCGGGGGCGTTCGTCAACCCAAATGGCATCACCAACCACTCATAGAAACCATCCGGAGTCCTAAAGGCAGTCTTGTCTATGCTATCCTCAGCCACCCTCAACTGATGAAACCCCGTGGCTAAGTCCAACTGAGAAAATACTGAAGCGCCAACCAACTGATCAAAAAGATCATCAATCCTCGGCAATGGGTGTCTATTCTTCTTTGTGAGCTTGTTAAGTTCTCTATAATCTACACAAAGTCTGAGAGACCCATCTGCCTTCGTAGCAAATACTACTGGAGCACCCCACTCTGATATGCTCCGTCTTATGAACCCCTTCTCAAGCAACTCCCCTACTTGCTTATGGAGTTCCCTCCTCTCACGAGGAGCCATGTGGCGCACTGGTAAAGATACCGGTTTAGCATTATCCACAAAATATATTCGGAAGTCAATCTCCCACTTCGGAGGTAAGCCCTTCACCTCCTCAAACACATCCGGATATTCCCGGACCACTCTAACAGCTTGCAAACTCTCGACCGAAGCGTCAAGCGATTCAAGATAACTTAGCATAACAGAGTCCCTGGGGTTACAAGAAATCTCGAGAGTGTTACCCAAGCGGGTCATGAGCCTAACAACTCTCCTTTCGCAATCAAGAACGGCACCATTACTGGATAACCAGTCCATGCCCAAAATCAACCCATAGCCCGTGAAGCCCAACACAAAAGCATCACATCTAAACTCAATGCTAAGTATAGAAATCTTCAAACCCAAACATATCATGGACAAATAAGTGGAGCCCCCAATTGGGTTTGAAACAACCAAGGGATCATCTACCAGACTGGTGTCTAGGTGCAGTGACTCAACTAATGATGATGAAATAAACGAATGCGATGCGCCTGAATCAAACAATGTACGGACAGGATGGTCAAATAGAAAAACCAGACTTTCAACGGAAATAGTTCTACCTCTCTCCTGAATTGGTGGAACCGCGAGAGCCTGTACTTGCCCCCTAGCCTGACCTGGTGCCATAAGAGCTTGCACCTGTCCTCCTGAGGTAGATCCCGTCCTTTGCCCCTTCTTAGGGCAATCCTTCACTAAGTGCCCTGCTTCGCCACAATGGAAGCAACCGGTCTTCTTCTTCTTGCGACAATCCTTGCTTAGGTGGCCAGGTGTCCCACAATTGAAACACTTCTTCTTCTTGCCCTTGCCACCGTTGCCTTTCCCACCTTTGCTTTGCTGTTGTTGAGGTCTCTTTTGATCTCCCTTCTTCTCGGGTGCCTTATTAGCATTAGGACCCTTCTCTTCCTCAAACATGAGTGCCATGTCAACTAGCTTCTCAAAGGTGGCCCCCATAGGGATGTGAGTCATAGCCAACCCATGCATCGGTTCATTTAAGCCTTTCACGAACCTCAAAGCCTTCTTCTCCGGTGTATTCACCATGTCTAGGCCAAACCTTGCCAATTGATTAAACTTGTTAACATATTCCTTCACCGAAAGATTTCCTTGCTTTAGAGTCAAGAATCTTTCCATATACAAGTTCTCCTCCGCCCTTGAGAGAAACTTTGCCACAAATCTTTGCTTAAAATCCGCCCAAGAGTCAACAGGGCGTTCTCCATTAGTGACCTCCCACCAGAATGAGGCCTCTCCCTTCATTAACCAAGCAGCCAACTTGACTTTCTTCCCTTCTTCCATCTCAAAGATATCTATCAACTCTTCCACCTCCTTAAGCCAATCTCTAGCCTCCACAAAGGTTTCAGATCCTTGAAAAGGTTTCCCTCCCATAGCTTTAAATTCCTTGCAAGTCTTAGCAAAAGTATCCGTGCGAGGAGGAGGGGGAGGAGGAAGATCGGGTGCTACGGTTGGTGGAGGAATATTCGCTGGACCCGCAGTGGTGGCCCTAGCCTCCATCAATCTCCTATACCATACTGGTACCGTCACACCCTCCGGAAAGTTAAGATCCTCAGCCATGCTGAAACGAAAAAGGAAAGATTCAAAACGGAGAATTCGAAGGACATAGATATGGCTATTGGGGATTATGCTTTTCTTTCAAAAACTTTTCTCTTAAAAGACATGTTTTTGAAAATATCTTTTCCAAAAATGTTTTAGAAAAATAGTTTTCTAAAAATTTTATATGTTCCGGTAACCTTTGCTCTGATACCACGTGTAACACCCCACACCCGCTATGATCACTCACAAAGGGAATGCCATAGCATCGGTGGAGTATTTTAGTGAATATAGAACAGAAAAATTACACCAAGACAGATATAAATAGTACTTGAAATTTTAAAACATCATCTCATAACAGCGGAAATAAACATGTCTGGTTACATCATAAAGCCTTGATAAAAGTCAAGTACAATATCCGTCAAAATAAAGAAGTACATAATCCCACTCTGATACAATAGCCATAACAAAAGAGAAGATAACTGGATAACTGGAGCTTTACATCTACCCAAGCTCCCAAAGGCTGGAACAGCAATCCGATCAAGCTCTACTACCGCTAGGATCCACCGTAGGACCTGAGGGTTGGGAAAAAAAGATAAAAACAACGGGGTCAGACATAAGTCTGAGTGAGCCCTATGACCTTAACAATACAATTATTAAAGTAATTAGGGTATGACATGAACTCGGTACGGTACCTTTGGGGATAATAACTACACTAAGTAGCCAACAACATAGGATGAACTAAGATAACCGTCAGGACGCATCTACCCACCCAAGGATAATTACTAACTGCACCACACCAGTCATTCCTACTTAAAGGTTGATCCCTTCCAAGGACTTAGAAAATTTCCCCAATAATTTCATGTACTCCTAGCTCACTACATAGGTGCCGTCTGCCCCTATCTCCACTAGGTGTACTCAGTAATTCTTACCCAGTAGTTTCGTGTACCCCTACATAGGTGCCGTCTGCCCCTATCTTCACTAGGTGTACCCACTACTCCCCATCGATCGGCTCCCTACCGTAGATACCCGTGCTGGTCCCACAGTGGGGTGTATCACTCCCCTAAAGTGGCTACCCAATACTAACGGTGCACGGCTTTATATCTACACGATGCAACAACGGCTTATCTACCAGCCCGGGCCCACACACGCATATGAAGCCCGTTGGACTTGCGTTGCCACCGCTAACCCGTTTTGGCCTCTTATAATCAAGCCCAATATGCGTGTCCCGTCACTCGACATGGGTCGAGCCCACAAAGATACGTTTGGGATATTGGTTGAAATGGGCCCCCACAAGCTACCCACTTAAGCTTGTCATATATCTAGTGTATCCCACTTAACCCTTTAATCATGTTTAGTTACATGTTTCCACTTGGCTAAGTATTCTAATCGTATTTTCTATTGCCACCCAAGGCAACCCACTAGATTCCACATGCCACCCAAGGCAACCACAAAATTTCCTCATGCCACCCAAGGCACCCACTTAACCCCTCATGTCCCACTACATGCTATTATGGTTAAGTGTTTCTTAATTAATTAAGACCGTGATCTCCCATAAAGACCTCCCACATTAGACTGGCTGTTATGACCGCCTGGTTAAGCCGGTAGAATCCGGGCAGTCTTACGTCATAACAGAGTCTAACCTCGTGTCTTTACCTTAATCACGTATTTAATTTATGGCTAAGACCTCTCACATTGGGCTGACATTTGTAGCAACTGGTTAAGCCGGTCGGGTCCGGGCAGTTTTACACTACAAATGAGTCCAACCTCGTGTCTTAGTCGATTAATTACACCTAATTAATCACCCCCATATTAATTATCCCTAATTAATATCCAGTTTACCATAACATGGGTAGACCTAACTCAATAGGTAAATTCCCATGGGGTAGACCTAACTCAATAGGTAAATTCCCACTTATGGTAATTTATTTCTTTATGGTATGCTTAATCATACCCAATCATCCATTTATTAACATATTTACCCACCCCATCGTTCCCCACGTAAATCGTTCTCATTTCATGACATATAAAAGGGGAAGATCCATCACACATATCATGGGTTTAGCATATATCTTTGTCATGGGTTAAGAGGATGTCAACTTGCATATATGAACACATATTAACCCAACTTGCTCTTAAACATCTACATAACTTGCATATTTATTCACATAACCTCATAAGCATGCATAACATGGTAATCTTGTATTTGAGCATACAACTATCTTGCATAATCATTCACATAACTTCATATGCATGCATAACATGTTAATCTTGCATTTGAACATACACATAACTTGCATCTTTATTCACATAACTTCATATGCATGCATAACATGTTAATCTTGCATTTGAACATACACATAACTTGCATCTTTATCCACATAACTTCATATGCATGCATAACATATTAACCTTGCATTTGAACATACACATAACTTGCATGTTTATTCACATAACTTCATATGCATGCATAACATGTTGCATAATAGATCAATGTCCAACTTAGTGTTTTGCATCATAATCATCATGAACCATAGCACCAACTTGCATAAAGATATGACATTAAACTTGCATAAAAATGTTATGAACACATATACTAAACTTGCATGACATAGAGCATACAACTTGCAAAACACATGACATATACAATATTAAGCTTGCATAAACACATTGATCCACAAACATAACCATACATCCTCATATCCTATCTTAATCAATTTAACAATTGATTATTAAGGGGATAGAAGCTCACCAAAACACAATTAGCAAGCTAATGAAGAAGATTAAGATACTTAGAATGGATTAGAGAATGATTTGAGAGGGATTTGCTTGCAACTCCTTCATGAACTAGTGGAGGCCATGCTCAAATTTCATTTTGCCATAGTTTAGTTACAAGACTTAATTATGAATGAATTAGGGTAGGGTTGGGGTCTTATTTATAGGATTAGGTGAGTGTTTTAGGCCCTTAGATTAACCCTAGATTAGGTTAGGACCCTTAGATTTAGGAAATCTCTAGAACCAGCCCTCCTAGCCAGCCTGAAACCCAACCTGGTGCAACCTGGTGCACCCAGGTTCACTGGGCGCCTGGACCCTGTCGACAGGCAAGTCGACAGGCATGTCGACAGCCCTGTCGACAGGCCTGTCGACAGCCCTGTCGACATGGGCTGGGCGGGAAGCTTCCCGCCTGACCCCGCCTGGCCCATTCCAAATTTGAATATTTTGAATTTTTTTTTTTAAAATCTGTTTTAGATTTAAATTTTCTGCAAACTTCATCAGGCCATAACTGGGCCATACGGACTCCGATTTTCGAAAACTCGGACTCTATTTCGCGTATTTTTCCGAGACGAACGTAATGACGCTGCCCGTTTCCCCTAATTCCCACATCCGAGATTATTTATCCTGTAATTAGTGAATTTTAGTATTAACTAAAATTCGGGGTGTTACACCCGCTCATCCCGCTTTTTGTCAAAACTTCGTTCCCTCTTAACGCTCTAACTAAAACCATAGAATTGTCCCTAAATTCCTATTGTTTTAATTTTTTCAATTATAAGGGAATTCAGTGCAAACTAATCCCATTGCCAATTTCTTCGCATCGTGAGCTTCTTCCGTTGTGAGCTTTTCGTCAATTGAGCATCATCAGCATCATCCTCAATCGCAGGAAAAGGGAGAATTTGTACTTAACAAATTCGATGCTAGGTAAAGCTACAGATTTTTGTCAGTGCCTTCGTCACTGCGTCCTATGGTTTTTGTTTGTGAGCCCTAACCCTAACTTTTCATTTGTGGTCTAATTTTGTAATTATTATCGATTTTCTCGTCACTGGTTTAGGATATTTGAAAACATATAGGATTTAGGACAGAACAATGAAGTAAAAATTATATATAATTTTTTGGAAACTGAAGAACAAACTCAATCAGGTAATCAATTTAGGGAAATACAAATATCGTATACTCAGAAAGAACAAACATAATCTGCTTAGAAGATGGATTTTTTGGAAGCTTGAGTCATTGTGAATATATGTAGGAACTTTTGGATGCTAGATCATAAGGGTTGCAGAGTTTGTTACAAGTATGATTCACACTTTGCAATTATAAATCGCAGGTACTAATTTGTGGACGTGTATGTAATATAAAATATCATTGTCTAGTTTGTTACAAATGTGATTCACACTTTTATAAGACTAAGCGATCTCGAATACCTAATACAAAGTTAACGAGGAAAATAAAATAAAATATCCATGTTCCATGCAATATAAAATTAAGCAAAGTTGGCATAAATTGAAGTATTCGCAAAATTCACAAATACATAATCTTGTGAAAAGTTAAAAAAGAATGTGTATATAACATGATATGCACATTTTTGTATAACCAGTAAAGAGAAATACAATTGCTTTTTGAATTTCTCAAACGTATTTCCATGTATTAAATCTTGATCTTATTGTGAAATCGAGGACTTATAATTGGTTAGCATAAAACTTGACTATGTTTATTGGAAGATATGATGACGAATACTGACTGACTATTTGGAATGTGCATTGTAACTTTAGTGTTGACATTTTGCCTTGGTGTGAGCCCTCGAAAAGATGGGCATTCATTAATATATTACATCTTCTATTGTAGGACATGCAGCTTTCTACATTTATATATTTAGCATCACTATGAAAACAAAAACATGTCACTAATCATAGGTTTTGTTCATCAAGCTTAATTAATAAATTATATTTTAAACGAAGATTACTATAAATATTACCGGAAAATAAAAGTTAATAAATTATATTTTAAACGAAGATTACTATAAATATTACTGGAAAATAAAAGTAAGCTCAGCACACGAAGATTTACTCTTATTCAAGTTAAGAAACGAATTCTTTGTGTGTGTATGTGAGTGAAAAATAAAATTCCAATATTATGAGAGCAGTATGTATAATCAACTTAATTAACTAACAAAGGCAGCAAGTTGTATGTAGCTCCACACATAGGTAATATGATATTATGCACATCTAGAAAAGAATTGGTTTTTTCCTTGGTTAATTTATTTTTATGGTTTCAAATTTCACACAAATAACCATAATTGATACAAAATTGATAATTATTTGTCGAAATTTTGTAATAGATCTACTTTATATTTATACAAGTGGAAACCCGAGCGATGCCCAGATGAGTAAATTATCGGTGTTATATGTCGTATATGTGAATGAATGCTGTGACTAAATTTTTAACTTAAAAGTTGAGTTATTGACATCAGAAGAACGTTTGATAAAATATTAAATGTTCACATAACTTCCGAATATCCACTATCTTGATTTCATTCGGACTAATGACTAATGAGTGGGTTTTATCATATCGTTATTAACCAAAAACGGTATAGGTATCTAAAACATTTGAAATTATATGAGGTGAAAAATACTGCAGGTCGAAGTTCATAGAAAAAAATAGGTTAGGCCGGCATGCATCACTTGTATAGCTAGTGGAGTGCTTTACCAAAAGTTATATTTAACGATATTAATAAACAACAGTGTACTGAGTGGTTCAGATGACAAATGAAAATTTAAGGAAATATATAAATGAGTTAACCTATTAATGACTGAGTAATTAACTAATTTTTTAAAATTAATGTATGGTAATTGTATAAAAACTCCTTTTATGCATTATCTCAGTTGATTGTTGTTTCTTTAAATGTCAAATCATTTAAGTGTTTGTTAAACTGTATAAAAAACTGGTGTAAAGTGATATTAAAATCAAACAAGTAAAAAAAGACAGTAGTACAAATATTGAAAATATAGAAAGTGAATATTTGGTAAGAATATTAATTTAAAAATTGAATAACAAATTAGAACATGGTAGCAGACGTAATCTTTTAAGTACAATCTGGCTAGCATGTAGTTCGAAAAGCGGGTTAATTTTTTCCAGATACACCATATGTATTATCTCTTTTTTTTTTCCTTTTTTTTGTAACTTTGCTGGGGACCATATGTTATCACAACATCATCCTTGTCATATTTACTATATATAACAATTTTTTGCAAACTGAAGTATCCAAACTAAGCATAAAATACGTGAAGTTATATTTAATTCAAGTGTAGGTCAAATGTGGACAATGCAAGATGTTATCATTGGTTGGTCAATGACAAATGATGAATATGCAGGCTAGCCCGCTTAAAGAGCTGTACATAACTGAGGACGTGAGGTAATATATATAGGTGGTAAATGGGAGTTACCAAATTAGTTATAAGGGGGCATTGGGTTATTGCAAGTTTATTTGTACACCAATAAGTCATATCAAAATACACATATTATAAGATTAACTTTGTATTTAGATTGAACAAAGAGTTTACCAATTGATGTAATAATTTTGTACTGTAAATTTGTGCAGTTTAGCATATCATAAAATACGCTGGCTCATTATCTACCATGCATGCAGTAATCTAGCTTCATCTTTCATCCAATATTTTTAAAAAGATGGAATATGAATATTAATATTCGATACACACACACACATACACACATATATGTTGTATTTTTTCGTATACAACATATAATGTATGTTTTTTATATACAACATCTAATGTATGCTTTGATTTTATATTTTAATGACAAAACCAATAATATGGAAAGAAATTTTAAGTAATCGCACGTATTGGAAATAATGTAAATTTTGATCTGTATGTAGGTTTATCAATATTATTAAAAAGATGGAATATGAATATTAATATTCGATACACACACACACATACACACATATATGTTGTATTTTTTTGTATACAACATATAATGTATGTTTTTTATATACAACATCTAATGTATGCTTTGATTTTATATTTTAATGACAAAACCAATAATATGGAAAGAAATTTTAAGTAATCGCACGTATTGGAAATAATGTAAATTTTAAGTAAGCGCACACATAAAGTAAACAATCAAATTAGAGAAATATTTTGTTTTTTGATGACAAAATGCTTCCTCTTTTAGTACAATTATGCACTATCTTGGTGGATATATTAGTTTAAGTAATGGAAATAATGGCCAATGTTTGTATTGTAGTTATAATAGTGTGTTTTGAATTCCTTCATGTTTTCTGTTGTATTCATTGTCATAAAATTAAATATTTGCTTATATATGGTTAAACATTAGGATGCAAAATATTATAAGAATGTCTAAATTAGATATATTTTGATTAATCCATATTGGTAAACATATCATTAAACTAATTTGTTAATATTTTTTGTTGTTTTATATAAGGCGGGTTATGTAATTCGTATGAAGTTTTGCAATTTATATGTCTTAACATAATGGAAGATTTGAATGAATATCTAAATATGATTTATGGTGAAAAGAGTATACAGCTTGAGATTCGATAATAATGCAACAATTTTCATTGTTCCATACAAATGGAAGGAAATATGCAGAGTTAATAAAATTTAAAATTAGTGGTGGATGTTCACATCTAAAAACAGCAAGATTTTGATTATTTGTCAACCTATGCTATATTTGGTTTTTATTCAGCTAGTAATTTCAGCTGCTACTTTATATTTGATTCATCCAAATCTTGGGATTAGTTGGTCAGTTTGGGAATCTCATTAGCTAGATTGTAATAACCTGGTTCTTTTCAAATCAGATTTTCACTGATTTCATCAATTATAGGAACATACTCTTAATTTCCATAACATAGAGGACACTGATTTATGGATATCAGCATGGGTCCTATAGCAGTAGCATATAGTTTTTAAATCCATTTAACCGTTAAAGATTGCATTTATTTGTTTTTTCTTATCGTATTGTGTAGAGTAGAAACTGTAATGTAAATCGTTTCTTCTTTCTATTGTTATGGAGAAATTTGGACATCACAGTACAAAATTATAAAATGGATGGATGTGTAAATTAGTGAGAGAATATACAAATCAGTTTGACTTTGTTTTCTATTTCCTATCATATCACATAAATATGTCGAATTAAGCCTGAAATTGGACATGCAGGGAGAGGACTCAATGTAAAAAAAAAAAGAGGATTGCAGGAGGTAAGATATAAGCATGTTTGATAATGACTTTGCATTGATAGCATGTCGGCATGGATGAGAAGATCAGTCTGTTAAACATTAAAGTCTGTGTTAGATGGGGGTAATCGTAGAAGGAGCTAGTAAGCTAGCTTAGATGGAGATAAGCATCAAAATATATAACAACAGAGGAGAGGCAGGCATATAAGAAGATATTAGTGTAAATATGTAGCTGATCAGAGTAAAACAGAGCAGATTAATGAACAGACTGGCTGACCAAAACATATGTAGGATTGCAACTTTATATGTATTGCAGTAATTAGATTGTAAAGCATTACTTGTGGACCACACAGCCAAATATGATTATAGGACTGTCTGCCGAAATGTCCTTTGTATGCATTTAAATAGTTTATTGCAACTATACTGAATGGTCCTAATCATCTTAGTAATATGATAAACATGTTTTGGTTGCATTGAAGTCATTTGCCATGCATGACCCAAGCAAGCCTCCAGGACTAACCGCCTTCCTTAGATACAAAGCTGGGATGAGTCACATGGTTAGACAAGTGGAGAAGCGAGGATCAAATGTAATATATTTTTCCTCATTTTGGTATTAACACATCTGTTTATTTTACTTATTTCTTATATTCTTATTGAAATATGGATCATTCAGTCCAAATAATTAAGTTTACTTGTATTCTCCTTATTTACCCATTTTATATTTTGGGAAATATGCTTTAAGCCTCTAGTATTTCCCTGGAAATGTTTACTGTTCCTTTCCATTGGTGAGACAATATGCAGGCCTGATTTTTAACAGACGCCAGTTGCAGTTATTTAGAAAATATAACCTGGAATATAAGTCAATCGGTCTCAGTTATTTGAATTTTGGAACTACCTTTGACATGTTTTAAATTTGAGCCATCTCGAATGCTATGGCCCTATCAGAAAACACAACTAACAAATAATTGTTGTTGCTAATATAATATGATTTGATGTTTCATGAAGACTCAATATGGTAAATTAGTGTTTATTTTATGACAAATGAAAAATTCTAACCCGTTTTGATTTATATTTTTAATTTATGTTACTATTGAATTTTTTCAATCAACACTTTACATAATCAAATGTCAATTGGTAGGCAGCTTGCAGGCTTGCTGCGTAGCATGTACTTGTTGCGGGCTTGCAGCCATTGAATAGCTAGGAACTGAAATCTCTTCCAATCAAAGAGGACTGATCAAAAGTAACCGCCCTCTCTTTGTCTCGTCATCCTAATTTGAAGAGCCATCGTTAGTGGGATCACATTATAGGTACCTGTTTGGTTACAACTGATTATTATTGTTTTTGTGCAGTCAAAGCCCTAGGTTATTATTATAATTTTTTCCTCCAATTTCTTTTAAACAACCAAGAGCTCTAATAGAGATATAATGGTGAGACTTAGAGTTTCAGGTGAGATTTTCTTTATATCATTTTTATAAGACCTAGATATCTTCAAATTGTTAGAGACTGGGGTTTTTACAGTATTATGTCCTTAATGGTTAATTTTAAAAGCGTAATGAACATCTTACGGCAAAAGAAATTATCCACAAAATAAGCATAATCAAAATAAAACTCATAAAAATTAATGAACGAGCTTAGTTTGAGTAAATCCAAAGTTTTATGCATCATAGTGTAGTTGTTTTTTAGTACTTGTGCGTTAGTATTTTCACACATATCAGTTCTACTTTTGAACGTTGATTGTGCTGCTCCAAACCTGCATACATTGACAACCTAATTGTTAAAAAAACTGTAGTTCTGGGTTATTCATTCATAATGATTGTATTGTTATTTATTGGTTCATGTTTTTAGTGCCCGAACTTTGATTTCCTCATATTAATAAAATATTATGCTAGCGCAACCATTGAAGCACCAAGTCGATTTATTTGATTTACATGTTTGAATCTGTACATACATTGATGTTTAAGTAGGATTACTTATAGATGCTAACTACAAAAAACGTACATATCCTTCTAGTTCTACTTCAGATTACTTCTATTTAATTTTGCTAGGATAGATCTATTAGTGATACTATCTTATGATTAAGTTTGATTTTTAAGTTTACAAGGAAATTATATTGAGTTATTTTCTTTAGGTTTGTTGTGCAATCTTCACTGTTTTTGCAGTCTTCACTGTTTTTACATGTATAAATTTGTACGTTGATGTTTAAGTAGGATTACTTATAGATGCTAACTAAAAAAAAATCAGCGTACTTATTCTTCTCGTTCTACTTCAGATTACTTCTATTTTATTTTGCTAGGGTAGATCTATTAGTGATACTGTCTTATGATTAAGTTTGTTTTTAAGTTAACCAGGAAATTATATTGAGTTATTTTTTTAAGGTTTGTTCTGCAATCTTCACTGTTTTTGCAGTAAAGTTATTAATTTGAGGTATGGTTCCACTGATTAATAATATAAGTGCAACAAAATCATGCAAGGTGTAATCTGCTTCAGTAGAACCTAAGGCCTATCATCTTATGCTTGTAGCCATAGTTTAGTGCAAATTACATCATTATTAAACCTGATATTCGAACTTTTAGTAACGATATAAACCGTCTATAACTATTTTAGTGTTTATAAGAAATATTCAGTTGTCATTGAAATGGTGTATATTGCCATGTTGATTTTAGATTGCAATGGAGAATCTATGCCCTTGACTTTTAATTTTTACCTTATGTTTCTAGTTTCCTATATAAGGTATACTGTGTATGAATATCATTTTAGGTTATAAAAAAAATCAAGAATAAAAAAAAACAAAAAACAAAAAAACAAAGCAGCAGCGTACCTACTGCTGCTAGGGTCCTGCTGCTGCTAGCAGCAGCATCATTAGAGTAAAAAGAATGATTTTCTTATCTTTGAATGATGATTTTAGGCATGTTCATGCTATTTCAGTTCGTGGTATTGAGTGTCTAGCATGTGAGGGTTATGGCAATTGTTGTGCATATGTCTTTATGTATACTGAAGGAGGATGAAGCATGTAATGCTAGAAAACTATTTTTTTTCTTTTTCGAAATATACTGATATGTTCAACTATTTAGGACTATGACAACGTCCTTACTTATGTGGATGTTTCCAATTAAAGTTGACAAACCTTTTTTTTAATTTTTTTTGGGTTTTAAAATCATTCCTCTTTTAACTGTTTTCAACTCCTGTAAATTCATCTGCAGGCATAGTAGTGGACATGTATATCTTCGTTTTGATACAGTGACAGCAGCATCGAGCTGTCAGCGTGCGATGCATATGAGGTTTTTTGCTGGAAGATCCGTCTCTGCCATTTTTTTGGTAAGCACTTTAGCTACATGGTTCATTGTTTGTTAATTTTCTTCCAGGCATTAGTATTCATGAATGTCCAAAATTGCATTACCATGTGTTTCTCTCCTCCTATAGCTGCTGCTTTTGTTTCTGCCAACGTTGTTGTTAGTCGTTGACCTTTTATACAGCTCAAATGACATTTACAAGCATTTCCAAAATTATTTTAAACAGCTCAAGTTTCTGACAAATGTAGAGTAGATTAGATATGTTGTCGTGATAGATAATGTGATATTTTTGCATTCTATTTTTTCTTTCAACGTACAAACGTCTATATAAACACATGATATATTATCCCGACATTCTGGGACATTTCCAGAATGTCCTGAGTATCCATCACCTTAAGTACTACCACCACCCTGAAGGAAACAATGAGCATGTATCAGCCAAATTAAACATGATAGTTCTTTAAGTTAGAAGTATGAAATATGAAGTACAACTGAAGAATAAGGCAACTACGGATGATTGGAGAATAGAAACATGTTAATTGCATATCTTAGCACCTTCATAGCGAACGACCATAGAATGGAGATCGAATCCAAATTATCGAGTGAAAAATAAATGGATAGGTCTCATTTACAATTAATTTAGAGTATTGTCCTGACACCATGAGCTATGCTAGATGCTTATGTTTCTCATGACTAGATAAGTATAACGATTATTGTATTATGTGCACAATATTTGTTTTCCATTGTTATCTACAAAATAACTAAATTTAAAAGAACAATGAATGCATCGAGTATTTTGCACTTTTGTACATACCATACCGCTACAATTTGTAGTTAGTCTACACTTAAGTTAGCCTATGCTTTTGTACATACCATTAGTTCCTATAAGTGCATCATATTTTATGTCCTAGTCATATTTTTGTCCTTTTCGTTTAAGTTCTTTTACATTGAGAATATATGATATAACAATTACTAACACCTCCTTTTATTTGACATTAGCAGGACCACAATTGTTAATGCTTAGGAGAAAATATCAAAAGCAATGCAAAATTAAATTTACCTTTCGTCCGCGTTGTAAGTAACTGATGCAAAATTGTATGATATATTAACATGGAAAAGTTGGTTAAATAATGTATGAAAATATTATGTTTGATTATGTGAAGAGTCATTTGAATGATGTGTATGTAGCACTAAGTTTTGGTATATGAAAAGTTATTTGATTGATATGTATGAAATATTTTATTGTAATTTATTATGTGCATATACATGCGCATACACGTGTGAGAAAATGCTGAAATGATCATAAATAAAATCTATAAATTAATATCACATTCAATAGCATTTCAAAAACGCTATGAACAAAAACGCTATAGAAACACAAATTGGGAATGTTATTGTAAAACTAAACAAACGCTATAGAAACATACAGACAAACGCTATATAAAGTAAGTATCGAGTGAGATATCATATAGCGTTTTTCCTGAATAGCAAATATTAAACGCTATAGAAAATTATTTTTTCATAGCGTTTTTGTTTATGCTATTTAAACCTAAAGGTCTAACATAGCATGTCGTTACATGGCATTCTCTGAAACGCTATATTAGGATACAATAGCGTTTTTCAAACGCTATGAAAAGCCCATTTTGTTGTAGTGAGTGCAGTGGAACAAATAAACTAATCACAGCGGAAGACTATCAATGCTCTGGACATAGCTTTAAGCTTCGATCCAGAATCCTGCTCAATATATCTCCAAAATAAGCTACTCGACTGCCCGTGTGGAAAATATGGGCACCCGAATTTGCAAGTGAAACAAACTACAGGTCAGTCATGGAACTGGTATGAAACTTCTTACTTAATCTATTTAATAACAAGGGCAATCACAGGACCATGCCGCTAACGCGGAACGGGTTTACTCCATTGGATTGCTAGTGCATAAACATCAACCATAAATAAACATATGGATCTACAATGCATCAATCAACATGCAATTCCTTAATCTACCCGTTTAAGCTTAATCCCTAAACTTAGATCTCAAAATTTAATTCACTTTACAGAAATTATTTCTTTGGACTTTATTTCCCGATTTCTTTTATTTTAAATCATTTGAAATACATATCTAGCTTTTATAATAAAGTAGATTTCACTTCGGGATTTCAAACAAAACATTTGGAAATATGAATTCCAAAATGTAACAATGTATACAAACAAGTATGCAACTAAATATCGGTCATGTTCCCTCAGGACCGGGCAGTACGCACCCTAACCGAACCAATATATATATATATATATATATATATATATATATATATATATATATATATACATATATATGCACCTAACGGCTACACTGACAATGCACCATCCCACCAACTGGGGAAGACACGCATGCCCTCACACTGTTAGTCAATTTCGGGTCACTCGCATCTTCATCCACATACTTGCTAAATCATTTTATATCCCCAAGTAAGGAAAATCATTTCACAACATAATCACAAGTATAATAAAATCTATATAGATTTTTACTTACAAATCATTTCGAAATCGTCGGGTATAGCCCTCGAAATCCTTTCTGTTTTATGAAATATTTTATAAAACATTTCTTGTCCAAAATCGGAGATACTATTCTTTTTTCTTAAGAAATCACTTTTCAAAATCATTCATTAATTTTGAAATAAACAACATCGCTAACCACCTTATAGTCAAATCGTGAAGTGTTTCACAAGGTGTTAGCATGCATATATTTCTACCCACCCAATGCTAAATGTAAAAACATATTTTGCTCATAAACTGGTCGAGCACAATCCATTTAATCAATCAACAATAACATGTCAATTTTATATGTTACATACATATATTAAAAATCGTATTTTTAACAAACTAATAATTACTTAATAAACCAAGAGAGATTGGTTTATTTCCATTTTATATCGTTAATAATATTTTATAACGATTTATCACGATTTTTATTTATATAAAAATAGCCATTTTAATTTAACGACGCTTTAGGTCATTACATGCCTTGACGCTGTTTTCATCAAAATTGATTTACACATTTCTCAAGATCTAACTGTTGGATTTTAACAAAATTTATATCGTTGGAAAGATCTTCCCAAAGCGGTCCTAACGGTTCCAGTTTTGGGAAAATCCGACGGTCGGATCTTTCGGTATAATCGTTTAAAGTTACGATTCCGAAACGCGAACTACCACACACGGTTCATTTAATTTTAATTTTAATTTATATATAAATATGTATGTGTGTATATATATATATATATATATATATATATATATATATATATATATATATCGCCCAACGATTCCACTACATACTTAATATGCCAAATAAAAGAATGTTTTATTCTACATAATAATGTAAATGTTTCTAATGACAAATAAAAAGAGATATCTTATTTGCATACAAATTCTTATATTTCTAATGACAATAAAAGAGAATTTTTATTTACATGCATGTTTATAATTCTAATAAAAAAAATGAAAAGATAATTTTGTTTACATGACATGTTCTATATTCTAACGTCAAATGAAAAAATAAATTTATTTGCATACATTCTCTACCTATCGTTAATGCCAAATAAAAATGTATTTTATGTCCATGACATTTTCTACATTTACATTACAATATCACTGATGACAAATAAAAAGGATAATTTTTAATTGTCTGCAATTTATATTCTTAACTTTAACAAATAAAAAGAAATATTTTTATTTGTTTATAATTTCAATTCATAACATGACATACAAAAATGCAAATTTTAATGTGTATACAAATCTAATGTATACATGACATATAAAAATACTAATTTTAATATGTATACAAAACTAATGTATATATAACATATGAAAATGTTAATTTTAATATGTATACAAAACTAATGTATACATGACATATAAAAATGTAAATTTTAATATATATACAAAACTAAAGTATACATGACATATAAAAATGTAAATTTTAATATGTATACAAAACTAATGTATACATGACATATAAAAATGTAAATTTTAATATGTATACAAAAATAATGTATACATGACATATAAAAATGTAAATTTTAATATGTATACAAAACTAATGTATAATGTAAATTTTAATATGTATACAAAACTAATGTATACATGACATATAAAAATGTAGATTTTAATATGTATACAAAAATAATGTATACATGACATATAAAAATGTAAATTTTAATATGTATACAAAACTAATGTATACATGACATCTAAAATGTAAATTTAATATGTATACAAATCTAATTTATACATGACATGTAAAAATGTTAATTTTAATATGTGTACAAATCTAATGTATACATGACATGTAAAAATGTTAATTTTAATTTGTTTTGACAATCCTATTTCAACAAAAATGATCCTTTTGTTTTGACAATTCTAAATGAACATAAATGATACTTTATTTTGACAATTCTAAATGAACATAAATGATACTTTTTATTTTGACAATTCTAAATCAACATAAATGACGTTTTATTTTTGACAATACTAAATGAACATAAATGACATTTTTACATTTGACAATACTAAATGAACATAAATGACATTCTTATTATTGACAATACTAAATGAACATAAATGACATTTTTATATTTGACAATACTAAATGAACATAAATGACATTTTTATATTTGACACTTCTAAATCAACATAAATGACACATTTTTATATTGACAATACTAAATGAACATAAATGACATTTTTATATTGACACTTCTAAATCAATATAAATGACACATTTTTTATATGGACAATACTAAATGAACATAAATGACATTTTTATTTTTGACAATACTAAATGAACATAAATGACACTTTTATTTTTGACAATACTAAATGAACATAAATGACATTTTTATATTGACAATTCTAAATCAACATAAATGACACAATAATAAATCAAATTAACAGATCATCATAACAGTATCAAACAACCCCAAACCAAATCGCGTATAGCGACAACTGAATTGAACAACGTATTTGCAGAAATTTCTAAATGCGATACAATTAATTTTTAATAAAAAAAATTCACAGTGATCTTTAATTATGTATAATTCAAATCTGAATTTTTATACAAAATCTGATCTACTCCGAATTTGTTCTAATCATTCCAGAAAAGTAGATCTCGGACTCACGGTCACTGCAGTTCTGAAATTGTTCAATTCTGAATTCGTATGCATCAGTTATGAATTTATTTGAGTTGTTATATTTTAAAATAAATTAATTAAATAATAAAAAAGGAAAATACCCTCTTTTTCCCCAAATAAGATCGATCGTGGTATGTGGGTGTGGCGGCGGTGCAAATCCGCTGAATTCGGGGAGCAGAAACGCGACGAAGACACCACTATATTCGATCAACCCCGTATGAGATTGAAGCTTATGCAATTCTCTTCAATAAAGTCAAAAGGAGGATGGAGTTTTATAGAGTGGATTGAAGGAAATTAGTGGAGGAAGAAAGGAGCAATATCTGCCATGAAAATATAAGGGTGGCGGCGGCTGTATGATAGATTAGGGTTTTGTTTGTTTGTCTGTGTATTTATAATAAAACAATATTTAATTTCTAATTTTGCAAATTAACCCATTAATGTGTCTTTTCACATATAGTAGTTTATAAAGTAATTTAATCAACTGACTAGGCATGATGGGACCACACTTATTATTCATTCAAATTTCAAAAGTAAAGAGAAAAGGAATAAAAGGAAAAATGAATTTTTGATTCATATTCTCTGATTGTTAAGTTGTGCAACTTTTTATATTTCAAAACACATAATTAAATATCATATTTCATCAAAAGTGTGATTTCTTATGTTACTACGTTTTTATCACAACAATAATTTTTTTAGTGAATCATATTTCAAAAAAAAATGTACTTTTCATGTAAACACATTTCTGGTAAACTATGAACCTTTTTAATCATTCTATCTTACATGAAAAATGTAATATTTTTAATCTTTCTTTTATTACATTAAAAATGTAATCTTTTAATCATTCTTTTATTGCATTAAAATAGTAATCTTTTAATTATTCTTTTTTTTAATTCTGGCGTATTTTCTATTTAAAATTTCTTAAAATAAATTTTTAAATTGGTTTTGAATTTGCGGGTTGTTACAATCTCCCCCACTTAAAATCTTTTCGTCCTCGAAAAGGAACGAAGCTAAAAGTTGTTTAACTAACCAATTCAAATTTCAATTTTTTTATTGGTTTTAATAATTTTATTAGTTGAACTAATAATCACATAACACAATTATCAATCAACTAGTTGATTAGCATTTCAAATATATATAACTTTTATATATTCAAAAACCATATTTTCTAAGATCGGATCATATAAATAATCACAAATACATTTGTTAAAACTTGTCATTCTCAACTCATTCTAGGGTATTACTAACCCCATCTCTAACGAGTTTTCTCATTCTAGGATACTACTGATCCCATCTCTAATGAGTATGATATTTCTAATCCTACCTGTAACACCCCACGTCCATTAATGTCACTCACAAAGGGAATGCATTAACTTCTATGGAGAGTTTTAAGTGAGTATAGAACTGAAACTTAACAACAAGACAGATATAAATAGTACTTAAAATTTTAAAACTTTATTCATTGCAGCGGTAAACACATAGGTTTGATTACATCATCAAAAACCAGAGTCAAAGTACATAATATCCATCTTGACTAAATTAGAGTACATAAATTGAAAGACATGTCCCTAATACAAAATAGCCATAAATAAGAAAAGCTGAACTTTTACTTCAGCGATCCAAGCAATCTTCTAAAAACAGAGATACAACTGTCCAAAATCAAGCGCCACTGGTGCTAGTTCCACCCTGAGCACCTGGGGGGGAGGAAGAAAAGAGGTGGAAACAAAGGGGGTCAGACATAAAGTCTGGCGAATGCGATAACTTTAACAATATAATTACCAAAATAACTAGGCTAAGGCATAAGTTGGAAAATAAGGAAATGACTGTGAACAATTGAGTATGGCAGAGTAAACAAGAAAATAAGATGAACAAAGATAATGTAAAGGCACACCTAAACCACTATAAGATAATTACTATATTGCACCACCACTAGTCACCCTAAGGTTGATTATGCCTACAGAACTTAATAATGATAATGGTAGTTTCGTGCACCCCTAGTTGCCTTCATAGGTGTCGCCTGCCCCTATCTCTACTAGGTGTACCCACTACCCCCCATGCGATCGGCTCCCTAACTCGTAGATACCCGTGCTAGCCCCACAGTGGGGTGTATCACTCCCCAAAGTGGCAACCCGATACCACCAATAATGCACGGCTTATACCTACATGATGCAACAACGTCTTACCTACCAGCCCGGGCCTACACACGCACATGAACCCGTTGGACTTGCTTTACCACCGCTAACCCATTTTGGCCTCTTACAGTCAAGCCCAGTACGTGTGTCCCGTCCTTGACTTGGGTCGAGCCCACAAAGATACTTATGGGTTACTGGTTGAAACGTGCCCCATTACTTGACACAAGCTATCCACCTAAGCTTGGTCCCCTCAAGTACATCCCACTTAACCCTCTTGTTGTTCATGTTCACTTACATGTCTCAATCTTGGTTAAGTGTATCTAACCGTATTTCAAATGCCACCCAAGGCATCCACTTAATTCCACATGCCACCCAAGGCACCCACTTAACCCCCTCATGTCCCACTACATGTTTATCTGGTTAAGTGTTTCTTAATTCATTAAGACCGTAACCTTATAAAGACCTCCCACATTAGACTGGCATTTGTGGCAGCTGGATTTGTCAGGCGGGTCCGGGCAGTCTTACACCACAAACGAGCCTAACCTCGTGTCTTTACAACTGTTACGCATTTAATTTATGCCTAAGACCTCCCACATTAGACTGGCATTTGTGGCAGCTGGATTTGTCGGGCGGGTCCGGGCAGTCTTGCACCACAAAAGAGCCTAACCTCGTGTCTTGGACGATTAATTACACATAATTAACTATCCCCCAATTTGAATTAATTTCACTATTCAAATTATCAATCAATTCCAAATTTAACTATGGCCATAACTGACTCAATTATGTCCGTCTATTTATGGTACGCAAAATCATACCAATTTCATCACAAATTTATTTTATGCCATTAAAGGCATTTATGCCAATTCTCAATATTAAATCTTTTAATAGTATCCCATTGCCCCCACGTTGTACGTTTGTTCATTTAACGTAAAATATACGTTAGACTCGAATAGTCTAACTCATGGAATAAAGAGAAAACATCACAACATACATACAAATAAAACTAGATCTAAACATAAGGGGTGAACTTGCATGTGTGAATGAGGTTCTAAATCTAAAACTTACATAGGACAAAGTCACGAACTTGCATAAAACTACATATGTCATATATCCAAATCTAAAGGTGTGAACTTGTTTAGGCAATAGTCATAAACTTGCATAAATCATGTATGTCATAGATCTACATCTAAAGGTGTAAACTTGCATAGGCAATAACCACAGACTTACATGACATGATTCATACTCCAAACACATATATTTATATAAACTTGCATATGTGATTTATGCAACATAACAATGGTGTAAACTTACATCTAAACATGTAAACTAGCATGTAGAATTTAGCATGTCATGGCCTAACTTTAGATCCAGTTTACACATAAAGTAGATGTCATGAAATATGTAAAGTTATGCATAAAATTTTCACTAACTTGCATATGATCTATGTCTCAATTAACATCTTAACTTGCATAAATACATATGATTTATCATATGAATCAACATAACCAAACTAGCATATGAAACATCACTATGAATACATAATCATAAAATTACAACATGGATGATAACATCACATTTTACAACATAGATGATAATATCATAGAATTTACAACATAAATGATAACATCGCAATTTTACAACATAGATGATAACATGCGGTCAATAATTCACAACATAACCATATAATCCGCATCATAACTCAATCCAGTTAAATTGTTAATTATTATATTAAAGAAATCGAACTCACAACTCAAAGAAGGTCTTGAGTTCTGAAATTTGAGATCTGAAGTTGAATTAGCTTTCCTTTGAAGTAGATTCGTTGTTAGAGTTGAATAGAATTGAATTTGATTATCTTTCTTCCTCTCTAATTGGTGGCAGCTATTCTAGGTTGCAAGGTGACGGCATGGAGGCCATGGCTCTAATTTTTAATTTGATTTTAGGGTTTGAGTCTACATGTGTTTTTATAGAGTTTAGGATTAATTTAAGCCGTCCAATCAACCCATAATTAACCCCAGCCATTCAGATCAGATCAGAAACCCTAATGACTCAGCATACAGTCATAAACAGGTCATCAATCTAATCTGCCCGGGGGAGGGGGCAGGTCGACCCTATGGTCGACCTGGTTAGGGTAGGTCGACCCCAGGTCGACCCTATGGTCGACCTGGCCCTAACGGGAAATTTCCCGCCTAGCCCATTATGACTCTGAAATTTGAATTTTTGAAATCTGTTTTGAATTTTCTGAAACTTCCGATGGCCATAACTTCATACGAAGTACAATTCACGTAAACTCGGACTCTATCTCAACCAGAATTCCGAGAAGAACACAATGGCGCAACCCGTTTCCCTTAATTCTCACATCTTAGATTAGTTATTCTTTAATTTGTGAACATTAACATTGAAGTTTACGGGGTATTACATTCTCCCCTCCTTAAAGGATTTCGCCCCCGAAATCCCCAAGTTAAGGAGAATGCATATCCTAACATCCAATCAACCATCTACTCAACCATAAAACACTAGCATCCATTGTCCTTATAAAACTCCTAATGTTGTATGAACATATGCAAGAAGTGTGTGTATATGTTCACAGATTGTACTTTTCCAGTTAGTCCATAAGGATCAGACACCCATATTCCAAGACCATATAAGCCGGTTACATGAAATGCGCCAAAGCCAAAGCAAGCCACTCCTGAGAGAAATAAATCAATTCCAAATATTTTGGGCAAATCCAAAGAAGGTTTTCCTGTACGTTCATCACAGAATATTTCTAAGTCCCAATATCTAATGCAAAATCAGGCGGTCTACTGATTCAGTTGACCTGCCTAATGCAAACCATGATAGTGCCATCCATGCATTATGTATGCGAAAGAATCCTATCGATACATATTATTTCTACATGTGTGCACAACCATTCACCAAAATGCAGCATCCATATGATAGTACAACCATTATACAACCATTAACTTAAATATGTACACACATTTATATGCAATATCCAATATGAAGTGACTGAGCCGATCTAGTGCCTAAAGTGTGTGTATATGCATCCACGAGCAACCACTAGCAAACACTTGCATCCACATGCATCCATCATACATAACATGTCTCAAACACATGTTTCAACCATAAGACTACCCTATCTAAAGGTCAAAGATACTAGCGAGAGGACATACTAAAGATAAAACAAGTACAAGCTAAGCGATAAAGGAGAAATTAAAAGACATACCCTCGAAAAGAGAGGGTTACAATGAATGCATCTTCTCTTCTGTCTCCTAAGTAGCGTAGCTCTCATCATCTTCCCATTGCACTTTGACTAGCTTGACCTCTCGATTCCTCAACTTCTTAATCTCCGACACAAGAATGCACGTAGGAGCTCGTCGAATCGTCGTATCACGCTCTATCTCCACCTCTCTAAGCAAGCTCGGCTCTACCACTTCCGCGGTCTCATGCAAGCACTTCCTCAAATGTGATACATGGAATACATCGTGAACACGACTAAGTCTCTCAGGCAACTCCACTCTATACGCCATCTGCCCAATCCTCTCCTTAATAGGAAACGGCCCTACGAACCTTGGTGCTAACTTCCCAACGGACCCAAAGCGAACGACATTCCGTAATGGAGACACCTTGACAAAGACCATGTCCCCAATATCAAACTCAAGATCTGACCTCCTCTTGTCCGCATAAGATTTCTGCCTATCTTGCGCCGTCTTCATCTTCCTTCAAATCAAATCGATCTTTTACGAAGTCTCTCTAATCATATCGGGCCCAAACAAGATCTTATCTGTAGATTCCCACCAACATGTAGGCGAACGACACGGTCGTCCATAAAGAGCCTCGAACGGTGTCATGCCAATGCTAGACTGGAAGCTATTATTATATGCGAACTCCACCAACGGAAGATGTTCCTCCCATGTACCTTCGAAGTCTACGACTCACAACCTCAATAGGTCCTCTGAATATGATTCACCCTCTCGGTCTGGTCGTCCGTCTGAGGATGATATGCGGTGCTCAAACATAACTAAGTCCCTACTGCCTCTTGCAAGCTCTTCCAAAACTCGCTAGTAAAAATAGGATCGCGGTCGCTCACTATGCTAGAAGGAACACTGTGCAAACGAACTATCTCTCGAATGTATACGGAGGCTAACCATGGAGCAGTCCTCTTACTCTTCACGGGAATGAAATGGGCGCTCTTAGTAAGTCTGTCTACCACGAACCAAATCCCCGTATTACCCTTCCTCGATCTTGGTAACCCATCTTAAAGTCCAACGAGACACTTTCCCACTTCCATTGTGGGACCTCCAATGGGTGAAGCAACCCACCGGGCTTCTTTTGCTCTGCTTTTACTTGTTGGCACACCAGGCATCTAGCGACAAACTCGGCCACATCCCTCTTCATGCCGGCCCAAAATTAAACTCGTCTCATATCCATGTACATTTGTCCCCACCGGGATGGATGGTCATCTTCGAACGATGTGCATCATCAAGAATGGTCTTCCTCAAATTCTCATCCCATGGCACACAAAGTGTACCGTCCCTACGTAACCAACCCTTATCATCTAGGGTATACCTACTGAGATGGCTCGATGACTCCCCCCCCCTTTTTGAGTTTCTCTACTAACTCAACCAACTGTGGGTCATCTCGCTGTGCCTCACCGATCCGTCCCAAAAACGTAGGTCTGACCTCTAAGGATGCTAGCAAACAGGGTACAAAGTCAATGAAAGGTCTAAAGTCAAACGTAGAGATGAACTCTAAGCTTCGCCGCTCAACAAACAACGGACTCAAGGACTTCCTTTTCCTGCTTAAGGCATATGCCACCACGTCACCCTTGCCAGGGGTATATACTATCTCGAAATCGTAGGTTGCTAAGAATTCCATCCACCTTTGCTGCCTTAAGTTCAAGTCCTTCTGAGAGAACAAGTATTTTAGCGATTTGTGGTCAGTGAACAATTCGAATTTCTCGCCAAGAAGGTAATGGCGCCAAGACATAAGCGCGAAAACAATAGCGACCAACTCTAGGTCATGTGTAGGGTAATTTTTCTCATGCACTCTCAACTGCCTTCCTCCATAGGCTATTACCCTTCCCTCTTGCATTAAGACTGCACCTAGTCCTGTCCCACAAGCATCGGTATAAACGGTAAATGGCTTACTCCCATCTGGCAACACTAAGACTGGGGTTGTGGTCAAAGCTCTCTTTAAACATTGGAACGCATCATCACAATCTATGTCCCATGTGAAAACTAGGTTCTTCTTCGTCAAGCGTGTTAATGGAGATGATATTTTTGCGAAGTCTTTGATAAACTTCCTATAGTAGCCAGCCGACCCTAGGAAACTCCTTACCTCAGTAGCATTTTTAGGGACCTTCCAATCTTGGATGGCCACTACCTTCGCAGGATCCAAAGCTATCCCTTCTTTGGAAGCCACGTGCCCTAAGATCGCACTTCCTTCCTCCAAAAGTGACATTTAGAAAATTTAGCTTTAAGGCTATGCGCTCGAAGGGTCTCCAAAACCTCTCTAAGATGTAGGGCATGCTCTTCCTCGCTTTTAGAAAAGATCAAGATTTCGTCTACAAAGACTACCACGAATTTATTAAGGTACTCCCTAAACACCCTACTCATCAAATCAACAAAGTATGCGGGGGCGTTTGTCAAACCGAAGGGCATCACAAGCCACTCGAAGAAGCCGTCTGGAGTCCTAAAGGCAATCTTGTTTATGCTATCCTCAACCACTCTCAATTGATGGAAACCCATGGCTAAGTCCAACTGCGAAAACACTGAGGCGCCAACTAACTGATCGAAGAGATCATCAATCCTCGGCAGTGGGTGCCTATTCTTCTTAGTAAGCTTATTAAGTTCCCTATAGTCCACACAAAGTCTAAGGGACCCATCTGCCTTCGTGGCAAATACTACTGGAGCACCCCACTTCGATATACTACGTCTGATGAACCCCTTCTCAAGCAATTCTTTAACTTTCTTACTGAGTTCTCTTCTCTCTCTTGGAGCCATATGGCGCACTGGCAATGCAACTGGCTTTGCATTATCTACTAGATATATTCGAAAGTCTATCTCACGTTTTGGGGGTAAACCCCTCACCTCATCAAAGACATCCATATATTCATGGACTATACGAATAGAATGTAAATCATCATCGGATGCGTCAAGGGATTCTAGGTAGTTAATCACTACTGGACCTCTAGGGTCACAAGAAATATCAAGGGTCTTTCCACAATGAGTCAACAATCTAACTACCCTTCTTTCACAATCTAGGATTACCCATATCTAGTTAGCCAATCCATACCTAGAATCAAGCCGTAGCCCATGAAGCCAAGAACAAAGGCGTTGCATTCAAACTCAACGCCCAAGATAAACACTCTAAAATCCCAACAAATCATAGAAAGATGAGCCGAAACACCAATAGGATTTGAGACTACTAGGGGATCTGTAACTAGACTAGTATCTAGGTGCTGTGTTTCAACTAATGATGTAGAGATAAACGAATGTGACGCGCCAGAATCGAATAAAGTACGGACATGATGATCAAACAGAAAATCTAAACTTTCAACGGAAATTGCTCTACCTCGTTCTTGCAGCGGTGAGACCACAAGAGCCTGAACTTTCCCCCTTGCCTGCCCTGGTGCCATAAGAGCCTGGACCTGTCCTCCCGAGGTAGACCCTGCCCTCTGTCCTTTCCTTGGGCAGTCCTTAATCAGATGTCCTGCTTCGCCACAGTGGAAACAACCAGTCTTCTTTTTCTTCCTACAATCTTTGCTCAGATGGCCTGGTGTTCCACAATAAAGACATTTCCTCTTGTCATAGGGTTTATTATTCTTTGTACCCTCCTTAGGTTCTACTTTCTTACCCTGTGCCCTATCCATGCCTCCACTATACGTTCTCCATTCGTGACCTCTGACCTATAAGAAACTTCGTCCTTCATCAACCAAGCAGCTAGTCGAACCTTCCTCCCCCTCATCTATCTCCAAGATACCGACAAGTCCTCCACTTTCTTGAGCAAACTCCTAGTCCCGACAAACGTCTAAGTCCCATGAAGCGGTTTTTCGCCCATCGTACGGAAGTCCTCCTATATCTTAGGAAAAAACATCTATACGCGGAGGAAGACATTCAAAAGGGAAAGAGGAAGATATTCAAAACGGAGAATCGAAGGAAAGATATATAGCTCTTGAGGTTATGCTTTCTAAAATAAGCTTTTCTCTTGAAAATACTTTCCTTAAAACATACTTTTGAAGGTACTTCTTTATTAAAGTGTTTTTGAAAAACAATTTTTCAAAATTCATATCTGTTCTGGTAACCTTCAGCTCAGATACCGCGTGTAACCCCCATGTCCATTAATGTCACTCACAAAGGGAATGCATTAACTTCTATGGAGCGTTTTAAGTGAGTATAGAATAGAAACTTAACAACAAGACAGATATAAATAATACTTAAAAATTTAAAACTTTATTCATTGCAGCGGTAAACACATAGGTTTGATTACATCATCAAAAACCAGAGTCAAAGTACATAATATCCATCTTGACTAAATTAGAGTACATAAATTGAAAGACATATCCCCAATACAAAATAGCCATAAATAAGATAAGTTGAACTTTTACTTCAGCGATCCAAGCAATCTTCTAAAAGCAGAGATACAGCTGTCCAAAATCAAGCGCCATTGGTGCTAGTTCCACCCTGAGCACCTAGGGGGGGGGGGAAGGAAGAAAAGAGGTGGAAACAAAGGGGGTCAGATATAAAGTCTGGCGAGTGCGATAACTTTAACAATATAATTACCAAAATAACTAGGCTAAGGCATAAGTTGGAAAATAAGGAAATGACTGTGAACAATTGAGTATGATAGAGTAAACAAGGAAATAAGATGAACAAAGATAACGTTAAAGGCGCACCTAAACCACTATAAGATAATTACTATAATGCACCACCACTAATATACTACACCACCACTAGTCACCCTAAGGTTGATCCCGCCTATAGAACTAAATAATGATAATGGTAGTTTCGTGCACCCCTAGTTGCCTTCATAGGTGCCGCCTGCCCCTATCTCCACTAGGTGTACCCACTACCCCCATGTGATCGGCTCCCTAACTCGTAGATACCCGTGCTGGCCCCACAGTGGGGTGTATCACTCCCCAAAGTGGCAACTCGATACCACCAATAATGCACGACTTATACCTACACGATGCAACAACGTCTTACCTACCGGCCCGGGCCCACATACGCACATGAACCCATTGGACTTGCGTTGCCACCGCTAACCCGTTTTGACCTCTTACAGTCAAGCCCAGTACGCGTGTCCCGTCCTCGACTTGGGTCGAGCCCACAAAGATATTTATGGGTTACTGGTTGAAACGGGCCCCTATTACTCGACACAAGCTATCCACCTAAGCTTGGTCCCTACTAGTACATCCCACTTAACCCTCTTCTTATTCATGTTCACTTACATGTTTCAATCTTGGTAAGTGTATCTAATCTTACTTCAAATGCCACCCAAGGCACCCACTTAACTCCACATGCCACCCAAGGCACCCACTTAACCCCCTCATGTCCCACTACATGTTTATCTAGTTAAGTGTTTCTTAATTCATTAAGACCGTAACCTTATAAAGACCTCCCACATTAGACTAGCATTTGTGGCAGCTGGATTTGCCGGGCGGTTCCAGGAAGTCTTACACCACAAACGAGCCTAACCTCGTGTCTTTACAACTGTTATGCATTTAATTTATGCCTGAGACCTCTCATATTAGAATGACATTTGTGGCAGCTGGATTTGCCGTGCAGGTCCGGGCAGTCTTACACCACAAAAGAGCCTAACCTCGTGTCTTAGACGATTAATTACACATAATTAATTATTCCCCAAATTGAATTAATTTCCCTATTCAAATTATCGATCAATTCCAAATTTAACTATGGCCATAATTGACTCAATTATGTCCATCTATTTATGGTATGCAAAATCATACCAATTTCATCACAAATTTATTTTATGCCATTAAAGGCATTTATGCCAATTCTCAATATTAAATCTTTTAATATTATCCCATTGCCCCACGTTGTACGTTTGTTCGTTTAATGTAAAATATACGTTAGACTCAAATAGTCTAACTCATGGAATAAAGAGAAAACATCACAACATACATACAAATAAAACTAGATCTAAACATAAGGGGTGAACTTGCATGTGTGAATGAGGTTCTACATCTAAAACTTGCATAGGACAAAGTTACAAACTTGCATAAAACTACATATGTCATAGATCCAAATCTAAAGGTGTGAACTTGTTTAGGCAATAGTCATAAACTTGCATAAATCATGTATGTCATAAATCTACATATAAGGTGTAAACTTGCATAGGCAATAACCACAAACTTACATGACATGATTCATACCCCAAACACATATATTTATATAAACTTGCATATGTGATTTATGCAACATAACGATGGTGTAAACTTACATCTAAACATGTAAACTAGCATGTAGAATTTTGCATGTCATAGCCTAATTTTAGATCCAGTTTACACATAAAGTAGATGTCATGAAACATGTAAAGTTATGCATAAAATTTTCATTAACTTGCATATGATCTATGTCTCAATTAACATCCTAACTTGCATACATACATATGATTTATCATATGAATCAACATAACCAAACTAGCATATGAAACATCACTATGAATACATAATCATAGAATTACAACATGGGTGATAACATCACAACTTTACAACATAGATGATAACATCATAGAATTTACAACATAAATGATAACATCACAATTTTACAACATAGATGATAACATGCGGTCAATAATTCACAACATAACCATATAATCTGCATCATAACTCAATCCAATTAAATTGTTAATTATTTTATTAAAGAAATCGAACTCACGACTCAAAGAAGGTCTTGAGTTCTGAAATCTGAGTTCTGAAGTTGAATTAGCTTTCCTTTGAAGTAGATTCGTTGTTAGATTTGAATAGAATTGAATTTGAGTAGCTTTCTTCCTCTCTAATTGGTGGCGGCTATTCTAGGTTGCAAGGTGATGACATGGAGGCCATGGTTCTAATTTTTAATTTGATTTTAGGGTTTGAGTCTACATGTGTTTTTATAGAGTTTAGTATTAATTTAAGCCGTCCGATCAACCCAGAATTAACTCCAGCCATTAAGAGCAGATCAGAAACCCTAATGACTCAGCATACAGTCATAAACAGGTCATCAATCAAATTTGCCTTGGGGGGGGTGGGGGGCAGGTCGACCTGGTTAGGGTAGGTCGACCCTATGGTCGACCTGGCCCTATCGGGAAATTTCCCGCCTAGCCCATTCTGACTCTGAAATTTGAATTTTTGAAATCTGTTTTGAATTTTCTGAAACTTCCGATGGCCATAACTTCTTCATACTAAGTACAATTCACGCAAACTCAGACTCTATCTCAACCAGAATTCCGAGACGAACACAATGGCGCAACTCGTTTCCCTTAATTCTCACATCTGAGATTAGTTATTCTTTAATTTGTGAACATTAACATTGAAATTTACGGGGTGTTACACTACCTCTGATGAGTCTTTTGTTAAGTTCTAACGAGTTGTACCCCAAAGATTTGAGCTAACCAAAGCTCTGATACCTACTGTAACGATTCTAATTTCGCCCAGACCTAATCGATCGCAAAATCGACTAAGACCATTCAAAAACCCGAATACGTTAACTTTGGGCATACAACACATTATAATAAATAACAGAAGGCTTTTATTACATCATAATAAGTAACATCATAGTACATAACATATCAAAGTATATCGAATATAATACAGCGAAAGATAAATTTACAATAGATTTAATACACTGCAGCGGAACAAATAAACTAATCACAGTGGAAGACTATCAATGCTCTAGACACTGCTTTAAGCTTCGATCCAGAATCCTGCTCAATATATCTGCAAAATAAGCTACTTGAATGGTCGTGGGGAAAATATGGGCACCCGAGTTTGCAAGTGAAACAAACTACAGGTCAGTCATTGGACTGGTATGAGAAATCTTACTTAACCTATTTAATAATAAGGCCAATCACAGGACCACGCCCCTAACGCGGAACTAGTTTACTCCATTGGATTGCCAGTGCATAAACATCAACCATAAATAAACATATGGATCTACAATGCATCAATCAACATGCAATTCCTTAATCTACCCGTTTAGGCTTAATCCCAAAACTTAGATCTCAAAATTTTATTCACTTTACAGAAATTATTTCTTTGGACTTTATTTCCTGATTTCTTTTATTTCAAATCATTTGAAATACATATCTATCTTTTATAATAAAGTAGATTTCACTTCGGGATTTCAAAACAAAACATTTGGAAATATGAATTCTAAAACGTAACAATGTATACAAACAAGTATGCAACTAAATATCGGTCATGTTCCCTCAGAACCGGGCAGTACGCACCCTAACCGAACCAATATATATATATATATATATATGTGTGTGTGTGTGTGTGTGTGTGTGTGCACCCCTAATGGCTACACTGACAATGCACCATCCCACCAATTGGGGAAGACACGAACGCCCTCACACTGTTAGTCAATTTCGGGTCACCCGCATCTTCAGCCACATACTTGCTAAATCATTTTATATTCCGAAGTAAGAAAAATCATTTCACAACATAATCACAAGTATAATCAAATCTATATGCATTTTTAATTACAAATCATTTCGAAATCATCGGGTATAGCCCTCGAAATCCTTTCTGTTTTATGAAATATTTTATAAAACATTCCCTGCCCAAAATCGGGGATACTATTCTTTTTACTTAAGAAATCACTTTTCAAAATCATTCATTAATTTTGAAATAAACAACATCGCTAACAACCTTATAGTCAAATCGTGAAGTGTTTCACAAGGTGTTAGCATACATATATTTCTACCCACCCAATGCTAAATGTAAAAACATATTTTGCTCATAAACTGGTAGAGCACAATCCATTCAATCGATCAACCATAACATGTCAATTTTATATGTTGCATACATATGTTAAAAAACATATTTTTAACAAACTAATAATTACTTAATAAACCAAGGGAGATTGGTTTATTTCCATTTCATATCGTTAATAATATTTTATAATGATATGTCACTATTTTTATTTATATAAAAATAGCCATTTTAATTTAATGACGCTTTAGGTCATTACATGGCCTTGGCATTGTTTTCATCAAAATTTGATTTACACATTTCTCAAGATCTAACTGTTGGATTTAAAAAAAAAATCGTTGGAAAGATCTTCCCAAAGCGGTCCTAACGGTTCCAGTTTTGGGAAAATCCGACAGTCGAATCTTTCGGTATAATCGTTTAAAGTTACGATTCCGAAATGCGAACTACCGCGCGCGATTCGTTTAATTTTAATTTATATATATATATATATATGTATATATATGTATATATATTGTCCAACGATTCCACTACATACTTAACATGCCAAATAAAAGAATGTTTTATTCTGCATAATAATGTAAATGTTTCTAATGACAAATAATAAGAGATATCTTATTTGCATACATATTCTTATATTTCTAATGACAATAAAAGAGAATTTTTATTTACATGCATGTTTATAATTCTAATAAAAAAATGAAAAGATAATTTTGTTTACATGACATGTTCTATTTTCTAATGTCAAATAAAAAGATAAATTTATTTGCATACATTCACTACCTATCGTTAATGCCAAATAAGAATGTATTTTATGTCCATGACATTTTCTACATTTATATTACAATATCACTAATGACAAATAGAAAGGATAATTTTTATTTGTCTGCAATTTATATTCTTAACTTTAACAAATAAAAAGAAATTATTTGTTTATAATTTCAATGCATAACATGACATACAAAAATGTAAATTTTAATATGTATACAAATCTAATGTATACATGACATATAAAAATATTAATTTTAATATGTATACAAAACTAATGTTTACATGACATATAAAAATGTTAATTTTAATATGTATACAAACTAATGTATACATGACATTTAAAAATGTTAATTTTAATATGTATACAAAACAAATGTATACATGACATATAAAAATGTAAAATTTAATATGTATACAAATCTAATGTATACATGACATATAAAAATGTAAATTTATTATGTATACAAATCTAATGTATACATGATATGTAAAAATGTTAATTTTAATTTGTATACAAATCTAGTGTATACATGACATGTAAAAATGTTAATTTTAATTTGTTTTGACAATCCTATTTCAACAAAAAATGATCCTTTTGTTTTGACAATTCTAAATGAACATAACTGATACTTTATTTTGATAATTCTAAATGAACATAAATAATACTTTTTATTTTGACAATTCTAAATCAACATAAATGACGTTTTATTTTTGACAAAACTAAATGAACATAAATGACATTTTTATATTTGACAATACTAAATGAACATAAATGACATTCTTATTATTGACAATACTAAATGAATATAAATGACATTTTTATATTTGACAATACTAAATGAACATAAATGACATTTTTATATTTGACACTTCTAAATCAACATAAATGACACATTTTTATATTGACAATACTAAATGAACATAAATGACATTTTTATATTGACACTTCTAAATCAACATAAATGACACATTTTGTTATAATTCAGATACAAAGAGAAGAGAGAGATATAAAACCAAGAAGGAATTAAAAGACTACATCTTTATTAATTTTGTATATCTATTACAAGAGAGATCCTTCTATTTATATATAAGATCTAGAACATAATATTCTAGAGAATATTTGGCCTAATTGAATACAATACCTAATATAAATCACACTTAATACAATACCAAATATAAGGTAATGTATTTATTTGTCCTTATCTCCGACATTAACTCAATTATTAATATCATTCCTAATTAACTCATTCTGAATATCTCAACACCCCCCCTCAAGATGGAGCATGTGGATCACAAATGCCCATCTTGGATTGCACCTTGGATTGCATTACGAACAAAATGACAGTCAGCTTCAAACTTCCTCCTCCATCAGCAACTTCAAACTTTCATATGACATTAGCAATTCTTTACTTTTACAAATGGTTTTTAAAGTGGACCACACTCAATAATGGTTTTTAAAGTGGACCACACTCAATAATGGTTTTTAAAGTGGACCACACTCAATATTAATGGTTTTTAAAGTGGACCACACTCAATATTAATGGTTTTTAAAGTGGACCACACTCAATAATGGTTTTTGAAGTGGACCAACCACTTAATAATGGTTTTTAAAGTGGACCAACCACTCAACATCATCTTCTTCTTCTTTTTTTTTTGTCCTTTTTTTTTTAAACAAACTTTCACATATACAAACTGAGACTACAAATTAAAACACAACAAAAGAAGCAGCAAAGTTGTGATCACTCCGGCAATGCAAACAAGTCCATCACTACTCATCGTCGACTATGTCAACACCACAGGCTTCATCTCCAATTCATCCAAATATCTGATCGATCAACAAGTATCACAATCTCATTCATTCACCAAACCATCTCAATCATCGTCAAACCACTACAAGAAACTTCCACATAATTCCATCCAGTTCACATCGCACCCTTCCTTCATCATCAGTCATAAATACAAACATCATTCACCTTCATCTTCACATACATCACACATCAGGCTCATGCCCTCCTTCCTCATGATTTTTTTTTTGTCATAATCTCATCCACCGATTTAATCAAATATACAAGTTCAAACTGTATACACCCATATCAAGTTTGATAAAAAAATGCCTAAATTGATTCCAATACAAACAACCATGAATCAAAGAAAACCAAACAAAGAGGTCTTTAAATTAAAGATCGGGAATTAGAGATTGCTAATCAGACAAGAGCTCCAAATTCGCTTGTTGTTGCTCCTGCAGAACTGCTCTCCTTTTCATTTCTTGGTCGTACTTCTTCAGATTCTCATTCATCTTCTTTTCGTAGCTCTTTTCCAATCGATGCATGACGTAGAAGCCAATAGGGAATTAGAGACAACGATTTTTTTTTTAATATATATATATATATATAAACATATCTCTCTCCTTCCTTTGACCTGCTCTGATACCATGTTAGAATTCAGATACAAAGAGAAGAGAGAGATTTAAAACCAAGAAGGAATTAAAAGACTACATCTTTATTAATTTTGTATATCTATTACAAGAGAGATCCTTCTATTTATATATAAGATCTAGAACATAATATTCTAGAGAATATTTGGCCTAATTGAATACAATACCTTTTATTAATTTGTATATCTATTACAAGAGAGATCCTTCTACTTATATATAAGAGAGGAATAATCTAGTACAGCATATTCTAGGGAATATTTGGCCTAAATGAATACAATACCTAATATAAATCACACTTAATACAATACCAAATATAAGGTAATGTATTTATTTGTCCTTATCTCCGACATTAACTCAATTATTAATATCATTCCTAATTAACTCATTCTGAATATCTCAACACATTTTTTATATTGACAATACTAAATGAACATAAATGACATTTTTATTTTTGAAACTACTAAATGAACATAAGTGACATTTTTATTTTTGACAAAGCTAAATGAACGTAAATGAAATTTTTATATTGACAATTCTAAATCAACATAAATGACACAATAATAAATCAAATTAACAGATCATCATAACAGTATCAAACAACCCCAAACTAAATCGTGTATAGCAACAACTGAATTGAACAGCGTATTTGCAGAAATTTCTACACGCGATATAATAAATTTTTAATAAAAAATCTCGTAGTGATATTTAATTCTGTATAATTCAGATCTGAATTTTTGTCCAAAATCTGATCTGCTCCAAATTCGTTCTAATTAGTCCAGAAAAGTAGATCTCGGACTCACGATCGCAGCAGTTCTGAAATTGTTCAATTCTGAATTCGTATGCATCAGTTATGAATTTATTTGCATTGTTAATATTTTAAAATAAATTAATTAAATAATAAAAAAAGGAAAATACCCTCTTCTTCCCCAAATAAGATTGATCGTGGTATGTGGGTGCGGCGGCGGTGCAAATCCGCTGACTTTGGGGAGCAGAAACGCGACGGAGACACCACTATATTCGATCAACTCCGTATGAGATTGAAGCTTATGCAATTCTCTTCAATAAAGTCAAAAGGAGGATGGAGTTTTATAGTACGGATTGAAGGAAATTAGTGGAGGAAGAAAGGAGCAATATCTACCATGAAAATATAAGGGTGGCGGTGGTTGTATGATAGATTAGAGTTTTGTTTGTTTGTGTATTTATAATAAAACAATATTTAATTTCTAATTTTGCAAATAAACCCATTAATGTGTCTTTTCACATATAGTAGTTTACAAAGTAATTTAATCAGCTGACTAGGCATGATGGGACCACACTTATTATTCATTCAAATTACAAAAGTAAAGAGAAAGGGAATAAAAGGAAAAATGAATGTTTGATTTATATTCTCTGATTGTTAAGTTGTGCAACTTTTTAGATTTCAAAACACATAATTAAATATCATATTTCATCAAAATTGTGATTTCTTATGTTACTACATTTCTTTTATAACAAGAATCTTTTTAATGAATCATATTTCATAAAAAAAATGTACTTTTCATGTAAACACATTTCTGTTAAACTATGAACCTTTTTAATCATTCTATCTTACATGAAAAATGTAATCTTTTTAATCTTTCTTTTATTACATTAAAAATGTAATCTTTTAATCGTTCTTCTATTATATTAAAAGTGTAATCTTTTTATTGTTCTTTTTTTTTATTCTGATGCATTTTCTATTTAAAATTTCTTAAAATAAATTTTTAAATTGGTTCTGAGTTTCCGGGTTGTTACAAGTCCTTGCTGTGTATTACTAGCCTACACTTTCTTTTTCAAGCAACAATCCAAGGCTTTACAATGCTTATGCATTCTATGGGAATTTTCTACTATTCTAAGATAGTCCTTGCTATTTACTTCATAGCCTCAAACATTTTCTCGTTCTTTCTAGGCACTAATTCTTACCTACTCCATTCTTTTCAAAACATGGTTTGGCCTCTCTTTCTTTCTTTCTTTGTTTTTTTTTATTACATTTTCCTTCCAAAAATTAGAAGTGTTAAAACTTTATTCTCTTCTCCAAAACTTGCTTTTGCCAAACCATAAAAACATGTCACAAAATAAAAATGCAAAACATTTTTTTTTCAAATCGGAAAACTGGAGTAGACAAGGACAACTATAGGGTTGCATTGTTTATACCTACAATGTTAATTTTGACTGATTTCTACAAGGTGTAAAAATCTACTCTATTCTTACTCTTTACAACTTATTTTGTCCACCCAACAAAATTTCTTTTTAAAACAATAATCATTATTTTACAAAGTATACCCCACTTTACTTTAAAACCCAATATGCATTTTTCAAATATGTACAAATATGTTTCTTACATATCTCTTTCAAACATCAAAAATGCTTTTAAGATTAAAACTTGAAAACAGCACAAATTCTTTCTCCATATTTTTTATAATTTCAAGTTCTTAAAAGTTAATCATTGGGTTAGACTCAAAGTGGGTCTCCAACTCAACTAGGCTTTCTTAGACACCCCGACAAATTCAATTCTCTCAACTATATATATTCCTAATCCATTTTCCTCTTTCTATTTAGTGGGTTCCTCTATGGATCTAGGTTTATATATATATATATAATATTTATATTTTGAAAATACAAATACGTTCACTCATTATCTATATAGGATCCTAAACCGAAGCTCTAATACCAAGTGTAACAACCCGAATTCCGATGGACTGATGTTTTTTTAAAAAACCCAATCCATCGAAACCCGAGTTGGTTTGCTCTGGTATCCTGAAAAGACAGAGACATAAAACATGTCAGAGTTCGGAAAAAATCTCACAGCAGAAAGAATAAAATATAATGTAATTAAAACATAGCTTTACCTTAATAACAATACTGCTAAACAGTATCCAAAGTTATACAGTCTCTGTCATGAACCAAACCTGTGAATGTTATGAGGAGGGGGATCAGAACACAAGTTCTGGTGACTGGACTTAAATTACACTTCTGGATAATCCTACATATACCGTTCAATCACATTTCTTATTTATTAGGTTATCTGTGTTATTAGCGCTCAAGGCTTACACACACACGTCGCACCCATCTACTCCCTAGTAGATTAACCTAACATAATGTATATGTAGCTGCCCCCAAACTGAGGTACACCCCATGGTACCCCACTCGCACGGTCTCCTCCGTAACACCACATTTATGTGTGTAGTCCCTCATCCTATGCCATAGTAACGTACATATCTCTTTACATATATAACAACGCTACATCCGCATAGAACCACTATCGTTGTACTATGTAAGCGTACCGACTGTTATCCTCGAACTTTTCATCGAGTTACATTCCTTCATCGAGTAATGCCCCAGAGTCTACGATACACCACCCAGAGCAGACATGCATGTATCTAGACTTTCCCACGTACGTATCGTCAAGCCTAACCCGCACACCTATCGTGTGCATGCCCGAGTTCTGTGGCAGGGCTACACAAGAAACACGGAACTCTGTCGGGAGCTTTCCTCATATCTGTGCAGGCCCGCCTTTAAGAGCCTCTCACACAAATATCCCTAGGGTATGTTTTCTATGGTGGCTATGGCCCCACCTCTGCTCCTCCCACAACTAGTAAAGACTACAAGAGCTAAGTGACAAGCCCCTAAGCAAACAATCTAAACATCCATGTGGCGTCTCCCCACAACCACCGTCCCATGATAGTGAATGGTTAATGGTATCTTGGGTCTAGCTCTTGTCTTTCCGCATCCTACTGGCTGTAATGATAAGCACTCGACTACCTACTATCCTTGTTGGTCCTGACCCTCCGCCTCCATTGAGGCAGCCGCCGAATCACCTTTTCCGTTACCGCGTATAGCATTCTGACTGCTAAGTTATTCTTGTAGTCAAGGTCCACCCACCTAGTAATTAGGCGCAGACCCAACCTCTGCGGGCATAACCTTAAACATCTGCCACTGCATAGAGGACTACTAGGAGCACCTTTAACGTCTCAGGAAGCCGCGTGCTTCCCCTTCCAGTCCGTCGGAGCCGCCAGAATAATCAGATGAACGTGCGTTCCTCTCGTGCCTTGTGATACCGTGATGATCTACCTCATTGAGCTATTCATCCCATAACGTACGGACTGCTCCAAGTACCTAAGTTTAATATGTCATTAGACCTTACGTCGAATCATTAATTACGCGCTTGCACCACCTCTTCAGTCTTCTCATTTAACTTGGTTATTCTCATTCACATTGACTTCCTTTTCAAGTTTACCAAGTTACCCTTGCTAATTAATTCCATTTATAACTTAACCCATTTAAGTTTATTAATAATCATATAACAAGTTATTCTCATAATCTATTCGTTATTCCATCTTATTGTTAACATAACATGTTCTACTTAATTTATAATTAAGTACATCTTACCTTATTACATAAGTTATTTCATTTTCCCCTATCGTTCCTTATAACTTATCTTATTCCATAAGTTATAATTTCCACTTGTCCCTAGGACAAACCTACCTATTATTTTTCTTATTCAAGTTCATTCATGATAAGTTATTATCATCATTCCCCATTTTGGCATTAATTAAGATTAACTTAACCTTTCCCATTTCTTTAGCAAATTTACTTAACCCCTACTCAATTCAACTGTTTATAACACCACTACAGACTTAATTATGTTAAGTATTCTAATTTAACAAATTATCCATGCTACCCATGTTACCCACTTAACCCCTTTTATTATATCCATGTCAACCTTATATGTTTCGTCTTGGTTAAGTGTTCATTATTATTTATTATGTCCGTAAATGCGCAAGACCTCTCACATTAGATTGCCGTTTGCGGTTGCTGGATATGCCGGGCGGTTCCGGGCAGACTTCTACCGCATTCGAATCTAACCTCGTGTCTTGACACCATTACGGGTTCAATTTCCACCTAAGACCTCTCACATTAGATTACCGTTTGCGGTTGCTGGATATGTCGGGCGGTTCCGGACAGACTTCTACCACAAACCAAATCTAACCTCGTGTCTTAGGCGTTCATTATCTTTTTCTTAATTCATGCCCAATTTCAAATCTTGGATTATAATATATTCCAATTACCCATAATTTCTAATTCAAATATTATGCTTACAATTCTAATCCAAGTTATGCCTATATTTCCATGTATACAATTTATACCAAATTATGCCCAAACCAACTTCATAATTATCATCAATCTTATGCCAATTACTTTTATTTACATATTTCCCAAACCTTTCAAGTTGCTCATATTTATTGCAATTATGCCCCAAATTCCAATCATTAATTTTTCCCTAAATTACAGTCTGATATTCTCAATTAAGCGATATTCCCATATTCCCTTTTTCAATTTCATACCCAAAATTTTCCAATTATCTCAATTTCATTCGTGCGCATATTTTGGCGAGATTCGCCTAGACTTGAAGGTAGCCTAGTCTTAAAATAAAAAGGGGAATAGAGGGAGAAGATCAGAATGGACATAAAATTAAGACTGAAATTAAAGCGTGTTATCAAATTAATCTTTGCATAAATGGGGAACGTCTAACGATAGGTATACTATTATTCAAAATTATAATTTAAAACCACTCACCTTAATTTGCTTTCCCAATTCTGAATTTAGAACCTCACTTGTAGCGTAAATCTAGGCGTTGTTGTTGTAGATCCGATCTTTGCACAATCCTACTTTGATTTGTTGATCTTTGATTTTGACTAATTTTTATTTTTAGAATAGGTTGTGGAGGAGAACAGAAAAGAATTGCTTGAGGAAGAAAAGAGAAGAGTTTTGACGTCTCTTCTGAAATTATGAGAGTGGAAGAAAGCCTAGCCATCTATTTATAGGTGGGTTAGAAGAACATGGCCCTAAGGATTAAATAAAAACTCATCTAAACCGTCCACCTCACCCTAGAAAAGAACATTCCAGAACCCAGCCAACACAGTCAGGGTGCGTTGCACCCATAGACCTTGCGCAGGGGCATATGCTATTATATATATATATATATATATTTGAAAATATGTTATGCTATTATATATATATATATTCTCTTTTCGATTTGAAATTTTATTCATCGCACATAAATAAAATTCCAAGAAAATCTTTTCTTTCTTTGTTTGGTTGCTCCTTTGTTTGCGTGCAATGCTTGTTCTAACTTATATTTATTTATATTCCACCTTTGTGCGTAAACTAAATAATTGTATGTGAACAATTATTTGTCTTATTCTTCCTCTAATCAATTAGACGATTTAATTCTCTTTTTAACCACTGAATGCTCTTAAAAGAAACCGCATTAACCCTTTTCACACTTAGTGCTCTTTTAATTAAAAAGAAACTGCCTTATTTCTTTCTAATTAATGCATTACTATACTATTTTTAATATATAGTAACCTCTTTCCTTCATGCATTTAATTCTTTTGACATTTACTTACTTTAATTGCTCATTCTTTCCCTTTTGTACACTTATGGCGTTTCTTTTGTGCCATTAGATTTATTGCTTATCTTTCTCTCTCTCTCTCTCTCTCTATATATATATATGTATATATATATATATGTATATATATATATGTATATATATATACACATATATATATATATATATGCGGGCTACCTCCTTCTTTTAATTAATTCATCGCTGAAATTATTTAATTGCTTTCTTTCTATTTTAATTGCACGCCCACATTTCAATAAATTTACTATTTCTTCTTTTTATTTTAATTTATGTTCATGCACATGTATGATTGCATGCATAAATAATACAAACTTCCATTTATTAATTTTACTCTTAATTATGCTTATATTCATATGCGCATAATTAATTGCATGCGTTAAATTCTTAACCGTCATGTATATGTATATGTGTGTGTGTGTGTGTATATATACACACACATACACACATCTTTCTTATTTTCACGTAATTAAATTTATTTATTAATTGCTCATTAACTTCTTCTTTTTACACATCATCTTTTAATTAAACTGCGTTCGCACTAAGCCACTTTTAGTCATTCCCCTTAAACAAAAGAATATGGCGCTGGTGGAGATCGAACTCCGTACCTCTTGTATGCAATTTACATAATCTAACCAATTAGGCTACTTAGTCTTTTGTTAAAAAGGCTTAGGACAAAGGTAACCATTATTCTTTTCTCATTCCTCTTTTTCATGTTTTGTTGCAATATATAATTTAAAGATATCTTTTTCATCTTAAATCAGATTTCTGCAACCCATAGGTCTTAATTGACTAGAAAATCACCACGAACACAATGGCGCTAATTTCGTGACCAAATTCTAGAAGCTCTTCAAATTTTCCTTTTTCTTTTCAAATTTTCACATGCATTTCATCTATTGCATGTAATTTATTTTATTAACCTTTTTCTTCATTTCACTGCATGAACATATTACATGCAATTTAATTGTCATTATTTAATTTTTCTCTTATATATATCTATGCATATAATATATATACATATTTCCACATTTTTAATTTCATTAAAAATGCGGGGTGTTACACTATACGGTCATTCAGTTCAAATAAACAATCATGGTTTGTACAATCAATGGTATCGGGTGCTGCTAAGCACCGTCTGCACCTAGTATATATTTTATTGGAAAATAAAATTAGAGTGAGAAGTTATCACATTGGTTTCCACTACTCCATTCTTTTATTTCTGAATTTCAGTACTATTTGGATTTGTTCGCATTGAAATTTGCCTGAAGTTCCAACTAGCTCCAAATTTGACACGGTTTATCTCATTGTGAAGCTCTCGCCTCCACGATCGCAATGGATCCAGTTTCGCGCGATTTGGACCTCGTAAGAAGAAGTTACAGACATTTATTCATTAATTACATAATTATTATAATTAATTAACTAATTAAATAATTTAATCACGTTCAAAAAAACGTTACCATCGTCTTCCTTTCTAAACTTCTGGAACCTGTCGTTTTAAAACCCTCGCCTCGTTTAGCTGTCGTTCGTCGCCTCTATAGACCATCGGAGCAGGATCGCCACCCACCTCCGCCACCGCCATCGCGTCACGCCCCCACGCCCAGACAGCCGGTCAGATCGAACCCCTCCTCCGCCTCGAAATCACGCACGAGTACCACCACTTCCAGCTCAAAATTTGAGCCAATCTCAACGCTAAACGAAATCATTCCCATTGAATAAGTAGAGCTCGATTTGCTCTCCAGTTTCTATTTTGTATTTTCGAATTTCATTGTGAAACAAGAGAGATCGGAGGGGATTTGAAATCGAGCAAAATCGCCCATTGTTTTTGGATGAAGACGGCGGTCGGTTTCATGATTAGGGTTTTCTAATTTTAATTTATATATTATTTAATAATATTTTAAATTCACAAATTTACTTGTTTGATGGCACGAACTCCAAATCAAACCCAATGACTATCGCCCCTAGCTAAATGCCCCCATTCCAGACGCAACGGGATATGTTTCATAAGCCAATTCGACTATTTTAATCAGTTTTTCTTTAAATTAAAATATAAATCAATGTATATTGAATTCAAACGTACATTTTAATTTATCGGGGCCATATACTGACTTCAAAAATTCCAAAAAATAACTCTAGCTATGTTTTGACGATACGGTCCTAACAAAACTAATTTCGTCGAATTTGGAGACCGTTTGAAAAATGGTCATTTTCTGGTCGATCCAGATTGACTAAAATTGATAAAACATGTTTTAATTTGCCACACTCACATATTAATTCCAAAAATTATGAAAATTGGAATATAGCAATAATTTGACATTTCGGATCCAACAAAAGTGGTTTCGTCGAAAACGGAGATCGTTTGCAAAGCAGTTATTTTTAAGGGCTTTATATATATTAATTCCATAATGACTATTCAGAATTTTCAACTGAACATAACTTTTTATTCCCGTTATGAAATCTGGATTTTTCACATTCATTGGAAAGATATTTTCAAACAGATTCAAATATTTCTAGTTTTACTGAAATCCGATTTATTTTGAATCATATACATTCATTTGAAATTTGAAATCGAATTTTCAAACTACCGCGCCATTTCGGGCTCGTTATATAATTAAAATAAATTTATTCATTCTATGTAACGGCCCAGATTTTTTGACCATTTAGTTTAATATTTAAAAATGTTTTTTTATTATTTTGGAATTCTAAACGGTTTAATTTCAATAATTTTGAATATTTTATTTTATTCCGAAATGGTAGAAATTTAGTGGATCTGCAATATAATGTGAACTGGCAGTATAAAAAGATAAATTTTTAATTTAAAATAGTACGTAAACACAAAGGATGTAGTAGCTAACGAACTCGGATTTCGATGAAATCAGTTTCATTAAATCCGAAATGATGAAATTATGTAACCAACCAAGTTACGTCAAAAATGGCATCCGTATGTGGAAAAGAAAAAATAAAAAGTCAAAATTTGAACTAAATTTTGACGGTAATTGGAATTTGCTAATGCTAACAGCAAAACTGGAACCTGAGACCTATCCAGGAAAATTCTAAACATAGGATATTAACTATATATGAAATCTGGGAAAATCCTATAACGGATATAGAAAGTTATTAAGAAAACAAAATTTAAATAAATTATTTGAAAATCTAAACGAACTCCGATTTTTGATTTGAATACATAGGATTGAAGTATGCTAAAAACCGGACCAGATGGTGGAAGAATTTCTGAAAACTGTTATCGTTTGATACTCCAACATGAGATCGGAAGGTGTTGAAACTAACACAAAACACTATTTTGAATTTGAATTTAAATTATTTGAAAGTTCAAACAAATTCAAAATTTATATATTTTTATATAGTATTGAAGAGCAAGAAAAATTGAACAACATGGTTGAAAAAGATTTCGGATAAGATATCAATAAGTAAGTCAAATTAACGTCCGAATAGGGTTGAGAAAACACACTTTACTATTCATAAATTATTAATTTATTTATAATTTAATTAATTTAAGGATTAATCCTATCCATCCATTTTCGACCGTTGGATTCGCGCCACCTCAGCAATCCATGTGACTCCTTCGGCTATAAATAGCCCCCCCCCCCTTCATTTTAAACTCACTCCTCCTCCTCTTCTTTCAAGCTTTGGCAATGGCAGAAATAATAATAAAATATTAGGAAATAGGGAAAAGGGAAGGAAGGGAGAAAGGAGGGCAAGACGGGGAGCTAGGGACTCTTAGGCAGATGCTTGGGCTTCACGGGGTAAGTTTTTAAATAATATTTATTTATTTATTTGTGTAATATACAAATATTATAACTAAAATAGAATTTGTAAAAATAAATATCAGAACATTCTAATGGTGACAGAGAGGATAGTGTCTAAGGCTTGAGTTTGAAAAATATAGTTTCCTGCTCTCCCTGGCTATCCCTAACTGATCCGATGGATGGGATGATTAATTTAAATTTAAATTTAAAATTTAATTTGAATTTAATTTGAATTTAAAACAGACCAGGGGCATTTTCGTAATTTTTAACCATAAACTTTAAAAGCTTATAACTTTTTCAAAACAAGTCGGATTTCCACGAAACAAGGACCGTTGGATTCTTATCGAAAAATACTTTAAAATGAGTGGAAGCAGATTTTTGATCCGGGTTAAAAATTTAAGTTATAATTAAATGAATATTTTTAAGTATTTTATTTGAAAATTAAATTTAATTAATATTAAAATGGTTTTTCAATTTTAAAAAAAATTGGATATGGCTAGAGATGGGAAAGTAGGATTTTTTAGAAGGGCAGGGAAGGTAATTTGGCTAATAACGCAATTAGAAATTAATTAAGATAAAAATAATTTAATTAATTTAATTAAATATATATTCATTTAAATTAGGTAAATATTGTAAATAGCATAACTTTTGCATACATTAACGAAATTTAACGAAACAGGATCCGTTGGGATCGTATGGACGAGCACTACGCAAGGGAACTGACTGCAAGTGGATTGGAGCTCGTTTGGATTTATGGTGAAATTTAACGTCTGAACCAAATCAATGACCGATTATCGTTATTCAACGATAAACCGTCCAAGGTGAGTAAATCTCACTAACTCTTAACACTTTATATTTTTATAAAGTATTTTTAGAACTGATAATTATTGGTTGAATTGTTGAGTGTTGATTGTTTGGTTAAACTGCTAGTCAGCTGGTTGAAAATACCGATATAGTTATATATATCGTTAACCGATGTTGATTCTATTTATCAGAATACCTCATATTGAAATCAAATTGATGTGAATTATATTGTGTAACATCTGTGGATGCAGGGAAACAGGTCGGAGGGATCCAACTGGATTCCTCAACATTTATTTATCGTTTTTCATATATTCTGTTATATGATGTGTTATATCATCTGTCGTTGAACCCGTGTGTTTGGATGATGATCAAACCTTTTGATTTGGTATTTTTATACCATAAATGATAATGGGAAGTGAAAAGGAATTTTCAAAGTATATTTTGAAAATAAATTATTTATATAAAATCAATAGATTTTATATATAGAAGGAAAAGAGTTTCATAGAGGAAAATAATTATAGAATCAAAGAAATTGAGTAAAGGAAAATATTTGTGAAATCAAATATAAAGGAGAAGATTTGAAAAGAAAAACAAACATAGAGGAAATACATTTGTAAAACAAATGTAAAGGAAAATATTTGCAAATCAAATAGAATAGGGAAAAAGTAGCTATTTGTGAAACCTTTACAAATAGAAATCAAAAGGGAATCATTTGTAAAATGATTACAAATGGAATTGAAAAGCGAATATTCATTTAGGGAATAAAGGAAAGTTAAAAGAGATATTTATGTAGAGAATAAGTGGAAAAGCTAAAAGTAATAATTATTTGTTAAATAAATAGAAGTAAAAAGGGAATAGTTATTTGTTAAGTAAACAAATAGAAAAAAGAGTTATTCAAAAGAGTTATTCAAAAAGTGTTATTCAAAAGAGTTATTCAAAAGAGTTATTCAAAAGGAGTTATTCAAATGGAATTATTCAAAAGAGTAAATTCAAAGGGGTTAATTCAAAAGAGTTAATCAACCAAAGTTAAACTGTCAGAGTTAAACAGTTAGAGTTAAACCATTGGAGTTAATCAGAAAAGTTAGTCAGTTAGAGTTAAACCGTTAAAGTTAAACAGTTAGAGTTAAACCATTAGAGTTAAACTGTTAAAGTAAACTATTAGATTCTAACAGTTGGAGTTAATCTATTAGAATTAAACCGTTGGAGTTAAGCTGTTAGAGTCAAACAGTTAGAGTTAGTTAGTTAGAATTAACTAGTAGAGTAAATCAGTTAGACTTAAGCGGTTTGAATCAAATCGGACTAGAGTTATTCGAATATAGTAACCGAATAAGGGTTAAATTGAATATTAGTTATTCAATTAGAGTTGATCGAACTTAGTTATTCGAGATAGAGTTAAACAGAAGTAGTTATTCAGTATTAATTGCCATTTAGCACGACTGCTAGCGAAATTCGCAGGGCTGCAGATAGCCTAAGGTAGTCGGATGTTTCCTGAGGGAATCAGGCGTAACCATTGTGATCACTGCGATTTAGAGTCAAGCGAATGAAGTTAAATCAAATATTAGCTATTCAAAATGAAGTTAAAAACAGACATAGTTAGTCGAATATAAGTTAATCGAATATTAGTTATTCGATAATAGTTAGTCAAATTAAGTTAAATAAGTTGAGTTAAATAAGTCGAGTTAATTAAGTTAAGTTAGTCAAGTTGAGCTGATCAAGTAAGTTGGTCGAGTTGAGTTAATCAAGATGAGTTAATCAAACCGAGTTATCCAAATAAGAGTTAATCCAGTAAAAGTTAATAGAATAAGGGTTATAGATTATAGTTAACTGAATAGGAGTTGATAAATTAGTTGTTCGTGTATTTATTTGAGCTAGAAAGAAAAAGTCATATTAAAGTTATTATATTTCGGACGCAGGGGATTATAACACCATTATTATAATCAAATGACTTCCGTAAAGGAAGTGGATTCGTAAATAGAATCCGAGAGTTACGTAAGTAAGTGGTTGAAAGTGTAAAAAGGTGAACTTTGTTTGTTTCGAAGTTAGAAATGTTGTTCAGTTAAGGTCTGAGAGGTAATTATACCCCAACTTGATTGACTTCAGTTTTAACCAAGAAGTGGATAAGTTCGATAGTGAAAAGTGGTTAAGTGAATTTAGTTAATGGGCATAATGGTCTGTGTTGACATAGCGATGTTTATTCAAACATCTATTTAAACCCAATGAGGGAATTTTGGAAATGTTTTCCAAATAAGATCAGGATATTTTCTAATATAGAAAACAAGAAGTGGAAATGTTTTCCATTGTTAATAACGTATATTTTATAAATATAGTAAATAAGAAATATAGGGAAACAGGAATAAGGAAAAGAATAAATTTATGATAATTTAATTTAAGAATTAATGATGATTGATGATTGATCGATAGAATTTCCATCTGGAAATAATATCGTTGTTTGCACACAGACATGTTTTCATTTGATAGTTAAATCACCGACTATCAAAGTTTTTGACCATTTTACGTTGTTAATATGGAGAGACCGGTTGGATTATTATCCACAGAACCACTCCGTATTGGCATAAGCGTTGCGAATCAAGTATGCTGAATATATTGAAGACAGAGTAAAGTGCAAGGGCTATCCTGTTTACAGAATAGTGCCTTCGGTTTGTCCAGTCCGAGGAAAAACGTGTATGGAAGAATGCCTGACAGAGTATATTCAATAGATCGCGTAAGTTGATCTCTTCAAACATACTTACGTTTGGTGGCGGAGGAATTCGTTTCTCTTAGCTTTATACCCGTGGTGTTTTTGGGGAAATCAATTTGTGATTTGGCGAGTATGACGATGTGGCATTCAAAGTGAATGATCTGTCAGAGATAAGCGTGGCCTCTAGCCTCATCAACCGGGAAATGACAAAAATCGGGCAGGCAGCATGGCTATGTGGGTCGCATCCATTAGGATGTATAATCACCTATCTAGAGAAATTCCAATTGCTTCTTAAATCTATCGATGCTGCCCCATTCGGGAGACGGTTGCTGATCCCAACCGTTGGTGATATATATTCGATACACTCAAGCGAAATGAGTGGTCGGTCATGTGAGGGCCGGGTTGCAAGAGGTTCTTGTTGAACCCAGTGTATTCGCCTCTAGAGATACACTATCGGCAGGTGGTCCCATACCTTGTCAAAGTCGGAATCCAATCTCCAATAAGTGCCCGCGAGTTTGATTTGTATACTATATATGTAGAGCGTGAGATGCAAGCGTTCTACTAGATTTTAATTACTTGTGATTAGACATTATTATAATATCAGATAATATATGATTTCCAAAGTGTTTTGGGTTATCGTAAGGTAAAAGCCATATGTATTTATGTGTGGATTGGTCTTACGATTATCTTTTCGTTTGAAAAGGATTTTGAAAAGTTAAACCAAATGATTTGAGTTTACTCACACCAGTCCCATGACTGACCCAGAGTTTTATTTTGTTTTGTTTTCCCTAAACTCTTGGGTGCCCAAATTTGTACGGGCAGTCAAGTAGTCAGGATTTTACAGATAGACTTGGAGAGCTTGGAGCAGGAGGCTTCAGGACTTATATAGCTATTGTTTATTTCCGCTGTGATGCAAGGGTTGTACTCTGATAATGGTATTGTATGCATATACTGCTTTTAATTTCAAGTTATGTGATATATTATATTTTATTCGTTCCGCTGTGAGATTCGTGTGACTCTGATGTTGTGTTCTTCTTTTTCTTCTTCTATTCTAATTTTCTATCTTATCTATCCTCACCTTCTAAATTCTTTCATTAACTATTCGGTAATTGTCGACCCTTGATGTTCGATATGTGTTGTATATCGGATAATCAAGGTCGTCTTTTCCCGGGTCGTTACAGTTGGTATCAGAGCTGGTTGCTTAATTGGTACGGATGATAGGGGGTTCTCGCTTCGCGTTTGGTGGCGAACGGGAGACTCTTACCCCTACATCTCCCGACAATGTGGGTTGGTCGAGTCGCGAGGCTGGCCGTAAAAGCAGTTCTGAGGTATCTCTGTAAGCCACGGTGGGAGGTTAGCCCACTGCCGTTAGGTCGTTACAGTTGGTATCAGAGCTGAAGGTTAGGTGATTTACCTTGGCTCTGTAGCGTGACTCAGTAGAGATGGGGTTAGTAATGCCCTAGACTGAGTTTGAGTGTATATATAAGAGTGAACGTATTTGTTATTTTATATAAAATGGTTTTATACCGTGGAGATTTATTGGTTGAGTCGTTTATGAGTTCTAGTCGATCAGTTTGATCCACTGTATCGATAGGAGTTTATAAACACTTGAATACGATGGGTCGACACGATATGTTTTGAAAAAAGGGTAAATGAAATAATTTTACCCAATTATATTTTGATATAAGCAAAGTATAGATATTTGAAATTATTATAGTATATTGAATGTGTTGGTTGTGATTATAATTGAATAAGATTATAAAATGTGAAATGGTTACGTAAATAACAAATCAAAATTCATATAAGTGAAATATATGAAATCAGATGAATTAAATCTGAATTTAAGTTCAGAATTGGAATTAAAATTGCTAAAATTTGAATAAGCGTTGTAAATGGAATTAAATTGAATATATGTGAATTTTAAAATCCTGGGAGATTTTAAATTTGTTACAAGCATTGAAAAGGGATATTTTGAAATGAATTTCAAAATGAAAATGTTTAAAAATGGGTTTTGAAAGTGCTATAGTATTGAACTCACTTCGATAGCTGGAAAATAAATTCCGATGTTGATCCGGACATCATCGGTGCTCATTTTCGAGTTTGTAAGTGACGGATTACTACCAAAGATTTTGTTTTTGAATTGTTTTGAGAAACCAAGTTGTTTTGATATTCCAAAGGGATATTTGATTTTTGGAAAAGGCAAAGCTATTTGAAACTCGCAGGTACAGATTACTGAAATAAACACAAATTAAATAGAAATTTGTGAAAGCAAATTTGAAATTGAATTGAAGGTAGTTCAGTGGAAATTGAGTTGAATTGAAATAGAATGGTATCAAGTAGAATTGGACTAGATTAGAGATAATCTGGGATAGAAATGGATGGCCGAGCAAGAAATTTCAATTGAGATTGGAATTGCAGTTTGATTGAAATTTGGCTTGGTTATAAGTGGATGGTCGTGTTGAAGATAAAAGTGATTGGGAGTTTGATTGGGATGATAGTGGTATATGCTAAATTGATAGCAGAATTGATTGTCGACAAAAAGGTACACGTATATATTCATATGAGTTTGATGAGATTTATGAACCTGTTGGGCAAGCCACTTGGTTATTTGATTTTCTTTTGGGTTGAAGAAGGCCTAGGGAGGCGAGTTGGAGTTTGAGCTATTGACCAGTACAAAGGAGGTGCTAGCGAATTTTTTTAGAAATTTCGAGTGTTAGAAAATTTTCAGAATTTTTTAAAATTTTCGTTTATAGAAATAAATTAATAAATTAATTAGAATAGATTGGTTTAGTGAAATCAGAGTAACCAAATAATTTTAACCTAGTTATAAAGTTCATTTTTCTACCTTAGCAATTTCGAGGACGAAATTATCTTAAGGGGGGAAGAATGTAACGGCCCAGATTTTTTGACCATTTAGTTTAATATTTAAAAATGTTTTTTTTATTATTTTGGAATTCTAAATGGTTTAATTTCAATAATTTTGAGTATTTTATTTTATTCCGAAATGGTAGAAATTTAGTGGATCTGCAATATAATGTGAACTGGCAGTATAAAAAGATAAATTTTTAATTTAAAATAGTACGTTTACAAAGGATGTAGTAGCTAACGAACTCGGATTTCGATGAAATCAGTTTCATTAAATCCTAAATGATGAAATTATGTAACCAACCAAGTTACGTCAAAAATGGCATCCGTATGTGGAAAAGAAAAAATAAAAAGTCAAAATTTGAACTAAATTTTGACGGTAATTGGAATTTGCTAATGCTAACGGCAAAACTGGAACCTGAGACCTATCCAGGAAAATTCTAAACATAGGATATTAACTATATATGAAATCTGGGAAAATCCTATAACGGATATAGAAAGTTATTAAGGAAACAAAATTTAAATAAATTATTTGAAAATCTAAACGAACTCCGATTTTTGATTTGAATACATAGGATTGAAGTATGCTAAAAACCGGACTAGATGGTGGAAGAATTTCTGAAAACCGTTATCGTTTGATACTCCAACATGAGATCGGAAGGTGTTGAAACTAACACAAAACACTATTTTGAATTTGAATTTAAATTATTTGAAAGTTCAAACAAATTCAAAATTTATATATTTTTATATAGTATTGAAGAGCAAGAAAAATTGAACAACATGGTTGAAAAAGATTTTGGATAAGATATCAATAAGTAAGTCAAATTAACGTCCGAATAGGGTTGAGAAAACACACTTTACTATTCATAAATTATTAAATTTATTTATAATTTAATTAATTTAAGGATTAATCCTATCCATCCATTTTCGACCGTTGGATTCGCGCCACCTCAGCAATCCATGTGACTCCTTCGGCTATAAATACCCCCCCCCCCTTCATTTTAAACTCACTCCTCCTCCTCTTCTTTCAAGCTTTGGCAATGGCAGAAATAATAATAAAATATTAGGAAATAGGGAAAAGGGAAGGAAGGGAGAAAGGAGGGCATGACGGGGAGCTAGGGACTCTTAGGCAGATGCTTGGGCTTCACGGGGTAAGTTTTTAAATAATATTTATTTATTTATTTGTGTAATATACATATATTATAACTAAAATAGAATTTGTAAAAATAAATATCAGAACATTCTAATGGTGACAGAGAGGATAGTGTCTAAGGCTTGAGTTTGGAAAATATAGTTTCCTGCTCTCCCTGGCTATCCCTAACTGATCCGATGGATGGGATGATTAATTTAAATTTAAATTTAAAATTTAATTTGAATTTAATTTGAATTTAAAACAGACCAGGGGTATTTTCGTAATTTTTAACCATAAACTTTAAAAGCTTATAACTTTTTCAAAACAAGTCGGATTTCCACGAAACAAGGACCGTTGGATTCTTATCGAAAAATACTTTAAAATGAGTGGAAGCAGATTTTTGATCCGGGTTAAAAATTTTAAGTTATAATTAAATGAATATTTTTAAGTATTTTATTTGAAAATTAAATTTAATTAATATTAAAATGGTTTTTCAATTTTAAAAAAAAATGGATATGGCTAGAGATGGGAAAGTAGGATTTTTTAGAAGGGCAGGGAAGGTAATTTGGCTAATAACGCAATTAGAAATTAATTAAGATAAAAATAATTTAATTAATTTAATTAAATATATATTCATTTAAATTAGGTAAATATTGTAAATAGCATAACTTTTGCATACATTAACGAAATTTAACGAAACAGAATCCGTTGGGATCGTATGGACGAGCACTACGCAAGGGAACTGACCGCAAGTGGATTGGAGCTCGTTTGGATTTATGGTGAAATTTAACTTCTGAACCAAATCAATGACCAATTATCGTTATTCAACGATAAACCGTCCAAGGTGAGTAAATCTCACTAACTCTTAACACTTTATATTTTTATAAAGTATTTTTAGAACTGATAATTATTGGTTGAATTGTTGAGTGTTGATTGTTTGGTTAAACTGCTAGTCAGCTGGTTGAAAATACCGATATAGTTATATATATCGTTAACCGATGTTGATTCTATTTATCAGAATACCTCATATTGAAATCAAATTGATGTGAATTATATTGTGTAACATCTGTGGATGCAGGGAAACAGGTCGGAGGGATCCAACTGGATTCCTCAACATTTATTTATCGTTTTTCATATATTCTGTTATATGATGTGTTATATCATCTGTCGTTGAACCCGTGTGTTTGGATGATGATCAAACCTTTTGATTTCGTATTTTTATACCATAAATGATAACGGGAAGTGAAAAGGAATTTTCAAAGTATATTTTGAAAATAAATTATTTATATAAAATCAATAGATTTTATATATAGAAGGAAAAGAGTTTCATAGAGGAAAATAATTATAGAATCAAAGAAATTGAGTAAAGGAAAATATTTGTGAAATCAAATATAAAGGAGAAGATTTGAAAAGAAAAACAAACATAGAGGAAATACATTTGTAAAACAAATGTAAAGGAAAATATTTGCAAATCAAATAGAATAGGGAAAAAGTAGCTATTTGTGAAACCTTTACAAATAGAAATCAAAAGGGAATCATTTGTAAAATGATTACAAATGGAATTGAAAAGCGAATATTCATTTAGGGAATAAAGGAAAGTTAAAAGAGATATTTATGTAGAGAATAAGTGGAAAAGCTAAAAGTAATAATTATTTGTTAAATAAATAGAAGTAAAAAGGGAATAGTTATTTGTTAAGTAAACAAATAGAAAAAAGAGTTATTCAAAAGAGTTATTCAAAAAGTGTTATTCAAAAGAGTTATTCAAAAGAGTTATTCAAAAGGAGTTATTCAAATGGAATTATTCAAAAGAGAAAATTCAAAGGGGTTAATTCAAAAGAGTTAATCAACCAAAGTTAAACTGTCAGAGTTAAACAGTTAGAGTTAAACCATTGGAGTTAATCAGAAAAGTTAGTCAGTTAGAGTTAAACCGTTAGAGTTAAACAGTTAGAGTTAAACCATTAGAGTTAAACTGTTAAAGTAAACTATTAGAGTCTAACAGTTGGAGTTAATCTATTAGAATTAAACCGTTGGAGTTAAGCTTTTAGAGTCAAACAGTTAGAGTTAGTTAGTTAGAATTAACTAGTAGAGTAAATCAGTTAGACTTAAGCGGTTTGAATCAAATCGGACTAGAGTTATTCGAATATAGTAACCGAATAAGGGTTAAATTGAATATTAGTTATTCAATTAGAGTTGATCGAACTTAGTTATTCGAGATAGAGTTAAACAGAAGTAGTTATTCAGTATTAATTGCCATTTAGCACGACTGCTAGTGAAATTCGCAGGGCTGCAGATAGCCTAAGGTAGTCGGATGTTTCCTGAGGGAATCAGGCGTAACCATTGTGATCACTGCGATCTAGAGTCAAGCGAATGAAGTTAAATCAAATATTAGCTATTCAAAATGAAGTTAAAAACAGACATAGTTAGTCGAATATAAGTTAATCGAATATTAGTTATTCGATAATAGTTAGTCAAATTAAGTTAAATAAGTTGAGTTAAATAAGTCGAGTTAATTAAGTTAAGTTAGTCAAGTTGAGCTGATCAAGTAAGTTGGTCGAGTTGAGTTAATCAAGATGAGTTAATCAAACCGAGTTATCCAAATAAGAGTTAATCCAGTAAAAGTTAATAGAATAAGGGTTATAGATTATAGTTAACTGAATAGGAGTTGATAAATTAGTTGTTCGTGTATTTATTTGAGCTAGAAAGAAAAAGTCATATTAAAGTTATTATATTTCGGACGCAGGGGATTATAACACCATTATTATAATCAAATGACTTCCGTAAAGGAAGTGGATTCGTAAATAGAATCCGAGAGTTACGTAAGTAAGTGGTTGAAAGTGTAAAAAGGTGAACTTTGTCTGTTTCGAAGTTAGAAATGTTGTTCAGTTAAGGTCTGAGAGGTAATTATACCCCAACTTGATTGACTTCAGTTTTAACCAAGAAGTGGATAAGTTCGATAGTGAAAAGTGGTTAAGTGAATTTAGTTAATGGGCATAATGATCTGTGTTGACATAGCGATGTTTATTCAAACATCTGTTTAAACCCAATGAGGGAATTTTGGAAATGTTTTCCAAATAAGATCAGGATATTTTCTAATATAGAAAACAAGAAGTGGAAATGTTTTCCATTGTTAATAACGTATATTTTATAAATATAGTAAATAAGAAATATAGGGAAACAGGAATAAGGAAAAGAATAAATTTATGATAATTTAATTTAAGAATTAATGATGATTGATGATTGATCGATAGAATTTCCATCTGGAAATAATATCGTTGTTTGCACACAGACATGTTTTCATTTGATAGTTAAATCACCGACTATCAAAGTTTTTGACCATTTTACGTTGTTAATATGGAGAGACCGGTTGGATTATTATCCGCAGAACCACTCCGTATTGGCATAAGCGTTGCGAATCAAGTATGCTGAATATATTGAAGACGGAGTAAAGTGCAAGGGCTATCCTGTTTACAGAATAGTGCCTTCGGTTTGTCCAGTCCGAGGACAAACGTGTATGGAAGAATGCCTGACAGAGTATATTCAATAGATCGCGTAAGTTGATCTCTTCAAACATACTTACGTTTGGTGGCGGAGGAATTCGTTTCTCTTAGCTTTATACCCGTGGTGTTTTTGGGGAAATCAATTTGTGATTTGGCGAGTATGACGATGTGGCATTCAAAGTGAATGATCTGTCAGAGATAAGCATGGCCTCTAGCCTCATCAACCGGGAAATGACAAAAATCGGGCAGGCAGCATGGCTATGTGGGTCGCATCCATTAGGATGTATAATCACCTATCTAGAGAAATTCCAATTGCTTCTTAAATCTATCGATGCTGCCGCATTCGGGAGACGGTTGCTGATCCCAACCGTTGGTGATATATATTCGATACACTCAAGCGAAATGAGTGGTCGGTCATGTGAGGGCCGGGTTGCAAGAGGTTCTTGTTGAACCCAGTGTATTCGCCTCTAGAGATACACTATCGGCAGGTGGTCCCATACCTTGTCAAAGTCGGAATCCAATCTCCAATAAGTGCCCGCGAGTTTGATTTGTATACTATATATGTAGAGCGTGAGATGCAAGCGTTCTACTAGATTTTAATTACTTGTGATTAGACATTATTATAATATCAGATAATATATGATTTCCAAAGTGTTTTGGGTTATCGTAAGGTAAAAGCCATATGTATTTATGTGTGGATTGGTCTTACGATTATCTTTTCGTTTGAAAAGGATTTTGAAAAGTTAAACCAAATGATTTGAGTTTACTCACACCAGTCCCATGACTGACCCAGAGTTTTATTTTGTTTTGTTTTCCCTAAACTCTTGGGTGCCCAAATTTGTACGGGCAGTCAAGTAGTCAGGATTTTACAGATAGACTTGGAGAGCTTGGAGCAGGAGGCTTCAGGACTTATATAGCTATTGTTTATTTCCGCTGTGATGCAAGGGTTGTACTCTGATAATGGTATTGTATGCATATACTGCTTTTAATTTCAAGTTATGTGATATATTATATTTTATTCGTTCCGCTGTGAGATTCGTGTGACTCTGATGTTGTGTTCTTCTTTTTCTTCTTCTATTCTAATTTTCTATCTTATCTATCCTCACCTTCTAAATTCTTTCATTAACTATTCGGTAATTGTCGACCCTTGATGTTCGTTATGTGTGTATATCGGATAATCAAGGTCGTCTTTTCCCGGGTCGTTACATTCTAACTTCGATTGAAATAAATTTTTAGTTGTTATTATTTAAAATAAATCATTTTAAATATTCAAAATTCATTAAAATAGCCAAAATAAAAAATTTAAATTGGTTCTGAAATCCCAGGTTGTTACAATCTCCCCCACTTAAAATCATTTCGTCCTCGAAAATGAACAAAGCTGAAAGTTGTTTTACTAATCAACTCAACTTTCATTCTGGTTTTCATTCTTAAACTTTTCAGTTTCTAAGAATTTCTAATTTTATCAAAATTTTGACTAACACCCTAAATGTTTGAAAATTGTCGCCATAACCTCCTTTGTACGGGGAGACATTAAAACCGCAACTTGCCACGCAGGGCCCTCATCAATTCAAAAGAAAAAGAAAAACCAAGCGGCTAGCCAATCTGCTTATAAAATCATCCAAACCCAATAAATTAGTAAATATGTACCTATTTGTAGGGCATACAATTTTATTCCTCTGCTTAGCTTCCCTGCTATGACCTGTTCAGTGTATATATATGTATATGCATGCAATTTCAATCAATTTTCAATTCAGTTCAATATTTTTGATTCAATTTGGCTAAATTTACCATACGTTCTGATATTGGATTTAATTAATTGCCATTCCAATATTTTTATTAGTTAAACTAATAATCAAACAACACAACCAGCAATCAATTGGTTAATCAAATTTTCAAATTCATAACTATGATCTATATACACAAAATCATGTTTTTGATGCCAATTCACAATAATATATTCTAACTATATTTTGGTTCTCGCACCAGTCAATTGGAAATATATAGATATCCCACTTTCGAAGCTCGAACATAAATACTGATGATGGCGCGCCATCATCAGAATCATCTCCGAGCGACTAGAGTGTAATTCTACATCTATCCAGTATATTTAAGGCTTCGTGCATACGTTCATGACGCGTATATGAAAAATCTTTATGTACTCGATTGTCCAAATTTGATTTAAAATAATATACTCAAATACGTATTATTAGTTTAAATTTTCAAAAACTAAATTTGCTTTTTATTTTAAAAACACTACTCTTCACACTCGTTCTAGGATACTACTAATCCTATCTCTAACGAGTCATTCTTGTTGGATATTACTAATCCAATCTCTAAAGAATTCTTCAGTTTGGTTCTAATGTGTCTTGTTCTCGAGCTCTATAAACCAAAGATTTGATACCAAATTGACACAACCCAAACTCATCCTTACGGGAAATCCTAGATTGAGTTCAGAACACGATAAATCAGAACACAAACAGAAGAAAAGTTCATTGCTTATTACAACAATTTACATCAGAGTAGAAGAATATAACAAAGTATGAATAAGTAATACACAGCAGAAAATATCAGAGATTTAAATTACATTTAAATACATAGCCGCAGAAAAGAATACACAACACAACTGAAAGGAATACACGGATACAGAGCGTTTCGAATATAGCTCTAGCAGTAAATCCAGGATCCTAGAAAGGAAAAATCTGCAAAACCAAAACTACTAGCTGCCCGTATGGAAAATAGGGGCACCCAGAATTTAGATTAAAACAATAAACTCCAAGTCAGTCATGGGACTGGTGTGAGAACAAAAACAGTTATTAACTTGATTTTAAAGTTGGGTAAATCAAGGGACCACGCCGTAATACACGGAACGAGTTTCCTCCCAAGAATACCAGTGCATAAAACAAACAGCGCAATGCTTTTTGAAAAGATGAAGCTATTATAAGACCCAGGTCCCATCACACAATGCAACGCAAGCCGGAGGATAGGGTTTTCCCTTATAATAGCCAAACATGCTTAGTACGTCTAAACAAATCATTTGATACTATTATAAGTGCATAGTGTATAAAACAACTTCAAATATAAATGTATAAATCATAGACAACATAGGTACCATATATTATGCCGCCATACTAGCTTTTACAACTAAAAACTGAAAAAGTGTCATATTGGAAATTGGATTTCCGTAAATGACCGAGGCTTTCTCGCCATCCCTACATTGAACCCAAGACTCGAAAGAAATCAATTGACATGCATTCAACTTTGACATTGAATCCAAGACTTGAAATAGTGATTCCATATCGACATGCACTCAATGTTAACATTTGTTACCCGTTTTTGGGGCCTATCTGGTGTCCTTCACAGCTGTCATTGGAGAATCACCCTTATCGGTGCTCCCAGATCTTATAGATCCTTCAAAGCTCTCATTGAATAATCACCCTTATCGGTGCTCTCAGATACCAGATTCATTCTTGCCGTTTATTTATCTGGTGTCATTCACAGCCCTCATTGGAGAATCACCCTTATCGGTGCTCCCAGATCTTATAGATCCTTCACAGCTCTCATTGGAGAATCACCCTTATCGGTGCTCCCAGATACCATATTCATTCTTGCCATTTATTATCCAGCCTCAATCATTCACGGGTTGTGAAACTCGTCGAAGTCACGTCTCGACATACAAAGCTATGCTATATGAAAGCTATGCTATATGAAAGCTATGCTTTGATCATCCTCAACAAGACTCTGCTTTTCAACAGAAGCCTTGATCATCTGCGTCTCAACATGCCACAAAGGCAATTCATGACATGCGAATGATGTCTATCGATATATAACCTCTAAGCTTGTACGTCTCAGAAAAGGGCGTTAAGCAGGAGAATAAATTCTCCGCCGCCAAACAAATATATATTTAATAGAGATCAATCAACACAGAATAAAATCCAATGTAAGACACACATCCATTTACAAGTTCGTTCTGGGTCTGAAAGAAACTGGAGGAACCTTATTCCCCGTCCCACATGTCCAATATAGGGGAGAGGTCCTCACATATCCGGACGATCTCCAAGTACGTTTGGATGATCACCACTTATTACCTTGTCTTGGGTGTACAGCCCAATCAAGACATCAATAATCATCCAAACAATGTGAAGACCTCCGGTCTTCAACCACTGTCTTCATCGTCGACTTATCGTCGAATCAGTTATAAAGAATGGGTATTAACCCGGCCTTTCCGAATAAATCGCGTATATAATAAACAAGTGCTATAAAAACACAAATACGCCTCATTCCAATTCAGAATATTCCTTTATTCAAATATTCACATCCTCTGGGAAAGGTTCCCACTAATTTTATCAAAGATAAATTCTTTAAATTTATTCTTTAATGTTCCTTTAGATATCAATTCAAACCAAATTAAGGTTTATCCAATCTAGTCGGGATTATCGAGCCATACCGAAGTAATCATTTCTTTTATTATCCCAATCCTAACCTATTCATCCCATAGAGCAAAACTGGTAATACTCCATATTTAACACCACGGTGTTATCGGTAAAATTAATTACCATTTCACGTTCAAATCTAATTAAAGATTTACCTATCGCCTAGAGTAAAACTGGTGGTACTCCATTTTCGATCATTTCTCGAATTTTATAATTTAAATTATCATATTCTCATTTCAATCCAATTAAAGATTCATTAAAAACTCCACTTAGTTTTAATCTTCCAAAAAATCAATATTAATGATTATTTTACTTTGGGAAATCAAACATGTCGCATCGACAATCTACACTGTACCATTGATTTCTACCTATATATAACCTCTAAGCTCGTACGTCTTAGAGAAGGGTGTTAAGCAAGAGAATAAATTCTCCTCCACCAAACAGATATATATTTAGCAGAGATCAACCATACAGTTCGAAATATAATGTTAGACATGTAATCCTGTCTTTAATTGGGTTAAAGAACTAATGTCATTTAAAGCACATTTCACGATAAACCCAAAATCATTCCATTAATTATGGAATCTCCACGGAAAACAGATCAATATATAATCGATATCAATTTCCGTATCTGACCAATAATGTAAATGGAATAACGACAAAGCCTTTTAAATTTCATATATATTAACAGTCTTCCTCCACAGAAGCTCACTTCGATTATTATCAAATCGAATTCCATTCAATTCCAATTTAATATATTAAATTGGAAAACTTTACTTTGGAAAATTCCCATTAAATCTTAATAAAAAGATTTATAAATTCCAAATCACATTTTATTGTAAATCGGGTTAGAGAACGAATATCGTTAAAACACAGTTCACGATAAACGCAATTCACATTCCATTTTATTCCGGTTACTAAATATAACTGGAAACTCTAATAATCTTATTTAAAAGATTTATTCCTCTCACACGGTGTTTAAGAACAGTTTTATTTAAGACACCATTCACGACAAACCCAAAATCCCATTCTTTTATTCAATTCCAATTAAATATTAATTAATTGGAAAACTTCACTAAATCTTCATTCAATGATTTATCCTTTTTCTCAACTGGGTTTAAGAACAGTGTTATTTAAGACACCATTCATGACAAACCCAAAATTCAATTTGATATTAAATACATGGCTCTGAATAGAAATTATATCGACTTATATTCAATATCAAATTCTGAAACCAACAAATATCGTATTGGAAATAACAATATAAGATATATCTTCCAAATTTCCATAAAAATATTTGTATAATCACGGAATCCAATATCGAAATATTCCCAAAGATGATTTCCATTCAAATCCATTCAAATTGTTATATTGGAAGTTTCTGGTAGTATTAAAACCGTTCACAAATCCAACTTATTTTATTTAAATATATTGGATTATTATTCTAGTTAATAACTAGTTCATTTTGACAAAAATATATTTTTATCTTTACATATGTGGAATTTTTCATCCCAATTCTTTCCAAATCATTCATTATGATTTTACACAAATTATTAATATTTTTAATAATTTTATTAAGGCCATTTAAGTCGATTTCCATAAACGGTCATCGAACTGTACTTACAGCGACCTTTTCCAAATTTGATTTGGACATAATTCCAAATCCAATCGTTAGATTCCAAATTCAATCATTTTATTTAGGCCATTAAATATATATAATATATATTATATATATTATATATATATATATATATCGTCGATTTCCATTTAAAACGTATTTTATAATTCGTTTTAAAAACGATTTCAACTTCATTTTCAATTGAATATTCAATATCATTACAATATGTAACAATCCGCCATTTTGACCGCTCCAAGTAGGTATTTAAACCAACTCAGAACATTCAAAGTGACGGCTCGTTATTAGCTTACATGGTTTAAACAGAATATCATGCAGAATCACAAACACAGAAAGACAACAGTAGCTCACAGTGGAATTTTTATACATAAATATCAGAGTTAAAAAAAAATTGGTACAGCGGAAAAACTTATAAAACATATACATGAATTATATAAAAAAAAAAGTTTTACGCTTTTAGTCGGGATTGCGCGCGTATGTGTCGTGCGTCTTCACGTGCCTCTCTTCTTTGCGAGCTGAACATCTAAAATATGCAACACTCGTATCTGACCCGAACATTCCATACAAAACATAAAACACTTGAGTCGGGATTAATCATAGTTCAAGTAAATTAACTTCAAATACAAACTAAAATAAAATCCTAAGTTATATTCGGATACAAATGTCAAAACCGCCATGTAATCCCAATTATTAACATCAAAGCAACACGGTTGTTCAAGTCACAGTCAAATGGGTTCAGGTCAGAAGAAAATAGTTGCAACAATAAGGCAGTGTAGACAATTGATAAATTACCCAAAGGACAAAATATTTCGGGTCTACAAACATACTGACAAAGTAGTATATGCAGATATAACTTGCTTCCAGTTACAGGTTAAACATTAGCCAATGTTACTCCTTGTACACAGGCACATAAATTCATACATGGGGTTCAACACATTCACTGCCAATATAAAGATGTAATATATGTTTCAAGGCAAATTGCGGTCAAATGCAGTGTACTTCAATTAATAAATTAGAATTCACATAAAAAGTCATACTGGTTTTTCGTGCAAGACAATAAGGAAACAGGAAAGCTATACAATTATTATATTGGACAGATAAGCAACGGTTTCAGGGAATACTTTGCCTCTAAAAGTGGACAATTTTTGTGTTCCAAGTTTAAAGGCAAGATGACAGCAAGTTTGCTGCAGGCCATCACTGTTGTGTATGTGCAAATTTCATGTACTTAAGAAACTTAATTACCAAAAGGCACAAATTTTCAGTGTAAATTAGCAAATTAATAAGTGTATGGTCAATAATGTGGTGACAAAGGCAAGGGCAAAACTGTAAGTATAATGCGAGTTCAATAATACTGTCGGGGTCTCTTCCCTTCCAACATAAAATAGCAACCCAATTTTCTATATCTATGTATATACTGTATCCAAAACATACATCAATGGTTTACTGCCAAGCCCAAGATAGTTTAAACATGGAACCAAAATATGTCAGATTATGTGGACAGACAATTAGTGGAGGCATCTTCTATGTTTAGAAATAAGGAAAGAGACTTATTTATTTCCTTTTGAACCCGGTCAGTGAAGGGTATAACATGTAGCCCAGATTTTGCACAAAAGGGTGTATTTCCAAGTTTTAATAACCAACGAACACACATATCAGTTCTTATTTAAAAATCCTTGTACGTTAAGATGGTTTCTTGCAATTATACCTCAACTAACTAGTGAAACACACAAGCAAATATAAGAATGCTGCATAAATGGGTCCAACGTACCCTCATGTAAAAATCCAAATAAAACGACTAGTAAATATGGCAATAAATTTTGTGTTCACGTGTATAAAAACATGAATAGGTGAAAATCAAGTGCAGCATAAGTGCTAGGAGCATCAAGCACAAAACAGCAGTAGCATTTAACAATATATAGGTACACAAGGCATTAATGAACACAGGGTTACACAAATCAAACACAGCATTAACTACCATGATTTTAGTTTCAAAAGAAGTTGAAAAACTTGAAACACAATCAATCATGAGTGAAATCTCACCTTATTGCAGTGCTAAACCGAGACAGGCGATGAAATAAGGTTCCGTGACCGATCTTCAATGGCAAGCTTCGATTTGTTTTTTTTTCCTTTTTTCTTCATAAGTTCGAGCTGACGTAAGGAGGGAGAGTCTTGAGATGGCCGGAGCAACTTAGGGACTTGGTCGGTGGGTGAAGACGGAGCGACTCAACAGTGGTTCTCGATGACTTGGATTAAGGAAGAAGACATTGATTCAACAAATAACAAAATGGAAGTGGTAATTTCAATCGGTGGTGAATGGTGAGTCAGTCGAGCAAGGTTGGCGGTGATGCGGTGGAAACGATAAAAGTAGGTTACATTTTTTTCTTTCTGAGATCTATAGATCTGAACGAAGGGAATAGCAGAGAAGGGAAAACTAAGAGAAAGAAAAATAATTAGGGAAAAGATAAAACCACATAGTAAAATGGTTATGGCACGAAGCATTTAAACTTATGATAGGCCACTTCAAAGTCGTGAACTAACGGTAGGATTGACTCTCTAGGATCCGAAAATCAAGGAATGACACGTTTACCCATTCTCCTTATATTTCAAATTCAACTCATCCATTTGAAAAAAATCATAACTTATTGTTTGTGTCTATTTTATAAAATAAAAAATAATAATAAACAAACAATCTTTCCCGTGAACAATTATATACATATGCATGGAACGATCTAACTTCAGGAAATTAAACGAATGCATGGCAAGCAGGGAATGAAAGAGAGTGACACATTATTAAAGACTATATCTTCCTATATCACCTTTTTACCCTTTCCTTACCTATTGGTTTTGTATACTAACAGTTGTTTTCATTTTCATTTACTTTCGAAATCTTCTTTCAGTTTCTTTTTCTTCTGCATTTAGATTTGTAAATGTTCCCACCTTTTTGGAATGGGAAGAGCCCTATTGAAAGTTGATACAATACGTTGAAGGCCAGGTGCCCAACATCCTAGCAACCATTAATAACAAGTGTATATCAAGTTTACTTGAACACTTTTTTTTATACGTTTTTTTTATATATAAGAAATAAGAAAGCATGCATGAACTTTGAAATAAGAATTGGAAGTGGAACGTGATAATGTAAGGAATAAGAAGGAGAATGGTGGTTAGAAAAAGTGGCACATAAAATAAACAGGAAAAAATTGTGAAGGACAAAAAGACCAAAAAAAATTGCCCACAAGGACAAGGGGTAAAAAACTTGCTCAAAAGGACAAGTATTAGTGCAAAGTGGAAAAACATGGGCCCCCCCTAAATTCCACCATTTTCACTAAAACTTGTCCTTTTGGGCAAGTTTTTAGGCTCTTGTCCTTTTGGGCAAGTTTTTGTGTGAGTTTGTCCTTATGGGAAAAATTCCCTAAAATAAATTGGATGCAAAATGGTGCAAACTGATGAATGCAAAATGAACTAACGTGGACATATGAAAACTTTGTAAATGAATCATCATAGGAATGAGGCAAACATGCACTAAAATAAATGAACAAGGAATGGATGCATGCATGGTTTTGTACATTAACATAAAGCCTTTTATTCTACTTTTGGAAGACAAAAAACATACGGACGTGAATTAAAGAACGAGTGCGAAATGCATGCATGTATTTAATATAACAAAAAGTGTCCACTTGCAATGTTTTTGGAAAACAAAAAAATTAAGCGGGTGGTTTAGTAAAACAAAAGAACGGGTTTTGCAGACTCAAAATGACTAGAAAAATATGCGGGACCCAAAACATCGAATTCAAATGGTTATGTTTTAAAAATGAACTGCGCAACCTTTTAGCAGTTTTAGCACGAACCGGGCGCCGAAACTGATAAATGAATATAGTGGAATAATCAGCACGATGAGACAGACATAACGGTATAAAGTTTACAGTGTCACGCTGCTCCGTTCAAAAAGTCATTACGGACCCCTTTTTAAAGGAAAAATGACACGAGAAAACAATTAAACGGAAGTCAAAACGTCTGATTTTTCGCGAAACGAATTTCGCCGTCGTATTCGTGACAACAAATAGAATATTTTTAATGTTTGTCCGAACTGGTTTCGGAGATATTTTACGGTTGCTCAAATTTGAACTGTTAGGTGCAGCTTTGCACTGAAAATGCGCGAACGGCAAACATTCAAATTTTTCAACGAAATTAATTTCTATGCTATGTCTGGTTAGACGCATCTCAAATATAATTTTTTCGGATTTTTATTTTTATTTTACATTTTCATTTTTATTTGAGATATATCGGTTGCCGCTACCGAAAATAATCGTCAAAACTGGTCCAAACGAAGTGACTAAAATTTAACGTTTTCAATATAAAATTATTTAAATCACTTCCAAAAGAAAATAACAAAATATTAAAGATAAACATTTCATTATAAATCAATTTCACGTTTTAATTTTCCGAAATAAATTCAAATTCAACTAAATAAACTCGATTTAATTTATATACTAAATAAGATCGAAATTGAAAATATTACTAAAATATATTCATATCAAATCAATTCATTTGTTATATAAAAACCAAAATAAATTTAGTTTTTAATTCAAAATCAAAATAGTTATAAAAATACAAACAAACTGATTTTTAAACGAAAAAATAAAATAAAAAATCAAAATTTAAATTAAATAAACAAATAAAAATACACTTAAAATTCCAGGTTGTTACAACAATATATAAATGATAATATTTTCAAAATATTAGATTTTGAAATCACTTCCTCTTCGATATTCATTATAAAATGAATAAAATCGATATAAATATCGTTTGTGTCAAAATGGCGCATATCTAATTAACACAACTTCATATATTTCAATATTTTCGTGTCCATCCCAAATCGGACATCAAAATCATATTTTGATCCATTACTGAATATTATTTTAAAATATTCACTATTCATCATTTTAAATATTAGTTAATTTAAAATATTCGTTCTTTCCGAATTGGAATTAGGCACAGTCAATTACCATATAATTTTATTTATATGGATTTCATACACACATGTACACAACAATAATCAAACAAAGTCAACCATCATTTAGAGTGCATTACACAATTGCAAAAGCATTAAATATAAATAATTAACGCTTACAACAGTCTGTCAACCCTTCGATTGACATACAACCAAACAATTGGGATTAGTGTACGTCAAATATCATCCCAATACCCATATGGGGTTTCAACCAATAAATATTGAATATTATTTGTGCAGTTAGGCGATGTGTAAAATTATCGTCCCAATCAATATCAGTTAAATGGGTGTGCATAAACAAATCGTCCGATTTGTAAATGAATATTTTATTTTATTCATATACATGTAAAAAATTATATTTTTAACGATAAAATATTTATTTCAGCACATGAATATTTTATACATGCAATAAAAATGATATTTTTATTATTCAAATATTTTATTCATCACATGAATATTTGATACAGTTTATATATACAATAAAAATGATATTTTTATTATTCAAATATTTTATTCATCACATGAATATTTTAAACAGTTTATATATACAATAAAAATGATATTTTTATTATTCAAGTATTGTATTCATCACATGAATATTTTATACAGTTTATATATACAATAAAAATGATAATTTTATTATTCAAATATTTTATTCCATACAATCAGTAAACACTATACAGTCATTCAATCCAAACAAACAATAATGGTTTGTACAATCAATGGTGTCGGGTGCTGCTAAGCACCGTCTGCATCCTAATATATATTTTACTGGAAAATAAAATTAGAGTGAGAAGTTCTCACATTGGTTTCCACTCCTCCATTCTTTTATTTTTGAATTTCGGTACTGTTTGGATTTGTTCGCATTCAAATTTTCCTGAAATTCCAACTAGCTCCAAATTTGACCCGGTTAGTCTCGTTGTGAAGCTCTCGCCTCCACGATCGCAGTGGATCCAGTTTCGCGCGATTTGGACCTCGTATGAAGAAGTTACAGACGTTTATTCATTAATTACATAATTATTATAATTAATTAAATAATCTAATCAAGTTTAAAAAAAACGTTACCATCGTCTTCCTTTCTAAACTTCTGGAACCCGTCGTTTTAAAACCCTCGCCTCCTTAGCTGTCGTTCGTCGCCTCTACAGATCACCGGAGCAGGATCGCCACCCACCATCGCCACCGCCGTCGTGTCATGCCCCCACGCCCAGACCGTTGGTCAGATCGAACCCCTCCTCCGCCTCGAAATCACGCACGAGCGCCACCACTTCCAGCTTAAAATTTGAGCCAATCTCAATGCTAAATGAAACCATTACCGTTGAATAAGTAGAGCTCGAATTGCTCTCCAATTTCTATTTTGTATTTTCGAATTTCATTGCGAAACAAGAGAGATCGGAGGGGATTTGAAATCGAGCAAAATCTCCCGTTGTTTTTGGATGAAGATGGCAGCCATTTTTTATGATTAGGGTTTTCTAATTTTAATTTATATATATTATTTAATAATATTTTAAATTCACAAATTTACTTGTTTAATGGCACGAACTCCAAATCAAACCCAACGACTATCGCCCCTAGCTAAATACCCCCATTTCGGACATAATGAGATATGTTTCATAATCCAATTCGACGTTTTTAATCGGTTTTTCTTTAAATTAAAATATAAATCAAGGGTGCGTTTTTTAGAGGTCCCTATTAAGTTTCAAAATATAAAAAAAACCCGGTCATAAACTTATTGTAAATTAGGTCCCTATTTTTTGAAAAGTCATAAAAAATATAAAAAAATCACGTAAATTCGTATTAAATAAAACATGTAAACACTAAAAAATTCAGAACAATAAACCATCAAATAAGGCGTCAAAAATCAAAAAAACAGAAAAAAACGAAATTTCCAGTTAAATGCATAATAGTATGCACATATATCATTTTCCTGCATACATTCGTGCATATTTTTCACTACATACATCTTCGTTGATTTTTATTTATACAAAAATATGCTTACATGTGTGCAAATATACCCAATATTTGCACACATTTGTGCAGGTTTAGTTTCCAATTTTCAAACCGAACACAGCTTACGGAAAAGTTGCATACATATATGCAATTATCAGTAATAATTGCATAAATGTATGCAACTATTTTTTTTTTGTTTCCGTAGAATCCTGAAAATTTCCATATTTTAGAATTTTTTTTTTTATGAAGGAACGTACTTTTTAAAAAAAAAAGGCGGAAGTAATAAAATAAGGGGCGGGTTTAAATTTTTCAAATCTTTTTTTTATATATATAAATTAGGTCCCCACTTTTATCCTATAAAAATGTTGCACACATGTGTGCATTTTTTTGAGAAATTTGCACATTTGGATGCAAATAAAAATGAACTGAAATATTAAGTTAAATCTATCCGCTGGAAGAACTGCAGTTAATTGCATATATGCATGCAAAAAAGTCAAAAAGGTGCATAATATTATGCATTTAACTGCATTTTTTTCTGTTTTTTTGCTGTTTTCTTCTTTTTGACATTATTTTTGTTGTTTTTTGAACTAAATTTTTTGTATAATGCATAATTTATTTTATTACTAATTTACGAATTTTTTTTAATTTTTTTTATTATTATTTTATAAGTTTTGAAAACAGGGACCTAATTTATATTAAGTTTATGACCGGATGTGAGCCTAATTAAGTTTCAAAATAGGGACGTGAGCCTAATATTCACATAAATCAATGTATATTGAATTCTAATGTACAATTTAATTTACTGGGGCCACATACTGACTCCAAAAATTTCAGAAAAAAAAACTCTAGTTATGTTTTGACGATACGGTCCTAACAAAACTAATTTCGTCGAATTTGGAGACCATTTGAAAAATGACCATTTTATGGTCCATCCAAAGTGACTGAAATTGAGAAAACACGTTTTAATTTGCCATGCTCACATATTAATTCCAAAAATTATGAAAATTGGAATCTAGCAATAATTTGACATTCCGAATCCAACAAAAGTGGTTTCATCGAAAACGGAGGTCATTTGCAAAGCGGTTATTTTTAAGGGCTTTATATATATTAATTCCATAGCGACTATTCTGAATTTTCAACTGGACATAACATTTTATTCCCGTTACGAAATCTGGATTTTTCACATTCGTTGGAAAGATATTTTCAAATAGATTCAAATATTTATGGTTTTACTGAAATCCGATTTATTTTGAATCCTGTACATTCATTTGAAAATTGAAATTGAATTTTCAAACTGCCGCGCCATTTCAGGCTCGTTATATAATTAAAATAAATTTATTCGTTCTAACTTCGATTAAAATAAATTTTTAGTAATTATTATTTAAAATAAATCATTTTAAATATTCAAAGTTCATTAAAATAGCCAAAATAAAAATTTTAAATTAGTTCTGAAATTCTGGGTTGTTATTGATTTAATATAATATTATTTAATAAACTTAGACTTGAAGTAATGTACTAAAATCGCCATGTATGACTCTAATTGAAATGAAACCCCTAATCCTAGAATAAAAAATATTCCGGACACGAAGGGACAAGTTTCGTCGAATTCCAAGGTCGTTTGTAAAAAGTCCTTTATAATCACAGACTAAAAATCACGCATTTAAGTTTCCCATGGCCAGAAAATAAAACCAATCAACTCGAAACTTTGAAATTCTACTAGGCCTTTTCCTTACGAATCCAATAAAATTTGTTTCGTTAAAATCGGGTTTTGTTTGGCCAGCCGTTTATTCCTTTAAAGTTACCCTATTAAATAATATAAATGATTAAATAAAAAAAGAGACATTTATCGTTGCCACGATCAAGCGATAAGTCTGATTGACACGAAAATCGTAATCTTATAATAGTTAATTAATACAAATCCAATGGCACAAATTTCGTTGCATTCCGATACTATTTCCCAGTACGCTATTTTTATATGCCAAACAACGCTATTTTGGATACCGAAATACCTGATGTTCAAAAATAACAAACTACCTACCTATCCCGACTCTAAACGCCGATACGAATTCAAGGGAATTGGTTTTGTGGATTAACTCGATCGTCTAATCAAGTTATACATAAATACCGTTTTATTAAATTAGTTTAGTTTAATTACTCGCAATAGAAAATGACTGGGCATTTACGGCTGTCGTTGTCACATACGACATCGGTTTTTCACGAAATTTAATACCGTATAATAATTTAACGTTACGGTTTCAATGAAACTAATTTTATCGAAAACTGAGACCATTTCCAAAATGGCTATTTTTAATGCTTATAATAATATCTATAAAATATTAACTAAATTCCAAAATAATTTAATTAAATAATAATAAATAATTATTATCATATTTGTCTAAATAAAATTATCATATGGTTTCAAATATAAAACAGTATAGATTATACCACTCGATGTTAACATTTTTGGGTTAAGAAATATTCAAATATGTATAAAACCCTATTATAAACATTATAATTTAATAACGATTTCCATAGCGACTATTTTAAAATTTGATTTGGACATAAATAACAATTTATAACACGAAATCTATATTTTTCTCTTTTAGATGAAAATTTTATCAACAAGAATCAAATGTTTCTTGTTTCACGGAAATCCGACTTATATCAGATCCTGTGTATTCAATTAAAGTTCAAAATTCAATATTACGAACTACCGCGCCATTCCAAGCTCGTTTTATAATTAAATATAAATTAACATTTAGCTTCATTTTTAATAAATAAGATAAATATTTAAATTCATTAAATTCAAAATATAATAATTGAAATAATAAAATATATTAAATATTAACTACCAAAAATACGGGACATTACATTCTCCCCCTTTAAAAGAATTTCGTCCCCAAAATTATTAAGGTAAGAAAAATGTAACGTACCCATTAATTTTCACAATCCAATTTATTACAAATCAAAAACTAATTTATTATCGTAAAATAAAATTTTCAAAAATATCAAAAAATTTCCAACATTTTAAATTCCTAGAAAAATTCGGTAGAGTCTCCATTGTACGGAGTGACATCTGCAATATCGTAGGAATAAATAATATATATACATCAACCCACACGGTTGGAAAACAAAAAACCAAAAACCAAGATTTTTTATTTTCGCGTAGGCTTATGACCTTTATTGAGCATACTTGCTCAACTTACGTGTAATCTACGCAACCAAACTCAAATCTCATAGCCATCTGGCACATGTACTCAACTCAATTCAACATATAAGTAACAATTTCATGAAATTCTTAAATAATACTTCATTAATTAACTAGAATAACTAAGCAAATTCCACAATCAAACATATAACATCATTCATATGCAAACACAGCGTTAAATTATCCAGTTTCGATTCATATGTGGTTTCATTCTAGTTTATTTTGCTGGAATTTATTTTCTAATTCATTCAACTCTATTATTAAATCATTGATTTATTTTATTCAAACAACCAACACACAACCAATTCAATAAATAAATTGAATTTATATTCAATATTAATATTTACATTGGTTTAACATATTTGAATATCTGTAACAACCCGGAAATTCAGAACCAATTTAAAAAAATTATTTTAGCTATTTTAATGGATTTTGAATATTTAAAATGGTTTATTTTAAATAATAACGATTTAAAATTTATTCAAATCAAAGTTAGAAAGTATAATTTTATTCTAAATATAAAAGGAGTTTGAAATGGCGCGGTAGTTTGAAAATTCGATTTTAAATTTCAATTGAATGTACAGAATTCATTATAAAACGGATTTCAGTAAAACCAGAAATATTTGAATCTGCTTAATTATATCTTTCTAACGAATGTGAAAAATTTAGATTTCATGATATAAATTGAAAGTTATGTCCAGTTTAAAATTTAAAATAGTCGTTATGGAATTTATATATATTAATATATAGCCCTTAAAAATAGCCATTTTGCAAACGACCTCTGTTTTCGATGAAACCACCTTTGTTGGATCTGGAATGTCAAATTATTGTTAGGTTTTAATTTTCATAATTTTTGGAATTAATATGTGAGTATAGCAAAAGAAAACGTGCGGTAATTTCAGTTTGAAATTAATCGACTGGAAAATGACCATTTTTCAAATGGTCTCCAAATTCGATGAAATTAGTTTTGTTAAGACCATATCGACAAAACATAGTTAGATTTATTATTCTGTAATTTTTAAAGTAAGAATGTGGCCCCGATAAATTAAAATGTATGTTCAAATTCAATATATATTGATTTATATTTTAATTTAAAGAAAAACTGATTGAAACAATCGAATTGGCAACATGAAGAAGACGACAGTTTTACAAAGAGTGGGTGAAACATTTTATTTTAAAAGTTATTAAAATTTAATTAATACGTTAATGATTTAATTAATTATCGACTGTTCTCATACGAGGTTGGAATCGCGCGAAACTGGATCTGTTGCGATCGTGAGGACGAGAGCTTCGCAATAAGACTAACCCAATTTGGAGCTAGTTATAATTTAGGGCAGATTTAAAATGAAACCGTCCTTTAAAGGATGATGGAGTGGAAACTAATGGTGAGAACTCCTTCTCACTCTAATTATTTTGCAGTTAAATAGATACTAGATGCAGACGATGCTTAGAAGCCCCTGACACTATTTATTGTACAAATCATAATTGTTTGTTTGGAATGTATTGTGGAAAATTGGATTTTAATTGTAAAATTGATTGTGTGATTGTTTGAATTGGTCGTGATTATTGTGTATGGCGCGAGCCAGTATCAGGAGAGGGGTAATGCTAGACATTACTCTGGTTTTAATATCGCGCCGTTATAATGCCGAAATTTTCTAAAATAGATATTTACTCATTAAAAATAATATTTTTAATGTATATATGAGCTGTATAAAATATTCATGTGTTGAATTAAATGTTTGAACAATAAAAATATCATTTTTATTGAATGTATGAACTATTAAAAATATTCATGTGTTGAAATAAATATTTTATCGTTAAAAATATAATTTTTAACGTATATATGAATGGGATAAAATTCTCCTGAAATGAAAATAAATATTCATTTACAAATTGGATGATTTGTTTATGTACACCCATTTAACTGATATTGATTGGGACGATAAATTTTACACATCGCCCAACTGCATAAATAATATTCAGTATTTGTTGGTTGAAACCCCACACGGGTATTGCGATGATATTTGACGTACACTAATCCCAATTGTTTAGTTGTATGTCAATCAATTGGTTGACAGACTGTTGTAAGCGTTAATTACTTATATTTAATGCTTATGTAGTTGTGTAATGCACTCTGGATGATGGTTAATTGTGTATCATTATTGTTGTGTACATGTGTGTATGAAATCCATATAAATAACATTATATGGTAATTGACTGGGTCTGATTCCAATTTAGGAAGAACAAAAATTTTAAAAGTAACGAATATTTTAAGATAATATTCAATAAAGGATTAAAATGCGAATTTGATGTCCGATTTTGGATGGACACGAAAATATTGAAATATGTGAAGTCATGTTGATTAGATTTGCGCCATTTTAACGAAAATGATATTTATATCTATTTTATTCATTTTTATAATGAATATCGAAAAGGAAATTATTTCAAAATCTGATATTTTGAAAATATTATCATTTAAATGTTATAATGATAAGGAATATTCAAATTTGATTTAAAATTGAAGTGAAAGTGGGAATCGTTTTAAAATGGATTTATAAATGATTTATAAAATACGTTTTAAATGGAAATCGATGAAATATATATATATAATATCTATATTTTATATATTTAATTGCTTGAATAGAACGTGCCGCGCCCGACCGTTCACAAATTTCAACCATTAACTTCGAATTGACATTATGGGAGATCAGAGCATCGGATTCTCCTAAAACCGGAACTGTTGGGTTCGTATCGGAAAGAGCTTTCCAATGAATATAAGAGATTTGAAATCTAGCGGTTGGATTTGGAATTATGTCCAAATCAAATTTGGAAAAGGTCGTTATGGACGTAGTTCGGTGACCGTTATTGGAAATCGACTGTGAATGGTTTTGGAAAGAATTTGGGTGAAAAATTCCACGTTTGTAAAGATAAATATTTTTTATCAGAATGAACTAGTCATTAACTAGAAAGATAATCCAACGTTTTTAAATAAATATATTGGATTTGTGAATGGTTTTAATCGAACCAGTATTTTTCTAAATGTATAAGTTGGAATGGATTTGAATAGAAATTATCTTCGGGATATTTCGATATTGGATTCCGTGACTATACGGATATTGTGGAGGAATTTAGAAGATAGATATATTTTGTTTTTCCCCATATGATATGTGTTGGTTTCAAAATTCGATATTGAATATAAGCCGATATAATTTCTATTTAGAGCCTTTTTTGATATATCCAATTGGATTTTGGGTTTGTCATGAATGGTGCCTTAAATAACACTGCTCTTAAACCCCGTGTGAAAAGAATAAATCTTTTAATTAAGGTTATTAGAGTTCCCAATTATATTTAGTAATTGGAATAAAATGGAATGTGAATTGGGTATATTGTGAACTTTGTTTTTAACGACATTCGTTCTTTAACCCGATTAACAGTGAAATGTGATTTGGAATATATAAATATTTTTATAAAGATTTAATGGAATTTTCCAAAGTAAAGTTTTCTAATTTAATATATTAAATTGGAATTGAATGGAATTCGATTTGGTAATAATCGAACTGAGCTTCTATGTAGGAAGACTGTTAATATATATGGAATTTAAAAAGCTTTGTCGTTATTCCATTTATATTATTAGTCGGATACGAGAATTGATATTGATTATATATTGATCTGGTTTCCATGAAGATTCCATAATTAATGGAATGTGATTTTGGGTTTATCATGAACTGTGTTTTAAATGACATTGGTTCTTTAACCCAGTTAAAGACAAGATTTATTTCCTAAATTTGAATAATCATTACATAATGATTTTTGGGAAGATTAAAACTAAGTGAATTTAAAGAGTCTTTGATTAGATTGTAATGCAAATATAATAATTTAAACTATCAAATTTATGAAATGATCGAGAATGGAGTATCACCAGTATTGCTCCAAGCGATAGTTAAATCTTTAATTAGATTCGAACGTGAAACGGTAATTAAATTTTACCGATAACACCGGGGTGTTAGATATGGAGTGATACCGGTTTTGCTCCATAGGATGAATAGGTTGGGATTGGGAAATAAAAATAAATGATTACTTCTGTAAGGTGCGCTAATCCCGACCAGTTTGGAAAACCTTAATTTGGTTAAATTGTGAAAAGAATATTTGAATAAAAGAATATTCTGGATTGGAATGAGGCGTATGTTGTGTTTTTATAACACTTGTTTATAAGATACGCGAGTTATTCGGAAAGAACGGGTTTATCCCTTTCTGAATAATTGATACGACGATAATTCGACGATGAAGATGGTGATTGAAGACCGGAGATCTTCACATCGTTTGGATGATTACTGATGTCTTGATGGGGTTGTACACCCAATACAAGTTAATAATTGGTGATCATCCAGATGTACTTGGAGATCGACCGAATATGCGAGGACCTCTCTCCTGGATTGGACATATGGGACGAGGAATAATATGCCTCTGGTTCTGTTCATACCCAGAATGAACTAGTAAATGGATGTGTGTCTGACATTGGATTTTATTCTGTGTTGATTGATTTCTATTAAATATATATCCGTTTGGTGGTGGAGAATTTATTCTCTTGCTTAACACCCTTCTCTGAGACGGATGAGCTTAAAGGTTATATATCGACATACATCAGTCGCATGCATGAATTGTCAGTGTGGCATGCTAAGATGCAAATGATCAAGGCTTCTGTTGAAAAGCAGAGTCTTGTGGGTGACGATCAAAGCATGGCTTTAAATAGCATAGCTTTGTGTATAGCGTTAATTTGCGAGCCTCACACCCCGGTGTGAACCAGAAATGGGAGATGACCTCAGGGAGGACATGCGTTTCTTTTTAGCTAGGAGTGGTGTCATGGTATGGAGCCCAGAAATTTTACTCATATGGATGTTGCAAATTATTTGATGGATAGCAAGGCGCCTCGGATATATAGGTCACTACGGGGCCGATGTATGGTATGGTCGATATACTGACCAGATTTACTCCCCCATAGGGCGGGGAAACGTATTGTTCAGGAATTATAATCCACTAACGTAAGTGTGGACCAGCCCTGACGCTCCAAGGGCTTGACTGAGTACGATACCTGAGACACGGGTTAGAGCGTCTCGAATTCGGTAAGGACGATCCCTTGACTTGGTTCATGATGGAAATCCAACTTCCAACACGACATTTCAGTTTTAATTGTAAAACTATTATGGCGACATGATATATGGTACCCATGCCGTCTATGATTGATACATTTATATTTGAAGTTGTTTTTAACACTATGCACTTATAATAGTATCAAATTATTTGATTTAAAACGTACCAAGCATTTTTGGCTATTAAAAGGGAAAATTGTATCCTCCGGCTTGCGTTGCATTATGTGATGGGACCTGAGTCTTATAATAGCTTAATTTTCTTTAATTAGCATTGCGCTATTTGTTTTATGCACTGGTATTCTTGGGGGTAAACCCGTTCTGTGTTACACGGCGTGGTCCCTTGATTTAACTAACTTTAAAATCAAGTTAATAACTGTTTTAGTTCTCATACCGGTCCCATGACTGACTCGGAGTTTATTTTTTTAACCTAAATTCTCGGTGCCGCTATTTTCCAGACGGACAGCTAGTAGTTGGGTTTTTGCAGATATTTCGTTTCCAGGATCCTGGATTTACAGCTGGAGCTATATTCGGAAAGCTTTGTATCCGTGTATTTCTTTCAGTTGTGTTATGTATTATTTTTCCGCTGCTAATGTAATTTAAATCTCTGATATTTTTCTGATGTATATTATTTATTCATACTCTGTTATATTCTTGTACTATGATGTAAATTGTTGTAACAACAATGAAATATTCTGTCATTTGCGTTTCGATTTGTCGTGTTCTCAACTCAATCCGGCTTTCCCTTACGGGCGAGTTTGGGTCGTTTCAATATCAATCGGTTAACATCTGATAGATTTTTATTTAATTATTATTCATTAAATTTATAAATTTAAATCTACTTTATTTATTTTCAAAACAATTTCTTAATTTAATTTCACTTAACCAAGTTAAGTTCCAATTCAAATTCTCAATCCAATTTGAATATCATTCAAATCAATCAAACACACTAATATCACAATAATTTGGTAAAATCATTTCCTTCCTAAACAAAAATATATTTCGAGTAAAATTATTTCATTTATCCTCTTTACAAAACAATATTGTATCCATTTCAATGCTTCTCAACACTTGAACCGATTAAATAACACAATACAAAACATTTGTATATAAAATCTACAAATACGCTCTCATATATTTTACACTCAAACTCAAATTAGGGTATTAGTAACCCTATCTCTATCGAGTTACACCACAGAGCCAAGGTTATTACTAAACCAATATGTGACACCCCACGTCCATTAGTGTCACTCATTAAGAGAATGCATTAAGTTTCGTGAAGCATTATAGGTAAACAGAAATAGAAACATTACAAGACAGATATAAAATAGCAGCGGAATAAAAACTAACTTTATTAATCATAAAGCATCGTGGTTCAAAACATCATATATCTGAAAATACGTAAACCCAATACATCATCAAAACTTCCATCTTGCACTTAAAACATCAGAGTACAAAATAAAAGAAGCATAATCCCCAAATAAAAACATAGCCATAGTAGCAAAGATAGGAGCTTGAGCAATACATCTAAGCAGCTCCAGCAAAATGATAGCAGAATCCTGGTCAAGCTTGAGCATTCCTACCCAGAGAACTTAGGGGGAGAACGGAAGAAAGAAGAGGAAACAAAAAGGGTCAGACATAAAGTCTGGTGAGTCCAGTTACTTTTAGCAAATAAATAAGTAAAAGTATCATGATAGGCATATAAAGTGGATGAGTAAGGTAACATCACAAAAGGAAGGTATGACAAGGTAAACATGATAGGGTGTATACGCTTCTCTAATGATTACTCTATGCTAATACTAGTATAACCAGAATGAGATGATCCCAACAATTATAAGATGGTAGACTTAGGTGTACTTCCGGTGAGAGGTTTTAACCCCAAACAATCAACAGGCATCCCAAACTAACAGGCTCCTAAACTTTTTACTAGAGTCTAGATGTACCCTAAATACTACCCTAATCGATCAGCTCCCTACTTCGTAGATACCCTATGTCGGCCCCATGGTAGGATGTATCACTTCCTAAAGTGGCAACCCTTCGTTGATGTGCACAACCATATCTACCTGTGTCACGGTCGTCTTATCCCCCTCTGCCTGGACTATGCATGCACATGACCCCGGTCGGTTTGCACCGCCTACACCGTCCTCTACGTTTGGATCTCTTACAATTAGCCTAGTAAGCGTGCCCCGACTCCGACCTAGGGCGGAGTACTCGTTTGATACCGTTATATAGGTTACTGACTGAAACGGGTCCCCTACACAAGATGATGCAAGATCCCCCCTTTGTCTTGCGCCCCACTAGGATTTCCACAGGTTATGCTTACCTAACGGTGTCTTTAATTACATAACCCCAACCGGTTAAGTTTGTGGGCCTATATATAAATATTACCCACCCAACCCAGATATACTTAACCCTCCCACTGTTTCAACCAAGTTTACTTAACCATTATTCAAATTCATGTTCATACAATCCCTATGGATTCAACTAGGTTACGTATTCAACTTTATTGCCATATTCATTTATGGTTATAATGTACTAGACCTCCCACATTAAGCCTACAACTTGTGGACGTTGGATATGCCATTTACGGGCAGACTTCTTCCACAAGTCGGGCTTAACCTCATGTCTTAGCATGTCTCGTGTTTACATACTTAGACCCCTCACATTAGATTCAATACTTGAGGTCGCGGGATATGTCGGGCGGTTCCGGGCAGACTTCCACCACAAGTGCAATCTAACCTCGTGTCTAAGAGCGGTTACAGTTTCTCATTACTATAATCCTAGGCATATCAATTGTTAACCAATTATTCCTATGTCGTTATAGGTTTTCATGCCCCTTTTCCCTAGTCATGTTCATAATAAACCATATGCCCCCAAATTAATATTTATGTACATTATTCAAATTATGCCAAATTTCCCATTTTCAAGTTATGCCCCAATTTTACCATTTTTCCCCCCGTTCCCAATCTAACACATTCACATATTTTAGCAGCATGCCTAGGCTTGAAAGTAGCCTGGCTATATAAAATTAAACGGAAAGGGTAAAGGGAAGATGATAGAAATGATTATACTAACAAGATTTACATAAACTCATAGTGGCATATTGATAAGATGGGCATACAAGAACAGATCTGGTGAACATGAGATAATAGAACTGATTCTAACATAAAAGGGATGTCATAATAGGCATGATAAGATATAAACAATAATTTTGATGTCCAACTACTAACAGATCCAATTTAACCACAAAAATGATAAGTATAAGGTGATCTAAACTGTGAATTAGATTTATAATCAAAAGTAGATCTGACATGATAAAGGTTAAAATCTAAGTCATAATCATGTCAGAATATCATAGATACACAAGTTCTAACAGACCTAATATGTTTCAAGCAGTCACAGGTATAGATCCAAATTATAGTCATATCATGTTTTACTTTTTAATTATTTAAATTTAAAAGTAACTTAAACTCACAGTGTTTGGATCTAGAAAAATAGAAGGAGAATAGCAGATGTTGAATCACAGATCTACACTTGAATAACACTAAACTTGATTAAATAACTCTAAAATTGATTAACTCGATTGCAGAAGAAGAAAAAGGTTTGACTCAATCTGGGCAGCGACAACAACTTCAGTGTGAAGAAACTAGAGAACTGAGGCCGTATTTGTAGCCAAAAACCCCCCTAAACCCTAATCTGCCCAGTCTGCTGCAAGGGGTCGACCCATGGGTCGACACCCCCCTTGAGGGGTCGACCCAGGGGTCGCTACCCCAGGGCAGGATATTTGTCACTCACCAAATTTTGAATTTTAAACTGATTTATGGATAGGTTTGGACTGTTATGTATATATATAATTATCTTGCGCATATACAAAACTTCAAACCTTAATAACTTCTTCATATGATGTCCGTTTTTACGCACACCAGGTGTCTATTTTGGCTAGGATTCCGAGATGGACGCAATGGCGCAGTCTGTTTCACTTAATTCTGAATATTAAATTAATTATCCTTTATTTTATCATTTTTAGTGTTGTTAAAATACGGGGTGTTACATTCTCCTCTACTCAAAGGATTTTGTCCCCGAAATCTCTAGTTAACAAGAATGTTATCCTACCATCCATCACCCATCTACTCATCCACCAATCACAGGCATCCATTGTCCTTAAAGATTTCTAATGCTTATATGAACATATGCAAAGGAGTGTGTATGTCCTTATTCTAATGCAAAGATTAGGCGGTCTATTGATTCAGTCGACCTCCTTAATGCAATGTATGTTAGTGCCATGAATCCAACTTGTATACAACAATCCTATTATAACATGTAACTTCTAAATGTGTGCACAATTATCCACCCAAATGCAACATCCATATGATGATACATCCATTTCCACCCATTAAAAGAAGAAAAATGCACACACATCCATATGCAGTATGAGAGTGATTGAGCCGATCTAGTGCCTAATGTGTGTGTATATGCATCCATGAGCAACCACTAGCAAACACTTGCAACCACTTGCATCCATCAAAACATAACATGTCTCAAACACATGTTTACATCCATGGGATTCCTACCTAAGGGTCGAAGATTAAATCAATAGGATATACTTAAATGATAGAAACAAGCAAGAATAAAAGCTTTAGAAAAGGAGTTAAGAACATACCCTCGAAGAGAAAAGGGTAAGAAGAACGAATCTTGTGTTCGGTCTCCAAGTTGCATCTTCTTGGTTGTCTCCCCACTGAACCTTCATCAAATTAACCTCTCTATTGCGTAGCTTCTTAACTTCTGATCCAAGAATACGGGTAGGAACTCGTCTAACTATTGCCTCCCGTTCCACCTCTACTTTTTCCAATATACTCGACTCAACTACTTCTGGGGTATCATGCAAGCACTTCCGCAAATGATAAACGTGGAAAACATCATGAACGCCAGATAGCCTCTCTAGTAGCTTTACTCTATAGGCCATTTGGCCAATCCTTTATATTATGGGAAATATCCCTACAAATCTTGGTGCCAATTTCCCTACAGACACATTCCTCAAAGGTGACACTTTAATGAAAACCATGTATCATACTTCAAACTCAATGTCATTCCTTCTCTTGTCTGCGTAGGATTTCTTCCTGTCTTGAGCGGTCTTCATTCGTCTGTGGATAAGATCAATCTTCTCATACGTCTCTCTAACCATATCCGGTCCAAGTAGTAGTCTTTCTGTAGATTCCCATTAACAAGTCGGTGATCTACAGGGTCGTCCGTATAATGCTTCAAAAGGTGCCATGGCAATGCTAGCTTGATAACTGTTGTTGTAGGCGAACTCTACTAAAGGGAGATGCTCTTCTCAAGTCCCTCCAAAATAAAGGATACACAGCCTTAAAAGATCTTCAAGAACTTTGTTCACCCTTTCCATCTGTCCATCCATCTGAGGGTGATAAGCAGTGCTTAAACACAACTGTGTACCTAATACTTCTTGCAAGCTCCTCCAAAATTCACTAGTGAAGATGGGGTCACGATCACTTACGATGCTGGAAGGTATTCCATGAAGATGGACTATCTCACGAACATAAACTACTGCCAACCATGCTGCCGTCCTCTTGCTCTTAACCGAAATGAAATGAGCGCTCTTACTAAGTCTATCCACCACAACCCAAATGCTGGTATTGCCTTTCTTTGATATAGGCAAACCATCCATGAAATCCATAGAGACGCTCTCTCACTTCCATTGTGGAACCTCCAAAGGATGAAGTAAACCACCGGGCTTCTTTTGCTCAGCTTTAACTTGCTGGCAAATCAAACATTGAGAAACAAACTTTGCCACATCTTTCTTCATCCCAACCCAAAAGAAAACCCTCTTCATATACCTATACATCTTATTGCCACATGGATGAATGGTCATCTTAGAACGATGAGCTTCTTTTAGGACTGTTTTTATCAAACTACCAATTCAGGGAACACAAAGCCTTCCATCTCATCGCAAGCACCCTTTATCGTCTGTAGAGTATCTACTTAGGTGACTTGAAGTCTCCCCTTTACTGAGCTTATCCAAGATGTCAAAAATCTGTGGATTCTCTTGCTGCGAAGCTCTTATCTGATCCATAAGAGTAGGTCATACTTCCAGTGATGCGAATAAGTCAGGCAAAAGCTCGGTGGATGGTCTAAAGTCAAAAGTTGATATGAACTCCAAGCTTTTCCTTTCCACAAACCGATGACTCAAGGTCATCCTCTGCCTACTCAATGCGTCTGCTACCACATTACCCTTACCAGGGGCATAAGAAATATTAAAGTCATAAGATGATAGAAACTCCACCCACCTTTGCTGCCTCAAATTAAGATCCTTTTGTGAGAACAAGTACTTGAGAGATTTGTGATCAGTGTATAACTTGAACTTCTCTCCAAGCAAATAATGACGCCATGACTTAAGTGCGAATACTACGGCAGCTAGCTCTAAGTCGTGGGTAAGGTAGTTCTTTTCATGAACTCTCAGTTATCTTCCTCTATAACATACTACCCTCCCCTCTTGCATCAGAACCGCACCAAGCTCAGTACCACATGCATCAGTGTATACTGCAAACACTTTGTTCCCATCGGGCAAGGTCAAGACTGGGGTTGTTGTCAGAGGCCTCTTCAATCGTTGGAAAGCAACTATATCCCATGAAAATGCCAAATTCTTCTTCATCAGCCTGGGGACTGGGGCTGATATTTTTGTGAAGTCCTTAATGAACTTCCTATAATAGCCTGCTAACCCTAGAAAGCTTCTCACCTCCATTGCATTCTTTGGAATCTGCCAATCCTGAACTACAACTACCTTTGCGGGATCTACTTCTATCTCTTCTTTAGAAATCACATGCCCTAAAAATCTCACCTCTTTTCTCCAAAAATGGCACTTGGAAAACTTTGTCTTAAGCTGATTCGCACGCAGAGTTTTCAAAACCTTCCTTATATGCATGGAATGCTCTTCATCGCTCTTCAAGAAGATTAGGATATCATCTGGAGTCCTAAAAGCGGTTTTATCTATACTGTACTCAGCCACCTTCAACTGATGAAACCCCGTGACCAGGTCTAACTGAGAGAATACTGATGCACCAATAAGCTAGTCAAATAAGTCATCTATCCTTGGGAGTGGGTGCCTATTCTTCTTAGTGAGTTTATTCAACTCCCTATAGTCTACACATAAGCGAAGCGAACCATCCCCCTTAGTTGCGAATACTACTGGAGCACCCCATTCAAATATGCTTCGCTTTATAAACCCTTTCTCAAGCAACTCCCCTACTTTCTTACTAAGCTCCCTCCTTTCCCTTGGAGCCATATGGCGCACAGGTAATGCAACTGACTTTGCGTTGCCCACTAAGTATATACAGAAATCAATCTCGTGCCTCGAAGGTAAGCCCCGATCCTCAACAAAAACATCAAGATACTCATGGTGTAACGACCCACATTCTACGTACTAGAGGATCGTGGAATATTTATTTCATTCACATATGAAGTCGTATGGTCATGTAACTTTGGGGAACTACTATTGGGGTCGTTTCCCATGTTCACGATTTTTGCCGAATTTTAAATGACCATTTTGTTAGAGTTTGTGCCCTAGAGGCAATCTGTTAGATGTGAATAATAATGACATTGTTATTGTTATGTTTTATTTGGAATAAAATGTTCTGTTATTTTATATTTACTACGTAATATAAATATTAATATAATAGAAGTCCTTAGAATAATAATACGGGATTATATAGTTCGAGTAAGACTGAACTTGAGATTATATGATATGTCAAGTATTATAATTCTTAAATGTCCCTAGTCGAGCTTTATTATTTATAGAGGACAACAATAAAGCGTTGAGACTAGTATATTGATTGACTGATGATCACATCTCATTTATCATTAATATACGTGATATTAAAGTCAAGATATAAATATGTATTAGAGAATAACGTATTGGGCTGACCCACCGTGAGATAACTACATGAAATATAATCAATAGTATCATAATTTGTTCTCATAGTGATAGTGATATAATGGTCCTCAGACCTGAAATCATTATAATTTTATTCGAAGATATTTATGTTTTGATATCATCTAAAGTTATTTCGTAACAGAGTAATGATAACGGTGATTATTGGATGTATCTAGAATCGAATACAAATTATGAATGATCTAGATGGAATTTAACCCTACGATATATTCGTAGTGATATCCATGGGCCTCTAGATTGAGTGAGACTGTGAAATGCATATGGCCGTGCTCAAATATTGATTTGTTCTGAAAAATCTACTCATTGATCAAGAAAACAGATTAAATTAAAAGAGGATGATACGATCCATGTCTTCAGTTTAATCTTGGATATAACGGTTAAAAGGATTAAATTATATTGATACACTATTCACAAAAGGTTGTATTGAATCATTACTATTATAGCTAGGGTAATAATGATGTGTTACTAGACGCCGCTCATTGTTTACAGTTAAAAATGTGTTTAAACTGTTGCCAACGCTGTCATAGCCTATAGGGTCACACTTACATACGTTGTAAAAGGGTGAGGATATTTGAATAGAAGGGTTTATGACTAATTCTTCTATTTTAAATATGGATGAACGGGTAATATGAAGGTATACAATGTCGGTTATAATTATTGTAAAGGGGAGGTCAGACCTTTACCTTATCATCTAATCATAACCGAGTTCCTCAAACCCTAAATCCCAATTAGCTAGTACTACCTCATCCTTCCTCGACTTGATTCGGGAGCAACGTCGGTGGATCTCCTATAGAGGTGCTCGACTTCAAGCACTAGATTCGATCTAATCTGGAATTGGATTCAACAACCTCAAGCTTAATCACCTTCTTTGATTTGAGTCGAAACGAATAAAGGTACTTGCTTCAATTTAATTTTGGATTCTAATTACAATATTGATATGTAAAATTTTAATTTCTGCTGCGATTTCGATCCTAATTTACCTTCACGTTTTACCCCTTGCAAATCTTGTTTCGCCTATAAATTTTGATTGGTAAAGAGTTTTGACCTGAAACCACTTCCACTGAATTCGGATGATGGTTTACCTTTAGAGTGGTCACATTAATCGAACGGACTTACCGTTTGGGAGATATGGCTAAAATAAGGTTTGGAAGGTGAAAAACAGCATAATTGGGCTTAATCGGGTGGTTAACACCTAAGCCCTTAACCTATTTCGAGATTAGGGTATTAGGAGGGCTGATAGGGTTTGGGAAATCAGTTTTATTCATTTTTCTAGCCTTCATTTACCTTCCTCTAACCCTAGCAATGGCCTCTACCTTCTAAACTACCTCCTAATCACATTTTAGTCCAATACTAAGCTAATTAACATCAAATTGGAGGTAGAGCTACTGTGTTGCATTGGGATTTGAACCAAATCAGAGATATTTTCAGATCTGAGATTTATTTGTGGCTAAGGTGAGTGATTTGCATGTTTTTACACTAATTACGGCTAATTATGGGTGATTAGTGATAATTAACGAAATTATGACTCAAAAAAATGTGGAAAAATATGCATAAATTCTGAAATATTATTTTATGCCTCTGTTAGAAATTTGGATTAATTTGAATTAAGTTTTCTAATCCTATTGCTAGATATAGTTAAACATGGTTAAGGGGAAACATGGGTTTTGGGTATATTTGATCTATATTAACAAGTTAAATTGTTGTTTTGGTGTTTATGGTTGATCTTATATGTTATTATTACTGTTTGGAATGTTTCGTGATTTCTTAGTAAAGTTAGATTGGTCGAAAAAGCCATTGTATGGCGTAAATAGCTTGCTGAAAAAGTTGCAAGAAATAGTGCAGGACCCCGCTCGTGACCAGGGTATTACAATCCGACCCCTGCAACCTGGCCCGATCGTGACCATCCCCTCACGAACGACCACCCTTCACGAGCTGATAGCTTGCACGAGTTTAATGCTCGACCCGAACCAGAAGACCACGACCAGGAGTACGTATCACGAACCGCACAACGAATGGATGCATCACGAACTGCTGGTGCCCCGAACCTACGAACCAGAGTTTGGGGGTCACCAAGAGCTGAGCCACCATGGTCATCATGAGCCGACCACGTGTCACGAACCGGAGAATCCATGAACCGTGAGTTTCCTGCCACCATGAGCCGGTGGAATCACGAACCGAAGCTTGGATCACGAACCACCTTCTCACGAACCGGAGCAGGACCACGAGCGGACCACGATGCCACGAGCCGCGAGCAAAAAGGGGAATTCATGAGCCGATGGACAGGGTGGACCACGAACCGGTCTTTGAGCCTGGACAGAGAACGAAATGACGAGGACCGTGAACTCTTCTGAAGATCGACTCCAATTCGAATAAAAACCCAAGATGCAAAGGTAGTCCAAATAAGAAGTTATTACTCAGGATCCAGATGGGAACCAACGAGTTAACATCATGAGTTGGGCTTTGCTGTGGGATGTGTGCAAAGGGGTTATCGATATCTATAGCTTTAGTTCACCACTGAGAGACGGATTAGTGGCTATGGATCAGCGCAATTGGATTATTAAGACTCCCAAGGGCAAGTGATCGTAGCATGGCTATGGATCAGTGCAATTGGGCCATTAGGACTCCCAAGGGCAAGGTGACCGTAGCAAGAGATTAGTGGCTATGAACCAGCGCAATAGGGTCATTAAGACCCCAAAGGCAAGTGGTCGTAGTAAATGATTTGGTGATCAAAGTGGTGGATATCATATACTTTACGCACTGAGTGAGAGATGTGAAGACGATTGCTATGTTTAATGTTTGCTATCACCATGACATACACACTCCCATTTTACACTTTATGTTAGTGTTACCTTAGAGTACTGTACATCTTGTTGTGCTAACTCTTTGGTTGTAGGTCCAAGTTCAGGTATGATTATTTATACATGTTATTGTTCTGTTTTGCTGCTATCGCTCATACCAGAATTTTGTCTGACCCAAAGTTTTATGTCTCTTCTTATTACTCTGGGTGCTCCTAAATGGGCAGACTAGAGATAGGTTAGGTGGTTACGCACGAGTAGCTATCCGGAGACGAGCATAAGGCTTCCACGTACTATTTATATATATTTTCCCTGTGTTGTTGTTGGTCACTACTTTGGGCATTAGTAGTGTACCTTTTCTATTTTGTTTAGAGTTAGTATTTTGAAGTTGTAATAATGGTTTAGATCATAAGCTGTATTTTGGATTCCGCTGCTATAATGTTTTAGTTTTCAGCTTATGCACTGTCTCGCCTGTTTTATGTCAAGTTATGTGAGATATACTACAGGTTCTTTGGTGATTCATAGTTTTAAATCCCTTTTCCTTGATGATCGTCTCGTGCTAGTCGGGCATTGGTACAGCGCATTTCTAGGGAAATGTCGGCTGGTGCAGGACGGGCCGTCACACTTGGTATCAGAGCCTGGTTGCTTAGTTAACCTAGGGGAAGACACCAGGGAGAGAAAATATACATATATGAGAGCGCGTATTTGTGATATTTTGGTTTTCAAAAGGCTATATATAAACTATTAGTATATCTAAGGAAGAAGTCGCACTGCACTGGCACCACTATGGAGATGGTTAAACGTTTCCTCGTTACAGATTGAACGATGAGCCGATATACGAGGAGTACGGGTTCAGGGGCCAATAATAGGAATGCCCCTGATATGAGGACGATGTTTACTATCTTTATGAGAGAGATGCTTAGGGATGTTCGGGGAGTTGTTCCTAATGCTGCTAACAGTGGTGGTGCAACAGTGCAGGCGCCTAGGGCCGATTTTACCAAGCTCAACAAGGATTATACTAATCTTAGTGGAAAGTTGTTCCACGGAACGAAATCGGCTACGGAGGTTCAAGATTGTCTTGATATTTGTGAATGCATCTTCGAGGATTTTCGGATCTATGATGCAATGAAGAGAAAGTTAGCATCGCGTCAGCTTCAAGGACGGGCTATGAATTGGTGGAATGTTATTAACGCAGCTACTCCTGAGGATCAAGTTACTTGGATTCAGTTTAAGACTCGCTTCAGTGATAAGTTTATTCCAGGTGCATAGAAATCATAATTTTTCATGAAGTTTTTGGAGCTTAAGCAGAATGGTAGGCCAGTCTTAGAATATATTGCTGAATTCGATACCTTATCGAAGTATGGATTATCTCTTATTGATACTACCAAGAAGAAGAACGAGAAGTTCTTAACCGGCTTAGATGAGTACTTTGAGGAAAGACTTATAAACCACATCGATGAGACCTTTGAATCTATAGTGGGAAAGGCATTGAGGTTGGAGAGCCTTTACCCCCAAGTCAAAGGCCAAGGTTGCTATTACATTTGCAGGGGATCTAAAGCCGCAGGCAAGCGGTGGAGGCAAGAATAATTCCCATAATAAGAGGAAACAGAACAAAATCAAGGATGGTCAGCAAAAGAAGAATAAGAAAGATGTAGAGTGCTATAGTTGTGGCAATAACAGCCACTATGCCAAATATTTTCGAGAAAAGCCAGCGGACAGGAAGTGCTTCAATTGCGGCCAAGTGGGACATCACAAGGATAAATGTCCACAACCCCCTAAAGAGAAGCAGATTGTGAAAGCATATGCTATCAATGTTGTTCCTTCTTTGTCGAATCCCCCAACTACGGCAGAGAAAGGAAAGGGTGTCATTATCCAAGGTATGCTTTCTATTTATGATGTTCATGTTCGAGTATTTTTTGATACCGGGGCTTCCCATTCCTTCGTATCTAGTGACCTGGTAGATAAGTTGGGATTGGAACCCAAGATTTTTGATAGACCTTTAGTTGTGACGAACCCGATCAGTGGTTTGACTAGCCTTAGTATGATTGTCATAATTTGGTTTTATCGAGTTATGGATGTATGTTTGCTTGTGATTGCTTTGTTTTGGGCTTCACTGGGTTTGGCATTATTTTGGGAGTCGACTGGCTCCAAAGGTATGGGGTGGTGGTAGACTGTGAGGGGTCTTTGGTGACCAATAAAGCGGACGATGGGTAGAGGGTACTGTTTGGTTGCCTACCCAGTGATGGCTAGTTTTCTAAATTCCCTCGACATCCCACATGATGAGTTGTCAGATGTGCCTATTGCTGGCGAGTATCCGGACATCTTCGAGGAAGTGACCGGACTTCCACCACACAGAGAGATCGAGTTTCGGATTGATTTAGTGAAAGATGCTAGACCTATAGTGATGCCACTTCGTCGTATGACACCAAGGGAGCAGCGAGAGCTCGGGGTGCAAGTAAGCGATCTTTTGAAGAAGGGATTTATAAGAAGAAGTGTTTCCATGTGGGTAGCACCAGTTGTATTTGCCACTAAGGCCGATGGTTCCCTTCGATTGTGTGTGGATTATCGCGAGTTGAACAAGGCGACGAGAAAGAATAAGTATCCTCTTCCGCGGATAGACGATTAGTTTGATCAGTTGAATGGAGCGAGAGTGTTCTCCCAGTTAGATCTTGTGATAGGTTTTCATCAGCTCCGAGTAGCAGCTGAGAGTATACCTAAAACGACATTTCAGACGCCATCTGGATTCTCTGAGTGGTTGGTCATGCCATTTGAGTTGACCAATGCACCATCATATTTTTTGGATCTTATGATTAAGGTATTTAGGGATCAATTGAATAAGTTTGTTCTTGTGTTTGTGGATTATATCTTGGTTTACTAGAGGACGGAGAAAGAACACAAGGAACATTTAAGGATAGTGATGGAGGAGTTGAGGAAACACCAATTGAAAGAAAAAATTTCTAAGTGTCACTTCTGGAGGAGGGAAGTGAAGTTCTTGGGTCATGTTGTTTCAGAGAACGGTATTGCCGTGGACCCTGCGAAGGTGGCTACGGTACAAGATTCGTCTATGCCCAAGAATGCAATGGACGTGAGAAGTTTCTTGGGGTTAGCTGGATATTATTGTATGTTTATCCAAGACTTCTCCAAAATTGCGGCACCGTTAACTCAGTTGACCAAGAAGAATCAAGCTTTTTCTTAGGACGAAAAGTGTGAGAATGCATTCAAAAGTCTAAAGGAAAAGTTGATGTGTGCACCAGTTTGGTTATTCCTATGGGGAGTGAAGAGATGATGGCATACACGGATGCCTGTGGTATCAGAGTAGGTGCTGTACTGATGCAAGGAGGTAAGGTTGTAGCTTATGCTAGTCGGCAACTGAAACCGCATGAGAAAAGATATCCTACCCATGATTTGGAATTGGCAGCGATCGTGTTCACGTTAAAGATATGGAGACATTACCTCTTGGGAGAAAGATTCGAGTTGTTTACCGATCATAAGTCATTAAAGTATCTTTTCTCTCAAAAAGATTTGAATCTTCATCAGCAGAGATGGTTAGAGTTCTTGGCTTCATATGATTTCAATATCGCATACACACCCGGGAAGGGCAATGCGGTAGCTGATGCATTGAGTAGGAGACATGCCAGTTTGGGGGCTAAGTTTCTTGAATGGAAGCAACTGGAGTATATCGCGGGATATGATTTCAGACCTAAGTGCGAATTTGATCCAGAGATGTTAGCAAGTTTGACGATCAGACCGACTTTGATTGATCGGATCGGCTCCAGCCAGAGGGACGATCCTAATCTATTGGAAATCATCTCCAAAGTAGAGATGGGTGTAGATGGTGAAGAAATGAACAAGTATGGTCTTGATCGAGAAGGATGGCTTCGAAATATTAGGAGGCTAGTTGTACCCAACGTTAATGGATTGAGAGGTAAAGTGCTTAGAAAGTGTCATCACTCGAAACTGACTATACATTCTGGTGGTAACAAAATGTATCAAGACATGAAGCAAACCTACTACTGGGAAGGGATGAAGAGAGACGTTGGAAGGTTTATATCCAAGTGCGTGAACTGCTAGCTAGTTAAAGATGAGCAAAAGAAGCCTAGTGTTTTTTTACAACTGTTAGAAATTCCCAAATGGAAATGGGAACAAGTCTCAATGGATTTCATCGATGGTTTACCAAGAACTAGATCAGGTCATGATAGTATTTGGGTGATTGTCGATCGATTGACCAAAAGTGCAAGGTTTATACTGGTCAAGTCGAATAGAACGACAACTAAGTTAGCAGAACTGTATATGAAGTGGGTAGTAAGATTTCATGGAGTACCTAAAGGTATTGTGAGTGACTGAGATCCATTATTTACTAGTGGGTTTTGGAAGAGCTTACAAGAGACTTTAGGATCAGAATTACATCTTAGTACTGCGTACCATCCTCAAAGCAGCGGTCAAACAAAGAGGGTGAATCGTGTATTAGAAGATCTCTTGAGAGCCTGTATATTGGATTTTGGTGGATCATGGGATGACCACTTACATCTGGTTGAATTTGCATATAATAATAGTTATCAATCCAGTATTGGTATGGCTACATTTGAAGCTTTGTACGGAAGACAGTGCAACTCACCATCATGTTGGTTGGAAATCGGTGAGAAATTTGTGCTTGGACCAGATGTAATAGGAGAAACTTCAGATAAGATCAAGGTTATCCAACAACGAATGAAGGCTGCCCAAGATAGGCAGAAGAGTTATGTTGATAAAAGGCGAAGAGGTTTTAAGTTCTCCGATGGCGACTTGGTATTCATCAAGATTTCTCCGTTAAAGCATGTAATTCGTTTTGGTAGGAGAGGTAAATTGGCACCAAGGTTTGTTGGTCCATTTCCAGTCCTCGAGCAAGTGGGGAATTTGGCGTATAAAGTTGGGTTGCCTGACAAGATGGTAGGAGTTCACAACGTATTTCATGTTTCCCAGTTAAGGAAGTTTGTGCACGATTCTGATATGATTATTTCACCAGATCAGTTGGATGATATCGAAGTGGAATCCGAGGCAGTTGGGAGCCGCAAGATGATTCGTATTGTCGGACACGATACAAAACAACTTCAAAGAATGACGGTGGAACTAGTCAAGGTCCAGTGGGGCGATAACGAGAATGACTGTAATTGGGAAACCGAGGAAAGCAAAAGGAAGTCGTATCCAGAACTCTTTCCCTGGTAAGGCTTTAATTGCGATATAGTTATTCCCTTGTTAGTAAACCGCATGCTAGGATAGGCTTGTTGTGTTGTTATGTATGTTTGATTGTTTGCAAATGGCTGATAGGCATGCGGGACACTATAGTATGTTTTGGTTAAGGAATTTCGGGAGCGAAATTTCTTAAGGTGGGGAGAGTGTAACGACCCGCATTCCACGTACCGGAGGATAGTAGAATATTTATTTCATTCACATATGAAGTCGTATGGTCGTGTAACTTTGGGGAACGATTATTGGGGTCATTTCCATGTTCACGATTTTTGCCGAATTTTAAATGACCGTTTTACCCCTGGCGAATCTTGTTTCGCCTATAACTTTTGATTGGTAAGAAGTTTTGACCTGAAACCACTTCCATTGGATTCAGATGATGGTTTACCTTTCCATAGAGTGGTCATATTAATCAAACGGACTTACAGTTTGGGAGATATGGTTGAAATAAGGTTTGGATGGTGAAAAGCAGCATAATTGGGCTTAACCAGGTGATTAGCAGCTAAGCCCATAAACCCATTTCGGGATTAGGGTTATGGGAGGACTGATACGGTTTGGGAAATCAGTTTTATTCATTTTTCTAGCCGTCATTTACCTTCCTCTAACCCTAGCTATGACCTCCACCTTCTAAACTACCTCCTAATCATATTTTAGTCAAATATAAAGATAATTAACATCAAATTGGAGGTAGAGCTGCTGTGTTGTGTTGGAATTCGAACCAAATCATATATATATTTTTAGATCTGAGATTTATTTGTGGCTAAAGTGAGTGATTAGCATGTTTTTACACTAATTATGGCTAATTAGGGGTGATTAGTGATAATTAGCGAAATTATGACTCAGAAAAATATGGAAAAATATGCATAAATTTTGAAATATTATTTTATGCCTCTGTTAGAAATTTGGGTTAATTTGAATTAAGTTTGCTAATCCTATTGCTAGATATAGTTAAACATGATTAAGGGGAAACATGAGTTTTGGGTATATTTGATCCATATTAACAAGTTAAATTGTTGTTATTGTGTTTATGGTTGATCTTATATGTTATTATTACTGTTTGGAATGTTTTGTGATTGCTTAGTAAAGTTAGATTGGTCTGCTGTCGTATGGCATAAATAGCTTTCTGGAAAAGTTACAGGAAATAGTGCAGGACACCGCTCGTGACCAGGGTATCACGATCCGACCCCTGCAACCCGACCCGATCGTGACCATCACCTTGCACGAGTTTAATGCTCGACCCGAACCAGAAGACCACGACCAGGAGTACGTGCCACGAACCGCACCACGAATGGATGCATCACGAACCGCTGGATCCCCAAACCCACGAACCGGAGTTTAAGGGTCACCACGAGCCGAGCCACCATGGCCATCACGAGCCGACCACGTGTCACGAACTGAAGCATCCATGAACCGTGAGTTGCCTGCCACCACGAGCTGGTGGAGTCACGAACCGAAGCTTGGATCATGAACCTCCTTCTCACGAACCGGAGCAGGACCACGAGCGGACCACGATGCCATGAGCCATGAGCAAAAAGGGGGATTCACGAGCTGATGGCCAGGGGAGGACCACGATCCGGTCTTTGAGCCTGGACAGCGAATGAAACAACGAGGACCGTGAACTCTTTTGAAGATCGACTCCAATTCGAATAAAAACCCGAGAAGCAAAGATAGTCCAAATAAGAAGTTACTACTCAGGATTCAGATGGGAACCAATGAGTTAACTTCATGAGTTGGGCTTTGCTACGGGACATGTGCAAAGGGGTTATCGATATCTATAGCTTTAGTTCACCACTGAGAGACGGATTAGTGGCTATGGATCGGCGCAATGGGATCATTAAGACTCCCAAGTCCAAGTGATCGTTGCTTGGTTGTGGATCAGTGCAATGGGGCCATTAGGACTCCCAAGGGAAAGGTGATCATAGCAAGGGATTAGTGGCTATGAACCAGCGCAATGGGGTCATTAAGACCCCAAGGGCAAGTGGTCGTAGTAAAGGATTTGGTAATCAAAGTACTGGATATCGTATACTTTACGCACTGAGTGAGAGATGTGAGGATGATTGCTATGTTTGATGTTTGCTATCACCATGACATGCACACTCACATTTTACACTTTATGTTAGTTTTACCTTAGAGTACTGTACATCTTCTTATGCTAACTCTTTGGTTGCAGGTCCAGGTTCAGGTATGATTATTTATACCTGTTATTGTTATGTTTTGCTGCTATCGCTCATGCCAGACTTTTGTCTGACCCAGAGTTTTATGTCTCTTCTCTGGGTGCTCCTAAAAGAGCAGACTAGAGACAGGTTAGGTGGTTATGCACGAGTAGCTTTCCGGGAATGAGCAGGAGGCTTCCACGTGCTATTTATATATAATCTCCCTGTGTTGTTGCTGGTCACTACTTTAGGCATTAGTAGTGTACCTTTTCTATTTTGCTTTAGAGGAAGTATTTTGAAGCTGTAATAATGTTTTGGATCATAAGCTATATTTTGGATTCCGCTGCTAATGTATATATATAATTATCTTGCGCATATACAAACTTCAAACCTTAATAACTTCTTCATATGGTGTTCCTTTTACGCAAACTAGGTGTCTATTTTGGCCATAATTGCGAGACAGACGCAATGGCGTAGTTCGTTTCACTTAATTCTGAATATTAATTATTATCCTTTAATTTATCATTTTTAGTGTTGATAAAATACGTGGTGTTACACAATAGCTCTGATACCAATTGTGATGACCCAAATTTCCAGTACCTTTTGAGCTGACCAAATAACACAAATCCAACATAAAATGCACTGGAAATCCAGATGCCAATAGAAAGAAATTAGAGGGTGAGGAAAGAAAAGAATAAATATTAGAATATAAGAAGAAGAATCAAACAGAACACAGAGTCTCACAAGTGTGGTATAACACAAGTGTGGAAGAAAGAAGGAGAAACAAAAAGGGTCAGACATAAAGTCTGGCGAGTCTAGTTACTTTTAGTCAGTAGATAAATAAAAGTAACATGATAGGCATATAAAGTGGATAAGAGAGAGATCACTACATAAATGGCAGGTGTGACAAGGTAAGCAAGATAAGGTGTACATGCCTCACTAATGATTACTCTGCACTATTACTGGTATATCCTGAAAGAGATAGTCCCTTCAACTATAAGGTGGTAGACTTAGGTATACGTCCAAATGTATCCTAACTACTACCCTGATCGATCGACTCCGTAACCCTCGTAGATACCTTGTGCTGGTCCCACAGTAGGAGGTATAACTTCCTAAAGTGGCAACCCCTCGTCGTAATAATGTGCACAACTATATCTACAAGTGTCATGGTCATCTTATCTCCCTCTGCCCGGCTCATGCACGCACATGGCCCGGTCGGTTTGCGCCGCCCACACCGTCCTCCACGTTTGGATCTCTTACAATCAGTCAGTAAGCGTGCCCCTTCTCTACCTAATACGGAGTACTTTGTTCGATACCTACTCTGGGTTACTGACTGAAAAGGGTCCCATACAATATGATACAAGCTCTCCCCTTTGTCTTGTATCCCCCACTAGGTTTTCTCTAACTATGTATACCACTAGGTGTCTTTAATTACATAGCCTTATTTATTTCTATAGGTTATGCTTACCTATAAGTGTCTTTAATACATAACCCTTAATCTTCCAACCGGTTATGCTTAACTATAGGTGTCTTTAACTACATAACCCTATCACTTATAGAAGTTATGTTTACCCTAAAAGGTGTTTTTAATTACATAACTTTATTATTTCCACCGATTATGTATACCACTAGGTGTCTTTAATTACATAACCTCAACGGGTTAAGTTTGTGGGCCTATATGTGAATACTGTATGTGAATATTACCCATCCCCTCTTCAAATTTACTTAACCCACCCCTTAACCATGTTTACTTAACCCCCAACTTAAATTTAAGTTCGTACCATCCCTATGGATTAACTTAGGTTAAGTAGTCCTGTAACGGCCCGGATTTCGCCCGACCCGATCAATCGTTAGATCGACCAAGACCGTTCAAAACCCGAATACGTTAACTCTGGGAATACAACGACATCAGAACAATAACATCAGACTTTTATAAACATTACAATAATGTTACATCAGAGTACAGAACATATCAGAGTACATCGAATAAAATTACAGCGGAAGATAAATTATGGAAAATTAAATACAATAAACAGCGAAAGACTTCTATGCTCTGGACACAGCTTTAGGCTTCGATCCAGAATCCTGCTCAAGAGATAAATATCAGCAAAAAGCTACTCGACTGCTTGTGTGGAAAAGAGGGCACCCGAGTTTGCAAAGTGAAACAAACTATGAGTCAGTCATGGGACTGGTGTGAGAATTCTTAACTAATATAACTAATAGCAATAGGGCAAATCCAAGGACCACGCCGCTAACGCGGAACAGGTTTTATTCCAATGGATTGCCGGTGCATAAATTAAAGTAAATCGTTAAACAACGCAGTGCTTTTTAGAAAAATGGAATCATCATAAGACTCAAGTACCATCACACAATGCAACGCAAACCAGAGGATAGAGTTTTACCTTATGATGATTAAACATGCTTGGTACGATAAAAACGAATTTGATATTATTATTAGTGTGTATATGTTTCAAAAACATTTCAAAGTAAATGTATCAATCCTAGGAAACATAGCTACCATATACTAGGCCTCCATACTAGTAATACAATCAAGTCCGTAGGGTCGTATTGGGAATTGGGTTTCCATCATGAGTCAAGGCTAGGAACGATCTCCTTACCGATTCGAGACACTCTAGCTAATGTTTCAGGATCCCCCGCAGTGAACCCTTGGATCCTGCAGGGCCGGTCCGCACATACGATTTTGCGGATTAGTTATACCTGAACACACGTTTCCCGGTCCTATAGGACCTAATATCCGAGGCGCCTCATTCCATCATCCGCATAAGTAAAATGTCGGGCCGTGTAAAACCCAAACACCACTTCTAGCTAGAAAGAAACGTGTTGCTCTCCCTGCGTTCCCTTGCTCCGTTTTTGACTCCTACCGGGGTGTGAGGCTCGCGAACTCACGCTATACACAAAGCTACGCCTAAATAGGCCGTGCTTTGATCATCATCCACAAGGCCTGCTTTTTAACAAAAATCTTGATCCATGCATCTTAGCATGCCACATTGTCAATCCATACCATTAATTCCTACCAATATATAACCTCTAAGCTCGTACGTCTCAAAGAAGGGTGTTAAACACCAAACAGATATATATTTAGCAGAGATCAACGAATACCGTATAAAGGAATACAACGTCAGACATACAATCCATTTTCTTGTCCGTTCTGGGTCTGAACAAAACCGGAGGCACCTTATACCTCGCATATCCGAACAACCAACAAGTAGTATGGACGACCACCGTTGTATCTCCTTCAAGGTAGCTACTCAGATCATGGGCGTCAATGGTAACTCATCCATTCGACGTGAAGATCGTCGGTCTTCAATCACCGTCTTCAACTCTTCGACTTAGATCGACGAATAATCATTTGAAATGAGATTGAACTCGGACCTTTCAAATGATTCTTGCGTATGTATCATTTCAAATCATTCTTATCGTTAATATTAATTTATAACGATTAATCTCTATTTTTATTTATATAAAAATAATTGAATTTTATTTAACAACACTTCATGTCAATAGGCAACCTTGGCGCTGTTTTCACCCAAATTTGTTTTACAAATTTCTCTAAATCTAACCGTTGGATTTTAACACAATTCATATCGCTGGAAAGATCTCCCCAAGGCGAACCTAACGGTTTTAGTTTTGGGAAAATTCGACGGTCGGATATTTCAGCATAACTATTTAAAGTTACGATTGTCGAATCGCGAACTACCATGCGCGATTCGTTTAATTATAATTTACTTATATATATAATTATATATACATACAATTTTTTCGGCCATTTCATTATTTTGATTATCGTAACAAGTAAAGAACACTTGGTTTCATAACATTTTGATATATAACATAACACACAATAATGTTTATTTAATTCACATACACATCCTAAACATAACAATGTATATTTTTCTTTTACCCTCCAATTCACACAAAAATGTATTTTTCGTGTATCATTCCAATTTAACAAAAATGAAGATTTTTGTGTCTTTTAAATTTTCTAACAAAAATGTAATATATTTTGGTGTCAACCTCAATTCTACAAAAATGAATATATTTTGTTTGTTTAATTTCAATGTAACAAAAATAATAACTTTGTTATTCTTTTAACGCAAAACAAAAATAATTTTTTTTTATATCTTTCAATGCAAAACTAAAATGATAATTTTGTGTCAATCTTTTCTTTACACGCAAAATGATGATCTTGTGTTTTAATCTTTTCACATTAAAATGAAAATTTCATATCTTTAATCTTTTTAATGAAAAATCTAATTCATTAAAATGTAACGGCCCGGATTTCGCCCGACCCGATCAATCGTTAGATCGACCAAGACCGTTCAAAACCCGAATACGTTAACTCTGGGAATACAACGACATCAGAACAATAACATCGGACTTTTATAAACATTACAATAATGTTACATCAGAGTACAGAACATATCAGAGTACATCGAATAAAATTACAGCGGAAGATAAATTACGGAAAATTAAATACAATAAACAACGAAAGACTTCTATGCTCTGGACACAGCTTTAGGCTTCGATCCAGAATCCTGCTCAAGAGATAAATATCTGCAAAAAGCTACTCGACTGCTTGTGTGGAAAAGAGGGCACCCGAGTTTGCAAAGTGAAACAAACTACGAGTCAGTCATGGGACTGGTGTGAGAATTCTTAACTAATATAACTAATAGCAATAGGGCAAATCCAAGGACCACGCCGCTAACGCGGAACAGGTTTTATTCCAATGGATTGCCGGTGCATAAATTAAAGTAAATCGTTAAACAACGCAATGCTTTTTAGAAAAATGGAATCATCATAAGACTCAAGTCCCATCACACAATGCAACGCAAACCAGAGGATAGAGTTTTACCTTATGATGATTAAACATGCTTGGTACGATAAAAACGAATTTGATATTATTATTAGTGTGTATATGTTTCAAAAACATTTCAAAGTAAATGTATCAATCCTAGGAAACATAGCTACCATATACTATGCCTCCATACTAGTAATACAATCAAGTCCGTAGGGTCGTATTGAGAATAGGTTTCCATCATGAGTCAAGGCTAGGAACGATCTTCTTACCGATTCGAGACACTCTAGCTAATGTCTCAGGATCCCCCGCAGTGAACCCGTAGATCCTGCAGGGCCGGCCCGCACATACGATTTTGCGGATTAGTTATTCCTGAACACACGTTTCCCGGTCCTATAGGACCTAATATCCGAGGCGCCTCATTCCATCATCCACATAAGTAAAATGTCGGGCCGTGTAAAACCCAAACAACACTTCTAGCTAGAAAGAAACATGATGCTCTCCCTGCGTTCCCTTGCTCCGTTTTTGACTCATACGGGGTGTGAGGCTCACGAAGTCACGCTATACACAAAGCTACGCTTAAACAGTTCGTGCTTTGATCATCATCCACAAGGCCTTATTTTCAACAAAAACCTTGATCCATGCATCTTAGCATGCCACATTGTCAATCCATACCATACCATTGATTCCTACCAATATATAACCTCTAAGCTCGTATGTCTCAAAGAAGGGTGTTAAACACCAAACATATATATATATTTAGCAGAGATCAACGAATACCATATAAAGGAATACAACGTCAGACATACAATCCATTTTCAAGTCCGTTCTGGGTCTGAACGAAACCGGAGGCACCTTATACCTCGCATATCCGAACAACCAACAAGTAGTCTGGACGGCCACCACTGTAGCTCGTTCAAGGTAGCTACTCCAATCATGGGCGTCAATGGTAACTCATCCATTCGACGTGAAGATCGTCGGTCTTCAATCACCATCTTCAACTCTTCGACTTAGATCGACGAATAATCATTTGAAATGAGATTGAACTCGGACCTTTCAAATGATTCTTGCGTATGTATCATTTCAAATCATTTCTTATCGTTAATATTAATTTATAACGATTAACCTCTACTTTTATTTATATAAAACTAATTGAATTTTATTTAACAACACTTCATGTCAATAGGCGACCTTGGCGCTATTTTCACCCAAATTTGTTTTACAAATTTCTCTAAATCTAACCGTTGGATTTTAACACAATTCATATCGTTGGAAAGATCTTCCCAAGGCGAACCTAACGGTTTCAGTTTTGGGAAAATCCGACGGTCGGATATTTCAGCATAACTATTTAAAGTTACAATTTTCGAATCGCGAACTACCTTGCGCGATTCGTTTAATTATAATTTACTTATATATATAATTATATAATTTCTTCGGCCATTTCATTATTGTGATTATCGTAACAAGTAAAAAATACTTGGTTTCATTACATTTTGATGTATAACATAACACACAATAATGTTTATTTAATTCACATACACATCCTAAAGATAACAATGTATATTTTTCTTTTACCGTCCAATTCACACAAAAATGTATTTTTCGTGTATCATTCCAATTTAAAAAAAATGAAGATTTTTGTGTCTTTTAAATTTTCTAACAAAAATGAAATATATTTTGGTGTCAACCTCAATTCTACAAAAATGAATATATTTTGTTTGTTTAATTTCAATGTAACAAAAATAATAACTTTGTTATTCTTTTAACGCAAAACAAAAATAAAAATTTTGTTTATATCTTTCAATGCAAAACTAAAATGATAATTTTGTGTCAATCTTTTCTTTACACGCAAAATGATGATCTTGTGTTTTAATCTTTTCACATGAAAATGTAAATTTCATATCTTTAATCTTTTTAATGAAAAATCTAATTCATTAAAATATAAATTTCCATCATTATAACTTTCATTGAAAACCTATTTACATAAAAATGTAAATTCCATATCTTTAAATCTTTTTAATGAAAATCCAATTACATAAAAATGTAATTTTCTTCTTAATTCTTTTAATGAAAATCTATTTACATAAAAATATAAATTTCACTTACTTTAAATCTAATTACATGAATATGTAATTTTCTTCTTTAAATACTATTTAGGTGAAAATGTCAATTAATCCTTTAATCTTAATTACATGAATATGTAATTTTTCTCCTTAAATTTTTATACATTAAAATGTAAATCTTCTTCTTAATCAGAATACATTAAAATGTAAATTTTCTTTTTATTCTAATTACATTAAAAATGTAACCTTTCTTTTATTCTAATTACATTAAAAATGTAATTTTTCTTTTTATTCTAATCACATTAAACATGTAAACTTTTCTTTTTATTCTATTTACATTAAAAATGTAACTTTTCTTTTTATTCTAATTACATTAAACATGTAAACTTTTCTTTTTATTCTAATTACATTAAAAAATGTAAACTTTTCTTTTTTATTCTAATTACATTAAAAATGTAAACTTTTCTTTTTTTCTCCTTTAATCTTAATACATGCGAAATGTAAACTATATAATTTTAATCTAATTACATTAAAATGTAACTCTCATTTTATACTATTTGACATTAAAATGTAACTTTTCCATTTATACCAATTTACATTAAAATGTAACTTTCTTTTTATGCCAATTTACATTAAAATGACATTTTTGTTTAACTTTTTTATGACTAAAAGTAAATGTTTTTGTTTCATTCCTTTATAAATGACAAAATGTGTATTTTTTTCTATTCTTTATTCTTTTAATGTGACAAATATGTCCATTTTTAATTCATTTCTTTAAATGTGACAAAAATGTCCATCTTTAATTCATTTCTTTAAATGTGTCAAAAATGTCCATCTTTAATTCATTTCTCTAAATGTGACAAAATTACAATAGAAATGCAGTATTAAATTTCTATTCATTTTAATGCACAACAATTTAATAAAGGTGTAATCTTTATTTTAAAATCTTTTCAATGAAACAAAATGAAAATAAGAATATAACCTTTTCAACGTAATCTAAATTTCATCAAAAATGCCATTTTTAAATGTACAATCTTTTTATTGAAAACAATGAACAATAAAATTATGATCTTTTACGTTGCTTCATTTTATTGAAAACAATATTACATTAAAAATGTAATTTTTAATGTTACATCTTTTATTGAAAACAAAGTGACAATAAAATATAAACTTTTAATCCATTCTTTTTAATGTAACAATTTTACATCAAAAATACATCTTTTTAGCGTAAACAATTTGACACTAAAATATCTTCGTTTTAACACAAAAAAAAAATGTTTTTTTTTACCGCGCACTAAAAATGTGTTCTTTTTATTGCGTCAAAATTATGCTCTTTTATAACATCAAAAATATATACTTTTATTAACGTCAAAAATATGTACTTTTAATACGAACCAAAAATACGTTCTTTTAATACGAACAAAAATATGTTCTTTTTATAACGTACAAAAATGTGTTCTTTTATAACGTACAAAAATGTGTTCTTTTATAACGTACAGAAATGTGTTCTTTCATAACGTACAAAAATGATACTTATGTTATAACAAAAATGATACTTATGTTATAACAAAAATGATACTTATGTTTGAAATAAAACGACGCTTAAAATTTGCTCTTTTTATTTTGAAACAAAACGACATTAAAATTTCATCTTTTTATTATAAACAACACGACATAAAAAAAATGTCATCCTTTTATTTATAACAACACGATGCCAAAAATCAAATCTTTTCATTTTAACAAAATGATGTTAAAAACCCAATCTTTTCATTTTAACAAAACGATATTTTTTAATATGAACAAAGCGATATTAAAAAGATAATCTTTTTAACATGAACAAAAAGAAAGACATTAAAAATTCTTCCCAACAATTCAATAAACAAATATGATGAATTTGGTTTAACTATTTCCAACATACACAAATGCAAATTTTGAACACACAAATTCTAAGGAACCATTCGTATATATGTATATAAATCTCAATAAAAATGAGATTTTGATTGTATTGACAAACTGAAATAATAGAACTGAAATAAAGAAGTAAATAGCAGCGCAACATCAGATATGAAATAATGGATCTGGAATTAATAATAAATTTCATCGCGAATTTAGAACATAAATTTGAATCTCAATAAATATGAGATTTTAATTGTATCAACCCAAGCGAATATATCAAACACAACAGAAATACGTAAACAAATAAATCCTAAATTACCATAGCGCAGAATAATATACATATAGCGATTCAGAGGCGAGAACAATAATTAAAATATAATTATTTACAAAAATAGATAAGATTTCTCACCTTGATTCTTTAATTTTAGCGATTCAAATTTTATTTGTTGTTTTGCGTCAGTTCGGTTTTTCTCGATTTCTGTGCCTTTCCTTCGACTTTCAGACGAAATGATCAAAGGCAAAGTTGTTCGTTTATGTCTTGGCTATATTTTGTCCAACTGGGTTATCGCCTAATTCTCGACGGTTTGGCCGGAATTCAACAAAATCCGAAATCAGTTTTATGTGTTAAAACTCGGATTTCGGCGAATCCGTGCGACGATAGGTGCTGAATTTTTCGTGGTAAGTAGTGTTTATAGAGATGAACAAAACCCAGAAAGGGTTTGTGTTGACTTGGTTCTGATTTGGAGATATAATTTTTTCAGTTTCAGGGACTTTTGTGCAAAGATTTGTTTTTGTTTTTGTTTTTGTTTTTGTTTTTTTTTTTTTTTTTTTTTTTTTTTTTTTTTTTTTTTGAGGAGGTGGCCATGGAAATGAAGATGAAGAAGATGGAGGCTAAGTTATGTTTAGATTTTCAGAATTAGGTTATGGCTGGTTTATGAGATAATATATAGGGGTTACTTTAATTCAGCCCATATGTAATTTAGCCCATTTTAATTATAGCTTTAGTGTAATTATTTACATCCGTTTTGCAGTTTTAAAAACCATATGATCACATAATGATTCCAAATTCGATGGAATTTGGATCACAGCTAATCCTGATCAATACGAACCTATAGAAACTGGTTTCGTAAATTTTCGAGTCCGTATGAATTTTTAAAGTCAAAAATTGTCCGTTTACACTGAAAAATCAATTATAATTTTATATTAATTCTAAAAATCACCGAAAAATAATTTTTAGCTTTGTTTTAACGATACGATCCCAACAAAATTAATTTTGTTCAATTTGGAAACCGTTTGCAAAATTTCAATTTTCAAGGCATATATATTTAATATTAAAAATACATTTTTAAACAAATAATTTCCGAAACTCAAAATATATAAGTGTTTATACTTTTTAAATGCAGAAACGTCATTCTAAACTCAATGGAAGTGGTTTTGATTCCAAATTCCTTCGTATGCAAAAAGTAGCATTTTTGACATTTATATATTATATATAAATTTCATAGCGACCTTCTAAATTTTAAACTGGGCATAACTATTGATTCCCGCTATGAAATTTCAATTTTTCAGATTCGTTAAAAGATATTTTTAAATAGATTTTAATATTTTTGGTTTCACTAAAATCCGTTAAATTTTGCGTCTTGTACGGTCACTCAAAGTTTAAGTTTGACTTTTAAAACTACCGCACTATTTCTAACTCCTTTTATAATTAAAATTAAATTACTCATTCTAACTTTGATTTAAATATCAATACCCATTAAAATTAGTTAAAATAAATATTTAAATTTACTGCAAAATTCAGGTTTGTAACAGTCTCCCCCACTTAAAAACTTTTCGTCCTCGAAAAGGAACGAAGCTAAAAAGTTGTTCAAGTATCCTATCTTAAATAATTTTATTTGTTGATTAACTTTTAAAATATATAACTTTATATATTCAAAAATCATATTTTCTAAGATCGGATTATATATAACCACAAATACGTTAATTATAAACTGGGCACTCTCAACTCATTCTAGGGCATTACTAACCCCATCTCTAGTGAGTTTTCTCGTTCTAGGATACTACTGATCCTATCTCTAATGAGTATTCTTATTGGATATTACTAATCCAATCTCTGATGAGTCTTTTGTTCAGTTTTAACGAGTTGTACCCCAAAGATTTGAGCTAACCAGAGCTCTGATACTAACTGTAACGGCCCGGATTTTGCCCGACCCGATCGATCGTTAGATCGACCAAAACCGTTCAAAACCCGAATACGTTAACTCTGGGAATACAACAACATCAGAACAATAACAGCAGACTTTTATAAACATTACAATAATGTTACATCAGAGTACAGAACATATCAGAGTACATCGAATAAAATTACAGCGGAAGATAAATTACAGAAAATTAAATACAGTAAACAGCGGAAGACTTCTATGCTCTGGACACAGCTTTAGGTTTCGATCCAGAATCTTGCTCAAGAGATAAATATGTGCAAAAAGCTACTCGACTGCCCGTGTGGAAAAGAAGGCTCCCGAGTTTGCAAAGTGAAACAAACTACGAGTCAGTCATGGGACTGGTATAAGAATTCTTAACTAATATAACTAATAGAAATAGGGCAAATCCAAGGACCACGCCGCTAACGCGGAACGGGTTTTATTCCAATGGATTGTCGATGCATAAATTAAAGTAAATCGTTAAACAACGCAATGCTTTTTAGAAAAATGGAATCATCATAAGACTCAAGTCCTATCACACAATGCAACGCAGACCAGAGGATAGAGTTTTACCTTATGATGATTAAACATGCTTGGTACGATAAAAACGAATTTGATATTATTATTAGTGTGTATATGTTTCAAAAACATTTCAAAGTAAATGTATCAATCCTAGGAAACATAGCTACCATATACTATGCCTCCATACTAGTAATACAATCAAGTCCATAGGGTCGTATTGGGAATTGGGTTTCCATCATGAGTCAAGACTAGGAACGATCTCCTTACCGATTCGAGACACTTTAGCTAATGTATCAGGATCCCCCGCAGTGAACCCTTGGATCCTGCAGGGCCGGTCCGCACATACGATTTTGCGGATTAGTTATTCCTGAACACACATTTCCCGGTCCTATAGGACCTAATATCCGAGGCGCCTCATTCCATCATCCACATAAGTAAAATGTCGGGCCATGTAAAATCCAAACACCACTTCTAGCTAGAAAGAAACGTGATGCTCTCCCTACATTCCCTTGCTCTGTTTTTGACTCATACCGGGGTGTGAGGCTCGCGAAGTCACGCTATACACAAAGCTATGCCTAAACAGGTCGTGCTTTGATCGTCATCCACAAGGCCTGCTTTTCAACAAAAACCTTGATCCATGCATCTTAGCATGCCACATTGTCAATCCATACCATACCATTGATTCCTACCAATATATAACCTCTAAGCTCGTACGTCTCAAAGAAGGGTGTTAAACACCAAACAAATATATATATATATATATATATATATATATATATATATATATATAGCAGAGATCAATGAATACCGTATAAAGGAATACAACGCCAGACATACAATCCATTTTCAAGTCCGTTCTGGGTCTGAACGAAACCGGAGGCACCTTATACCTCGCTTATCCGAACAACCGACAAGTAGTCTGGACGGCCACATTTGTAGCCCCTTCAAGGTAGCTACTCCAATCATGGGCGTCAAAGGTAACTCATCCATTCGACGTGAAGATCGTCGGTCTTCAATCAACATCTTCAACTCTTCGACTTAGATCGACGAATAATCATTTGAAATGAGACTGAACTCGGACCTTTTAAATGATTCTTGCGTATGTATCATTTCAAATCATTTCTTATCGTTAATATTAATTTATAACGATTAATCTCTATTTTTATTTATATAAAAATAATTGACTTTTATTTAACAACACTTCATGTCAATAGGCGACCTTGGCACTGTTTTCACCCAAATTTGTTTTACAAATTTCTCTAAATCTAACCATTGGATTTTAACACAATTCATATCGTTGGAAAGATATTCCCAAGGCGAACCTAACGGTTTCAGTTTTGGGAAAATCCGACGGTCGGATATTTCAGCATAACTGTTTAAAGTTACGATTGTCGAATCGCGAACTACCGTGTGCGATTCGTTTAATTATAATTTACTTATATATATAATTATATATACATACAATTTCTTCGGCCATTTCATTATTGTGATTATCGTAACAAGTAAAGAACACTTGGTTTCATAACATTTTGATATATAACATAACACACAATAACGTTTATTTAATTCACATACACATCCTAAACATAACAATGTATATTTTTCTTTTACCCTCCAAATCCCACAAAAATGTATTTTTCGTGTATCATTCCAATTTAACAAAAATGAAGATTTTTGTGTCTTTTAATTTTTCTAACAAAAATATAGTATATTTTGGTGTCAACCTCAATTCTACAAAAATGAATATTTTTTGTTTGTTTAATTTCAGTGTAAAAAAATAATAACTTTGTTATTCTTTTAACGCAAAACAAAAATAAAAATTTTGTTTATATCTTTCAATGCAAAACTAAAATGATAATTTTGTGTCAATCTTTCCTTTACACGCAAAATGATGATCTTGTGCTTTAATCTTTTCACATGAAAATGTAAATTTCATATCTTTATTCTTTTTAATGAAAAATCTAATTCATTAAAATATAAATTTCCATCATTATAACTTTCATTGAAAACCTATTTACATAAAAATGTAAATTCCATATCGTTAAATCTTTTTAATGAAAATCCAATTACAGAAAAATGTAATTTTCTGTTTAATTCTTTTAATAAAAATCTATTTACATGAAAATGTAAATTTCACTTACTTTAAATCTAATTACATGAATATGTAATTTTCTTCTTTAAATACTATTTACGTAAAAATGTCAATTAATCCTTTAATCTTAATTACATGAATATGTAATTTTTCTCCTTAAATCTTAATACATTAAAATGTAAATCTTCTTCTTAATCTAAATACATTAAAATGTAAATTTTCTTTTTAATCTAATTACATTAAAAATGTAAACTTTCTTTTTATTCTAATTACATTAAAAATGTAACCTTTCCTTTTATTCTAATTACATTAAACATGTAAACTTTTCTTTTTATTCTATTTACATTAAAAATGTAACTTTTCTTTTTATTCTAATTACATTAAACATGTAAACTTTTCTTTTTATTCTAATTACATTAAAAATGTAAACTTTTCTTTTTTATTCTAATTACATTTAAAATGTAAACTTTTCTTTTTTTCTCTTTTAATCTTAATACATTCGAAATGTAAACTTCATAATTTTAATCTAATTACATTAAAATGTAACTCTCCTTTCATACCATTTGACATTAGAATGTAACTTTTCCATTTATACCAATTTACATTAAAATGTAACTTTCTTTTTATGCCAATTTACATTAAAATGACATTTTTGTTTAACTTTTTAATGACCAAAAGTAAATGTTTTTGTTTCATTCCTTTATAAATGACAAAATGTGTATTTTTTTCTTTTCTTTATTCTTTTAATGTGACAAATATGTCCATTTTTAATTCATTTCTTTAAATGTGACAAAAATGTTCATCTTTAATTCATTTCTTTAAATGTGACAAAAATGTCCATCTTTAATTCATTTCTCTAAATGTGACAAAATTACAATAGAAATGCAGTATTAATTTCTATTCATTTTAATGCACAACAATTAAATAAAGGTGTGATCTTTATTTTAAAATATTTTCAATGAAACAAAATGAAAATAAGAATATAACCTTTTCAACGTAATCTAAATTTCATCAAAAATGTCACTTTTAAATGTACAATCTTTTTATTGAAAACAATGAACAATAAAATTATGATCTTTTATGTTGCTTCTTTATATCGAAAACAATATTACATTAAAAATGGAATTTTTAATGTTACATCTTTTATTGAAAACAAAGTGACAATAAAATATAAACTTTTAATCCATTCTTTCTAATGTAACAATTTTACATCAAAAATACATCTTTTTTGCGTAAACAATTTGACACTAAAATATCTTCTTTTTAACACAAAAAAAAATGTTTTTTTTAACGCACTAAAAATGTGTTCTTTTTATTGCATCAAAATTATGCTCTTTTATAACGTCAAAAATATGTACTTTTATTAACGTAAAAAATATGTACTTTTAATATGAACCAAAAATACGTTCTTTTAATACGAACAAAAATAAGTTCCTTTTATAACGTACAAAAATGTGTTCTTTTATAACGTACAAAAATGATACTTATGTTATAACAAAAATTATACTTATGTTATTACAAAAATGATACTTATGTTTGAAATAAAACGACGCTTAAAATTTGCTCTTTTTATTTTGAAACAAAACGACATTAAATTTTCATCTTTTTATTATAAACAACACGACATTAAAAAATGTCATCCTTTTATTTATAACAACACAATGCTAAAAATCAAATATTTTCATTTTATCAAAATGATGTTAAAAACCCAATCTTTTCATTTTAACAAAACGATATTTTTTAATATGAACAAAGCGATATTAAAAAGATAATCTTTTTAATATGAACAAAAAGAAAGACATTAAAAATTCTTCCCAACAATTCAATAAACAAATATGGGGAATTTGGTTTAACTATTTTCAACATACACAAATGCAAATTTTGAACACACAAATTCTAAGGAACCATTCGTATATATGTATATAAATCTCAATAAAAATGAGATTTTGATTGCATTGACAAAACTGAAATAATAGAACTGAAATAATAGAACTAAAATAAAGAAGTAAATAGCAGCGCAACATCAGATCTGAAATAATGGATCTAGAATTAATAATAATTTTCATCGCGAATTTAGAATATAAATTTGAATCTCAATAAATATGATATTTTAATCTTATCAACCCAAGCGAATATATCAAACACAACAGAAATACATAAACAAATAAATCCAAAATTACCATAGCGCAGAATAATATACATATAGCGATTCAGAGGCGAGAAAAATAATTAAAATATAATTATTTATAAAAATAGATAAGATTTCTCACCTTGATTCTTTAATTTTGGCGATTCGAATTTTATTTGTTGTTTTGCTTCAGTTCGGTTTTTCTCGATTTCTGTGCCCTTCCTTCGACTTTCAGACGAAATGATCAAAGGCAAAGTTGTTCTTTTATGTCTTGGCTATATTTTCTCCAACTGGGCCATCGCCTAATTCTCGACTGTTTGGCCGGAATTCACCAAAATCCGAAATCAGTTTTATGTGTTAAAACTCGGATTCCGGCGAATCCGTGCGACGATAGGTACTGAATTTTTGTGGTAAGTAGTGTTTATAGAGATGAACAAAATCCAGAAAGGGTTTGTGTTGATTTGGTTCTGATTTGGAGATATAAATTTTTCAGTTTCAGGGACTTTTGGGCAAAGAAGTTTTTTTTTTTTTTTTTTTTTTTTTTTTTTTTTTTTTTTGAGGAGGCCGTGGAAATGAAGATGAAGAAGATGGAGGCTAAGTTATGTTTAGATTTTCAGAATTAGATTATGGTTGGTCTATGAGATATTATAAAGGGGTTAATTTAATTCAGCCCATACGTAATTTAGCCCATTTTAATTATAGCTTTAGTGTAATTATTTACATCCATTTTGCAGTTTTAAAAACCGTACAACCACATACTGATTCCAAAGTCGATGGAATTTGGATCACAGCTAATACTAATCAATACAAACCTATAGAAACTGGTTTCATAATTTTTCGAGTCCGTATGAATTTTTAATGAATTTTTAAAGTCAAAAATTATCCGTTTACACTGAAAAATCAATTATAATTATATATTAATTCTAAAAATAACCGAAAAATATTTTTAGCTTTGTTTTGACGATACGAACCCAAAAAAATTAATTTTGTTCAATTTGGAGACCATTTGCAAAAAATTTATTTTCAAGGCGTATATATTTAATATTAAAAATACATTTTAAACAAATAATTTCCGAAACTCGAAATATATAAGTGTTTATACTTTTTAAATGCAGAAACGTCATTCTGAACTCAATGGAAGTGGTTTCGAGTCCAAATTCCTTCGTATGCAAAAAGTAGCATTTTTGACCTTTATATATTATATATAAATTTCATAGCGACCTTCTAAATTTTAAACTGGGCATAACTTTTGATTCCCACTATGAAATTTCAATTTTTCAGATTTGTTAGAAAGATATTTTTAAATAGATTCTAATATTTTTGGTTTCACTAAAATCCGTTAAATTTTGCATCCTATATGATCTGTCAAAGTTCAAGTTTGACTTTTAAACTACCGCGCTATTTCTAACTCCTTTTATAATTAAAATTAAATTATTCATTCTAACTTAGATTTAAATATCAAAACCCATTAAAATTAGTTAAAATAAATATTTAAATTTACCCCAAAATTCAGGGTTGTTACAAGTCCAATTCTTTACCATGTCCATTTATGGTTTCATAATGGGCCAAACGTCCCACATTAGGCCTACAACATGTGGATGCTAGATATGTTGGTCGGGTTCGGGCAGACTTATTCCACAGTTGGGCCTAACCTCGTGTCATAGCCCGATTCGTATTTACGTACTTAGACCCCCCACATTAGGTTCAACATTAGTGGCTACTGGATATGTCGGTTGGGTCCGGGCAGACTTCCACCACTAATGCAACCTAACCTCGTGTCATAAGTACAATTACAATTCCTAATTGTAATTACTAGACATTCCATGTTTAATTAATCAATTAATTAATCCTTTCCTTTTATAGGTGTCAATACCTATTTTACCCAATAATTTGAATTACATGTCCATAAATATTCATATTCAAATTATGCCATTTTTAACCTTTTTTCCCCCATTCCTTAACTAGCGCCCTCACAAAATTTGCAACATGCCTAGGCTAGACAATATCGTAGTCATAAACAATAATAGGGAAAATAATGAGAATATAACTAAAATGATAAACATAACTTGTACCATAATAAGGTGAACATACATACTAGCATGGACATGAAATTGTCATCATAACAAGGTGGACATAAAACTGATGAACTATGATGTCACAATATCTAAATTAGCAATTTAGATGTCTAATCGGTTTAGATCTAACATGATAACATAAGGTGATAATTTAGATCACATAAAATAGATCTAACATGTTAACATAAGGTGATAATTTAGATCACATAAAATAGATCTAACATGATAACATAAGGTGACAATTTAGATCACATAAAATAGATCTAACATGAATCGTAAGGTGAAAATTTAGATCACATAAAATAGATCTAACATGTTAACATAAGGTGACAATTTAGATCACATAAAATAGATTTAACATGGATCATAAGGTGACAATTTAGATCACATAAAATAGATCTAACATGTTAACATAAGGTGACAATTTAGATCACATAAAATAGATCTAACATGTTAACATAAGGTGACAATTTAGATCTCATAAAATAGATCTATACACATCATAGCATATTGTAAAAGTCAAACCAAGATCCATAATAATAACATAGTAGAACAATCACAATTGAATTGGATCTAGAGAAATAGATCTATCATGACATAGCATAAGATCTAACAATAACATAGATTCAAAGTCTACAACGTATCCAAATCACAGTCTTTCATAATTTACTATTATTTATCTAAACCTAACAGCAACTAGAACTCACTGTGATTGGATTGATAAGATGATAGAAAAGGTGCTGAGTCTATGCTTAAATCTCAGAATTTGATATGCTTTAGAAGAAGATGAGAGACCTAGTTCAGTTCAGAATATGGCATAGTTTGGCCGCCATGATTTCTAATGAAGAAATATGTGAAAAAGCCATATATTTATAGCTGCAGAACCATCCGGAACCGACTACCACATAAGCCCTAGGGTAAAATCAGGTCGTGGATCACCTCCCACTTGGGAAAAGGCCCGAATACCCAAAAACAATTCTGGGCGCACTTTACAGGCGCGCCAGTGCAAAATTTCCTTGGCGCACTTGGTAAGTGCGCCAGTTATACCCGGTTTTGATTTTTAACTTTTTATCGTCTATAACTTCTTCATACGTTATCCATTTTACGCAAACCAGGTGTCTATCTCAACCATAATTTAAAGACGGACGCAATGACGTAATCTATTTCCCTTAATTCTGGATATTAAATTAATTATTCTTTAATTTATCTTCTTTAATGATAACAAAATTATGGGGTGTTACATTACCCCTATCAAATAATATAAACAATTAAATAAAAATAGAGACATTTATCATTGCCACGATCAAACGGTAAGTCCGATTGACACGAAAATCAAAATCTTATAATAATTAAGCCAAACAATGCTATTTTGGACACCAAAATACCTAATGTTCAAAAATAACAAACTACCCACCTATCCTGACTCTAAATGCCGATACGAATTCAATGGAATTGGTTTCGTGGCTTAATTCGACCGTCTGCTCAAATTATACACAAATACCCCTTTATTAAATTAAATTAAATTAATTATGCGCTATAGAAAATGACTGGGTGTTTACGGCTACCGTTGTCACATAAGACATCAGTTTGCCATGAAATGTAATATCGTACAATAATTTAACGTTACGGTTCCAATGAAACTAATTTTATCTAAAACTAAGACCGTCTGCAAAATGGCCATTTTTAACGCTTATAATAATATCGATAAAATATTAATTAAATTCCAAAATTATTTCCAAATAAAATTATCATATTGTTTTAAATATAAACCAGTATAGATTATACCACTCGACTTTAAACATTTTTGGGTTAAAGAATATTCAAATATATTTAAAACCCTCTTATTTTATTAAATAAACATTATACTTTAATAACGATTTTCGTAGAGACTATTTTAAAATTTGATTTGGACATAACTAACAATCTATAACACGAAATTTGGATTTTTCTCTTTCATATCAACAAGATTCAAACGTTTCTTGTTTCACGGAAATCCAACTTATATCGGATCCTGTATATTCAATTAAAGTTCAAAACTCAATATTACGAACTACCGCGCCATTTCAAGCTCATTTTATAATTAAATATAAATTAACGTTCAGCTTTTTTTTAATAAATGAAATGAATATTAAAATCCATTAATATTCAAAATATATTATTGAAATAATAAAATATATTAAATATTAACTACCAAAAATACGAGACATTACAATTCGGGTAGGAACTTTTCTGACTGTTTCCTTCATCTTTATCTCTATATCCTCAAGGGTACTCAACTCTACTACCTCCGAGGAATCATGCAGACACTTCCTCAAGTGCGAGACGTGGAACACATCGTGAACTCCCCCTAGTCTCTCTGGTAGTCTAACTCTGTAAGCCATCGACCTATCCTCTCTATAGTGGGGATTGGCCCTACAAACCTTTGTGCCAACTTCCCTACCGAACCAAAGCGAACAATGTTCCTCAAAGGCGACACCTTGATAAATACCATATCTCCTACCTTAAACTCTAAGTCATTCCTCCTTCGATTAATGTATGACTTCTGCCTGTCCTAAGCCGCTTTCATCCGTTTTCGAATCAAGTCTATCTTCTCTGAAGTTTCTCTAACCATCTCAGTCCCAAGTAGAAGTTTGTCCGTAGACTTCCATCAACATGTAGGTGATCTGCAGAGTCGTCCATAAAGTGCCTCGAAGGGAGCCATACCAATACTCTCTTAATAAATATTATTGTATGCAAACTCTGCCAATGGGAGATGCTTCTACTAAGTCCCTCCGAAGTCTAGGATACATAGTCTTAATAAATCCTCAAGAACCGAGTTAACCCTCTCAGTCTGCCCATCCGTCTGAGGGTGTTAGGCTATGCTAAGTCGTAACTCTATCCCTAGTGCCCTCTGCAAGCTCCTCCAAAACTCACTCGTAAGGATGGGGTCACGATCACGAAAAATACTGGAGGGTAACCCATGAAGTCGAACGATCTCTACATGATATACCGATGCCAACCAAGTTGTCGTTCTATTGCTCTTGACTAGGATAAAGTGAGTGCTCTTAGTCAATCTGTCAACTATAACCCAAATACTGGTGTTTCCCTTCCTCGATCTGGATAAACCATCTATAAAATCCATAGAGACGCTCTCCCACTTCCATTGTCATATGTATGGAGGCTGAAGCAATCTACCAGGTTTCTTATGTTTAGCCTTCACTTGCTGGCAAGTCAAACAATGGGCTACAAACTCTGCCACATCCTTCTTCATTCCGGTCCAATGAGAAACCCTCTTCATATCTCTGCACATCTTGTCACCTCTCGGATGGATAGTCATCCAAGAGTGATGAGCCTCCTCTAGAACTAATCTCAACAACTCTGGGAACACATAGTCTTCTATCTCGTTGTAGCCACCCTTTCTCATCCATAGAATACCTAGCAAGGAGGTCAAAGGTCTCTCCTTTACTGAGTCAATCCATGAGGTCTACTAACTACTGATCCTCACATTGAGTGGATCCAATGCGTTCCAAAAGAGTAGGTCGCACCTCCAACGATGCCAACAATCTGGTTGCAAAATCCGTAGATTGTCTAAAATCAAATGACGAGATAAACTCCAAGATATGCCTCTCTACGAATAATGGACTTAAGATCATTCTCTGTCTACTCAACGTGTCTGCAACCACACTCCCCTTCCCTAGGGTACATGCTTTCTCAAAGTCATAGGATGCAAGGAATTCCATACAATGTTGTTGTCATAAGTTGAGATCCTTCTACGAGAACAAGTACTTGAGTGACTTATGATCAGTATAAAGCTTGAATTTTTCACTAAGTAAATAGTGCCTCCAGGAGTTTAGTGCAAACACTATTGCCACCAACTCCAAATCATAGGTGGGGTAGTTCCTCTCATGTACCGCCAACTGCCTTCTCATGTAGTAGACAAACCTACCTTCTTGCATCAACACTGCACACAAACCCGTGCCGCAAGCATCCATGTAGATGGTAAACATATTAGCACCATCAGGAAGAGTCAAAACTGGGGCTGACGTAAGAGCCTTCTTTAATCTTCAGAATGCATCCTCACAATCTACATCCCATGCAAAATCCAGATTCTTCTTTGTTAGATGGGTAAGTGGAGTTGAGAGCCATGAAAAGTCCTTAATGAACTTTCTGTAGTAACCCGCCAATCCTAAGAAACTCTTAACCTCTGCCGCATTCTTAAGGGCTTTCCAATCTTTAACTGCGACAACCTTAGTGGGGTCCACCATCATTCCATTCTTGGAGACAACATGCCCTAAGAACCTTACTTCCTTCCACCAAAAATGACACTTAGAAAACTTAGCTTTCAGCTGATGCGATCTGAGAGTGAGGAGAACCTCTCCTAAGTCTATGGCATGCTCTTCCTCGCTCCTTGAGAAAACCAGAATATCATCAACAAAAACTACTATGAACTTATTGAAGTACTCCCTAAATACCCGACTCATCAAATCTACGAAGTACGCTGGTGCATTGGTTAGCCCAAAAAGGCATAACCAACCATTCAAAGAACCCATCTGGAGTCCTAAAAGCTTTCTTGTATATACCGCTACCCTAAGCTGATGAAAACCCATGGCTAGATCCAACTATGAGAAAACCGAAGCGCCCACTAACTTTTCAAACAAGTCATATATCCATGGGAGTGAGTGTCTATTCTTCTTGGGGAGTTTATTCAATTCCCTATAGTCCACGCATAAACGGAGGGAGTCGTCTGCCTTGATTTTAAAGACGACTAGTGCTCCCCACCCAGAAATGCTCGGTCTAATAAACCCCTTCTCGAATAACTCACCCAATTTCTTAATGAGCTTCCTCCTCTCTCTAGGAGCCATGTGGAGCACTAGTAAGGCAATAGGCTTTGCATTCTCCATCAAGTATATCCGAAAATCTATCTCTCATCTATGAGGTAATCCTCTTACCTCATCGAACACTTTCGGAAAGTCTCTGACTATGGGTACCAAACCGAGGTCGTCAATAGAAGCATCATGAGAATCTAGGAAACTGAGCATAACTGACCACTATGGGTCACAAGAAATCTCGAGAGTTCTACCATGGCAAGTCAAAAGCCAATCAACTCTCCTCTTACAATCAAGAATGGCACCATACATGGCTAACCAATCCATTCCTGGAATAATCTCGTATCCTATAAAACCCATAATATATGCATCGCATTCAAACTTGATGCCAAGAATAGAAATTCTCAATCCCCTACATATCATAGACAGGTGAGTCGTACCTCCTATGGGGTTTGTGACCACTACAGGATTAGAAACTATACAACTATCTAGGTGCAAACTATCAACAACAGAACTGGATATGAAAGAATGAGAAGCACCAAAATCGAACAAAGTCCTAATAGGAGAGTCAAAAAGAGAAGTCAAAGCTTCTACGTTGACTTTCCTACCTCGGTACTGACTACCAGCCTGAGTCGTCTCAAGGGCAAGCACTTGTTCTCTGGATGATCCTAACTTCTTCTTACTAGGGCACTACTTGGTGTAATGTCCAACTCGTTCACAATTGAAACAAGCATTCTTAGTCTTCCTATACTCTCTGACAAAGTGTCGGACACTTCCACAGCCATGACACATAAGATCTGTCTTGACTTTTTCCTTATCAGGTTCTCCTCCTTTCTTCATTGCACCCTTATTGGGCTACCACTTTTTTTTTCTATTTTAGGCTTATTCCCCTCGGCCTTTTCCTCTTGCTTGTCCACTTTTCCATCCTCAAGCGTCAAGGCCATATCCACTAGCCTCTCAAATGTAGCTTCCATAGGTATATGTGACATCGCCAGTCCTTGGAGGGGTTGATTCATCCCTCTCGGAAATCTCAAAGCCTTCTTGTGAGGAGTGTTGACTAGATCCAAACCAAACCTCGCCAACTTATTAAAGCTGTCCACATACTCTTTCACTGTCATACTTCTTTGCTTCAGACTTAAGAACTTCTCCAGTTGCATTCCTTCCTTGGCTTGTGATAAGAACTTCATTCCGAATCTATCCATAAACTCATCCCATTTTGCCATCATCTTCCCTACCAGAGTTACCTCCCACAAGTATGACGCTTCCACCTTCAACTACCAAGCGGCCAATTAAATCTTCCTCCTATCGTCTAGCTCTAACAACTCAAACACTGCTCTGTCTCCCTAAGCCAATTGCGAGCTTCTACGTAACTCTCTGTTCCATGAAATGGTTTACCGCCCATCGCATAGAAATCCTTACAGAGCTTAAAAAAGTTTACTACCGGATTGTGTGAACTATTGCGACTACAGCTGGTGGTGGGACATTTTCTTGCACGTTGGCAAGTGTCGTGCATCTAATATCTATAGAACCATGTCGGAATGGGAATCCCCTCAGGAAAATTAAGAGCCCCAAAACATGCTGAAAACAAACGAAAAAAAGATTCAAAAGGAGATTAAAGGAATATTGTAATTGACTTGAGGGGTTATATTTTTCAAAAATAGGTTTCACTTGAAAATTCTCTGTATTGAAAACATTTATTCAAAAAAATTCTCCGATCTTGTAACCTTAGGCTCTAATATCAAATGTAACACCCCACATCCTATAATGTCACCCATACGAGGATGCATTAAATTTTGTGAAGCGCAATAGGTATAAAGTAATCATATAGAGACTAAAATTTAAAAGGCAGAATGTAAACACAATGGAAAACTTTTCAAAAAACTTATTATATTGAATCAGTCACAACCTTACAATTTTAAATACTATAAAACCACCATCATAAATAAACTGTCTCCTGGAATAAATAATAAAACATCAAAGTACAAATACAATGCCACTAAAATCATATCCCTCATGAGTTATAACAATAATCATAGAACAAGTATGAAAGAAATACACGAAGTAGAGAATGATCCAACTCCAAGCTGAAACAAATTGTCATGGTCACTGCTACGATCCTCCCCTAGGAAAACCTGGAGGGAAAGAAAGAGAGAGAAGGAAAATAAAATAGGTCTAACATAAAGTCTGGTGAGTTCCAGTGATTTTTAGCATAAGCATGAGATAAATAATACTGGACATGAACATATAGTAATAGTATAAAAGTACGAGATAAATCAAGAATAAGTAAGATAAGCTTCTCATTCATATCCCCAGAATTTCTGCACCTACAATCAGAATATCAGGATTAGGTTTTACCTAATTTCTACCTAGTGATCGACTCCTTAAACAAACAAGAACAACCTTTGCCAGCTATGGTATTCGGAGATATCAATCCCAAACCATCAACTAAAAAGACACAGCCCTATCCATTGATATTACAGCGTCTTATCTACCCAGATCGGAACAGCGCACGCTCATGGTTTTGCAGGACTGCGTCGTTACCCAATTTTAGAAATTGAACCTCTTACAATCAAGCATCAATAAATTGTTCCCTAGTCTCTACGTAGTGCGAGACTCGTGTGATAACAGAAGAGTACTGATTGATGTGGTTTCCAGAAAGATAAACAAACTGAAGATTAACACAAGCCACCCCTAGGCTTGACCCCCAAGTTAACTAGGATTTTAAGAGTCCCCACATATTTTACCAGAATAGACATCCTAGCTTATTAATCAGACATGTTTAACTTAGTAGGTTAAGTTCATTAATAAGCTTAATATAACCCTATGTTATATATCTAGGGTATAGATAACATTTCTTAGAAAATGTAATTCTTTACACAACCCTTCCCTAAATCAGACAGATCTCCGCTCAGAATTTTACAAATATAGATTACAAGTTGCAAGTTATGTTTTACTTAATGTATAATTAGGTATATCTCATCCCAACCCACATGTTTTTTATTGACATGTTGCTTAATATATAATTCAGTACAACTTGTTCCATTTCACAGATTTACACATTCTACCTTTTGACATTTCCCAGAATTTATAGTCCATGATTCCAATTCATAGTACGGCCAATTTCTCCTTATTATATTATTTCATATTATTCCAATTTACGCAACTCAAACGGTAAAGGTCTAGGCTCACGTTGTCTTAGGCTCAACGCAAAACTAAGGAAAATAAGAATTGAAACACCCCGTATTTTCTGAGAATATTAAAAAAAATGGTTAATTATGAAGAAGTTATTAAGCCTTGAAGTTTATATGCATATGAGAGAAATATATATAGATATATATATATATAAATTAAATAAATAAACATGCAAAAAAGGTTCAAAACAACGAATTGGGAGGGGGAATAACCGAACCGGCCCATTTTTGAGGTCAACCCGAGCCTTGCTGGGTCGACTAGGGTTTAATCCAGGGTGTTTGGCTGTCATCCCGTGGGCCGATTCGCTCAAATGCAGATTTTGCATTTGAATGGTTCTCATGATTCAGGGTTAATCTAATGGTCCTAAATAACTTCCTACACCTATATATACATCCCTAATCTAAACCTAAATCTCATATACAATTCTCTAGCCTCCATTGCTCTCTTCCTCTCTAAAAATAAATAAATCAATGGCGTCTCTACTCTGCTGAAACCTAAGCTAGGACTTGTGCTTCTTCTTCCTTTAATTCTGAGTAGGATTAAAAGAGAACATCTACAACACCTTTTTCTTTTAGAATCCAACCAAGGCAAGTGCAGTTATTTTCCGATATAAACTTTAATTATAATTGTGACATGATTGTAAATCTGAATTTGAGATTGCGTATGTTCTGTTCTGATCTATTTTATTCTATATCTCTTTCTTCTTTCTGTTCTATAGCCAGGCTATCCCGAGCCTGCGCCAAATCTCTTAAGAGATTAACGCACGAACATTAAATTTTGGGATAAATAATGAATGATGGCATAATTGGACATGGCTAATCTGTTTCTAAAAGGACATAGGTTGTAAACTAGATTTAGATCTGTGCATATTCTGTGAATTGGAAGAAGAGGAACCATTATATATTAACATGTGACTTGAGACATTGGACATAACGCATATTTTTGAATTAAAGATCTGTTATAATTTAAAGTTCTAGATTGTTGGGCATACTGTTTATATAGAAATTCATGATTTGGGATAAAAAGGGAATATGACTTAGGTGTGAAGATTTATGTTAAGATTTGATAACTATTAAATGTGAATAACACCTAAGTGGGAGATTTTTAAATATATGAATTGCATTGAAATCGATGGCTATATTTGGTATAATTTATATGTGAATCTTTTGTACTAGGCAAGTTTAACTAAATTTGAGATGTGTGTTATATGGTAAATTATGACCATAATCTATGCCATGTAAATTCAATGCAAACGTGGGGTATATGATCATAATGTGAATCATGACAACTATTTAGGCATGCAAACTTAGGCCAAATTTATAATTAGGCAAGATATGTTTTTGAAACTTTAAGGAATGATTAAATTTGTTATATGGCCTAATCTGCTAGTTCTGTTATATTGCCTAATTTGCTAGTTCTGTTATATTGCCTAATCTGCTAGTTCTGCTATAATATGCTATATCTGTTCATATACCAAATCTGTCATCTGCTAAGTCTGCTGAAGATGCCTAAACTGTTATATGCTTGACTGCTAGTTTGCTTAATCTGCTAAATCCGTTAAGTCGCCTAATCTGAAAAATCTGTTATCTGCAATATCTGTTGAGTTGATATAATTAGTCCGCTATTGACATAATCTGAATTGGCTATAGTTATGAATAATTGACATGTATATTAGGCGTGGGTATAAATGGTGAATCATTAATTAATTGGCCGCAAAGATAAACATGGCTAACTCGAGGTTAGAATGAGTTTACGGCGTAATTCTGCCCGGAACCGCCCGGCATATTCCAGTGGTCACAAACAATAGGTTCTAATGTGAAAAGTTAGTCATAACGTGCTTGAAACCCGAGGTTAGACTCAGTTTGCGATAGAAACCTGCCCAGAACAAACCGGCCTAACCAGTAGCCGCAAACCGTCAGTCTAATGTGAGAGGTTTGGGCATTAATATTTAATTAATGAAAATCTGAGATAATTATGATGTCTAAAATGTGTTGGGTAAGGCTAAACCAACTGTGAATCTGATAAACCCGTTTCGTGAATCCGTAGGCCCAATACAAAGTTAGATAATCTGTAACCAGTTAATCTGTAAGTCTGTTAATCTGTAACCAGTTAATCTGTAAGCCTGTTAATCCGAGCATATGATCCGTTAATCTGAAAACCTGTTAACTTGATTGTCTGATCTGTGAACTAGTTAATCTAAATTTTGTATGTCTGAAACTTGTAGACAAGTTAATCTGAAATCTGTTAGTCTGGGGATACAAGGTTAGGAGGGGAATTACTTGTGTCATCTGTTGTTTGCGACCCATATTAGTCAGTAACCCTTTCTGGTATCAAAACTTTGACCCAACAGTAAGTAGGGTCCGGGCACGCTTACTAAACTAATTATAAGCGGTTCATTCTGATAATGGCGAGGGGTGTTGATGGTGCGTTCCAACTGGGTCATGTGCGTGCATGGATCCCAGTCTGCCTCTGAGGATGTAAGACGACGTGACATCTGTAAATAGGTCTGTGCCAATTGGTTGCCACTTTAGGGAGTGATGCACCCTACTGTGGGGCCGACACAGGATATTTATGTATTAGGGAGCCGATCGCTTGGGGTAGGGTTTTAGGGTACACTTAGTTTTGTCTGTTTCTGTTGGTAACGTCTGTTTCTGTTGGGTGGTAACACCTGTCTGTTTCTGCGTGGTACCGTCTATTCGGGTGGTAAAGGCCCATTACTAGTGTACACCTAATTCTACATTCTGTTTCTGTAGGGATTAATCTGTTTCTGCTTCTGTCTGTTTCTGATCGGGTAGTAAAGGCCCATTATTAGCATTCTGTTTCGGTTAAATTATTCTGTACCCGTTTCTGTTTCAGTTTAGACATTAGGGTGACACTTAATTCTGTTATACTAGTATTAGTACAGAGAAGTGTAAAGCAATAGCTTATATCATTCTGTTCTTCTGTTATATCTGCTACATCTGTTACAGTTATCTCTCATCCAGTTTTATTTTCATGTCATGTTATTATTATCTGTTCATAACTGAAAATCACTGGACTTGCCAGACTTTTGTCTGACCCTTGTTGTTTTGCCTCCTTTCTTCCGTTTCCCCCCCACAGGTTTTGTAGAAGGGAATACCCTAGCTTGATCCAGATTTCTTCCGCTTGCAGTAAGTATGGCTTGTCTTCTTCTGTGGGGATTATGATTTTAAACTATGCATTCTGAAGGCTTTTGTACAAGACTGATATTTTGTACTTGAATTCTGATATTGTGTTTTGAAAGGATGTAACCAAGCTTCTGTTTGAAATAAAGTTATAATTTTTCAAGTACTGTTTATCTGTCTTGTAGTATTCTGTTTCTGTTTACTAAAATGATCCACCAAAGTTACGGCATTCCCTTTGTGAGTGACCTTAACGGAGGTGGGGTGTTACACTTGGTATCAGAGCTGAAGGTTACCAGATTTGATAAAAAGTTTTTGAAAACTATGTTTTAAAAAGGAAGTATTTTCAAAAGTAAAGCTTATTTTGAAAAAAAAAACATAATCCCCAAAAGCCATATATCTTTCTTTCGATTCTTTGTTTCGAGTTCCTTCCTCTTTCCCTCTTGAATCTCTTCCTCCGCGTATAGATGCTTTTTCTAAGATATGTAAGAACTTCCGTGCAATGGGCGGAAAACCGCTTTATGGGACTGAGACGTTGTCGAGGCTAGAAGTTGGCTCAACGGAGTAGAGGACTTGTTGGTACCTTTGAGATAGACGATGGGAGGAAGGTTCAACCAACTGCTTGGTTAATGAAAGATGAAGCTTCATTTTGGTGGAAGGTCACGAATGGAGAACGTACATGGGAGATATGGATAGGAGACACAATAAGAAAGTGGATCCAAAGAAGGCCGCTTGCTTCAACTGTGGTGAGATGTGACACTTCACTAGGGACTGCCTGAAGAAACGAGGGCAGGGGCAGAAGATAGGACCTACTTCTGGAGGGCAGGGGAAAACTCTTTCCGATTCTGGCATTTTGATTCTGTAATCGATACTCTGCACTTTAATACTAGTATTGTTTCTGATTCCGCTGTAGACTCAAACCCATAAGGGTTATGACTCATCTGCTTGTGATAAATTGGGGTTTGAGAGATATCTGTGTTAGGCGTCAAGTAGGACGCATACATTCTGGGTTTTATCATGCTTAGTTTTCTAAGAATCATTTGGTAATCTGATCTGTACTAGTAGTCTGTAAATATCTGAATATCTCTGATAAGGTTAAGATTTCCAGTTTTGACATTGTCTAAAGAGGGTAATCCTCTAAGTGTCAATCTGATATTGATTTCGGTCTTTGGGGTTGATACTTAGGGAATTATTCTCTCAACCAATGTCTAATGGGAACCAAGTTTTTGTTTTATTTGTACTCGCTTCCATCGTTCGATTGTATCCTATCGATCGAATCTTCGAACTTTAGGTAGAAACTAATGGGTGTAAACATGTGTTTGAGACATGTTATGTTTGATGGTTGCTGTAACACCCCGTAATTTGAACATAAAAATTCACAAATTAAAGTATACTTAATTAAGTGAAATGGGTTGCGCAGAGAAATATATATATATATATATATATATATATTGATATATATATATATATATAATTGAAAATTTAATAAATAAATATGCAAAAATGTTCAAAACAGCGAATTGGGAGAGGGGAATAACCGAACCGGCCGATTTTTGAGGTCGACCCGAGCTCGTTGGGTCGACTAGGGGTTAATCCAGGGTGTTTGGCTGTCAAACCGTGGGCCGATTCGCTCGAATGCAGATTTTGCATTTGAATGGTTCTCATGGTTCAGCTTTAATCTAAAGGCCCTAAATGGTTCCTACATGTGACTTCTTCCCCAAGACATGCTTTAAAGGCTAGGATTGGTTCTAGGGTTTATCCTATGGCTAAAACTATCCTAGTCTTCTATAAAAAGACCCCTAACCCTCTCCTAAAACCCTCATAAATTGATCCTACAACTAAACTATGCCAAAATGATTCCTCATCATGGCCTCCACTTCAACCCATGGCCTCCATCTTCTTCTTCATGATAGCTTAAGTGTTCTAAGCTAGTTTCAAAGTAGAGGAGCCTCTTTTCTTCATTCATGAGAGATTCTATGATCATTTGAGTGATTTCATGTTTGTATGAGAGTTCATAAGTTGCATTCTAGCCAAAGTTGCAACCTTTTCTTGACCAAAAAGCAAGGATCTTGCATGAGAGCTCGTAAGCTTCATTCAAAGCCAAAGTTGAAACCTTTCTTCTTCAAAGAAAGGATTTTTATTGATATTTGCTCAAGGGTTTCATTTGGAGCTTGTTCTTTTGGGTTTTTTGGGTGATAGCATGAATGGCTTCATCTCAATCTTTGTTTTATATGTTGATTTGTGCCTTCATAGCATTGTAAGCCCCCTCCTACTCTTAGATATTAACTATGAATTTAAATGAATGTTGCAAGTTGGGTTTGAACATTAAGTATCATACATTCTATCATGTTATGTATCCCATCATGTTTGTAAAGACACCATCTTGATCTTATGGGCTAAATGCTATAAGCTTTATGTTGAATGTTGCATTATGCAACATGAGAGCTATCATATCCCTTATGATAACTTGCAGGTAATACTATATGCGAACTTCTAGGCATCTTTCTATGTCACCTATCATCATGATTCGCCTATGTGCTAAGTTTGGGGTTATGCATGTTTTTGAGGCTTAATAATGTAACATGCAAGTTAATGAACATACTTACGCCTCATATGCCACCATGATTAACTTGTGGCCTTATACCCTTTTTGTCATGCCTTTGCCAAGTTCCTTCTTTAATCCATTATGCGTTGTTGTGAATGTATATGCGAGTTTAAAAGCGTTGGGGTTAGGTTATGGGGAAACTTTAATGACATGAAACATGATTTGGGTAAATTGGTATAAACGTGACAACATGTAACTTTGGCTATGAGCATGGGACTTGGAAACTTGACACGTATGGGTTGTAAGTGTAACAAGACACTAGACCAAACATGAAAATGGCCAACTCGAGGTTGGGTTGAGTTTGTAGCATAAATCTACCCGGACCCGCCCGGCTTAACTAGTGGCTACAAACAATAGGATCCAATGTGAGAAGTTGGTTATGTCGCGCTTAAGACCCGAGGTTAGACTAGGTTGTGGTGTAAAACTACCCGGACCCGCCCGGCTTAACTAGTAACCACAACAAGGTCTAATGTGAGAGGTTAAGAGTGCATTAATTAAATTAATGCCACATGATAAGGTTAAGTAAATTTGACTAATGACACTTAACCGATATGACACGAATGGGTAGGTTAAGTGGGACCGGGCTTGATTTCTTAATGACACTTAACCATACAAGACAATTAGGGGATGGGGTTAAGTAATTTACGCTTAACTAATCCGACTTGATAATTAGATGGGTTTAAGTAATCCACACTTAACTAATCTAAACACGGTAAATTCGATGAGGTTAAGTAATCCATACTTAACTAATCTAACATGGTAATTAGATGGGGTTAAGTAACTTAGACTTAACTAATCTAAAAACGGTAATTAGATGGGGTTAAGTAACTAAGACTTAACTAATCTAAACACGGTAATTAGATGGGGTTAAGTAATCTATACTTAACTAATCTAAACACGGGAATTCGATGGGGTTAAGTTAAACACTTAACCAATCTAAACTTGGTTATTCAATGGGGTTAAGTAACCAATATTTAACCAATTTAACATGATAATTTAATGGGGTTAAGTAACTTATACCTAACCAATTATACGTGATGATTTGATGAGGTTAAGTAACCTATACTTAACCAATCTAATAGGTGGACTTGATAAGGGTTAAGTCACAAGACCTTTTAAGATTAGGCTTAACCATTGTAATACGATTAGTGGATGGGGTTAAGCTAACCCATACTTAACCAATCCGACTCGATAATCTGATGGGATTAAGATAATCCATGCTTAATCAATCTAACATGAAAATCTGATAGGGTTAAGGCAAATAAATACTTAACCAATTTGACTTGATAGGGTTAAGTCATGAGCTTCTTGGTACACTTAACCAACTTGTATGGCTAAGCCTTGAACTTGAGTACTTAGCCAATCTTGACATGATTTGTAGGCGGGTCAAGTCACGAACTTGGATAACAAAACTTAACCCATTTGACAAAACCCTAGCTCAAAGGACTAGGTTGGAAATCGTAGTTAACAAGGATAGCGGAAAGAGGGGCTAAGTGGTAAACCTTAGTTAAGGGTAACTAAGTAATAATTCTTAGCTAAGGTTATGGGACTAGTTCATAAAGAGATGAGTAACCTGGTACGGTAGGTCATCGCTTAGTATACGAGGAGGAGCAAGTTATCTGACTAGGATAAAAGCTCCAGCGAACTGGGTGACAAAGTGAAAGCTTCGGGGAACGTGAGGGTACTCTTGGTATCCCTCTGTGAGGTGGCGAGTGGTCCATGAAACCCGGCCTCACAGGGGTTAAGGTCTGCGGTAGAAGAGCCAAGAGTATGCCTTGGTTGCTATGCGAGCGACCTAAAGACTGGGATGGATTAGCGTGGAGTCGACGATACTTGATTTTGCCCCGGGATAGCATGTCGACGACTACCTACCATCTTTAGTCAATCGTGTACGTACGGAAAGGCAGGGAACTCCCAAAAGACCATATACTAGCTATCAAGTTATGGGTGAGGTTGCCTATCTGGAAGTGGGCATCGATGGGCCTTAGTGTAGTTCTCATACATGATTTTTCTTGGATTGCCTTTCAGTAGTTGAGGGAGGGGTCACGTGGGACCATAGCCACGGGTACAAAAACAGACCTTGATATCTGCATCAGTAGACGACTTAAAGCTCCCGACCGAGTTCCATATTTCTTGTTTTGCCCTGGCACGGAACTCGGATGGCACATTGAGGAACATGTGCATCTAGACATGGAAAATGATTCACGATACATACGTGGGATAAAGGGCGCGGTTGACGGGTGGCATAATCCCTAGTGGCCCTAGGTGGCTGAACCCAAACCGAGACACGGAAATGTTCATTAGGTAGCATAATCCCTAGTGGTCCTAGGTGGCATAAATCCTAAGTGGACACGCGATAGTTCATGGTAAGAAAACATAACTAGATCAAGGGTAGCAGTCCAAAATAACCTCAAGGATAAAATGTTCACATGGGAAAGCCCGTATGGCCTACGGCAAAGGACTGAACTTATACACGGAAAGAAACATACTAGTTAGGAAAACCTACATATGCTATATATTAGGTTGACATGGACCATTACACAACATTGGGCAAGGGACATTCATAGTTAACACATGACGCGGGTTGGGATATTAGTACGAAAGGTGCAGAGCAAATATACATGCTAGAACTAGGGGAAATATACATGATAGATACCGTGGGATGTTATACAGGATAGATACCTTGGGATAGTATACTTGATAGAAACCTGACAATGTGATACCTTGATTTATCTTGACACCGTGGTTTATCATGACACACTCGTGTATCTTGGTACAGTAGTGCATCCTGTTATTTTGGTTTAGCTTATCTATCTTGCCATCATACTTATGTTCATCTCAGTTCCTCATGCCAATTAACTTTACTAGTTTATATACTGATAGTAGATAGGGCTTACCAGTCTTTATGACTGACCCCGTTTTGTTTCGCCTCTTGTCTTCCGTTTCCCCCCAGGTTACAGGGAGGAAATGCTATTGTTAGTTTGGACTTCTTCTGTTTGAAGGTCATCACGCATGGCTTGGACTTTTCTTGGCTATGGCTACTTTACTGGTTTACTTGGGGAATAATTTATGAAATGGTTTTATGCTTCTTTATTATTGCAAGACAGGTTTTGATGTATTCTGATGTAAAAGGCTTTAGACCTTATTTTATCAGGTAATAAAATTTGTTTTACTTCCGCTGTTTTATATATATATATATATACGTTCTGTCTTGTAATATTTCTGTGCATGTTTACCTCGATAATGCTTCACCAAACCTAGTGCATTCCCTTTGTGAGTGACCCTAGCGGAGGTGGGGTGTTACATTTCGTATCAGAGCAGAAGGTTACCAGACTGGGCAAAAGTTTTTAAAACCTTCTGAAAACTATTTGAAAAACCGTTTACAAAGAAGCATTTTTCAAGAAAAGTTTCTAAAGGCTATTCCCCAAAAGTCATTAGCATTGTCCTTTGTTTCCTTGATCGAATCTCTTTTCCTTTCTTCCCTCCATCTGTAGTCACAGTAGTTCTAACTGCGACTAATCCTTGTCTAGCTACGTAAGTATTTTCCCGTGTGATGGAGGTGGTTCTCGAGAGACCTGTTGCCGTGGTACAAGGAAGGATAATAAGAGTAAGGATAAAGGACGCGAGCTTAAAGATAAGCAACTGTTGTTATGGCTTAGTCCATCAAGGAGGACAAGGACAAGATCATCGGAGAGGGCAATTGTATGCTCCCATTTCTAGGGTACCTAAAAGAAATGGTACCGTTTCTGGTAAAGGTTTAGTCGTTCTTTTCTATCATCCCGTCCAGACTTTGTCTTGATCATCGTATCATTTAAGTCTGCTTGGATAGTTGAGTCTCTGCACCTTAGTACTAGCATGGTAGAGGATCTCAGTTTTTGTCCCAAAATCTGGTTGGAGAGTCGGTCCATTTATTCATGACTTGTTGGATTTGAGAACGTCTATGCCAAGTGTTGAGATTAGAAGCAAGACTTCTATTGTTGAGCTATGGATGGATTCTAGGGGTAAAGTGGTTATCCAGTAAGGGATACCATTCTCGGTTTTGAAAAGAGGGTAGTCAGACTCTTGGCTTGCTTTGGTAATACCTTCGAAGTCTCGTGTAACCTTTTAGGTTCTGTCATGGTTAGTTACCTAGAATCTCTTGATGCATTTATCGGAAATCTCTGATCCAATCGAGTAACGTCCGCCAATAAGACGGATGGTTCATTCTGCTTGAGCATGGGTTACAGGAACCACCCTAGTAAGTGCACGTGGTAACATGGATTGGCATTGGTAAACGAGATCCAGAATTCACTAGTGAATTTTGGAGAGCTTGCATGAGTAAGTAGATATGGTTGAGCCAAGTATATTAGGGAAAGAATAAATGGAAGTGGAACGAGAGGCGACAGTGAAAAGAGTTCCGACTCATACCTTGGAAATAGGAATCAAGGAGCTACGAAACCATGAAGTCAAAGGCGGTCAAGGCACAATGGAATTAAGTTCGTGGAAATGCGGCTCAGACGCGCGCATCATGTCTCTTTTTAAGAGTGTATCTTTGATCCTTGGTTCACCTGTAGAGCTTACTTGCATGCTATCGCTTGGTGGATATCCTCTCGGTCCTATTTCTGTTACAAACGCCGTAAGGAGTTTGTCTTGTTTATCTCCTCGATCTTATCTTGGGAACCTTAGATAGAACTCTATGGATGTAAACATGTATTTGAAACATGTTATGATTGATATGGTTGCAAACGGTTGCAAGTGGTTGCTCGTGGATGCGCGAATAGACATTAGATACTAGATTGACGCGGTCACGTTTCATGTTGCATATGCACGAGTATTTATACTTGTTTATGGATGAAATTGAATGTGTTATCATGCAGATGTTGCATATGAATGAATGTTTGTGCACGCATATAGTACTTATATGACTAGGACTATTCGCATACATGTTGGACTCATGGCACTAAACATATTTTGCATTAGAAAGATCATTCAGGCCTGATCATTATCATTAGCTAAGGATCATATACACACACGTTCTGCATATGTTCATATGGCATTAGAAATCGTCTAAGGACAATGATGCCAGTGTTTGATGGTTTGAGTAGATGGTTTTTTGGTTGGTAGGATACGTTCTTCTTGACTTAGAGATTTCGGGGACGAAATCCTTTAAGGAGGGGAGAATGTAACACCCCGTAATTTGAACATAAAAATTCACAAATTAAAGTATACTTAATTAAGTGAAATGGGTTGCGCAGAGAAATATATATATATATATATTGATATATATATATATATATATATATATATACATATATAATTGAAAATTTAATAAATAAATATGCAAAAATGTTCAAAACAGCGAATTGGGAGAGGGGAATAACCGAACCGGCTGATTTTTGAGGTCGACCCGAGCTCGCTGGATCGACTAGGGGTTAATCCAGGGTGTTTGGCTGTCAACCCGTGGGCCGATTCGCTCGAATGCAGATTTTGCATTTGAATGGTTCTCATGGTTCAGCTTTAATCTAAAGGCCCTAAATGGTTCCTACATGTGACTTCTTCCCCAAGACATGCTTTAAAGGCTAGGATTGGTTCTAGGGTTTATCCTATGGCTAAAACTATCCTAGTCTTCTATAAAAAGACCCCTAACCCTCTCCTAAAACCCTCATAAATTGATCCTACAACTAAACTATGCCAAAATGATTCCTCATCATGGCCTCCACTTCAACCCATAGCCTCCATCTTCTTCTTCATGATAGCTTAAGTGTTCTAAGCTAGTTTCAAAGTAAAGGAGCCTCTTTTCTTCATTCATGAGAGATTCTATGATCGTTTGAGTGATTTCATGTTTGTATGAGAGTTCATAAGTTGCATTCTAGCCAAAGTTGCAACCTTTTCTTGACCAAAAAGCAAGGATCTTGCATGAGAGCTCGTAAGCTTCATTCAAAGCCAAAGTTGAAACCTTTCTTCTTCAAAGAAAGGATTTTTATTGATATTTGCTCAAGGGTTTCATTTGGAGCTTCGTCTCAATCTTTGTTTTATATGTTGATTTGTGCCTTCATAGCATTGTAAGCCCCCTCCTACTCTTAGATATTAACTATGAAGTTAAATGAATGTTGCAAGTTGGGTTTGAACATTAAGTATCATACATGCTATCATGTTATGTATCCCATCATGTTTGTAAAGACACCATCTTGATCTTATGGGCTAAAAGCTATAAGCTTTATGTTGAATGTTGCATTATGCAACATGAGAGCTATCATATCCCTTATGATAACTTGCAGGTAATACTATATGCGAACTTCTAGGCATCTTTCTATGTCACCTATCATCATGATTCACCTATGTGCTAAGTTTGGGGTTATGCATGTTTTTGAGGCTTAATAATGTAACATGCAAGTTAATGAACATACTTATGCCTCATATGCCACCATGATTAACTTGTGGCCTTATACCCTTTTTGTCATGCCTTTGCCAAGTTCCTTCTTTAATCCATTATGTGTTGTTGTGAATGTATATGCGAGTTTAAAAGCGTTGGGGTTAGGTTATGGGGAAACTTTAATGACATGAAACATGATTTAGGTAAATTGGTATAAACGTGACAACATGTAACTTTGGCTATGAGCATGGGACTTGGAAACTTGACACGTATGGGTTGTAAGTGTAACAAGACACTAGACCAAACATGAAAATGGCCAACTCGAGGTTGGGTTGAGTTTGTAGCATAAATCTACCCGGACCCGCCCGGCTTAACTAGTGGCTACAAACAATAGGATCCAATGTGAGAAGTTGGTCATGTCGCGCTTAAGACCCGAGGTTAGACTAGGTTGTGGTGTAAAACTACCCGGACCCGCCCGGCTTAACTAGTAACCACAACAAGGTCTAATGTGAGAGGTTAAGAGTGCATTAATTAAATTAATGCCACATGATAAGGTTAAGTAAATTTGACTAATGACACTTAACCGATATGACACGAATGGGTAGGTTAAGTGGGACCGGGCTTGATTTCTTAATGACACTTAACCATACAAGACAATTAGGGGATGGGGTTAAGTAATTTACGCTTAACTAATCCGACTTGATAATTAGATGGATTTAAGTAATCCACACTTAACTAATCTAAACACGGTAAATTCGATGAGGTTAAGCAATCCATACTTAACTAATCTAACATGGTAATTAGATGGGGTTAAGTAACTTAGACTTAACTAATCTAATCACGGTAATTAGATGGGGTTAAGTAACTAAGACTTAACTAATCTAAACACGGTAATTAGATGGGGTTAAGTAATCTATACTTAACTAATCTAAACACGGGAATTCGATGGAGTTAAGTAAAACACTTAACCAATCTAAACTTGGTTATTCAATGGGGTTAAGTAACCAATACTTAACCAATTTAACATGATAATTTAATGGAGTTAAGTAACTTATACCAAACCAATTATACATGATGATTTGATGAGATTAAGTAACCTATACTTAACCAATCTAATAGGTGGACCTGATAAGGGTTAAGTCACAAGACCTTTTAAGATTAGGCTTAACCATTGTAATACGATTAGTGGATGGGGTTAAGCTAACCCATACTTAACCAATCCGACTCGATAATCTGATGGGATTAAGATAATCCATGCTTAATCAGTCTAACATGAAAACCTGATAGGGTTAAGGCAAATAAATACTTAACCAATTTGACTTGATAGGGTTAAGTCATGAGCTTCTTGGTACACTTAACCAACTTGTATGGCTAAGCCTTGAACTTGAGTACTTAGCCAATCTTGACATGATTTGTAGGCGGGTCAAGTCACGAACTTGGATAACAACACTTAACCCATTTGACAAAACCCTAGCTCAAAGGACTGGGTTGGAAATCGTAGTTAACAAGGATAGCGGAAAGAGGGGCTAAGTGGTAAACCTTAGTTAAGGGTAACTAAGTAATAATTCTTAGCTAAGGTCATGGGAATAGTTCATAAAGAGATGAGTAACCTGGTACGGTAGGTCATCGCTTAGTATACGAGGAGGAGCAAGTTATCTGACTAGGATAAATGCTCCAGCGAACTGGGTGACGAAGTGAAAGCTTAGGGGAACGTGAGGGTACTCTTGGTATCCCTCTGTGAGGTGGCGAGTGGTCCATGAAACCCGGCCTCATAGGGGTTAAGGTCTGCGGTAGAAGAGCCAAGAGTATGCCTTGGTTGCTATGTGAGCGACCTAAAGACTGGCATGGATTAGCGTGGAGTCGACGATACTTGATTTTGCCCCGGGATAGCATGTCGCCGACTACCTACCATCTTTAGTCAATCGTGTACGTACGGAAAGGCAGGGAACTCCCAAAAGACCATATACTAGCTATCAAGTTATGGATGAGGTTGGCTATCTGGAAGTGGGCATCGATGGGCCTTAGTGTAGTTCTCATACATGATTTTTCTTGGATTGCCATTCAGTAGTTGAGGGAGGGGTCACGTGGGACCATAGCCACGGGTACAAAAACAGACCTTGATATCTGCATCAGCAGACGACTTAAAGCTCCCGACCGAGTTCCGTATTTCTTGTTTTGCCCTGGCACGGAACTCGGATGGCACATTGAGGAACATGTGCATCTAGACATGGAAAATGATTCACGATACATACGTGGGATAAAGGGCGCGGTTGACGGGTGGCATAATCCCTAGTGGCCCTAGGTGGCTGAACCCAAACCGAGACACGGAAACGTTCATTAGGTAGCATAATCCCTAGTGGTCCTAGGTGGCATAAATCCTAAGTGGACACGCGATAGTTCATGGTAAGAAAACATAACTAGATCAAGGGTAGCAGTCCAAAATAACCTCAAGGATAAAATGTTCACATGGGAAAGCCCGTATGGCCTACGGCAAAGGACTGAACTTATACATGGAAAGAAACATACGAGTTAGGAAAACCTACATATGCTATATATTTGGTTGACATGGACCATTACATGACATTGGGCAAGGGACATTCATAGTTAACACATGACGCGGGTTGGAATATTAGTACGAAAGGTGCAAAGCAAATATACATGTTAGAACTAGGGGAAATATACATGATAGATACCGTGGGATGTTATACAGGATAGATACCTTGGGATAGTATACTTGATAGAAACCTGACAATGTGATACCTTGATTTATCTTGACACCGTAGTTTATCATGACACACTCGTGTATCTTGGTACAGTAGTGCATCCTGTTATTTTGGTTTAGCTTATCTATCTTGCCATCATACTTATGTTCATCTCAGTTCCTCATGCCAGTTAACTTTACTAGTTTATATACTGATAGTAGATAGGGCTTACCAGTCTTTACGACTGACCCCGTTTTGTTTCGCCTCTTGTCTTCCGTTTCCCCCCAGGTTACAGGGAGGAAATGCTATTGTTAGTTTGGACTTCTTCTGTTTGAAGGTCATCACGCATGGCTTGGACTTTTCTTGGCTATGGCTACTTTACTGGTTTACTTGGGGAATAATTTATGAAATGGTTTTATGCTTCTTTATTATTGCAAGACAGGTTTTGATGTATTCTGATGTAAAAGGCTTTAGACCTTATTTTATAAGGTAATAAAATTTGTTTTACTTCCGCTGTTATATATATATATATATATATATATATATATATATGTTATGTCTTGTAATATTTCTGTGCATGTTTACCTTGATAATGCTTCACCAAACCTAGTGCATTCCCTTTGTGAGTGACCCTAGCGGAGGTGGGGTGTTACAGTTGCAAGTGGATGCAAGTGGTTGCTAGTGGTTTCTCGTGGATGCATATACACACACTAAGCACTAGATCGGCTCAAAAACACTCTCATACTGCATATGGATGTGTGTGTGCATTTTTCAATTTTTGTGGATGCAGAATGATTGACTCCTCACATGGATGTTGCATTTGGATGAATGGTTATGCACTCATATAGAAATGATGTGTATCAAATAGGATTTCTTGCATACATATTTGGACTCATGACACTAACATGATTCGCATTAAGGAGGTCAACTGGATCAGTAAACCGCCTGATTTTGCATTAGATAAGAAACATATACACACACTTTGCATATGTTCATACGGCATTAGAAACCTTTTAAGGACAATGGATACCTATGATTGAATGGTTGAGTAGATGGATGTTGGATGTTAGGATACATTCTTCTTAACTTGAAGATTTCGGGGACGAAATCCTTTAAGGAGGGGAGAATGTAACACCCCGTATTTTCTAAGAATATTAAAAAAAATGGTTAATTATGAAGAAGTTATTAAGCCTTGAAGTTTATATGCATATGATAGAAATATATATATATATATATATATATATAAATTAAATAAATAAACATGCAAAAAAGGTTCAAAACAGCGAATTGGGAGGGGGAATAACCGAACCGGCCCATTTTTGAGGTCGACCCGAGCCTTGCTGGGTCGACTAGGGGTTAATCCAGGGTGTTTGGTTGTCATCCCGTGGGCCGATTCGCCCAAATGCAGATTTTGCATTTGAATGGTTCTCATGATTCAGGGTTAATCCAATGGTCCTAAATAACTTCCTACACCTATATATACATCCCTAACCTAAACCAAAATCTCATATACAATTCTCTAGCCTCCATTGCTCTCTTCCTCTCTAAAAATAAATAAATCAATGGCGTCTCTACTCTGCTGAAACCTAAGCTAGGACTTGTGCTTCTTCTTCCTCCAATTCTGATTAGGATTAAAAGAGAACAGCTACAACACCTTTTTCTTTTAGAATCCAACCAAGGCAAGTGCAGTTATTTTCCGATATAAACTTTAATTATAATTGTGACATGATTGTAAATCTGAATTTGAGATTGCGTATGTTCTGTTCTGATCTATTTTATTCTATATCTCTTTCTTCTTTCTGTTCTATAGCCAGGCTACCCCGAGCCTGCGCCAAATCTCATAAGAGATTAACGCACGAACGTTAAACTTTGGGATAAATAATGAATGATGGCATAATTGGACATGGCTAATCTGTGACTAAAAGGACATAGGTTGTAAACTAGATTTAGAGCTGTGCATATTCTGTGAATTGGAAGAAGAGGAACCATTATATATTAACATGTGACTTGAGACATTGGACATAACGCATATTTTTGAATTAAAGATCTGTTATAATTTAATGTTCAAGATTGTTGGGCATATTGTTTATATAGAAATTCATGATTTGGGATAAAAAGGGAATATGAATTAGGTGTGAAGATTTATGTTAAGATTTGATAACTATTAAATGTGAATAACACCTAAGTGGGAGATTTTTGAATATATGACATGCATTGAAATCGATGGCTATATTTGGTATAATTTATATGTGAATCTTTTGTACTAGGCAAGTTTAACTAAATTTGACACGTGTGTTATATGGTAAATTATGACCATAATCTGTGCCATGTAAATTCAATGCAAACGTGGGGTATATGATCATAATGTGAATCATGACAACTATTTAGGCATGCAAACTTGGGCCAAATTTATAATTAGGCAAGATATGTTTATGAAACTTTAAGGAATGATTAAATCTGTTATATGGCCTAATCTGCTAGTTTTGTTATATTGCCTAATTTGCTAGTTCTGTTATATTGCCTAATCTGCTAGTTCTGCTATAATCTGCTATATCTGTTCATATACCAAATCTGTCATCTGCTAAGTCTGCTGAAGATGCCTAAACTGTTATATGCTTGACTGCTAGTTTGCTTAATCTGCTAAATCCGTTAAGTCACCTAATTTGAAAAATCTGTTATCTGCAATATCTGTTGAGTTGATATAATTAGTCCGCTATTGACATAATCTGAATTGGCTATAGTTATGAATAATTGACATGTATATTAGGCGTGGGTATAAATGGTGAATCATTAATTAGTTGGCCGCAAAGATAAACATGGCTAACTCGAGGTTAGAATGAGTTTGCGGCGTAATTCTGCCCGGAACCGCCCTGCATATTCCAGTGGTCACAAACAATAGGTTCTAATGTGAGAAGTTATTCATAACGTGCTTGAAACCCGAGGTTAGACTCAGTTTGCGATAGAAACCTGCTCGGAACCAACCGGCCAAACCAGTAGCCGCAAACTGTCAGTCTAATGTGAGAGGTTTGGGCATTAATATTTAATTAATGAAAATCTTAGATAATTATGATGTCTAAAACGTGTTGGGTAAGGCTAAACCAATTGGACCAATGAATCTGATAAACCCGTTTCGTGAATCCGTAGGCCCAATACAAAGTTAGATAATCTGTAACCAGTTAATCTGTAAGTCTGTTAATCTGTAACCAGTTAATCTGTAAGCCTGTTAATCCGAACATCTGATCCGTTAGTCTGAAAACCTGTTAACTTGATTGTCTGATCTGTGAACTAGTTAATCTAAATTTTGTATGTCTGAAACTTGTAGACAAGTTAAGCTGAAATCTGTTAGTCTGGGGACACAAGGTTAGGAGGGGAATTACTTGTGTCATCTGTTGTTTGGGACCCATATTAGTCAGTAACCCTTTCTGGTATCAAAACTTTGACCCAACAGTAAGTAGGGTCCGTGCACGCTTACTGAACTAATTATAAGTGGTTCATTCTGATAATGGCGAGGGTTGTTGATGGTGCGTTCCAACCGGGTCATGTGCGTGCATGGATCCCGGTCTGCCTCTGAGGATGTAAGACGCCGTGACATCTGTAAATAGGTCTGTGCCAATTGGTTGTCACTTTAGGGAGTGATACACCCTACTGTGGGGCCGACACAGGATATTTATGTATTAGGGAGCCGATCGCTTGAGGTAGGGTTTTAGGGTACACTTAGTTCTGTCTGTTTCTATTGGTACCGTCTGTTTCTGTTGGGTGGTAACACCTGTCTGTTTCTGCGTGGTACCGTCTATTCGGGTGGTAAAGGCCCATTACTAATGTACACCTAATTCTACATTCTGTTTCCGTAGGGATTAATCTGTTTCTGCGTCTGTCTGTTTCTGATCGGGTAGTAAAGGCCCATTATTAGCATTCTGTTTTGGTTAAATTATTCTGTACCCGTTTCTGTTTCAGTTTAGACATTAGGGTGACACCTAATTCTGTTATACTAGTATTAGTACAGAGAAGTGTAAAGCAATAGCTTATATCATTCTGTTCTTCTATTATATCTACTACATCTGTTACATTTATCTCTCATCCAGTTTTATTTTCATGTCATGTTATTATTATCTGTTCATAACTGAAAATCACTGGACTTGCCAGACTTTTGTCTGACCCTTGTTGTTTCGCCTCCTTTCTTCCGTTTCCCCCTAGGTTTTGTAGAACTAGCTTGATCCAGATTTCTTCCGCTTGCAGTAAGTATGGCTTGTCTTCTTCTGTGGGGATTATGATTTTAAACTATGCATTCTGAAGGCTTTTGTACAAGACTGATATTTTGTACTTGAATTCTGATATTGTGATTTGAAAGGATGTAACCAAGCTTCTGTTTGAAATAAAGTTATAATTTTTCAAGTACTGTTTATCTGTCTTGTAGTATTCTGTTTCCGTTTACTAAAATGCTCCACCAAAGTTAAGGCATTCCCTTTGTGAGTGACCTTAACGGAGGTGGGGTGTTACAAGAATAAACCGATCTAAGCTCAAGAATTAACAAAATGAATAAATAGGCATAAGACTATAAATAAAATAATGACATAAAGGGGATAGGAACAAAGAATGTACATATAATCAAATAATAATTGAAAAAGGAGCAGGTAATTGACAGTAATTAAAATAAAAAAGAACATGTAAAAGATGAACTAATAAACATTGTAACTTTCAGATCCATTATATTTTACTATCAAAATCATTTTTAAATTGCTAATCTAAAAATAACGTAGAATTCACAGAGATTTGTAACAAATCCAGAAAAGGACTTTAGAAAAGAAGTAGAAGAAAAGTATTCTTGTAGATCTAAATTTTGACAGAACCTTAACCTTTCCTCAATTTTTATTTATTTCAAGAGCATAATAGAGTGGAGGAAGAAGATGAATAAATATTGTTGTGGGGTAAAGAGTGAGGTTTGGTAGTCTATTTATAGGTGTGCTAGGATAGTCTAGGCTATATGATATTACGTTTTCAATCCAAACTGTAGAAAACACATCAACATGAGTCAACAAAAGAACCTTCTAGAACCAGGCTAGTCTGGCCAGGCACAAGAATGTGCCTGACTTAGGGTAGGTCGACCCACCTCCTATGTGGGTCGACACAGGAGTCGACCCATATAGGGTCTTGGTCGCCCAATGACCGTTGCGCTTTTTTTGAGTTTATTAATTAAATAATTTAATTTAAATTCAAACTTCAATTGATCGTATCTTGTTCATACTTAGTCCGATATACACAAACAAATAGTCCATTTGAATCAGAATTTTGTAATCAATGCAATAGCGAAGTTCATTTGATCCAATTTTGAATATTTTATCAATTAATATGGTTTTTACTAATTTTCTTCATATAATTATTTTTTATTAAAATTTTGGGGTGTTATAGTATGATTATAACACAGTAAGTTTTAATGAAAGAGATGTAAAGAAAAGAGTTGATGTTTGGCACTGGCAATGTCCTTGCGCTGGTATGCTTGAGAGAATGGAGTTCAATTTCTTGAAAATGAGGTCTTGCGGGCATATTTATAGAAGTGCATGAATCCTGGTCAACCAAGACACGTGGCATCCAATCTAGAGTTCACGGTGTAATAAGTTGATCATGTTCAAGTGATTAAATAAGTCTCTAGAGAATATCTCAAGTCCGGGTCAGCATAGTCGAACGGTTCGGTTCGATATAGCCAAACCGAAAATGCCGAACCCAAAGGCATATGATAATGCGATGATGATAACATGGATTGGCCGATCCGGGCTTGTTCGAGCTGAACTGTGTCAAATCGAAACATAGTGATGTTGTGGAGGGTCGAGCCGGCTACACCAACACAAATCCATTCTTCGTATATCCATCTCATTAAGAGCTTCATCACTACAATCAAGTAGATTTAGACTTGCCTAAGCCCATGCCTAAGCCCATGCCTAAGTCTTGAGCATTTCGATAGTCAGAAATCCAATATGTGACTGCCTTGTAAAAAGGCAAGACAACACTTTCCCCCTGAAACATTTCTTGCTGGGGAATACATTTTTCGAAAAATTAAAAATCCATAGAAATTCAAAATGGAGTCTGAATAGAATTTCAAAATTCAAATATTAGAAATCCATGATCACGCCAGATCGTAATAAATAAAAAACTAGAGATTTGTGATCGCACCAAACCATAATAATTTAAAACTACAATCACTCCAAATTGTAAATAGAAAAACATGATCGCTCCAAATTGTATTAATGAATTATCATAAATAAAGAATCCTAATGAAGTCCCACGATTGCTCTGGATCGTAATGAGAAATCATGATCACTTCGGATCATGTTGTAATAGAAAATCAAGAGAATCCGAGGATCTCTCCGGATCATAATATAATTTAATAGAAAATCCATATAATCCAACCATCTCTCCGATCGTAATACGAGAGAAATCCATGGCTTCATCGGGCCTATCCAAAGCAAGTATAATCCATGTCTACAAATAAACAGAGTGAACTGTTTTGCCAAGTCCTAACAAAACCGTCCATCCTCTTCAAGCATAGTCCATCCTTGGAAATCCATACCGAGTACGTGCCATACTCAAATTATTATTGAGTTATTTTTCCAAGTTCTAACAAGATAATCCAACCCTTCAGGCATAACCATAATTGGAAATCCTAATCGAGAATGGTCCACACCCGGGCTATGACTAAGCGATACTATCAAGCCCTGACAAGACAACTAATCCTCCCAGACATAGTCCATGCCTAGAATTTATGATCAAGTAATCTTTCCAAGTCTAGACAAGATAGCTTACTCCCTCAAACATAATCAATGTTTGGAAATCCATTTACTAAAATTCGTAATCATTATATGATATAACGGTTTATCGCCAGACGTAGAGCACGCATAGGAACTAAATCCTAATCCCTCACACGAGTAAGTCAACTTAGTGGTTTCTAATTTCAATTCATAAGGGGGATGGTTATTATCTGCAAAGAGCATGTATAGGGATCTCTTCGGTTTCTGTACATGGGTAGGCAGACTTAACCATCAAAAATGCCTACAACAAAAGTAAGAGAATATCCAAGAAATCCAAGGTCAACCGATAACCAATCCTCGTGAGCCTGATCCAGGTGTGTTCTCTCTTTAGGGAGAATTAGGAGGAGGATGCACCTATTCTGTCGGTGCAGTCAGTTTTCTGATATAGTGCGCTAGCTCTCCACTTCTAACACGCTCTTCGATTATATCACGTAGTTGTTTCCATTCAATTGTCGCGTGACCATCCATTTCATGAAACAAACAATGTTTTCCAGATTCTCGTTCTTTCTGCTTGGGCTCCTTCCCGGGAGGTTCTTGGAAGGAGCATATCCCCTTTGGCGAGGTATTAGGTCAGTGTATCTGGAAAAATTAGGCTCTCTCCGTAGTTGAACATTTCGAGATTTCTTAGTCGGGGATTTTCCTTTGCACTTATCCTTGTTTTTTCCAGATTTGGACGATCCTTCATCCTTGGCTATATTAACATCGAGAAATTCCTTCTCGACTCTAGCATATTCTTATCGTAGGAATCCATCTTCTTCAAAATAAAATTCGCCAAGGCCCCTTGACGGGCCTCGTTGTAAAGAAATCTTAGAATCTGACTTGTCCAAAATGTCATACATAGCATCCATTAACACCATGGATGGTTCTGGTTGATCTACCGACTCTACCGCCGCATTGAATCTTTCCAAGAAATGGCACAGAGTCTCTCCAGACCTCTGCTTGATTGAAGTAAGGGTCATCGCATTCTTAGGTCTGGAAATGTGGATCTTGAACCGCTCAAAAAATTATGCAATCAAAGCATTCCAACTATTGATCGTTTTCAATTGCAGCTGCCGAAACCACATAGCAAAAATATCAGTCAAGTAAAGAGGGAAGCATTTAACTATGACGTTCTCTAATGCCGATAATAGTTCTAGATAGCACATCAGGTGCACGGTAGGATAATTTCTACCATTATAAGATTCCAAAACTGATAGTTTGAAATTTGGAGGATTTTGAGAATTCTGGATTGCTTTGGTAAAGGGGCTATGATTAACACAATCCATGTCAGTCTGAGTTGCCCCGCCTCTCGTAAAGCATCAAATCACATCCGTGACTCGATTTTCATTTCTTATCAACCACTGCCAATCATCTAATCTAAAGCCGGTGTCACCAACGTGACTCTTATGGCAGGTTGATGATGATTCACAACATTCAAATCTGGCTTGGCTATGCCCTTTGGTTTTGGCTCGACATAGTCGACCCGGGCTCCAAGCGTTGCTGCATCATTTCAATTCAGAGCCGTATGTTGTCAAGTTTGACCAATATTTCTATAATCATTATTTAGAGTGTTTTGAAATGGAATGGCGCGATTCACTTCATTATATCCGGGGTGGTTGCCGACTGCTGTGCTCGATTTGGCATTCATGCTAGGCCGAGTTGGAATTGTCGACTGGGACTGCAGCAAAGTTTCTGCTCGAGTTGCTGCTGCGTTACTAGACCCTGCTCCAACGATTAAGATTTGACCTCTGGGCCTTCCATATTTGCTACTTTTTGCAAAAAAAAAAGCAATTCATCATCTTCTCTTGCTTGTGGAGGAGTTCATCTTACCACTCCATGAGGGCTTATAATCCCTTTATAATTTCATCCATCTCATCCCGGGTCAAAAAGATGGAGGGATGACTAACAGAGGAAGCCTCCTCACTTCCTATATTTCATGCACCTTTAGTACGAGTGAAAGTTCCATCCTTCTTTCTTTTCACCATGGTAGAAGCTTTTAATCGTAGAAATACGAGTTCAACAAAATTTCAAGTAGCGTACCCCCTTCCTGGCATGCCAAAATGTTGATATGGAAAATGGTACTTCCAGGTACAACACCTAATCACAGACACAATCACAGAGTACATGAAGTAAAGGGGACACAAGGGAATTTATAGTTGTTCGGCAATTAGGCCTACGTCCACTTAGTGTAATCTATCTTTATTAAACTGTATGATTACAACACAATGAGTTTATATGAAAGAAATTTAGGGAAAAGAGTTGATGTTTGGCATTGGAAATGTCCCTGCACTAGTATGCTTGAGAGAATGGAGTTCGATCCCTTGAAAATGACGCCCTGGGTATATTTACAGAAGTGCATGAATCCGGGTCGACCAAGACATGTGACATCTGATTCGGAGTTAGCGACGTAATAAATGGATCATGTTCAGGTGATTGAATAAGTCTCTAGAAAATATCTTAAGTCTAGGTGGACATAGTCGAATGGGTCGGTACGATGTAGCAAAATTGAAATTGCCGATCCAAAAGAAAGATGATAATGCGATGGTGGTGATGTGGCACATCGAGCTAGATTGGCCGATCCGGGCTTGTTCGAGCCGAAGTGTTTCGAACCAAAATGAGGTGATGTTGTGGAGGGTGGACCGGCTACACAGACTCGAAATCCATCATTCATATATCCATATCTTTGAAAGCTTCGTCACTGCGATCAAGTAGATTCAGACTATCTAAGCCCATGCCTAAGTTCTAAGCACTTCGATAGACGAAAATCCAATATGTGACTGCCTTATAAAAAAGGCGGGCCAACAAGTCCAAAACTAAAATATAAATTCAAGAACTTAATCCCTGAAATATCGGTTTGATCAGTTTACACAAGCTACAACATAATTAATCTACTTTAATGTTAAGGATAATCGAATCCGCTTCGTAAATAGTATGTTATGACATTAAAATAAGAGTTTTCCTTTCAATGGTTTGACCATTTGGAAAGAAAAATGAATGTAAAAAAGTAGATGTAGTTTAATGTATAGATGGAATGGAAAGAAACAATAGTCACAATATTAGAAATAATAATTGTAATAATAACTTATACTTAATATTGGATAATATACTATTTCTATTCCAAAATGTATATTTATATAGGAAATTGTTTTCTATGAATTTTTTTCTTTAAGTTCAAGATTTCTGGTTGCTCTATGTAAACTAGTTATAGTATGTGAATAAATAGTCTATATTAAAGTAAATGTTGGACCTCTAAATTAATTGCGCTATTATACATAAATAGTGGAACATGCCATATAACACTTGTTGAATGCATCAGGTTATGAAATTGTTATCATAATACATACCGCACATTATTTATGAAATAATGACTCGTTTTCTGTGTCAACTTAAGAAAGACATAGTTATAATCCTTTGTGAATATCACAATATTCATTATGAAATAAAATTATAATGTGGTATTTGTTTCCATAACAAAAGTGGTGCACTGAAAAATATAGAAGTATCTAATATTATTTATAATTATTTTGGAATTACAGACTAAGCCACAGTTTTGAGTGATCATTATATTATATTATATTATATTATTATGAATCATATAATATTGAGCCTTTCTTCAATAATGGCACTTTTTCACTTCTGCCCTTCTGTTTTTGATTTTTTCTGCTTAAATCAATTATTTTCAATCTCCAATCCTTCTAAAATTCGATTGTCGCATTCTTATGCTTCTGTTATTAGAGATTCAAACCCCACTACAATTCCTTCTCAAGGTTGATTCATAGCAGATCTTTAAATGATGGGAAGGATTTTAAATCATTGTGCTTTATATGTTCCAATATCAATCATCATGTTGGTGATTGTAGAGAGCCAATGCATTGTTATAATTGTGTATTCTTGGGTTACAAGAAGGTAGTTTGCTCGTGGAAGAATAATCTTAATCATTCTTCATTAACCGATCAATTGATTTTGAAAAATACATGATTTTTTCGCCTATTTCGAATTTTTTGTTCTAAAGAATTTTTTGCTTGATTGTTCAATGTATTAGAGGTTGGTCTCTACTTGTTCAATATGTTTTCTTTGGCGTTTTGGTACCATAAATTTAGTAGGATTATTTGGCCATAATTCGAGTTCTAATTTGAGTAATATTCTGATTTTTCCTTCTCTTTATGAACCATTGAGCCTTAAAGATCATGGTTTTTAATTATGTCTGAAGTTCTTGATTGTTAGAATTCTTTTTATTATTATTGTGAACCAAACGAATACATAGCGTTGTATTTTTGCCCGTATATCGGCTGTATGTTAATGTTCTTGACCCAGATTCTTTTATTTTTCATTACAAGCCTGTGTATCACAAATCACTGTGTATATATATACAACAACATTATACACTTAAACTATTAATGAGAATAAATCATTTCTTGCTTTCTACCGTATTACTTATTCTCAAATTCAAATATATATCAAAAACTTTACATGGTATCAGAGCTTATGTGCTTAACAGTAAAGTTTTGATTTCGATTTTCAGAAAATTATTAGCAACAAACTATTTTATCTTTTGATAGAATATCCATCAGAAAATTTCATCATTTGAATTCCTTCCATCATAGATATTTCTCAATCTTGTCATTTGGAAGTTGAGGCTGAAGTGTGAAACAGTGCCTCGCTAAGTCAGTTAATATGTGATGCATCAACTTCACATCATAAAGCATATGGTAAACGAATTCTGAACATTAGAAAACTGATTAAGATATTCAAGAAAAGCATTGCAACTGATTAAAAGTGCCATTTAAAAAGGCTTATCAGAAAAGGAAACTCAAGAATTTCATCAAAATTCATCACATAAGCACTCAAGATTGCTTCAGATATTCAACTACATAATGTTCCTAGAAAATCCCAATTCAAAGCTTGAAATCATTCAAAATCTTATACTAGTTTCTTTATCATTGAATGATCATCATTGTTGTATCTATGGTCGAAGGTAACAGCTCAACCACTGCAGTAGGCCCACTTGGCACACAAACTCAAGCCACCTCAAATATTCAAGCGACAACCAATGTTGAATCCCTTGTAAAAACTGGCATCAATCCGCAAGTCAGTTGATCATTGTCCATTTCGAAGAAAACAACCATTTACTCTGGAAATTGCAAGTGGAAACAACCATACAAAGATATAGGCTTGAAGGCTACATCCTTGGAACCCTTCCTATGCCCCCAAATTTTGTCATTGACACAGAGAATAGAGTGATTAGAAATGAAGAGTATGTGAAATTTCACAGGCAGGATAGATTAATTGGTTCTTGGCTACTATCATCAATCAGTGAAAAACTTTTATCCTAAGTTATAGGATGTAAGGCTGCTAATGACATTTGGTCCACAACTGGAAAATCCTTCAACACTCAATCAGCAGCCAAAATAACATTCTAAAAAATCCAATTACAAAGTTGAAGAAATGTAACGAACAGGGATTTTCGACCCATAAATCAACATAAAACCAATGTCAATTATTCAGGCACCGAACATTCCAGATCATTAATAGAAAGAAAATAGAGGGTGAGAATAGATAAGATAGAAAATTAGAATAGAAGAAGAAGAAAAACATACAACACATCAGAGTAACACGAATCTCACAGCGGAACGAATAAAATATAACATAACTTTGAAATAAAAACAATATATATATATATATATATTTATATACAATAACATTATCAGAGAACAACACTTACAACACAGCGGAAATAACAAGACTAAATAATGTTGAAGCCTCCTGCTCCAAGCTCCTCCAATGATATCTGAAAATAACTGAACTACTTGACTGCTCGTACAAATTTGGGCACCCAAGAGTTTAGGGGAAAACAAAACAAAAATAAACTCTGGGTCAGTCATGGAACTGGTGTGAGTAAACTCCAACCACTTGGTTTAACTTTAAAAATTCTTTATGAAAGAAAGGATAATCGTAAGACCGATCCACACATAAACACGGATGATTTTTACCTTACGATAACCCAAAGCAGTTTTGAAATCAATATTCGTCTGATAGTATAATAGTGTCTAAATACAAGTAATATCAATCTAGTAGAACGCTTGCGTCTCACGCTCTACATATATAGTATACAATCAAAACCATAGGCTCTTATTGGATAATGGATTCCATCTGGCAAGGTATGGGACCACCTTCCGATAGTGTACCTCTAGAGAGAAATACACCGGGTTCAACAAGAACATCTTGCAACCCAAGCTAAACATGACCGGTCCCTCACTTAGCTTGAGGGTACCTAATGTATTATCACCAACGGTTGGGATCAACAACTGTTCCCCGAAAGGGACAACATTGATAGATTTAAGAAGAAAAAGGAATTTCTCTAGATCAGGTGACAATACACCCTGCTTGGGTATGACCCAACTAGCCATGCAACCTACCCGATTTTATACCATTTCCCGGTTGTGAGTCTAGAGGTTAAACGTATCTTTTGATAAGCCACGTCTTCATTCACTTTGAATGTCACATCATCATATCCGCCAAATCACAAATTGATTTTGCCAAACATACGGGTATACAGCTAAGAGAAATGAATTCCTCCGCCACCAAACGTAACTACGTTTGAAAAGATCAACTTACGCGATCCATTAGATATACTCTGTCAGACACTCGTCCATATAAATTTGCCCTGGGACTGGACAAATCGAAGGCACTATTCTGTAAACAGGACAGCCCTTGCATAACACCGTCTTCAATTATCTTCATCATATTTGATCGTAATGTTAACGTCCATACAGAGTGGTTTTCAAATAATGAATCTGATCCCGGTCTCTCGTATTGACAACGTAAAATGGTCAAAAACTTCGATAGTCGGTGATTTAACTATCAAAGAAAAACATGTGTGCAAACAATGATATTATTTCCAGATGGAAATTCTATCAATCAATTATCAATCAATCATCAATCATCATTTATCTCTTTAGTTCATTTATCATTAATTTATTCATTCTTCATTTCTTATTTCCATAAATTCATAATTGCTTATTTTCTAAATCTAGAAAATATACGTTATTAATCATTGGAAAACATTTCCGTCTCTTATTCACATGTCACTATCATTCCAGTATTTCTTATCAACAAACATTTCATTTTCTATGCTTAGAAAATATCTCTGATTATATTTGGAAAACGTTTCCAAATCTCATTTATATGGATTTCAAATGAACGTTGTATAAAACATCGTTACACCCTCTCAATCCATTTATCACTTATTTCTTAATGTATCTTTCATCAATCTTTGCCATCGAACTTCAATTATTCCTTAGTTAACCACGAAGTCAATCAAGTTGGGGTATAATTACCTCTCAGACCTTAACTGAACAACGTTCTTAACCTTGCAACAGATAAAGCTCAACACTCTAGTTTTAACAATCATTTCTTATGCAAACTCTTGGATTTCATTTACGACTTTCCTTCTTTGATAAAATATTGGTTATAGCGATAATGTTATAAACCTAACTTCCAAAATATCTAACTTTAAAACTATAACTTTTATTTCTTTTATTTGAATAAATAATAATTTATTTATTAAATAAATAAATCTTGATTTAAAAACCAGAAAGTAAATAGTACTTTCCGAATTCGAGATAATTGAATTCGACGTATAACTCTCTTCCGAGTAATCTTTATTTGATTAACTCTTCTTCGAATGACTTACATTCGATTAACTCACTTCGAATAACTTATATTTGATTATCGCTCTTCTAATAATTTATGTTCGATTAATTCACTTCGAATAACTCATATTTGATTACTTATCTGTCGAATAACTTCTATTGGGTTATAACTATTAGTTTCTAGTCGAATGCTAATTGCACATCTTTACGGATTTTATTTTAATCCTTTTTTTACATTTCGAACATCGAAATGGATTTCATCGTTTCCTTTCTAAAACAACTCTCGATTTCCCATTTTACATTCACTGTTGAATTTGCAATTCAATTATCCACTGATAATTACATTTTAATCCATTTATTAACATCGTTTATAAATCCGACTACTTGTTTTTATTGCTAAATCGGTTATTTATTTCTAGCCGTTCGAAATTCCATCTCTGTTTAAATTCCTGTTTCAAAAATCCAGTTTCCTTTACAAATATTTTAATTTGAAAATCTTTACTTAAAACCATTATTCACATCGAATGTGAATAATATTTCTTTTTATATACTCCATTTCGTTTGATTTCGTATTTTTCTATAATATCCCATTTCCAATTTCTATTTATACTTCTACTTATAGATTTATTCGTACGAAATCTCCTTTTTATTTCTGACACTTAAATCTCATTTATAAATTCTTTTATAAATGCTGAGTTCACGTTCTATTTAAATTATCGGTGTTAAAACCGATTTCAACTTCTCCATATAAGTTCGTACTTATAAATTCCATTTACCAAATGATAAATATTTTACTTAGTTTATAAAATATTATTTATAAATTAATTGTCTCCATTTATCTGTTAAAACATATTTCAATTTAAAATCTACTTTGAATTCATTTTCTTGTTGTTCTTTGATATCTTGTCAATCCCCTTTTATAATGTCTATTTAATTTTATAAATAATTTCTTTTATAAATTTCTATTCATTTTGCAAATGATTCCTTTTATAAAATCCATTCATTCCATAAATGTTCTTTTTATAAAAATGTCTTCGTTTCATAAATGTTCATTTTATAAAAATGTATTCGTTTCATAAATGTTCATTTTATAAAATCTTTTCATTGTATAAATGTTCTCTTTTCTAAAATCTTTTCATTTTATATCAATGTTCTCTTTTGATACAATCTATTCATTTTAAAATGTTTCTTTCCATACAGTCTATTCACTGTATAAATGTCCTTTTTTATACAATCTACTCATTTTAAAATGTTTCTTTCCATACAGTCTATTCATTGCATAAATGTCCTTTTTTATACAATTTATTCATTTTAAAATGTTTCTTTCCATACAATCTATTCATTGCATAAATGTCCTTTTTTATACAATCTATTCATTTTAAAATGTTTCTTTCCATACATTCTATTCATTGCAGAGATGTCCTTTTTTACACAATCTATTCATTTTAAAATGTTTCTTTCCATACAGCCTATTCATTGCATAAATGTCCTTTTTTATACAATCTATTCATTTTAAAATGTCCCTTTAAAATGTCTATTTATTTTATATAAATATTTTATTTTCAATCTACACTGTAAAAATTCTCTTTTTTACATTCCAATATTCTTTATGGTGTTTAACATGTCATATAACAATGATCAATATCATCCAAACATATGTAATCAACAACAGTCTATATATCGCATCATATATAACAATATATGAATAACAGTAAAATAAATGTTGAGGAGTCCAGTTGGATCCCTCCGACCTGTTTCCTTGCATTCACACATGTTACACAATATAATTCACAACAATTTCAGTTCAACATGTAATATTCTGATAAACAGAATCAATGTTTGTTTAACGACACGTTTATATATCATTTACTGTAATTTCAACCAACAATCAACAATTCAACCAAACAATCATCACACATAAATCAATCATTATTTATCAACACTAGATTATATTTTAAAAATATATTTTAAACAGAGTTAGTGAGTTTTACTCACATTTGGCGATTATCGTTAAATAACGATATTCGATCGTCGGACTGATTCAAGCGTTTTATTTTTCCATAAATTGAGACAAACTCAAAATAACTCCAAACCAGTTCCATTATGAAGCCTACGTCCATACGATCCCAATGTGACCAGTTTCACTGAATTTCGTTTTCGTATGACAAAGTTATGCATTTTAGAAATTAGTATACATTTATATAAAGTAAAACATGGCTTTTAAATTTAAACGGGCTTTACCCTTTAACCCAACAGCCCAACACCCATTCAAACAGCCCATACCGTTCCTCCATCTTCCCCAAACGCAACACACCAAGCTCCAACCCGTTTTCATGGCCATTGCCACCGTTTCAAACCTCCACAACTCCTCCATTTCAACACCGAATAACTCCAAACCACCACCAAACTTCACCTCTTCAAAATCTCCATCTTCCCATATCAAAATCTCCAAGCTCGAGCTCCCCTATCAAAAACCATCGCCGACTCGTGTACAACCGCCCACAACAAAACCTCAACAAAAAATATGCACCAAATTCCACAAAAAATTCACAAGAGGTGCTAAACTCCACCACGAACTCAATTACAATACTGAAAACATGCATCGATTCATGTATTAGCTAGAAAATCCAACCCTAGCCTAATTGCACCATGCTGTATAGATTTCCATCGTGCAAAATCTTCACCGAATCCATCACGAGCTACACCAAATCGAATAGTATCGCCTAAGGATCACAAACATAAAAAGTTTGTAATTTTTAGATTTATATTGGATTTGATATGATTTTTCAAAGTTGGCTTGGCTATGGAAATTATTTTCCTGGAGGCGGCGGGTTGTTTGACCATTGGAGAAATGTCTTTAGGTTTAGATGTGTTAGGGGTATACATAGGATATGTTTTATTATTTTTTATTCCCTTTTTATATTTTATTTTGGCCAAAATCTTTTTGTATTCGTCTTTTAAAAATCCCTATGATCGCATAAAATATCCAAAAATCATGGAAATTGACATGCAGCTATAGTTTGACATTACGGACCCAACGAAACTTGTTTCGTTGAATTCCGACTCTGTTTTCTCACACAACGTATTTTTAATCGTCAAAATATCGACTGTTTCTCGCGTTAAAATCACGCACGGCCACATACTGACTCCAAAAATCAAGCAAATTGAAATCTAGAAATAATTTAACATTACGGACCTAACAAAATATATTTCATCGAATTTGGAGTCGTTTGAAAAATGACTATTTTCTAAGGCTCTAAATAGACCGTTTAAATATAAATATATTAAAAAATAATCAAATTAAATATTAATAAATTTATTTTATTGTATATATTAACATAGAAAATCATCTAGCTCCAAAATAATCCTATCAGAATTTATAACTCGATATTTCAAATCTGGATTAAATCGATATCCAGTTTATATTAAAAATTCTTTTACAATATAAATAAATCGTTATAAATTATAAACGAATTCCATAACAACTTTTTGAAAATTTGATTTGGACATAATTCTCAATCTACACGACGAAATCTCAATTTTTCTCTTCCATTAGAAAAATATACTTCACTAGCCCCGAACGTTTCTTGTTTCACAGAAATCCGACTTAAAATGGATTTTTTATATTCAATTGAAGTTCAAATCAGCAAATTACGAATTACCGTGCCATTTCGAGCTTGATTATAATTATATTATAATTATACGTTCAAACTGTCATTCAAATATTATATTCGTTACTTTAATTCAATTATAAACTAAATTAAATATTTTAAATGATCCAATTCACACAATATTGTGAATTCTACTATTTCCGACTATTTCGAAATTATAATATATTTTTATATTATAAATATTAAATATTCAATATTATTTAATTTAAATCATTTAAATCCATAAATCATAATTTACATAATTAAATAAATTAAGTATTATATGGTAAAAATACAGGACATTACATTCTTCCCCCTTAAGAATAATTTCGTCCTCGAAATTGCTAAGGTAGAAAACAACAATATTCACTGGGTTAAAAATTATTTGTTTACTTCTTAAATTTTAGTTTCACTGACCCAATTGATTTTAATTAAATTATTCATTCATTCCGAATAACTAAAATTTTCTAACACTTAATTTTCGAATTTTTTTGCCAGTACCTCCTTTGTATTGGTCAATCGGTACAACTACAACTCACCTCTCTAGGCCTTCTCCAACCCAAAAGAAAATAAAACAGCCAAGCGGCTTGCCAATTCAGCTCCTAAAAACCTCATACCCAATATAAAATATAAACTTATACCTTTTTGTCGGGCATATCATTATATCCTTTGCATCTGTTACCAATTCAACATATACCAATGTTCTCCAATCAATCTCCAACCATTTTATCCTCAACCCAATCATTTGCTTATAATCAAGCCAAATTTCATTCTTAATCTCAAGTTCCATTCTCGATTCCAAATTCTTAACATATCAATCCAACTCACTTAACCTCGTTTAGTTTCGTCTACATATTTCATTACTAATTAATTTCTCTAATTAATTACCTTTAACTCAATCCCAGTTTGCTTTCACAAGTATTATTTAACTTGGTTTTAATTCATCAATCTCTCCTTGGGAGTTTTAAACAGTTTACTCTTTTCAAAAATCCAAATATTCATTTCGGAGTATCAAACAACTTGTTTTTCTCATAACAATTCAAAACAAAATCTTTAGTAGTAATCCGTCACTTAGAAACTCGAAAATGAACACCGATGATGCAGTTGTCATCATCGTAATCTATTTTCCAGTGATCGAAGTGATTTCAATACTATGTCACTTTTTAAAACCATTTCTAAAACATTTCCACTTTGAAATATATTTCAAAATACCATTCACACTGCTTGTAAAACAATTTAAAATCTCCCAGGATTTTAAAATTCTCTTATATCCAATCCAAGTCCATTTATAAACACCTCTCCAATATTTAGGAAATTTAATTCCAATTATGATTTAAATTCAGATTTAATTCATTTTGTAACGCTTATACGAATTTTGATTGGTTATTTACATAACCATTTCAATTATAATTTTATCTGATTCACAACAAACACATCCAATATACTATAATATTGCAAATATTAATAATTCCTTTTATACCAAAATATATTTTGGGTAAATTATAACATCTACCCTCTTTCAAAACATACCGTGTCGGTTCATCGTATTCGAGTGTTTATAAACTCCTACCGATACAGTGGATCAAACAGATCGATCAGAACTCATAAACAACTCAACCGATAAATCTCCACAATATAAAACAGTTTATATTGAATAACAAATACGCACTCATATATATATACACTCAACTCAATCTAGGGTATTACTAACCCCATCTCTACCGAGTCACGCCACAGAGCCAAGGTAATTACTTAACCTTCAGCTCTGATACCACTGTAACGAACTGGGATTTTCGACCCAGAAAATCAACATAAAACCAATGTCAATTATTCAGGCACTGAACATTCCAGATCATTAATAGAAAGAAAATAGAGGGTGAGAATAGATAAGATAGAAAATTAGAATAGAAAAAGAAAAAGAACATACAACACATCAGAGTAACACGAATCTCATAGCGGAACGAATAAAATATAACATAACTTTGAAGTAAAAACAGTATATATATACACAATAACGTTATCATAGTACAACACTTACAACATAGCGGAAATAACAATACTAGATAACGCTGAAGCCTCCTGCTCCAAGCTCCTCCAGTGATATCTGAAAATACCTGAACTACTTGACTGTCCATACAAATTTGGGCACCCAAGAGTTTAGGGGAAAAAAAACAAAAATAAACTCTGGGTCAGTCATGGGACTGGTGCGAGTAAACTACAACCACTTGGTTTAACTTTAAAAATTATTTTTGAAAGAAAGGATAATCGTAAGACCGATCCATACATAAACACAGATGGTTTTTACCTTACGATAATCTAAAGCGGTTTTGAAATCAATATTCGTCTGATATTATAATAGTGTCTAAATACAAGTAATATCAATCCAGCAGAACGCTTGCATCTCACGCTCTACATATATAGTATACAATCAAAACCATGGGCTCTTATTGGATAATGGATTCCAGCTGGCAATGTATGGGACTACCTTCCGAAAGTGTACCTCTAGAGAGAAATACACAGGGTTTAACAAGAACATATTGCAACCCAGGCTAAACATGACCGGTCCCTCACTTAGCTTGAGGGTACTGAATGTATTGTCACCAACGGTTGGGATCAACAACCGTTTCCCGAAAGGGACAACATCGATGATTTAAGAAGCCAAAGGAATTTCTCTAGATCAGGTGACAATACATCCTGCTTGGGTATGACCCAACTAGCCATGCGACCTACCCGATTTTATACCATTTCTCGGTTGTGAGGCTAGAGGTTAAACATATCTTTTGATAAGCCACACCTTCATTCACATTGAATGTCACATCGTCATATCCGCCAAATCACAAATTGATTTCGCCAAGCATACTATGGGTATACAGCTAAGAGAAACGAATTCCTTCGCCACCAAACGTAACTACGTTTGAAAAGATCAAGTTACGCGATACATTGGATATACTCTGTCAGACACTCATCCATATAAATTTGACCTGGGACTGGACAAATCGAAGGCACTATTCTGTAAACAGGACAACCCTTGCATAACACCGTCTTCAATTATCTTCATCATATTTGATCGCAACGTTAACATCCATACAGAGTGGTTTTTAGATAATGAATCTGATCCCGGACTCTCCGTATTGACAACGTAAAATGGTAAAAAACTTCGATAGTCAGTGATTTAAATACCAAAGAAAAACATGTGTGCAAACAATGATATTATTTCCAGATGGAAATTCTATCGATCAATTATCAATCAATCATCAATCAACATTTATCTCTTTAGTTCATTTATCAATAATTTATTCATTCTTCATTTCCTATTTCCATATATTCATAGTTGCTTATTTTCTAAATCTAGAAAATATATATTATTAATCAATGGAAAACATTTCCGTCTCCTATTCACATGTCACTGTCATTCCAGTATTTCTTATCAACAAACATTTCATTTTCTATGATTAGAAAATATCTTTGAATATTTGAAAACGTTCCCAAATCTCATTTATATGGATTTCAAATGAACATTTTATAAAACATCGTTATGCCCGCTCAATCCATTTATCGCTTATTTCTTAATGTATCTTTCATCAATCTTCGCCATCAAACTTCAACTATTCCTTATTTAATCACGAAGTCAATCAAGTTGGGGTATAATTACCTCTCAAACCTTAAATGAACAACGTTCTTAGCCTTGCAACAGATAAAGCTCAACACTCTAGTTTTTAAAAATCATTTCTTATGCAAACTCTTGGATTTCATTTGCGACTTTCCTTCTTTGATAAAATATTGGTTATAACGATAACGTTATAAACCTTACTTCCAAAATATCCAACTTTAAAACTATAACTTTTATTTCTTTTATTTGAATATATAATAATTTATTTATTTATTAAATAAATAAATCTTGATTTAAAAACCGAAAAGTAAATAGTACTTTCCTGAATTCGATATAATTGAATTCGACGTATAACTCTCTTTTGAGTAATCTTTATTTGATTAACTCTTCTTCGAATGACTTACATTCGATTAACTCACTTCGAATAACTTATATTCGATTATCGCTCTTCTAATAATTTATATTCGATTAATTCACTTCGAACAACTCATATTCGATTACTTATCTCTCGAATAACTTCTATTCGATTATAACTATTAGTTTCTAGTCGAATGCTAATTGCACATCTTTACGGATTTTATTTTAATCCTTTTTTTACATCTCGAACATCGAAATGGATTTCATCGTTTCCTTTCTAAAACAACTCCCGATTTCCCATTGTACATTCACTGTTGAATTTGCAATCTCAATTATCCACTGATAATTATATTTTAATTCAATTATAAACATCGTTTATAAATCCGACTACTTGTTTTCATTATTAAACAAGTTATTTATTTCTAGCCATTCGAAATTCCATCTCTGTTTAAATTCCTGTTTCAAAAATCCAATTTCCTTTACAAATATTTTAATTTGCAAAATCTTTACTTAGAACCATTATTCACATCGAATGTGAATAATATTTCTTTTTATATACTCCATTTCGTTTGATTTCGTATTCTTATATAATATCCCATTTCCAATTTCTATTTATACTTCTACTTATAGATTTATTCGTACGAAATCTCCTTTTTATTTCTGACACTTAAATTTCATTTATAAATTCTTTTATAAATGTTGAGTTCACGTTCTATTTAAATTTTCGGTGTTAAAACCAATTTCTACTTCTCTATATAAGTTCGTACTTATAAATTCCATTTACCAAATGATAAATATTTTACTTAAATTATAAAATATTATTTATAAATTAATCGTCTCCATATATTATTTAAAACAGATTTCTATTTAAAATCTACTTTGAATTCATCTTCTCGTTGTTCTTTGATATCTTGTCAATCCCCTTATATAATGTCTATTTAATTTTATAAATAATTCCTTTTATAAAATTCTATTCATTTTACAAATGATTCCTTTTATAAAATCAATTCATTTCATAAATGTTCTTTTTATAGAAATGTCTTCGTTTCATAAATGTTCATTTCATAAAAATGTCTTCGTTTCATAAATGTTCATTTTATAAAATCTTTTCATTGTATAAATGTTCTCTTTTCTAAAATCTTTTCATTTTATATCAATGTTCTCTTTTTACAATCTATTCATTTTAAAATGTTTCTTTCCATACAGTCTATTCATTGCATAAATGTCCTTTTTTATACAATCTATTCATTTTAAATTGTTTCTCTCCATACAGTCTATTCATTGCATAAATGTCCATTTTTATACAATCTATTCATTTTAAAATGTTTCTTTCCATACAGTCTATTCATTGCATAAATGTCATTTTTTATACAATCTATTCATTTTAAAATGTTTCTTTCCATACAGTCTATTCATTGCATAAATGTTCTTTTTTATACAATCTATTCATTTTAAAATGTTTCTTTCCATACAGTCTATTCATTGCATAAATGTCCTTTTTTATACAATCTATTCATTTTAAAATGTCCCTTTAAAATGTCTATTTATTTTATATAAATATTTTATTTTCAATCTACACTGTAAAAATCCTCTTTTTACATTCCAGTATTCTTTATGGTGTTTAACATATCATATAACAATGATCAGTATCATCCAAACATATGTAATCAACAACAGTCTATATATCGCATCATATATAACAATATATGAAAAACAGTAAAATAAATGTTGAGGAATCCAGTTCGATCCCTCCGACCTGTTTCCCTGCATCCACAGATGGTACACAATATAATTCACAACAATTTCAGTTCAACATGTAATATTCTGATAAACAGAATCAATGTTTGTTTAACGATACATGTATATATCATTTACTGTAATTTCAACCAACAATCAACAATTCAACCAAACAATCATCACACATAAATCAATCATTATTTATCAACACTAGATTATATTTATAAAAATATAATTTAAATAGAGTTAGTGAGTTTTATTCACATTGGGCGATTATCGTTAAATAACGATATTCGATCATCGGACTGGTGCAGGCGTTTTATTTTGCCATATATTGAGACAAGCTCCAAATCACTGCAAACCAGTTCCATTGTGAAGCCTACGTCCATATGATCCCAACGTGACTAGTTTTGCTAAATTTCGTTTTCGTATGACAAAGTTATGCATTTTAGAAGTTAGTATACATTTATATAAAGTAAAACATGGCTTTTAAATTTAAACGGGCTTTACACTTTAACCCAACAGCCCAACACCCATTCAAACAGCCCACACCGCTCCTCCATCTTCCCCAAACGCAACATAGCAAGCTCCAACCCGTTTTCATGGCCATTTCCACCGTTTCAAACCTCCACAACTCCTCCATTTCAACACCGAATCACTCCAAACCACCACCAAACACTACAACAAAATGGGCTTTTCATAGTGTTTGAAAAACACTATCATATCCTAACATAGCGTTTCAGAGAACGCCATGTAACGACATGCTATGTTTGCCCTTCCACTTTAAATAGTAGAACCATAAACGCTATGAAAAATGAATTTTACATAGCGTTTTTATGTGCTATCATACAAAAACGCTATAGAGTATACTATCCGATACGCACTTCTTATAGCGTTTGTGTTCATGTTTCTGTAGCGTTTATTTGGTTATACTATAGCGTTTCTGAAATGCTATTGACTAAATTATTAATTTATGGATTGTATTTATCGTCCTTTCAGCTTTTTTCGTACATACATATATATACACATTTAAACATTGCTTAGATATAACCAATTTTCACAGAAAATAATATATTAATTACCACATAATATTTCATACATATCATTTAAACAACTTTTCGCATATCCATACTTAATATTTCATACACAAGATCAAACAGATTTTCATATAATCAAACTTAGTATTTCATACATATTGTTTCATTAACTTCTCCATGCCCACGCATAATATGCCATACATAATATGTCACATTTTTGCATCAATAAGTTACTTACAAAACAAACAAATGATGGATTCGATCTTGTTTTGCTTTTGATATTTCCTCCATAGCATCACCACTAATGGTCCTGTTAATGTCAAACAAACAGTCATTGTGTTAGTAATTGTTATATCATATAGACATAGTATACATATATGACAAGTAGAATTTCTGGTGTGACTGGTATTGAAACACAAGAATGCTTAATTGCTTTCATCTTGAGAAAGCCTGATTCCTTGTTTTCTTACACATGGAGAGGCTGACCACAAAGACTGGACATGCAAACACAATTAATTGCTTGGAGTAAAATGGGCGCATATTTGACTGATCATGAGAGACTCTAGTCCACGAGCTTGCCAAAATATGGTTTCTCATTTTATCAGCATTGTTTGAGAAAAAGAGAGATTTACAGTTCTAAAATTGCTGAAGGGTTCCACCATTCAAATTCCAAGTACAAAAATGCAGCTTCCATTTAACAGTGTAGCGTATGTAATTATAGAACATCATGAACCAATCTAGGCATTCTGATAATATAACAGGCTACTGAGGAAAAAAAACTAGAAAAAAGGATACATATTCAAGTATTATTCCAAATTTCATCTTTCATCCGAAAGAATGAATAGAAAACTATCGCTTGAAGAAAGCCAAGATCATCTGTATATATGCAGTGAAGCATTGACAACGACAATACCTCATCGATTTAATATCATCAAGGCTGGGCTGGTACATACCCAGGAAATATGAAGCCATGAACTCAAAACATTAATCAGAAATGAGCTAAAGCAAAACAATAAGCAAGTAGGATGCATACCTACTTTGAGCGTATTGTACTTCACACAGTTCACCAGTCCATTTGCTACCACAGTAGAGTAGAGGGAAACTTCTTCACATGCTTGTTTTCTTGATATGGTAAATCTACAAAAATTAAAATGGTATTATTAATTAACCAAACTGGAGCAACTAATTAGCGTATACACACTTGAACCTAAAGCTTTAAAGAATTCTCAAGTTATTCTCTTATCTGGACTAGATTGCTGTCATCAGACTTCCACTCCAACCCTTTTCCTCCACCAAAAAAACTACAGTCCAAGCACACAAAAAAAAACGAAACTAAAACAATAGGCGGCTTAAGAAACAAATAAATAAAAGTGTTGTATATTTCCTTCATCACTTGCATGGGGGAAACGGAAGCGTGTGCCCAAGTCTAAATGGGATCTCAATTCCGTTTGGGATTATTCAGCTTCAAATACGAGCAAGCTCTCTGAAATGGAAGCCTTGGTTGCTGACATCCATTGAAAAGGGTAAATACAAATCCTGAGCCAGATGTTACTCTATAATAGAAAAACCCTCTCCGTAGGGTGTTATTCAACATTAAATCCTGAGCCAGATTAAAGGATAGTTGGTCATCAAAAAAAAAAATTACTGACTCTTTTTCATGCATAAGAATGACGTGTAATTTAAAACTGATCATTATCTGAACTTCTAAACTGATAGAATATAGTGGTTCTGATTGATCAAAGTAATTTATTAGTTTTTCAAATTACTGAATACAAAAAAATGAACCTATGATCTAAGCCATTACATCTGATCAATGGATTTGTATCTATGAGTAAATCTTTGTTTAAATTATTGATCAGACCAGGTGAATTATTGATCAAACCGATGATTAGTCGCCTAAAATATAAAGACATACCGGAAAAATAAAAAGACTCTGTCTTCTCCTTTACGGGTCCTTCGGTTTAGCCTCCCATTTTAGACCTGTCTTCTCCTCCACCTCACCCAAGTCCAACACATACTTGTGATCATAACCACCAGGCACTTCGTCAAAATCAGCCCTCACTTTCTTCTCTGTTGTAAAGTCAAAAGGGGTATTTGCGACATTCAACGGTTCACCTGTAGGGATTGACTGCTCATCTACTGGTGTTATTTTAGAAGCCCAGATTTGAACGTGGTGTTTAAAATGATGCCTTCATTATGACCTGAAAGGTTCCAGTATGTGTGTTGAGCTAAGTTGATTGGAGTTGCTTTGTTTATTGCTTTTGCTTCCATTTCGAGTTTCAGTGAATTGGTTAGAGGTAGAGAGTGTGTTGCTGTCACAATAACATCTCCAGGGAAACCTTCTTCTCCGTTTTTGCTGTGATACTTGAAGGTGATAGATGGGCTTTCGGATCTTTTGTATTCAGTTACTTCCCATATCTTTCTGTTGAAGCCGTTAGTTCCACCATGCAGGCTATTAGGAGGATTGTTGATAGGCAAAGTGTATGTCACTCCATTAAGAGCAAACTTTCCTCCTTTGATCTTATTCGCCACTCGACTAACAATGCAACCAAAATAAGGAGCATTATCATTAGCATACGTGCCCTGAGAGTCGTATCTCAGAACAACAACCCCCAAATTTCCTTTAGCATCGGGAACTAGAAGTGAGGCGACGGTAGAACCGACATTGCTGATTTTAGCAGTAATTGTGCCATTACTCAGCTCGAATATTTCTGGCTTCGCCATCAATTAGCGTGAATTTAAGCAGCACTTTTCTGTAACTATTATGTACTACATCTATAGTAATCAATATATAACTAAAATTTATATCAACAACAAATTACAACTTACCTCCCAACATGATAGACAAGATTCAGATTTGTCCTCTAAATCATCTGCACCTTCTATGTCAGCACCATAGGCTTATTTACTTATTCACTCAAACTACTTAATTCGTATTTCTAGGAGAATTGAGTGTGTGTGCAATAAGCGGATTTTGAGAAAACAAAATTTAACAAAAGAAATATCAGTCGTACCAGAAAACAGTTTATCCGCTACAACAATTTCAAAAGTAACTGTGAATGCTTCACCAGCAGCAACACGAACACCACGATTGTCATGCTCTAGAAGTGTGTTAAGGTATGCAATTGGTCTGAAAAATATTTCAATAGTTATGATAGATAAAAATATCATCTACTTCATATAATATGGCACATAATAAGAAGCAGAAATCTGAGGTATACTTACTCTGTCCAGCTGTCGATATCAATTCTCCAGCTACCAATAGTCGTCAGAAGCATGGCAGACACAAACAAGTAGAGTAGGACTAGGCTTTTTTACCTATCATCAAATAATATGAATAGGCTGTACAGAAACTAGTGCAATGTACATGCATCGTGTATTATATGAAAACATATTGAATTTCAATTTTTTACCACCGAAAGACATTGCATATGCCATATATTATCAAGCAAATAGAGATACTGCAATGAGGGGTTTGAAGTTTCTAATCAAGAACACCTGTAATTAGTTTTGACTACTTCGAAAGGTTGTCAAATATGCTCCTAGTAAAGTAGGCATTTTTGTTATACTGTTCTTTTTCAAATTTTCAACCATATTCATCACCTTGGCTAACAACACCAAGTCAACAAAATTTCATACCTGAAGACAAATAATAAAAAAAGTGATGACAAAATTTGACAATGTATATCCTTTTTGCAGGTAAAACAAAAGAATATTTCATCTAAGAGATATCAAAGTTTCCATAAAAACACACTATATTTCAACAGTATTCCTAAGTCCTAACACTGATAAATAAGCAATAAAGCATTGTGCTTAATGTAAGAGAAACTAGATATACAGCCTACTATCGAAACTGCTTTGGATTATAGGCATGCAGATCAAATCCAACAGGAGATGGCATAGTCTGTTTTTATGGCAAACGAGGTCTTAAAAAATAATTAAAAAATTAGAAAATATGCAGAAAAACTCTTGCAAACTGACAATTCTATACAAATATATATGAAGAACTATTGGATCGACAGACAAATCAGTCACTTAGTTCAAATAAATGGCAAATTATAATGCCTTCACTTCACATTACCACAGGAAATTTAGTTATTTCAAACCTAACAGAAAAAAATTGAAATTCTTAGCTCCGAAAATACAAGCATTGAAACTGATCTTAACAGCAGCTTACCAAATAGATTCAAGGAACCACTCCAGATCCCGATGTTATTGTACCCCTCTATCAATCTCTTTTTTATTCTGATTGGTCATGCAACCTTGCCTGCAAGAAAGTACAGTAAGTTAATAATACCTTAATAATTTGTATTGAGTGCATGGGTATACATATACCAGTCTTGAATATGTGCAGATTCTTGAATATATGGGAGTTGCATATGTTTTCTTGATAGGTTGCGTGTATGGTCTCTATGCGTGTAAGCTATGAATCAACATAAATACAAGAACCAACAGTGTATATAAATATTCAGTTTATAACTTATTGTAATGATATCACCGGAACCAATATTTATGTAAGTTAATTATCTTACTCTCTACGTGTGAATAAAAAATCAGAAATAATTATCGTTTGGGTTATACTTAGGAGTACTTAGGAGTTGTGGCATCCATCTGTAACAAATTTAGAATGAGACTGCGATTAAGTAAAAGACTATCATAAACATATGATAGGGATAACAATAAAAATTTGAGGATACTTAATTAACAGTTAAAGGGTTATTGGTATCTACCAGCAACTGTTTATAGGGTACAGATACTGATACGTACTTCAGGACATCGTAAAGCTTTATCAGTGCACGAATACTAGATAGTGATTAACATTTGAAGAGTTAATTCAAAGATTAGAAACTATTTACATGAAGTGTAAAACTGTGATTAGGTAACATGTAGCAACTTTAATAACCACAATCATTTTGATAACATAATTACATGAGAAATGGATAATAGATTGTTATGATGAGAAACTATTTTTACAGCAATCACAGGCAAACATCAATTGGGTAAAAGAAAAGGTGGAAGAAGCAAAGCCGGAAGATGGCTTCATTATACTAATGATAAAATGAAACTAAAAGTAGAAACTTGATGAATGCAAATTGTATGCCTTCTTGAATAAAAAGGAAGAAATGTAAGGCAAATGAATAGAGAATTGTCTATAAATCGACTAAAAAATTGCAACCAACTTAACAAACAAATATTAATCGTTGAGTGTAATGGTTTCAATGGTAAATTAAACGCGGAATATAAGCTAACTTGTCCGGAAAACAATAAACGATCCCACAAATAGTCAACAGTTAAGAATATTAAGTACAAAATTCAGGTTTAGACCATCAATTTCTATTTCCATTAATGTGTGAGACTGCGACCAGTATCAAAAGTAAATATGGTACATGAAACCTATGTGCATTTCGTAGAAGATATCCAATATAACCGAATAATATTTAAGTTAACTTTGATTATATCATAAAAGGCAACTTCGATAGCCACATGCATTATAAGTTTTTTGGGCACAATGGACTGAAATTGTATAAATATGATTAATAATAAAGAAACAGTTCCCATTTTCTACTGAACCAAAAAATAAGAAAGTGGCAGACTACATGCTTCCTTTCTGGCAATCAACTATAACTGCTAAAGAAATCTAACAATATTCAAGTTACAAACTAACGATGTTCACAAACATATATAGTTATATATACACTTCCCTAAGTAGGACACGATAATTCACAACAAATTTTACTATAAAATAGCAATTTTGTAAGGGCATATAACTAAGTTAAAAGATCAAATCTTAGAAAAGTACAAGCAAACAAAGACGAGATATATACAACAACTTACACAATAAAATGGGGCAATCAAAAATGTTAAAAACATATAAGATTCTCATCAATTAAGAGCAAGGGGGTGCAAGCAATATGAACCAGGGAAACAATCAAATGCTAAAAACAAGAAATCAAAAAACATAGAAAAAATAAAAATACACACCTGTAGATACAATCAACTCGATAGTCACCTTAAAAAACGCATGCTTCTCACCGCAATCTCCTACCCGCCAGAGCTTCAGGTTGGTTGCAACATCAAGTCAGATTGCATTGTTTCTCCAATTGGATGCAAGAACCAAAATGCTTCCATCAGACGGCCACCCTACCTGTCTCGATCACAATCGAGTTGTATTCCTTGATCGCAACAAACTGCAGATCGCGATGCTGTAATTTAACTCATTTAAATGATAACAAATCTAAGTTCTAAGTAAACGTTGTAACAAATTTATAGTAATATGGTTGCAGTTATTGTATACTAATTTACAGTCATTTAATTCAGTAAACCTTCATTTTTTTCACCATCTTTTGGTTTAAATTTTTTAGTTTTAACATACTATATATGCTGGTTTTCTACATACTATAAGAAACTTCAAACCTTTCGGTCTGAGAAATTCGAGTAAAGAAAAATACAACTTCAACCCAAAAAAAGAACAAGTAGACCGATAACATGATTAGAAAGCATTACCACCGTTGTTTTATTCATAAGCACTTTTTTACAACTATAAAAACTAGAGGTAACTCCAAAAAATTTATCCATGTCTGAGCACAATGCAATGAGAATGACGTTTGGACTCCACTTGTAAATCATCCATGTCTAAAGAAAAAATAATTTAAACAAAACAAGGAACTTTATAACTTAACATTTAAAATATTCTAGCTTATTGCATGTTGATTTTATATATATATATATATATATATATATATATATATATGAGAGCAAAGCAGTACAAATTGCATCCCTAATCTTTGTTAATGCTGGACGGAGCAAAGTGTCGGTAGAGTTGATCATACTCCCTATTCATCAACGTGGTTTTTAATGAAAATTATACCATTAAATTCATTGCATGTTGTAAAAAGAATAATTTTTAATAATTTTATGTTAACAGTAAGTCAATAATAAGAAATACAATAAACAAATTAAATGTTAACAATAAGTCAATAATAATTTTTAATGCATCGGTTTAAATATTTGCTATCAATTTTGTTTTCTCCTTTCTTTCTATAACATCATCCCAAGGACTTAAAGTTAGCTATGGACAACACTATCTGTGATAAAAGGGTGTACAGTTTACTACATAATTATTTCTGTCCAAAAGTGGTATTCTTAATTCAATATGGCTCCTTATTATCTTCTTCCAATTTTAACATACTAAAAAATGATAAGTGTTTGACTATATGAAATGGATATACAACATTCTAATGGGAATATACGATGGAAGACATTTGCTAATATTCTTCATAAGGATCACAAATTTCCGGTAAGCTTTACAGCAAATTTAACAATATATTCCTTTTTATTTTAACTTAGTTATATGTAATTATAAGTTGTAAAGAAAAATAAAAAAAAATACATCACTAAGCAAAGTTCAAACTAGATAATGAGTGAATGCATTATATTAAGAAGACCATTGAAACACAAGTAAAATATTCCAGCATTGGAATTTTGAAACATTAATAAAAATAATAATTATGTCTTGCAAGTTAGATCTATTTTATCACCAGTCTTGTTTATTTCAAAAGGCTTTCTGATAAAATTATTTGTACTTTCTGCAGTTCAAAGTTTATACGGTGACCAACCATTAAATCTTGACTAACTATTATAAACAGATTGTTCATTATTAGTTAACCTTACCAAACAAAGACCTATTTTTTTCTCTAGAACTTGCACACAAGTATATAATATTATACACGACACTAATGAAAAAAAGCAGTTTCAGATTTTACATCGAAAGATTAAAAAAAACTACCTCGAATCGGTTTTCTAAAGTGAATCGACCAAGATTCATCTTCCCGTGTTTGCTGATGACGGATTGACGGGATTTAGGGCTCAAGTGATTCACAATGATGGATTCAAATGGAATCAGGGCACAAGTTTATAAAATAGAAGAGGTTTGAGGAGAAACGGTTTTCATATGAGATTTTATGTTTAATTAGGTTTAAATTTCGCAAGAAAATTGAGGATTTCACTTTTACATGGAGCGGGATTGAAAAGGAAGAGAGGCGGCTAAGTAACCACGAAATGAATAAAATTCTCAAAATGAATTGGGTTAAGTTTGTATAGCGTTAGGTATCAAATTTTATTTTTTCGGGATTCTTACTTCCAGCAGTCTCGTATAGAATGCTGTTTGCGAATGCTATTTAAAGTACGTTTTCTTGTAGCACCTCTTTAAAATCTCCATCTTCCTATATCAAAATCTCCAAGCTTGAGCTCCCCTATCAAAAACCATCGCCGACCCATGTATAGCAGCCCACAACAAAGCCTCAACAAAAATTTGCACCAAATTGCACAAAAAAATCACACGAGATGCTAAACTCCACCACGAACTCAATTACAATACTGAAAACATGCATCGATTCCTGTATTAGCTAGAAAATCCAACCCTAGCCTAATTGCACCGTGCTGTATAGATTTCCATCGTGCAAAATCTTCACCGAATCCATCATGAGCTACTCCAAATCGAAGAGTATCGCCTAAGGATTACAAACATACAAAGTTTGTAATTTTTAGATTTATATTGGATTTGATATGATTTTTCAAAGTTGGCTTGGCTATGGAAATTATTTTCCTGGAGGCGGCGGGTTGTTTGACCATTGGAGAAATGTCTTCAGGGTTAGATGTGTTAGAGGTATATATAGGATATGTTTTATTATTTTTTATTTTGTCCAAAATCTCATTGTATTCGTCTTCTAAAATTCTCTATGATCGTATAAAATATCCAAAAATCATTGAAATTGAAACGCAGCTATAGTTTGACATTATGGACCCAACAAAACTTGTTTCGTCGAATTCTGACTCCGTTTGCTGACACAGCGTATTTTTAATCGTCAAAATATCGACCGTTTATCGCGTTAAAATCGCGCACATCCACATACTGACTCCAAAAATCACGCAAATTGATATCTAGCAATAATTTAAAATTACGGACCTAACAAAATTAATTTCGTCGAATTTGGAGGTCGTTTGAAAAATGCCTATTTTCTAAGGCTCTAAATAGACCATTTAAATACAAATATATTTAAAAATAATCAAATTAAATATTAATAAATTAATATTATTGTATATATTCACATAGAAAATCATCTAGCCCCAAAATAATCCTATCAGAATTTATAACTCGATATTTCAAATCTGGATTAAATCGATATCCAATTTATATTAAAAATTCTTTTATAATATAAATAAATCATTATAAATTATAAAGGAATTCCATAGCGACTTTTCAAAAATTTGATTTGGACATAACTCACAATCGACACGATGAAATCTCGATTTTTCTCTTCCATTAGAAAAATATACTTCACCAGCCCCGAATATTTCTTGTTTCACAGAAATCCGACTTAAAACGGATTCTACACATTCAGTTGAAGTTTAAATCGCCAAATTACGAACTGCCGTGTCATTTCGAGCTTGATTATAGTTATATTATAATTATACGTTCAAACTGTCGTTCAAATAATATATTAGTTATTTTAATTCAATTCTAAACTGAATTAAATATTTTAAATGATCCAATTCATACAATATTGTGAATTCTACTATTTTCGACTATTTCGAAATTATAATATATTTTTATATTATAGATATTAATTAAATATTCCATATTATTTAATTTAAACCATTTAAATCAATAAATCACTATTTACATAATTAAATAAATTAAGTATTATACCGTAAAAATACGGGACATTACAAGAAAAATTTTTTACCCATAAGAGAATATCTAACCAAGGTGAAAAAAACTTGTGATCATTTAGAAGAGCAGGGCAAAAAGCCAGTGAATCTGAACAATTCTTTTCCATTTTCAATGGTCTCAATGATAAATACGAAGCAGTAGTGGCAGTAATATCACCATAAAAAGATTTGCATTTTATCTTTCTTGCGCATGAAGCAAGAATTAAAATTAGAAAATCACAACTGTTTGAATTATCTATCAACTATACGGAACGTAAAAACAAGAACCAAAACAGAGGTGATCAAACAACTCAAAGAGGAAATTATTCTAACAGAAACATAGGTAGAGGAAGGTGTAACATTAACAACACCAGATCCAAGTGTCAGATAATTGAAAAAGTGGGGCATACTGCTATGAAGTGTTACTTTAGATTCAATTCAAACTATGTTGCAGGTCAAAGTCAGAGTAATCAATAAAAAGTAAACCCTACTGCTAATATGGAACAAATGGAAGCAGACAGTCAAAGTAATAATTCAAGTAACAATCAACAATGTCATATTGATGAAGTAGGTGATGATAACTGGTACCCTAATTATGGGGCAACTAATACATTACTAATAATCTCGACAACCTAAATCTTGGTCAAAAGGAGTACAGAGGTATGAATTCTTTACATATGCGTAATGGTGATAGTGTAAATATTACACATATTGGCTTTGGCTGCATCAGAGGTAAAAAGCAACTATATCTTAATAACTTACTTATGGTACCACAAATAAAATAGAATTTACTTTCTGTATCTTAGTTTGCTAAACACAATAGTGTGTATTTTGAATTTCATCTTTATCACTGTTTAGTTGAAGACTTACCGACTGATGAAATCATCTGGCACGGTAAAGCAGACAAAGGACTGTACATGTTCAATGTTGTCAATCCTACAAGCAGTGAAAAGAGGAACAACAGTTGTTACATGTCTGAAATTAATGATAAAACAAGTGTTTTTTATTTGTGGTATGTAAAACTTGGTCATCCCAATTTTAATGTTGTTAAAAAAGTTTTATCTAAGATTAAAGTTTCATTTGAAAATATATCCATGCCATATGTCTGTACTTATTGTCAAATGGGCAAAAGTCACAAGTTGCCTTTATAAAATTCTCAAACAACTTATAACCAACCCCTTGAATTAGTTGTTGTTGATCTATATATGAGGTCCATTACCAATAGATTTTGGTTATGGATTCAATTATTACATATCCTTTGTCGATTCCTACACTAGATATACGTGGGTGTATTTCATGAAAACAAAGTTTGAAACTAGTAGAGAAGTTATTCATTTTACTAATCAAGCAGAGAAATAAATAGGTGAATAGTTAAAAATACTGCAAATTGATAGGAGCAATGAATTCAAACATGTAAGTGATTTCCTTCAAAAGAGAGGCATATTCATAGGTTAAGTTGTCCATATACTTCTGAACAGAATGGGATGGTAGAGAGAAAGTGTAGACATATTATTGAGTGTGGTCTTACACTGTTAGCACAGAGCCATCTTCCAATGAAGTTCCGGCCAAATGCCTTTAGCACTTCAGTATATTTGAGAAATATATTACCAACTATAGTGCTAATGGACAAAAGTCCACTAGAAGTGCTGTACAATGTAAGACCAGACTATAAGAAATTAAGAGTATTTGGCTGTCGATGTTATCCTTATTTAAGACCTTATAATACTCACAAACTAAACTTCAGATCTACACCATGTACATTTATAGAGTATTCTAGTGACCAAAAAGGTTACAAGTGCTTGGATGAAAAAGGTAAAGTTTTTGCTAATAGGCATGTAATGTTTAATGAAAAAATGTTTCCATTTTATAGTGCAGAAATTACTACAACCTAGAAAGTTTACTGTTAACTAGCTAAAAGCTCATTCAAACATTCTGGGCGAACACCATAAATGCATTGCATCAAGCCTTTCTCTAGCATCTGTCTCGATCGGTCAAGCGGCATCACCAGTGGTTGGTCGAGCAACTTTAGCCTCCATCAGGACGGTCGCGCACTGTAGCTGACAGTGGGTCGAGCGGTGACTTTCAGCTAAGCGTCGAGCATCATCCCTCAAATAGACTAGTCAAGCAACACGCCATCAGCTACAGGTCGAGCAGTGCTTCAACTGAGGATCGCCCGTGACAGTAGCAGCTCCGGTGGTCGGTTGAGCATCGCTATTGAATGAAGAGATCGAGCACGACTTTATTCTGAGGCAGTACAGTGTAAAATTAGCTCAGGATAGTACTATATAGGGATGGCAAAGGTGTAATTGTTGTTCCCATATTTGCATAGTAGACATATAAAAGAATGGGTGGCAAAGTAAAGCAGTTATTAATAAATAACAAGGGTCGATCACATGTTCTCATCTGGGCCGCTCGCGCTTTACAATTCCTATTCACTCGCACGTTCATTTGTAGGGGCGGTTGCTCACTATTTTTTGGAATGCTCGCACAAGTCTTGGTCAACCGCGTACAGCTGTGTACAGCTGGCTACAACTGTGTATAGCTGTCCAGTGACAGTTCCGCAAATACCCGTATGTGCGACCAAAACCATGTACACCATAATTACAACTTTGCTACCTGGTCCAAACTTCTCATATAAATACCCCATTTCACCACCATTCAAGGGACCGATCAAAGCCACCCCAAAGGGTTGTCATTTCGGTCTCAAAGCTTCTCAAGCTCCATTAATGGCTTCCTAAGCTCACTCCATCTTCCTCCAACATCAAGTGGATCTCATCTTCTCCAAACACCATCAATTCTCACTCATGTTCAATCCAAGTGATCTCCAACCACAATTGCCCCTCTTTAAAGCTCGGATCTAACACTAATTTCATAATGGAATCAAGGAAGATCATCCAATCACGAGATGTAATCCATTCCTTCCCGAATTCAAGTGAGATCTAAAGCGGAAAGAGAGTAAAAAGTGGGAAATCATTACAAAGAGAGAGAATAAATGATATAAGTGAGATGTATGAATTGATGCACTTTGTAAATTTCTCCATGATAATGAAATCGCCTCCAAAGTGGACGTAGATCTATTTTAGATTGAACCACTATAAAAATCCTTGTGTTTTTACTTACTTTTTTGCGATTGTGGTCTCATTTTCTATTACTTACCATTTGGTGAAGTACGATTTACGGACCTTTGGTGTTTGGACCCTTTTTGGTTTAAACATCTACGAAGCAAGGAAATCAATTCCAGGCATACTTTATATTCAGATGATCAAATTAAGGAAAGCGACGATGGTTTCTCAGACTCTCAACATATAATGTCTCCTGAATCAAGTAATAAGCAGTCTAAACCATCCAATCAACCCACCCGATAATCAGACATAACTTGAAAGTCAACCACATGACTCAAGTCAAGAAGCCAACAATGATCAATCAAGCACCAGATAAGACAACATAAGGAGTCATGAACAAGAAAGGGAGCAGCCACAAACTGGTCACCCAATGATCAAAAGATCAATATGTCTGGCTAACAATGTTAGCTACTTCTAACAACATTGATATCTCGTATTATTATCGTGATTTTAAACTTGATGGGTGCACCCTTCTATTTGGATTGACGGATACGATCGACCACTTTAGGTTACAACCAACTAGAAAAGGTAAATTGGTAGAGTCCTACCTTGGGCATTGCCTCATGTGCCTGGTAATATTTATCCCTATATGATCCCCTACAACTTTATTTTGTACTATACCCCATAGGGCACCCGGCAATTTGATAGCTAGCGGTATATGTTGGTGTATGGTCCCTACATAGACTACAATGCTTATATAAATGTATTAAGGGGGAATATGGGTAACACCTTAACGTTGTTTTAATATTTATTTTACTAATATGCATTATCTATTATAGCGTATATCATTCTATGTAAATCGTTAAATGGACCTTAGGAGGTGGAAAAACTCATAACATCTCTTAAGTTACTTTGCATTGATTTATTGATTTACATGAGGATGTTTGTTCTGACTCAAGTATTGTATTTTCCATTATGCTCAGGTCAGCCTAAGTATTTTAGTTTGGGAGAGCTTGTTCGGGAGACAAAGGCATTACTGAAGACTCCATCTTATTTCTGCAATTTCATCGGTTCTATTTATTTATTTATGCTATTATGGACTTATTTAATTTCTAGTTATTTTATTTTCAGTTGTTTTGTTGAGAGAATAAATGTAAATTTATTTTAGAAGTTTCATGACCTATTTGTGTATTTATTTATTTTCCACAGTGAGATTCTGAGTTGTATTTTATTATTGTGTTTATGATCAATTCTATTTGTACCCGCAATTATTATCTATCAATTTGAGCAAATTATATTGTTTATAATGATAGGTTGTTACGCTTCAACCAAATAGATGATAAAGTCCGATCTTTATAATTTTTTCAATCCTTATTCTTTTACCACCTCAAAGAGTTTTATCAGTTTCTTTCTTAAGTGTTCTCAAATTCACGAATAGGTTCAGTAACCTCCACCACTTCACGAATCGGTTTAACCTCCATCGTTCCACCAGTAGATGGACTAGACGGAAATAAACGCGAAACCAATAGTGCATCTCCACCTTCTATTATTATATTTAACTCGATCTAATTATTAGCTTCTATTACTAGAAATCTATACCGTTGTTGTATTCGGCGTACCCTTATAACATACCATCAATGTCATTTTGTCATAATTTCCTGATTTTTGGTTCAGGTAATTGAGTAATGGCTCCATAGCCCCAAACTCGATAATAATCAAGATTTGATTTGCATTTCTTCCGAAGTTCATAGGATGCAATTTTGATTTTCTTATGAGATATTCCGTTTTAGATGTAATGGACATTAAGTTATGTCTCACCTCATAGACTAATATTAAGATCAAATTACATAATATGACATTAACCATTTCGGCAAGGGTCTTAATCTTAAAATTACATCAAATTTGGCATGTTTTAATCGTAATAATTCTGGCAGTATATACATTTTGGATGTAAGTCCGATCTGGTCTGGTTCAGATGACAATGGTGACATGCTTGTGGTGATGCAGGGCCTCGTTCGTACAACAAAGCAAACATTTAACTAGCCAAAGCAATAACTCTCTCATAAGAAAGGTGTAGTCAAACATATATGTTTTTCATTTTTTCAAGATGTGGAACAATATTCACTCCCTTTTTCTCTTCCTATTCTTCATTTAAAAACAAATTATAACTCACACCAATATTTAAAAATAAAATAACTTACAACATGTAACTTGTATTGTAGTGATGCTGGTTTTTGCTGAGTGGATATTCAATGGTGGAGCTCTAGCACACTAATTTTGGATGCTCCACCAACAATTTCCCATTGAGCATGCCTTTTTTCTTTGTTGTTTATGCATAATATGTGTGTGATGCTTATACCATATACACTTTTTGCACGTGAAGATGCAACTGGACCTAATTGAAAACTATCGGATTGATAAAATTAAAATGTTATCATGCTTAACTTAATTAGATTTGATTCCAAAGGTTATAAAAGAAGATTGCCTAGTCCTGTGCTCTTTATATATTAAAATAACCCTCTAAGATTTGATTCACTTGATTTCGTTTAATAACTTTCATTATTGCATTGTAAACACAATCTTTGTCAAGCTTTATTTAATCATTAAGTGGACAGAATTTTAGAAGTTATTGATATTTTAGATGGCTTTTCTTTGTGATCTTATAAGAATCAAAGATATAACTGATTTTCATTTTCCCCACATTTAGCCATGACTAACTACTTCTTTTTTCTCTCTCTCTTTTTGTTTTTAATGCACCATATAATCTTAAGGCTAGATCAACAGGCAAACGTGTTTTACAGGCAAAAAGATCGAATTATTTCTCAAATAGCATAAAAACACAAGTAAAATTTTAAAGTTTGGTACGCCACAAACAGGTTAGAAGAATCACTTTTCACCTCTCCACATACAAAGGTTGCAAATTTAATATTTGTCTGACCCAATGGATGTTGTACTCGTAGAATACTTGATTCCATACTTAACATTAATATCGATTATTCAAGTGCATGGACATTTCACTATATAAACTTACGAAATGGTCTCTACATACATATCGTGCAGCAAAAACTCGTCAAACTTCCTCCTTTAGTCGATTATACAAACATGGTTTCTGCAGAAACTGTTCGCACTTGTGTCGGGATTATAGGTATGTTACGTGTTGAATCGGCAGCACAATATATGTTCATGTTCTTATATTTTTGTTTTGAAAGAACGTAGCCTTGTTTATTTGTGATATATGTGTTAAAATAATATTATCCATGGTTTTTCTAAAAATAGCTAATCTTCCTTAATGAAATCCATATCAAATTAGATTTTTCCCCCCCTTTTTTTGAATCACGCTTTGCAAGTTTCAAACCTATGATCTTCTGAATTAATGTCGAAACACCCTAACAACTTGACAATGGTGCTTACACCGATTGATGAATGATCTCATGTTTCTTCTCAGGAAACGTGACAGCTCTCGGATTATTCCTATCACCAGTGTATGCAAAGCACGAATTTGAATAATTATCTTTTCCTAAACATTTTTGAGGCAAAAAGAAAATAACAGTCATTTATATATATGATTATTTTTCAGGCCAACGTTTTATAGGATATGCAAGAAAGGATCAGTGGAGGAATTCTCAGCAGTACCTTACTTAGCTACACTGCTTAGTTGCATGTTTTGGGTGCTTTATGGACTTCCTATGGTACACCCACATAGTACTTTGATCTTGACCATAAACGGTTTGGGTTTGGTTATCGAGTTATGTTACGTCCTACTCTTCATTATATTCTCTCATGGACCCACTAGGATCCACACCCTTGCCGTGCTTGTGTCGGAGACTGTTTCTGTGGTGCTTACCGGTGTTTTGGTTGTTTTATTTGCTCACTCGTTTGCTTTTAGATCCATGATTGTTGGAGTTTTGTGTGTTATGTTTGGTGCTATCATGTATGCTGCTCCTTTGTCTGTCATGGTAAATACTCCTCTCTTTATTTGACGAATCTTCTCCTTTAACGTTATATACCATAAACGATCTTATATTGATGTTGAATGTTGCATGCATGATTCAGAGGATGGTCATTAGGACAAAAAGTGTGGAATTCATGCCTCTTTCTCTTTCCATGGTTTCTTTCATCAACGGTCTTTGCTGGACGACTTACGCCCTTATTCACTTCGATCTTTACATAACAGTAAGTTGTTCTCTAGAGCGATATAATTCATGTTAAAAATGAACTGAATATTCTTTATTCTATTTTTGGTTATATTTTCTTTTTTCTTGAGAATTAAATGAGCACTGTGCAGATACCAAATGGACTGGGAGTCTTGTTTGCACTGGCTCAACTAGTTTTGCATCTAATTTACTACAAATCAACAAAGGAACATATGGAAGCTCGAAAAAGAGAATCACAGACTAATCTTGGTGAAGTAGTTGTTATCAGTGAATACAAAAACAAAGCTAAGGATCTTGTGGCACCTAGGTTCTAATTTAGATTTGTAGATGTTAAAACTTAAAACTTTCATTCAAATGCTTAGTCGGTAAAACTGTGTGTAATATATCATACAGGGCACTGGTTAAGATATAATAAAAAATCAGTTGCCAAAAGAATTGAAAGAGAGCATTGAGTGTGCATATTTTGAGTTACTCCCCTGATTGCAAATATTTTGTAAGCATTTCATGCGGGAGTTATTTGTACTAGAATGTTCAAATGATATATAATATATTCATACATCAACAACATATTATATATGCCACATAATTATTGTATCTTTATGAACAGTTATATGTCTTCTTTTCTAGGCAATTCTTATTATGAAAAGTAAGTATGACTTGCACTGAGAATTATTTCTATTCTTAGGTTATGATAGCTTAATATGGGCGAGATTCACCCTACCAGTCACTATACATAGAATAATATAAATAATTAGACTAGAGAGAGAACCAAAGCAATTTAAAGTTATTAGGCCTAACCAAAACCGGGTGATAGATTCTACATAAAGTGCAATCAAATCTTCCGTAAATGGAAATGGAATAAATAAAGATGATTGCGATGGTTAAGGAAAAAATGTGCACGACATGATTGCAAAACTCAACTCTCTGCTTAAACATTTTGATTCTAGTTTACACTAAATATTAGCTGATCACAACGAAGGATTATTTGAACCTAAGAATTTGCAAAAGTTTATTTGAATGCTCCTAAAAGTTAAAAATGTAATAGTTTGTGTTCGGTTTCTAGTTTTTTATTTTGAATTTTCGTATATATAAAAGTACGAACGACACGCATATATCGTGGAAAACAATTATTTTACAAAACGACGTTAACACAAAAAAAGTATTATATATTTTATTATTTTTCGTATTTATAAAACAACGGAACACTCACAAATTCATTCATCTGTCGTCCTCCCGTCTCCTCCATCATCCCCTCCACCTTTTGGTCTGTCATCTCCGCTATTCTTCAAATCTTTGCACCCTTCGAAATTAACGTTGAAAGCTTAAAACTCAAAACACAAAATAAAACAAATACTACCTAAGCTTGGCTCTCAATTAGAAAAATGAAATGAATGGTTTCAGGGAAACCGATGTAATATCAGCTTTATGTAGGGCTGACAATTAAAACCGAGAACCGAAAACCCGAACCGAACCGACCCAAAAAGAACTGAACCGAACCCGATGGGTCTCAGGTCGGGTCTGGATGAAGAAAAATACAATAAAGACCCGATAAAACCCGACCTAAAAGACCCGACCAAAAAATATTGAACTATATGTAATTATAGTGTTATTACCCAGACCCGACCCGACCCGAACCGAAATTCGCGTCAGGTCGGGTCCAGCTTTTGGAAATTTATAGTTTAGACCCGACAAAACCCGACCGTCTAGACCTAAGACCCGTCGGGTTGGGTCCGGGTCTATCGGGTCAGGTCTAATTGCCACCCCTAGCTTTATGTAATATCGGGTATACTTACCCGATCCTGTTACTTTTCGCATTTGTACAGATTGCTATACATACTAGCTAAACGTAACGTTGGACACTGTTCTCATTACTATTAAATACAAACATTTTTCTTCTTCAATCTCGATTATTACATAATACATTTCAGAATCATCAATTTGTATAAACCAGAGTAATCAGGTTTTTCAAAGTGGTATCAGATCCAACAGTCTAGCAATACAGCCGTCGTCCATCCTGGCATCAGGGAGTCTTCATCATCTGCTAGGGGTTACTGCTGTGGGTAAATCATCATAGTTCTCATCATTTGATTCTGCCTAGTGTTTTACATGTTCTTACCTTGTTTTTTGTCCTTCCAGCCATCAGAGTTGATCATCTAGCCTCACCAAGGTCATAAGTATCACCTCATTTTATCTGGTATGCTATCTCAATCATGCTGATTTGTTTTTCTTTGCATTTCTTTCCACTTCTTGATTTCTACAGATTGTCGTTCAACATTTTTCTTCCTTTATTCTTGATTCTTGTGTTAACTGCATCATCTCCAATCATGGTAGAAGGAGATAATCACACAGTAACATCAAGAGATTCAAGAACATCAAATTCTGACCATCAGAATACACCAGGAAATTTATCCAAGATCGTAATCAGTCCACAAAACCAGTTGATCATCAAATAACTCGATGAAACAAATTATTTGTTATGGAAATTTTAGATGGAAACACCGATAGAAGGCTATGGCTTAGATGACTATATCAATGGAGTGGAAGTCATTCATGATCAGTTTATTGTTGATAATGAAGGGAACAGTATAATTAATAAGGAATACCCGATTTATAAGAGATAAGACAGACTTTTATATGCATGTATTATCTCAACCATTAACCAAGCATAGTTGCACAACTAATTGGATGTAAGACTTCTCATTGAACTTGGACGAAAATTCAAAAAAAATCAATCTTTAGTCATCAGCAAAACTAATGTTATGCAGGAAACAACTTCAAAATATAAAGAAAGAAAATATGTCAATGAGAGAGTACCTCATAAAGATAACAAAAATGTGACTTACTTGCTTCTATCAGAGCGGGCCCATAGGTTTTGCTGCCTAAGCCCGCCAAGTTGTTTTGGACGAAAATTGAAAAAGTAACATGAAGAAATATTTTGTCTCACTGGAAAAAATATTTTACCTCATTGCAGCAAGTTTTGAACCCACGACACATCCAGCTTTATTCTCCTCTAACCGCTCAAACACACAGTTGTTCACATAAACTTTTCTTTATCTCATACTTTAATAACTTCAAAGAATAAAAAATGTTTTATGTTGCCACGGCCCAGTGGGCTGCCCTAGCCCGAGGGCTTGTGGGCTTCCCTCTGGGTCGGGCCTGCTGTTGGTCAAGCCATATCAGATTCTAAACAAATTGTGTACATCATGAATGAGCTTGATGATGAATATGACGCGGTGATGGCCATCATATCAACCATGGATCTCGCACCATTTATATCCTATGTTCACTCGACCCTCCTCTCAAATGAAGGCAAAACCGATCACAAAAAATCCACTATTGCTGACCCGTCAGCTAACTTTCTGCTGCAAATAAAGGTAAAACCCAAGAAAGTGCCAACAATCTTCAAAGAACAAGCTAGTTCAATAGAGGTTAGATAGACTGAGGTGGAGGTAGATGAAACAACAATAAGGGACCAAGATGCCGAATATGCGAAAAGTTTGGACATATAGCCAATAAATGTTACTTTAGGTTTGATTCAATTTATAATCCAAACCAAACTGGTTCAAGGAACAACAATATAAGTGCAAACTTGACAAATATGCATCAAGAAACAAAAATTCAGTCTGACACAGTTCAAGAAATGATTGTAACAACCCGTAATTTTTAAAACGTGACATGAGGGATAATTAAAGAATACTTAATTTTTATAAGAAGAATTAAGGGAAACGGGTTGCGCCATTGCATTCGTCTCGGAATTCTGCTTGGAATAGAATCTGAATTTGCATTAATTGGATATCATATGAAGAAGTTATGAAGCTTAGAAGATTTCTGTTTAAAGCAGAATTTAAATTAAAATAACTAAAAATCAAAAACGAGTTCAAAAGTCAAAATCAGATTCAGTTGAGTGAGTGGGAAATCTCCCGCTCTAGGGTGTCGACCCCCCCCTAGGGGAGTCGACAAAGGTGTCGACCCCCCTATAGAGGTGTTGACCCCCATCTGACCAGATCTGGCAGACGAGTTTTTGAGGTCTAGGGCTGATGTGTCCTTCTGGGATTGGCTGGATGACGTGTTTTTCTGGTTTGGATGGTTCTGATGGATCCTAATCTAATCTAAGGGTCCTAATTCACCTAGAGCATCTATAAAATACCGCTAAACCTGACCCTAATCTCATTGTTATTCATCCATGGCGCCTCCATGCTACTCTAGTCTAAATTAACCTAGCCTTTCTTCTCCACCAAAGCAAATCAGAATTAGAGTATTCAAATTAGAAGATAAGAATCAAATTCTACAACAACGGTTTAGCTAATCAAATTCAGAAATCAGAATTCAGATCTACTCTCTTTTCTTAATCTTGTCGCTGTGAGTATATGTTACTTTCACATATAATTAAAAAGTATTGTGATAGGATTGTAAATTGAATTTAATGATTATGCCTGTAAGTAAGACGAATCATATCAAGTTTTGTAGATTCTTATCTTTCAGATTCATACCCAAATTACTGTTGTTATATGCCTAATTGGATCTCTTTTATTGTTCAATGCCAGTTCATGTTTCATATGTCTCTTTTATGCCAATTTTGATGACATGATTCTCTTCCCTTCTTATTTTCCTTTTTTTATGAGATTAGGCTAACTTCGAGCCTAACATATTACATTGAGATTTGCGTACGAATAACGCTTGAACGATTGGGAAAAGATTGGGGAAATTTGTAATAAAATGAAATTATTGGCATAAATCAATTTGAGCATAATTGTGTATAAATTGTATACATGAGATTTGGCATGAGTTGGATTGGGCATAATTGGATATAATTTGTATACATGAGGTTTGGCATGAATTGTTAATAACAATGAATACAAATTAATTTGGACGTAATTTGGCATAACATGTATACACAAGATTATAGGCCTAATTTGGATTAAAATTATAAACATAATTTAGGTTGGAAATTGTGGGTAATTGGAGTATATTTTAATCCAAGATTTAAAATTGGGACTTGAATCAAGAAAGTGATAATGAACGCCTAAGACACAAGGTTAGATTCGAACCGCGGTATAAGAATGCCCGGAACCGCCCGGCACATCCAGCGACCGCAATTTGGTAATCTAAAGTGAGAGGTGAAAGGCAGAAATTAGATGCGTAATAATGCAAAGACACGAGGTTAGATTCAGTTTGTGGTATAAGACTTCCCAGAACCGCCCGGCATATCCAGCAACCGCAAAACGACAATCTAATGTGGGAGGCCTTGCAAGATTAGGATTATAATGAATTAATGAACAATTAATCAACATAAGACATGTGATTAGACATGGGGATGATAAATGGTTAAGTAGGTAACATGGGTAGCATGTGAAACATAATTGAAGCTCTTAACCAAGATGAGACATGTGATTAGACATGGGGATAAGAGGGGTTAAGTGGGAATTCCTTGTAGGGACCAAGCTTAGGAGGGAAGCTTGTGTCAAGTGTGGGGACCCTTTTCAACCAGTAACTCATTTAGTATCTATGTGAGCTCTAACTAGGTCGAGGATGGGACACGCTTACTGGGGTTGATTGTAAGAGGTCAATAAAGAGTTAGCGATGGCAGTGCAAGTCCAACGGAGTCATGTGCGTGCGTGGGTCCGGGCTGGTAGGTAAGACACTTTTGCATCGTGTAGGTATAAGCCGTGCATTTTAGTAGTATCAGGTTTCCATTTTAGGGAGTGATACATCCTATTGTGGGACCAGCACGGGTATCCATGAGTTAGGGAGTCGATCGAATGCGGAGGGTAGTGGGTACAACTAGTGGAGATAGGAGCAGGCGACACCTATGTCAGCAGCTAGGAGTACACGAAACTACCACCATTATTATTATTACTATGTTTAGTAACAGGGATCAACTTTTAGTATGGAACTAGCATTGGTGCAGTGTAGGAATTATCTTATAGTGATTAGAAGCACAATCAACGTTATATCTTGTTCATCTTGTTTATGTCTGACCCCTTTTTGTTTCTCCTTTTTTCTTTCTTTCCCCCTCCCCCCAGGTCCTCAGGGTGGGAATAGTGAATCTTGACTTGGATTCCTTTCTTCTTGAAGTGCTTGGAAGTGTTGAAAGTAATGCTCAGCTTTATCTCTTTTTCATTATGGCTATTTGGAGTGGGATTATGGTTTTACTTTTATGTACTCTGATAATAATTTTGTACAAGATGGATATTTGTGTACTTGGCTTTAGCATGTGGTTTTGATGTTGTAACCAAACATGTTTTGCTTTTCCGCTGCAATGAATAAATTTTGAATTTTCGTAAGTAGCATTTTATATATCTATCTTGTAATATTTTGTTCTATACTCTTATAATACTCCATGAAAGTTAATGCATTCCCTTAGTGAGTGACATTAATGGACGTGGGGTGTTACACGTGGTATCAGAGCTGAAGGTTACCAGAATAGATAAAATATTTTGAAAACTGTTTTCAAAAGCATTTTTAGAAGAATTATTTTCAAAAACATGTTTTAAAGAGGATATTTTCAAGAGAAAAGTTTATTATGAAAAACATAATCCCCAAAAGCCATATATCTATCTTTCGATTCTCTATTTTGAATCTCTTCCTTTTTCTTTCAGCATGTCTGGGGAACCAGTTATACCCGAGGGCGTATAGATACCAGGCTGGTTCAGAAGGTATCTGGAGGCTAGGGCTACTGCCACAGGCCTAGCAGACATTTCTCCTCCCCCAGCTGCAGCCGTTCCTCCTCCTCCTCCCCGTGTAGATTCTTTTTCTACGATATGCAAAGACTTCTGTGCGATGGGAGGAAAGCCATTTTATGGGACTGAGACATTTGTTCGCAATGGCTCAACTAGTTTTGCATCTAATGTACTACAAATCAACAAAGGAACAAATGGAAGCTCAAAAAGGAAAATCACAGACTAATCTTGCAGAAGTAGTTGTTATTAGTGAATATAAAAACAAATCTAAGGATCTTGTGCCACCTAGGTTCTAATTTAAATTTGTAGATGTTAAAACTTAAAGCTTTCATTCAAATGCTTAGTCGGTAAAACTGTGTGTAATATATCATACAGGGCACTGGTTAAGATATAATAAAACATCAGTTGCCAAAAGAATTGAAAGAGAGCTTTGAGTGTGCATATTTTGAGTTACTCCCCTGATTGCAAATATTTTGTAAGCATTTCATGCGAGAGTTATTTGTACTAGAATGTTCAAATGATATATAATATATTCATACATTAACAACATATTATATATGCCACATAATTATTGTATCTTTATGAACAGTTATATGTCTTCTTTTCTAGGCAATTCTTATTATGAAAAGTAAGTATGACTTGCACTGAGAATTATTACTATTCTTAGGTTATGATAACTTAATACGGGCGAGATTCACCCTACCAGGCACTATACATAGAATATTATAAATAATTAGACAAGAAAGAGAACCAAAGCAATTTAAAGTTATTAGGCCTAACCAAAACCGGAGGATAGATTCTACATAAAGTGCAATCAAATCTTCCATAAACAGAAATGGAATAAATAAAGTTGATTGCGATGCTTAAGGAAAAAATGTTCATTACATGATTGCAAAACTTAGCTCTCTGCTTAAACATTTTGATTCTAGTTTACACTAAATATTAGCTGATCACAATGAAGGATTATTTGAACCTTAGAATCTGCAAAAGTTTATTTGAATGCTCCTAAAAGTTAAAAATGTAATAGTTTGTTCGGTTTCTAGTTTTTTATTTTGGATTTTCGTATATACAAAAGTACGAACGACACATATATCGTGAAAAACAATTATTTTACAAAACAACGTTAACACACAAAACAAAAAATAATATTTTATTATTTTTTGTTATTAAAGAAACAACGGAACGCTCACAAATTCATTCATCTGTCGTCCTCCCATCTTGTCCATCATCCCCTCCACTTTTGGTCCGTCATCTCCGCTATTCTTCAAATCTTTGTACCTTTCGAAATTAACGTTGAAAGCTCAAAACTCAAAACACAGAATAAAACAAATACTACCTAAGCTTGGCTCTCAATTAGAAAATGAAATGAATGGATTCAGGGAAACCGATGTAATATCAGCTTTATGTAATATCAGGTATACTTACTCGATTCAGTTACTTTTCGCATTCGTATAGATGGCTATATGTACTAGCTAAACATAACGTTGCACACTATTCTCATTACTATTCAATTTTAACAATTTTCTTCTTCAATCTCGAATATTACATAACACATTTATAAAATAGAGTAATAAAGTTTTTCAACATGGTATCAAATCCAATAGTCTAGCGATACACCCTCCGTCCATCCTGGCGTCAGAGAGTCTTCATCATCTACCAGGGGTTTCTATTGTGAGTAGATCATCATAGTTGCTCATCCTTTGATTCTGCCTAGTTTTGTACATGTTCTTACCATGTTTTCCTTCCAGCCGTCAGATTGATCATCTAGCCACGCCAAGATCATCAGTATCACCTCATTTTATTTGGTATGATATCTCAATCATGCTGAGTTGTTTTCTTGGCATTTCTTTCCACTTCTTGATTTCTGCAGATTGTCGTTCAACATTTTTCTGCCCTGATTCCTGATTCTTGTGTTAAATGCATCATCACCAATCATGGCAGAAGGAGACAATCACACTATAACATCAAGAGATTCAAGAACATCAAATCTTGACTATATGAATACACCTGAAAAAATTTATAATCAGTCCACAAAACCAGTTGATCCTCATACAACTCGATGAAACAAATTATTTGCTATGGAAATTTCAGGTGGAACACCGATAAAAGGCTATGACTTAGATAACTACATCAATGGATTGGAAGTCATTCCTGATCAGTTTATTGTTGATAATGAAGGGACCAATATAATTAATAGGGAATGCACGATTTATAAGAGACAAGACAGACTTTTATATGCATGTATTATCTCATCCATTAACCAAGTATAGTTGCACAACAAATTGGATGTAAGACTTCTCACTAAACTTGGATGAAAATTCAAAAGATTTTCAATCTTTAGTCATCAGCAAAAGTAATGTTATATAGGAAACAACTTCAAAATGTAAAGAAAGAAAATATGTTAATGAGAGAGTACTTAGCAAAGATAACAAAAATGTGACTTACTTGCTTCTGTTGGTCTAGCCATATCATATTCTGAACAAATTGTGTGCATGTTGAATGGGCTTGATGATGAATATGAGGCTGTGGTGGCCATCATATCAGCCATGGATCGATCCCACACCATTTATGTCCTATGTTCACTCTACCCTCCTCTCACTTGAAGGCAAAACCGATCACAAAAAATCCACTATTGTTGACCTGTCAGCTAACTTTTTGCTGCAAATAAGGGCAAAACCCAAGAAAGAGCCAAAAATCCACTATCGCTGACCTGTCAGCTAACTTTCTGCTGCAAATAAGGGTAAAACCCAAGAAAGAGCCAACAATCCTCAAAGAACTATTGGAGAATGGAGTTTTGATGACAACAACCTTATTTCAATATTAATTGATTATAAAATATATACTAACAATTTTGTATAGAATACACACACACACATGCAGGATTTATATACAGGAAATATTACTGAAGACTGTATAGTTTAAAGATATTAGTGATTCAGAGTTCAGAGAAATTTCAAGACTCATGAGTATTCAAGATTTCAAGAGTTCAAGATTAATATAATTATAGAGTCCAGATTATGTAAGACTCTAAATAACACTCTAGGTTCAAATTCAAATTATGCTTCTCAAATTTTGTTTTTAAATTCTATCTTCAATCCTCTCTATTTTATTTTCTTTCTATTTTATTTTGTATCCTTTCTATTCTATTTTCCTATTTTAATTTTTCTTTCAAACTCAAAGTTTGATAAGTTTCATATATTTATATTTTCACATTTTATATAGTTTTAAACTTTATATTTTTATAAATACGTTTATATAGTTCATATTTGTGTTTTCATATGATTTCCTACTTTATAATATTAGTTTATAACACTACATTTTAATTCAAGAATTTCCATAATTATATTTATATCAAAACACTTTAAAAATATTCAAAAATCAAATTTCTACTATGGATATGTAACTATATGTCGAAATATAACTACCATTTTTTAATTTTGAAAAGAAGTGTCTTTTCACTAATTATGACAGTTCTGAAGCGTGGCATCCTTTCAAACACTATAAAAAGGGCTTGAATTTGAATTTGAATTTGAATTTTTAATCATCTTTTCTTCTCTAACTTCATCCCCTTTCTCTACATTATTATTCTTAATCATTTTTATGATTTCTACACTTATACTCAGCCGAATTCAATTCTGTTTTGATCAAACATCTTCTTTATACACTCTCTACTCTTGAATCAAGTGCTATTGAAGAGTTATAGGGCTGTTTTAATTATTTGGGTTGAGTAAAAGAATCGGTGGTATCCCTTGTAGTCGTGAAATTAAGGACGGGATCGGTGGTATCCCTTGTAGCCGTGAAATCAAGGACGGGGGAAACTTGATTAAGTGTGTGTGGAAACGGTGGTATCCCTTGTAGCCGTAAAATCAAGGAGGGTTGTAACTGGATTTTGATATAGTAATAAAACTCTGTGCAATCCAGCATTGCATGGGGCTGGACGTAGAAGTAATCCGAACCAGTAAAAAATCCGGTGTGTTCTATCCTTTTCTGCATTTTTATTTCTGTTTATTTTGCATCTGTGTTTGATTCTGTGTCTATAATTGTTTCTATGGTGTTTGATTCATATAGTTTATAACATAAGTTTTAGATTTTCGTTAAATTATCAAAAACACTATTCACCCCCCTTTAATGTTTGTGTTGCTTTAACGATCCTTTCCGCAATCCCTAACAATTGGTATCGGAGCAAGGTCTTTCAAAAAGTTCATAATCTGATTTTTGAAAATAGTGATAATGGCAACCAACACTGGTAGCAATAACAGTTCTTTTGTAGAGGGTCATCCCACTGTTAGACCACCATTGTTTAAAGGTAGTAATTATTCATATTGGGCATGTAGAATGAAAATTTATTTACAATCAGTAGGTTTAGACACATGGAAAATAGTACACAAAATGAATATGTTGAACCCACAACTGCATTTGCACAACGGAAAAATGAACAAAAGGCTGCTACACAAAGCAATTCTAAAGCCATGAATATGTTATTTTGTGCATTAGATAGGAATGAGTTTGATAAAGTGTCAGTATGTAAAACTGCTTATGAAATTTGGAGAACTTACAAGTTACTCATGAAGGAACTAGTAAAGATAAACAAATAAAATAGCAATGTTAGTAAATCAGTTTGAATTATTCAAAATGAATGAGTCTATTTCGGATATGTATTGCAGATTTCAAGAGATAGTGCATCCATTAACAACACTTGGAAAAACTTATTCTGAAACTGATCAAGTCAGAGAAATACTAGGTTCATTAACTCCAGAATAGGATCATAAAACTTAACCAAGATTGTATGGTTCATAGGATTAGAATTATTTCAGGAAATTGTTAATCCTGAAATATATATCGTTAATTTAAAATAAAAATCACCAGAACCAAATTCTCTTTGAAAAATAGCCTATATGTCGACATACACTTTACTATATGTCGACATATCAGTCAGAAATTTGAAATTTAAATTTTGAATTTCAAAAGTTTAAATTTTAAAACTTCCCTCCAACTTTTCACCAACTCCTAAGGTATGAAAATGTGTCATTTCAATCTGAAGAGTTGTGCCTATTCAATTCATATACATTCAATTTCTATATATACATCTGTTCTCTTTACCTTTCATTCACAACTCAAATCAATATTCTTCATATCTATTCTCTTCAAATTATCAATTCAATGGCTTCCTCTAGTTAATCTCAAAAATTGAAGATAACCAAAAAAATCAAAGGTTATCTTCATAATGACAAAGATACTATCAAAACCTATGGTAACTATTTAGCAAGTGCTAAAGTTAACACAGGTGCTTTCGCCGTCTTTAGCAATTTTTCCTCTTATGATCTTACCTCTCTTTCAAAACAACAAAGTCTTGAGTCTATTTGACTCCCGTGACAATGATGAAGTGTGTTATTCCAAACTCGTCAAGATGTTCTATGTGAATCTGAATAGGCGGATTTTACGAAGGCAATGAAGACGAAATTTAGAGTAGTGTCAAAGGCACTCAAATTGTTCTCAATGCCGAACTCTTAGGCACTATTCTAAATTGTAGAAGCATAGGCTCGAATTTTTAGGATTTTGCTATCGAAGTAACCAATATTCTTTGCCATTACGGGTGGCTATACCATCAATTGGGCCGAAATGATTTTAAATGAAATCAAGCCCATAGAATTATCGTCAAGAGAAAACACTTTCTACTATGGTGTTTATCTCACTCGTATTTACAAATACTTTAATGTTGATCTTCATGGAGAAAAGTTTGTGCCTAGAAAAGTGTTTGACACATCAAGCATTCACCTCATGCAAATTCCTCTCACTTTCAAATCTTATGTAACACCCCGTATTTTTAATGTAATTAAAAATGTATATATATCCTTAGATAGGATTAATATGGTGATGTATAATGAAAATTAATTAATATATGAAAGAAAGAAAGGATTGGTTGCATGCGATGTAAATATGTTGCATGCACTGATTTGCAAACATAATGCATTAACATTAAAAGAAAAAGAAAAGAAAAAGATTCATGCATTGGTTTAATTTAAGTATTGTAACTAACATGAAAAAGAGAAGTAAGGAGAGAACAATAATTATCATTGTTCTAAGACTTATTAACAAAAGACTTTGTAGCTTAGTTGGTTAAGGCATTGGATTTGTAACATGGAGGTCGGGGGTTCGTACCCCGGCGGCAGCATAATTTTTATCTCTGTTTTAAAGAGTGCCAACTGAACATGCAAATATATATACATATACAAATTCAAAATTTGAAAGGATAAGAACGTACATATAAGGAAATAAAGAAAATATATGTATATACATGAGAATATATATATATATATATATATATATATATGCAGAAATATATGTATACGAAAGATAAAATTTAAGATAAGGCTATAGTAAATGAAATATGGCAAGAATTAAATAACGGTTCAACATCGTTTGAATTTTGAAAATAAAATGAAAGTTGTGCGTATACATATATATACGCGTAAAATGGTCGTTAAAAGAATTGTATACATATAAGAATATTTAATGTGAATAAAACAGTTAAATAAATTCCAGAAATTCAAAAGTTCGAAAATCAAATTTCTACGCCAAAACAATTCAAACATTCGAAATTAAAATTTCTGCGCCAAAGCAACTTGTGGGACCCAATGCTGACTTAGCATTGCATGTATGATAAGATTTGGCTAGATTCATCTGCGAACCTGGACTATTTTTTTAACTAGGTTCAATGCCGACTCAGCGCTGCGTGTACGATAAGGTCTTGAACAGCTATATAAACACCCCTAGGCCTATTGTAATCTTCACTAAAGTTCATGGCAACGCCATGGCTCTACTCTAACTCATATTCTTCTTCTTCCTAACTAAATCTCTGATCTGTTCTTCTCTCCTCTCTCCTCACAAAACTATTCTTAAATTTAAAAAGAATTAGATTGAGGAATTCTATTACTACGAACAAAATAAAGGGGAGATTCAAGTATTGCGCAAGAACATAAAAGAAATTCAGATCTGAAATTCAAGCTATGCAACACAAAAAGGAGGAAAATCAATCCAAGATCTACGGATTAAAGCACAAAAATCATTGTTAGTGGAATTATGATAAAATTTTGTATAATAGTATTACTATCGTTCATCGTTTCCCAAGTTATAAATACAATGCAAAAATTTATGTTAAAATAATTGTTCCTTTATTCTCTTGCCCCTTTTTATTTTTGAGATCTAGGTTATCTCGAACCTAGATGAAATCGTGTTATGTATACGTACGGTTGAAATATGAAAATATTGGGGCATAACTTATTTTATGCGAACGAAGAACATAATTCGTAATTTTGGGGTTTGTGGCATAACAATTGTTATCTCATATATTGGGCATAATCTATTTTATACAGTCGAGGAATGTAATCTATAATGTTGGATTTAAGTAAGTTTGACACAATTGTCATTGGATATGGATTATATGAAATTAGGTATAATTGGACATTGGAAATTTACATGTTTGGGCATAACATGGACTGGAAGGATTTGTGTATGATTTGGAATATGGACATAATTATATTGCAATATTAAATTTATGCAAATTGGGAATAATTCTAATTGACTATGGTGTTGGTATAATTTAATATGAATAAATTGGTATGAACGTCATGTAATTTGATAACATTGATTTTATGAAAGTGAGTATTATTGGATATTTTGGATAATTGGAATATATATATATATATATATATATATATATATATATATATATATATATGAAATTGGCATATTTGGGTAGGAATTACATGGAATTGATGAAATTGCCTATAATTGGAAATTTGTAATTAAGGCTAATTAATATGTAATTAGTGACAAGTTGGAATAGGAAAAATTGTAAACATGACTATATGTTGAATTGGAAGCACATAACATGAAAATTGGGGTTCGGATGAAATACGATGCTAATGAATCTTTGACACGAGGTTAGGCGCAATTGTGGTGTAAGACCGCCCGGAACCGCCCGACAAATCCAGCTACCACAATTGGACGTCTAATGTGAGAGGTCAAAGGCATGAATTGTAGGCGTAACGGTTGGTGACACGAGGTTAGACCCGCTTTGTGGTGTAAGACTGCCCGGAACCGCCCGGCGAATCCAGCAGCCACAAAGTGTTCGGTCTAATGTGGGAGGTCATGCACCGTTCGTCATAATGAATGAATTAAGGAATACTAACCATAATAAGACATGTGGGTGACATGGGTATGGTTAGAGGGTTAAGTGGGTGACATGTAAAATAGGACATGTAAATATGGACTTAACCATAGTAAGACAAGACATGTAAAACATGTAAATGTGGACTTAACTATAGTAAGATACGTAAAATAAAACATGAATAAGGTGGACTTAACCGTAGTACAGCATGTGTAAGACATGGATACAATAATAAAAGAGGTTAAGTGGGACATGGGCAACATTTAAGACATAAGTACATAATGCTTAACCAAAGGGGACCCGTTATGGCATTACAAATTAATTGAATTGGGTAAAGTTTAAGTAGCGGGTTAAGTCAAACCTAAAATTAACGACATAGTAATGGGGGAATGATAACTACCTATTATAAACTTGAATTAAATATGTAAAACTTGTCCTAGGGACAAGGGAAGATTATGACTTAAGATATAATACAAGATTTGAAGGGTGGGACGACTTATACTATGAAATAAGTTAATCTAAGTTGAAAATGTGGGAAAACACCCGTACGCTATCGTTTGATAAAGAAAACTTAAGTCATGTTTGAATTCGTTGAAAAACCTTAGTTAAAAAGGAACTAAGTAATGAACCTTAGTTGAAAAGAGAACTAAGTAACAGAAACTAAGTATCAAACCTTGGTTAAGAGAACCAAGTAATAAATCTTAGTTAAGATAACTAAGTAACGAGAAAGAGAACTAAGTAGTAAACCTTAGTTAAGAGGGCTAAGTAGTAAACCTTAGTTAAGAAAACGAACGATTCAGGAAACTAAGTGGTAAACCTTAGTTAAGAGAACTAAGTACTAAACCTTAGTCAAGAAATTCAAGTAGAACATGAGACGGAGCGAACGTCCGTCTGATCATGAAAAAGGCTCCAACGTCTTGGGTTACAAAGCACACAGCTTCAAGGGGACGTGAGGGTACTCTTGGTATCCCTCTGTGAGAATGCAGATGATCCGCCTGGGCCCATAGAGGTTAAGGTTTGCGTTAGAAGAACCAAGAGTATGCCTTGGTTGCAATATAGGGCAACCTAAAGACTAAGATGGACCAGCGTGATTCGGCGAGACAAGTGGCCCTGTGATAGCGACTCATCATCTACCTACCATCTTGAGTCAGTCGAGATACATAAAACGGAAAGGCGGAGAACTCCAAAAGACCATATACTTGCTATCTAGTTATGGGTGAGGTTGGCCAATAGGTTTGTGGGGGCATAGTGGGGCCTGCGTATAGTTCTCATTTTTCAAGGTGTGCCTTTCATTAGTTGAGGAAGGGGTCAAGTGGGACCATAGCCACTGGAAAAAGAGACCTTAGCATCTGCATCGGCAGATAACTTAAAGCTCCCGACCGAGTTCCGTGTTTCTTGATTAGCCCTGCCACGAGACTCGGGCCGCACATATAGAGGACATGTGCAACTAGATATCTAGCACGTTTACGATACGATTGGGACGTCAAGTCTAGGAACACTTATCACTCTGGGTAGTGTGTTCTAGACTAAGGGGCATCGTTCGATAGGTAGCATAATCCCTAGTTGGACCTAGGTCGCGTAAACCCTAAATCCGAGAAGTTTTCAATAGGTAGCATAAACCCCAATGACCCTGGGTAGCGTAAACCCTGGTTGAATCTAAGAATTGCTCGATAGTATACCTTAGATTAGATATAGATGATACACGGAATCTAGCAAGATCGAGAGAGGCAGTCCAAACGATTTCAAGAATGGTGGCACTACACTAAAGTAGTATATATTTACATGATGAAGCCCGTACGACATACGGCAAGGGGCTGTATATATACATGGAAAAGGATTATACGAGTTGGGGGTATCTACATATACGTTGTATTAGGTTAACCTACTAGTGAGACATGAGTATAGCCTAGAGAGCTAACATCGCGAATAACCTAATAAGCAAGAAAATATAACTGAACGGTATATGTAGTATTACACAGAAGTTTATTATAAGTCCACTCACACAGAACTTATGTTCTGACCCCCTCCTCATTACATACTTCTAGGTTAGGTTCAAGGCAAAGATGGTATAACTATGGATACTGGTTAGACAGTATGATATATAAGGTAAAGCTATTTTTGAATATATTATATTTTAATTCCTTCCGCTGTGAGATGCTTTACGAGTTCTGACATATTTCTTTTTCTCTGTCTTTTTCTGCAAGATACCAGAGCACCCAACTCGGGTCTCGATGGATCGAATTTTAAAAATTCGGTCTGTCGAAATTCGAGTTGTTACATCTGGTATAAGAGCTAGGTTTAGTGATCTTAGGGAGAAAATGAGTGAACGTATTTGTATTTTCTAAAATATAAATATATTATATTTAAACCTAAATCCATAAAGTAGCCCACTAGGTATGAAAAGAGTTGGGATATTTAGTTTGTACACAAAAGTAATAAACATAGAAATTTTTGGGACCATTAGGTGGTTGGGAAAGTGTACAACATGGCTTAGAGCTAAAGAAAGAAAAGTATCCCATAGGGTGGAAACTGAAATATTAGTATTTCAGATTAGTGGGTTCAGAAATGAAACCTTAGAAATTAGAAAAAGGTTAAAATGTGGAAAATGGATTAGGAATATATATATAGTTGAGATAATTGGTTTGGAAAGTGCCTAGGAAAGCCTAGTTGAGTTGAAAGACCCACTTTGAGTTTAACCCAATAATAAACTTTTAAGAACTTGAATTTGTAAAAGAGTTTGTGGTGTTTTTCAAGTTTTAATCTTAAAAGTAATTTATGATGTTTGAAAAATTATTTAGTGCATGTTGGGTTTTGAAAGTAAAGTGGGGTACAAAACAATGATTTTAAAAAAATTCTCTCATTTAAAACGTGCATAATATAGAGCATATATAGTTCGCTAGTTTTCATATTATAATTTATGAAAGGATTGAAAAGAAAGTGTTGCATTTTGTAAAAGAAATTCTATTCTGTTAACAATAAATTTTGATTATTGTTTTAAAAAGAAATTTTGTTGGGTGAACAAAATAAGTGGTAAAGTGTAAAAATAGAGTAGATATTTGCACCTTAGCAGCCAAAGTTAACATTAGGAACAATGTAACCCATTAGTTGTCCTTGTCTACTCCAGTTTCATGATCTGAAGAAAATGTTTTGCATTTTATTTTGTGACATGTTTTTTTTGGGTTTGGCAAAAGCAAGTTTTTGAGAAAAGAATAAAAGTTTTACCACTTTTAGTTTTTGGAAGAAGAATGTAATAAAAAAAAAGAATGCCAAACCATGTTTTAAAAATGGAGTAGTTAAGGATTAAGGCCTAGAAAGAACGAGATAAAGTTAAAGCAATTAGAACCAACTGATGATTGGTTGAGTCGAGTAATTCTTTGAGTGTCAATCTGATGTTGATTTTGGTCTTCGGGGTTGATACTCAGGGATTTTCTTGCCAATTTACAGTCATGGATTAGCCAGTGTTGAACTAATGGAAAATTCCCGTAGAATGCATAAGCCGTGTGGGTCTAGGATTGTTGCTTGAAAAGAGAAGTATAGGCTAGTAATACACAACATGGACTAGTAGTGACTACTAGGTAGTGAAGGGCAAGCAAGTGTATAGATCCTGTTGAGTGGACTCGTGGCATAGTCCTAAGATGCATGGCCTATAGCTGTAGCTGTGTAGGATACAGTTTGAGTTGAAAACAGAAGAGCTTGGTTGAAAAATAAACTTAAGAAGAAGACTAGCCTAACTAACAAAGAAAACAACTGAATCAATCAAGCAACAAAGCAAGATGGGAAAAGAAAATGAAAATTTTAAGAAAAAGATGAATAAATATGAAATTATTCCAAGACAAGTTAAAATAGAAAAGGAAGCTTTCTAATGTGGTTGTACTTGGACAGGAAAATAGGAAATCTTTATAGAATAGTTATGTAAAAATCCAAGTGCAATTAGAAAAGAAAAACGGGGGATGTGGATTTTTCCGTTTTCATAACATAAGAAATCGAATTTGGAAAATTAGATTTTTCTAAATTTCGAATTTAATGATGGTTGGTAGGGTTTTCGATGCGACAATTGGATGAACTATGCTCTTATTTTGTAAGAGTATGGGAAAATTTGGGTGAAAAATGTTTTGATTTTTCAAAAATATTGCATTCATATAGAACTGCAAGTATATTTAGGATGTGAGCATCATGATTTGAAAGAATTTTTAAAATTTGCATACATATAGGTGGATCCAAATTAGGCATACATGCTTTGCTATGATGTAATTCACTTTGAGCATGTGCACAATGCTGCAACAATTGGATGAACACTTATTGGATGTTGCGAGGGATTATCTATTTTACTCTTACCGAATTTCGAGGATAAAATTCTTTAAGGGTGGGAGAATGTAACACCCCGTATTTTTAATGTAATTAAAAATGTATATATATCCATAGATAGGATTAATATGGTGATGTATAATGAAAATTAATTAATATATGAAAGAAAGAAAGGATTGGTTGCATGCGATGTAAATATGTTGCATGCACTGATTTGCAAACATAATGCATTAACATTAAAAGAAAAATAAAAGAAAAAGATTCATGCATTGGTTTAATTTAAGTATTGTAACTAACATGAAAAAGAGAAGTAAGGAGAGAACAATAATTATCATTGTTCTAAGACTTATTAACAAAAGACTTTGTAGCTTAGTTGGTTAAGGCATTGGATTTGTAACATGGAGGTCGGGGGTTCGAACCCCGGCGGCAGCATAATTTTTATCTCTGTTTTAAAGAGTGCCAACTGAACATGCAAATATATATACATATACAAATTCAAAATTTGAAAGGATAAAAACGTACATATAAGGAAATAAAGAAAATATATGTATATACATGAGAATATATATATATATATATATATATATATATATATATATATATATATATGTAGAAATATATGTATACGAAAGATAAAATTTAAGATAAGGCTATAGTAAATGAAATATGGCAAGAATTAAATAACGGTGCAACATTGTTTGAATTTTGAAAATAAAATGAAAGTTGTGCGTATACATATATATACGCGTAAAATGGTCGTTAAAAGAATTGTATACATATAAGAATATTTCATGTGAATAAAACAGTTAAATAAATTCCAGAAATTCAAAAGTTCAAAAATCAAATTTCTACGCCAAAACAATTCAAACATTCAAAATTAAAATTTCTGTGCCAAAGCAGCTTGTGGGACCCAATGCTGACTTAGCACTGCATGTACGATAAGATTTGGCTAGATTCATCTGTGGACCTGGACTATTTTCTTAACTAGGTTCAATGCTGACTCAGCGCTGCATGTACGATAAGGTCTTGAGCAGCTATATAAACACCCCTAGGCCTATTGTAATCTTTACTAAAGTTCATGGCAACGCCATGGCTCTACTCTAACTCATATTCTTCTTCTTCCTCACTAAATCTCTGATCTATTCTTCTCTCCTCTCTCCTCACAAAACTATTCTTAAATTTAAAAAGAATTAGATTGAGGAATTCTATTACTACGAACAAAATAAAGGGGAGATTCAAGTATTGCGCAAGAACATAAAAGAAATTCAGATATGAAATTCAAGCTATGCAACACAAAAAGGAGGAAAATCAATCCAAGATCTACAGATTAAAGCACAAAAATCATTGTGAGTGGAATTATGATAAAATTTTGTATAATAGTATTACTATCGTTCATCATTTCCCCAGTTATAAATTCAATGCAAAAATTTATGTTAAAATAATTGTTCCTTTATTCTCTTGCCCCTTTTTATTTTTGAGATCTAGGTTATCTCGAACCTAGATGAAATCTTATTATGTATACGTACGGTTGAAATATGAAAATATTGGGGCATAACTTATTTTATGCGAACGAAGAACATAATTCGTAATTTAAGGGTTTGTGGCATAACAATTGTTATCTCATATATTGGGCATAATCTATTTTATGCAGTCGAGGAATGTAATCTATAATGTTGGATTTAAGTAAGTTTGACACAATTGTCATTGGATATGGATTATATGAAATTAGGTATAATTGGACATTGGAAATTTACATGTTTGGGCATAACATGGATTGGAAGGATTTGTGTATGATTTGGAATATGGACATAATTATATTGCAATATTAAATTTATGCAAATTGGGAATAATTCTAATTGACTATGGTGTTGGTATAATTTAATATGAATAAATTGGTATGAACGTCATGTAATTTGATAACATTGATTTTATGAAAGTGAGTATTATTGGATATTTTGGATAATTGGAATATATATATATATATATATATATATATATATATATGAAATTGGCATATTTGGGTAGGAATTACATAGAATTGATTAATTGCCTATAATTGGAAATTTGTAATTAAGGCTAATTAATATGTAATTAGTGACAATTTGGAATAGGCAAAATTGTAAACATGACTATATGTTGAATTGGAAGCACATAACATGAGAATTGGGGTTCGGATGAAATACGATGCTAATGAACCTTTGACACGAGGTTAGGCGCAATTATGGCGTAAGACTGCCCGGAACCGCCCGACAAATCCAGCTGCCATAATTGGACGTCTAATGTGAGAGGTCAAAGGCATGAATTGTAGGCGTAACAGTTGGTGACACAAGGTTAGACCCGCTTTGTGGTGTAAGACTGCCCGGAACCGCCCGGCGAATCCAGCAGCCACAAAGTGTTCGGTCTAATGTGGGAGGTCATGCACCGTTCGTCATAATGAATGAATTAAGGAATACTAACCATAATAAGACATGTGGGTGACATGGGTATGGTTAGAGGGTTAAGTGGGTGACATGTGAAATAGGACATGTAAATATGGACTTAACCATAGTAAGACAAGACATGTAAAACATGTAAATGTGGACTTAACTATAGTAAGATATGTAAAATAAAACATGAATAAGGTGAACTTAACCGTAGTACAGCATGTGTAAGACATGGATACAATAATAAAAGAGGTTAAGTGGGACATGGGCAACATATAAGACATAAGTACATAATGCTTAACCAAAGGGGACCCGTTATGGCATTACAAATTAATTGAATTGGGTAAAGTTTAAGTAGCGGGTTAAGTCAAACCTAAAATTAATGACACAGTAATGGGGGAATGATAACTACCTATTATAAACTTGAATTAAATATGTAAAACTTGTCCTAGGGACAAGGGAAGATTATGACTTAAGATATAATATAAGACTTGAAGGGTGGGACGACTTATACTATGAAATAAGTTAATCTAAGTTGAAAATGTGGGAAAACACCCGTACGCTATCGTTTGATAAAGAAAACTTAAGTCATGTTTGAATTCGTTGAAAAACCTTAGTTAAAAAGGAACTAAGTAACGAACCTTAGTTGAAAAGAGAACTAAGTAACAGAAACTAAGTATCAAACCTTGGTTAAGAGAACCAAGTAATAAACCTTAGTTAAGATAACTAAGTAACAAGAAAGAGAACTAAGTAGTAAACCTTAGTTAAGAGGGCTAAGTAGTAAACCTTAGTTAAGAAAACGAACGATTCGGGAAACTAAGTGGTAAACCTTAGTTAAGAGAACTAAGTACTAAACCTTAGTCAAGAAACTCAAGTAGAACACGAGAAGGAGCGAACGTCCATCTGATCATGAAAAAGGCTCCAACGTCTTGGGTTACGAAGCACGCAGCTTCAAGGGGACATGAGGGTACTCTTGGTATCCCTCTGTGAGAATGCAGATGATCCGCCTGGGCTCATAGAGGTTAAGGTCTGCGTTAGAAGAACCAAGAGTATGCCTTGGTTGCAATATAGGGCAACCTAAAGACTAAGATGGACCAGCGTGATTCGGCGAGACAAGTGGCTCTGTGATAGCGACTCGTCGTCTACCTACCATCTTGAGTCAGTCGAGATACGTAAAACGGAAAGGCGGAGAACTCCAAAAGACCATATACTTGCTATCTAGTTATGGGTGAGGTTGGCCAATAGGTTTGTGGGGGCATAGGGGTACCTGCATATAGTTCTCATTTTTCAAGGTGTGCCTTTCATTAATTGAGGGATGGGTCAAGTGGGACCGTAGCCACTGGAAAAACAGACCTTAGCATCTGCATCGGCAGATAACTTAAAGCTCCAGACCGAGTTCCGTGTTTCTTGATTAGCCCTGCCACGAGACTCGGGCCGCACATATAGACGACATGTGCAACTAGATATCTAGCACGTTTACGATACGATTGGGACGTCAAGTCTAGGAACACTTATCACTCTATGTAGTGTGTTCTAGACTAAGGGGCATCGTTCGATAGGTAGCATAATCCCTTGTTGGACCTAGGTCGCATAAACCCTAAATCCGAGAAGCGTTCAATAGGTAGCATAAACCCCAATGATCCTGGGTAGCATAAACCCTGGTTGAATCTAAGAAGTGCTCGATAGTATACCTTAGATTAGATATAGATGATACACAGAATCTAGCAAGATCGAGAGAGGTAGTCCAAACGATTTCAAGAATGGTGGCACTACACTAAAGTAGTATATATTTACATGATGAAGCCCGTACGACATACGACAAGGGGCTGTATATATACATGGAAAAGGATTAGACGAGTTGGGGGTATCTACATATACATTGTATTAGGTTAACCTACTAGTGAGACATGAGTATAGCCTAGAGAGCTAATATCGCGAATAACCTAATAAGCAGGAAAATATAACTGAACGGTATATGTAGTATTACACATAAGTTTATTATAAGTCCACTCACACAGAACTTATGTTCTGACCCCCTCCACATTACATACTTCCAGGTTAGGTTCAAGGCAGAGATGGTATATCTATGGATACTGGTTAGACAGTATGATATATAAGGTAAAGCTATTTTTGAATATATTATATTTTAATTCCTTCCGCTATGAGATGCTTTACGAGTTCTGACATATTTCTTTTTCTCTGTCTTTTTCTGCAGGATACCAGAGCACCTAACTCGGGTCTCGATGGATCGAATTTGAAAAATTCGGTCTGTCGAAATTCGAGTTGTTACATCTTATGAAACATTCGAAGTCAAACAAGCTCGAATGCAACAAGAACAAGAGCCAGTGGAAGTCGAAGAAGAAAAAGAGGTTTCTATAGAAAGTGTTGAATATCTAATCGACACTAAACACATTTACAAAGAGTCGATTATTCAAAATCAGGTGAAAATCGTCAAAAATCAAAAGATGCTTAGGAAGAAACTTTCCTAAGTGACCAAATTCATGGTCAAGATAGAAAGAAAGCTTAGAGCCTCACCTCCTTCATCATCATCTGAAAACTAGACCATCTAGTTTAATCTATCTTTATGTATTCGCTTATATTTCCTTGTGCTTTCGAATCTCGTATTTAAAGTGTGTCTTGATTAGTTATAATATAATAGAGTTCAAAAGAATTCAAAATTTGAAAATTTTGAATTTTTCACTAAAGTATTCGACATAAAAATAAGTATATGTCGAAATATAACTGCTAGATTTTCAAATTGTTTCAAATTTTGAAATTAAAATAACTACTCATGTCCATTCAAAATCCAACGAATTCCAGACCCTATTTAAGTATATTTCTTCCAGAAAAATTCATTATTCTATTTCTCCTTCTTCTTATTCATTTCTTATCAAATCTATGGCAAATTCTATTCTTAACAAAAGTGAAAATCTTGATGATTCTTTGAATTCTTTCAAGAAAACTCTCTCTTTAGTACTACGTAATCAGCGAATACTAGATTTAATTCAAATGGGGATGGTTGAATATCAAGAAAACCATTTTGATGTGATTCACTGGGATATCTCTTCTCATTTTAGAAATGAAATCAACCAAACATCACATAACACCGAAGAAAAGTGGAAGGACATCAAGAAGAACCCAATTATTGGACAAGATGAATGGGTTAAAGTCCCAAGAAACGTTTAATTGTTCAGTACGATTTGATTGATTTATTTGAATTTGATGTGGATTCTATGATTTAAAACTTTTATATATGGTGTGGTGTGATTTAGTTTGATTTCATTTGGTTTGTATATGACAAACATATGTAATTATAATACTTGAATTGGTTTGTATTTAATTATCATATTAGTGGGAATTACTATTATAGGTTTATATAGATTAAGGGGAGTATTATTATTATTAATTAGTTAAATATTAAGAGGAATATCATAATTGGGTTAGTTGCTTAAGTTTATTTAGTTATACAATTTAGGGGGAGTACTTTTAGAATTTCTTTTTGATAATGCCAAAGGGGGAGAAATTATAAAATATAGACATAGTAGAATTCATATAAATAAGGGGAGTATTTGAAGGGTCATCATCAACAGGTATGTATAAGTATGATATTTTATAAACTAAGGTTGTCATCATCAAAAAGGGGAGATTGTTGGAGAACAAAGTTTTGATGGCAACAACCTTATTTCAATATTAATTGATTATTAAATATATACTAACACTTTTGTATAATATATATATATATATATATATATATATACACACACACACACACACACATGCACATACGCAAGATTTATATACAGGAAATATTACTGAAGACTGTATAGTTTAAAGATATTAGAGATTCAGAGTTCAGAGAAATTTCAAGACTCATGAGTATTCAAGATTTCAAGAGTTCAAGATTAATATAGTTATAGAGTCTATATTGTGTAAGACTCTAAATAGCACTCCAGGTTCAAATTCAAAATCTTCTTCTCAAATTCTGTCTTCAATCCTCTCTATTTTTTTCTCTCTATTTTATTTTCTATCCTTTCTATTCTCTTTTCCTATTTTAATTTTGTTTTCAAACTCAAAGTTTGATAAGTTTCATATATTTATATTTTCACATTTTATATAGTTTTAAACTTTATAATGTTATAAATATGTTCATATAGTTCATATTTGTGTTTTCATATGATTTCCTACTTTATAATATTAGTTTATAGCACTATATTTTAATTCGAGAATTTCCGTAATTATATTTATATCAAAACACATTAAAAATATTCAAAAATCAAATTTCTACTGTGGATATATAACTATATTTCGACATATAACTGATTTTTTTTTATTTTAAAAGGAAGTGTCTTTTCACAAATTATGACAATTCTAAAGCGTGGCATCTTTTCAAACACTATAAAAAGGGATTGAATTCGAATTTTTAATCATCTCTTCTTCTCTAACTTCATCTTCTTGCTCTACATCATTATTCTTAATCATTTTTATGATTTCTACACTTACACTCTGTCGAATTCAATTTTATTTTGATTAAACTTCTTCTCTCTACACTCTCTACTCTCTAAATCAAGTGCTATTGAAGAGTTATAGGGTTGTTTGGAATTGTTTGGGTTGAGTAAAAGAATCGGTGGTATCCTTGTAGTCATGAAATCAAGGACGGAATCAGTGGTATCCCTTGTAGCCGTGAAATCAATGACGGGCAAAACTTGATCAAGTGTGCTTGGAAATGGTGGTATCCCTTGTAGCCGTGAAATCAAGGAGGGTTGTAATTAGATTTTGATATAGTAATAAAACTCTGTGCAATCCAGTATTGCATGGGACTGGACTTAGGAATAATCCGAACCAATATAAAATCCAGTGTGTTCTTTCCTTTTCTGCATTTTTATTTCTATTTATTTCGCATCTGTGTTTGATTCTGTGCCTGTAATTGTTTTTGTGGTGTTTTATTCATGTAGTTTATAACATATGTTTTAGATTTTCGTTAAATTATCAAAAACACTATTCATTCCCCCTCCAGTATTTGTTTTGCCTTAACGATCCTTTTCTCAATCCTTAGCAAGAACAAGCCAGTTCAGTAGAGGTTAGATAGGTTGAGGTGGAGGTAGATGGAACAACAATAAGAGACCAAGATGCCAAATATGCGAAAAGTTTGGACATATGGCCAATAAATGTTACTTTAGGTTTGATTCAAATTATAATCCAAACCAAACCGGTCCAAGGAACAACAATATAAGTGCAAACTTGACAAATATGCATCAAGAAACTAAAAATTAGTCTGACGGTTCAGGAAATGATGATGTTGCAAAATCAGAAGACACAAATGAAGAAGAATGGTTTCCAAATTCAAGTGCTACCAATCATGTTACTAATGAGATATATGCAACTCAAACCTTGAATCAAGGAATACAGATGTAAGCAACACATTTAAATGGGTAATGGTCGGTCAACCACTATCACACATACTGGAAATGCTTAGATTCAAGGTAATATTATACTTTTCTTAAATTACAATCTAAGAGTTCCATAATTCAAGAAGAACTTGATAAGTGTTTCCCAGCTTGCGTGTGATAATAACATTTATTTTGAATTTTACCTTAACTTTTTTATCATTAGAGACATTCTAACTAAAGATATTTTATTGCAGGGTGAAGCAGCAAATGTGCTGTATAAATTTACTAAAGTTATCTCAAAGGAATCACAGGATTGTGAAATATCTTGCGACATGACTGAAAATACTGCTAATTTTAATTCTTGTGAAATGTGGCATGCCAAGTAGGCCATCATAGTATGAACATTGTAAAATGAATTATAAATGAAAACAATGTGCATGTTGACAGTCATCTTATGTCTTATGTCCTATGTTTGTACCTATTTTCAGGTAGGTAAAAGTCATAAACTGCCCTTTGAAAATTTTGACACCCGAATTAGCACAACACCAGAATTAGTTGTAGTTAATCTATTGGGGCATAACCTGTTAACTCTAACTATGGTTTTAAGTAATATATATCCTTTGTTGATGCACACTCCATATTCATGTGGATTTATTTTCTAAAGAATAAGTCTAAACCAAATAGTGTTATTATTCAATTTATAAACTATGCTAAGAAACAGACTACTAAAAGTGTTAAAATTGTTCAAAGTTACGGTGGTATTGAGTTTGAACCTTTCAAGACGTTTTTTGATGAAAAAGGAATAGTATAAGGTTAACTTGTCCACGTACATCGGAGTAGAATGGTTTAATAGAAAGGAGACATAGACACATATTTGAAATATGTCTAACTTTACTTGCACAAGCATTAATTCCACTCGAATCTGGCCTGATGCTTTTGCCACAGCGGTTTATCTTGTTAATAAACTCCCCAAAAAAATTCTGTAGAATAATTTCCTAATAGAGATTTTGTTTAATAAGAAACCCAATTATACTAGACTAAAAGTGTTTGGATGCTTATGTTTCCCTTGCCTAAGAATGGACAAATCTCATAAACTAGATTTTATATCATCTCCCTGCACATTTATAGGGTATTCTAACAATATAAAGGGGTATAAATATCTTGACAGTAAAGGCAAAGTCTTTATATCCTAGCATGTTATTTGTTATTGAGAAAGTTTTCCCAATCAAAGAGAGTGAAATAAAAACTGCTGCCAAAATATACACTGAAATTTCTTTCATTCCACCTGTGCTTGTGTATCCTGATATTTTGTCTAATATCTAGAAGCAAAGCAAATTTTCAAATGTAGGCGAACAGTGCAATGATAATGAATCTGGATTGAATCACGATGAAGTAGAGAATGTTAATGACAATCACTCATTCTCAAATCACTCTTAACCGAGGTGATTTCAGGAAATTAAAGTGATCTTGAAAATGAGACTGAAAGCCACCAATCAACCCCATAAGTAAGTGATCATCAAATGATGACAAGACCAGAATATGGAATTTTCAAACTAAAGACATACATGATGAACTTAGATTATGAAGAGCCATGTGACTATGAACAAGCATCACATAATGATAAGTGGAAAGCTGTTTTGGTTGAAGAGTACGAAGCACTCATAAAAAAACACTTGGTGACTTGTTAAATTGAGAAAACATAAAAATGTGATTAGATGAAAGTGGATATTCAAATTGAAAAGAAAAGCAGATGGAACAATTCAAAACCACAAAGCAAGATTAGTGTCAAAGGGTTTTTCACAACAACTTGGGTTCGACTTTAATGAAACATTCCCTCTAGTGGTAAAATCTACTACTATAAGTGTCATTCTAACCATTTTGTGACACCTTACGTCCCTTAATGTCACCCATATGAGGACACATTAAGTTCTGTGAAGCGCAATAGGTATAAAGTAGTAACACATAGACCAAATTCACAAGACAGAATATAAAATGCAATGGAAAACTTTTCAAACTTTTATTATTCAAACCAAGTACAACATTTTAGTTTCAAATACCGTGAAGTCTAAAAAATAAAACATCTGTCTCGTGGAGACATAAGCAATCAGAGTAAAAGTACAAAATCATAAAAATCATATCCCTTATGTTCCATAACAATAAACATAGAACAGAAACTAAAGCAAAACATAGATTGAGAAATAATCCAAGTCCAAGCTGAATCAAAGAATCACGGTCACTGCTGCAATCCACCACCTTGAGAACCTTTCGAAGGGAAGGAAGAGAGAGAAGGAAAAACAAAATAGGTCAAACATAAAGTCTGGCGAGTTCCAATGATTTTTAGCACAAGCACAAGGTAAAGAAGTATCAAGAAATATCAATACTACTGGACATGAAAATACAGTAAAGTATAAAAGTACAAAGCAAACAAGATAAGGTAAGATCGAATAAGCTCTCATTCATATCCCAGAACAGAGTTTCTTCACCAACTATCAGAACATTAGAATATCAGGATTAGGTTTTACTCCAAGTACTACCCAGTGATTAGCTTCCTAACAAACATGAATAACCTATGTCAGCCATGGCAGTCGGGGATATCCATCCCGAACCCATCAATTTTAAAAGACACAGCCCTATCTGCCGGTGTTAGAGTATCTTATCTCCCCCCATCGTACCCATGCATGCTCATGACTCCGTTGGAATGCACCCATAGTCATCTTCAGAATTTGAACTTCTTACAATCATCCATCAGTAAAGCATGCCCTAGTCTCTACCTAGTGCGAGATTCGTTTGATAACAGGAGGGTACTGATTTATACGGATTCCAAGCAAAGAGCAGACTGACACTAGCCACCCCTAGGCTTGTGCCCCAAATTTGGATTTTAAGAGTCCCCCAAAAATATATTAACATATGACGTGGACCTCTCATCATATTAATCAAACAGGTTTAACCAAGCAGGTTTAATTTCATTAATAAGCATGATATAACCCAATGTTATATTCCACGGTTGTAAATGACTTTCTTATTAAATGTAACAACTCTTCCCCAAATCATACAGGCACCTGCTCAGATGTTTACAGATTACAGTTACATGTTTTACTTAATTTACATCTAATTCACATATCTTTTCATAACATGTTCAACTTAATATAAAACTAAGTCGAACCTATTCAAATTAACATGTTTGCATATTCTTCCTTTATAATTATCCCAATTATACAGTCAATGGTTCTCAAATCCCAATATGCCAAAATCTCCTTTTTATCGTTATTACATATTTTTCCTATTTATCCCAATTTTACGCAATTCTAACAGAAAAGGCCTAGGCTCTCGATAGCCTAGGATCACCGCAAAACAAAAAGGATAAAGGGAAAATCGATCCAACTCAAAAATGAGCAAAATGGATTAATAGGCACAAGACAATAAATAAAACTTAGACAGAAAGGGGAGAAGGAAGAAAGATGTACATATACACAGGTAATAACTGAAAACTGAATAGGTATTTGATAGTAATTAAAAGAACAATAACATATAAGAATAAACTTATAAACACTAATACTTTTCAGATTCAATATATTTTGCTGTCAAAAAATCCTTTTTAAATTGCAGTTCTAAAAATAACGTAGAACTCACAGAGATATGTATTAGATCCAGAAATGGCCTTTGAAATAGTTGTAGAAGAATCATTCTTATATTTTGAAAACACCCTAACCCTTTTCTTATTTTATTTCATAACATAACTTTAGGGAGGGAAAAGATGAAGAAATATTCGTGTAGAAATAGTGATGGTTGCTAGTTTATATATAGGTATGCTAGGATAATATAAACCATTGGATCTTAGGTTTTAAAATCAAATCGTAGAATACACATAACCGTTGAGTCAGCATAAGAACATAACACACAAAAATGTCTAGGTTCAGGCTCAGTGCCTAGCCGAAGGTGGGTCGACCCATCTCTAACCTGGGTCGACACTAGTGTCGACCCATGGTTGACACAGGGGTCGACCCATGTTATGTCGAGTAGCCTTGTTACCGTTGCTTTTCTGAGTTAATTATATATTTAAATGTTTAATTTAGTTCAAACTTCTTTTGATCATAACTTATTCACACTTAGTCCAATTTATGAAAACCAAAAGTCTATCGGAATCAGAATTTCGTAACGGACTCAAAGGTAAAGTCCGTTTTACCCAATTCTAAATATTCATTTTATTATATTCTTTATATAATTATTGTGTATTAAAATACGGGGTGTTGCATTCTCCACTCCTTAAAGGATCCCGTCCCCGAAATCTCCAAGTTAAGAAGAATTTTTGTTAATGTTATCAGTTAAACCTTACACCCATCTATTTACCCATCAACCACCGACATCCATTGTCCTTAAATTTCTAATGCTTTGCATGATTATATGTAAATATGTTGTGTATATGACCCTAAGCTAGTGCGAAAATCAGGCGATCTACTAATTCAGCTGACCTCCTTAATGCAATTCATGTTTATGCCATGTATCCAATATGTATGTAAAAGAATCCTAATAATACATATAAGTTCTATATATGCACAACAACCATTCACCAAAATGCAACATCCAAGTAATGATTCAACTATTTTCTTCCATTGAAAATTTAAATACACACACATCCATATGCAATATGTAAGTGCTCTTATTTAGCTGATCCCTAATCTAGTGCTCAATATGTGTGTATATGCATCCACTGCATCCACCAGCAAACACTTGCATCCACTTGCAACCATCAAACATAACATGTCTCAAACACATGTTTTCAACCATAGGCTTCTACTTAAGGATCGAGATTCAAATGATAGGAAAAACAAATTCGAATTCAAAATCTTAGTAAGGTATTAAGATCGTACTCTCAAAGAGAAAAGTGTAAGAAATGCAAATCTTGTCTTCGGGTTCCCATGTCGCATCGTCACGGTCTTCTCCCCGTTGCACTTTCACTACCTTGATCTCCTTGTTGCGTAACATCTTAAATTCCGAAGGGATCTTATACAGGTAGGAATTTTCAGAATGATGCCTCCTTTTCAACTTCAACATCCTCAAATGTACTTATCTCTACTACCTCTACGAAATCATGTAGACACTTCCTCAAGTGGGAGACGAAACACATCATGAACTCTTATCAGCCTCCCTGGTAGTCTAACTCTGTAGGCCATCTGGCCAATCCTCTCAACTATGGGTAATGGCCCTACAAACCTCGACGCCAACTTCCCTAGCGAGCCAAAGTGAACAACGTTACTCAAATGTGACATCTTGATAAAGACCATACCTCCTACCTCAAGTTCCAAGTCAATCCTCCTCTGATCAGCGTATGATTTTTACCTGTCCTGTGTTGCTTTCGTCCGCTTGCAAATAAGGTCTATCTTCTCAGAAGTGTCTCTAACCATCTCAAGCCCAGGTAAAAGTCTATCCGTAGACTCCCACCGACATGTAGGTAACCTGCATGGTCGTCCATAAAGTTCCTCGAAGAGATCCATACCAATACTCGATTGATAAATATTAATGTAGGAAAACTCTACTAATGGGAGATGCTCCTCCCAAGTCTAGGATATACAGTCTCAATAAATCCTCGAGAACCCTATAGACCCTCTCAGTCTGTCCATCTGTCTGAGGTGATAGGCTATACTAAGTCGTAACTGTGTCCCTAGTGCCTCCTGCAAGCTCCTCTAAAACTCACTTGTAAAGATGAGGCCACGGTCACTAACAATACTGGAAGGTACACCATGAAGTCGTACGATCATTTAAGGTATACCAATGCCAGCCAAGCTGCCATCCTCTTGCTCTTGATTGGGATAAAGTGAGTGCTCTTAGTCAATCTATCAACTATAACCCATATACTAGTGTTTCCCTTCCTCGATTTGGGAATACCATCAATAAAATCCATAGAGACACTCTCCCGCTTCCAGTAGGATATCTAAGGGCTGAAGTAATCCGCCAAGTTTCCTCTGTTCAGCTTCAACTTGCAGGAAAGAAAAACATCAGGCCATAAACTCTACAACATCCTTCATACCAAACCAATGAAAAACCCTCTTCATGTCTCGGTACATCTTGTCACTACCCGGATGGATAGTCATCCGAGAGTGATGTGACTCCTCAAGAACTGATCTCAACAAATCTCCAACTCTGGGAACACACAAGCTTCATCTTGACGTAGCTACCTCTTCCCGTCCACATAATACCTAGCTAGGTGGCTAGATGTCTCTCCTCCACTGAGTCTATCCAAGATGCTCAATTACCGTTGATCCTCTCACTGTGTGGATCCAATGCGCTCCATAAGAGTAGGTCGCACCTCTAACGATGCCAACAAACCAGGCGAAAAATCCATAGATGGCCTAAAATCGAATGACGAGATAAACTCCAAGCTCTGCCGCTCTATGAATAGAGGACTCAAGGTCATCCTATACCTACTCAATGCATCCGCAACCACATTCCCCTTACCTGGGGTATACGCTATCTCAAAATCATAGAATGCAAGGAACTCCATCCAACTTTGCTGTCGTAAAATGAGATCCTTCTGTGAGAACAAATACTTGAGCAACTTGTGATCTGTGTAAAGCTCGAACCTTTCACCGAGTAAGTAGTGTCGCCAGGACTTAAGTGCGAACACTATCGCTGCCAACTCTAAGTCATAGGTAGGGTGGTTCTTCTCTTGAACCCTCAATTGCCTACTCCCATAGCAGACCACCCTACTTTCTTGCATCAACACGACACCAAAACCCACGCCACTAGCATCCATGTGGATAGTAAACATCTTGGTACCATTAGGAAGAGTTAGAACAGGCGATGAAATCAAAGCCCTCTTTAACATCTTGAATGCATCCTCGCAATATATGCTCTAAGTGAAAACCAAATTCTTCTTTGCCAAACGGGTGAGCGGAGCCGAGATCTGAGCAAAGTCCTTAATGAACTTTATGTAGTAACTCACTAACCCCAAGAAACATTGATATACACGTAAATGCGTATATTTTATCCGCTTATTTATCTCAAATTCCCTTTAAAATAATTGAAATTGTGTATTTATAGCTGTGTTTTCAAATTGTTTATAAAATCATGGTTTAGAGCATTTGATGGATAAAGAATGAATAATTTGCTTAAAAAGAGTGAGTTTGAAATTACTAAAGCTTGAAGAGTGTAAAGCTTGAAGAACGGTTGCAAATAGAGTTCAGTTAGGAAAATTTGGCTTAACGATTACTCATGTTGCGTTCACATTAGCTCATTTGCAAGGCCTCTTACTCATGTTGCATTCACATTAGCTCATTTGCAAGGCCACTCACTCTACAGTTGCGTTCACACTAGCTTATGTGTTATTTGGGCTAAATCTTTAGTCCCACATTGTGTAATTAGCCAATTAGTCTTTGTCATATCAGCTATAAATACACCTGTATATTGTTCGTTGAAAAACACATTAGGTTTTATTTTGTAATCCTTCTCTTAGAATAAAATCATTCTTCTTCTGTTCTCTTTACTTTTTTATTGTAGTTTATTTATGTTGTTTATTTTTTGTTTCTCTTCTAGTTATGTCAAGCTAATCTCCTTTAATTAGGGGGTGATGACGCTTAGATTAGATTCAATATGAATCACATAGCCAAATAGATTAGAACTTCACGTATATAGATCTAGATCTGAACTAAGGGTTAGATCTGAACCTTCATATTCTGTGTCGTTTAAGAGATATGCTCCTTTACAGGGTATATTCGTGTTCGATCTAACGTTTATCAGATTTAGATATAATATTTAGGGTTTTACAAATAAATTAGTGAATCTGTCCTGATAGCCTATAGTTGTTTAAGAGCTTAGCTCCTGCATAGGCTATACTTGTTGTTATTCACATATTTGTTTCTAGAAACCTAGTTATCGTGGATTCATGTTTGTGACATAAACAAGAATTAGATCTGTATTAATTCATTTGGCTATTGATGAATATTTATCTAATTTATGTCATTACTCCCTAACTGCTTTCTCTTATTATTAAAAACTCGTTGTTTATATATTTTTTGTATTTTCAACCAATCAAAATTTCGGAATAACTTGATTGGATTTATTAGTAAAATAATTTTTTGTCCCGGAGTTCGACACCCTCTACAACAATCCTTGTTGTTTAGGAAAGCCGAACAGATTTTACAGTGGTTTACAATTGTTTAATTTGTTCGCAAACAAATTTTGGCACCGTTGTCGGGGATCAAAATAATTTTTATTGGTAAATCCTTCGTGTTATATTATTATGTTTGTTTTATTTTCTCTTTAGTTTTACTTCATAAAAAAAACACAATTTTTTTTATTCATTTTGTTTTCTAATATAGATAGGAAAAAAATTCTTGTTAGGTGATGTAATGACCCGTATTCAACACATCATAGGATCGTAGAATATTTATTTCTTTCTCATATGAAGTCGTATGGTCATGTAACTTTGGGAAACATCCATTAGAGTCATTTCCCATGTTCATGATTTTTGTCGATTTTTAAATGACCATTTTGCCCCTAGTTGATACTGTTTTGGACATAACTTTTGATTGGAAAGGAATTTTGACCTGAAACCACTTCCATTAGCTTCGTTTGATGGTTTAACTTTCCATAGAGTGGTCAGAATAGCCAAACGGACTTACCGTTTGGGAGATATGGCTGAAATAATATTTGGAGGGTGAAAAACTGCTTAACCGGGCCAAATCAGGTGATTAGTGAGTAGGCCCATAACCCATTTCGGGATTAGGGTTATGGGAAGGCTGAAATGAGATAGAGAATCATTCCATTTCAGTTTTCTAGCCTCCACTTATCACCAAGGAACCCTAAAAATGGCCTCCAACCTCTAAATCACCTCCAAATCACCTTTTTGTCAAGGATTTGGCTTAGCAACCCCTAATCAAAGAAGATCTACACCAAATCAATATTGGAGCTGCTGTTTAGCATTGAGATTCACATCAAATCAGAGATTTATTTCAGATCTTAGTTTATTTGTGGCTAAGGTGAGTGATTTGCATAGTTTTACACTAATTATGGCTAGTTAAGGGTAATTAGTGCTAATTAGCGAATTTAAACATGATAAAATTCGGGAAAAATGTTCATAAATTCTTAAATGATGTTTTAGACCTCTGATATGAATTTGGGTTAATTAGGTTAAGTTTTGCTAATCCTATCATTAGTTTCACCTAAACATGCTAAAGGGGAAATATGGGATTTTGGGTATGTTTGATCCATTTTAACCTATCATATTGATGTTTGGATGTTTGTGGTTGATTATGCATGTTGCTATGACTATATGATATGCTTTGTGATTGATTCCAATAGTTAGAATGGTTGAAAACGTCGTCGAATGGCGTAAACACTTGCTAGAACAGTTTCAGAAAACATTGCAGGGTTCGGATCGGATCGGATATGGGGCTCAGATCGGATATGTTGAACTGGGCAAGGGATTCGGTCGAATCGGAACCTAACACTTGGGAAAAGTGGAAAAAAGGAAGGCCACGCTAACTGAACTGGGATCGGACCGGATTAAGGAGGACGGATCGGAGCGGAAGCACGAAGATGGATCGGATTGGAGCACGTAAAGGATGAGGAGGCGGATCGGAGCGGAAGTACAAACTCGAGGGGGATAGCACCCGACCCGACCCGAGGAGAAACACCCGATCCAACCCGTACCAGAAGAAGACCCGACCCGACCCAATGGAGGACACCCGACCCGAACCGACAACTTGAAGAGAATCCGACCCGACCCAGTATTGACCAATAACCCGAGATGCAAAGGTAGTCCAATATGGGAAGTTAGAGCTCAGGATCCAGTTGGGAACCGACGAGTTCACTTCATGGTTAGACTTTGCTGCGGGACGTGTGCTAAGGAGTTGTCGACATTCATAACTTCGATTCACCACTAAAAATGAATGATGGCTACTTATCAATGCAGTAGGGTCATTATGACCTGAGGGGCAAGGTGATGGTAGCAAGACAACGTTATCAGTGCAGTAGAGTCATTATGACCCAAGGGACAAAGTGATGCGTAGTAAGACTATGAGCCAGTGCAGTGGGGTCAATACGACTCCATGGGGCAGAGTGGACATAGTAAGGATTAGTAAGGCTATGAGCCAGTGCAGTGGGGTTCTTGTGACTCCATAGGGCAAAGTGGACATAGCAAGGGATTTGTGGCTACGTTATCAGTGCAGTGAAGCCATTTATGACTTCATGGGGCAAAGTGATCGTAGCAAGGTATGTTGGGTGATCGAAGTGGTGAATATCGTATGTAAGACCCCACACCCGCTACGGTCACTCACTAAGGGAATGCCATAACATCGGTGGAGTATATTAAGTGAATATAGAACAGAAAAATTACAACAAGACAGATATAAGTAATAATTGAGAATTTAAAACATCATTTCATTCCAGCGGAAAGTAAAACATGTTTGGTTACACCAAAACCATAAATAAGAGTCAAGTACATAATATCCATCCTGGTAAAAACAAAAGTACATAATCCCACTACATATCCTAATAGCCATAATAGAAAAGATAAACTGAGCTTTACATCCACGGTCCAAGCTCCAAAAGATAGATAAAGCAGTCTGATCAAAGCCCACTAGTGCTAGGCCCACTCTGAAAACCTGAGGGTTGGGGAAAAAGATAAAGAAACAACGGGGTCAGACATAAGTCTGAGTGAGTCCTATAACCCTAACAATACAATCATTAAAGTAATTAGGGTATGATATAAACAAGGTACGGTACCTCTGGGGATAATGACTACACTAAGTAGCCAACTAAACACAGGATGTACTAAGATAACCGAAAAGACGCATTTATCCACCCAAGGATAATTACTAGGTTGCACCACCCCAGATCTACCCACCCAAGGGTAATTCCTACACTGCCCCACACCAGTTCTACCCACCCAAGGGTAATTCCTACTTAAAGGTTGATCCCACTAAGTGTACTTAGAAATTTTACCCAGTAGTTTCTTGTACCCCTAGCTGACTACATAGGTGCCGTCTGCCCCTATCTCCACTAGGTGTACCCACTACCCCCAAGCGATCGGCTCCCTACCGTAGATACCCGTGCTGGCCCCACAGTGGGGTGTATCACTCCCCAAAGTGGCAACCCGATAATCAATGGTGCACGGCTTATACCTACACGATGCAACAACGTCTTACCTACCAGCCCGGGTCCACACACGCATATGAAACCCGTTGGACTCGCTTTGCCACCGCTACCCCGTTTTGGCCTCTTATAGTCAAGCCCAATATGCGTGTCCCGTCCTCGACTTGGGTCGAGCCCACAAAGATACGTTTGGGATATTGGTTGAAATGGGCCCCCACAAGCAACTACTTAAGCTTGTCATTTTATCTAGTGAATCCCACTTAACCCTTTAACCATGTCCACTTACATGTTACAAATTTTGGTTCAGTCTTTTGATCATATTTTAATTGCCACTCAAGGCCCCCACAAGCTACTACTTAAGCTTGTCATTTAATTATATTTCAATTGCCACTTAAGGCCCCCCACAAGATTTCCACATGCCACCCAAGGCACTTACTTGATTCCCACATGCCACACAAGGCACTTAATTAACCCTTTAATCATGTTTAATTACATGTTCCACTTTGGTTAAGTATTCTAATCGTATTTTCTATTGCCACCCAAGGCAACCCACTAGTTTCCTTATGCCACCCAAGGCACCCCCACTAGTTACTACATGCCACCCAAGGCACCCACTTAACCCCTCATGTCCCTCTACATGCTAATTTGGTTAAGTTTTTCTTAATTAATTAAGATCGTAACCTTTGTAAAGACCTCTCACATTAGACTATCTTTTATGGCAGCTGGATATGCCGGTCGGTTCCGGGCAGCCTTACACCATAACAGAGTCTAACCTCGTGTCTTTACACTTGTCACGTATTTAGTTTATGACTAAGACCTCTCACATTGAGCCAATCATTTGTAGCCGCTGGATTTGCCGGTCGGTTCCGGGCAGTCTTATGCTACAAAAGGGTCCAACCTCGTGTCTTAGTAGATTAATTACACCTAATTAATCACCCCCATAATTTGTATTAATTATCCCTAATTAATTACAAATATTTAAGAATATGGGTGGACCTAACTCAATAGGTAAATTCCCAATTCCATAATATGGGTAGACCTAACTTAATAGGTAAATTCCCAATTATGTCCATCCACTTTATGGTATGTTTAATCATACCCACTTCACCCAATTTTATGTGTTCATTAATTTTTACCCCATCGTCCCCACGTAACTATGTTAACATGACATACTTCAAAAGAGAAGATTCATCATACACACAATGGGTTCAACTTAGCATATCATTAGCATTATCATGGGTTTAAAAGATGTCAACTTGTATATATGACCATAAACCCAACTTGCATAAATAACCAACCCAAACTTGCATGAATCACATATGTCATAAAGATGGTAACTTGCTTAAATGTTCATGTCATAGACCTATCATAAAGGTGTCAACTTGCATACATGTCATAGGTCTAAAAGGGATGAACTTGCACATGTACTTATGTCATACATAGAGGCAAACTTGCATATGAACTTGCATCATAACTTGTATATGAACTTGCATCATAACTTGCATATGAACTTGCATATGAACTTGCATAACATGTCATACTTAGAGGCAAACTTGCATATATTATGCATATCATAAAAAGAGACAAACTTGCATATTGCATCATAACTTTCATATGAACTTGCATCATAACTTGCATATGAACTTGCATCATAACTTGCATAAAACCAAACACTTAGCATGCATAAAACCAAATACTTAGCATGCATAAAACCAAATACATAGCTTGCATAAAACCAAATACTTAGCATGCATAAAACCAAATACATAATTTGCATAACATGTTACATATAAACTTGCATATAATCTCACATATAGCTTGCATAACATGTTACATATGAATCAATGTTCAACATAGTGTTTTGCATCATAAAACATAGCATTAAACTTGCATATAGCATAAAACTTGCAAAACACACAACATACACTATACTAAACTTGCATAAACACATTGATTCCACAAACATAGCCATATCTTATCATATCCTATCATAATCAATTTAACAATTGATTGTTAAGTCTATAGAAACTCACCAAAACCAAGATTAGCAAACTTATGAAGTAGAACTAGTTGCTATATTTGAAGAAGTTGATGATTAGAGGTTGATTAGCTTGCAACTTTCTTCATAAACTAGTGGAGGCTCCTCCTAAGTTTGATTTTGGCGGCATGATGGCATCAATTCTATTTTTAGTATGGATTAGGCTTGCATTAGGGTGTATTTATAGGATTAGGGTGTGTTTTAGACCATAGGATTAGCCCTAGGTTAGATTAGGTCCGTCAGATTTAGGAAGTTTCCAGAACACAGCCCAAACCAGCCAGAAAAACCAGACCTGGTGCACCCAGGCCAATTGGCCCGACACCCTGTGTCGACAGGCAAGTCGACAGGGCAGTCGACTTGGCCTGGCCCAAGTCGACAGGCCTGTCGACAGCCCTGTCGACATGGCTAGGGCGGGAAATTTCCCACCTGGCCCCCGCTGGTTCCAATTTCGAAATCTGCATTTGAATTTTAAATCTGTTTTGAACTTTGAATTTTCCGTAAACTTCATTGGGCCATAACCGGGCCATACGGACTCCGATTCTCGAAAACTCGGACTCTATTTCGCGTATTTTTCCGAGACGAACGAAATGACGCAGCCCGTTTCCCCCAATTCTCACATCTGAGATTATTTATTATGTAATTAGTGAATTTTAGCATTAACCGAAATTCGGGGTGTTACATTCTCCCCTCCTTAAAGGATTTCGTCCCCGAAATCTCTAAGCTAAGGAGAATGCATATCCTACCATCCAAACAACCATCTACTCAATCCATCAAACACGGGCATCCATTGTCCTTAAAACAATTTCTAATGATGTATGAGCATATGCAAAAAAGTGTGTGTATATGTTCCCTATCTAATGTATGAACATATGCAAACCATGATAGTGCCATGCATCCATTATGTATGCGAGAGAACCCTATCGACACATACAATATCTACATGAGTGCACAATCATTCACCAAAATGCATCATCCATATGATAACACAATCATTATACATCCATACATATAGCTACCTACACACAATTATATGCAATATGCAATATGAAGTGATTGAGTCGATCTAGTGTCTAGAGTGTGTGTATATGCATCCACGAGCAACCACTAGCAAACACTTGCATCCACATGCATCCATCAATCATAACATGTCTCAAACACATGTTTCAGCCATAGGTTTACCCTATCTAAAGGTCAAAGATACTAATGAGACGGCATACTAAAGATAAGATAAGCACTAGACAAACGATAAAGGAGACGTTTAAAGGACATACCCTCAAAAAGGAATGGGTATAACGAACTCATCTTCGCTTCTGTCTCCCAAGTAGCATTGCTCTCACCTTCTCCCCTTTTCACTTTGACTAGTCGAACCTCTCTGTTTCTCAACTTCCTAATCTCTGATCCAAGGATGCGGGTAGGAGCTCGTCGAATAATCACATCACGCTCTACCTTTACTTCTTTAAGCAAGCTCGGCTCTACCGCCTCTGCGGTCTCATGTAGGCACTTCCTCAAATGTGACACATGGAATACGTCATGTTCCCTATGCAACCGAACTATCTCTCGAATATAAACTGAAGCTAGACTTGGACCAGTCCTCTTGCTCTTCACGGGTATGAAATGGGCACTCTTAGTAAGTCTATCTACCACAACCCAAATTCCCGTATTACCCTTCCTCAATCTCGGTAATCCATCGAGACACTATCCCACTTCCATAGCGGAACCTCCAATAGGTGAAGCAACCAACCGGGTTTCTTTTGCTCCGCTTTTTCTTTTTGGCACACCAAGCATCTAGCGACATACTCGACCGCATCTTTCTTCATACCGGCCCAAAAGAAAACTCGCTTCATGTCTTGGTACATCTTGTCCCCACCGGGATGAATGGTCATCTTCGACCGATGTGCATCATCAAGTATAGCCTTCCTCAAACCCTCGCCTTGCGGTATACAAAGTCTACCGTCTCTACGCAACCACCCCTTACCATCTAGGGTGTACCTACTCAAATGGCTGGACGACTCCCCCTCCTCATGAGCTTCTCTACTAACTCAACCAACCGTGGGTCGTCTCGCTGCGCTCCGCCAATCCGCCCCAAAAGAGTAGGCCTAACCTCCAAGGAGGCTAGCAAACCGGGTACAAAGTCAACGGAAGGTCTAAAGTCAAACATCGAAATAAATTCCAAGCTCCTTCGTTCAACGAACAATGAACTCAAGGACAACCTTTTTCTACTTAAGGCGTCCACCACCACGTTACCCTTGCCATGGGTATACGCTATCTCAAACTCAAAGGATGCTAAGAATCCCATCCACTTTTGCTGCCCTAAGACTATGCGCTCGAAGAGTCTCCAACACTTCCCTAAGATGTAGGGCGTGCTTTTCTCCACTTCTAGAGAAAACCAGGATATTACCCCATCCAAAATCATCACAACTGTCCATCTCTCACGCAGACCATCCTAGTCGAACTTGACATCCCCCAAGTGTAAGCCCCAAAGGCCTAAACCAATATCAGACAAACACCCAAGGGATACCTCCTTCGAATTCAGACGACCTACGTGAGATGATACTAGTAAAAACGGCTAAATAATTAATCCCTTGTCCAACTCTGGATGTCCTCGCCAGTCTCGCTCCAAAACCACCGTTTATCCCATAACTGGCTTTGCTCAACCTATTGAGCACATACGAAAACTTATTTCGCTCCTAGGAAAGACCAAGATGTCATTTACAAAGACCATCACGAACTTATTAAGGTACTCCCTGAACACCCTACTCATCAAATCAACAAAGTATGCGGGGGCGTTCGTCAAACCAAAGGGCATCACCAGCCACTCATAGAAACCATCCGGAGCCCTAAAGGCAGTCTTCTCTATGCTATCCTCAGCCACTCTCAACTGATGAAACCCCGTGGCTAAGTCCAATTGTGAAAACACTGAGGCGCCAACCAACTGATCAAAGAGATCATCAATCCTCGGCAAAGGGTGTCTATTCTTCTTTGTGAGTTTATTTAGTTCTCTTTAGCCTACACAAAGTCTGAGGGACCCATCCGCCTCCGTGGCAAAGACTACTGGAGCACCCCACTCCGATATACTTCGTCTTATGAACCCCTTCTCAAGCAAATCGCCTACTTGCTTATGGAGTTCCCTCCTCTCACGAGGAGCCATGTGGCACACTGGCCAAGATACTGGTTTGGCATTGTCTATCAGATATATTCGGAAGTCAATATCCTGCTCCGGAGGTAAGCCCTTCACCTCCTCAAACACATCCGAGTATTCCCGGACCTCTCTAACAGATCGCAAACTCTCGACCGACTTGTCAAGCGATTCTAGATAACTTAGCATAACAGATTCCATGGGATTACAAGAGATCTCGAGAGTGTTACCCAAGTGGGTCATAAACCTAACAACTCTCCCTTCAAAATCAAGAACGGCACCCCTACTGGATAACCAGTCCATGCCCAAAACTAACCCATAGCCCGTGAAGCCCAAAAAGCATCACATCTAAACTCAACGCTAAGTATAGCAACTTTCAAACCCAAACACATCATGGAGCCCCAATTGGGTTTGAAACAACTAAGGGATCATCTACTAAACTGGTGTCTAAGTGCAGTGACTCAACTAACAATGATGAGATAAACGAACTCGACACGTCAGAATAAAGTTCGAACCGGATAACAAAGAAATCCAAATTCCAACCTAGACGGTCCTATCCCCATATGGTACACTAGCCGTGAGGGAATACAACTACCCTCCAGGAGATTCCGTACCTTGCCCTTGCCTCTTTGGACAATCCTAATAAGGTGTCCTATTCCTCCAAAAAGGATAACTACTAGCCCTCTTCTTCCCATTCTCCACTCGTAACCTCCCATCAAAATGAGGTTTCGCTCTTCATTAACCAAACAACTATTTGAGCCTTCCTCCCATCGTCTATCCAATAGGTACCTACAAGTCCTCCTCCTTCTTGAACCAACTTCTAGTCCGACTAATGTCTAAGTCCCTTAAAGTGGTTTTCCATTCTTATCTATCTTAGAAAGATCATCCATACGCGGAGGGGAAACTCAAAACGAGAGAGGAAGAGATTCAAAACGGAGAATTTGAAAGATATAGATATGGCTATTGGGGATTATGCTTTTCTTTCAAAAACTTTTCTCTTAAAAGACATGTTTTTGAAAATACTCCTTTCAAAAATATTCTTAGAAAATAGTTTTTCTAAAAATTTTATCTGTCCTGGTAACCTTAAGCTCTGATACCACGTGTAAGACCCCACACCCGCTACGGTCACTCACTAAGGGAATGCCATAACATCGGTGGAGTATTTTAAGTGAATATAGAACAGAAAAATTACAACAAGATAGATATAAGTAATACTTGAGAATTTAAAACATCATTTCATTCCAGTGGAAAGTAAAACATGTTTGGTTACACCAAAACCATAAATAAGAGTCAAGTACATAATATCCATCCTGATAAAAACAAAAGTACATAATCCCACTGCATATCCTAATAGCCATAATAGAAAAGATAAACTGAGCTTTACATCCACGGTCCAAGCTCCAAAAGATAGATAAAGCAGTCTGATCAAAGCCCACTAGTGCTAGGCCCACTCTGAAAACCTAAGGGTTGGGAAAAAAGATAAAGAAATAACGGGGTCAGACATAAGTTTGAGTGAGTCCTATAACCCTAACAATACAATCATTAAAGTAATTAGGGTATGATATAAACAAGGTACAGTACCTCTGGGGATAATGACTACACTAAGTAGCCAACTAAACACAGGATGTACTAAGATAACCGAAAAGACGCATTTATCCACCCAAGGATAATTACTAGGTTGCACCACCCCAGATCTACCCACCCAAGGGTAATTCCTACACTGCCCCACACCAGTTCTACCCACCCAAGGGTAATTCCTACTTAAAGGTTGATCCCACTAGGTGTACTTAGAAATTTTACCCAGTAGTTTCTTGTACCCCTAGCTGACTACATAGGTGCCGTCTGCCCCTATCTCCACTAGGTGTACCCACTACCCCCAAGCGATCGGCTCCCTACCGTAGATACCCGTGCTGGCCCCACAGTGGGGTGTATCACTCCCCAAAGTGGCAACCCGATAATCAATGGTGCACGGCTTATACCTACACGATGCAACAACGTCTTACCTACCAGCTCGGGTCCACACACGCATATGAAACCCGTTAGACTCGCGTTGCCACCGCTACCCGGTTTTGGCCTCTTATAGTCAAGCCCAATATGTGTGTCCCGTCCTCGACTTGGGTCGAGCCCACAAAGACACGTTTGGGATATTGGTTGAAATGGGCCCCCACAAGCTACTACTTAAGCTTGTCATTTTATCTAGTGAATCCCACTTAACCCTTTAACCATGTCCACTTACATGTTACAAATTTCGGTTAAGTCTTTTGATCATATTTTAATTGCCACTCAAGGCCCCCACAAGCTACTACTTAAGCTTGTCATTTAATTATATTTCAATTGCCACTTAAGGCCCCCCACAAGATTTCCACATGCCACCCAAGGCACTTACTTGATTCCCACATGCCACACAAGGCACTTACTTAACCCTTTAATCATGTTTAATTACATGTTCCACTTTGGTTAAGTATTCTAATCGTATTTTCTATTGCCACCCATGGCAACCCACTAGTTTCCTTATGCCACCCAAGGCACCCCCACTAGTTACTACATGCCACCCAAGGCACCCACTTAACCCCTCATGTCCCTCTACATGCTAATTTGGTTAAGTGTTTCTTAATTAATTAAGATCGTAACCTTTGTAAAGACCTCTCACATTAGACTATCTTTTATGGCAGCTGGATATGCCGGTCAGTTCCGGGCAGCCTTACACCATAACAGAGTCTAACCTCGTGTCTTTACACTTGTCACGTATTTAGTTTATGACTAAGACCTCTCACATTGAGCCAATCATTTGTAGCCGCTGGATTTGCCGGTCGGTTCCGGGCAGTCTTATGCTACAAAAGGGTCCAACCTCGTGTCTTAGTAGATTAATTACACCTAATTAATCACCCCCATAATTTGTATTAATTATCCCTAATTAATTACAAATATTTAAGAATATGGGTAGACCTAACTCAATAGGTAAATTCCCAATTCCATAATATGGGTAGACCTAACTTAATAGGTAAATTCCCAATTATGTCCATCCACTTTATGGTATGTTTAATCATACCCACTTCACCCAATTTTATGTGTTCATTAATTTTTACCCCATCGTCCCCACGTAACTATGTTAACATGACATACTTCAAAAGAGAAGATTCATCATACACACAATGGGTTCAACTTAGCATATCATTAGCATTATCATGGGTTTAAAAGATGTCAACTTGTATATATGACCATAAACCCAACTTGCATAAATAACCAACCCAAACTTGCATGAATCACATATGTCATAAAGATGGTAACTTGCTTAAATGTTCATGTCATAGACCTATCATAAAGGTGTCAACTTGCATACATGTCATAGGTCTAAAAGGGATGAACTTGCACATGTACTTATGTCATACATAGAGGCAAACTTGCATATGAACTTGCATCATAACTTGTATATGAACTTGCATCATAACTTGCATATGAACTTGCATCATAACTTGCATATGAACTTGCATAACATGCCATACTTAGAGGCAAACTTGCATATATTATGCATATCATAAAAAGAGACAAACTTGCATATGAACTTGCATCATAACTTTCATATGAACTTGCATCATAACTTGCATATGAACTTGCATCATAACTTGCATAAAACCAAACACTTAGCATGCATAAAACCAAATACTTAGCATGCATAAAACCAAATACATAGCATGCATAAAACCAAATACTTAGCATGCATAAAACCAAATACATAATTTGCATAACATGTTACATATAAACTTGCATATAATCTCACATATAGCTTGCATAACATGTTACATATGAATCAATGTTCAACATAGTGTTTTGCATCATAAAACATAGCATTAAACTTGCATATAGCATAAAACTTGCAAAACACACAACATACACTATACTAAACTTGCATAAACACATTGATTCCACAAACATAGCCATATCTTATCATATCCTATCATAATCAATTTAACAATTGATTGTTAAGTCTATAGAAACTCACCAAAACCAAGATTAGCAAACTTATGAAGTAGAACTAGTTGCTATATTTGAAGAAGATGATGATTAGAGGTTGATTAGCTTGCAACTTTCTTCATAAACTAGTGGAGGCTCCTCCTAAGTTTGATTTTGGCGGCATGATGGCATCAATTCTATTTTTAGTATGGATTAGGCTTGCATTAGGGTGTATTTATAGGATTAGGGTGTGTTTTAGACCATAGGATTAGCCCTAGGTTAGATTAGGTCCGTCAGATTTAGGAAGTTTCCAGAACACAGCCCAAACCAGCCAGAAAAACCAGACCTGGTGCACCCAGGCCAATTGGCCCGACACCCTGTGTCGACAGGCAAGTTGACAGGGCAGTCGACTTGGCCTGGCCCAAGTCGACAGGCCTGTCGACAGCCCTGTCGACATGGCTAGGGCGGGAAATTTCCCGCCTGGCCCCCGCTGGTTCCAATTTCGAAATCTGCATTTGAATTTTAAATCTGTTTTGAACTTTGAATTTTCCGTAAACTTCATTGGGCCATAACCGGGCCATACGGACTCCGATTCTCGAAAACTCGGACTCTATTTCGCGTATTTTTCCGAGACGAACGAAATGACGCATCCCGTTTCCCTCAATTCTCACATCTGAGATTATTTATTCTGTAATTAGTGAATTTTAGCATTAACCGAAATTCGGGGTGTTACATCGTATGCTTTACGCACTGAGTGAGAGATGTGAGGATCGATGCTATGTTTGATTGTTTGCCATCATTATGACATGTACACCTCCCCACCTCCGTATCTTTACACCGTTTGATATGGTACCTTAGAGTGTTGTACAGTATGTAGTGCTAACTCTTTGGTTGCAGGTCCAGGTTCAGGTATGTTTCTAGTCTACCTGTTATTGTTCACTTTAGATGCTTATCGCTCATACAAGGATTAATGTCTGACCCAGAGTTTTATGTCTCCTCTTATTACTCTGGGTGCTCACACGAGCAGACTAGAGACAGGTTAGCTGGTGGTGCGCCAGTAGCTGATTCGGAGGCGGGCAGGAGGCTTCCACGTATGATATATATATATATACACACACATTCTCCTTGTGTCGTTGGCGGTCGCTACTTGGGCATTAGTAGCGTACCTCCTTTATCTTACTTTTGCTTTGAGACAGTTTGAAAAGTTGTAATAAGCTGTATTTTGGATTTCCGCTGCTATGATGTTTAGTTCTAGTTTTCAGCTTATGCACTATCTCTCCTGTTTTATGTCAAGTATGTTATTATTATATTTTGTTCTATGCGCTGTGAGACATTCTACAGGTTCCTTGTATGTTCATTCCCTTCTTCCTTTTCCTTCTGACGACCCGTTCCGTGCTAACTGGACATGTGTTGTAGTAACCCGGATTTTCGGCGAATTTGGTTATCGACGTAAGCTCGACGTCGATAACCAAAACATCGAAAAATCCCGGTAATTAATGAATGAGATTAGAAGGCGAGAATAGATAAGATAGAAACTTAGAATAGAAGAAGAAGAAGAACACAACATCAGAGTAACACGAACCTCACAGCGGAACGAATAACATATAATAGATAACATAACTTTGAAATATAACAGTTATGTATACAATAGCACTTATCAGAGTACAACACTTACAACACAGCGGAAATAAACTATAGCTATATAATCCAGAAGCCTCCTGCTCCAGCTCTTCAAGTATATCTGTAAATCCCGACTACTTGACTGCCCGTACAAATTTAGGCACCCAAGAGTTTAGGGAAAACAACAAAGTAAACTCCGGGTCAGTCATGGGACTGGTGTGAGTAAAATAGTTTAAACAGATATATGAACAAGTAAACGATATCTCATAAGACCACGCCGCAGAACGGAATGGGTTTTTCCCTTATGAGAATCCAAAATATCTTTATATCAAAATCCTTTTGATATTATAATAATGTCTATGTACAAATAGATATCAACTAGCAGAAACGCTTTCATCTCACGTACTACATATATAGTATACAATCAAAATCGCAAGCACGTATTGGATAATGGATTTCCAACTATGACAAGGTATGGAACCACCTTCCGATCAGTGTACTCTAGGAACGATACACTGGAGTTCAACAAGAACATCTTGTAACTCAGCCACACATGACCGACCACTCATTTCGCTTGAGTGTATCGAATGTATATCACCAACGGTTGGGATCAGCAACCGTTTCCCGTATATATATGGGACAGCATTGATAGATTTAAGAAACAAATGAATATTCACTAGATAGGTGATTATACACCCTACTTCGGTGCGACCGACTTAGCCGTGCTGCCTGCCCGATTTCTGTTATTTACCGGTTGATGAGGCTAGAAGCTACGCTTTATCATTACATCAGATTTTACTTCGAATGCTACATTGTCAAATCCATCAGAATCACTAATTGACGTCTACAACCATACATTACGTGTCAGCTAAAAGAAGTTTCCTTCTCCGCTTCCACTCTTGGTATAGTTGAAGAAATCAATGTACGTGACCGTCTGGAAATACTATGTCAGACATCCATCTTCATTCACTTAGAACGTCACATCGTCATACCCGCCAAATCACAAATTGACTTATCCAAAAATAACACGGGTATACAGCTAAGAGAAACGAATTCCTCTGCCACCAAACATGAATACGTTTGAACAGATCAACTTACGCGATCCATTGGATATACTCTGTCAGACCTTCGTCCATACAAGTTGTCCTGGGTCTGGACAAACCGAAGGCACTATTCTGTAAACAGGATTGCCCTTGCATTTTACTCCGTCTTCAATTATCTTTGACATATATGATTCGTGAAGCTTATGCCAATACAGAGTGGTTCTATGGATAATAATCCAACCGTCTCTCCATATTAACAACGTTAAAATTGTCAAAACTTCGATAGTCTGTGAGTTAACTATCAAAGAAAAACAAGTGTGCAAACAACGATATTATTCCCAGATGGAAATTATATCGAACAAACATCATTTAACATTAATCTCTTTAGTTCATTTATTTACTTATCTCCTGTTTCCCTATATTCTAAATTCTTATTTTTCTTTTATCAGAAAACATTTCTGATTCTCGTTTAGAAAACATTTCGAAAACTCCTTTACGATCAAACATTACCATTTCTTAGTTAAGAAGGAAGTCACTCAAGTTGGGGTATAATTACCTCTCAGACCTTAACTGAACAACGTTATAACTTCACAATGGTCAAAGTTTATCTTTTTTTATCTTTAACAACTTCTTTACGCCTTTCTCGGATTCAATTTTACTAATCTACTTCTATATTTAAAACGTTGGTTATAACCATAACGTTATAATCCCTACTTCCGAATTATCTAACTTTAATTATAACTTCTATTCTTATTAGTGAATAATTAACGTAACACTTATTTATTTATAAATAAATAAATCTCTATTTAAACAATGGAAAGTATAAGTACTTTCCCGAATTCGATATAAACGAATTCGCCGATTAACTCTCTTCGAGAAATCTATATTTGATTAACTCTTCTTCGAATAACCTATATTCGATTAACTCCTTCTCGAATAAATGATATTCGATAATCTCTCCTCGAATAACTAATATTTGATAACTCTTACTTTTCAAATATCTCATATTTGAAAATCTCACTTCGATTAAACTATAATCGATAACCCCCTTCGATGAAACTAACCTCGATAACTCCTTTCGATGAAACTAACATCGATAACTCCTTTCGATGAAACTAACATCGATAACTCCTTTCGATGAAACTAACATCGATAACTCCTTTCGATGAAACTAATATCGATAACTCCCTTCGATGAAACTAACATCGATAACTCCCTTCGATGAAACTAACATCGATAACTCCTTTCGATGAAACTAACATCGATAACTCCTTTCGATGAAACTAACATCGATAACTTAACTTGACTCGACTAACTCGACTTACATGGTTCGACCAATTCGATTCGATTAACTAGGCTCGACTAACTTGACTAACTTAACTAGACTTGATTAACTCCTATCGAATAACTAATATTCGATTTAACTCCATTCGCTTGACTCTAGATCGCAGCGATCACAATGGTTACGCCTGACTCCCTCAGGAAACATCCGACCGCCATAGGCTATTTACAGCCCTGCGAATTACGCTAGCAGTCGTACGAGATGGCAACTTACCCTGAATACTATGTTTGACTAACTCTGTCTCAAATAACTATATTTGATTAACTCTAGTTCTTTTTAACTCTAACCAATTAACTCTAACTAATTAGCTCCAACTGGTTAACTCTAACTGATTTAACTCTAACTGGTTAACCCTATTTGACTAACTCGACTTGACTAACCACTTTCGAATAACATATTCGATTAACTAACTTTCGAATACCATATTCGATTAACTAACTTCGAATACCATATCCGATTAACTTACTTCGAATACCAAATTCGATTAACTAACTTCGAATACCCTATTCGATTAACTAACTTCGAATACCATATTCGATTTCTAACCTCGAATACCATATTTGATTAACTAACTTCGAATACCATATTCGATTTCTAACTTCGAATACCATATTCAATTACTCACTTCGAATACCATATTCGATTTCTAACTTCGAATACCATATTCAATTACTCACTTCGAATACCATATTCGATTTCTAACTTCGAATACCATATTCAATTACTCACTTCATATACCATATTCGATTAACTTACTTCGAATACCAAATACGATTAACTAACTTCGCTTTATAAAGATTTCCTTTTTAACAACGTTTTATTCATTTGAAAAGATTTACTTTTAAATAACGGTTCTACACTTTAAAAACGATTTCCTTTTTATAATGTTCCCTTTCCAATTCTATTTGTAAATGGTTTACAAATATTTCTTTTCTCTATTTTATTCTATTTGCAAATGGTTTGCAAATATTCCCTGTACACATTTATTCTTAAAAATATTCTAACTCCTTAAATTTTCGGGAAAATTCGCCATAACCACCTTTGCATCGGGAGCATCGGGAAGATCCCCAAACTCGCCACACAGGCCTTTCCATTCAAAAAGAAATGTTTTGAATTTATTTTCCTTTTTTATATATCTCCTATTTATAAATATCCCAATTTATAAATATTCCTTATTTATAAATATTCCACTTTATAAATATCTCTTATTTATAAATATTCCAATTTAAAAATATTCTGTTTTCAATATCACTTTGAAAGTCTCCTTATCAACATCCCGGTATGTCATGGTATTCAATCATATCAAATCACGATGTTCAATATCGTCCATACACACACAATCAACAACAGATTATATATCACATCATATAACGCAATATATGAAAAACCATAAAATAACTGCTGAGGAATCCAGTCGGATTCCTCCAACCTGTTTCCCTGCATCACAGATGTTAGACAATAGAATAACATCGATTTCACTTCACTGTTAAATATTCTGATAAATAGAATCGACATATAGATATTTAACAGTTTATATATATATATATATATATATATATATATATATATATATATATATATATATAATATTTCTACTAACTGACTAGCAGTTCAATCAATCAACCAATACACAGCAATCAACAGATGATTAACAGTTCTAAAAATACATTATAAAAATATAACTGTTCAGAGTTGGTGAGTATTACTCACATTTGCAGTTCATCGTTAAAGAACGATAAACTGTTTGTTTTGATTTGAATCGAACAATTTATTTCGCCATAAATTCAAATGAGCTCGAATCCACTTCCAGTCAGCTTCACTGTGAAGCTCTCGTCCATACGGTCCCAACGCAACTTGCGGTTAGTCAATCTGATATCGTATGACTAAGTTATTCAATATCGATGTTAATATACATTGATTTAAAATAAAAGCTTGGATTTTATTCTATTGGGCCTTACTTTCTCTTGAGCCCTGTACCCAACTTTAAACACCAGACCCGTTTGTTCTTCGTCCCTTCCAATTGAAAAGTATCGGCTCCAGTTTATTCCTCTTCACCATTAACGATCATTACTTCATCTCTTTCTCCCTCCCTGAACCACCGAATCAAACACCAAGACCACACATCTCTTCCCCTTCGCACTCTCTACATAGCCATACCACCCATACGGAACTCGACACCACCATGCTGAATCCGTCGAATAGGATATCGTGCCTCCCTGTAGTACATTGCGACACCAAATTTACCCAAACTCGCTCAAACTTTGCTCGTGGATGCTAAAAGCTGCTACAAGTCCAACTGTGTACCTCGTTTAACCCAACAACACTCCAAACTCTTTGTATTCCTAACCCTAAACGCTGCTGTTCTATTTCCAGCGAGCCAGACAAGAACGTCGAGCACCAAAATATACATACAATTGTGAAGAGGAAAATCCAATGATCATTAATATAAAAGTGTCCTGATTTATGGATTTTTATTTGGATTGATTTCATTTTTGGAAGGAGGGGTTTCTACGTTTGTTTTTGCTGACAACAAATAAATGACGGCGGAAAGAAGTATGGAATTAGGTTAGAATGGGATGAGGGTTATTTATAGAGAGAGGGTTTAGATATTTTGTTGTAGATATTTTATTTTAATATTCGATTATATTCGTTATTGCCTTCTAAAAATTTGTGTGATCACACACGATACCCAAAAATCACGAAACTGGACATGTAGCTAGAGTTCGACATTACAGTCCCAACGAAACTGGTTTCGTCGAATTCCGACTTCGTTTGCAAAAGTGGCTATTTTTAATGTTTTGAATAGCCCATTTAAATATATTTAAATACAATTGAATTAAATATTTAAAATTAAATATTATCGTCTATATTCACAGTGGCATACCACACAGCTCTAGAATATTCCTGTATGTATTTACAACTCGATATTCACTTCTGGGTCAACCCGATATTTGATTTATATTGAAATCCCTTTTAAAAATATAAATAATTCCTTTATAAATTATAAAGGAATTCCACAGCAACTTTTCTGAAATTTGATTTGGACGTAAATCAAAATCTACACGACGAAATCCCGATTTTTCTCTTCCACTAGAAAAATATACTCCACCAGCTCCACATGTTTCTTGTTTCACTGAAATCCGGCTTAAAACGAATCCTGTACATTCAGTTGAAGTTCAAATCGCCAAATAGCGAACTGCAGCGCCATTTCAAGCTCTATTTTAATTATATTATAATTCTACGTTCAAACTGATGTCGATTGAATATATTCGTCAATATAATCCAACTCTAAGTTGAATTATATCTTTGGGATGACCCCATTCACAGAATATTTGTATTTCCAATATCTTTGATTATTTCGACATTGTAATATATTTCATTATATTATAATTATTAATTAAATATTCAATATTATTTAATTCACGTTCTCGATATTGATAAATCGATATTTAATAATTAAATAAATAAATTATTCAACAGCTAAAATGCGGGTCACTACAATCTTCCCCCCTTAATAAAATTTCGTCCTCGAAATTGCTAAGCTAGGGGACGACCCTATCTACTGGGTAAAATTTTATCTGTTTACCTCTTGTCTCCGGTTTCAACTGAACCAATTAATATCGACTAAAATATTAATTTATTCCGACTAACTAAATTTTCAAAAATTCTGAAAATTTTCTAACGCCTTAACTTTTAAAATTTTTTTGCCAGCACCTCCTTTGTATTGGTCAATATCTCAAACTCCAACTCGCCTCTCTGGGCCTTCTTTAACCCAAAAGAAAATCAAACAGCCAAGCGGCTTGCCAATTCGGCTCATAAATCTCATATCCATATATAATATAAACTGGTACCTTTTTGTCGGGAATATCAACTCTATCACTTCCATATGCTATCAACTCAGCATATACCAGTGTTGTTTTCATCAAATTCCAATCAGTTCATATCCTCAAAACCAAATCGAATTTCATTCGAACCCGAATATCAAATTTCAAATTCTTAACTCATCAACCCAATTCCATAACAGATTATTCTCTAATCCAATTCAATTCTATTTAACTCAGTTCAAATTAAATTTCAATTTATTTTTACCATCTTACTCTATTTAACTTCATAAGTTAAAATTAAATTCTGAAAATTAATTTCCTGGGTCTATTTCAAATCAATTTGAAATTACAATGCCAATTCAAAACCTTTGAATTTCTAAACAACTTGTTTTCTTAAACAATTCAAAAACAAAACCTTTGGTAGTAGTTCGTCACTTAGAACTCGAAAATGAACACTGATGATGTCGCGATTCATCATTAGAATCTATTTTCCAGCTATCGAAGTGAGTTCAATGCTATATCACCTTCAGTTTGAAAAACGTTTTCAAAATCTCCCAGGAACTTAAAATTTCCTTATTTTAATTCCAATCTGATTTAAATTCAGATTTTTCTTCATTTTATTTCATATACTTTACTTATATGAATTCTGATTAGTCATTTATAATCATTTTACCTTTTTATAATCTTACTCGATTATAATAACAACCAACACAACCAATATACTATATCAAATATATTTGTGTAAAATTATTCCATTTACCCTCTTTCAAAACATACCATGACGGTTCATCGTATTCGAGTGTTTAGTAACCCCTATCGATACAGTGGATCAAACCGATCGACCAGAATTCACAAACAACTCAACCAATAAATCTCCACAATATAAAATCATTTTATATTAACTAACAAATACATTCACTCGTATATATACACTCAAACTCAGTCTAGGATGTTACTAATCCCATCTCTACTGAATCACGCCGCAGAGCCAAGGTAATAACTAAACCAATGCTCTGATACCAACTGTAGTAACCCGGATTTTCGGCGACTTTGGTTATCGACGTAAGCTCGACGTCGATAACCAAAACATCGAAAAATCCCGGTAATTAATGAAAGAGATTAGAAGGTGAGAATAGATAAGATAGAAACTTAGAATAGAAGAAGAAGAAGAACACAACATCAGAGTAACACGAACCTCACAGCGGAACGAATAACATATAATAGATAACATAACTTTGAAATATAACAGTTATGTATACAATAGCACTTATCAGATTACAACACTTACAACACAGCGGAAATAAACTATAGCTATATGATCCAGAAGCCTCCTGCTCCAGCTCTTCAAGTATATCTGTAAATCCCGACTACTTGACTGCCCGTACAAATTTAGGCACCCAAGAGTTTAAGGAAAACAACAAAGTAAACTCTGGGTCAGTCATGGGACTGGTGTGAGTAAAATAGTTCAAACAGATATATGAACAAGTAAACGATATCTCATAAGACCACGCCGCAGAACGGAATGGGTTTTTCCCTTATGAGAATCCAAAATATCTTTATATCAAAATCCTTTTGATATTATAATAATGTCTATGTACAAATAGATATCAACTAGCAGAAACGCTTTCATCTCACGTTCTACATATATAGTATACAATCAAAATCGCAAGCACGTATTGGATAATGGATTTCAAACTATGACAAGGTATGGAACCACCTTCCGATCAGTGTACTCTAGGAACGATACACTGGAGTTCAACAAGAACATCTTGTAACTCAGCCACACATGACCGACCACTCATTTCGCTTGAGTGTATCGAATGTATATCACCAACAGTTGGGATCAGCAACCGTTTCCCGTATATAAATGGGACAACATTGATAGATTTAAGAAACAAATGAATATTCACTAGATAGGTGATTATACACCCTACTTCGGTGCGACCGACTTAGCCATGCTGCCTGCCCGATTTCTGTCATTTACCGGTTGATGAGGCTAGAAGCTATGCTTTATCATTACATCAGATTTTACTTCGAATGCTACATTGTCAAATCCATCAGAATCACTAATTGACGTCTACAACCATACATTACGTTCAGCTAAAAGAAGTTTCCTTCTCTGCTTCCACTCTTGGTATAGTTGAAGAAATCAATGTACGTGACCGTCTGGAAATACTATGTCAGACATCCATCTTCATTCACTTAGAACGTCACATCGTCATACCCGCCAAATCACAAATTGACTTATCCAAAAATAACACGGGTATACAGCTAAGAGAAACGAATTCCTCCGCCACCAAACATGAATACGTTTGAACAGATCAACTTACGCGATCCATTGGATATACTCTGTCAGACCTTCGTCCATACAAGTTGTCCTGGGACTGGACAAACCGAAGGCACTATTCTGTAAACAGGATAGCCCTTGCATTTTACTCCATCTTCAATTATCTTTGACATATATGATTCGCGAAGCTTATGCCAATACAGAGTGGTTCTATGGATAATAATACAACCGGTCTCTCCATATTAACAACATTAAAATGGTCAAAACTTCGATAGTCTGTGAGTTAACTATCAAAGAAAAACAAGTGTGCAAACAACGATATTATTCCCAGATGGAAATTATATCGAACAAACATCATTTAACATTAATCTCTTTAGTTCATTTATTTACTTATCTCCTGTTTCCCTATATTCTAAATTCTTATTTTTCTTTTATTAGAAAACATTTCTGATTCTCGTTTGGAAAACATTTCGAAAACTCCTTTACCATCAAACATTACCATTTCTTAGTTAAGAAGGAAGTCACTCAAGTTGGGGTATAATTACCTCTTAGACCTTAACTGAACAACGTTATAACTTCACAATGGTCAAAGTTTATCTTTTTTATCTTTAACAACTTCTTTACGCCTTTCTCGGATTCAATTTCACTAATCTACTTCTATATTTAAAACGTTGGTTATAACGATAACGTTATAATCCCTACTTCCGAATTATCTAACTTTAATTATAACTCTTATTCTTATTAGTGAATAATTAACCTAACACTTATTTATTTATAAATAAATAAATCTCTATTTAAACACTGGAAAGTATAAGTACTTTCCCGAATTCGATATAAACGAATTCGCCGATTAACTCTCTTCGAGAAATCTCTATTTGATTAACTCTTCTTCGAATAACCTATATTCGATTAACTCCTTCTCGAATAAACGATATTCGATAATCTCTCCTCGAATAACTAATATTCGATAACTCTTACTTTTCAAATATCTCATATTCGAAAATCTCACTTCGATTAAACTATAATCGATAACCTCCTTCGATGAAACTAACCTCGATAACTCCTTTCGATGAAACTAACATCGATAACTCCTTTCGATGAAACTAACATCGATAACTCCTTTCGATGAAACTAACATCGATAACTCCTTTCGATGAAACTAACATCGATAACTCCCTTCGATGAAACTAACATCGATAACTCCCTTCGATGAAACTAACATCGATAAATCCTTTCGATGAAACTAACATCGATAACTCCTTTCGATGAAACTAACATCGATAACTTAACTTGACTCGACTAACTCGACTTACTTGGTTCGACCAATTCGATTCGATTAACTAGGCTCGACTAACTTGACTAACTTAACTCGACTTGATTAACTCCTATCGAATAACTAATGTTCGATTTAAATCCATTCGCTTGACTCTAGATCGCTGCGGTCACAATGGTTACGCCTGACTCCCTCAGGAAACATCCGACCGCCATAGGCTATTTACAGCCCTGCGAATTACGCTAGCAGTCATAGAGATGGCAACTTACTCTGAATACTATGTTTGACTAACTCTATCTCAATTAACTATATTTGATTAACTCTAGTTCTTTTTAACTCTAACCAATTAACTCTAACTAATTAACTCCAACTGGTTAACTCTAACTGATTTAACTCTAACTGGTTAACCCTATTTGACTAACTCGACTTGACTAACCCCTTTCGAATAACATATTCGATTAACTAACTTTCGAATACCATATTCGATTAACTAACTTCGAATACCATATCCGATTAACTTACTTCAAATACCAAATTCGATTAACTAACTTCGAATACCCTATTCGATTAACTAACTTCGAATACCATATTCGATTTCTAACCTCGAATACCATATTCGATTAACTAACTTTGAATACCATATTCGATTTCTAACTTCGAATACCATATTCAATTACTCACTTCGAATACCATATTCGATTTCTAACTTCGAATACCATATTCAATTACTCACTTCGAATACCATATTCGATTTCTAACTTCGAATACCATATTCAATTACTCACTTCAAATACCATGTTCGATTAACTTACTTCGAATACCAAATTCGATTAACTAACTTCGCTTTATAAAGATTTCCTTTTTAACAACGTTTTATTCATTTGAAAAGATTTACTTTTAAATAATGGTTCTACACTTTAAAAACGATTTCCTTTTTATAATGTTCCCTTTCCAATTCTATTTGTAAATGGTTTACAAATATTTCTTTTCTCTATTTTATTCTATTTGCAAATGGTTTGCAAATATTCCGTTTTCACATTTATTCTTAAAAATATTCTAACTCCTTAAATTTTCGGGAAAATTCGCCATAACCTCCTTTGTATCGAGAGCATCGGGAAAATCCCCAAACTCGCCACACAGGCCTTTCCATTCAAAAAGAAATGTTTTGAATTTATTTTCCTTTTTTATATATCTCCTATTTATAAATATCCCAATTTATAAATATTCCTTATTTATAAATATTCCACTTTATAAATATCTCTTATTTATAAATATTCCAATTTAAAAATATTCTGTTTTCAATATCACTTTGAAAGTCTCCTTATCAACATCCCGGTATGTCATGGTATTCAATCATATCAAATCACGATGTTCAATATCGTCCATACACACATAATCAACAACAGATTATATATCACATCATATAACGCAATATATGAAAAACCATAAAATAACTGCTAAGGAATCCAGTCGGATTCCTCCAACCTATTTCCCTGCATCACAGATGTTAGACAATAGAATAACATCGATTTCACTTCACTGTTAAATATTCTGATAAACAGAATCGACATATAGATATTTAACAGTTTATATATATATATATACATATATATATATATATAATATTTCTACTAACTGACTAGCAGTTCAATCAATCAACCAATACACAGCAATCAACAGATGATTAACAGTTCTAAAAATACATTATAAAAATATAACTGTTCAGAGTTGGTGAGTTTTACTCACATTTGCAGTTCATCGTTAAAGAACGATCAACTGTTTGTTTTGATTTGAATCGAACAATTTATTTCGCCATAAATTCAAACGAGCTCGAATCCACTTCCAGTCAGCTTCATTGTGAAGCTCTCGTCCATACGGTCCCAACGCAACTTGCGGTTAGTCAATCTGATATCGTATGACTAAGTTATTCAATATCGAAGTTAATATACATTAATTTAAAATAAATGCTTGGATTTTATTCTATTGGGCCTTACTTTCTCTTGAGCCCAGTACCCAACTTTAAACACCAGACCCGTTTGTTCTTCGTCCCTTCCAATTGAAAAGTATCGGCTCCAGTTTATTCCTCTTCACCATTAACGATCATTACTTCATCTCTTTCTCCCTCCCTGAACCACCGAATCAAACACCAAAACCACACATCTCTTCCCCTTCGCACTCTCTACATAGCCATACCACCCATACGGAACTCGACAACACCATGCTGAATCCGTCGAATAGGATATCGTGCCTCCCTGTAGTACATTGCGACACCAAATTTACCCAAACTCGCTCGAACTTTGCTCATGGATGCTAAAAGCTGCTACAAGTCCAACCGTGTACCTCGTTTAACCCAATAACACTCCAAACTCTTTGTATTCCTAACCCTAAACGCTGTTGTTCTATTTCCAGCGAGCCAGACAAGAACGTCGAGCACCAAAATATACATACAATTGTGAAGAGGAGAATCCAATGATCATTAATATAGAAGTGTCCTGATTTATGGATTTTTATTTGGATTGATTTCATTTTTGGAAGGAGGGGTTTCTACGTTTGTTTTTGCTGACAACAAATAAATGACGGCCGAAAGAAGTATGGAATTAGGTTAGAATGGGATGAGGGTAATTTATAGAGAGAGGGTTTAGATAATTTGTTGTAGATATTTTATTTTAATATTCGATTATATTCGTTATTGCCTTCTAAAAATTTGTGTGATCACACACGATACCCAAAAATCACGAAACTGGACATGTAGCTAGAGTTCGACATTACAGTCCCAACGAAACTGGTTTCGTCGAATTCCGACTTCGTTTGCAAAAGTGGCTATTTTTAACGTTTTGAATAGCCCATTTAAATATATTTAAATACAATTGAATTAAATATTTAAAATTAAATATTATCGTCTATATTCACAGTGGCATACCACACAGCTCTAGAATATTCCTGTATGTATTTACAACTCGATATTCACTTCTGGGTCAACCCGATATTTGATTTATATTGAGATCCCTTTTAAAAATATAAATAATTCCTTTATAAATTATAAAGGAATTCCACAGCGACTTTTCTGAAATTTGATTTGGACGTAAATCAAAATCTACACGACGAAATCCCGATTTTTCTCTTCCACTAGAAAAATATACTCCACCTGCTCCACATGTTTCTTGTTTCACTGAAATCTGGCTTAAAACGAATCCTGTACATTCAGTTGAAGTTCATATCGCCAAATAGCGAACTGCAGCGCCATTTCAAGCTCTATTTTAATTATATTATAATTCTACGTTCAAACTGATGTCGATTGAATATATTCGTCAATATAATCCAACTCTAAGTTGAATTATATCTTTGGGATGACCCCATTCATAGAATATTTGTATTTCCAATATCTTTGATTATTTCGACATTGTAATATATTTCATTATATTATAATTATTAATTAAATATTCAATATTATTTAATTCACGTTCTCGATATTGATAAATCGATATTTAATAATTAAATAAATAAATTATTCAACAGCTAAAATGCGGGTCACTACATGTGTACAGCGCACTTTTGGAGTAAATGTGGGTTGGTGCGGGGCGGGCCATCACACTTGGTAGCAGAGCTCTAGGTTGCGTAGTTAACCTAGGGAAAGACACCAGGGAGAGATAGTACGTATATGAGAGCGCGTATTTGTGATTATTTTGGTTTTCAAAAGCTACATATGTATATACTATTAGTAGTATAAGAATGAAGTCGCACTGCACTAGCACCACTATGGGGTCGTTAATCGTTTCCCTTTTTCAGATTGACGATGAGCCGAGACACGAGGGGTGCTGGTAGAGGGACCAACCAGGGGAATGTCGTTGACATGAGGGCGATGTTTACTAACCTCGTGAGAGACATGCTTAGAGAAGTGCAAGGGGCGGTTCCCAATCCCGGAGTTGGTGTTGGCCTAGTAGTGCAGGCGCCTAGGGTTGATTTCGCCAAGTTGTGCAAGGATTACACTAATCTTGGTGGAAAGCCGTTCCACGGAATGGAGTCGGCCACGGATGTTCAGGACTGGATGGATAGCTATGACCGTATCTTCGATGACTTTGGTCTTGAGGATGCGATGAAGAGAAGGTTGGCGTCTCGTCAGCTGCAAGGGCGAGCGATGAATTGGTGGAATGCCATTAGAACAGCTACTCCAGAAGATCAGGTTACTTGGGATCAATTCAAGGCTCGCTTTAGCGAGAAGTTTATTCCAGCTACCCAGAAGTCAGTGTTGTTTAAGAGGTTCTTGGAACTCAAGCAGAACGGAAGGGCAGTTTCTGATTATATTGCTGAGTTCGACACTTTGTCGAAGTATGGACTGTCTCTCATTGACACTCCTGAGAAGAAGAATGAGAAGTTCATTACAGGCCTGGATGGGTACTTGGGGGAAAGGCTTATCAACCACATCGATGAGACTTTTGAAACGATTGTGGGGAAGGCTTTGAGATCAGAGAGTCTTTACCCTAAGTCAAAGATTAAGGATGCATCTGCAGAAGGGCCAAAGCCGCAAGCAGGCGGTGGAGGCAAGAATAACTCTCAGAATAAGAGGAAGCAGGACCAATCTAAGGGTGGCCAGAAGAAGAGCAAGAAGGATGTTGAGTGCTTCAGCTATGGTAAGAAGGGCCATTATGCTAAAGAATGTCGGGCCAAGCCAGCGGAAAGGAAGTGCTACAACTGTGGTCAAGTGGGACATCATAAGGATAAGTGTCCGCAACCTCTTAAGGAGAAGCAGATTGTGAAAGCATATGCTATTGATGTTGTTCCTTCTTCGTCAAATGCCCCAACTGCGGCGGAGAAAGGAAAGAATGTTGTTATTCAAGGTATGCTTTCTATTTATGATATACCAGTTCGAGTTTTGTTTGATACTGGGGCTTCCCGTTCCCTCATATCTAGTGACCTGGTAGATAGGTTGGGACTGGAGCCCGAGATAGTCGATAGACCATTGGTTGTGACGAAGCCGATTGGTGGTTCGACTAGCCTTAGTATGATTTGCAGGAATTTGGTCTTATCGAGTCATGGATGTACGTTTGTTTGCGATTGCTTTGTTTTGGGCTTTACTGGGTATGGCATTATATTGGGAGTCGATTGGCTCCAAAGATACGGGGTGGTGGTAGACTGTGAGGGCTTTTTGGTGACAGTGAGGGCGGATGATGGGCGGAGGGTAGTGTTTGGTAGTCTACTAGTGATGGGGTTATGGCTAGTTTTGTAAATTCCCTCGACATCCCGCAGGATGAGTTATCAGATGTGCCCGTGGTTGGCCAGTATCCGGACGTCTTCGAGAAGGTGACCGGGCTTCCACCACACCGAGAGATTGAGTTCCGTATTGATTTAGTGAAAGATGCCAGACCTATAGTAATGCCACTTCGTCGTATGGCACCAAGGGAGCAGCGAGAGCTCGGGGTGCAAGTCAGCAATCTTTTGAAGAAGGGATTTATTAGAAGGAGTGTCTCCGAGTGGGGAGCACCAGTTGTGTTTGCCACTAAGGCAGATGGTTCCCTTCGTTTGTGTGTGGACTATCGCGAGTTGAATAAGGTAACGAGGAAGAATAAGTATCCTCTACCACGGATAGATGATTTGTTTGATCAACTGGAAGGAGCAAGAGTGTTCTCCCAGTTGGACCTCGCGACATGATTTCATCAGCTTCGAGGAGCAGATGACAGTGTTCCGAAAACGGCATTCAGGACGTCGTCTGGATTTTATGAGTGGTTGGTCATGCCATTTGGTTTGACCAATGAACCAGCCTATTTTGTGGATCTTATGAATCGAGTATTCAGAGATCAGTTGAATAAATTTGTTCTTGTGTTCGTGGACGATATCCTTGTTTACTCAAGGACAGAGGAGGAACACAAGGGACACTTGAGGATAGTGATGGAGGTGTTGAGGAAACACCAATTGAAAGCGAAATTCTCTAAGTGTCATTTTTGGAGAAGGGAAGTAAGATTCTTGGGTCATGTTGTTTCAGAGAGTGGTATTGCCGTGGACCCTGCGAAGGTGGCTACGGTACAGGATTGGCCTACGCCCAAGTATGCAACAGATGTAAGAAGTTTCTTGGGATTAGCTGGGTATTATCGTAAGTTTATCCAGGACTTCTCCAAGATAGCAGCACCGTTGACTCAATTGACTAAGAAGAATGAGTCCTTCATCTGGGACGGAGTGTGTGAGGATTCTTTCAAGAGTCTAAAGGAGAAGTTGATGCGTGCGCCAGTGTTAGTCATTCCTAAAGGGAATGAAGAGATGGCGGTATACACGGATGCTTGTGGTACCGGACTGGGTGCAGTATTGATGCAAGGAGGTAGGGTTGTAGCTTATGCTAGTCGACAGCTAAAGCCGCATGAGAAGAAGTATCCTACCCATGATTTGGAATTGGCAACGATCGTATTTGCGCTGAAGATGTGGAGACACTATCTTTTGGGAGAAAGATTTGAGTTGTTTACCGATCATAAATCGTTAAAATATCTCTTCTCTCAGAAAGATCTGAATCTCCGTCAGCAAAGATGGTTAGAGTTCTTGGCTTCGTATTATTTTGATATCGCATATACACCTGGGAAAGGTAATGCGGTAGCCGATGCCTTGAGTAGGAGACATGCCAGCTTAGGGGCAATGTTTCTTGAGTGGAAGCAATTTGAGTATATCGCGGGGTTTGATTTCAGACCAAAGTGCGAATTGGATCCAGTCATGCTAGCTAGTTTGACGATCAGACCCACTTTGATAGAGCGGATTGGTTCCCGCCAGAGGGACGATCCTAACCTATTCGAAATCATCTCCAAGTTAGAGATGGGTATCGATGAGGAGATGAGTGTGTATGGGCTTGATCGAGATGGATGGCTTCGGAAGAATGGAAGACTAGTTGTGCCCAACGTGAATGGTTTGAGAGATGAAGTGCTTAGAGAATGTCATCACTCAAAACTGACTATACATCCCGGTGGTAATAAGATGTATTGAGACATGAAGAAGACTTACTACTGGGAAGGGATGAAAAGAGACGTTGGGAAGTTTATATCCAAATGCATGAATTGCCAGCTAGTTAAAGCCGAGCAAAAGAAGCCTAGTGGGTTGTTGCAACCATTAGAAATTCCCGAATGGAAATGGGAGCAAGTCTCGATGGATTACATCGATGGTTTACCGAGGACTAGGTCGGGATATGATAGCATTTGGGTAATTGTGGATCGATTGACTAAGAGTGCAAGATTTATATCGGTCAAATCGACCAGAACGGCAGCCAAGTTGGCAGAATTGTATATGAAATGGGTAGTGAGATTTCATGGAGTACCCAAAAGCATTGTGAGTGATCGAGATCCGTTGTTCACTAGTGGGTTTTGGAGGAGCTTACAAGAGGCTCTAGGGTCAGGATTACATCTCAGTACCGCATATCATCCTCAGACCGACGGTCAGACGGAGAGGGTGAATCGTATATTGGAAGATCTCTTGAGAGCTTGTATATTGGATTTTGGTGGATCATGGGATGACCATTTGCATCTAGTAGAGTTTGCATATAATAATAGCTACGAATCCAGTATCAGTATGGCTCCATATGAAGCTTTGTACGGAAGACCGTGCAACTCACCATCATGTTGGATAGAGACTGGCGAGAGGTTTGTGCTTGGACCAGATGTGGTGAGGGAAACTTCCGATAAGATTAGGATCATTCAACAACGGATGAAGGCTGCCCAAGATAGGCAGAAGAGTTATGCCGATAAGAGGAGAAGAGACTTGAAATTCTCCGTTGGTGACTTGGTGTTCATCAAGATCTCTCCGTTAAAGAGCGTGATTCGATTTGGCAGGAGAGGCAAGTTGGCACCAAGATTTGTTGGCCCATTCCCTGTTCTTGAACTAGTCGGGAATTTGGCATATAGAGTTGGCATACCAGAGAAAATGGCGGGAGTTCACGATGTATTTCATGTTTCCCAACTAAGGAAGTTCGTTCACGACTCAGATATGACTATTTCACCTGATCAGTTAGAGGATTTCGAAGTAGAACCCGAGGCGGTTGGGAACCGCAAGCCGATTCGTATTGTGGGGCACGATACGAAGCAACTTCGAAGGAAGGCGGTGAAGCTAGTCAAGGTTCAGTGGGGCGAGGACGAGAATGATTGTACTTGGGAGACAGAGGAGAGTGTTAGGAAGGCATATCCAGAACTCTTTGCCTGGTAAGACTTACTTCGTAATTTAGTTTTTCCACATGCTAGGGTAGACTTGTTTAGCTTGTTTTGCATGTTTGATTGTTGTTTTATGATTGATAGGCATGCAGGACCTTTGTGTGTGTTTTGATTAGGGAATTTCGGGGGCGAAATTTCTTAAGGGGGGAGAGTGTAATGACCCGTATTCTACACATCATAGGATTGTAGAATATTTATTTCTTTCTCATATGAAGTCGTATGGTCATGTAACTTTAGGAAACATCCATTAGAGTCATTTCCCATGTTCATGATTTTTGTCGATTTTTGAATGACCATTTTGCCCCTAGTTGATACTGTTTTGGCCATAACATTTGATTGGAAAGGAATTTTGACTTGAAACCACTTCCATTAGATTTGTTTGATGGTTTACCTTTCCGTAGAGTGGTCATAATAGCCAAACGGATTTACCGTTTGGGAGATATGGCTGAAATAAGATTTGGAGGGTGAAAAACTGCTTAACCGGACCAAATCAGGTGATTAGTGAGTAGGCCCATAACCCATTTCGGGATTAGGGTTATGGGAAGGCTGAAATGAGATAGAGAATCATTCCATTTCAGTTTTCTAGCCTCCACTTATCACCAAGGAACCCTAAAAATGGCCTCCAACCTCTAAATCACCTCCAAATCACCTTTTTGTCAAGGATTTGGCTTAGCAACCCTAATCAAGGAAGATCTACACCAAATCAATATTGGAGCTGCTGTTTAGCATTGAGATTCACATCAAATCAGAGATTTATTTCAGATCTTAGTTTATTTGTGGCTAAGGTGAGTGATTTGCATAGTTTTACACTAATTATGGCTAGTTAAGGGTAATTAGTGCTAATTAGCGAATTTAAACATGATAAAATTCGGGAAAAATATTCATAAATTATTAAATGATGTTTTAGACCTCTGATATGAATTTGGGTTAATTTGGTTAAGTTTTTCTAATCCTATCATTAGTTTCACCTAAACATGCTAAAGGGGAAATATGGGATTTTGGGTATGTTTGATCCATTTTAACCTATCATATTGATGTTTGGATGTTTGTGGTTGATTATGCATGTTGCTATGACTATATGATATGCTTTTTGATTGATTCCAATAGTTAGAATGGTTGAAAACGTCGTCGAATGGCGTAAACACTTGCTAGAACAGTTTCAGAAAACATTGCAGGGTTCGGATCGGATCGGATATGGGGCTCGGATCGGATATGTTGAACTGGGCAAGGGATTCGGTCGAATCGGAACCTGACACTTGGGAAAAGTGGCAAAAAGGAAGGCCACGCTAACTGAATTGGGATCGGACCGGATTAAGGAGGACGGATCGGAGCGGAAGCACGAAGATAGATCGGATTGGAGCACGTGAAGGATGAGGAGGCGGATCGGAGCGGAAGTACAAACTGGAGGGGGATAGCACCCGACCCGACCCAAGGAGAAACACCCGACCCGTACCAGAAGAAGACCCGACCCGACCCAATGGAGGACACCCGACCCGAACTGACAACTTGAAGAGAATCCGACCCGACCCAGTATTGACCAATAACCCGATATGCAAAGGTACTCCAATATGGGAAGTTAGAGCTCAGGATCCAGTTGGGAACCGACGAGTTCACTTCATGGTTGGACTTTGCTGCGGGACGTGTGCTAAGGAGTTGTCGACATTCATAACTTCGATTCACCACTAAAAATGAATGATGGCTACTTATCAGTGCAGTAGGGTCATTATGACCTGAGGGGCAAGGTGATGGTAGCAAGACTACGTTATCAGTGCAGTAGAGTCATTATGACCCGAGGGGCAAAGTGATGTGTAGTAAGACTATGAGCCAGTGCAGTGGGGTCATTACGACTCCATGGGGCAGAGTGGACATAGTAAGGATTAGTAAGGCTATGAGCCAGTGCAGTGGGGTTCTTGTGACTCCATGGGGCAAAGTGGACATAGCAAGGGATTTGTGGCTACGTTATCAGTGCAGTGAAGCCAGTTATGACTTCATGGGGCAAAGTGATCGTAGCAAGGTATGTTGGGTGATCGAAGTGGTGAATATCGTATGCTTTACGCACTGAGTGAGAGATGTGAGGATGGATGCTATGTTTGATTGTTTGCCATCATTATGACATGTACACCTCCCCACCTCCGTATCTTTACACCGTTTGATATGGTACCTTAGAGTGTTGTACAGTATGTAGTACTAACTCTTTGGTTGCAGGTTCATGTATGTTTCTAGTCTACCTGTTATTGTTCACTTTAGATGCTTATCGCTCATACCAGGCTTTATGTCGGACCCAGAGTTTTATGTCTCCTCTTATTACTCTGGGTGCTCACACGAGCAGATTAGAGACAGGTTAGCTGGTGGTGCACGAGTAGCTGATTCGGAGGCGGGCAGGAGGCTTCCACGTATGATAAATATATATACACATTCTCCCTGTGTCGTTGGCGGTCGCTACTTGGGAATTAGTAGCGTACCTCCTTTATCTTACTTTTGCTTTGAGACAGTTTGAAAAGTTGTAATAAGCTGTATTTTGGATTTCCGCTGCTATGATGTTTAGTTCTAGTTTTCAGCTTATGCACTGTCTCTCCTGTTTTATGTCAAGTATGTTATTATTATATTTTGTTCTATGCGCTGTGAGACATTCTACAGGTTCCTTGTATGTTCATTTCCTTCTTCCTTTTCCTTCTGATGACCCGTTCCATGCTAACTGGACATGTGTACAGCGCACTTTTGGAGTAAATGTCGGTTGGTGCGGGGCGGGCCGTCACACGTGATTTGGTATTAGATCTGTGACACCGTAATCTACCAAATAGGACGGAAAAAAATAACTTGCAAAATTAGTTTGATTTATTTCCTATTTTCAGTACAATTTCTTCCCTTTTCTTTCATTTACTTCTTTCCGCTTTTCTACAAAATTCTTTCCTTTCTTCCCATATCCTTTCAAATTTCTACAATCTTTTGTGCAATTTTTTTTTACAATTGCTTTCCAAGTTTTACAAATTTCAAAATAAAAAATCATCTGCTTCCAATTTTCTATAACTCTTTCCTTTTTACAAATTTCTAAAAAAAAGGGGCAAAATCTCGTTTTCCTTTTATTCCTTCTCACGCCTACAAATATTTCACCATCCATTTACAAGTGCCAACAACAACATAAACAAAAACCATCTATTTCCCACAGCAATACAAAGCAACTTCATCACCAAACCCTCCACCAAATAGACCGCTCATCCAAACTACACTCATCAACACCAGTCTATCCCCTATAGTCCACTGCACGTTCAAAACCAGATCTGACCTCCTCGTGCTCCATAAGCCATATCTGAACCACCCCCTTCGAGTATCCACAAGTCTGCAACCTTCTACAGTCCGTCCCCTAACCTAGAAATCCACCACTCAACCATTCACACTTCTAACACCATAAACAACAACACCCCTATGTCAAAACAATCCACTCATCCTCACCAATATTCATACACCCATACTCCTTCAACCTGCGGTCATCCACTTTCACCGACCAAAACTACTTCAAATCCCCACAGCAATCACAAAGTCTCCACGTTCACCACTATTACAACTCCACAATTCAACTCCTGCAGTCAATCGCCACCTTTCCATCGCCATTCACTCCTACACATCACACCAATCCTTCCTCTACCTACCAACCTGCGCTTAACATCCACAAGACCTCATCCAATTCAAAACAGCCACTGTAACTCCCTTCAACTCAGCAATTTCCTTTAAAGCCCATATCGATGTTCAATACATCACAAACTATTACGCAACTCAGATACCCACTTCAACCTGCAAACGAACCATCCATCCTAGTTCAGCTTCAAACCTCGCCAAAAAACCTCCAATTCCTGAAATCACTTCAAACTGCAGCCCTCTTCCACAAAAACAGGCACTACTCAACCCGCAACTTCCTTCATCTGCATACTACTTAATCCTCTACCACCAACAATCTTTGAGATCCCACCAGCCACCAACTTCCTGACATCTACCATCCCAAACACCATCACGTAGTAAACTCCTCACATCACAGACCACATCTTCAAATTCAACCTCCCCCATAATCTCGTCCAAACACCAACCTGCTTCACCGCAGTTGCCACAAACAACCGCTTCCATACCTTCTAAACCATCACAGTGGCCATCAAACTCAAAAAGAAAAACTCTCGAAATCCAAGACTGACCAACTTGTGCATCGAAATACCAGACTTGACTTCGAATCCGCGATCCCAAATTGTGAAATACCAAAATCTTGAAATACCCTAAATTCATTCACCAAACCCTATTCGAATTGATCTTCGAATCGATCTTAGAATTCCCCAACATCCCGCATCAAATCGATCTTCGAATTCGAAGAACTGAAAACCCTAAATTGAAAGCACCTTTCGAATAGCTTCAACAAATCAAAACTCAAAATCCATCAAATCTGGTTGAACACGTTAATTCAATTTGAATTGAAAAGAAAAATAAAAGTGCGATCTTTCTTTGTTCAAATTTACCGTTGGACTAGGGGAAAAGAATTTGGAAATTATTTGCATTTTGTTTTTAAGAAGATGGTTATTTTTTTTCGAGGTTGGTTTATATTTCTGAGGCAAGGGCATGACCTTTGGGTTGGGTTCGAATTTTTTTTTGCTGAAATGGGGCGTGTTTGATTTTGGGTTAAAATTTGCGTGGGCTTGGCAATGTCATTTTTTTTGAATTTTTGCTTAGTTTAGTTTTTTTTAAGTTGTCGAGTTTAGTTCTAGTTTTTTTATTGTTTTCTTTATTCTCCTTCTTATTTGTTTTCCGCTTCCTTTATTTCAAAAAACCAAAAAAATAATAATTTGAAATCTCCAAAACTAAATCAAAGGCTAAAAGGAAGAGGAAAAATTCAATAAACAAACAGGGATTCAAGAAGGGTTGGAGCGGTTGCACACCAAGTGGGGTGTGAACACGCTAGCGCTGCTCAATTGCATTGGACGGACTGCCGATCTAGGTGAGAATATTCTAAACTCTACAGGTGCTCTGCTGCAAAGAAAAAATATATAGAAATTGCTTGTAAAAAATTTTTGCAGGTCCCGCGGCTTGCTTGTAAAAAAATTATTTCTACAATATATTATTCTGTGTTTGTTCTGTGATCGATTATTCTGCCTGTTGCTTTGTGGTTGGAAATTTCAAACGAACGTAGGATAAATTGAAAAGTTTGTTTTTGAAATAAATTATTTTTGAAAGCGAATCGAGCTCATAGGAAAACATATTCGTTAAATTGATAATTAGGATTGATACTCTCTAAGGTGTCTAAGGAACAATAGAGTTTCGAACTCAAATAGGTTCTTAAACCTTCAGTCATGTTTCTACGGTGATTCGCGGCACATTGATAACCCCTGTCCGAACCTAGCTTGGACTTGTATTCATATAATCTGAAGTTGTTAATTTTAACGTATTTTTTTTAAGAGCTTCTTTTGAGCCACAAGTTTTGCAACTGATTTTTCGATGAAAAACTCTCTTCTTCTAGTACATTCGCGCTTGCCCCATGTACGGCCAAAATTGCAATTCTTTTCAAAATTTTAATGATTCTGGTTTCAATTCAAATCAGAATGAATTTCAAGTTGAAGATTTTTCGAATAATATCCACCAATCTCATCAAACGATTGTACCCCAATATGAAAATTGCCATTCTACGATTAATAAGAATTTATCTGAGGCGAGTCGACTGTTAGCGCAAACGGCTATGCAAAGTGCTGATTTTCAAAATAATTTCAACACGGGTTTCAACGAAATTTTTGAAAACCAAAATGATTTTTCTAATATGAGTGGAGGTAGAATTTTGGTTATCGAATATGAAAAATGTGTTGCGAACAAGCTAAATTTCTGGCGATGTTGGTTGTGGAAAATAAATAATGGACGACTTCTAAGAGATGAGGTGGATGAATTTTTAAGGTCGACTAGTGAGGAACACATCGGAACGACGAATCTAAAAAACAGCATTTTGAAGTCTAATGTGTCTACCGATCTTATTAGAGGGTCTGAGTGAAATTGATCAATTAGTACATTAAATTTGGATTTGTCGTGAGGACATCAAGGAATGGGCACGAACTTTAGATAAAAAACAAGCTTCTGAAAATAAAGATATCAAAAACATATGTATCATTGAACAACTGGCTCAACACACCATTGAATTTTGGCTGCATCTTGAAAAGTTATTACTTGAGGGAATTGATGATGTTGATGACTTTAAGGGTTCCATGAAACTTGGCTTGACTTACATTGAAGAACTGGCTCAAAGAATAGACGATAGCAAACTAAATGTGTCTCATAGGATTGTTTATCAAATTTCTCTTCTTCAAACTGAAGTTATGAACTTGTTCAACAACTATAAATCCCAATCTAGTAACAAACAAGTTTCTACCAACGCTTCTTTTGAAACAAATAATCAACCATTAACTTCGTCACAACATTACATAACTATTATTGATGATTCTGACGATATGACCGTTGATGAAAATTTTGGAAAATCTCTTGTGCAAAACACAAATGTCTGTGAAGCTGAAATTCAAACTCAAACTGATGCTTCTCTTGAAAATTTTCAACTAACAACTTTTGAAATTGATGAAAATCTAAATGATGTTGTTGAAATCTCTGTAATTGATTCAAATTCAAATTCTCTTAAAAACAAAGACGTCAATCTTCAGTTTGATCTTCCACTCTCATATTCTGAAAATTTAGCAACTTTATATTGTCAACTTGAAAGAAATGATGAAGTTGGTAACAGTTGTTTTGGCGAAGACGACTTTGGTAAGCAAAAACTTCTTGAACTGATTGACGATAATGTTGTTAGGTCTGAAGCTGAAATTGAAACCTTTGAAAACTTTGAAATTCTTGAGGTTGAAAACACCAAAACCGCCGAATGTGATCGTAAACACAATGACAATTTTTCTGAAACTATTGAAACTCCTTGCGACTTGATCGTTTCAACTGAACCTCGTTTTGATCATTTGTTTTTCAATGATAAATTTCTGCAGTATATGAACTCTTTTTGGAATAATACTGTTTTTGAGAAAACACAATTTCAAAATTTACTGAAAATTCATTTGTTTGGTTTTGACTTTAGGATTACGAATGAACCTTCAGTTAACAAAATTTCAAATATCAAAGCAAAACCGAACAATATTTCTCAAAACAAGTGTGGGGGTGAGAACGATGCACACGTCTCTCAATTTATACATCACCTGAACAAATCAAACTTTGTTTTTGAAACTTTTACTAAACCCCAGCTCGATGACCTCTCTTTAGTTGCTACGAAAATTCAATTCGATTTTAGGATCAATTGTAAGCTCAAAATTTTAAAATTAGCAACTCAAGCTTTTTCAAAAACAAAATTTGTTTTTCCAAGTCTGGAACGTGATATAATTTTTTTTATGATTTTGTTTTCTGTGCTTCAGCTGTGTCTCATAATCTTAATGAGGCTGATCCATTGGTCCATTGTGGACCGGTTCATCTATTCGATGATTGCTTATTTTCTGCACATGTACTCGGTAAGTCGTGCTAACCCTTTTATTTTATGCCCCTTTCACTAAGATATGTCTGATTAACAACTGTGAGGACACAGTCACACTCAAGTGTGGAGGGGAATTTACATTACATCAGCAATCAAATTTTATGAACTAGGTCATTCGTTGAACAAGGATTAACTTAAATTCATAAATAACACCTTAGTTCTTGTTTGATAAGTTAAATTGTTAGGTGATGGGAATGAACATTATTTATTCATTGAGTCGTATTGTGTCTTTTTAAGATGCTAGCTTGAGACTGTGCAGATGTTAGTCGTGTTCTGGAGTAAGCGTGTAAACCCTTGCTATACATGTTAGAATGTGCAAGTAAAAAACAATAATAAAAAAAATCGTCAAATAAACAATTATTTTGCACCTACGTTTGTTGGATTTTCTGAGTTTGTTTTCATGCATAATAATTTTTCTCACTCAAATTTTCAAAATCGTAAGTTCTAATATATACTTGACCCAATTAAGGAGAAATGACTCATTGTAGCGTTCTTCTTCGATACCCCACATTATTCAAATCCAAGTTTTAGTCGAATTACGTCCATGTTTTGACAAGTTTTTCTTATATTGGTATACTTAAGAAGCTTGTATTGATTTATTTTCAAAGGTTCAAAAACGTCACTTTTTATACCAATATTACACCACCCACTCTGTACTTGTTTTAAGGTAGGATAACCAGATACCACATCTTATTTTATATGGGTTATCTATCTTATGAAACTTTGCTTATCATTCCTTTCAGCTTTTTATATAACATCAATCCCCTTGAAGAGACACCTGAACCCCCCTTCGAAGAGGAAGCGTGGGCAAAAAGTAGTGGCTTTCCAGAATTTCTTAAGCATGACACGAAAGCCATTCAATAAGCACTAAACCCAATGGGGAGATACATTCACGCTGATTTGTGCGACTGGTCCTTTGTTGACCATCGTTACCTATATGTCAAGATGCAGTTTTATGAAGGTATTTCAACCCCTTGTACTTTTATTGCTCATCTTAACAATCATGCAGTAAAGCTGAAGATTGAACGCTGTCCACACGCTCACCCCTATCAACGTCCAGAGACTCTCCTGTTAGGAATCAATTATGAGTACGATGGCTTTATTTTTTAACCTTTGGTTCAGCAAGTGGATCACATGGAAGTGGATAGGTATAATGTGATGTCTGATGAAGCAATGAGACAGGTGCCAAGAGCTTTGGATGACCACCAACAAGACTTAGTTCTCCTTAGACAACACAACGAGGAAGTAGTAGTGCCTAGGTGGGATCCATTTGTTGATCTGGATCTCTCTACCCCTCTCCTACAACAACTGCCAACTTAGCACGAACATGATCCACATGTCCAAGGGCTGCAAGAAGAGCAAGGTTCCTCCTCCCCTTGCTTATCGTTGGCGTCAATCAGAAGGAGTGTAAGGATTAACAGGGCTCATTCGCTGCCTCCAGGAGCATCGGGTAGATACTTTGAACACATTGTTTTTTCTTCAGCTAATAAAGTATTAAATAAAAAACTGGCAAAATATATGGGTGTTAGTTTTCATGACAAACACTACACTACCATGCAAACCCTAGAACAGCAGCGCACTAACCTCTCTAAATGAAGATAGTCACGTGGAATATCAAGGGGTTGGGGGACCCAACAAAAAATCATGCTGTCAATCTCATCATTTTCTCGCTTCATATCGATATCTTATTTTTACAAGAAACTAAAATCTCTAATCCACCCACTTCTCTCATTCGTCAAATTTGTGGACCCCTCTTATCTGGTTGGACAATGTAAATGCTTTTGACACTCGTGGAGGTTTGATTACAGCATGGAATGAGCACGTGTGTTCATTTTAACACTCGTTTTCTTCACCATCTGTCTTACACGTGTCCCTTCGTCACATTTCCTCTAACAACATTTTCCACTTCACAAATGTTTATGCCCCTAATGGTCCTCATGAAAGAGCTGAAACATGGAAATATTGTTACAACCTATCTCAACATATAAACGATCCATAGATAATTGGTGGTGACTTAAACATGACTCGATCCCTTCTTGATCGTAACTATGGCAATATATCCTCTGACTCTTCTCAATTTAATGCATTTATCCAATCTTGCTCCCTCATTGAACCACCGATCAACAACCGTCGATACACTTGGTCAAGCAGAAGAGAATCCCCCTCTTTAGCAAAACTGGATCGTTTTTTCTTCATTCTTAACTAGGACGATCTTTTCCCTTTGTCATTAGTAAATGGTCTTGCCACCACCATCTCTGACCACTGTCCAATTCTCCTTGATACATGCTCAAGTACCCCTATCAATCGTCCATTCAGATTTGAACGCCTTTGGTTGCTGGAACCTTCCTTTAATAAATTTATCATCCAAAACTGGAACCAATTACCGAATCATCAATCTCCCACTGTTAGAATGGTATGCAAGTTTCGTTCCTTAAGAAAATTAATTCGACCTTGGGCTAAAAATATTTGGAACTCTCTAAAAACTCGCATTGCATCCACACAAGATGCCATTCTCAATTTAAACACCATTGAAGAACACCGTCCCTTGTCTGAAACTAAGTGTCATAACCTGAAAATTTTTGAGTTAGAACTTGATAGATTAATCAAACAAGAGGAGCTTGGTTGGAAGCAACGATCGAAAGAAAAATGGATTAATGAGGGAGATAAAAATACTGTTTATTTTCATAGAATTGCTAATGGCCATCGTCGCTCTTCCTGCATTCCAGAAATCATCCATAACAATACTTCATTCACTGACTCAAAAGACATCTGCCACCGATTTACCAATTACTGTAGGGCATTCTTGGTTCATTACCTCCCTCATCTCCTGACATAAACTGGCATCACTTATATCCTAACCCTTCTCCATTTTCCATTGATCACCCTTTCTCTGAAGAGGAAATTTGGGGAGCCTTAAGTGAAATGGCGAATGACAAAGCCCCTGGGCCTGATGGTTTTGGCCCAATCTTTTTCAAACACTTTTGGCCCACATTAAAAGCAGACATCACTGAAATGTGCTCTGAATTCTATTCCAATCCTTCATCCATTGCTAAACTAAATTATGCAAACATCATCCTCATCCCAAAATTCACAGGTGCTAACACTTTACCTTCCTTCAGACCCATTAGTCTTCTCAACACAACATTCAAAATCATTACCAAAATCTTAGCCACCAGGCTCCAGAACCACATTGATTCCTTGATTGACTCTGAATAATCTACATTCATCAAAGGCAAAAAAATCCTTGACTGTGTTGCTGCCACCCAAGAGGTTATCTCCTTCTGCCACACTTCAAACACCCCAGGTGTCCTTTTCAAACTTGATTTTTCAAAGGCATTTGACTCAATAAACTGGTACTTCATTATCTCCCTTATGTCCCATAGAGGATTCCCCTTAAAATGGTGTAATTGGATCGAAGCAATTCTCCACAGTAGCATCTCCACAATATATATCAATGGCGAATTCAGTACAAAATTAGATCTACGAGATGCTTAAGGTAAGGTGACCCCCTTTCACCTCTCCTCTTTGTCCTAATCGCATATGTCTTTAATCAAATGATCAAACAATCACTATCTCACAATATTTTCTCAGGCATATCACTTCCTAACTCAAATATACGCACAACTTGTCTACAATTTGCAGATGACACTATTCTCTTTACCACTCCAACACCCTCTAACATTCATTGCCTTAAAATTATCCTCTACTCATTTGAGTTGATTTCAGGACTATCTATCAATTTTAATAAAAGTTCTCTTATAATGTTGGGTTATTGCACTCATCAGGGCCCTATAATTGCTGAATGCATTAACTGTAAGCTCGATTCATTCCCAATTACATATTGGGTATTCCAATTCGTCCTACCAAACTTCATAAATCAGATTGGCTACCCCTCATTTCTAAGATTGAAAACAGACTTACAAGTTGGAAAGCTGACTCGTTATCATCAACATGCCGTCTTATACTTGTTAAACACGTCCTCACATCCCTTCCAACCTATTAGATGTCCTTCCATAAACTCCTAGTTTGGGTAATCAACAAAATCAATTCAATTCGAAGTTCTTTTCTTTGGAATGGTGGTAAATTGAGAAAACTAATCAATTGGCAAACAGTTTGCCTTCCTCTATCTCATGGTGGCCTTGGAATTCACAACCTCTCTGCCTTCAACATGGCACTACTTGCTAAATGGTTATGGCGCAGCCTCGCTCCAGGGCAATTTATTTGGAAAAACTGGATTCTTCACCGGCTGTATTAAACAAACCCCTTTCTCATTCTTCACTTTAACCCATCATTTAAGCCCTCGCCATTCTGGAAAGGAGTACTATCCATCATCCCTAGAATGAAAACGCACTTCCATGTTAAGGTCAATAATGGTGCTTCTTGTTTATTTTGGATGGATATATGGAATGAACAGATCCCCTTTTCCACTCTATTCCCTAACCTTGCAACATTAAACCAACATAACCCATTATCAGTTGCATCAGCTCGTTCTCTGGGCTTAATGGGCTTCTTACCTTCCACTTATATTGGGCTTGAATCTTTAAATGAGCTTATCTGCATTGGTCGTATTCTTAGCTCAACCCAATTCAATATCGGTCCTGATAAATTCACATGGGCCTTGGGATCCAATTTTTCAGTATCGGCCTACTATAAATTTCTTATTCATCCAGGTCGATGCTTCACTTTCTTTCGTATTTTGCACTGTCACCTTCCTCCTCGTGTCATCTTCTTTCAATGGCTTCTCATCCACAATCGCATCAACACCAAAGATCGCCTGCATCGTTTAACGACAATATTGATCCCTCTTGCATCCTCTGTAATAATCACATTGAATCTCTCACTCATCTCTTCTTTGAATGTGACTTTTCATATGCTGTTTGGGTTGCTATCAGCTCCTTCCTTCTTGGCTTCATACCTTCGATTCACTCGTTCTTCGAATATTGGCAGCACAACCCCCCTGACCCTATACTGGATTCTTTAGTGTCTTTCTTTACCTAGAGTATTTGGCTAGAACGCAACGCCCACATCTTCGGCAGACCCAAGAAACTCCCGTTGGGTATTTGTCATCACATCTTGCATCTTTTCGATTCTTGAACAGGATCATCCAGACCCGCTCGCTTCAGGCTTTCTCTGCCTATGCCTCAGTCGTTAGGATCGCAAGAAAGTAGCACCCAAATCCCGCTTTGATTCCTGCTGTAGTCTAGTATTATCTGCTTTGCTAGTTTTTGGCTTGTTATCTCTTGCTATATACTTTGTTCTAAACTATCTGATGTACATTATTTACTCTGTACTATGCTTGTATTAGTTATATTGGCCTCCTTGGCCTGAACCACTATGCTACTGGTTGGGCCTGACAACCAGATATATTTCTAGCTACTTATTACTACGCGTAACCGACTGTGTAGTTCCACGCTACACACCCGTCTTCCTCAAAAAATATAACATCAATCCAGACTTGTGTGTTGAATTGGGGTTATAGAAGCAAAGTAACTAGGGCACAAAACTTTCCTTTCATGAAGTGTTGGTTATGATTCGCTTAGTAGAGGAGAAATCAAATGAAATAATATTCGATATCATTCCATTCCATCTCCACTCATCATTCATCATGCAAAAAAAAAAAAAAAAAAAAAAATAGAAAAGAAAAAATGCAATAAAGAGAAAATCTCTGAGAATAAAATAGTCATTCATCATTCTTGACTATAAAGCATTTCCATTCTATCCACATCCATCATACCGTACTTAGAAGCGAGGATTGTAGTAGAGGAGATGAAGGGAAAAAAATGTTCATATGTGCCTTAGTATTACTTTATCTTTGGTAGCTTGAATTTCAACTAATACACTTGCCTTCTTATCTATAACAATTTTAAAACTTACAAAATTTTCCTTCATCTATGCATAACTCACATCCAATACATTACAGTTACACTGGTGCAAAATTATTCAAAAAAAGAAAGAAAAGAAATTTTTTTTTTTGAATAAATGGTTGGGTGCACATTTTCGATGTGTAGAACTTTGGATGACACCACGCTCTTAACCTTCAAGACCATTACATTGTTATCAAGGAGTTACAATTCAGCTTGAAATTTTTTATTCATTTTTGCACTAATTATGGGATGGACAATTTAGGACTAAATCGTTATTGTTGAAGTTAGGTAAAGTCCTTGGAATTTGAAAGACTTTAAAAATATCATTTGATTAATTCGCGTACTTAAGACGCTTTGGATTTTGTGGGTGGTATCCGCTGAAAACCCTCACGAGACAACACTCGTCCTACTAGGAACACATATGGGATTAACGGCTTGTTACATATGCTAAATGCAATCGTGTTTCCTACGAAAGTGTGACATATCTTAGTTTAGTTTATTCGAGGACGAATAAAAAGATAAGTGTGGGGGTATTTGATATACACGTAAATGTGTATATTTTATCCGCTTATTTATCTTATTTTCCCTTTAAAATAATTGATATTGTGTATTTATAGCTGTGTTTTCAAATTGTTTATAAAAAGCATGGTTTAGAGCATTTGATGGATAAAGCATGAAGAATTTTCTTATAAAGAGTGAAGTTTGAAATTACTAAAGCTTGAAGAGTGTAAAGCTTGAAGAACGTTTGCAAATAGAGTTCGGTTAGGAAGATTTGGCTCAATGATTACTCATGTTGCGTTCACATTGACTCATTTTCAAGGGCTCTGACTCATGTTGCGTTCACATTAGCTCATTTGCAAGGCCACTCACTCTACAGCTGCGTTCACACTTGCTTATGTGTTATTTGGGCTAAATCTATAGTCCCACATTGTGTAATTAGCCAATTAGTCTTTGTCATATCAGCTATAAATACACTTGTATATTGTTCATTGAAAAACACATTAGGTTTTATTTTGTAATCCTTCTCTTAGAATAAAATCATTCTTCTCCGTTCTCTTTACTTTTTATTGTAGTTTATTTATGTTGTTTATTTTCTGTTTCTCTTCTAGCTATGTCAAGCTAATCTCCTTTAATCATGGGGTAATGACGTTTAGAATAGATTCAGTATGAATCACATAGCCAAAGAGATTAGAACTTCACGTATATTGATCTAGATCTGAACCAAGGGTTAGATATGAAACTTCATATTCTGTGTCGTTTAAGAGCTATGCTCCTTCACTGGGTATATTCGTGTTCGATCTTACGTTTACCAGATTTAGATCTAATATTTAGGGTTTTAGAAATAAATAGTGAATCTGTCCTGATAGCCTATGGTTGTTTAAGAGCTTAGCTCCTGCATAGGCTATACTTATTGTTATTCACATATTTGTTTCTAAAAACCTAATTATCGTTGATTCATGTTTGTGACAGAAACATGAATTAGATTTGTATTAATTTGTTTGGCTATTGATGAATATTTATCTAATTTATGTCATTACTCCCTAATTGCTTTCTCTTATTACTTGATTGGATTTATTAGTAAAATAATTTTTGGTCCCAGAGTTCGACACCCTCTACAACAATCCTTGTTGTTTAGGAAAGCCGAACAGATTCTATATTTGTTTACAATTGTTTAATCTGTTCGCAAACAAACATCTTACCCATGTCGTATTCTTAGGGGATTTCCAATCTTGAACTACGACAACTTTAGCTGGGTCCACCACTATTCCATCGTTGGAGTCAACATGCCCTAGGAACCTTACTTCTTTTCGCCAAAATGACACTAAAAAAGTTAGCCTTGAGCTAATGCGATATGAGAGTGCGGAGAACCTCTCCTAAGTGTACGGCATGTTCTTCCTCGCTCCTCGAGAAAACCAGAATATCATCCACGAAGACCACAACAAACTTGTTTAGGTACTCCCTAAACACCCAACTCATCAAATCCACAAAGTACGCGGGTGCATTAGTCAGCCCAAAAGGCATGACCAACCACACAAAGAATCTGTTTAGATTCCTGAAAGCACTCTTGTCTATACTTTCATTTGCTTCCCTTAACTGATGAAAAATCGTGGCTAGATCCAACTGTGAGAAAACTGAAGTGCCTACTGGTTGGTCAAACAATTCAACCATCCATGGGAGTGGATGTCTATTCTTCTTGGTGAACTTATTCATCTCTCTATAGTCCATGCATAGACGGAGAGAGCCATCTGCCTTAGTCACAAAGATGACTGGAGCTCCCTACTCAAAAATGCTTCGTTTAACGAATCCCTTCTCAAATAACTCACCCACTTATTTGTTGAGCTCCCTCCTCTCCCTAGGAGCCATGTGGCGCATTAGTAAAGTGACAGGGTTCGCATTCTCCACAAGGTATATCTGGAAATCTATATCTCGTCTGGGAGGTAATCTTCTCTCCTCATCAAACATGTCCGGAAAATATCTGACTATGGGTATTGATCTAAGATCATCAATAGAAGCATCAAGGGAATCTAGGAAACCGAGCATAACTGAAGCCTGTGCATTACAAGAAATCTTGAGAGTTCTCCCATGGCATGATAGAAGCCTAACAACTCTCCTCTCACAATCTAAAATGGCAGCATACGTGGCTGGCAATCCATTCCACCTATGGGATTTGAGACCGCAACAATAGATTCTCTGTTTTACAAGTCAATAATCATAGGAATGCAAATAGCTGAAGTAAATGAAAGAGGAGATGCTGAGATGGAATGTGCAACTGAATAAAGAAATCATACTGCAAAAATGGGAAATAAAAATCAAATGCAAAGTAGAAAACATAAAACAAGAGATCAAGTTGAAGACATACAAAAAGAAAGTGATGCATACTTAAAGAAAAACATGGATGATGACTCAGAGGAAGAAGTAAATGAGAAAAATGAAGCATAATCCAAAACAAACATTGTTGCAGCAGTAACACATGCAAAAGTAAATGCACATCTGCATGGGGAAGATAGTGCCATGCAAAGCAATTAAGATGCAAACAATATATCATATACCTTTTCTAACTACCCATCCAATAAAATCTCCACCACCTTTTCATTTCAAACCAATTTTTTTTCAAATTTATCATCACTATCTCCTATATTGTCAAATCCTTCACTTGCTCACCAAATATTACCAACTATTCGCACTCAAGCCTTAACCAAAATCCTCACTAAACCATCTGTCACACCCTCTTCCCTACCTCCTAATAACTCTGATCAACCTTCTTACCAATCAAAACCCAACACACCCTTTTCTCTTTTGGCTGATGAAAGATCTCCTCCCCTCTTAGAAGTTTGCAACAAAAAAAATACTGGTTCTAGTACAATAAGGAAGCACAGAGTATTAGATAATAAAGTGAAAGTAAGAGTAAAAACAAAAAATAAGAAAAGGAAAAAGAAGCATCCCCTATCCTATATCCCATTGAACTTGAAAGTGAAGAAGATAATACCCTACAGAACACCCCTTCCAATCCCTAACATCTTCCTCAAGAAGAACAAGAAGCTCTGACAAAACCTCCCATGTCGTTTAATTACGATGAACAACATTGCTGCATGGAATATCAAAGGAAAACACAAAAAAGCAAAACTGGATCAAATTAAAAGCCTAATTCATGAACATCACCTTTCTCTACTTTCTATCTTTGAAACAAAACTATATTCCACACTCTCTTCCAAAGCTTCTTCTTACATAAACCCATCAATGAAGTCCTTAACTAATCTGTCCTATGCCTCCTATGGCAGATTTCTTATTGTCTATTACCCTATCATTTTCACTTTTACTCTTATCCAACTTGACTATCAATTCATCCACACTAAATATTTTCACATACAAACATCTACCAACCTTTTCTTCACCTTCATATATGGATGTAACTATGCTGCTGATAGACAGTCCATGCCTGATACTTTACCTCACCTAAGCCAACATACACACCCATGGATAGTGATAAGAGACTTCAACTGCTCCTACACATCTACAAAAAATGTGGTGGTATCCCTTTATCATTAGCTGACATATCCCCATTAAACAATGCCATGCACAATGCCCTTTTGATTAACATCACCACTTCTGGTTCAGCATACACATGAAATAATAAAAGCATCACTTGTCCACGCACCCTTACCAAGATCGATAATAGCCTCATGAACCTCATTATTATGTCTACGTGGCCTACTATAAATATACACATACCGATGCATCACCTATCTGACCATTGTCCCCTCATCTTGTCCTTCAGCACAACCACTATATTTAAAAAGGTAAATTTTAAAACTTTTAATGAGTGGAAAAAGAATATTACTCTCATGTAGGTTGTAGACAATGCTTGGAAAATGCACACTTTTGGAAACTCGATGCTTAACTTGCATAGGAATATGAAAAACACAAAAGAATAGTTAAATAAATGGTCTAGATTGATCTATGGGAAAGGCAAAAAAATTTCCATAGATTTAACAGAAAAATCAGTGTAGGTACAACAACAAATACTTGTCCCAGATGCTGACATCAACAATTATAAAAAAGAAAAGGATCTGATAATGCATCTTGAAGAAGCCCTCGAGTCTGAAACCAGGATGATTCAACAGAAAAATAAGCAGAAATGGTGTACACAAGGTGATAGAAACACGAAGCACTACTACACATCATTGAAGATTAAGAAAGCTAAAGAACACTTACATAGTATACAAGATATGCACGGTCAAACTCACTCAAGACCATGTAGAGATTGATGAAGCCTTCCTACCATACTATACTAGTCTGCTTGCGAATCAACCACATGAAATAAACCAAGAATTCTTATACAACTTGCCCCTTACCACTCTTACAAGTGAGATGCAAAATGCCTTGACTAGATATGTAACCTATAATGATATAAAAGAAGTTATACTCACTATGAGAAGACCAGCATCACCTAGCCATGACATATTCATGGTAACTTTCTTTACATGTTGTTGGTCTATTATTTCTGTAGATGTGATAAAGGCTGTACATAGCTTCTTTGACAAAGGCTAGATCTTAAGCTCCATCAACTCCAAAAACCTTGCACTTATCCCAGAGACTGAACACCCCATTGATGTTAATCAATTTAGGCCAATAGCTTGTTGCAATGTAATATATAAAGTCATTACAAGGATTCTTGCCAAAGGACTGAAAGAAGTGCTTCAACACACTATCTCTATGAACCAAGAAGACTTCCTTCCAAATCGGAGTATATTAGATAATGTATTTCTTATCCATGAGCTACTCAATGGTTACTCAACACAAAATATATCCCCTAGGGAAATTCTTAAAATCGATATCAAAATAGCCTTTGATTATGTCTCATGGGATGCTATGATGAATGCTATGAAGAAAATGCAATTCCCAAACAAGTTCAATCATTGGATTTATATATGTATTTCGATAGTTAGGTACTACTTTAGAGGTAAAAATTGGTTGAGGCAGGGAGACCCAGTATTGGCTTATCTGTTTATACTGATCATGGAAACTCTAGCTCTTGAGATAGAATGGCAGGTGCAACTAAAGAATTTTTTGTTACATCTTAAATGCAAACATCCTATGGTGACTTCTATGGCATTCGTTGATGATCTCCTCATCTTTACAAAGCCAATACCCTCCTCTCTACAAACCATAATGTAATCCTTCTCCTCCTTTCATTCTTTCACTGGCCTTCAAATAAACCCCCATAAAGTCTCAATTATTTTTGGCATAACCCCACCCCTTGTATGTCACAGCATAACCAGAACATCCTCCTTGCAAACTATGACGACTTATCTTGGAATCCCTCTAGCTTCTTGTAGAATCACAACCACGTATAGCTTCCCACTCTATGAGAAAATCACTGTAGTTTTCAATAGATGTGAGAATAGGTATCTGTCCCAATCTGGAAGGCTAGTAATCACAAATGCAGTAATTTTCTTGATGACGGTCTACTAGTGCAGAACTTTCTTTCTACAAACTAAGCTACTTAAGATGATAAAACTACGATGAGGAAGTTTCTCTAGATTGGATCGATACACATAGCCAAACCGTCACCAATTGCATTTCACAAACTTGAGAAACCGAAGAGTAAATGGGGCTTAGTAATTAAAAGCATTAAGTTGTGGAATGTAGCCGCTTTGTCTAAACATGTCCTTAACATAGTCACTAAAACCAAGACCCTGTGGGTAGAGAATGAAGAAATATGGATAACTTCACCCAAACCACAACACGGTTGGGTGTGAAAAACCATCCTTAAAGTTAGAAAGAAGCTATGACCCCATGCAATGTTACAACTTACAAGATAAAGCACAACCAACTTTTGGATGTCACCTTGGATAGAAAAAGGTGTGTTACTTATCCTCAACTATCACACGCTGAAGTTATACAGAGTGGAATACCAATGCATGCCAAAGCAACATCCTATACTGTTAATGGGAAAATCAAGATACCAAGAACAAGCAATAGTGCAATTCAGAGCAATTGGCAGAAGTAAGACAACCAATTGTATGTATTTAAAAACTGGATAAATATGGGTAGACTGATGAGTATAAGGATCATGGCACTAGCCTGATATATGGAGCATTGAACTATGAAGGTCAAATGGCTAAGTTTCCATGGTTCAGGGGGACTTGGAACAAGAATTCATGTGAAAATCTAAGGCAGTGTTTAGTTTAAAATATGTTTTGAGTTTTCAATATTGACAACAAAACATGAAAAAAGTTAAGAGATAGTGGAGGAAGTGAAATGTTGATGGATGGGACCACTTAAAGAAGTGAGAGATGACAGAATGATACTATCACGTTTTCTTGTGTTAATTCTCAAAATAAGGAAAAGAAATAAAATTTGTTTTCTATTTTATGTGTTAACTTTGTTTTCAAAAACGATCATTTTTGACATTATACATGTATTGTTCTTACTTTGCTATAGGCGAAAATTAAAAACTAAAAACCGTAAACCAAACACTGCCTAAATTTCTCTCTTTGGAAAGTTTATTAGAATTCTTTACATACGCTATCCAAGCTTGCAGGAAAAGGAATAAATGACTCCAAGGTTTGTTACTTTTGCAGATCGGCTGATGAAGACATTCATCATCTTTTATTTTGATGCTCATACACTCACTTCATATGGAGAAAGATTAAATCTAGAGGTGGTTCTGTTGCACCACATCTAAACAGTAAAGAAGAGTGGATGCATATTTACAAAGCTACTAGATGGAAGCAAAGAACAACATATGAGTTACTAATAATTCTCAAGATCATGGTCAAGGAAGTTTGGTATGAAAGAAATCAAAGATTTTTCAACAACAAAAGCAAAAGTAGAATGCAGTTATATCAAGCCATCTGCAGTGGTATATGTTGTGAAATTAATATGTCCTCCTTTGGTTTTGATAGTATTATCAAATCAAAGTGGACATAATATACTATCCTCTTGTATTTTCTATTTCTTTTTCTTTGACGTTTATATTGTAACTCTTTTATGATATAAATAAATGGTAGGGGCCATTTAACCCCGCTGGCTTTGCCAAAAAAAATTACTACCAAATCTTCTATACATTCGCATTTTCCAAACACTGCTGAAGGTTTGTATATGGGTATTTTTTTCTTTTTTGTATCGCTTATTTTGTGCAACTAAAAACTTTTCGTTTGTAGTAACCCGTAACTTCCCCGGTAAGGAAAGCCCGGATTGCTTTGAGAACAACACACATCGGAACGCAGACAGAAGAACATTTCATTGTTTATTACAACAATTCCATCAGAATACAAGAATATACAGAGTATGAATAAATATTACACATTCGATAAATATCAGAGATTACAATAATTTACATAGCAGCGGAAAATAATACAAAACAAAACTAGAAGTAATACACGGATACAGAGCTTTTCGAGTATCGTTCCAGCTGTAAATCAGGATCCTGTGAATATAAATCTGCAAAACCAAAACTACTAGCTGCCCTTGCCCAACTGCACAAATAATATTCAGTGTTCGTGGATTGAAACCCCACACGGGTGTTGGGATGATATTTGGCGTACACTAATCCCAATTATTTAGTTGTATGTCGATCGATTGGTTGACAGACTGTGCAAGCGTTAATTATTTATATTTGATGCTTATGCAGTTGTGGTGCACTTTGGATGATGGTTGATTATTTATCGTTGCTATTATATACATGTGTTGTATGGAATCCATATAATTAACATCATATGGTAATTGATTGGGCCTCATTCCAATTGGGAAAATCAAGGTTATTATAAAATAAAGATTCATGTGTTGACAGTACTCATGTGTTGAGAATAGTCATGTGTTGAAAGAAATATCGATTCATGTGTTGAGTAAAATATTTTAACAATAAAATTTACATCTTTATCATCATTGCATTTATTTTTTGCTATTAAAATTCAAATGGTATGTTATATTTATTTCTGTAGCAGTTCTAAAATGCAACTAGAAGTTTTTACATGGGTATTTTGGCTTTTATGTGGCATTTATTTTGCGCAAATAAAAAAAAGTTCGTTGCATTTATTTTATGCCACTAAAAATTCAAGTGGTGTGTTACATTTTTTTGTAGCGTTTCTTAAACGCTATTAAAACGTGTTGGTTGTTTAATAGCATATTTTTAATGCTACTATATGTTGTTAATGACTTATATTATTTCCAGCAACCAGTTATATAATAGTCATATTAAAATTAGCAACAATCGTATAAAGTATGATTTAAATAACCAATCAATCATATAATCATTGTACTCAAATAACTGAGAACGCATTAGTCACATAAGCATTTTCCATAACCATTTAGATAATAGTTATTTAACAAAATCATCAAATTCACAATAAGTTTACATAATAAGTACTAACAAATATCATAATACATAACAATTAAAATCATATCCATTGTTGCTGATGGTCTTCACTCTAGAAATACTAAGTACTTGTAGACAAGGTTGATAATCAACAATAAGAATTTGTCATGAATTATCGAGTAACATTCAAACAATAGTTTATGTCAAAGAAAATGATAAGATAGATGCTTGTCTTTTAGTTGGAGGTTGCATGCTACCTGAAGATTGTAGCCACAACATATTTTGACTGCGAATAGTGATATTTGGTGATTGGTTGCACTACATAATTATGTAGTTTAGGTTCTTAAACTGTTAATCATAATTTCAATAATAGATGGCATGTTGGTCTAAAGTATTTTCAATAATCATGGTTGGTAAATAAAGTACACAAAAACATATATTTAGTTTAGTTCGATCAAATACTGGTGAGATTTGTTTGCTTCTATTTATATAGTCTTGCTACTTAGTCCAGTTTTCAGTCAGCCACACCACACTGACACATTTTATCATTCCATACACACTATCAAGACAACAACCCCACATCTACTTCCATGTCCACCAAAACTCACCATCATGACATTTCAAGCGAACCGCGGTACATTTCAGCTTCTCCAGTGTGACACTCATACATAACAACATTCGCCAGACCTTAACAGTCCAACTCAATGCCTATTGCTGCATCAAAAACTGCACTCCACCACCAGAAACCAACAAAACATTCTCCATCCCAAACAATCTTCATCTCATCACCTATTTCTACATCACACATATCCCTTCGTTATATCAAATGAACGTATACCAAATATTAAATTTCATAATTTAATTCAACTTTAAAAAATTTAACGTCAAACTGATATATCGGTTATCGCTACCATACATCGATCGCATATATCCATTTAAACGAAGCGAACTCGTTATATAATTACTTCAATTACTCCTATATAGAACGTTCAAATATATGAATCAATGCTTTATAAATTATCTATTTCATATTTTGTTTTAATAAACAACTTCAAAAATCGAGTTTACACACTCTAAAATAAATTTGATTTTAGATCACTAAGTCTAATTCAAGTTATAAACATTATTTTAAAATTTTAAATCTTAACTTACTACGTATTTTAAAAACGTTGAAATTTTCGAGTCGTTACACTCTTCCCCAATCAGCGTTTTTTATCCTCGAAAAGGAAACATCATATAGAATCGTACTTATATCTATAATTATACAAAATACCTCTACTTATAAACCTTTCCTTAGTTTTCACCTTATTAGAAAGAAAATAAGTTATAAAACTTTAAAACTCAATTTTTTTTCTAATGCCTGGATTTACGGAATTTTTTTGGCAACGTCTCCTTTGTGCGGCTCGATCAGACAAATTTACAAACACATATATATTAACATACATCTCATCCACACAATGAGGCATCCCAAATCACGAGAAAAAAAATAAATACAACCCAAATATGGTATTTAATCCGAGATACGTACCTTATATTAGCGTCATAAAACATATTTGCTTATTTTTAGCATTTTTAGCGCAAAAGCGAGCTCCATAAGCGAAGCACGCCATTGTACCTACTAAACACTCAGTAGATAATGTGAATCAAAATATATAAAGTAAAATAAATTAACATAACATGAACAAGATATAGTATAAGCACGCATGACATGATAACAACAAAAACACAAGTAAAACATCATTTAATATTAAGATTTACATATTTTTGCTTACATACAAGATTAACATTCAAATACCCTCCCCCTACTGCTGCTGCTCCTTTTTTTAAAGCACAGATCATGTATACTTCATAAATTGAACAATTCTTATGATTTATGGTCTCTTTTATGCTTCATAAGAAGTATTGGTGTAAGCTTATGCAAGTGAATTTAATAGCCTATGTTGCATTTGCAAATAGGCTATTCTTATCCAAACATAAAACAAATTTACATCATCATTTTACTAATTGAAAGTTAATTATGGAAGTAATAGAAACAAAATTTGATGATCTATATTACTAAATGAATAGTAAATAGATCATACTTGAAATGGTTTTTGCTTTAACTTCATTTTCATGAGAACTGATAAGTGGTTTATGTGTTGCATTATACTTTAATGGTTTAAGTTATATTAATCAATAACATAAATAAATCATGCTTATGATAAATACATCATTAATTCCACTTAACAGTAAAATAGAGGTCATAAATTATTTGTTCCTTGATTTACAAAAACATGAGAGTGAGTTTGCCTCTAAATTGTTTTCTAATCTTATATTTAACATCACCTTTATTTTAGGTTTTTGATTTACATTTTTAGCTAATCATAATCTCAAGTTTGCTTTGATTTAATTAAGTAAAATTTCAAATTTAATTATTTCCCTATGGATCTACATGTATTATCCACGTACTAAATTTGTACATCGTGCGCTTGCGGTTATTTTATGTCATTGTTCTCGACGATTATCTAATCCAATAGGAAATACGTTGACGATCAAGTTTTTGGCACCGTTGCTAGAGAAATTAGATTAATTTTGATTTTGCTCTTTGGATTTATTTATTTAATTTATTTTTAGTGTTGTTTTCAATTTAAAAAAATATATCTCCTCATACATTGTTATTATGTTGTGATTTTCATTTTGTCCACTTGTGTTTATTTGTTTTTGTTTCGGCAAGTTTTTCAAAAGAGAAAAGGAAAAGTCATTGTTGATTTGCACTACATTTCTATTTCAATTATGCATTTGGTTACATAATCTTCATTTTGCATTGTTTTTCAAGATGTTATTATCTTTTCAAAACTATTTTGTTGTGATTGGTTTCCTTTATTCCCAATGTGTTTGGGTTCATCATCCTTCCCAGAAGGATCCACCTCCTTGTACTTAATTTGCTTTATTATTACACCAGCCAGTGTCGGCCCTTAGTAAACCGGGGCCCTTGGCCAAAAAAATTTGCAAGGTCAAATTTTATATGGAAAACATGAAAACTAGAGCGAAATCTGATCAAGAAACAAAAAACACAATTACTTAATAACTAACTTGTTGGGACTTGAATGTGCATCGCATTGCACAAGATCTTCAAATGCTACCACTCAACTAATACACTTTCACATGTCTATTAAGATATCCATCTTTATTATAAAGTACGAAAGTTTGAGGCCCCCTACCTCCTCATCCTCGTTCTGAGGCCCTAGGCAACTGCCTAAGCGGCCTATCCCTAGGGTCGGGCCTGACGCCAGCTTTCTTCACCACCTGTATAAAAAAAGGTATCTAGGTTTAACTTAGCATAATAATAGTACTAGGCTTCATTATTATATGTGCAACATAAATTTTTTCATTCAAAAATCATAAACAAAATATTTTATTTAATATCTCGTTCACCACCACGATTAATAGCCACAAATGTGAGAACAACATACCATGTTTGATACTGCGTTCGCTACCCCCAATCAATACACTGTTTATTATCATACATTAGCAGAAAACACACCCATCGACTTGCACAATACATATAGACATACATAATGGTTTTCACAATTGCTAGAATGCCTAGGACCTATGTAACACCCCATAAAAGACATAAATATTAACGATAAATAAAAATAAACAATTTAACAATAAGCCTGGAAAATGAATTTTTTTAGCTTTAGGAATTTGGATATGAAAATCTTTTATTGGGATTTGTGGAGAAATTCTGAATCATTTTATATATAATATGTTGAAAACGGTGAAAGTATGAAGAAGTTACAAGCAAATGAAATTGGACAGTAAAACGCAGAAATATATATAATCAGATTAGTAATATATATATATATATATATATATATATATCCAAAATATATTAAATAAATAAGGTTGAATATGAATTTCAAGCTAAGGATAAGATAGAGGGGACAAAGAATATTTTAGGTAAGGAAAGGGATTAAACAAACAAAGTAACGTATTATTTGATTAAACACCTCAACGCCATATATGTTTATTGGGCGTTTCAGCAACCAGGAGGTCGATCACCCCCTAGAAGGGGTGTCAACCACCGGTCGACTACCTGGCAGTTGAAAGGCCCAATGAATCTAGATTTGGTTAGGGTTTTCAACGGGAATATATATAAATATATGGCCAGGATTACATCTAAATAATCTAAGGGCTCACGCTTACACAAGCGACTATATATACGGCCTCAACCCTCACAAATAAACCCTAGTCACTCTCTTTATCTCTACCTCCATACCATCCTTCTGTCATTACTGAATTCCAGAAAGGTTAGGAATTTCTCTTCTATTCCCCTAACCTTTATTCTTATCTTTTCTCTAATCTAAATTCACATAGATTTTAGTATGAATTCAGGAATTTAGTTTTATATATGCATAAGAATCTAAAGATGATTCTTACATATATATATATATATATATATATTAGAAGGATGGAGCATGTTTATCACGAAGGCTAAATCCAGATCTGAATCTACAACAAGAATTCTATTTTTCTTCCTTTTAGATCTGTGAGTGGAATTGTGATAACCCCAAACCCCCGTACGACGGTGGCAAGGGTAATCTTTGGAATATAACACATAAACAGATAATAGCAGAACAGAAATAAATAAAAACACCAGATAATGCATAACGGAATACACTGGATAAATATAAACATCAGAGTTTCACAGTATACAGGATCATACTTAGTACAAATACAATTCAGCTTTACATAAATGTCTACAGCGGAATCAAAACATAATATGTAAAATAGGAGCTGAACAACATAAAATAGATAAATGATAGAACCTATCTTCAGCTCCATAGCTATCCAGAAAGAGCCTGCTAAAACCTGAATACAAGGCTGCCCGTGTAGAAATAGGGCACCCGAGTTTGCAAGTGAAACAAACTATGAGTCAGTCATGGGACTGGTATGAGAAATCTATTTAACATATCTTACAATATGGCCAATCACAGGACCACGCCGCTAACGCAGAATGGGTTTACTCCATTGGATTGTCAGTGCTTTAAAACAAGTAAATCTTTTAAACATCACAATTCTTTTTTATAAAAATGAAGCCATTATAAGACTCAGTTCCCATCACACAATGCAACACAAACCGAAGGATAGAGTTTTACCTTATAATGTCCAAAATATGCTTGATACGAGCAAAACAAATCATTTGATATTATTGCTAGTGTTTATATGTTTCAAAAACAATTTCAATCATAACTATCAATCATAGACGACATGGGTACCATATATCATGTCGCTATATATAGGTATACAATCAAAACCACACGGTGTCATATTTGGAAATTGGATTTCCATCATGAACCAAGGCAAGGGATCGTCCTTACCGCTTCGAGACAATCTATCCCATGGCTCAGGATTACAACGCATCGACCCTTGGAGTGACAGGGCCGGTCCACTCGATGTGGATTAAAATGCCTAAACACTGCGTTTCCCCGCCCTTTGGGGCGTAAATGAGTCCTATGACTCCATCGGCTCCACATAGTCACCGATATATCTGAGGCACCTCGCAATCCAATAACCACACAGGTGAAAGTAATATAAATGTCAGGGCTGGTAGGTCACTGACACCGCCCTAGCTAGAAGGAAACGCATGTCCTCCCTGAGGTCCTCTCCCATTTCTGGTTCATACCAGGGCGTGAGGCTCACGAATTAATGCTATACACAAAGCTATGCCACACAGGCGGTGTTTTGATCATCAACCACAAGACTTTGCTTTTCAACAAAAGCCTTGATCCTTTGCATCTCAGCATGCCACACAGGCAATTCACGCCATGTTACTGATGGATATCAATCACACAAAATGAAATCCAATGTCAGACACACAGTCCATTTACAAGTCCGTTCTGGGTTTGAATGAAACCGGAAGGCACCTTATACCTCGCATATCAATACAATCAACACGTACGTCCGGACAACTACCACTTCAGCCCCTTCAAGGTAGCTACTCCTATCAAGAACATCAGTAGCACCCCTCCATTCGACGTGAAGATCATCGGTATTGCACCGTCTTCATATCTTCAACTTTTAATTGTCGATCAATTATTTGAAATGAGAATCAACTCGGCCTTTTCAAATAATTCACGTATATTTAGAATTTTAAATCAATTCATTTCAATGGCTAAATTATTCGACATCAATAATTCTGTTCTTTAATGTAATTTTCACGGCAAACACGTTCAACCATCAAATATCCAATAAACCGGGTAAATTCAGTTTATTTCCATTCCATATCGTTTATAATATTTCATAACGATTTATCGCTATTTTTATCATTTAAAAATAGCCAATTCATTCAAACGACGCTTCAGGCCATAATGCGGCCATGGCATTGTTTTTCTTCAGATTTGATTTACACATATATGAAAATCCAACCGTTGGATCTTTACAAATTTTATATCATTAGAAAGATCTTTTCAAAACGAATCCACCGGTTCTAGTTTTGGGAAAATCTGACGGTCGGATCTCCCGGTACAATCGTTTGAAGTTACGATTTCAAAATACGAGCTGCAACATCGTTATTCGATTGATTTTAATTATATATATATATATATATATATATATATATGTAAATATAATTATAAACGATTCTGGCGCTGTTTTTCTTTAGATTTGAATTAAACATTCCAGACAATCCAACCGTTGGATCTTTGCAAAGTCGGTGTCGTTGGAAAGATATTTCCAAAGCGAACCCAACGGTTTCGGTTTTGGGAAAATCCGATGGTCGGATCTCCCACACTAATCGTTTGAAATCACGATTTCAATATACGAACTGCAGCTTCGTTATTCGATTTATTTTAATTATATATATATATATATATATATATATATATAATCCATTCTTCGATTTCAAAACCATATTCATTTTATATATTTGATAAAAATGATATTTTTATCCAACAGATATTTACTTCAACACATCACTATTTTTAACAATTCATATATATAATAAAAATGTGATTTTTATTGCAAAACAATTTATTTGAAAACATAATTATTTTATATACTTCATATATAAGGTAAAAATGTTATTTTTATTGTAAAACAATTTATTTCAAAACACGATTATTTTATATAGTTCATACATAAGGTAAAAATGTTATTTTTATTATAAAACAATTTATTTCAAAACACGATTATTTTATATAGTTCATACATAAGGTAAAAATGTTATTTTTGGTGTTATAACAATTTATTTAAAACACTAATATTTTATATAGTCTATATATATATGAAAAAAATGTTATTTTTATCTTTCAAAAAAATTTATTCAACACATGAATTTCTATTCAACACATGAATATGGTTTCAACACATGAAAATAATTCTAACACATGAATATTATTGCAAATTTCGGCAGCATAACGGCAGAGTAATTAAAACCGGCACCGTCCCGAGTACGGCTCCTCGCTCTACCTTAAAGCCTCGCAGCTTTTGACAATTGGGATTTCAATATCTAGTTTGTACGCAGACGAATTTTCCCATATACTAATCCTATTGGGATTTCAACCACAATCAATCATTTCCAATTAACCATTCATGATATTCACCAAATTTCACATCAACCAAATCCAAACAATATCACAACCAATATATATATCGTCCATGGTCTGTGGACGAGGGGAGTGTATATATATATACGTACAAAAATATATTTCAATTTCATTTCAATTCATTTCAATATCATTTCAATGCATATATAATTTTTACAACACATATATAACTTATACATCTAACATACAACTTATACAACGCTTATACATGAGGTGTACAACGCTTATATAACTCATACATCGACTATATAATTTATACATCGTCATTTCCATATCGTTTTTAATTCAGAAATCTCACTTTGGGTTCCACTCCTCCAAAACTTGTAGAAGGCTCAGAAAAATATCTGGTCTCTTCTAAAATGTAGAAGACGTCCTCACGGTCCCAGTGTCTCTTGTTTCACTGGATTTCGACAACACAACAAAAAGATATGATTTTTATTTGAAAATCATGGTTTGCAACACTTAAAGTGTTATGGCCTTCGAAATAAAACCTGGCCGTTACCTTCAGCAATTTCTTCAAAACTAGGTTTTGATTTTAGCACGAATGGTTGCACGATGTTGGAATCGGGTTTGACCACGGCCTAGAGCCTGGAAAGGTGCGCCTGGCGATGGTAAGGGGGCCCCACTCGACGGCCTGAATCACTGGCGGTGGCGCGATGAGGGTCGGACCTTTGAGGACCTCGTTCTTGATGACGACGAGGTGAGGGAGGGTGAGAGTGGTACGGATTTGAAGAGCTCGGAGAATACTACAAAATCTTCCACTGGGTCGAGGTCTAATTCTTTGCATGGAAGGAGGAAAAACAAGAGAGAAGGGGGGAAAGCTTTATCTTCGTCGGCTGGAAGATAGATTGGGGAGAGAGAATGAATGGGATTGGCCGATATTTTTTTATATATTTTTAAAATCCTAAAAATACCCCTCTTCACATACTATCTCCAATCAAAACCCAACGAATGTCATCCCCAGCTAAATACCCCCATTCCGAACACAATGGGATATGTTTCGTAGGCCCATTCGACTGTTTCAGTCAGTTTTTCTTTAAATTAAAATATAAAACATTCAATATTTGATTTGAGCATACATTTCAATTTGCCGGGGCTACATATTGATCCCAAAAATTCCATAAAAATAAATCTGGCTATGTTTTGACGATACGATCCCAACAAAACTAGTTTCATCGAATTCTGAGGCCGTTTGAAAAACGATCATGAAACACCCCACCTCCGTTAGGGTCACTCTCAAAGGGAATGCCCTAATTTTGGTGGAGGTTTATAAGTACAAGTCACAGGTATACAAGACAGATATAAGAACACATATTTGTAAACAGCAGAAGAACAACAAACTTTATTTCATAAAGTCAAATACGTGTTACAACAACATCCTTTCCAAAAACATAACATAACACTTTCATAATCTGTCTTGAGTACATTATTTAAAGAAGCATAAATAAAACATAGATAAACTGCAAAAGCCCCATAGTGGATTGTCCAAAGCCATAGTTCAAAACAGGAAAGTCCAAGCAATACATTTCTCTTCTTCAAGCTGGATGTTGAGGTTGGTCAAGCTGCTGTGTTCCCTCCCTGAGGACCTGGGGGGGGGGGGGGGAACGGAAGAAAGAAGACGAAAGAAAAGTAGAGTCAGACATAAAGCCTGAGTAAGTCTAGTACTATTTTGTCTATGAATAAAGAACTGGGTATGATAAGTATAAACAAGAAGTGGGCATGCACTATAAACTTGGTTAAGTTGTCTAGGGTCGAATATACTATCGTACCCCATGTAAATCTCTGAACCCATATGAGCTAGTTTCCGATTGGCACCCCATAATCAGGGTGAAGTGATCCATTCTATGATGATCGGCTCCTACTCGCATAGTTACATGTGTCTTACGGCCCCCGATGTCTGTAGTTACCTATGCTGGTCCCACCATGGGGTGTATCAAGTCCCATGGTGGCGGCCCGACACAACCTTAGAGTGCACAGGTATGCTACTGGTGTCCAGTGCCTTATTTTTCTGCGCCGGAGTGTGTGCACGCCCGCACTCCTTTAGAACCTACACTGCTACACCACCGCCGTCGATTTGACCTCTTACAATCAGCCCAGTAATCGTGCCCCACCCTGCCTAGTTTCAGGGTATCCTGATACACCTTTTAGGGTTACTGCTGAAAAGGGTCCCCCGTTACTAGGTTTTCTATCTCTAGCCAACATGCTAAGTTGGTTAAGTGTTTTCTAACCTAACCCTCACCAGTCCGTTTAGTTTAGCATGTTCCATTTTGATTAAGTCTTTAGTTCACTTAATCCTAACAAACCTGACTCAGCCTTAATTGTCTTATTAAGGCCCTGACCTCTCACATTAGACAGGTATTGTTGTGGCTGCCTGTTGCCGGTTGGTTCCGGTCAGTCTTACGCCACAACTCAGTCTAACCTCGGGTCCTTATTGGGCTCCATGTTTAACCTCCCACATTGGATAGGTATTGTTGTGACTACTGGACAGCCGGGCGGTTCCGGGCAGGTTTACATCACAACTCAATCCAACCTCGGGTTAAACACATCGTATTTTCTACATTTACATATCTTGTCATTCTTCTTTATTTCTTATATGTAAATATTTGCGGCCCATTATTAAGTCAATGGTGTAAAGGTTACACCAATCAGGGGCCCAACCCATACTTGAACTTGGGCCCTTCTATTTTATATTTTCATTCATTAGTAATTTTAACCCAACGTTATTTTCCCCCGTTTTACACGTCCGTTTATATATATTGGGCTTAGCCTTTTAAAGCCCAATTTAGCCATGCGAAAAGGGGAGGCTTAAAGCGTGATTACATACACAAAGAGGGGAAGGTGAGCGCATGAACTTGCATATGACGTTGGAAATACATAATAGAAACTGGTGTACTTGCATATATATACTTTGGTCATAAAGCATAGGTGACATGAACCAAACCATGTAAACTTAAGATAAGAATCTAAATTAGGTGTCACATAGTCTTAACTACAACATAGACCTATGTTCTTATTTAGGCATAAACATAAACAAGTTATGTTCATAAGGTTTCTACATGTTTACAAAGGGGATACTTTGTTACTAACACAAAAGCATCGTTCAACTTAATCATGATTTAAGTCTAATCACATAACAATGGTATAAATATACTTATGCATAAATATTCCTAAACATGGTGTTTGCTTTAAACTTGCAAAAAGGGATTTTTGAGTCTAACCTAGCCATGTCTCACATATGTCATCATATAATTCTTGTAAACAAGATAGACTTAATCATGGATTTCAATTATGCCAAATATCATTCATAGCCTAGCCATATTCATAAGTTTGCAAAAGCATGACTTAATACATGGATTATGGTGTCAAAATTTCAACATAGTTTCATATGAACTATAACAACCAAACTTGTTTCAATTGCTTGTAAAATGATTTATGCACAAAAATATACATCATGATGGCATAATAACAAAGCCCCAAACTTGCATGAATTTCAATCAACTACATACATGTAGCTTCAACATAGATTACATAATTTGCGAAATATTCCAAACGCATACTTGCATAGAACTACCGCATGTAGTTCTTTATAATGAATAACATAAATTTTGCACAAATATGAATTACTTTATTATCCCAATTCAAGCATACAAATCAACACAGTTATTTATTCATACCAAAGTAATACTCTACTTACAATGGTTGCGGCGAATTCTCTAATTAAGAGATATGATTCCTTTGTTGAATTGATTGGCTTTAGGTTGCTTGAATTGCTTTAGGCTTTAGAACTTTCTTCCTAATTCTCTCTCTAGTTGGCGGCTACTCTTAGTCGTTCCTCAGCAACATGGCGGCTATGTTCTTAATTTTTGAATGAATAGATTAGGGTTTAGTCTAGGGTTGTTTATATAGAGGTTAGGAACTGATTAGGACCCTTGATGTTGCTTGGATTGATCATAGCCATTCATTAGGAAGAGAGACCAATTAAAACTTGCCACCTAGCCCTAATGACAAAGCAAACCACAGAGAATCGGCCAAACACAGACCTGGCCAGCCAGGTTGACTGGGCTCGACCAGGTCGATACCCCTGTCGACAGGGCTGTCGACAGCCCTGTCGACATGGGTAGCCCAGGTCGACAGCCCAGTCGACCTGGGTGGCCTAGGCGGGTGTTTATCCGCCCTGGCCCATTGGGCCCCATTTTTAATTATTTTATTCTGTTTGAATTTTAAATTTAATTCAAAAACTTCCAAAGGCCATATCTTCTTCATACGGACTCCGTTTTTCGAAAACTCGGACTCTATTTCGCGTATTTTTCCGAGACGAACGCAATGGCGTATCCCGTTTCCCTTGGTTCTTTGATTTCAAATTAATTATACTTTAATTTGTTAATTTCACAGTTATAGAATTTTCGGGGTGTTACATTCTCCCCCACTTAAAAGGATTTCGTCCCCGAAATCTTCAAGCTAGGAGGAATGTATATCCTAACATCCAATCATCCATCTATTCATCCATCAAACACGAGCATCCATTGTCCTTAAAAGACTTCTAATGCTTCATGATCATATGCGAAGTGTGTGTATATGAACTTATCTAATGCAAAATCAGGCGGTCTACTGATTCAGTTGACCTCCTTAATGCGAATTATGTAAGTGCCATGAATCCATTATGTATGCAAATTTTCCTATTCATGATTCTACATGAGTGCACAATCATTCAATACAAATGCAACATCCACATGTCAACACATTAAAGTTCAACCATATATGAATACAAACATATATGCATATGCAATATGAAGTGACTGAGCCGATCTAAAACCTAGATTGTGTGTGTACATGCAACCACGAGCAACCACTAGCAATCACTTGCAACCACTTGCAACCATCATCCATAACATGTTTCAACTACATGTTTTCATCCAAAAAGATTCTATCTAAAAGATACGGTCGAGGAAATATACCTAAAAAGATAGATAAAAGCGCAACTTAAGGAAAATGAAAGATCAAGGATATACCCTCGAACAGAAAAGGGTAGGCTGTACGGATTTTAGCTTCAGTTTCCCAAGTCGCGTCTCCCTCGGTGTCGCTCCACTGGACTTTGACGAGCTTGACTTCACGGTTGCGTAGCTTCTTCACTTCCGTTCCTAAGATGCGGGTTGGAACTTTTCTTATGGTTGCTTCGCGTTCCACTTCGGCCTCTTCGAGTATATTTGGCTCTACCACTTCAGCAGACTCATGCAGACATTTTCGGAGATGTGAAACGTGAAAAACGTTGTGGACTCCAGCCAACTTCTCGGGTAGCTCTAATCTATAAGCCATTTTCCCAATTTTCTCGATGATAGGGAATGGACCTACGAACCTTGGTGCTAGCTTTCCTGTGGTTCCAAAACGAACAACGTTTCTTAGTGGTGATACCTTGAGAAAAACTCTGTCTCCAACCTCAAATTCAAGGTCGGTCCTCCTCTTGTCGGCGTAGGACTTTTGTCTGTCTTGGGCCGTCTTCATCCTCTTTCGTATTAAGTCTACTTTCTCTGAGGTCTCTCGGATCATGTCTGGTCCAAGTATGAGCTTATCCGTGGACTCCCACCAACAAGTGGGCGATCGGCACGGTCTTCCATATAAAGCTTCGAAGGGCGCCATTCCGATGGTTGCTTGATAGCTGTTGTTGTAGGCAAATTCCACCAAAGGAAGGTGGTCTTCCCATGTCCCTCCGAAGTCAAGGACGCATAGCCTTAGGAGGTCTTCCAAAACTCTGTTCACTCTCTCTGTTTGGCCGTCGGTTTGGGGATGGTAGGCTGTGCTCAAGCATAACTGCGTTCCTACTGCTTCTTGGAGACTCCGCCAAAACTCGCTGGTGAAGATGGGGTCTCGGTCACTAACAATGCTAGATGGTATTCCATGGAGTCGAACGATTTCCTTAAGGTAAAGTGATGCTAGGGATGAGGCAGTTCTTTTACTTTTGACAGGTAAAAAGTGCGCGCTTTTAGTAAGCCTATCCACTATTACCCAAATGCTAGTGTTGCCTCTCCTAGACCTAGGCAGCCCATCGATGAAGTCCATTGAGATGCTATCCCACTTCCACTGCGGGACCTCCAGAGGATGTAGCAGTCCGCCAGGCTTTTTCTGTTCCGCCTTAACTCGTTGGCACAACATGCACTTAGAAACGAACTCTACCACGTCATTTTTCATGCCGTTCCAGAAGAAAGTCCTTTTTATGTCTTTGTACATTTTATCTCCGCCTGGGTGTATCGTCATCTTGGAGTGATGTGCTTCCTCTAGAACCTTCTTTACTAAATCTTTTGTCTGTGGGACGCATAGTCTTCCGTCTCGCCTTAGCAAACCCCTATTGTCGATGGAGTATCTGTTGAGGTGACTTGAAGTCTCACCCCTAATTAGCCTATCAATTATTTCCACAAGCTGAGGGTCTTCGCGTTGTGCTGTCCCTACTGAATCCACTAAAGTCGGGCGCACTTCGAGTGATGCTAGCAAGCCTGGTACGAAATCGGAGGAAGGCCTAAAGTCGAAGCTGGCTATAAACTCTAGGCTTTGTCTTTCAACAAACAAAGGGCTTAGGGTCAATTTCTTTCAGCTCAACGCGTCTGCCACTACGTTGCCTTTGCCCGGAGTGTAGGAGATTTCGAAATCGTACGAGGCAAGAAACTCCATCCATCTTTGTTGCCTCAAGTTAAGATCTTTCTGCGAGAAAAGATATTTCAACGATTTATGGTCAGTGTAAAGTTCGAACTTCTCACCTAGGAGATAGTGTCGCCAAGACTTGAGTGCAAAGACGATGGCGGCTAACTCAAGATCGTGGGTTGGGTAGTTCTTTTCGTGCACCTTCAACTGCCTCCCGCCATAAGCTACTACCCTTCCTTCTTGCATTAAGACGGCGCCTAGCCCTGTCCCACATGCATCCGTATAAACAGTGAACATCTTGCTCCCATCTGGCAGCGTCAAAACTGGGGCTGTTGTAAGAGCCCTTTTCAGTGGTTGGAAAGCAAATTCGCAATCCAAATCCCAATTGAACACTAGATTCTTCTTAGTCAATTTCGTGAGCGGAACTGAGATTTTCGCAAAATCCCTTATAAATTTTCGATAGAAACCTGCTAGTCCTAGGAAGCTTCGGACCTCAGTTGCATTCCTTGGTGTCTTCCAATCCTGTACCGCCACTACCTTAGCAGGGTCCACTGCTAACCCTTGTTTGGATACTATGTGCCCAAGGAACCTCACCTCTTCTCTCCAAAAGTGGCATTTGGAGAATTTGGCTTTTAGTTGATGAACTCGCAAAGTTTCCATGATTGCCCTTAAGTGTTGAGCATGTTCCTCTTCACTCTTTGAGAAGATAAGGATATCGTCTACGAAGACCACTACGAATTTGTTGAGGAAATCTCTAAATACCCTACTCATCAGGTCCACGAAGTAAGCAAGTGCATTTGTCAAGCCGAAAGGCATGACAAGCCATTCAAAGAAGCCGCCTGGGGTTCTGAACGCCGTTTTATCGATGCTGTCTTCAACCACTCTTAGCTGATGAAAACCGGTTGCTAAATCGAGTTGGGAGAAAACAGACGCTCCTACAAGCTGGTCAAACAAATCGTCAATTGTAGGGAGAGGGTGCCTATTCTTTTTCGTTAGCTTGTTGAGCTCCCTATAGTCAACACATAGACGGAGTGAACCATCCGCCTTTGTAGCGAACACCACTGGAGCGCCCCATTCTGAAATGCTCCTCCTAATGAACCCCTTTTCTAGCAGCTCTTTAATCTGTTTACTGAGCTCTTTCCTTTCTCGTGGAGCCATATGTCTAACGGGCAACGCAACGGGCTTTGCATTATCTACAAGATATATGCGGAAGTCTATTTCCCGCTTCGGAGGCAAGCCCTTCACCTCTTCAAAGACATCCGGATATTCCCGGACCACTCTAACTGATTGCAAATTTTCAACAGAGGCATCTAGCGATTCAAGATAACTAAGCATAACCGCAGACGAGGGATTACAAGAAATTTCCAAAGTATTACCGAGCTGGGTTAGGAGCTTAATAACCCTTTTCTCACAATCAAGGATGGCCGCATTACTGGATAGCCAATCCATACCCAAAATCAAACCATAACCCGAAAAGCCCAAAACAAAGGCACTACATTGAAATTCTACACTTAGAATAGAAATTTTCAATCCCACACAGATCATAGACAAATGAGCTGGGCCCCCAATTGGGTTTGAAACAATTAAGGGGTCCTCTACCATACTAGTTTCTAGGTGCAGAGATTCTACTAAAGCAGACGAGATAAAGGAGTGCGATGCGCCAGAATCAAATAAAGTGCGAACGGGGTGATCATAAAGATAAACTACACTTTCTACAGAAGTATTTATACCTCGCTGTTGCAGAGGTGGCGCTTCCAGCACATGAACCTGTGCCCCTGGGGTGGATCCAGCCCTCTGCCCCTGTCCTCGTTTCTTTGGGCAGTCCTTAGCCCTATGGCCTGTCTCACCGCAAGAAAAGCACCCACCATTCTCCTTGGCCTTCTTTTTCCGGCAGTCCTTTACTAAGTGCCCCACTTTGCCACAGAAATTGCACTTCCTCTTCTCTTTGTTGCCTTTCCCGCCCTTCTTAAAGTCTGTCTTCTTGGGCTGCAAACCCTCTTTCTTCTTGCCCTTATCCTCTTCATTCAGCAATGCCATTTGCACCAATCTTTCATACGTGGCTCCCATGGGTATATGGGTCATGGCCAAACTGTGTAATGGCTCATCTAACCCTTTGACGAAACGGAGAGCCTTCTTGTGCGGGGTATTGACTAGGTCAAGCCCAAACCTAGCCAGCTCATCGAACTGATTCACATATTCTCTGATCGTCTTGTCCCCTTGCTTAAGAAATAAGAATTTTTCCAACTGCAAACTTCTTTCCGCATCTGAGAGAAATTTAGTCTCAAACCTTGCCCTAAAGTCCTCCCATGTCTCCACTGGTCTTTCAGCATTAGTGACTTTCCACCAGTAGGAAGCCTCGCCCTTCAATAGCCACACTGCCAACTGTACTTTTTGTCTATCTTCTACCTCAAAGATGATGAATAGGTCCTCAGTTTCTTTCAGCCAATTTCTAGCTGCTACGAAGGACTCAGTTCCATGGAAATCCCTTCCTCCCATAGCTTTAAAATCTTTACATATCTTAGCAAACGTGTTTCCCCGAGGAGGAGGTGGAGGAAAAGGTGCTGCTGCAGCTGGATGATTTCCTTCCGCTGGGGGAGGAGGAATGGTAGGACCTGGCTGAGTGGCCCTTGCTTCTAAGAACCGTCTAAACCAACCAGGTATTGGCACCCCTTCCGGCAAGTTAAGCTCTTGGGACATGCTGAAACAAAAAAGGATAGACTCAAAACGAAGGATAAGGGATAGTTCCTATGGCTTTGGGGGGTGGACTTTGCCTTTTTTTTTTAAAAAATAAAATAACATTTTCCTTTTTAAAAATGCTTCTTTAAATTTCCTTTTTGAAAATAATTTTTCAAAACTTTTTATCTTATCTGGTAAACCTATGCTCTGATACCAAGTGAAACACCCCACCTCCGTTAGGGTCACTCTCAAAGGGAATGCCCTAATTTTGGTGGAGGTTTATAAGTACAAGTCACAGGTATACAAGACAGATATAAGAACACATATTTGTAAACAGCGGAAGAACAACAAACTTTATTTCATAAAGTCAAATACGTGTTACAACAACATCCTTTCCAAAAACATAACATAACACTTTCATAATCTGTCTTGAGTACATTATTTAAAGAAGCATAAATAAAACATAGATAAACTGCAAAAGCCCCATAGTGGATTGTCCAAAGCCATAGTTTAAAACAGGAAAGTCCAAGCAATACATTTCTCTTCTTCAAGCTGGATGTTGAGGTTGGTCAAGCTGCTGTGTTCCCTCCCTGAGGACCTGGGGGGGGGGGGGGAACGGAAGAAAGAAGACGAAAGAAAAGTAGAGTCAGACATAAAGCCTGAGTAAGTCTAGTACTATTTTGTCTATGAATAAAGAACTGGGTATGATAAGTATAAACAAGAAGTGGGCATGCACTATAAACTTGGTTAAGTTGTCTAGGTTCGTATATACTATCGTACCCCATGTAAATCTCTGAACCCATATGAGCTAGTTTCCGATTGGCACCCCATAATCAGGGTGAAGTGATCCATTCTATGATGATCGGCTCCTACTCGCATAGTTACATGTGTCTTACGGCCCCCGACGTCTGTAGTTACCTATGCTGGTCCCACCATGGGGTGTATCAAGTCCCATGGTGGCGGCCCGACACAACTTTAGAGTGCACAGGTATGCTACTGGTGTCCAGTGCCTTATTTTTCTGCGCCGGAGTGTGTGCACGCCCGCACTCCGTTAGAACCTACACTGCTACACCATCGCCGTCGATTTGACCTCTTACAATCAGACCAGTAATCGTGCCCCACCCTGCCTAGTTTCAGGGTATCCTGATACACCTTTTAGGGTTACTGCTGAAAAGGGTCCCCCGTTACTAGGTTTTATATCTCTAGCCAACATGCTAAGTTGGTTAAGTGTTTTCTAACCTAACCCTCACCAGTCCGTTTAGTTTAGCATGTTCCATTTTGATTAAGTCTTTAGTTCACTTAATCCTAACAAACCTGACTCAGCCTTAATTGTCTTATTAAGGCCCTGACCTCTCACATTAGACAGGTATTGTTGTGGCTGCCTGTTGCCGGTTGGTTCCGGGCAGTCTTACGCCACAACTCAGTCTAACCTCGGGTCCTTATTGGGCTCCATGTTTAACCTCCCACATTGGATAGGTATTGTTGTGACTACTGGACAGCCGGGCGGTTCCGGGCAGGTTTACATCACAACTCAATCCAACCTCGGGTTAAACACATCGTATTTTCTACATTTACATATCTTGTCATTCTTCTTTATTTCTTATATGTAAATATTTGCGGCCCATTATTAAGTCAATGGTGTAAAGGTTACACCAATCAGGGGCCCAACCCATACTTGAACTTGGGCCCTTCTATTTTATATTTTCATTCATTAGTAATTTTAACCCAACGTTATTTTCCCCCGTTTTACACGTCCGTTTATATATATTGGGCTTAGCCTTTTAAAGCCCAATTTAGCCATGCGAAAAGGGGAGGCTTAAAGCGTGATTACATACACAAAGAGGGGAAGGTGAGCCCATGAACTTGCATATGACGTTGGAAATACATAATAGAAACTGGTGTACTTGCATATATATACTTTGGTCATAAAGCATAGGTGACATGAACCAAACCATGTAAACTTAAGATAAGAATCTAAATTAGGTGTCACATAGTCTTAACTACAACATAGACCTATGTTCTTATTTAGGCATAAACATAAACAAGTTATGTTCATAAGGTTTCTACATGTTTACAAAGGGGATACTTTGTTACTAACACAAAAGCATCGTTCAACTTAATCATGATTTAAGTCTAATCACATAACAATGGTATAAATATACTTATGCATAAATATTCCTAAACATGGTGTTTGCTTTAAACTTGCAAAAAGGGATTTTTGAGTCTAACCTAGCCATGTCTCACATATGTCATCATATAATTCTTGTAAACAAGATAGACTTAATCATGGATTTCAATTATGCCAAATATCATTCATAGCCTAGCCATATTCATAAGTTTGCAAAAGCATGACTTAATACATGGATTATGGTGTCAAAATTTCAACATAGTTTCATATGAACTATAACAACCAAACTTGTTTCAATTGCTTGCAAAATGATTTATGCACAAAAATATACATCATGATGGCATAATAACAAAGCCCCAAACTTGCATGAATTTCAATCAACTACATACATGTAGCTTCAACATAGATTACATAATTTGCGAAATATTCCAAACGCATACTTGCATAGAACTACCGCATGTAGTTCTTTATAATGAATAACATAAATTTTGCACAAATATGAATTACTTTATTATCCCAATTCAAGCATACAAATCAACACAGTTATTTATTCATACCAAAGTAATACTCTACTTACAATGGTTGCGGCGAATTCTCTAATTAAGAGATATGATTCCTTTGTTGAATTGATTGGCTTTAGGTTGCTTGAATTGCTTTAGGCTTTAGAACTTTCTTCCTAATTCTCTCTCTAGTTGGCGGCTACTCTTAGTCGTTCCTCAGCAACATGGCGGCTATGTTCTTAATTTTTGAATGAATAGATTAGGGTTTAGTCTAGGGTTGTTTATATAGAGGTTAGGAACTGATTAGGACCCTTGATGTTGCTTGGATTGATCATAGCCATTCATTAGGAAGAGAGACCAATTAAAACTTGCCACCTAGCCCTAATGACAAAGCAAACCACAGAGAATCGGCCAAACACAGACCTGGCCAGCCAGGTTGACTGGGCTCGACCAGGTCGATACCCCTGTCGACAGGGCTGTCGACAGCCCTGTCGACATGGGTAGCCCAGGTCGACAGCCCAGTCGACCTGGGTGGCCTAGGCGGGTGTTTATCCGCCCTGGCCCATTGGGCCCCATTTTTAATTATTTTATTCTGTTTGAATTTTAAATTTAATTCAAAAACTTCCGAAGGCCATATCTTCTTCATACGGACTCCGTTTTTCGAAAACTCAGACTCTATTTCGCGTATTTTTCCGAGACGAACGCAATGGCGTATCCCGTTTCCCTTGGTTCTTTGATTTCAAATTAATTATACTTTAATTTGTTAATTTCACAGTTATAGAATTTTCGGGGTGTTACAGGTCATTTTCTGGTCGATCCAATTTAAAAAAATCAACCAAACACATTTTCCTTTGCCACGCTCACATATTAACTTCAAAAATTCTGGAATTTGAAACCTAGAAATAATTTGACATCCCGGATCCAACAAAAGTAGTTTCGTCGAAAACATAGGTTGTTTGCAAAATGTCTATTTTCAAGGGCTATATAAACTCTATAGCGATCTTTCTTAAAATTCATTTGGCCATAACTTTTGATTCCCGCTATGAAATTTCGATTTTTTAGTTTCGTTAGAAAGATAATCATAAACAGATTTAGATATTTTTGGTTTCACTAAAATCCGTTTTATTTTGCACCCGGTACAGTATTCGAAGTTCGAATTCAAATTTTGAAACTGCCGCGCCATTTCAGGCCTTGTTTATAATTAAAAATAATTGTATTTATTTTCAAACATCGATTCAAACATACTTTTCGTCGTTATTATTTAAATAATTTATTTTAAATATTTAAAATCCACTAAAATAGCCAAATTAAAATTTTTAAACTGGTTCTGATTTTCGGGTTGTTACAATCTCCCCCACTTAAAATCTTTTCATCCCCGAAAAGGAACGAAGTCAAAAGTTGTTTAATTAACCAACTCAACTTTCATTCTGGCTTTCATTCTCCAACTTTTCTGTTTCTAAGAATTTTCCAATTTTTCAAAAATTTGGCTAACACCCTAAATTTTCGAAAAATTTCGCCATAACCTCCTTTGTACGGGGAGGGGTTTGGAAATTTATTGGTCCGTATTAGGTACCCAATAAATCCTAATAAGCATACACATATTTATAGTGATATATTCTAGTGTCCACGGGGGAGTGTGTATAGATAATAACTCCAGAGAATAAATTCTCGTCACCCCATAAATAGTTTTTGTGCCTTAAAGACTAGAGAGACGTGTTTATTGTCATCTCCAGACCCGTGTGGTTTTTTTATTAATCTTGCATTTTATCATTACATTTTATATGGTCCATATCAGTCATCAGTTCAACCTGTAATATATAGTCCATATCTGTTATCAGTTCAACTTGTAATATATAGTCATCGCCATACAAGCCTCTCGCTCGTATGGTAAATCTTCCACCTCGTCACACAAGCTCCAAATGCTTATGTGGTATATGATGAAGTATGCTATCTTTAAGAAGTATGCCATCTTCAAGAAGTATGCCATGCAGTGTAGTTCAAAATTAATTGTTACTATCCTATGGCGACGTTTATTATTACACACAGAACACCCAGCACTCCGCATCCAATGACATTCACAAGAGTTGATATGATGATAAAATTGCGCATCCAACTCATTAAGGTTTACCTATTTGTCGGGAACGCAAATAAATTCTTACTCAATAGCTAATCTAGTTACCTATTCAAACATATATAGTGTACATGTATATATTTCTATCTATTTTCAAATCAGTTAAATGTGTGATTTAATCGAATAAATTTACCATTCATTCTCCTATTGATTAAATTAACTATCATTCTAATAATTTAATTAATCAAATTCTCAATGAAACAACATAAACATCAATCAATTTATTTTTAACTTTTTAAAAATATACTAATTAATCAATATACTCTTTTAAAATCATCAGACTATATAATTAAAAATCATACATCCATGAAAAGAAAATAACCGCAAAGTAGAGAACAAGACCGAAATGCAAAATATTGTAAATGTACCTTGCACCAGAGTCAATCAGAGATATCCACCCTGCACTTAGGATAGGCTTTCTTAATGCTTTCCTTAGTTTCCCAAGTACAATCTCGCGGATCTCCACTCCATTGCACTTTGACTAAGTGAACCTTCTTGTGATCGGCTCTCTTCTTACAACCAATTCTGGAGTAATTTCTATATCCCATTGCACTGCTTCTTCCACGATCAAGTCTGGATCATGAACATGCTTTCGAAGTTGAGATACGTGAAATACATCATGTACTCCAGGCAACCAATCAGGTAATTGAACTCTATAAGCGAGAGTTCCAATCCGTTCAAGAGTAGGAAACGGACCAATAAATTTGGGCACCAATTTCCCTGTTTTACCAAATCGGATTACTCCTCTCATCGGAGATAACATCAAATACACATAGTCGCCAACAACAAATGATATATCTCTTCTTCTCTTATCTGCATAGCTCTTCTATTGGCTTTGAGCGGCTAGTAATCGTTCCTTAACGAAATCGACTTTGTCCGCAGCTTCGCGAATCATACCCAGCCCTAATACAAGTCTATTGCTAGGTTCCACCCAACAAGCAGGGGATCAGCACGGTCTACCATACAATACTTCGAATAGTGACATTGTCAGGCTCGCTTGGTAGCTGTTGTTGTATGAGAACTCGGCCAAATGCAAATGGTCTTCCCATGATCCGCCAAAATCAATTATACAAGCCCGCAACAAATCTTCTAAAATACGATTCACCCTCTCAGTTTGGCCATCTGTTTGAGGATGATATGCGGTGCTAAAATTCAGTTTCGTTCCCAATTCTGCTTGGAATGCTTCCCAGAATTTACTAGCAAAAATTGGGTCATGATCACTAACGATACGCATGGGAACTCCATGAAGTTTAACAATTTCTTTCGCCAGACTCTGAGCAGTTCTATTCGACCTGACAAGTATGAAATGGGCGGTCTTCGTGAAACGATCTACGATTACCCAAATACTGTCATTTCCTTTCCTGGTTGTGACGACCCCAAAACCCCGTACTGCGGTGTTAAGGGTAATCTTTGGAATATAACACATAAACAGATAATAGCAGAACAGAATTAAATAAATATACCAGATAATGAACAAATAATACACTGGATAAACGAAATCATCAGAGTTACATAGTATACAAGATCATACTTAGTACAAATACAGTTCAACTATACATAAATGTCTACAGCAGAAAACAAAACATAATGTACAATAGGAGCTGAACAACATAAAAAGAGATAAATGATAGAATCCATCTTCAGCTCCAGCTATCCAGAAAGAGCCAGCTAAAACCTGAATACAAGGCTGCTCGTGTAGAAAAAGGGGCACCCGAGTTTGAAAGTGAAACAAACTACAAGTCAGTCATGGGACTGGTATGAGAAATCTACTCAACACATTTAAAATATGGCTAATCGCAGGACCACACCACTTTCGTGGAACATGTTTACTCCATCGGATTGCCAGTGCTTTAAAACAAATAATTCTTTTAAACATCGTAATGATTTTTATAAAAATGAAGTCATTATAAGACTCAGTTCCCATCACACAATGCAACGCAAACCGGAGGATAGATTTTTACCTTATAATGGCCAAAATATGCTTGATACGAATAAAACAAAAGCATTTGATATTATTACTAGTGTTTACATGTTTCAAAAACAATTTCGAATCATAACTATCAATCATAGACGGCATGGGTACCATATATCATGTTGCCATATATATATATATACAATCAAAACCGCACGGTGTCGTATTTGGAAATTGGATTTCCATCATGAACCGAGGCAAGGGATCGTACTCACCGAATTCGAGACAATCTAGCCCATGTCTCAGGCAAGTACTCAGTCAAGCCTTTGGAGCGATAGGGCCAGTCCACCGATGTGGATTAAAATGCCTGAACACTACGTTTCCCCGCATTTTAGGGCGTAAATGAGCCAATGAATGACTCCATCGGTCCCGGATCGACCGATATAACCGAGGCGTCTCGCAACAGCAACAACCACATAGGTGAAAATAATATAAATGTCAGCCAATTTAAGCACCAACACCACCTCTAGCTAGAAGGAAACGCATGCCCTCCCTGAGGTCCTTCTCCCGTTTCTGGTTCATACCGAGGTGTGAGGCTCGCGAATTCACGTTATACACAAAGCTACGCCACACAGGCGGTGCTTTGATCATCAATCACAAGACTTTTCTTTTCAACAGAAGCCCTGATCACTGCATCTTAGCATGCCACACAGGCAATTCACACCATGCAACTGATGACTATCAATCACACAGAATGAATTCCAATGTCAGACACACAGTCCATTTACAAGTCCGTTCTGGGTCTGAACGAAACCGGAGCCACTATATACCTCGCAAACCCATCGATCTCCACTTACGTCTGGACGATCACCACTCATTATCCATATTTCGGGATGCCTCCCAATTAGGACATCAGTTACCATCCAAACAAGGTGAAGATTTCCGGTCTTCAACCACCGTCTTCATCTTTGATTTCTTATCGTCGATTTAGTTATTCAAAATGGGATAAACCCGGTCTTTCTAAGCAGCTCGCGTATATAATGAACAAGTGCAACACAAACACACATACTCCATATTCCAATTCATTAGTCACTAACCGTAAATCAGTAAGAGAATGATTTCCCAAATATCAACCCCGAAGGCCGAAACCAACATCAGATCAAAACCCAGGAAACCATTCGACTTAGCCAACCTTTAGTTAGTTTCTAAATTTCACATCCATATCATTTATAATATTTTATAACGATTTATCGCTATTTTTATTTATTTTAAAATAGCCAATTTATTCAAACGACGCTTCGGGCCATAACGTGGCCGTGGCGCTATTTTTCTTCAGATTTGATTTACACATATCTGAAAATCTAACCATTGGATCATCACAAAATATATATCATTAGAAAGATCTTTTCAAAACGAATCCAACGGTTCTAGTTTCGGGAAAATCCGACGGTCGGATCTCCCGGTACAATCGTTTGAAGTTTCGATTTCAAAATACGAACTACAGCGTCGTTATTCGATTTAATTTAATTATATATATATATATATATAAATAAATATAATCGATTCTGGCGCTGTTTTTCTTCAGATTTGAATTAAACATTCCAGACAATCCAACCATTGGATCTTTACAAAGTTGGTCTCGTTGGAAAGATATTTCCAAAGCGAACCCGACAGTTTCGGTTTCGGGAAAATCCGATGGTCGGATCTCCCGCACTAATTATTTGAAATCACAGTTTCAAAACACGAACTGCAGCTTCGTTATTCGATACATTTTAATTATATTTATATATATATATATAATCGATTCTTCGATTTGAAAACTATATGATTTTCATACATTTGATAAAGATGATATTTTTATCCAACTGTCTTCTATTTCAACACTTCACTATTTTTAACAATTCATGTATATAATAAAAATATGATTTTTATTGTTAAAAAATTTATTTCAAAACACGACTATTTTATATAGTTCATATAGGTGGTAAAAATATGATTTTATTATAAAACAATTTATTTCAAAACACGAATACCATTCAACACATGAATTTCCATTCAACGAATGAATTTCTATTCAACACATGAAGGTTTTCTATAGTTTATATATATAGATAAAAATGTGATTTTTATATTTAAAACACGAATACCATTCAACACATGAATTTCTATTCAACGAGTGAATTTCTATTTAACACATGAAGGTTTTCTATAGTTTATATGTATAGATGAAAAGGTGATTTTTATATTTAAAACACGAATACCATTCAACACATGAATTTCTATTCAACGAATGAATTTCAATTCAACACATGAAGGTTTTCTATAGTTTATATATATAGATAAAAAGGTGATTTTTATATTTAAAACACGAATACCATTCAACACATGAATTTCTATTCAATGAATGAATTTCAATTCAACACATGAAGGTTTTCTATAGTTTATATATATAGATACAAAGGTGATTTTTATATTTAAAACACGAATACCATTCAACACATGAATTTTCATTTAATGAATGAATTTCTATTCAACACATGAAGGTTTTCTATAGTTTATATATATATATATATATATAGATAAAAAGGTGATTTTTATATTTAAAACACGAATACCATTCAACACATGAATTTCTATTCAACGAATGAATTTCTATTCAACACATGAAGGTTTTCTATAGTTTATATATATAGATAAAAAAGGTTATTTTTATTGCAAAACAATTTATTTCAAAACATGATTGTCGTTAAATAGATGAATTTCTATTCAACACACGAATATAGTTTCAACACATGAAAATAATTCTAACATATGAATATTATTCAAAATTTCGGCAGCATAACGGTAGGGTAGTTAAAATTGGGGCCATCCCTAGTACGGCTCCTCGCTCTACCTTAAAGCCTCACAGCTTTTGACAATGGGGATTTCATGCATCTAGTTCGCACGCAGGCGGCATGTATATTTTTTTTCATTTCCACAGACTAATCCAATGTGGTTTCAACCAAATAATTCTCAACCACAAACGGGTATTTTTCAACCACAACCAATCAATTTCAACCACAAACAATTCTAGTCAACCATTTGTAATCAACTAATTTTCGCACCAATCACAACCAATAAATATCGTCCATGGTTTGTGGACGAGGGGCGTATATATATATATATATATATATATATATATATATATATATATATATATAAGCATTTCACTTCTATTTCAACACACGTATAATTTTTACAACGCATATATAACTTATATATCGAACGTACAACTTATACCACGCTTATACAAGAGGTGTACAACGCTTATATAACTCATACATCGACTATATAATTTATACATCGTCGTTTTCCATATCGTTTATAATTTAGAAATCTCACATTGGGTTCCACTCCACCAAAAATAGCAGAAGGCTCAGAAAAATATGCGGTCTCTTCTAGAATGTAGAAGACGTCCACACGAGTCCACTGTCTCTTGTTTCACTGAATTTCGTCAACAAACGAACAGGATATGATTTTTACAGAGAAATCAAAAACCGTAGCGCTTTAAACTGCTATTAAATAGTTAAATTAAAAATATCCGTATACCTCACAGTTTCGTTTAAAATTAGGTTTGACAATAACTCGAAATCCGCAGCACTAGGACGAGATCGGTCGGCGCCACCCTCTAGGCCTTGGAACGGCGCTCAGATCGATGGTCGGAGGAGGGGGTTCAGTGGTCAGATGAGGTCGAGGCGTCGGTGGAAAGTTGTTGACTTCGTGGGTCTCATTCTCATCAATGGGGAGGATGGAGAAGGCGAGGGTTGGTCGGATTTGAAGAAGAGGGGAGGCGCTGTCGAGATCGGGTGTTGGCTGTGCTTGAAGGTGGATAAGGCGGCGGGGAAAGGGTCGGGAAGGAGGGAGCAACCGTCGCCGTCGAGAACGAGAGAGGAGCGGGGTTATTGAGTTTTTTTATATTTTTAAATTAATGAAACAAAAATTTCTATTGGCCAATGGTTTTATAATTTCAAAATTTGGGGTTTTTACAAACGAACTTCAATTCAAACACAACGACTGTCGTGCCTAGTGTTTTACCCCCATTCCGAACACAATGGGATATGTTTTGTAGGCCCATTCGACTGTTTCAGTCCGTTTTCCTTCAAATTAAAGTATAAAACATTCACTATTTGATTTGAACGTACATTTCAATTTGCCGGGGCCACGTACTGATCCCAAAAATCCCAGAAAAATAAATCTAGCTATGTTTTGACGATACGGTCTCAACAAAACTAGTTTCGTCGAATTCTGAGACCATTTGAAAAATGCCATTTTCTGGTCGATCCAATTTAACTGTAATTGACCAAAACACATTTTCCTTCGCCACGCTCACATATTGACTTCAAAAATTATGAAATTTGAAACCTAGCAATAATCTGACATCCCGGATCCAACAAAAGTGGTTTCGTCGAATTCTGAGGTCATATGCAAAATGTCTATTTTCAAGGGCTATATAAATTCTATAACGACCTTTCTGAAAATTCATTTGGCCATAACTTTTGATTCTCGCTACGAAACTTCAATTTTTCAGATTCGTTAGAAAGATATTCACTAACAGATTTAAATATTTTTGGTTTCACTCAAATCCGTTTTGTTTTGCACCCGGTACAGTCAGTCAAAGTTTGAAATGAAAATTTGAAACTGCCGCGCCATTTCAGGCCTTGTTTATAATTCAAAGTAATTATATTTATTTTCAAACGTCGATTCAAGCTTACTTTTCATCGTTATTATTTAAAATATTTATTTTAAATATTTAAAATCCACTAAAATAGCCAATTTAAAATTTTTAAATTGGTTCAGATTTTCCGGGTCGTTACAATCTCCCCCACTTAAAACTTTTCGTCCCCGAAAAGGAACAAAGTCAAAAGTGGTTTGATTAATCAACTCTACTTCCAATCTGGCTTCCATTCTCCAATTTTTCAGTTTCTGAGAATTTTCAAATTCTTCAAAAATTTGGCTAATACCCGGAATTTTCGAAAAATTTCGCCATAACCTCCTTTGTACGGGGAGGGGTTTGGAAATTTATTGGGCCGTATTAGGTACCCAATAAATCCTATAAAGCATACACATATTTATAGTGATATATTTTGGTGTTTACAAGGGAGCGTGTATAGATAATAACTCCAGAGAATAAATTCTCGTCACCTTATCAAAGCCTGAGGGAGTGTGTATTTTAGTTTCTCCAGAGAATAAATTCTCGTCACCTCGTCCCATGTGGGAAATAAATAATCCATGTGCCGTATCTAATGACTAGAGAGACGTGATTATTGTCAACTCCAGACCCGTGTGGGGTTTTTATTAATCTGGCAATTTATAGTTACAATTTTATATGGTCATATCAGTCATCAGTTCAACCTGCAAAATATAGTCATCGCCATACAAGCCTCTCGCTCGTATGGTAAATCTTCCTCCTCGTCACACAAGCTCCAAATGCTTATGTGGTATATTATGAAGTATGTCTATCTTCGAGAAGTATGCCATGTAGTGTAGTTCAAAATTAATTGTTACTATCCTATGGCGACATTTATTATTACACACAGAACAACCATCACTCCGCATCCAATGGCATTCACAGGGGTTGATATAATAATATTTCGCATCCAACTCATTAAGGTTTACCTATTTGTCGGGCACGCAAATAATTTCTTTACTCAACAGCTAATCCATTTACCTGTTCAAACATATATAATGCACATGTATATACTTCTATCTATTTTTAAACCAGTTCAATGTGTGATTTAATCGAATAAATTCTACCATTATTCTCTTATTGATTAAATTAACTATCATTCTAATAATTTAATTAATCAAATCTACTATCACACAACACAAACAACAATCAAATTGTTTTTAACTTTTCAAAAATATACTAATAAATTTCTATACTCTTTTAAAATCATTCAGACTATAGAATTAAAAGTGCACATCTATGAAAACAAAATTATAACAAAGTAGAGAACAACTGGAAATTTCAAAATATGGTAAATGTACCTTGCACCGGAGTCAATCAGAGATATCCACTCTGCACTTAGGATAGGCTTTCTTAATGCTTTCCTAAGTTTCCCAAGTACAGTCTCGCGGATCTCCACTCCATTGCACTTTGACGAAGTGAACCTTCTTGTTCCTCAGCTCTTTGATTTCTTTGCCAATGATCTTCCACGGCTCTCTTCTAACTGCCAATTCTGGAGTGATTTCCAAATCCTGTTGTGCGGCCTCTTCCACAACCATGTCTGGGTCATGAACATGCTTTCGAAGTTGAGATATGTGAAATACATCATGCACTCCAGGCAACCAATCAGGTAATTGAACCCTATAAGCGAGAGTTCCAATCCGTTCAAGAATAGGAAACATACCAATGAATTTGGGCGCCAACTTCCCAGTTTTACCGAACCAGATAACTCCTCTCATCGGTGATACTTTCAAATATACATAGTCGCCAACAGCAAATGATATGTCTCTTCTTCTCTTATCGGCATAGCTCTTCTGTCGGCTTTGAGCGGCGAGTAATCGTTTCTTAACGAAATCGACTTTGTCGGCAACTTCTCGAATCATATCTGGCCCCAACACAAGTCGATTACCGAGTTCGACCTAACAAGCAGGAGATCGGCACGGTCTACCATACAATGCTTCGAATGGCGACATTGTCAGGCTCGCCTGGTAGCTGTTGTTATATGAGAATTCAGCCAAATGCAGATGGTCTTCCCATGATCCACCGAAATCTAGAACACAAGCCCGCAATAGATCTTCTAAAATATGATTCACCCTCTCAGTTTGACCATCTGTCTGAGGATGATAGGCGATGCTTAGATTCAGCTTGGTTCCCAGTTCTACTTGAAATGCCTCCCAGAATTTGCTAGTAAATATTGGGTCTCTATCACTAACTATACTGATCGGCACTCCGTGTAGTCTAACAATTTCCTTGAAGTATATCTGCGCCAGACTCTGAGCAGTTCTGTTCGATCTGACAGGTATGAAATGGGCGGTCTTCGTGAAGCGATCTACGATCACCCAAATACTGTCATTTCCTTTTCTGGTTCTGGGCAAACCATCAATGAAGTCCATGGAAATATGTTCCCACTTCCAACCTGGAACGTCCAGCGGTTGCAACAATCCAGCAAGTTTCTGTTGGTCGCTTTTGACTAGCTGGCAAGTAGGGCATCGGCTAACATATAAAGAAATGTCCCTCTTCATCGACTTCCACCAGAAAGTGCGTTTGATGTCATTATACATTTTGCTTACTCCCGGATGGATACTAAGTTTTGACTTGTGGCATTCATCCAGTACGTCCTTTCGAAGCTCAGAAATGTTAGGAACACAGATTCGACCCTTTAGCCTTAGAATCCCATCATTATTGACTTGAAAACTCGAGGGCTCGCCTTTCGTAATTATCTCTCTGATTTTCTGAATGAAGTGATCATCATTCTGAAGAGAAGATATTTTATCTATCAAGGAATTTGTAATAACAAAGCTGGCGATCATTACATTCTTTCAGCTTAACGCATCGGCCATGACATTGGCTTTCACTGGAGTGTATAAAATCTCAAAATCATATGCTGCAAGAAACTCCAGCCAACGTTGCTGCCTCAGATTCAAGTCTTTCTGGGTGAACAAATACTTTAACGACTGGTGATCTATAAACAGTTCGAATTTCTCACCCAGAAGATAGTGTCTCTAGATTTTCAAAGCAAATACTATAGCCAACAACTCAAGATCATGAGTGACGTAGTTCTTTTCATGTGGCTTCAGCTGACGGCTAGCATAAGCAACAACCTGACCCCTTTGCATTAATACTACACCAAGGCCTTCTCTAGAGGCATCTGTCAAGACTTTTAAATCCTGATTGCCGTCGATAATCGTTAACACTGGAGCAGTTGTTAATCTTAACTTTAGCTCCTCAAAAGCCACCTCGCATTCTGGAGTCCACTTGAATTTTGAGTGCTTCTTTGTAAGCTTTGTTAAGTGACTAGATATCTTTGAAAAATCTTTAACGAACTTTCGGTAATAACTAGCCAATCCAAGAAAACTACGGACTTCTGTGGGAGTACTGGCTGTTTCCAATTTTGAATAGCCGTGATTTTACTTGGATCCACAGCAATTCCCTCTTTTGATACTACATGGCCTAGAAATTTCACTTCATCTTGCCAGAATATACATTTGGACAGTTTAGCTTTCAATACATTCCTTCTTAGAATTTCTAGAACCTGTTCTAAATGCTTTTCATGTTCGGCCTTTGATTTAGAGAAGATTAGAATATCGTCAATAAAAACCAGAACAAACTTATTCAGGACTCCTCTGAACACTCTATTCATCAAATCGACGAAGTAAGCTGGAGCGTTACATAAGCCGAACGACATTACTAACCACTCATAGAATAAATCGGGACCTCTGAATGCTGTCATAGGAACACACTCTTCAGCAATTCGAAGTTGATGGAAGCCTGTAGCTAGGTCCATCCTTGAAAATACTTGTGCTCCATTCCGACGATCCAATAAATCATCGATTCGCGGCAATGGATATTTGTTCTTTATTGTCTGCTTGTTCAAGTCGCGATAATCCACACATAGTCGAAGAGTACCGTCAGACTTTGGGACAAACACCACTGCTGCTCCCCAATCAGAGAAACTAGTCCTGATCAGACCCTTCCATACAAGCTGTCGAGTTTGATTATCTAACTCTTCTTTCTCCTTCAGGGTCATCCTCCGAATAGCGTGCACTACTGGCCTAGCATTCGGAATTAAAGCAATCTTGAAATCAATTTCTCTCTGCGGAGGTAAACTGACAACTTCTTCGAACACATCTGCATAATTCTTTACGACAGGAATATCTTTGATGAGTTCGGGAATATTCTCTGTGACTACAGGGATATTTTCTATTTGAGCAGGAGAAACATCTAGAGCTGACCAAAAGTCTTTTCTGTTTGAATTCGGACCTTCGCAGGGTATGGTTATATAATTCCCTGATTGGGCCTTTGCCTTAACAACCCTCTCGGCGCATCTAATCTCTGCTTCATATTTGGTTAACCAATCCAATCCCAAAATAAGATCGAATTCAGTAAAATTCATGACGATAGAGATAGTAGGGAACTTATAACAGGAAAAAGAGACATGCACCGCACAAATCCAGCTAAGATCGAGAGAACTTCCAACCGGATTATGGACAGTGATGGGTTCTTTAGCCTTTTCAAATTCAAATCTAGCTTCTTAACTGCATTCTTTGCAATAAAGCTTCGCGACGCGCCTGTATCAAACAGTACGTTAACTGGAATGTTTTTGACATTGAGCGTGCCTTCTAAAACATCAGACCTTTCCTGAGCAAACGAAGATGCAGACACTTCTGCCACTTCACTTATATGTACTGCTTCGGATTTCTTTGAGAGTTGGCACTCCTGTGCAATATGACCTGCTTGGTGGCACTTATGGCATTTCCTTTCCCCATGTGGGTTCTTTTGCTTCTTAGTAGGTTTAGATCCATTCTTTCTTTGCTTCTTTAAAGATCTGCAATTTCCTTGCAAATGCCCTTGCTTATTGCAGTTATTTCATACAGTAGTCGTTACTGGTTCTTTCTCAGACCTGGCTCTTTTCCGATTGACTTTGGGCTTGTTACTGACCTCAGACATCGTACTGGCCTCCGGACGATCAGTTTCAGACTCACCTTTATGGCTAGAACTGACTTCTTCTTCGTACCGCAACATGCCTTTCTTGTCGAGATCCTCATACTGGTAAGCCATTTATATCATTTCAGAAAAAGGAAGCTTCACATTCCTCATTACACTATTCTGATATTTCCTTTGCAGGCCATAAATAAATCTCAGATTCTTCCTCTTTGGATCTTGAATCAGATGCGGGGCAAAGTGAGAAAGTTCGTTGAATTTCTTATGATATTCTGGAATGGTCATATCTCCTTATATCAAATAAGAAAATTCATCACATAATCGCTCAGTCGCTTCAGGAGGAGTAAATCTTTCTAGGAAAATCTCTTTGAATCTATCCCAGGTGATATCACCTTCTGGATTATCTTTGATGATCGTTTCCGACCATATTAGAGCTTCTTCTTTGAGTGCCCAAGATGCTACTAATCTTTTCTGATCATCTCTCAACTGGATACGCTAAAAAATTCTTTTAACAGAACTCATTCAAGCTTGAGTCTGAGTTATAGATTCATTGGGCGAGAATTTTGCTCCGCCAAGATTTCAATATCTCTTTAATAGAGCCTCTAGATCTGGTTATGCATTTCTTCTGTTTCTGACACTCATTTTCTAGTACTTCTGCAAATAGCAGATCAAGGGTCAGGTCACAGAAAAGATATATTTCAAAATATAGAGACAAATACTTCAAATGTAAATGTGTCTAGTGGGGTGTATTTCATTCTGCTTTACTCATACTAGGATATTGCTAATCCTATCTGTAATGAGTTACTAGTCCTAGAACACTACTGGTTCTATTTCTGACGAGTTCGTTAATATGTTATATTCCAGCACTAAGCTTAACTAGAGCTCTGATACCACGATGTGACGACCCCAAAACCACGTACTGCGGTGTTAAGGGTAATCTTTGGAATATAACATATAAACAGATAATAACAGAACAAAATTAAATAAAAACACCAGATAATGAACAAATAATACACTGGATAAACGAAATCATCAGAGTTACACGGTATACAGGATCATACTTAGTACAAATACAGTTCAACTATACATAAATGTCTACAGCGGAAAACAAAACATAATGTACAATAGGAGCTGAACAACATAAAAAGAGATAAATGATAGAATCCATCGTCAGCTCCAGCTATCCAGAAAGAGCCAGCTAAAATCTGAATACAAGGCTGCCCGTGTAGAGAAAGGGGCACCCGAGTTTGAAAGTGAAACAAACTACGAGTCAGTCATGGGACTGGTATGAGAAATCTACTCAACACATTTAAAATATGGCTAATCGCAGGACCACGCCACTTTCGTGGAACGGGTTTACTCCATCGGATTGCCAGTGGTTTAAAACAAATAATTCTTTCAAACATCGCAATGCTTTTTATAAAAATGAAGCCATTATAAGACTCAGTTCCCATCACATAATGCAACGCAAACCGGAGCATAGAGTTTTACCATATAATGGCCAAAATATGCTTGATACGAATAAAACAAAAGCATTTGATATTAATACTAGTGTTTACATGTTTCAAAAAAAAATTCGAATCATAACTATCAATCATAGATGGCATGGGTACCATATATCATGTCGCCATGTATATATACAATCAAAACCGCACGGTGTCGTATTTGGAAATTGGATTTCCATCATGAACCGAGGCAATTGATCGTCCTCACCGAATTCGAGACAATCTAGCCCATGTCTCAGGCAAGTACTCAGTCAAGCCTTTGGAGCGACAGGGCCGGTCCACTGATGTGGATTAAAATGCCTGAACACTACGTTTCCCCGCCCTTTGGGGGCGTAAATGAGCCAACGAATGATCCATCGGTCCCGGATCGACCGATATAACCGAGGCGCCTCGCAACAGCAACAACCACATAGGTAAAAATAATATAAATGTCAGCCAGTTTAAGCACCGACACCACCTCTAGCTTGAAGGAAACACATGCCCTCCTTGAGGTCCTTCTCCCGTTTTTGGTTCATACCGGGGTGTGAGGCTCGCGAATTCACATTATACACAAAGCTACGCCACACAGGCTGTGCTTTGATCATCAATCACAAGACTTTGCTTTTCAATAGAAGCGCTGATCACTGCATCTTAGCATGCCACACAGGCAATTCACACCATGCAACTGATGACTATCAATCACACAGAATGAATTCCAATGTCAGACACACAGTCCATTTACAAGTCCGTTCTAGGTCTAAATGAAACCGGAGGCACTATATACCTCGCAAAACCATCGATCTCCACGTACGTCTGGACGATCACCACTCATTATCCATATTTCGGGATGCCTCCCAATCAGGACATCAGTTACCATCCAAACAAGGTGAAGATTTCCGGTCTTCAACCACCGTCTTCATCTTCGATTTCTTATCGTCGATTTAGTTATTCAGAATGGGATAAACCCGGTCTTTCTGAGCAACTCGCGTATATAATGAACAAGTGCAACACAAACACACATACGCCATATTCCAATTCATTAGTCACTAACCGTAAATCAGTAAGAGAACGATTTCCTAAATATTAACCCCGAAGGCTGAAACCAACATCAGATCAAAACCCAGGAAACCATTCGACTTAGCCAACCTTTAGTTAGTTTCTAAATTTCACATCCATATCGTTTATAATATTTTATAACGATTTATCGCTATTTTTATTTATTTTAAAATAGCCAATTTATTCAAACGACGCTTCATGCCATAACGCGGCCGTGGTGCTATTTTTCTTTAGATTTGATTTACACATATATGAAAATCTAGCCATTGGATCATCACAAAATTTACATCATTAGAAAGATCTTTTCAAAACGAATCCAACGGTTCCAGTTTCGGGAAAATCCGACGGTCGGATCTCCTAGTACAATCGTTTGAAGTTTCGATTTCAAAATACGAACTACAGCGTCGTTATTCGATTTGATTTAATTAATTATATATATATATATATATAATCGATTCTGGTGCTGTTTTTCTTTAGATTTGAATTAAACACTCCAGACAATCCAACCGTTGGATCTTTACAAAGTTGGTGTCGTTGGAAAGATATTTCCAAAGCGAAACCGACGGTTTCGGTTTCGGGAAAATCCGATGGTCGGATCTCCCGCAGTAATCGTTTGAATTCACGATTTCAAAACACGAACTACAGCTTCGTTATTCGATATATTTTAATTATATTTGATAAAGATGATATTTTTATCCAACTGTCTTCTATTTCAACACTTCACTATTTTTAACAATTCATGTATATAATAAAAATATGATTTTTATTGTTAAACAATTTATTTAAAAACACGACTATTTTATATAGTTCATATAAATGGTAAAAATAAGATTTTATTATAAAACAATTTATTTCAAAACACGAATACCATTCAACACATGAATTTCCATTCAACGAATGAATTTCTATTCAATACATGAAGGTTTTCTATAGTTTATATATATAGATAAAAAGGTGATTTTTATATTTAAAACACGAATACCATTCAACACATGAATTTCTATTCAACACATGAAGGTTTTCTATAGTTTATATATATAGATAAAAAAGGTGATTTTTATTACAAAACAATTTATTTCAAAACATGAATGTCGTTAAATAGATGAATTTCTATTCAACACAGGAATATAGTTTCAACACATGAATATTATTCAAAATTTCGGTAACATAACGGCAGGGTAGTTAAAACCGGGGCCGTCCCTAGTACGGCTCCTCGCTCTACCTTAAAGCCTCGCAGCTTTTGACAATGGGGATTTCATGCATCTATTTCGCATGCAGGCGGCATGTATATTTTTTTCATTTCCACAAACTAATCGTATGCGGTTTCAACCAAATAATTCTCAACCACAAACGGGTATTTTTCAACCACAACCAATCAATTTCAACCACAAACAATTCTAGTCAACCATTCGTAATCAACTAATTTTCACACCAATCACAACCAATAAATATCGTCCATGGTTTATGGACGAGGGGCGTATATATATATATATATATATATATATATATATATATATATATAAGCATTTCACTTCTATTTCAACACACGTATAATTTTTACAACGCATATATAACTTATATATCGAACGTACAACTTATACCACGCTTATACAAGAGGTGTACAACGCTTATATCACTCATACATCGACTATATAATTTATACATCATCGTTTTCCATATCGTTTATAATTTAGAAATCTCACATTGGGTTCCACTCCACCAAAAATAGCAGAAGGCTCAAAAAAATATGCGGTCTCTTAGAATGTAGAAGACGTCCACACGAGTCCACTGTCTTTTGTTTCACTGAATTTCGTCAACAAACGAAAAAGATATGATTTTTACAGTGAAATCAAAAACCGTAGCGCTTTAAATTGCTATTAAATAGTTAAATTAAAAATAGTCGTATACCTCACAGTTTCGTTCAAAAGTAGGTTTGACAATAACTCGAAATCCGCAGCACTTGGACGAGATCGGTCGGCGCCACCCTCTAGGCCTTGGAAAGGCGCTCAGATCGATGGCCGGAGGAGGGGGTTCGGTGGTCAGATGAGGTCGGGGCGGCGGTGGGAAGTCGCTGACTTCGTGGGTCTCGTTCTCGCCGATGGGGAGGAGGGAGAAGGCGAGGGTTGGTCGAATTTGAAGAGGAGGGGCGGCACTGTCGAGATCGGGTGGTGGCGGCGCTTGAAGGTGGCTGAGGTGGCGGGAAAAGGGTCGGGAAGGAGGGAGCAACCGTCGCCGTCGAGAACGAGAGAGGAGCGGAGTTTTGAGTTTTTTTATATTTTTAAATTAATGAAAGAAAATTTTCTATTGGCCGAAGGTTTTATAATTTCAAAAATTGGGGTTTTTACAAACGAACTTCAATTCAAACCCAACGACTGTCGTCCCTAGCGTTTTACCTCCATTCCGAACACAATGGGATATGTTTCGTAGGCCCGTTCGACTGTTTTAGTTCGTTTTCCTTCAAATTAAAGTATAAAGCATTCAATATTTGATTTGAACGTACATTTCAAGTTGTCGGGGCCACATACTGATCCCAAAAATCCCAGAAAAATAAATCTGGCTATGTTTTGACGATACGGTCCCAACAAAACTAATTTCGTCGTATTCTAAGACCGTTTGAAAAATGGCCATTTTCTGGTCGATCCAATTTAACTGTAATTGACCAAAACACATTTTCCTTCGCCACGCTCACATATTGACTTCAATAATTATGAAATTTGAAACCTAGCAATAATCGGACATCCTGGATCCAACAAAAGTGGTTTTGTCGAATTCTGAGGTCATATGCAAAATGTCTATTTTCAAGGGCTATATAAATTCTATAGCGACCTTTCTGAAAATTCATTTGGCCATAAATTTTGATTCTCGCTTCGAAACTTCAATTTTACAGATTCGTTAGAAAGATATTCACTAACATATTTAAATATTTTTGGTTTCACTCAAATCCGTTTTGTTTTGCACCCGGTATAATTAGTCAAAGTTTGAAATGAAAATTTGAAACTGCCGCTCCATTTCAGACCTTGTTTATAATTCAGAGTAATTATATTTATTTTCAAACGTCGATTCAAACTTACTTTTCATCGTTATTATTTAAAATATTTATTTTAAATATTTAAAATCCACTAAAATAGCCAATTTAAAAATTTTAAATTGGTTCAGATTTTCCGGGTCGTTACACTGGTTCTGGGAAAACCATATATCAAATCCATAGAAATCTGTTCCCACTTTCCACTTGGAATTTCCAACGGTTGCAACAGTCCAGCGAGTTTTTGCTGATCGCTTTTAACTTGCTGACAAGTAGAACACCGGCTAACATATAAAGAAATGTCCCTTTTCATAGATTTCCACCAGAAAGTGCGTTTGATATCATTATACATCTTGCTCACTCCTAGATGGATACCAAGCTTGGCTTTGTGACATTCATCTAATACTTCTCTCCGGAGTTCAGAAATGTTCGGAACACAAATCCAACCCTTTAACCTCAGAATCCCATCGTTATCAATCTGAAAACTCAAGGGCTCGCCTTTCTGAATTCTCTCTCTGATCTTCTGAATGAAGTGATCATCCTTTTGAAGAGCAGATATGTTATCAATCAATGAAGGCGTGATGATAAGACTGGCGTTGATTACATTCTTCCTGTTGAGCGCATCAGCCATAACATTGGCTTTCCCCGGAGTATATAAAATATCAAGATCATATGCCGCGAGAAATTCTAACCAACGCTGCTGCCTCATATTCAGATCTCTCTGGATGAATAAGTACTTCAATGATTGATGATCAGTATATAGTTCGAACTTCTCACCCAATAAATAATGTCTCCAGATTTTCATTGCAAACACGATGCCTAATAATTCAAGATCGTGAGTTGCATTATTCTTTTCATGTGGTATCAATTGACGGCTAGCATAAGCGACTACTTGGCCTCTTTGCATTAATACTTTACCAAGACCTTCTTTAGAAGCATCTGTCTAGACTTTCAAGTCCTGATTGCCATCAGTTATTGTTAACACTGAAGCAGTCGTCAGTTTTAACTTCAGCTTCTGGAAAGCTGCCTCACATTCTGGAGTCCAATTGAATCTCGAATGTTTCTTAGTAAGCTTCGTTAAGGAACTAGATGTCTTCGCAAAATCCTTAATGAATTTCCGATAATAACTGTCTAATCCGAGAAAACTTTGGACTTCCGTAAGTGTACGAGGTTGTTTCCAATTCTGAATAGTAGTGATTTTATTGGGACCCACTGAAATTTCTTGTTTTGACACGAAATGGCCAAGAAATTTGACTTCTTCTTGCCAGAATATACATTTGGAAAACTTTGCTTTTAAAACATTCTTTCTGAGAATTTCTAACACCTGTTCCAGATGTTTTTCATGCTCGCTCTCTGACTTAGAGAAGATCAGTATGTCGTCAATGAAAACCAGAACAAATTTATTCAATACTTCTCTGAATACCCGGTTCATTAGATCGACAAAATAAGCTGGAGCATTACATAAGTCGAATGGCATTACTAACCACTCGTAGAATAAATCTGGACCTCTGAATGTTGTCAAAGGGACACACTCTGCAGCAATACGAAGCTGATGGAAACCTGTAGCTAGGTCCATTCGTGAAAACACTTGTGCGCCATTCAATCGATCCAACAAATCATCAATCCGCGGCAATGGATATTTATTTTTCAATGTCTGCTTATTCAAGTCACGATAATCTACACATAGTCTGAGAGTACTGTCTGACTTTGGGACAAATACCACTACTGCTCCCCAATTGGAGAAACTAGGCCTGATTAGACCCTTCCATACAAGCTGTCAAGTCTGATTATCTAACTCTTCTTTCTCTTTCATGGTCATTCTTCGAATAGCGTCAACTACTGGCCTTGCATTCGAAACTAAAGAGATTTTGAAATCAATTTCTCAATACGGAGGTAAGCTAACAACTTCTTCGAACACACCCGCATAGTTCTTCACGACAGGTATATTTTCTATGTCGACCGGAATATTCTCCGTAACGACAAGAACAGGTTCAAATTGAGCAGGAGAAACATCCAAAGCTGCCCAGAAGTCCTTTCTATCTGTATTCGGACCTTCACATGGAATGGTTATATAGTTCCCTAAATTAGCCTTTGCCTTAACAACTCTGTCAACGCACTTAACTTCAGCTTCATATTTGGTTAACCAATCCATCCCCAGAATAAGATCAAATTCTGTAAAATTCATGATGATCGCGATAGTGGGGAACCGATAACAAGAAAAAGAAACAGGGAATCCACAAACCCAACTAAGATCAAGGGAACCCCCAATCGGATTATGGACAGTCATGGGTTCTTTATGCTTTTTCAACTTCAAATCCAGTTTCTTAACTGCATTCTTTGCAACAAAGCTTCGTGACGCGCCTGTATCAAACAGTACTTTCACTGGAATGTTTTTGACAGTTAGCGTGCCTTCTAAAACATCTGGCCTTTCATGACTAGATGAGGATCCAGGAACTTCTACCACTTCATTTACATGAACCTTTTCATATTTCTTTAAGAGCTGGCAATCCTTTTCAAGATGGCCAGTACGATGGCATTGACTGCATTTTCTTTTCTCTTGGAACTTGTCCTTGGATTTCGACCCAACATTTCTTTCCCTTTTCGAGGATTTGCAATTCCCTTGAAAATGCCCGGGCTTCTTGCAGTTATTGCATATTGCAGTTGTTACTGGTCCTTTCTCAGACTTAACCTTTCTCTTATTGACTCTAGGCTTCTTTCTGGCCCTAGACATCATACTGGCCTCTGGCTGTGTACCCGTCTCTAGGCTATTAGTTTCGAATTTCCTTTTGCTGCTAGTACTGCATTCTTCTTCGTCTTCCAAAAGACCTCGTGTATCAAGATCTTCATACTGATAAGCCATGTATATCATTTCAGAAAAAGGAAGCTTCACATGCCCCATTACACTATTCTGGTGTTTTCTTTGAAGACCATTAATAAACCTTAGATTCTTCCTCTTTGGATCTTAAATTAGATGCGGGGCAAAACGAGAAAGTTCATTGAATCTCTTATGATATTCTGGAATATTCATATCTCCTTGCATCAGATAGTAGAATTCATCACATAACCGCTCAGTTGCTTCTGGAGGAGTAAATCTTTCTTGGAAAATTTCTTTAAATCTATCCCGGGTAATATTACCTTCTGGATTATCCTTAATAACTGTTTCCCACCAGAACAAAGCTTCGTCTTTGAGTGCCCAAGATGCCAGTAATCTTTTCTGATCATCTCTTAGCTGGAGACGCTCAAGAATTCTTTCAGCGGAACTCATCCAAGCTTGAGTTTGAATAATGGATTCATTGCCCGAGAATTGTACTCCACCCAGATTTCAATATCTCTTTAATAAAGCTTCTATATCTGATCCTGACTATTGGAGCACGATTGGCTCATTAGATTGTTGAACCATAGAGTTTCTTCTTCTGTTTCTGCCACTCATTTTTCTATGTCTGCAAATGGCAGACAAAGTGTCAGGTCAACAGAAAAGATATTATAGAACATAGAGACATATACTTGAATGTAAATGTGTCTATTAGGGTGTATTTCATTCTGCTATACTCATACTAGGATATTACTGATCCTATCTGTAATGAGTTATTTGTCCTAGAACACCACTGGTTCTATTTCTGACAAGTTTGTTAATATGTTATATCCCTGTGCTAAGATTAACCAAAGCTCTGATACCACGTTTGTGACGACCCCATACCCCCGTATGACGGTGGCAAGGGTAATCTTTGGAATATTACACATAAACAGATAACAGCAGAACAAAAATAAATAAATAAATACACCAGATAATGCACAGCAGAATACACTGGATAAATATAAACATCAGAGTTACACAGTATACAGGATCATACTTAGTACAAATACAGTTCAGCTTTACATAAATGTCTACAGCGGAATCAAAACATAATATGTACAATAGGAGCTGAACAGCATAAAAAGAGATAAATGATAGAATCCATCTTCAGCTCCATAGCTATCCAGAAAGAGCCTGCTAAAACCTGAATACAAGGATGCCTATGTAGAAATAGGGCACCCGAGTTTGCAAGTGAAACAAACTACGAGTCAGTCATGGGGCTGGTATGAGAAATCTACTTAACATATTTTACAATATGGCCAATCACAGGACCACGCCGCTAACGCGGAACGGGTTTACTCCATTGGATTGCTAGTGTTTTAAAACAAGTAAATCTTTTAAACATCGCAATGCTTTTTTATAAAAATGAAGCCATTATAAGACTCAGTTCCCATCACACAATGCAACACAAACCGGAGGATAGAGTTTTACCTTCTAATGGCCAAAATATGCTTGATACGAGCATAACAAATCATTTGATATTATTGCTAGTGTTTATATGTTTCAAAAACTATTTCAATCATAACTATCAATCATAGATGGCATGGGTACCATATATCATGTCGCCATATATAGGTATACAATCAAAACCGCACGGTGTCGTATTTGGAAATTGGATTTCTGTCATGGCCCAAGGCAAGAGATCGTCCTTACTGCTTCGAGACAATCTAGCCCATGTCTCGGGATCAGAACGCATCGACCCTTGGAGCAACAGGGATGGTCCACTCGATGTGGATTAAAATGCCTGAACACTGCATTTCCCCGCCCTTTGGGGCGTAAATGAGTCCTATGACTCCATCGGCTCACAATAGACACCGATATATCCGAGGTGCCTCGCAATCCAACAACCACACAGGTGAAAGTAATATAAATGTCAGGGCTGGTAGGTCACTGACACAACCCTAGCTAGAAGGAAACGCATGTCCTCCCTGAGGTCCTCTCCCGTTTCTGGTTCATACCGGGGTGTGAGGCTCGCGAATTAACGTTATACACAAAGTTATGCCACATAGGCGGTGCTTTGATCATCAATCACAAGACTTTGCTTTTCAACAAAAGCCTTGATCCTTTGCATCTCAGCATGCCACACAGGCAATTCACACCATGTAACTGATGGCTATCAATCACACAGAATGAAATCCAATGTCAGACACACAGTCCAATTACAAGTCCGTTCTGGGTCTGAACGAAACCGGAGGCACCTTATACCTCGCATATCCATACAATCAACACGTACGTCCGGACGGCTACCACTTCAGCCCCTTCAAGGTAGCTACTCCTATCATGAACATCAGTAGCACCCATCCATTCGACGTGAAGATCATCGGTCTTGCACTGTCTTCATATCTTCGACTTTTAATCGTCTATCAATTATTTGAAATGAGAATCAACTCGGCCTTTTCAAATAATTCACGTATATTTAGAATTTTAAATATATTCATTTCAATGGTTAAATTATTCGACATCAAAAATTCTGTTCTTTAATGTAATTTTCACGCCAAACACATTCAACCATCAAATATCCAATAAACTGGGTAAATTCGGTTTATTTCCATTCCATATCATTTATAATATTTCATAACAATTTATCGCTATTTTTATTCATTTAAAAATAGCCAGTTCATTCAAGCGACGCTTCAGGCCATAACGCGGCCATGGCGCTGTTTTTCTTCAGATTTATTTACACATATCTGAAAATCCAACTGTTGGATCTTTACAAATTTTATATTATTAGAAAGATCTTTTCAAAACGAATCCACCGGTTCTAATTTTGGGAAAATCCGACAGTCGGATCTCCATGTACAATCGTTTGAAGTTACAATTTCAAAATACGAACTGCAGCATTGTTATTCGATTTATTTTAATTATATATATATATATATATATAATCTATTCTGGCACTGTTTTTCTTCAGATTTGAATTAAACATTCTAGACAATCCAACCGTTGGATCTTTGCAAAGTTGGTGTCGTTGGAAAGATATTTCCAAAGCGAACCCAACGGTTTCGGTTCAGGAAAATCCGATGGTCGGATCTCCCGCACTACTCGTTTGAAATCCCGATTTCAAAATACGAACTGCAGCTTCGTTATTCAAATTATATTAATTATATATATAATCCATTCTTCGATTTCAAAACCATATTCATTTTATATATTTGATAAAAATGATATTTTTATCCAATAGATATTTACTTCAACACATCACTATTTTTAACAATTCATATATATAATAAAAATGTGATTTTTATTGTAAAACAATTTATTTCAAAACATAATTATTTTATATACTTCATATATAAGGTAAAAATGTTATTTTTATTGCAAAATAATTTATTTCAAAACACGATTATTTTATATAGTTCATACATAAGGTAAAAATGTTATTTTTATTGTAAAACAATTTATTTCAAAACACGATTATTTTTTATAGTTCATACATAAGGTAAAAATGTTATTTTTGGTGTTATAACAGTTTATTTAAAACACTAATATTTTATATAGTCTATATATATGACAAAAATGTTATTTTTATCTTTCAAAAAAATTTATTCAATACATGAATGTCATTCAACACATGAATTTTATTCAACACATGAATTTCTATTCAATACATGAATATAGTTTCAACACATGAATATGGTTTCAACACATGAAAATAATTCTAACACATGAATATTATTGCAAATTTCTGCAGCATAACGGTAGGGTAGTTAAAACCGGCACCGTCCCGAGTACGACTCCTCGCTCTACCTTAAAGCCTCGCAGCTTTTGACAATGGGGATTTCAATATCTAGTTCGTACGCAGATGAATTTTCCTACATACTAATCCTATTTTGATTTCAACCACAATCAATCATTTCCAATCAACCATTCATGATATTCACAAAATTTCACATCAACCAAATCCAAACAATATCACAAACAATATATATATCGTCCATGGTCTGTGGACGAGGGGAGTGTGTGTGTGTATATATATATATAGATATACGTACACAAATATATTTCGATTTCATTTCAATTCATTTCAATATCATTTCAAGGCATATATAATTTTTACAACGCATATATAACTTATACATTGAACATACAACTTATACAACGCTTATACATGAGGTGTACAACGCTTATATAACTCATACATCAACTATATAATTTATACATCGTCATTTCCATATCGTTTTTAATTCAGAAAGGTTCCACTCCTCCAAAAATTGTAGAAGGCTCAGAAAAATATCCGGTCTCTTCTAAAATATAGAAGACGTCCTCACGGTCCCGGTGTCTCTTGTTTCACTGGATTTCGACAACACAAAAAAAAGATATGATTTTTATTTGAAAATCATGGTTTGCAACACTTGAAAGTGTTATGGCCTTTAAAATAAAACCTGGCCGTTACCTTCAGCAATTTCTTCAAAACTAAGTTTTGATTTTTAGCACAAACGGTTGCACGATGTTGGAATCGGGTTTGACCACGGCCTAGAGCCTAGAAAGGCGCGCCTGTCGATGTTAAAGGGCCCCCACTCGACGGCCTAAATCACTGGCGGTGGCGCGATGAAAGTCAGATCTTTGAGGACCTCGTTCTCGATGACGACGAGGTGAGGGAGGGTGAGAGTGGTACGGATTTGAAGAGCTCGGAGAATACTACAAAATCTTCCACTGGGTCGAGTCTAATTCTTTACGTGGAAGGAGAAAAAGAAGAGAGAAGGGGGGAAAGCTTTATCGTCGTTGGCTGGAAGATAGATCAGGGAGAGAGAATGAATGGGATTGGCCGATATTTTTTTATTTATACATTTTTAAAATCACAAAAATACCCCTCTTCACATACTAACTCTAATCCAAACTCAATGACTGTCGTCCCCAGCTAAATACCCCCATTTCGAACACAATGGGATATGTTTTGTAGGCCCATTCGACTGTTTTAGTCAGTTTTTCTTTAAATTAAAATATAAACATTCAATATTTGGTTTGAACGTACATTTCAATTTTCCGGGGCTACATACTAATCCCAAAAATTCCAGAAAAATAAATCTAGCTATGTTTTGATAATATGGTCCCAACAAAACTAGTTTCATCGAATTCTGAGACCGTTTGAAAAATGGCCATTTTCTGGTCGATCCAATTTAACAGAAATCAACCAAACACATTTTCCTTCGCCACGCTCACATATTAACTTCAAAAATTCTGGAATTTGAAACCTAGCAATAATTTGATATCCTGGATCCAACAAAAGTGGTTTCATCAAAAACATAGGTCGTTTGCAAAATGTCTATTTTCAAGGGCTATATAAACTCTATAGCGACCTTTCTGAAAATTCATTTGGCCATAACTTTTGATTCCCGCTATGAAATTTCGATTTTTCAGATTCGTTAGAAAGATAATCATACAAAAATTTAGATATTTTTGGTTTCACTAAAATCCGTTTTATTTTGCACCCGGTACAGTTACTCAAAGTTCGAATTCAAATTTTGAAACTGCTGCACCATTTCAGGCCTTGTTTATAATTAAAAATAATTATATTTATTTTCAAACATCGATTCAAACATACTTTTCATCGTTATTATTTATAATAATTTATTTTAAATATTTAAAATCCACTAAAATAGCCAAATTAAAATTTTTAAACTGGTTCTGATTTCCGGGTTGTTACATGAATATTATATTTCTTAGGCATATTCTATTTTTTTAATAGATTAACATGTTGATAGTTATGCTAAGAGGATTTTGCAACGATAACATGAATACAAAAAAAACCAAATCCTCTATTTCATGTTTGCCTAAGAATTTTCAATATTTGGGTTTACGTATTTGGATCTTAATATTGAGAATAAAAACGGGTATTGTGCTTCTACTTGATGTAATTCACCCTTATGTAAATATTTGATTGTAACCTAAAAGGGTTTAAATTTGGTTTAATTCATGATTTGATTAGGTTTGGGCTCTATTTTGAATCCAAACGTATTCATGCTTGAAACCTATCAAATATAAACGTTTTTATGTGCAATACACCAAAAAGGGGTGAATTGGATAAAGTGGAGCTTATAAATGTAAAATCATTCCAATAAGCCTAGGATACAAGTTAAAATGTGTATGTCTGTTGTGTTTTCCATTCATTGCTATCTGTTATTATGTTATTGTCTCATCATGCCAAAAATGTAGCGGTCAAAATATGGAAATTAACTTGTATACCTTAATTTAGACAAGTTGACAATTTTATCTCATTAGAACGTTCTCTCAATCATATGAACATTAGCGTTATTCCTACGTTATAATTATTATAATTATATATATATATAGCGTAATCCATGTAATTAATGTGATGTTAATGTAATAATACGATTAGGATAGGATTCGAATTTGAAATGTCCCTATATATATTGATTGCTTGTGTGTGTGTGTGTATATAACGACTTTACATATATTAATAGTGACACACAAACACAAGGTTAGTTGCCATTTGTGGTATAAGTCTCCCATGAACCGACCGACAAATCCAGCAACCATAAGTAGGCCTAACTAATGTAAGAGATCTGGGTTCTATGGGTCATTCAAACTTAGTACACTATGACACGAGGTTAAACCTACTTGTAGCAAAAGTCTGCCCGGAACCGCCCGACATATCCATCATCTACAGATATATGGTTTAATGTGAGAGTTCTAGTGTATGTATATATAACTTTATAAATAAGTCTATTGTGTGTGAAAAAGGTAGGTTTACTACACCTTGAGAAGGTCTTAAGTGGCAGACTCTCTTATTATCTAATTTGTGTCTTAAGTGGTTAGAACTAGGATTCCCTCCGAAGGTTTATTCCTTGGAGAGGAACCAAATCATGGGACCCACCCTTATTAGATTTGAAATAAGTCTACGGGTCCTCCTTCTCTAAAAGTGGTCAGGCATAAGCGGTAATGGAGTAGGATAGTTCACAGGGGATGTCCACTTCCTCTAGAAGCTTATAGGGGCACAAGTAAGGACATGATTGGTACATAAAAGAAATGTGGTCATTGTATACTCACCAACTGTCTAAGGGAAGTCTTAAGCGACATAGGTGTTCTACCGTAATATCAGTTAAGTAGTAACGTTCGAAATACTACTTCTCGTATTACAATTGAGAGTATAGAATTAAGAACGTTAATGTATTAGGACGGACCCTTAAGAGGCTAGGGTCCGCCTCAGGGTTATAAGTGATCATAAGAATCCACCTTTAATAGGGCCATAAGCGACCGAGAATGCCCGTCTCATTGGGTCTTTAGCCTAAAAGCACTAATGAGCGATTAACTTGGATTTCCACCTCATTGGTTAGACACATTGTGATTGAGTGAATAATTGTGTACTACGTAGACATACCTTGACATATGTAACCTGCTAAAAATATAGGGTACAGACTTTAAGTAAATACCATATTTTAGTCACACAGAACTTTATGTTCCGACCACTCTCCTTAACATATCCAATAGGTCAGTAGGTGGGGTAGAATCCATGGACGAAATAAGGATGGAGGCTGAAGACGAAGATGTCATGCTTTTATTAATTATTATTACTATACTTCTTATGGAAGCTTTTGAGAATGAATATATTGATGTACCTATGTAACAAGTGTAATCCTAATTGTTGTGTTGGAATTCTGTGATTTTTAATAAAGTGTTACATCTTATTTTAGTATTATATTTTCTCTTTCCACTGTGTGAGACTTCCATTCGAGGTGTATAAATATATTATCAGTGCAAATGTAATTCCTTATAGGAACCAACGACCCATTTGGAATGGCTCTAAGTTTCGATGGGCCTTTTCTAGGTCGAAATTTAGGCTCATTCCGCGCGGGTTGTTACATTTAGTATCAGAGCCTAGGTTACTGGATTATAAGGGAATTATACGTATGAGAGGCTTATTTGTAATTTCAAAATAAAAGGTTTTTCAACCTATATATTTAATACATATTTACCCCAATAAGCAAACACATCGATACTAGGAAACTTTATCCTTTTCTTCCCTTTTAGCTTATATATACTATCTTAAGAGTATCCACTAAAGGATCCTTCCTTTTCTTTTTAGATAGTAGAATGGCTGATAATCCTACTGAGCAGGGAAACCAGGCAAGGCCTCGATACTTGCCAGAATGGCTCCAACAGTATCTCCGTATTGTGTAACAAGTCCCTATTGCTAATCCCGCCCCAGCGGCTCATGCAACTCCTGCCGCTAAGGTAGCCATTGAATTTTCTCGCTTCTGTAAGAACTTCGCGAATCTTGGAGGGAAATCATTCACTGGAAAGGAAGGGTAAAACGCCCAATCTTGGATAATGGACTGCGAAAGAATTTTCGAAGCTACTGGCTAGCCCGATGAAGTAAAAAGGAGAATTGTGGCCTGACACTTGAAAGAGGAGGCCCTTGAATGGTGGAATTTAGTGTTTGGAGAAAACGATGGTTGGATATTTACATGGGCCGAATTCAAAACCCGTTTCGAAGCAAAGTTCTTGCCATGGGCGGAAATGACTACAGTTGGAAATTTTTATCCACCTCAAGCAAGGAATCTTGATCTTGCAAGAGTATGTAGTCAAATTTATCGAATTGAGTAATTTTGGAAGAGGCTTGGTAGACACCCCCATGAACAAAGCCTTGAGGTTTGTTAAAGGGTTGAACTCCCTACTCAAGGAAACTTTATTATCCCAAGTAACATTTGGGGCAACTTCTGAAACCCTAGTAGGGACAACTACCCTCTGCTCGGCTAAAGGGTCTAAGGAGGATAAGGAAGGTGAGAAAGGAGAAGGAAGTTCCAATAAGAATAAGAAAAAGGAATGGTGGAAGAATAAGAAAGGGGCAAATTCAAAAAGGAAGCAAAGACTTGTACGAGGTGCAACTGCAAGGGCCATAAAGCCAAGGATTGTAGGACCTCTTTGGAGAAGAAGGAATTCAAAGGAAAGTATTTCAACTGCCATGAAGACGGACACATGTCTAAGGACTTCCCAAAGCCCAAAGTTATCAGAAGTGGCCGAAATTATGCAATAAAGGCAGCATTGATTCAAAGCCAACCACAAAAAGACCAAGGGCAACCCGCAGTTGAAGGTATAACTTATGTTTTAGGAAATTTCGTATACACCTTGTTTGATTCCGGAGCGACTTATTCTTTTATCTCTAAGAGATTAGTTAATCCTTTGAACCTTCCCATGTCTATCTCTGATAATCTGATAAAGGTGGTCAACCTATTGGAGGGTCCAAATATCTTGAACTATTTTGCAAAAACCTAGTATTGGAGGTTGACAATGTCGAGTTCCTTTACGAGGCGTATGCGTTGGATTTTATGGGGTATGACCTTATCCTAGGTATGGATTGGCTATCATTTTATAGCGATGTCCTAGATTGCGACAAGAGAATCGTTCGTCTTAGGAGCCGAGGAGGACGTAGTTTGAATATTCCTTGTAATGTTTGGAACAAGGATAAAGCCTTATTATATTCCTTATCTCCTAGTTCAGAAGGACAATATTGGGTCCCTATAGTTTGTGAGTTCTTAGATATTTTTGAGGAAGCTATGGGACTTTCACCCCCATAGAGAAATCTCTTTTCATATTGACCTAGAGAAGGACGCTAGACCAATAGCACTACCCTTGAGACATATGTGGCCTAAGGAAAAAAGAGATTTGGATAAGAAGATTTCGGAATTATTACAAAAAGGTCTCATTCGGTGAAGTACCTCAGAATGGGGTGCACCTGTTGTGTTTGTCATCAAAACAGACGGATCCTTAAGACTTTGTGTGGATTATAGAAAACTTAATAAGTTGACTAAGAAAAATAGGCACCCCTTACCTAGAATCGATGATCTTTATGACCACTTGGGAGGATCCCGAGTATTTTCCCAATTATACCTTGCTACTGGATTTCACTAGTTAAGAATTGCGGGGGGCAATAAGGGAAAAACTGCATTTAGGACGCTGGATGGATTGTTCCAATGGGAAGTTATTCCCTTCGGATTGACGAATGCACCCTCCTTCTTTGTTGACCTTATGAATAGAGTGTTTAGGGGCATTATAAATAAGATTGTGGTAGTCTTCGTAGATGATATCATTATATTTTCAAAAGGACATAAAGAGCATGAAAATCACTTAAGAAAAGTTCTTGGGATATTAAGGAAGAATCAACTGAAAGAAAAATTCTCGAAGTGCCATTTCTGGAGGGAAGAAGTTAGGTTTTTAGGACATATTGTGTCAAGTGAAGGCTTGGCCGTATACCCCACAAAGATCGAGGCTATCAAGGAATGAAGGATACCTCGGAATGCTACGGAAGTGAGAATCTTCCTTGGAATGGTCGGGTGTATAGAATGAATTTACATATATTAATAGTGATACACAAACACGAACTTAGTTGGCATTTGTGGTATGGAACCAACCGACAAATCCAGCAACCACAAGTAGGCCCAACAAATGTGAGAGGTCCGAGTTCCATGTAACATTCAAACTTAGTACACCATGGCACAAGGTTAAACATACTTGTAGTAGAAGCCTACCCGAAACCTTCTAGCATATCCAGCATCTACAAGTATACGATTTAATGTGAGAGGTCTAGTGTGTGTGTGCGTGTGTGTATATATATATATAACTATACATATATAAGTCTATTGTGTGTGAAAATAGGTAGGTTTACTACACCTTAAGAAGGTATTAAGTGGTTGTCTCGCTTCTTATCTAATTTGGGTATTAAGCAATTAGGACTAGTGTAATAACCCGGAAATCCGAGCCAATTTAAAAATTTTATTTTGGCAATTTTAATGAATTTAGAATATTTAAAATGAATTATTTTAAATAAAAACGACGAGAAATTTATTTTGAATAGAATTAGAATGTATATATTTATATAGATCGTCGTTAGAATATAAATATTTATTTTTAATTATAAAAGGAATTGAAAATGGCGCGTTAGTTCGAAAATTCGATTTCAAATGTCAAATTTCAAATGAATGCACAGGATTCAAAATAAACAGGATTTTAGCGAAACAAAAAATATTAGAATCTATTTGAGAATATCTTTCCAACGAATCCGAAAAATTGAAATTTCATATCGGGAATCAAAAGTTACGTCCAGCTGAAAATTCAGAATAGTCGTTATGGAATTCTGGCCCTTAAAAATGGAAATTTTGCAAATGACCTCTATTTTCGACGAAACCACTTTTGTTGAATCCGTGATGTCAAGTTATTGCTAGATTCCAAAATTCGTAATTTTCTGAATCAATATGTGAGTGTGGCGAAAGAAAACATGTTTTGACACTTTCAGTCAATTTCGATCGACCATAAATTGACCATTTTTAAAACTGTCTCATAATTCGACGAAATTAGTTTTGTTAGGACCGTATCATCAGTACGAAGCTAGAAATGATATTTCAGGAATTTTTAGAGTTATTGTGTGGCCCCGATAATTTGAAATGTGCATTCAAATTCAATATATAATGATTTATATTTTGATTTTGACGAAAGCTGATCGTAACGGTCGAATTGGCTTACGTGGCATATCCCATTGTGTTCGGAATGAGGGTAACTAGCTAGGAACGACAGTCGTCGGGTTTGAATATGAGTTCAGAAAAAAATTCAACACTTTGGAGGAAAATAATAATAATAAAATATAAATATATAATACATATTCTCCTTTTACTCTAACCCATTCCCTCAGTAAAACCCGACTTCCCCAAAATGAAAAAAAAAAACCGCGCTCCTCTAACCCTAGCCGCCCATCGTCCGCCGCCACTGGCGATCACAATCCCCCTTCCCGTCGCGCGCCACCCCCTCCCTAGGCCCCTCTTCTCGCGCCCCTTGCCCCTCTCCCTTCTTCCCAGTTGAAACCCCGCAACCCCCCTTCTCAAGAGCCGCCGCCGCCACCAGCAAGGAGGACCCCCGATCACGCGCGAGCTTCCACAACTTCCTAGACCCTGGCGCCTCTCCTCCACACCCCTAGAACCCAAAAACAGTAAGTTCTTTTAATTTTTATTTACTGTATTCTAGTTTTTTTGTTAGGTAATAGTCTTTAAAATAAAATCTGAACTATATGTATGAAGCATTGAATTTATTATCGGTTTTTAATGTCACAAAAATTTGATTTTTATTTATATGTATAACACGAAAAGTTGTGATTTTCAAAGCGTGAAAAGGATATGAAAAGTTAGGATTTTTATTTATATTTCTAGAGAATAAAAATATGATTTTTATATTATAGAAAGAATAAAAATGTGATTTTTATATTATAGAAAGAATAAAAATGTGATTTTTATATTATAGAAAGAATAAAAATGTGATTTTTATATTATAGGAATAATAAAAATATGATTTTTATAATATATAGATAATAAAAATTTGATCTTTATATATGTAGGGAAATAAAAATTCGATCTTTATATAAGGACTAGAAATATAAAAATATAATTTTTATATATAGAAAGAAGCGTCGTAAAAATATAAGAAGTAGAAATAAAAATATGATTTTTATTTATCGGAATGAAGTGATGAAAATATGATTTTTATATATGTTAATAATAAAAAGAAATTATGTAGGATATCGTGTTCGCCTAAGTTGATAGTCTGTGTGATATTCGTCTTCTTCGCTTTCAAAGCACAGCGTAGTGGAAACCCTCGGTGAGAACTTCTCACTTTTAATTTATTTTCTAGTTGAAATATATACTAGGATGTAGACGATGCTTAGCAGCACCCAACACCCGTTGTCCACAGACCATGGATGACTTGTGTGTTTAATTGATGTGTTGTGAAAATTGATTGTGTGATGTGAATTGAATAAATATTTTATAGTTAAAAATATAATTTTTAACGTGTATATAAAATAAATATTTATAAACAAATAAAACGATTTGTTTATGTATACCCATTTGACCGACATTGATACCAGGTCATAGAATAACACGGAACGGGTTTCCTCCCAAGAATACCAGGACATTGATACCAGGGCATAGAAATCAAACGATAATTCAAGGGACCATGCCGTATAACACGGAACGGGTTTCCTCCCAAGAATACCAGGGCATAGAATAAATAGCGCAATGCTTTTTCAAAAAATGAAGCTATTATAAGACCCAGGTCCCATCACACAATGCAACGCAAGCCGGAGGATAGGGTTTTCCCTTATAATAGACAAACATGCTTGGTACGTTTAAAACAAATCATTTGATAATATAATAAGTGTATAGTGTCAAAACTATTTAATCATAAATATCAATCCTAGGCGGCATGGGTACCATCTATCATGTCGCCATACTAGGCTCTACAAATAAAACCGAAATACACGTATTGGAAATTGGATTTCCGTCATGAGTCAAGGCAAGGGGCAAGCTCCTCTCCACTTCGAGACACTCTAGCAAAAGCCTCAGGACTACACACTCTGGGCAATCCTTGGATCTTCAGGCCGGTCCTCTCTTACGTTTGAGGATTAGTATTCCTGAACACACGTTTCCCGGTCCTTACAGACCTAAAATCGAGGCGCCTCATCCAACAACCACATAGGTGAAAAGCATATAAATGTCAGGGCTGGTAAGTCACTGACACCACCAAAGCTAGAAAGAAACGTCGTGCTCTCCCCGTAGTCCTTATCCCGTTTTTGACTCATACCGAGGTGTGAGTCTCGCGAATTCACGTTATACACAAAGCTGCCATGTAGACCGTGCTTTGATCATTAACCACAAGACTTTGCTTTTCAACAGAAGCCTTGATCCATGCAAGTCAGCATGCCACACAGACAATTCATGCCATGCGATTGATATCTATCAATATATAACCTCTAAGCTCGTACGTCTCAGAGAAGGGCGTTAAGCAAGAGAATAAATTCTCCGCCGCCAAACAGATATATATTTAACAGAAATCAATCAACATAGAATAAAATCCAATGTCAGACACACAATCCATTTACAAGTTTGTTCTGGGTCTGAACGAAACCGGAGGCACTTTCCTCACATATCCATCGATCTCCAAGTACGTCTTGACGACCACCGACTATTTCCATCCTCTTGGGTGTACAGCCCAATCAGGATCATCAATAATCATCCAAAAGATGTGAAGACTTCTGGTCTTCAACCACTGTCATCATCTTCGAATTATCGTCGAATCGGTTATTCGGAATGGGTATAAACCCGGCCTTTCCAAACAACCCGCGTATATTAAAAACAAATGTTACACAAACACAACATACGCCTCATTCCAATTCATTAACCACTAACCGTAAATCAATAAGAGAGAAATTTCCCAAATATTAACTCCGAAGGCCGAAACCAACATCAGATCAATATCCATGAAACCATTCTTCTTAACTAACCTACAGCTAGTTTCTAAATTTCATATTCTTAGGGAAAGGTTCCCATTAATTTTATCCAAGATAAATTCTTTAAAATTTATTCTTTAATTTTCCATTGGATGTCATATCAAACCAAAATTTGGTTTTCCAAACTAGTCGAGATTAGCAAACCACACCGAAGTAATTATTTATTTTATTTCCCAATCCCAACCTATTCATCCCATGATGCAAAACTGGTAATACTCCATATCTAACACCACGGTGTTGTCGGTAAAAATAATTTCCATTTCACGTTCAAATCTAATTAAAGATTTGACTATCGTTTTGGAGCAAAACTGGTGATACTCCATTCTCGCTCACTTTCTAAATTTGATAATTTAAATTATCAATTGACATTTCAATGTAATTGCAGATTCATTAAAACTCCTTTTACTGGGTTAAAGAACTAGTGTCATTTAAAACACAGTTCACGATAAACCCAAATCATATTCTATTTATTATCGGGTTAAAGAACTAGTGTTATTTAAAACACCATTCACGATAAACCCGCAAATCAATTCTATTTAAAACCCATTTCAAATCCAATTTATTTATTTAAAAATAAATGGATTTTAATTTTAGTTCAAAACTAGTTCATTAGATAAAAATCTATTTTTACCTTTTCAAATATGGAGTTTTTCATCCCAAATTTTCCCAAATCATTTCTTATGATTTTACACAAATTATTGATATTTTTAATAATTTTATCAAGGCCCGGGCAGTCGATTTCCAACAACGGCCATCGAACTGCACTTACAGCGACCTTTTCCAAATTTGATTTGGATGTATCTCCAAATCCAACCGTTAGATTTCAAATTTCTAATATTCGTTAGAAAGCTCTTTTCGATACGAACCCAAGGTTCTGGTTTTAGGAGAATCCGACGGTCGGATCTCCCGTAATGTCCGTTCGAAGTCAATGGTCGAAATTTACGAACTGCCGCGGCGCGACGCGTTCTATTCAATTCAATTAAAATTCGTTTTCTATTCCATTCAATTCAAATTCATTTTCTATTCGATTCAATTCAAATTCGTTTTCTATTCAATTCAATTCAAATTCGTTTTCTATTCAATTCAAATTCAATTCGTTTTCTAGTCAATTCAAATTCAATTCGTTTTCTAGTTAATTCAAATTCAATTCGTTTTCTAGTCAATTCAAATTCAATTCGAATTTGGTTTATATTCAATTCGAATTTGGTTTATATTCAATTCAATTCGAATTTGGTTTATATTCAATTCAATTCGAATTTGCTTTATATATATTCGATTTTTATCTCTTTTCAATATTCATTATAAAAACGAATACAATCGATATAAATATCGTTCGCGTCAAAATAGCGCATCTCTAATCAACATGACTTTATATATTTCAATAATTTCGTTATTCTATTCAACAAATGAATATTTATTCTATTCAATACGTGAATCTATATTTTTGTCGACACATGACTAATCTCAACGAATGAGTACTGTCCACGTATGACTATTTTTGTTATTCAATATATTTTATAAAAATCATGGTATCTATCGTTTGATTTAAATCAGACTCCAACCGTAAATTAGTAAGAGAATTATTCCCTAAATATTAACCCCGAAGGCCGAAACCAACATCATATCAATATTCAGGAGACCACTCATCTTATCTATTTTTCGGTTAGTTTCTAATTTTATATATGATAAAGACGTAAATTTTATTGTTAAAATATTTCGTTCAACACATGACTAATCTCAACGGATGAGTACTGTCAACACACATGAACCTTTATTTTATAATAATAAAGATGTAAATTTTATTGTTAAAATATTTCGTTCAACACATGACTAATCTCAACGGATGAGTACTGTCAACACATGAACCTTTATTTTATAATATTCTTTATTTTCTAAATTGGAATGAGGCCCAATCAATTACCATATAACGTTAATTATATGGATTCCATACACACATGTATAAAATAGCAACGATAAATAATCAACCATCATCCAAAGTGCACTACACTGTATAAGCATCAAATATAGATATCTAACGCTTATAACAGCCTGTCGATCCATCGATCGACATACAACTAATTATTGGGATTAGTGTATGCCGTATTTTATCCCAATACCCATGTGGGGTTTCAAACAATCAAACACAGATTTTATTTGTGCAGTTGGGCGATGTGTAAAATTTATCGTCCCAATCAATATCCTTCAAATAGGTGTACATAAACAAACCGTCTGGTTTGTAAATGAATATTTATTTATTCACGTTCACGTTAAAAATTATATTTTTAATGACCAAATTATTTTATTCAACCTATGAATATTCTATTCGGTTCATTCATTAAATAAAATGATATTTTTACTTTTCTAATTTATTTTAGAAAATTTCGGCGGCATAACGACACGATACTAGAAACGGGACGAGGCCTAGCCTTATCCCCGGTCTAGTGATGGCCCACGCCATACACATATCAATCAAATTCATTTCAATTCACCAAACAACCAAATCCAAATCAAATAATCTAACTAATCTATGCAACCAAACAAACAAGTCCATGGTCTGTGGACAGTGGTGTCGGGTGCTACTAAACACCGTCTGCATCCTAGTATATATTATAATATAACTAGAAAAAGAAAATTTAAAAGGTGAGAAGTTCTCACCGACTAGCTAATCCAATCATCTCAACTCTTCTTATGTAGAAGTCATCGCTGTTCTCGCCTTTTGTCACTTTCATCGCCCGTAGCCGCTACATATATAAAAATCACATTTTTATATTGCTGCCATGTATATAAAAATCATTTTTTAATAATTGCTCCATATGGATAAAAATTCTATTTTTACATCGCTACTATATAGATAAAAATTCTATTTTTACTTCGCTACTATATAGATAAAAATTATATTTTTACATCGATGTTCATATAATAAAGATTATATTTTTATCACACTATTCTTCATATAAAGATTATATTTTTATCATGCTATTCTTCATATAAAGATTATATTTTTATTACGCTATTCTTCATATAAAGATTATATTTTTATCACGCTATTCTTCATATAAAGATTATATTTTTATCACGTTATTCTTCATATAAAGATTATATTTTTATCACGCTATTCTTCATATAAAGATTTCGCCTTTTCAAATATAAAGATTTCGCCTTTTCAAATATAAAGATTTCGCCTTTTCAAATATAATAAAAATCATATTTTAATTTCAACCTATATATAATGAAAAAAAAACAATCCTTTCCTTCGCTAAATATATAAAGATCAAATTTTTACTAACTATATAATATATACATTCGAATTCTATTCAAATTAAATTTCTCGTCGATATTATTTAAAATATTCCATTTTAAATGTTCAATATTCATTAAAATTGCCAAAATAAAAATTTTAAACTGGCCCAGATTTTCGGGTTGTTACAATCTCCCCCACTTAAAACTTTTCATCCCCGAAAAGGAACAAAGCCGAAAGTGGTTTGATTAATCAACTCTACGTTCGATCTGGCTTCCATTCTCCAACTTTTCAGTTTCTAAGAATTTTCAAATTTCTCAAAAATTTGGCTAACACCTTAAATTTTCGAAAAAATTCGCCATAAGCTCCCCTGCACCGGGAGCAACGGGAAAATACCGAAATTGCCATACAGGCCTTCTGATCTCAAAAAGAAAAAGAAAAAGCCAAGCGGCTAGCCAATCGGCTCATAAAATCATCATCACCCAAACAAAACAGTAAATTATAGTAAATATGTACCTATTTGTCGGACAAACAAATTTTATTCCCTGCTCTAGCCTCCTTGCTATGACCTGTTCAATAGATATACATGTATATGCAAGCAAATACGACCAATTTCAATACAATTCAATATTCGATTTAATTAGGCTAAATGGTTAAAAATTATCCAACAAATAAACAAACAACACAAACATCAATCAATTTGTAGATTATCATTTCAAATTCATAATTTTGATACATATACAAAAATCATGTTTTTGATGCCAATTCACAACAATGTATCCTAGCTATATAAGTTTTGATTCTCGCACCAGTCTAATGGAAATATATAGATATCACACCTTCGAAACACGAACATAAATATTGATGATGCCATGGTCATTATCAATATCATCTCTGGGCGACTAGAGTGTGATTCTATATCTATCCAGTATATTAAAACTTCGAATATACGTTCATGACGCGTATATGCAAAATCTTTATATATTGGATTGTCCAAATTCAAAATAAATAAATATCAAATACATATAAAGCGATTTAAATTTTCAAAACAAAATTGTTTTCATTTGAAAATTATACTCTTCACACTCGTTCTAGGATACTACTGATCCTATCTCTAACGAGTCATTCTAATTGGATATTACTAATCCAATATCTGATGAATTCTTTCGTATGGTTCTAATGTGTCTTGTTCTTGAGCTCTGTAAACCAAAGCTTTGATACAACTGTAAGAACCCGTAACTTCCCCGTGAAGGAAAGCGCGGATACTTTGAGAACAATACACAAAAGAGCACAAACGGAAGAACATTTCATTGTTATTACAACAATTCCATCAGATACAAGAATATACAGAGTATAATTGAACAAATTACATTTGATAAATATCAGAGATTACAATAAATTACATAGCAGCGGAAAAATAATACAAAGCACAACTTAAGGTGATATACGGATACAGAGCTTTTCGGATATCATTCCAGCTGTAAATCAGGATCCTGTGAATATAAATCTGCAAAACCAAAACTACTAGTTGCACGTGCGGGAAATAGGGGCACCCAGAGTTTAGGTTAAAACAATAAACTCCAGGTCAGTCATGTGACTGGTGTGAGAACTAAAACAGTTATTTAAAGCTTTACTTTAAAAGAGAGTTATTCAAGGGACCACGCCGTATAACACGGAACGGGTTTCCTCCCAAGAATACCAGTGCATAGAATAAACAGCGCAATGCTTTTTCGAAAAATGAAGCTATTATAAGACCCAGGTCCCATCACACAATGCAACGCAAGCCGGAGGATAGGGTTTTCCCTTATAATAGCCAAACATGCTTGGTACGTTCAAAACAAATCATTTGATACTATAATAAGTGTATAGTGTCAAAACAATTTCAATCATAAATATCAATCGTAGGCGGCATGGGTACCATCTATCATGTCGCCATACTAGGCTCTACAAATAAAACCGAAATACACATATTGGAAATTGGATTTCCGTCATGAGTCGAGGCAAGGGGCAAGCTCCTCTCCGCTTCGAGACACTCTGGAAAATGCCTCCGGACTACACACTCTGGGCAATCCTTGGATCTTCAGGGTCGGTCCTCTCTTACGTTTGAGGATTAGTATTCCTGAACACACGTTTCCCGGTCCTTACAGACCTAAAATCGAGGCGCCTCATCCAACAACCACATAAGTGAAAAGTATATAAATGTCAGGGCTGGTAAGTCACTGACACCACCAAAGCTAGAAAGAAACGTCGTGCTCTCCCTGCAATCCTTATCCCGTTTTTGACTCATACCGAGGTGTGAGGCCCGCGAATTCACGTTATAAACAAAGCTGCCACCTAGGCCATGCTTTGATCATCAACCACAAGACTTTTCTTTTCAACAGAAGCCTTGATCCATGCAACTCAGCGTGCCACACAGGCAATTCATGCCATGCGATTGATATCTATCGATATATAACCTCTAAGCTCGTACGTCTCAGAGAAGGGCGTTAAGCAAGAGAATAAATTCTCCGCCGCCAAACAGATATATATTTAATAGAAATCAATCAACACAGAATAAAATCCAATGTCAGACACACGATCCATTTAAAAGTTCGTTCTGGGTCTGAACGAAACCGGAGGCACTTTCCTCGCATATCCATCGATCTCCTAGTACGTCTGGACGACCACCGACTATTTCCATCGTCTTGGGTGTACATCCCAATCAGGATCATGAAAAATCATCCAAAAGATGTGAAGACTTCCGGTCTTCAACCACCGTCATCATCTTTGACTTATCGTCGAATCGGTTATTCAGAATGGGTATAAACCCGGCCTTTCCGAACAACCCGCGTATATTAAAAACAAATGTTACACAAACATAACATACGCCTCATTCCAATTCATTAACCACTAGCCATAAATCAGTAAGAGAGAAATTTCCCAAATATTAACCCCGAAGGACGAAACCAACATCAGATCAATATCCAGGAAACCATTCGTCTTAACTAACCTACAGCTAGTTTCTAAATTTCATATTCTTAGGGAAAGGTTCCCATTAATTTTATCCAAGATAAATTATTTAAAATTTATTCTTTAATCTTCAATTGGATGTCATATCAAACCAAATTTTGGTTTTCCAAACTAGTCGAGATTAGCAAACCACACCGAAGTAATTATTTATTTTATTTCCCAATCCCAACCTATTCATCCCATGAAGAAAAACTGGTAATACTCCATATCTAACACCACGGTGTTATCGGTAAAATTAATTACCATTTCATGTTCAAATCTAATTAAAGATTTGACAATCGTTTCGGACCAAAACTGGTGATACTCCATTCTCGCTCACTTTCTAAATTTGATAATTTAAATTATCAATTCACATTTCAATCTAATTGCAGATCCATTAAAACTTCTTTTACTGGGTAAAAGAACTAGTGTCATTTAAAACACAGTTCACGATAAACCCAAATCATATTCTATTTATTATCGGGTCAAAGAACTAGTGTTATTTAAAACACCGTTCACGATAAACCCACAAATAAATTCTATTTAAAACCCATTTCAAATCCAATTTATTTATTTAAAAATAAATGGATTTTAATTTTAGTTCAAAACTAGTTCATTTTGATAAAAATCTATTTTTACCTTTTCTAATATGGAGTTTTTCATCTCAAATTTTCCCAAATCATTTCTTATGATTTTACACAAATTATTGATATTTTTAATAATTTTATCAAGGCCCGTACAGTCGATTTCCAACAACGGCCATCGAACTGCACTTACAGCGACCTTTTCCAAATTTGATTTGGATGTATCTCCAAATCCAACCGTTATATTTCAAATTTCTAATATTCGTTAGAAAGCTCTTTTTGATACAAACCCAACGGTTCCGGTTTTAGGAGAATCCGACGGTCGGATCTCCCGTAATGTCCGTTCGAAGTCAATGGTCGAAAATTACGAACTGCCGCGGCGCGACGCGTTCTATTCAATTCAATTCAAATTCGTTTTCTATTCAATTCAATTCAAATTCGTTTTCTATTCGATTCAATTCAAATTCGTTTTCTATTAAATTCAATTCAAATTCGTTTTCTATTCAATTCGTTTTCTAGTCAATTCAAATTCAATTCATTTTCTAGTCAATTCAAATTCAATTTGTTTTCTAGTCAATTCAAATTCAATTCGAATTTGGTTTATATTCAATTCGAATTTGGTTTATATTCAATTCAATTCGAATTTGGTTTATATTCAATTCAATTCGAATTTGGTTTATATTCAATTCAATTCGAATTTGCTTTATATATATTCGATTTTTATCTCTTTTCAATATTCATTATAAAAACGAATACAATCGATATAAATATCGTTCTCGTCAAAATAGCGCATCTCTAATCAACACGGCTTTATATATTTCAATAATTCTGTTATTCTATTCAACAAATGAATATTTATTCTATTCAATACGTGAATCTATATTTTTGTCAACACATGACTAATCTCAACGAATGAGTACTGTCCACGTGTGACTATTTTTGTATTTCAATATATTTTATAAAAATCATGGTATCTATCGTTTGATTTAAATCAGACTCCAACCGTAAATTAGTAAGAGAACGATTCCCTAAATATTAACCCCGAAGGCCGAAACCAACAACAGATCAGTATTCAGGAGACCACTCATCTTATCTGTTTTTCAGTTAGTTTCTAATTTTATATATGATAAAGACGTAAATTTTATTGTTAAAATATTTCGTTCAACACATGACTAATCTCAACGGATGAGTACTATCAACACATGAACCTTTATTTTATAATAATAAAGATGTAAATTTTATTGTTAAAATATTTCGTTCAATACATGACTAATCTCAACAAATGAGTACTGTCAACACATGAACCTTTATTTTATAATATTCTTTATTTTCTAAATTGGAATGAAGCCCAATCAACTACCATATAACGTTAATTATATGGATTCCATACACACATGTATAAAATAGCATCGATAAATAATCAACCATCATCCAAAGTGCACTACACTGTATAAGCATCAAATATAGATATCTAACGCTTATAACAGCCTGTCGATCCATCGATCGACATACAACTAATTATTGGGATTAGTGTATGCCGTATTTTATCCCAATACCCGTGTGGGGTTTCAAACAATCAAACACAGATTTTATTTGTGCAGTTGGCCGATGTGTAAAATTTATCTCCCAATCAATATCCTTCAAATAGGTGTACATAAAGAAACCGTCTGGTTTGTAAATGAATATTTATTTATTCACGTTCACGTTAAAAAGTATATTTTTAACGACCAAATTATTTTATTCAACCTATGAATATTCTATTCGGTTCATTCATTAAATAAAATGATATCTTTACTTTTCTAATTTATTATAGAAAATTTCGGCGGCATAACGGCACGATACTAGAAACGGGACGAGGCCTAGCCTTATCCCCGGTCTAGTGATGGCCCACACCATACACATATCAATCAAATTCATTTCAATTCACCAAACAACCAAATCCAAATCAAATAATCTAACTAATCTATGCAACCAAACAAACAAGTCCATGGTCTGTGGTGTCGGGTGCTACTAAACACCGTCTACATCCTAGTATATATTATAATATAACTAGAAAAAGAAAATTTAAAAGGTGAGAAGTTCTCACCGACAAGCTAATCCAATCATCTTCACTCTTCTTATGTAGAAGTAATCGCTGTTCTCGCCTTTTGTCACTTTCATCGCCCGTAGCCGCTACATATATAAAAATCACATTTTTATATTGCTGCCATGTATATAAAAATCATTTTTTTTATAATTGCTCCATATGGATAAAAATTCTATTTTTGCATCGCTACTATATAGATAAAATTATATTTTTACATCGATGTTCATATAATAAAGATTATATTTTTATCACGCTATTCTTCATATAAAGATTATATTTTTATCACGCTATTCTTCATATAAAGATTATATTTTTATTACGCTATTCTTCATATGAAGATTATATTTTTATCACGCTATTCTTCATATAAAGATGATATTTTTATCACACTATTCTTCATATAAAGATTTCGCCTTTTCAAATATAAAGATTTTGCCTTTTCAAATATAAAGATTTCGCTTTTTCAAATATAATAAAAATCATATTTTTATTTCAACCTATATATAATGAAAAAAAAACAATCCTTTCCTTCGCTAAATATATAAAGATCAAATTTTTACTAACTGTATAATATATACGTTCGAATTCTATTCAAATCAAATTTCTCGTCGATATTATTTAAAATATTCCATTTTAAATGTTCAAAATACATTAAAAATGCCAAAATAAAAATTTAAAACTGGCCCAGATTTTCGGGTTGTTACAGTTTGGATAATTACTGATGATCTTGATTGGGTTGTACACCCAAGAGGAGTGAACCAGTTGGTGATCGGCCAGACGAACTTGGAGATCGATGGATATGCGAGGTACATGGTGCCTCCGATTTCGTTCGGACCCATCACTAACTTGTATGGACTATGTGTATGACATTGGATTTTTCTATGTGTTGATTGATCTCTATTAAATATACATCTGCCTGGTGAAGGGGAATTCATTCCCTTACTTCACCCTTCTCTGAGACGTACGGGATCAGAGGTTGTATATCGATAGACATTAGTCGCATGGTGTGAATTGCCTGTGTGGCATGCCTAAGTGGCAAATGATCAAGGCTTTTGTTGAAAAGAAAAGTCTTGTGGTTGATGATCAAAGCACCGCCTGGGTGGCATAGCTTTGTGTAACGTTAATTCGCGAGCCTCACACTCCGGTTGTGAACTAGAAACGGGAGAGGACATCAGGGAGGGCATGCGTTTCCTTCTAGCTAGGGTGGTGTCAATGACCTACCAGCTCTGACATTTATATTATTTTCAACTATGTGGTTGTTGGATTGCGAGGCGCCTCAGATATATCGGTGAGTATGTGGAGCCGATGGAGTCATTTGGCTCATTGACGCCCCAAAGGGCGGGGAAACGCAGTGTTCAGGCATTTTAATCCACATCGGTGGACCGGCCTTGACAATCCAAGGGATGATGCGTTCTGTTCCTGAGACACGGGCTAGAGCGTCTCGAATCGGTGAGGACTATCTTTTGCCTCGGTTCACAGATGGAAATCCAATTTCCAAATACGTGATTTTGCGGTTTTATTTGTAGAACTAGTATGGTGACATGATATATGGTACCTATGCCGCCTATGATTGATACATTTATATTTGAAGTTGTTTTCTTCACTTATAGTAATAATAAAAGATTAAATTTAGCGTATCAAGCATTCTTTGGCTATTATAAGGTAAAACCATATCCTCCGGCTTGTGTTGCATTATGTGATGGGACCTGGGTCTTATAATAGCTTCATTGTTCTTTATTTAGCATTGCGCTGTTGTTTTACGCACTGGTATTCTTGGGAGGAAACCCGTTCCGTGTTATACGGCATGGTCCCTTGATTTACTTAACTTTAAAATAAAGATTAATAACTGTTTTAGTTCTCACACCAGTCACATGACTGACCTGGAGTTTATTGTTTTAACCTAAACTCTGGGTGCCCCTATTTTCTGCACGAGCAGCTAGTAGTTTGGTTTTGCAGATTTAAGTTCACAGGATCCTGATTTACAGCTGGAACGATATCCGGAAAGCTCTGTATCCGTATATCTCCTTCAGTTGTGTTTTGTATTATTTTTCCACTGCGATGTATTTAAAAGTAATTTAAATCTCTGATGTCTTTCTGATGTATAATATTCATGCATACTATGTATATTCTTGTATTCTGATGAAATTGTTGTAATAAGCAATGAAATGTTCTTCTGTTTGTGTTCCGATGTGGCTTGTCCTCAACTCAATCCGTGCTTTCCTTCACGGGGAAGTTCGGGTCGTGACAGTTTGGTATCAGAGCTTTGATTTACAGAGCTCGGAGAATAAGACACGTTAGAACTGAATGAAAGAATTCATCAGAGATTGGATTAGTAATATCCAATGGGAATGACTCATTAGAGATGGGATCAGCAGTATCATAGAATGAGTGTGAAGAGTATATTTTTAAAATGAAAATGAAGTTTTGAAAATTTAAATTAATTATATGTATTTGAATATTTATTTGTATTGATTTGGACAATCAAGTATATAAAGATTTTGTATATACGTCTGGTCCACGGGTATTCGATGTTTTAATATACTGGATAGATATAGAATCACACTCTAGTCGCTCGGACATGATTCTGATGATTGACGCGTCATCATCAGAATTTATTTTCGTGTTTCGAAAGTGAGATAGTTATATATTTCCAATTGACTGGTGTGAGAACCGAAACTAGATAGGGCTTATTGTTGTGATTTGGCACCAAAAATAATATTTTTGACTATATATCAAAGTTATGAATTTGAAAAGCTAATCAACTAATTGATTGTTGATTGTGTTGTTTGAATATTGTTTGATTAATTAAATGTTGAAACTTTAGCCAAATTGAACCAAACAGGGAATTGTATTGAAAATTAGTCGCATTTGCATGCATATACATGTACTTAGATTGAACAAGTCATAGCAAGGAGGCTAGAGCAGAGGAATAAAATTGTTTGCCAGACAAATAGGTACATGTTTATTGTATTTCTTGGGTTTTTGATGATTTTATGAGGCGATTGGTTAGCCGCTTGGCTGTTTCTTTTTCTTTTTGGATTGGTGAGGGCCATGGGAGGCTATTTGAAATATCCCGAAGCTCCCGGTGCAAGGGAGGTCATGGCGAATTTTTTCGAAAATTTAGGGTGTTAGACAAATTTTTGAAAATTTGAAAAGTTCTTAGAAACTGAAAAGTTGAAGAACTTAAGCCATAATGAAAATAATGAAAGCTGAGTTGGTTTGTAAAACAACTTTCGGCTTCGTTCCTTTTCGGGGACGAAAAGTTTTAAGTGGAGGAGATTGTAATAACCCGGAAATCCGAGCCAATTTAAATTTTTTATTTTGGCAATTTTAATGAATTTAGAATATTTAAAATGAATTATTTTAAATAATAATGATGAGAAATTTATTTTGAATAGAATTAGAATGTATAAATTTATATAGATCGTCGTTAGAATATAAATATTTATTTTTAATTATAAAAGGAATTGTAAATGGCGCGGTAGTTCGAAAATTCGATTTCAAATTTCAAATGAATGCACAGGATTCAAAATAAACCGGATTTTAGCGAAACAAAAAATATTAGAATCTATTTGAGAATATCTTTCCAACGAATCAGAAAAATTGAAATTTCATAGCGGTTATCAAAAGTTACGTCCAGTTGAAAATTCAGAATAGTCGCTATGGAATTCTGGCCCTTAAAAATGAAAATTTTGCAAACGACCTCTGTTTTCGACGAAACCACTTTTGTTGAATCCGTGATGTCAAGTTATTGCTAGATTCCAAAATTCGTAATTTTCTGAATCAATATGTGAGTGTGGCGAAAGAAAATGTGTTTTGACACTTTTAGTCAATTTCGATGAACCAGAAATTGACCATTTTTCAAACGGTCTCAGAATTCGATGAAATTAGTTTTGTTAGCACCGTATCGTTAGTACAAAGCTAGAAATGATTTTTCAGGAATTTTTAGGTTAGTGTGTGGCCCCGGTAATTTGAAATGTGCGTTCAAATTCAATATATAATGATTTATATTTTGATTTTGACGAAAAGTGATCGTAATGGTCGAATTGGCTTATGTGGCATATTCCATTGTGTTCGGAATGGGGGTAATTAGCTAGAAACGACAGTCGTCGGGTTTGAATCTGAGTTCAGAATAAAAGTCAACACTTTGGTGGAAAATAATAATAATAAAATATGTAATATATAATATATATTCTCCTTTTACTCTAACGCATTCCCGAAGTAAAACCCGACTTCCCCAAAATGAAAAAAAACCGCGCTCCTCTAACCCTAGTCGCCCATCGTCCGCCGCCACTGGCGATCGCAACCCCCCCTCCGTCGCGCGCCACCCTCTCCCCAGGCCCCTCCTCCCTCTTCTCGCACCCCTTGCCCCTCTCCCTTCTTCCCAGTTGAAACCCCGCAACCCCCCCCCCCCCCCCCCCGCTCGAGAGCCGCCGCCGCCACCAGCAAGGAGGACACCCGGCCACGCGCGAGCTTCCACCACTTCCTGGACCCTGGCGCCTCTCCTCCACACCCCTAGAACCCAAAAACAGTAAGTTCTTTTAATTTTTATTTACTGTATTTCAGTTTTTTTGTTAGGTAATAATCTTTAAAATAAAATATGAACTATATGTATGAAGCATTGAATTTATTCTCGGTTTTTAATGTAATAAAAATTTGATTTTTATTTATAAGTATAACACGAAAAGTTATGATTTTTAAAGCGTGAAAAGAATATGAAAATTTAGGATTTTTATTTATATTTCTATAAAATAAAAATATGATTTTTATATTATAGAAAGAATAAAAATATGATTTTTATATTACAGAAAGAGTAAAAATATGATTTTTATATTATAGAAAGAATAAAAATATGATTTTTTATATTATAGAAAGAATAAAAATGTGATTTTTATATTATAGGAATAATAAAAATATGATTTTTATAATATATAGAAAATAAAAATTTGATCTTTATACATGTAGCGAAATAAAAATTCGATCTTTATATAAGGAGTAGAAATATAAAAATATAATTTTTATATATAGAAAGAAGCGTCGTAAAAATATAAGAAGTAGAAATAAAAATATGATTTTTATTTAATGGAATGAAGCGATGAAAATATGATTTTTATATATGTTATAAATAAAAAGAAATTATGTAGGATATCGTGTTCGCCTAAGTTGATAGTCGGTGTGATATTCGTCTTCTTCGCTTTCAAAGCACGACGTAGTGGAAAACCTCGGTGAGAACTTCTCACTTTTAATTTGTTTTCTAGTTGAAATATATACTAGGATGCAGACGGCGCTTAGCAGCACCTGACACCCGTTGTCCACAAACCATGGATGACTTGTTTGTTTAATTTATGTGTTGTGAAAATTGATTGTGTGATGTGAATTGAATAAATATTTTATAGTTAAAAATATAATTTTTAACGTGTATATAAAATAAATATTTATAAACAAATCGGACGATTTATTTATGTACACCCATTTGACTGACATTGATTGGGACGATAAATTTTACACATCGCCCAACTACACAAATAAAAATCTGTGTTTTTTGATTTGAAACCCCACACGGGTATTGGGATAATATTGGACATACACTAATCCCAATAGTTAGTTGTATGTTGATCGATTGGTTGACAGACTGTGTAAGCGTTAATTATTTATATTTAATGCTTATGCAGTTGTGTGAAGCACTCTGGATGATGGTTGATTATTTATCGTTGCTATTATATACATGCGTTGTATGGAATCCATATAATTAACATTATATGGTATTTGATTGGGCCCCATTCCAATTTGGAAGATAAAGAATATTTTAAAATAATATTCATGTGTTGAATAAAATAAAATATTCATATGTTGAATAAAATAAAATATTCATTTGTTGAAAATAAAATATTCATGTGTTGAATAAAATAAAATATTTATGTGTTGAATAAAATAAAATATTCATGTGTTGAATAGAATAAATATTTATGTGTTGAATAGAATAAATATTCATGTGTTGAATAAAATATATATTCATGTGTTGAATAGAATAAACATTCATGTGTTGAATAAAAGCCGTGTTGATTAGATTGACGCCATTTTGACGTGAACGATATTTATATCGATTTTATTCATTTTTATAATGAATATCGAAAAGTAATTGATTTCAAAATATAATGTTTTGAAAATATTATCATTTATATATCGATGATATGGAATATTCAATTTTGATTAGAAATTGAATATGAAGTAGAAATCGTTTTGAAAACGAATTTAAAATGATTTATAAAATACGTTTTGAAAGGAAATCGACGAAATATATAATGTATATATGTATATTATATGTATATAATGGACTGAATAGAACGCACCGCGCTGCGGCAGTTCACGAATTTCGACCATTGACTTCGAATGGATATTACGGGAGATCCGACCGTCGGATTCTCCTAAAACTGGAACTGTTGGGTTCGTATCGAAAAGAGATTTCCATTAAATATTAGAAATTTGAAATCTAACGGTTGGATTTGGAATTATGTCCAAATCAAATTTGGAAAAAGTCGTCATAAGTGCAGTTCGATGGCCATTGATGGAAATCGACTGTACGGGCCTGATAAACTTATTAAAAATAGTAATAATTTGTGTAAAATCATAGGAAATGATTTGGAAAGAATTGGGATGAAAAATTCCATATTTGAAAAGATAAAAATAGATTTTTATCGAAAAGAACTAGTTTTGAACTAGAATTATAATCCATTTATTTTTGAAATAAATAAATTGGATTTGAAATGGTTTTAAAAGTAACCAAAATTTCCAATAATTGAATTGGAATTTATTTGAATCGAAATTATCTTCGGAATATTTCGATATTGAATTTTGTGATTATACAGATACTGTTATGGAAATTTGAAAGATATATTTATATCGTTATTTCCAATACGATATTTGTTGGTTGTAGTATTTGATATTGAATATAAGCCAATATATTTTCTATTCAGAGCCTTGTATTTATATCAAATGGGATTTGGGTTTGTTGTGAATGGTGTCTTCATTAACACTGTTCTTAAACCCAGTTGAGAAAAAGGTTAAATCTTTCTATTTAGATTTAATGAAGTGTACCAAATAAATAATATTTAATTGGAATTGAATTGGAATTGATTTTTGGGTTTATCGTGAACGATGATTTAAATAACACTTGTACTTTAACCCGATAATTAATGGAATGTGAATTGGGTTTATCGTGAACTGTGTTTTAATGACATTCGTTCTTTAACACGATTTACGGTGAAATGTGATTTGGAATTTATAAATCTTTTGGTAAGATTTAAAGGAGATTTTCCAAAGTAAAGTTTTCCAATTTAATAAAATAAATTGGAATGGAATGGAATTCGATTTGGTGAGAATCGAAGTGAATTTCTATGGATGAGGACTGCTAATATATATGGAATTTAAAAGGCTTTGCCGTTATTCCATTTATATTGTTAGTCGGATATGGAATTTTATATCGATTATATATATTCGATTTGTTTTCCATGAAGATTCCATCATAAATGGAATGTGATTTTGGGTTTATTGTGAACTGTGTTTTAAATGACATTGGTTTTTTAACACAGTTAAAGACAGGATGTGATTTCCCAAGTTAAACAATCATTAATATTGATTTATGGGAAGATTATAACCAAGTGGAGTTTTAATGAATCTTTAATTAGATTGAAATGATCGAGAATGGAGTATCACCAGTTTTGCTCCAAGCGATAGTTAAATCTTTAATTAGATTTGAACGTGAAATGGCAATTGAATTTACCGATAACATCGTGGTGTTAGATATGAAGTATGACCAGTTTTACTTCGTGGGATGAATAGGTTGGGGTTGGGAAATTTAACATGTGATTACTTCGGTAAGGTTCGCTAATCCCAACTAGTTGGATATACCATAATTTGGTTTGAATTGATATTCAAAAGAAGATTAAGGAGTAAATCTAAAGAATTTATCTTTGATAAATTTAATGGGAACCTTTCCCAAGGTATAAGAATATTTGAATAAAAGAATATTCTGAATTGGAATGAGGCATATGTTATGTTTGTGTAACACTTGTTTATTATATACGCGTTATTCAGAAAGACCGGTTTATCCCATTCTGAATAACTGATTCAACGATGTGTCGAGGATGAAGACGGTGGTCGAAGATCGAAGGTCTTCACATCATTTGGATAATTACCGATGATCTTGATTGTGCTGTACACCCAAGAGGAGGGAATCAGTTGGTGATCATCCAGACGTACTTGGAGATCGATGGATATGCGAGGTACAAGGTGCCCCCGATTTCGTTCAAACCCAGAACTAACTTGTATGGACTGTGTGTCTGAAATTAGATTTTGCTATGTGTTGATTGATCTCTATTAAATATACATCTGTCTAGTGAAGGGGAATTCATTCCCTTACTTCACCCTTCTCTGAGACGTACGGGATCAGAGGTTGTGTATCGATAGACATCAGTCGCATGATGTGAATTGCCTGTGTGGCATGCCTAAGTGGCAAATGATCAAGGCTTTTGTTGAAAAGCAAAGTCTTGTGGTTGACAATCAAAGCACCGCCTGGGTGGCATAGCTTTGTGTAACGTTAATTCGCAAGCCTCACACCCCGGTTGTGAACCAGAAACGGGAGAGGACATCAGGGAGGGCATGCGTTTCCTTCTAGCTAGGGTGGTGTCATTGACCTACCAGCCTTGACATTTATATTGTTTTCACCTGTGTGACTGTTGGATTGCGAGGCGCCTCGGATATATCGGTGACTGTGTGGAGCCGATGGAGTCATTTGGCTCATTGATGCCCCAAAGGGCGGGGAAACTCAGTGTTCAGGCATTTTAATCTACATCGGTGGACCGGCCCTGATGATCCAAGGGACGATGCGTTCTGTTCTTGAGATACAGGCTAGAGCGTCTCGAATCGGTGAGGACTATCTTTTGCCTCGGTTCACAGATGGAAATCCAATTTCCAAATACGTGATTTTGCGGTTTAAATTGTAGAACTAGTATGACAACATGATATATGGTACCCATGCCGCCTATGATTGATACATTTATATTTGAAGTTTCTTTCTTCACTTTTAGTAATAATAAAAGATTAAATTTAGCGTATCAAGCATTCTTTGGCTATTATAAGGTAAAACCCTATCCTCCGGCTTGTGTTGCATTGTGTGATGGGACCTGGGGCTTATAATAGCTTCATTTTTCTTTATTTAGCATTGCCTGTCGATTTATGCACTGGTATTCTTGGGAGGAAACCCGTTCCGTGTTATACGGCGTGGTCCCTTAATTTACTTAACTTTAAAATAAAGATTAATAACTATTTTAGTTCTCACACCACTCACATGACTGACCTGGAGTTTATTGTTTTAACCTAAACTTTGGGTGCCTTTATTTTCTGCACGGGAAGCTAGTAGCTTTGGTTTTGCAGATTTATATTCATAGGATCCTGATTTTCAGCTGGAACAATATCCGGAAAGCTCTGTATTCGTATATCTTCTTCAGTTGTGTTTTATATTATTTTTCCGCTGCGATGTATTTAAATGTAATTTAAATCTCTGATGTCTTTCTGATGTATAATATTCATGCATACTCTGTATATTCTTGTATTCTGATGAAATTGTTGTAATAAGCAATGAAATGTTCTTATGTTTGTGTTCCGATGTGGCTTGTCCTCAACTCAATCCGTGCTTTCCTTCACGGGGAAGTTCGGGTCGTGACAGTTTGGTATCAGAGCTTTGGTTTACAGAGCTTGGAGAACAAGACACGTTAGAACTGAACGAAAGAATTCATCAGAGATTGGATTAGTAATATTCAATAGGAATGACTCGTTAGGGATGGGATCAGCAGTATCCTAGAATGAGTGTGAAGAGTATATTTTTAAAATGAAAACGAAGTTTGTTTTGAAAATTTAAATTAATTATACGTATTTGAATATTTATTTGTATTGATTTGGACAATCAAGTATATAAAGATTTTGTATATACGTCTGGTCCACGGGTATTCGAAGTTTTAATATACTGGATAGATATAGAATCACACTCTAGTCGCTCGGACATGATTCTGATGATTGTCGCGTCATTATCAGAATTTATTTTCGTGTTTCGAAAGTGAGATATTTATATATTTCCAATTGACTAGTTTGAGAACCGAAACTAGATAGGGCTTACTGTTGTGATTTGGCACAAAAAATGTGATTTTGACTATATATCAAAGTTATGAATTTGAAAAGCTAATCAACTAATTGATTCCTGATTGTGTTGTTTGATTATTGTTTGATTAATTAAATGTTGAACCTTTAGCCAAATTGAACCAAACAGGGAATTGTATTGAAAATTAGTCGCATTTGCATGCATGTACATGTACTTACATTGAACCGGTCATAGTAAGGAGGCTAGAGCAGAGGAATACAATTGTTTGCCCGACTAATAGGTACATGTTTATTGTATTTCTTGGGTTTTTGATGATTTTATGAGCCGATTGGCTAGCCGCTTGGCTGTTTCTTTTTCCTTTTGGATTGGTGAGGGCCATGGGAGGCTATTTGAAATACCCCGAAGCTCCCGGTGCAGGGGAGGTTATGGCGAAATTTTTCGAAAATTTAGGGTGTTAGCCAAATTTTTGAAAATTTGAAAAGTTCTTAGAAACTGGAAAGTTGAAGAACTTAAGCCATAATGAAAATAATGAAAGTTGAGTTGGTTTGTAAAAAAACTTTCAGCTTCGTTCCTTTTCGGGGACGAAAAGTTTTAAGTGGGGGAGATTGTAATAACCCAGAAATTCGAGCCAATTTAAAAATTTTATTTTGGCAATTTTAATGAATTTAGAATATTTAAAATGAATTATTTTAAATAATAACGATGAGAAATTTATTTTGAATAGAATTAGAATGCATATATTTATATAGATCGTCGTTAGAATATAAATATTTATTTTTAATTATAAAAGGAATTGAAAATGGCACGGTAGTTCGAAAATTCGATTTCAAATGAATGCACATGATTCAAAATAAATCGGATTTTAGAGAAACAAAAAATATTAGAATCTATTTGAGAATATCTTTCCAACGAATCCAAAAAATTGAAATTTCATAGCGGGAATCAAAAGTTACGTCCAGTTGAAAATTCAGAATAGTCGCTATGGAATTCTGGCCCTTAAAAATGGAAATTTTGCAAACGACCTCTATTTTCGACGAAACCACTTTTGTTGGATCCGTGATGTCAAGTTATTGATAGGTTCCAAAATTCGTAATTTTCTGAATCAATATGTGAGTGTGGCGAAAGAAAACGTGTTTTAATAGTTTTAGTCAATTTCGATTGATCAAAAATTGACCATTATTCAAACAGTCTCAGAATTAGAAGAAATTAGTTTTGTTAGGACTATATCGTCAGTACGAAGCTAGAAATATTTTTTCAGGAATTTTTAGAGTTAGTGTGTGGCCCCGGTAATTTGAAATGTGCGTTCAAATTCAATATATAATGATTTATATTTTGATTTTGACGAAAAGTGATCGTAACGGTCGAATTGGCTTACGTGGCATATCCCATTGTGTTTGGAATGGGGGTAATTAGCTAGGAACGACAGTCGTCGGGTTTGAATCTGAGTTCAGAATAAAAGTCAACACTTTGGAGGAAAATAATAATAATAAAATATAAATATATAATATATATTCTCCTTTTACACTAACCCATTTTCCCCAAAATAAAAAAAAACCGCGCTCCTCTAACCCTAGCCGCCCATCGTCCGCCGCCACTGGCGATCGCAAACCCCTCCCTCAGTCGCGCGCCACCCTCTCCCCAGGCCCCTCCTCCCTCTTCTCGCGCCCCTTGCCCCTATCCCTTCTTCCCAATTGAAACCCCGCAACCCCCCCTGCTCGAGAGCCGCTGCCGCCACCAGCAAGGAGGACCCCCCGCCACGCGCGAGCTTCCACCACTTCCTGGACCCTGGCGCCTCTCCTCCACACTCCTAGAACCCAAAAACAGTAAGTTCTTTTAATTTTTATTTACTGTATTTCAGTTTTTTTGTTAGGTACTAATCTTTAAAATAAAATCTGAACTATATGTAAGAAGCAATGCATTTATTCTCGGTTTTTAATGTAATAAAAATTTGATTTTTATTTATATTTATAACACGAAAAGTTATGATTTTTAAAGCGTGAAAAGGATATGAAAAGTTAGGATTTTTATATTTCTAGAGAATAAAAATATGATTTTTATATTATATAAATAATATAAAAAATATGATTTTTTATATTATAGAAAGAATAAAAATGTGATTTTTGTATTATAGGAATAATAAAAATATGATTTTCATAATATATAGATAATAAAAATTTGATCTTTATATATGTAGCGAAATAAAAATTCGATCTTTATATAAGGAGTAGAAATATAAAAATATAATTTTTATATATAGAAAGAAGCGTCGTAAAAATATAAGAAGTAGAAATAAAAATATGATTTTTATCTATCGGAATGAAGCGATGAAAATATGAATTTTATATATGTTACTAATAAAAATAAATTATGTAGGATATTGTGTTCGCCTAAGTTGATAGTCGGTGTGATATTCGTCTTCTTCGCTTTCAGAGAACGGCGTAGTGGAAACCCTCAGTGAGAACTTCTCACTTTGAATTTATTTTCTAGTTGAAATATAAACTCGGATGCAGACGGTGCTTAGCAGCACCCGACACCCGTTGTCCACAGACCATGGATGACTTGTTTGTTTAATTGATGTGTTGTGAAAATTGATTGTGTGATGTGAATTGAATAAATATTTTATAGTTAAAAATATAACGTGTATATAAAATAAATATTTATAAACAAATCGGACGATTTGTTTATGTACACCCATTTGACTGACATTAATTGGGACGATAAATTTTACACATCGCCCAACTACACAAATAAAAATCTGTGTTTGTTGATTTGAACCACCATACGGGTATTGGGATGATATTGTACATACACTAATCCCAATAATTAGTTGTATGTCGATCGATTGGTTGACAAACTGTGTAAGCGTTAGTTATTTATATTTAATGCTTATGTAGTTGTATGGTGCACTCTGGATGATGGTTGATTATTTATCGTTGCTATTATATACATGCGTTGTATGGAATCCATATAATTAACATTATATGGTATTTGATTGGGCCCTATTCCGATTTGGAAGATAAAGAATATTTTATAATAATATTCATGTGTTGAATAAAATAAAATATTCATATGTTGAATAAAATAAAATGTTCATGTGTTGAAAATAAAATATTCATGTGTTGAATAAAATAAAAAATTCATGTGTTGAATAAAATAAAATATTCATGTGTTGAATAAAATAAAATATTCATGTGTTGAATAGAATAAATATTCATGTGTTGAATAAAATAAATATTCATGTGTTGAATAGAATAAACATTCATGTGTTGAATAAATCCGTGTTGATTAGATTGACGCCATTTTGACGTGAATGATATTTATATCGATTTTATTCATTTTTATAATGAATATCGAAAAGTAATTGATTTCAAAATATAATGTTTTGAAAATATTATCATTTATATATCGATGATATGAAATATTCAATTTTGATTAGAAATTGAATATGAAGTAGAAATCGTTTTGAAAACGAATTTAAAACGATTTATAAAATACGTTTTGAAAGGAAATCGACGAAATATATATATATATATATATATATATATATATATATATATATAATGGCCTGAATAGAACGAGTCGCGCAACGGCAGTTCGCGAATTTCGACCATTGACTTCGAATGAATATTACGGGAGATCCGACCGTCGGATTCTCCTAAAACCGGAACCATTGGGTTCGTATCGAAAAGAGTTCTCCAATGAATATTAGAAATTTGAAATCTAACGGTTGGATTCAGAATTATGTCCAAATCAATTTTGGAAAAGGTCGCCGTAAGTGCAGTTCGATGGTCGTTGATGGAAATCAACTGTACGGGCCTTGATAAAATTATTAAAAATAGTAATAATTTGTGTAAAATCATAAGAAATGATTTGGAAAGAATTGGGATGAAAAATTCCATATTTGAAAAGATAAAAATAGATTTTTATCGAAAAGAACTAGTTTTGAACTAGAATTATAATCCATTTATTTTTGAAATAAATAAATTGGATTTGAAATGGTTTTAAAAGTAACCAGAATTTCCAATAATTGAATTGGAATGGATTTGAACCGAAATTATCTTCGAAATATTTCGATATTGAATTTTGTGATTATACAGATATTGTTATGGAAATTTGAAAGATATATTTATATCGTTATTTCCAATACGATATTTGTTGGTTGTAGTATTTGATATTGAATATAAGCCGGCATATTTTCTATTCAGAGCCTTGTATTTAATATCAAATGGGATTTGGGTTTGTTGTGAATGGTGTTTTCATTAACACTGTTCTTAAACCCAGTTGAGAAAAAGGTTAAATCTTTCTATTTAGATTTAATGAAGTGTACCAATTAAATAATATTTAATTGGAGTTGAATTGGAATTGATTTTTGGGTTTATCGTGAACGGTGATTTAAATAACACTTGTTCTTTAACCCGATAATTAATGGAATGTGAATTGGGTTTATCGTGAACTGTGTTTTAATGACATTCGTTCTTTAACCCGATTTACGGTGAAATGTGATTTGGAATTTATAAATATTTTGTTAAGATTTAAAGGAGATTTTCCAAAGTAAAGTTTTCCAATTTAATAAAATAAATTGGAATGGAATGGAATTCGATTTGGTGATAATCGAAGTGAATTTCTGTGGATGAGGATTGCTAATATATATGGAATTTAAAAGGCTTTGCCGTTATTCCATTTATATTTTTAGTTGGATATGGAAGTTTATATCTATTATATATATAGATTTGTTTTCCATGAAGATTCCATCGTTAATGGAATGTGATTTTGGGTTTATCGTGAACCGTGTTTTAAATGACATTGGTTCTTTAACCCAGTTAAATACAGGATGTGATTTCCCAAGTTAAACAATCATTAATATTGATTTTTGGGAAGATTAAAACCAAGTGGAGTTTTAATGAATCTTTAATTAGATTGAAATGATTGAGAATGGAGTATCACCAGTTTTGCTCCAGGCGATAGTTAAATCTTTAATTAGTTTTGAACGTGAAATGGTAATTGAATTTACTGATAACACTGTGGTGTTAGATATGAAGTATGACCAGTTTTACTTCATGGGATGAATAGGTTGGGGTTGGGAAATTTAACATGTGATTACTTCGGTAAGGTTCGCTAGTCCCGACTAGTTGGATAAACCATAATTTGGTTTGAATTGATATTCAAAAGAAGATTAAAGAATAAATTTAAAGAATTTATCTTTGATAAAATTAATGGGAACCTTTCCCAAAGTATAAGAATATTTGAATAAAAGAATATTCTGAATTGGAATGAGGCGTATGTTGTGTTTGTGTAACACTTGTTTATTATATACGCGAGTTATTCAGAAAGACCGGGTTTATCGCATTCTGAATAACTGATTCGACGATGTGTCGAGGATGAAGACGGTGGTCGAAGACCGGAGGTCTTTACATCGTTTGGATAATTACTGATGATCTTGATTGGGCTGTGCACCCAAGAGGAGGGAATCAGTTGGTGATCATCCAGACGTACATGGAGATCGATGGATATGTGAGGTACAAGGTGCCTCCGATTTCGTTCAGACCCAGAACGTACTTGTATGGACTGTGTGTCTGACATTGGATTTTGCTATGTGTTGATCGATCTCTATTAAATATACATCTGCCTGGTGAAGGGGAATTCATTCCCTTACTTCACCCATCTCTGAGACGTATGGGATCAGAGGTTGTATATCGATAGACATCAGTCGCATGGTGTGAATTGCCTATGTGGCATGCCTAAGTGGCAAATGATCAAGGCTTTTGTTGAAAAGCAAAGTCTTCTGGTTGATGATCAAAGCACCGCCTGGGTGGCATAGCTTTGTGTAACGTTAATTCGCGAGCCTCACACCCCGGTTGTGAACCAGAAACGGGAGAGGACATCAGGGAGGGCATGCGTTTCCTTCTAGCTAGGGTGGTGTCAGTGACCTACCAGCCCTGACATTTATATTATTTTCACATGTGTGGTTGGTTGTTGGATTGCGAGGTGCCTCGGATATATCGGTGAGTATGTGAAGCCGATGGAGTCATTTGGCTCATTGACGCCCCAAAGGGCGGGGAAACGCAGTGTTCAGGCATTTTAATCCACATCGGTGGACCGACCCTGATGATCCAAGGGACGATGCATTCTGTTCCTAAGATACGGGCTAGAGCGTCTTGAATCAGTGAGGACTATCTTTTGCCTCGGCTCACAGATGGAAATCCAATTTCCAAATATGGGATTTTGCGGTTTTAATTGTAGAACTTGTATGGCGACATGTATATGGTACCCATGCCGCCTATGATTGATACATTTATATTTGAAGTTGTTTTCTTCACTTATAGTAATAATAAAAGATTAAATTTAATGTATCAAGCATTCTTTGGATATTATAAGGTAAAACCCTATCCTTCGGCTTGTGTTGCATTGTGTGATGGGACATGGGTCTTATAATAGCTTCATTGTTCTTTATTTAGCATCGCACTGTTGTTTTATGCACTGGTATTCTTGGGAGGAACCTCGTTCCGTGTTATACGGTGTGGTCCCTTGATTTACTTAACTTTAAAATAAAGATTAATAATTGTTTTAGTTCTCACACCAGTCACATAACTGACCTGGAGTTTATTATTTTAACCTAAACTCTTGGTGCCCCTATTTTCAGCACGGGCAGCTAGTAGTTTTAGTTTTGCAGATTTATATTCATAGGATTCTGATTTACAACTGGAACGATATCCGGAAAGCTCTGTATCCGTATATCTCCTTCAGTTGTGTTTTGTATTATTTTTCCGCTGCGATGTATTTAAATGTAATTTAAATCTCTGATGTCTTTCTGATGTATAATATTCATGCATACTCTGTATATTCTTGTATTCAGATGAAATAGTTGTAATAAGCAATTAAATGATCTTTTGTTTGTGTTCCGATGTGGCTTGTCCTCAACTCAATCCATGCTTTCCTTCACGGGGAAGTTCGGGTCGTGACAACTAGGATTCCCTTCGAAGGTTTTTTCCTTGGAGAGGAACCAAGTCATGGGATCCACCATTATTAGATTTGAAGTAATTCTATGGGTCCTCCTTCTCTAACAGTGGTCAGGCATAAGAGGTAGTAGACTAGGATAGTTCGCGGGGGATGTCCACTTCCTCCAGAAGCTTATAGGGGATCAACTGGGGATAAGATTGATATATAAAAGATATGTGGTCATTGCATTCTCACCAACTGTATAAGGGAAGTTTTAAGCGACATAGGTGTTCTATCGTAATATCAGTTAAGTAGTAACGTTTGCAATACTACTTCTCATATTAAAATTGAGAGTATAGACTTAAGAATGTTGACATATTAGGACGGGGCCTTAAGAGGCTAGGGTCCGCCTCAGGGTTATAAGTGATCATAAGAATCCACCTTTAAAAGGGCCATAAGCGACCGAGAATGCCCGCCTCGTTGGGTCTTTACCCTAAAACCACTAGTGAGCGACTGACTTGGATTTCCACTATAACACCCCACACCCGCAAAGGACACTCACTAAGGGAATTCCATATCATCGGTGGAGTATTTTAAGTGAATATAGAACAGAAAAATTACAACAAGACAGATATACATAATACTTAAAAATTTAAAACATCATTCATTGCAGCAGAAGATAAACATGTCTGGTTACAATACCAAAACCAACTAAAACAAGAGTCAAGTACTAAATATCCATACTGATAAAAACATAAGTACATAATCCCGCTACATAACTAATAGCCATAATAGAAAAGATAACCGAGCTTTACTTCAAGAGTCCAAGCTCCAAGATAGATAAAGCAGTCTGAATCAAACTCCACTAGAACTAGGCCCAACCTGAGGACCTGAGGGGGGAAAAAGATAAAAACAACGGGGTCAGACATAAGTCTGAGTGAGCCCTATAACTTTAACAATACAATCATTAAAGTAATTAGGGTATGATATAAGCTTGGTACGGTAATGACTGGGGATTAATGACTACACTCAGCAGCCAACTAAGATAACGGTAAAGACGCATCTACCCACCCAAGGATAATTACTAACTGCACCACACCAGTCATTCCTAACTTAAAGGTTGATCCCACCCAAGGACTTAGAAATTTAACTAGTAGTTTCGTGTACCCCTAGCTGACCACATAGGTGCCGTCTGCCCCTATCTCCACTAGGTGTACCCACTACTCCCCAAGCGATCGGCTCCCTAACGTAGATACCCGTGCTGGCCCCATAGTGGTGTGTATCACTCCCCAAAGTGGCAACCCGATACAACTTAAGAGTGCACGGCTTATACCTACACGATGCAACAACGTCTTACCTACCAGCCCGGGTCTACACACGCATATGAAACCTGTTGGACTTGCGTTGCCACCGCTTACCCGTTTTGGCCTCTTATAGTCAAGCCCAGTACGCGTGTCCCGTCCTCGACAAGGGTCGAGCCCACAAAGATACATATGGGTTACTGGTTGAAATGGGCCCCCACAAGCTACCCACCTAAGCTTGTCCCTTTTTCTAGTGCATCCCACTTAACCCTTTAACCATGTTTAATTACATGTTTCCACTTGGTTAAGTATTCTAATCGTATTTTCTATTGCCACCCAAGGCAACCCACTAGATTTCCACATGCCACCCAAGGCACTTAATTTCCACATGCCACCCAAGGCACCCACTTAACCCCTCATGCCCCACTACATGCTTATCTGGTTAAGTGTTTCTTAATTGATTAAGACCGTAACCCTTGCAAAGACCTCTCACATTAGACTATCTTCTATGGCAGCTGGATTTGCCGGTCGGGTCCGGGCAGCCTTACGCCATAACCGAGTCTAACCTCGTGTCTTTACACTTGTCACGTATTTAGTTTATGCCAAAGACCTCTCACATTGGGCCAATCATTTGTAGCCGCTGGATTTGCCGGTCGGGTCCGGGCAGTCTTATGCTACAAAAGGGTCCAACCTCGTGTCTTAGTCGATTAATTACACCTAATTAATCACCCCCATATTTTGAATTAATTTTCCCTAATTAATTCCAATTTAATGATGTACATAATTGACTCAATTATGTCCATCTACTTATGGTATGCAACATCATACCCATTTCACCACAATTTTGTTAACATGAATATTAACTCCCTCGTTCCCCACGTAATACGCTAACATGACATACTTAAAAGGGAAGATTCATCACAAATGCAATGGGTTCTACTTAGCATAACATTAGCATCATCATGGGTTTAAAGGTGTCAACTTGCATATATGACCATAGCATCAAACCCAACTAGCATAAATAACCAACCCAAACTTGCATGAATCACATATGTCATAAAGAGGGTAACTTGCATAGATGTTCATGTCATAGACCTATCATAAAGGGATAAACTTGCATACATGTCATAGGTCTAAAAAGGGATGAACTTGCATATGTTACTCATATCATAAAAAGGGGTAAACATGCATATATATATATACATGTCATACAAAAGGGGTAAACTTGCATATGTATGCATATCATACAAAGGTGTAAACTTGCACATGTTACTTGCATATAATCAAACACCAAACTTGCATAACATGTCATATATGAACTTGCATATAATCAAACACCAAACTTGCATAACATGTCATATATGAACTTGCATATAATCAAACACCAAACTTGCATAACATGTCATATATGAACTTGCATATAATCAAACACCAAACTTGCATAACATGGTGTCATAATGGATCAATGTTTATCATAGTGATTTGCATAACTAGCATCATGAACATATAGCATAAAACTTGCATAACTAGCATCATGAACACATAGCATATGATAACATAACTTGCATTGATCCGCATACATAACCATAACCTCATTATATCATATAATAATTAGTTTAGCAATTGCTTGCTAAAGGCATAGAAACTCACAACTTGTTGATTAGCACTTCTATGAAGAAGATTAAGTTGCTAGAGTTGATTAGAAGTTGATTTGAGAAGCTATAGTCCTCTTTAATTTGTTGGTGGCTCCTTCTAGTTGCAATTTGACGGCATGACGACGTTGTCTCCAATTTTAATGAGTTTTAGGGTAGGATTAGGTTGTATTTATAAGAGTAGTTAGGTGTTTTAGGCCATTAGATTAACCCTAAATCAGATTAGAGCCGTCAGATCTCGTCACTAGCCACCAAAACACAGCCCAGATCCCAAATCAGTGCACCCGGGTCACCTGGGCTCGACCAGGGAGGTCGACCCCCAGGTCGATTCTAGGGTCGACACCCATGTCGACCTGGTGGGCAGGTCGACCCCCAGGTCGACTTGGTCTGGGCGGGAATTTTCCTGCCTAGCCCATATTCTGCATTTTTGAAATCTGTTTCGCTTTCTGATTTTTCGTGAAACTTCAGAAGGCCATATCTCGGACATACGGACTCCGATTCACGAAATTTCGGACTCTATTTCGCGTATTTTTCCGAGACGAACACAACCGCGAAACCCATTTCCTTTAATTCTCACGTCTGAGATTAATTATTCATTAATTTATGAACATCACTGTGGTTAGAAATACGGGGTGTTACATTCTCCCCTACTTAAAGGATTTCGTCCCCGAAATCTCTAAGTCAAGAAGAACGTATCCTACCAACCAAACAACCATCTACTAAACCATCAAACACGGGCATCCATTGTCCTTAAAGTTTCTAATGCTGTATGAACATATGCAAGAAGTGTGTGTATATGTTCCCTATCTAATGCAAAATCAGGCGGTCTACTGATTCAGTTGACCTCCTTAATGCAAACCATGATAGTGCCATGCATCCAATATGTATGCGAAAGAACCCTATCGACACATACTATTTCTACATGTGTGCACAACCATACACCAAAATGCATCATCCATATGATAACACAACCATTATACATACATTAATATAGCTACCTACACACAATTATATGCAATATGCAATATGAAGTGACTGAGCCGATCTAGTGTCTAAAGTGTGTGTATATGCATCCACGAGCAACCACTAGCAAACACTTGCATCCACACGCATCCATCAATCATAACATGTCTCAAACACATGTTTCAACCATAGGTTTACCCTATCTAAAGGTCAAAGGTACTAACGAGAGGACATACTAAAGATAAGATAAGTACTAGACAAACGATAAAGGAGAAGTTAAAAGACTTACCCTAAAAAAGAAATGGGTACAGTGAACGCATCTTCGCTTCTGTCTCCCAAGTAGCGTTGCTTTCATCATTTCCCCATTGCACTTTGACTAGTTGAACCTCTCTGTTTTTCAACCTCCTAATCTCTGACCCAAGGATGCGAGTAGGAGCTCGTCGAATCGTTGCATCACGCTCTACCTCCACTTCTCTAAGCAGGCTCGGCTCTACCACCTCTGCGGTCTCATGTAGGCACTTCCTGAAATGTGACACATGGAATACATCATGTACTCCACTAAGTCTCTCGGGCAACTCTACTCTATATGCCATCTGTCCAATCCTTTCCTTAATAGGAAACGGTCCTACAAACCTTGGTGCTAACTTCCCAACGGACCCAAAGCGAACAATATTCCGTAATGGAGACACTTTAACAAAGACCATGTCCCCAACATCAAACTCAAGATCCGTCCTCCTCTTATCCGCGTAAGATTTCTGTCTGTCCTGCGCCGCTTTCATCCTTCTTCTAATCAAATCAATCTTTTCTGAAGTCTCTCTAACCATATCAGGCCCAAGCAAGATCTTATCCGTAGATTCCCACCAACATGTAGGTGACCGACAAGGCCTTCCATAAAGAGCTTCGAAAGGAGCCATACCAATACTAGACTGAAAGCTGTTATTATACGCGAACTCCACCAATGGAAGATGCTCTTCCCATGTACCTCCAAAATGTAAGATACATAGTCTCAGAAGGTCTTCTAGAACACGATTCACCCTCTCGGTCTGGCCGTCTGTCTGAGGATGATATGCGGTGCTCAAACACAACTGAGTCCCTACTGCCTCTTGCAAACTCTTCCAAAACTCGCTAGTGAAGATAGGATCTCGATCACTCGCTATGCTAGAAGGTACACCATGCAACCGAACTATCTCTCGAAGGTAAACTGAAGCTAGCCATGGAGCAGTCCTCTTACTCTTCACGGGTATGAAATGGGCACTCTTAGTAAGTCTGTCTACCACAACCCAAATTCCCGTATTACCCTTCCTCGATCTCGGTAGCCCATCAATAAAATCCATCAAGACGCTATCCCACTTCCATTGCGGAACCTCCAATGGGTGAAGCAACCCACCGGGTTTCTTTTGCTCCGCTTTCACTTGTTGGCACACCAAGCATCTAGGGACATACTCGGCCACATCTTTCTTCATACCGGCCCAAAAGAAAACTCGCTTCATGTCTTGGTACATCTTGTCCCCACCGGGATGAATGGTCATCTTTGAACGATGTGCATCTTCAAGTATAGCCTTCCTCAAACCCTCGTCTTGCGGTACACAAAGTCGACCGTCTCTACGCAACCACCCCTTATCATCTAGGGTGTACCTACTCAAATGGCCGGACGACTCCTTTCTTATGAGCTTCTCTACTAACTCAACCAGCTGTGGGTCGTCCCGCTGTGTCTCACCAATCCATCCCAAAAGAGTAGGTCTGACCTCTAAGGATGCTAGCAAACCGGGTACAAAGTCAACGGAGAGTCTGAAGTCAAACATCGAGATAAATTCCAAGCATCGTCGTTCAACGAACAATGGACTCAAGGACAACCTTTTTCTGCTTAAGGCGTCTGCCACCACGTTACCCTTGCCAGGGGTATACGCTATCTCGAAATCATAGGATGCTAAGAACTCCATCCACCTTTGTTGTCTTAAGTTCAAATCCTTCTGAGAAAACAAGTACTTCAATGATTTGTGGTCAGTGAACAATTCGAACCTCTCGCCAAGAAGATAATGGCGCCAAGACTTAAGCGCAAAAACAATAGCGGCCAACTCTAGATCATGGGTAGGGTAATTTTTCTCATTCTTTCTCAACTGCCTTCCCCCATAGGCTATTACCCTTCCCTTTTGCATTAAGACTGCGCCTATTCCTGTCCCACAAGCATCGGTATAAACAACAAATGGCTTACTCCCATCTGGCAACACTAAGACTGGAGTTGTGGTTAAAGCTCTCTTTAACCGTTGGAACACATCATCACAATCTACGTCCCATGTGAAGACTAGATTCTTCTTCGTCAAGCGAGTTAATGGGGCTGATATCTTTGCGAAGTCCTTGATAAACTTCCTATAGTAGCTAGCCAACCCCAAGAAACTCCTCACCTCGGTAGCATTCTTCGGAACCTTCCAATCTTGGATGGACACTACCTTAGCGGGATCCACCGCTATCCCTTCCTTAGAGTCCACGTGCCCTAAAAACCGCACTTCCTTCCTCCAGAAGTGACAATTAGAGAATTTATCCTTAAGGCTATGCGCTCGAAGAGTCTCCAACACTTCCCTAAGATGTAGGGCATGCTCTTCTTCACTCTTAGAAAAGACTAAGATGTCATCCACAAAGACCACCACGAACTTATTAAGGTACTCCCTGAACACCCTACTCATCAAATCAACAAAGTATGCAAGGGCGTTCGTCAAACCAAAGGGCATCACAAGCCACTCATAAAACCCTTCCGGAGTCCTAAAGGCAGTCTTGTCTATGCTATCCTCATCCACTCTCAACTGATGAAACCCCGTGGCTAAGTCCAACTGCAAAAACACTGAGGCGCCAACCAATTGATCAAAGAGATAATCAATCCTCGGCAATGGGTGTCTATTCTTCTTTGTAAGCTTGTTGAGTTCTCTATAGTCTACACAAAGCCTGAGGGACCCATCCGCCTTCGTGGAAAAAACTACTGGAGCAACCCACTCCGATATACTTCGTCTTATGAACCCCTTCTCAAGCAACTCCCCTACTTACTTATGGAGTTCCCTCCTCTCACGAGGAGCCATGTGGCACACTGGAAAAGATACTGGTTTAGCATTGTCTACCAGATATATTCGGAAGTCTATCTCCCGCTACGGAGGTAAGCCCTTCACCTCCTCAAACACATCCGAATATTCCCGGATCACTCTAACAGATCGCAAACTCTCGACCGAAGCGTCAAGCGATTCAAGATAACTTAGCATAACAGAATCCATGGGATTATAAGAGATCTCGAGAGTGTTCCCCAAGCGGGTCATGAGCCTGACAACTCTCCTTTCGCAATCAAGAACGGCACCATTACTGGATAACCAGTCCATGCCCAAAATCAATCCATAGCCTGTGAAGCCCAAAACAAAAGCATCACATCTAAACTCAATGCTAAGTATAGAAATCTTCAAACCCAAACATATCATGGACAAATAAGTGGAGCCCCCAATTGGGTTTGAAACAACCAAGGGATCATCTACTAGACTGGTGTCTAAGTGCAGTGACTCAACTAATGATGATGAGATAAACGAATGTGATGCGCCAGAGTCAAATAAAGTACGGACAGGATGATCAAACAGAAAAACCAAACTTTCAACGGAAATAGTTCTACCTCTTTCCTGAATCGGTGGAACTGCAAGAGCCTAAACTTGCCCCCTTGCCTGACCTGGTGCCATAAGAGCTTGCACCTGTCCTCCTGAGGTAGATCCCGTCCTCTGCCCCTTCTTAGGGCAGTCCTTCACTAGAGGCCCTGCTTCGTCACAGTGGAAGCAGCCAGTCTTCTTCTTCTTCTGACAATCTTTGCTTAGGTGGCCTAGTGTCCCACAATTGAAGCACTTCTTCTTTCCCTTGCCGCCGTTGCCTTTCCCACCCTTGTTTTGCTGTTGCTGTTGAGGTCTCTTATGATCTCCTTTCTTCTCGGGTGCCTTATTAGCATTGGGACCCTTCTCTTCCTCATGCCTGAGTGCCATGTCTACTAGCTTCTCAAAGGTGGCCCCCATAGGGATGTGAGTCATAGCCAATCCATGCATCGGTTCATTCAAACCTTTAACGAACCTCAAAGCCTTCTCCTCTGGTGTATTCACCATGTCTATGCCAAACCTTGCCAACTGATTAAACTTGTTGACATATTCCTTCACTGATAGGTTTCCTTGCTTTAGAGTTAAGAACCTTTCCATATACAGATTCTCTTCCGCCCTTGAGAGAAACTTTGCCACAAACCTTTGTCTGAAATCCGCCCAAGAGTCAACTAGGCGTTCTCCATTAGTGACCTCCCACCAGAACGAGGCCTCTCCCTTCATTAACCAAGCAGCTAACTTGACTTTCTTTCCTTCTTCCATCTCAAAGATATTTATCAATTCTTCCACCTCCTTAAGCCAATCCCAAGCTTCCACAAAAGTTTCTGATCCTTGAAAAGGTTTCCCTCCTATAGCCTAAAATTCCTTGCAAGTCTTAGCAAAAGTATCCGCGCGAGGAGGGGGAGGAGGAAGATCGGGTGCAACTGGTGGTGGAGGAACATCTGCTGGACCCGCAGTGGCGGCCCTAGCCTCCATCAACCTCCTATACCATACTGGTACTACACCCTCCGGAAAGTTAAGATCTTCAGCTATGCTGAAACGAAAGAGGAAAGATTCAAAACGAAGAATTCGAAAGATAAAGATGTGGCTATTGGGGATTATGCTTTTCTTTCAAAAACTTTTCCCTTAAAAGACATGTTTTTGAAAATACTTCTTCCAAAAATGTTTTAGAAAAATAGTTTTTCTAAAAATTTTATCTGTTCTTGTAACCTTTAGCTCTGATACCACGTGTAACACCCCACATCCGCTACGGACACTCACTAAGGGAATGCCATAGCATCGGTGGAGTATTTTAAGTGAATATAGAACAGAAAAATTACAACAAGAGAGATATAAATAATACTTGAAAATTTAAAACATCATTTCATTGCAGCAGAAGATAAACATGTCTGGTTACAATACCAAAACCAACTAAAACAAGAGTCAAGTACTAAATATCCATCTTGATAAAAACATAAGTACATAATCCCGCTACATAACTAATAGCCATAATAGAAAAGATAACCGAGTTTTACTTCAAGAGTCCAAGCTCCAAGATAGATAAAGCAGTCTGAATCAAACTCCACTAGAACTAGGCCCAACCTGAGGACCTGAGGGGGGAAAAAGATAAAAACAACGGGGTCAGACATAAGTCTGAGTGAGCCCTATAACTTTAACAATACAATCATTAAAGTAATTAGGGTATGATATAAGCTTGGTACGGTAATGACTGGGGATTAATGACTACACTCAGCAGCCAACTAAGATAACGGTAAAGACGTATCTACCACCCAAGGATAATTACTAACTGCACCACACCAGTCATTCCTAACTTAAAGGTTGATCCCACCCAAGGACTTAGAAATTTAACTAGTAGTTTCGTGTACCCCTAGCTGACCACATAGGTGCCGTCTGCCCCTATCTCCACTAGGTGTACCCACTACTCCCTAAGCGATCGGCTCCCTAACGTAGATACCCGTGCTGGCCCCATAGTGGGGTGTATCACTCCCCAAAGTGGCAACCCGATACAACTTAAGAGTGCACGGCTTATACCTACACGATGCAACAACGTCTTACCTACCAGCCCGGGTCCACACACGCATATGAAACCCGTTGGACTTGCATTGCCACCGCTAACCCGTTTTGGCCTCTTATAGTCAAGCCCAGTATGCGTGTCCCGTCCTCGACATGGGTCGAGCCCACAAAGATACATATGGGTTACTGGTTGAAATGGGCCCCCACAAGCTACCCACCTAAGCTTGTCCCTTTTTCTAGTGCATCCCACTTAACCCTTTAATCATGTTTAATTACATGTTTCCACTTGGTTAAGTATTCTAATCGTATTTTCTATTGCCACCCAAGGCAACCCACTAGATTTCCACATGCCACCCAAGGCACTTAATTTCCACATGCCACCCAAGGCACCCACTTAACCCCTCATGCCCCACTACATGCTTATCTGGTTAAGTGTTTCTTAATTGATTAAGACCGTAACCTTTGCAAAGACCTCTCACATTAGACTATCTTTTATGGCAGCTGGATTTGCCAGTCGGGTCCGGGCAGCCTTACGCCATAACCGAGTCTAACCTCGTGTCTTTACACTTGTCACGTATTTAGTTTATGCGTAAGACCTCTCATATTGGGCCAATCATTTGTAGCCGCTGGATTTGCCGGTCGGGTCTGGACAGTCTTATGCTACAAAAGGGTCCAACCTCGTGTCTTAGTCGATTAATTACACCTAATTAATCTCCCCCATATTTTGAATTAATTTTCCCTAATTAATTCCAATTTAATGATGTACATAATTGACTCAATTATGTCCATCTACTTATGATATGCAACATCATACCCATTTCACCACAATTTTGTTAACATGAATATTAACCCCATCGTTCCCCACGTAATACTCTAACATGACATACTTAAAAGGGAAGATTCATCACAAATGCAATGGGTTCTACTTAGCATAACATTAGCATCATCATGGGTTTTAAAGTTGTCAACTTGCATACATGACCATAGCATCAAACCCAACTAGCATAAATAACCAACCCAAACTTGCATGAATCACATATGTCATAAAGAGGGTAACTTGCATAGATGTACATGTCATAGACCTATCATAAAGGGATAAACTTGCATACATGTCATAGGTCTAAAAAGGGATGAACTTGCATATGTTACTCATATCATAAAAAGGGGTAAACATGCATATATATATGCATGTCATACAAAAGGGGTAAACTTGCATATGTATGCATATCATACAAAGGTGTAAACTTGCACATGTTACTTGCATATAATCAAACACCAAACTTGCATAACATGTCATATATGAACTTGCATATAATCAAACACCAAACTTGCATAACATGTCATATATGAACTTGCATATAATCAAACACCAAACTTGCATAACATGTCATATATGAACTTGCATATAATCAAACACCAAACTTGCATAACATGTCATATATGAACTTGCATATAATCAAACACCAAACTTGCATAACATGTCATATATGAACTTGCATATAATCAAACACCAAACTTGCATAACATGGTGTCATAATGGATCAATGTTTATCATAGTGATTTGCATAACTAGCATCATGAACATATAGCATAAAACTTGCATAACTAGCATCATGAACACATAGCATATGATAACATAACTTGCATTGATCCACATACATAACCATAACCTCATTATATCCTATCATAATTAGTTTAGAAATTGCGTGCTAAAGGCATAGAAACTCACAACTTGTTGATTAGCATTTCTATGAAGAAGATTAAGTTGCTAGAGTTGATTAGAAGTTGATTTGAGAAGCTTTCTTCCTCTCTAATTTGTTGGTGGCTCCTTCTAGTTGCAATTTGACGGCATGACGACGTTGTCTCCAATTTTAATGAGTTTTAGGGTAGGATTAGGTTGTATTTATAAGAGTAGTTAGGTGTTTTAGGCCATTAGATTAACCCTAAATCAGATTAGAGCCGTCAGATCTCGTCACTAGCCACCAAAACACAGCCCAGATCCCAAATCAGTGCACCCAGGTCACCTGGGCTCTACCAGGGAGGTCGACCCCCAGGTCGACACTAGGGTCGACACCCATGTCGACCTGGTGGGAAGGTCGACCCCCAGGTCGACCTGGTCTGGGCGGGAATTTTCCCGCCTAGCCCATATTCTGCATTTTTGAAATCTGTTTCGCTTTCTGATTTTTCATGAAACTTCTGAAGGCCATATCTCGGACATACGGACTCCGATTCACGAAATTTCGGACTCTATTTCGCGTATTTTTCCGAGACGAACGCAATCGCGAAACCCGTTTCCCTTAATTCTCACGTCTGAGATTAATTATTCATTAATTTATGAACATCACTATTGTTAGAAATACGGGGTGTTACATCCACCGTATTGGTTAAACACTTTGTGATTGTGTACTACATAGACATACCTTGACATATGTAACCTGCTAAAAATATAGGGTATGGACTTTAAGTAAATACCAAATTTCAGTCATATAGAAATTTATGTTTCGACCACTCTCCTTAACATATCCGACAGGTCAGTAGGTGAAGTAGAATACATGGACGAAATAAGGATGGAGGCCAAAGAGAAGATGAAGATGTTATGCTTTATTAATTATTATTACTGTACTTTTTATTTAAGCTTTTGAGAATGAATATATTGATGTACCTATGGAACGAGTGTAATCTTGACTATTGTGTTGGAATTCTATGATTTTTAATAAAGTGGTACATCTTATTTCAGTATTGTATTTTTCTCTTTCTATTGTGTGAGATTTCCATTCAAAGTGTATAAATATATTATCTATGCAAATGTAATTTCTTACAGGAACCAACGACCTGTTTAGAATGGCTCTAAGTTTCGATGGGCCTTTTCTAGGTCAAAATTTATGCCCATTCCGGACGGGTTGTTACAACGTACCAAATATCTCGTACCTTGAACTTTCGAAATGAATGCAAAGCAAAGGAATGGTTTCTTGGTGTTTTGTTGTTGTCTTTGCACCAAGCAGTTTCAAACTAAATCATCTTAATGATAAAAAAATAAGTAATAAAAGAAAAAATGAAGTTTAAATAAGAAAAATAACACCTACCAGACAAGGATGAAGACATGTCGTGAGATCATCATGTGAAATTGCTTAATAAGATTCATGGACATCCAAAACCTTCAATCCTCACAAGTCTAAACATCATACCGTGGATATTGAGTCCACGGCTACATTAATAGTTGGCAGTAATGTGCTATCAACTATCATGATCAACAATCAACTCAAATTGCAGCCTATAGGAATGTGCACAACAAATACGTAGAGTCTAACAGGGTGATGAGAACACGTGAAAATTAAAGGATAATTCCATTCACCTGAGTATGGATAAATTATTACTAATGACTATAGAAAAATCTTGCATCCAATATTAAAACCTAAAAGAAGACAGAACGGAAATAAAGTAAAAAAACAAAACATAACTGAGATGGACACAAATTTGAATCCCAATACCATATCTATTACACATGAACAAAGCACCAAGGAAAAAAACATGTCAGATGGGAGATTGGGCTATATCAAAGTTATTCCCTCTTCTATCATCTTTTCCTCGTATCAAAACCTTATAGGCTTAAACCCTAGAAATTGAATTGGGAACTCATCTGTATTTCTACAATGAATCAGAAGTTATTTTGCTTTATATGATCGGTATTAATCTATCATGTTATGCTTACTTGAAACCAGACACCAGTGTTGGCATATGTAATTTGGATCAATCAGTATAACAAATTGTGAAAATCTGCTTCAATCAGTATAAATTCCTATCTTATCTGGATCTGAAGAAACTATGTATGAAGTATTATTGAAACCATATTATCTAAACTCAAATTCTAACCCAAAAATGCTATCATCAACAGGTAGCTTACAAAACTCAGAATCCATTAACCCAAGATCTAAGCCAAAATAGTCTTACCCAAAAACCAAATTGACCGAAAAGTAGCTCAGACTCTAGAAAATCAGTTGGAAAACATGGAACTGAATCTTAGTTGTGCCGGCAATGCCGAATCCCAAATTAACGATGTCTTGATAATCCACACTCAAGCTAATAGGATCCGTAAAGATTAGGTAGATGTAAATCGAACCAGCATGTAGATCTATTGTTATATTAACAGATATGGCACTTTGTGGAATTTAGGGTTAGAATGAAATAAAAAAAATTAGTTCTGACTTAATTGTGAAAAACAGATGAAAAACAAGAGTATTATCAATGAAAATTTTCCGTTGAAGGTTGGTGAAGAGATGCGATTTTAAGAAATCAGATAGAGGAAGGTAAAGAAAGGTGGGGAGGACACTCACGCATGACGAAAACTAGTTAAAATTTCATCCGTCGCCATTAACGAGCGCTCTTTCTCATTCTTATATATATATATATTTAAGGGATTGGATGTAACACCCCACACTTTTCTATACCCAAATTTTGACAAAAATCAAAACTTGAACGCATCCAAGTATAAAGCGTATATCTGGTAGCTGCAATAAATGAGCATGAGCATAATCAAAGTATGATAAATATAACTCACAGCGGGAAAAAGAAATGATAAATTAGTATTAACTCAGGTAACTACCTTTTCCAAAGTAAGTCACTTCGCCAATACTGAGCATGAGAGAGAACGAGACCCGAAGCCAAACTTAAACATCTCTGAGAAGCCGACCATCTCTATAAAACCTGGAGGTTGTAATGAGGAGAGGGTCAGAACAACAAGTTCTAGTGACTAAAAAATGTACAACATAGTCTATAACACAGATATATTCCGTTTGGTTCAACCCAAGCTGTATGCCTAACCAGGTTAGTGATCCTAGCCCAACCTAGTAAATGTTTACGCATGACTTTACTATTCAGTCCAAAGTAGTATTCCCAAATTATGTTACCGAGATAGGACATTTACACACAATTTTGTGAAGCCTTTATACCATAGTTTAACTAGTTAATTATATCGAGAGTAGGCCCCTAATTATGGGATTTCTACCTTTTTCCTCAATCGTTATTCTTTATTATTTAACATCTCACTATCAATGATAGATAGGGTGGATTCTCCTTGATCACTTAAGACCCTAGGCGGACCAATTGATCACTTATTAACACTCGATAATATATTAAATGTTAACATAAAACTAGAGGGCACTAGCTGCCGACCCTACTAGTTAAGGCTTCCGTCATTCACGCACATAACCTTACCCCATATAAGATGAGAGTAGGTATTTTATCATTCGTTATACCTTCTAGCTGACCTTATTAGATAACCTCCTTAGTCACTTGCTACTTCCCGTAGGATAGTCGGCCATATATGACCCTTTTAATTTCCAGGTTTGTGTAAGACAACACACACCTGCCATTTAAGACCCATATACTGAAAAACCTACTAAGTCCAACGATATTTTTAATTATAAGATTTATTTACATAAATAAGGAAGATTATATTCCCTTTTCTCTAGGATATTTATTTAATTTCTTCCCTAATTTGGACTTAGTATTTAAATGGCAATCAATATCCATTAATCCCCTTTTTTACACCCATTTCTTTTCAGTTCCTTTTTATTGCCCTTTATGACTCTAACGGTCATATTTTACCTAAGCAACTATTTATCAGTCCCACGTTATCTATTTCTTGTACCCCAACGGACAATTCCTATTCTTATTTATTTATCGACTATTGTGTGTATATATATATATATATATATATATGTGTGTGTGTGTGTGTGTGTGTGTATTTACATACCAGGCCTCTTACATTAAGTTGACTACCTGTGGATGCTGGATATGTCGATCGATTCCGGGCAGACTTCGTGAACTTAACCTCATGCCTTGGTACGATTATATTTATGCATTAGACCCTAACATTAAACTGACTACGTGTGGTTGCTAGATTTGCCGGTCGGTTCTAGGATGGCTTACATCACTAGTTGAGTTTAACCTCGTGTTTAATTGCGATTATAATTCAAATTTCCTAATTGGGGTCCACAAAAATCATCCTAATTTATTTTAGGAATTGTAACCATTTTCCTATTCACATTTATTTTCCCCGAATCAATATTGGTTACATTGGTTATTTCTTTATTTACGCTCTCATTTACAACAGTTAATCACATTTATTGCTACAAATGGTCACTACAAATATATTAATTCAAAAATGGATTATATTTACACATAATTTCATATTTAAACCTTATCCAAGCATTCAAGCATCCCATACAATTTATATTCCACCGTTTTACGTTGATTTTGATAGGTAATATGCATATATTCATTTTTTATGTTTTCGTGCGATCAACGTAGTTATTAATATTTATTATTTCTAAATTAATGATTTAGTCTAATCAATTAACGAAACATTCTCTTTCTACATTCAATCTTGCCAAAAAGTTTCAAGTCACACAAGGACTGTTAGCCAAAATCATTGTAAATCATGCCTATTTTGTAATAATGACATATTTCCAAATCACAAGAAATATATGTAATATATTTTTATTTTGAATAGTCGATGAAAATTACATACAAAACACATATTTATTTTTATGTGTACCCTTGCACCACTTTTCCTCTTTTAATTCTTTTTGTCATACTTTTTGTGATTCCAAAATAATGCCTATTTATTTAAAAATGAGGAAAACGGCATAATTTACAATGCTTAAGCCAAAAACCCAACAAAATTTAATGTAAACAAGGAATATTTCTTTTATTCTTATAATCACATTATACACAAATTAAACTTTTTAACCAAATTCACATATTTCATATTTCAGCACTAAACTAAAAATGTGGAACATAACTACAACAAATTTATGTTTAATGAGACTGATTTCTTGATCCACAGTGCTATGTGGCATATACAACATATTTCATAATTCATAACATAACTTGTAGGAATATTTGAGAATTTATAAAAATACTACAATTCATGTTTATACATACTCACAACTATATCATTTACAAATTTCAAATATATTCATAATTAGATCTGATGGTTATCACAATTTACAATTATTTAAATAATAGATCCAATAGGCATAAAATATAGATTGGATTCAAATGAAATTGATAAATCATTATATTTGTATTAGTAAATTTCTCACTCACCACATAGCTTCCAATTTCTGAAGTATGAACCTTTTTAGGCTTACAACCCCAAATCCTTACAAATCTACAGTTTATCTAGAAAGGGAAAATTCTAGATCTGTAGAAATGTAAGAAAAAGAGAAAAGAGTGAAGAAATCTATCATTGAGCACCCTCTTCCATTGAATTTATTTCTCTTCCCAATTCCATATGAATTTGATTTGATTTGGTATAGGCATGAATATATTTTATTTAGAATTTAGTTAGAAGGGGAAGAAAAATGGTTGCCTTCGTAGATTTGAATGGAAAAAGAGTGAGGCTCTACCCCTTTATTTATATGGGTGGAAATTGCCTTGAATCGTCGAATTAGTTTTAAGTTATATCCGTCCATCCCTTAAAATAATATTATAAACAAAACCCTATATGAACCAGCCACTACTGGGAATCTGATCACCCAGTAGGTCGACCGTTACGGTCGACCGCCTGGGCAATCAGATTCCCAGGTTGGCTGAATTATTTTCCATCCGTTTTCGTATTTCGTCTGTAAATTTTTCATACGGACTCTGTTCACGAAACTCCAAACATGAAAGTTGACCAGAATTCCGAGATGTATGTAACGGTTAAAGTTTCGTGGACAAATTCCATCATTTGTAGAAATTTCTATTTTTTTAATTCTAATAATTAATTTGTATCGCCAAAACTCCAGGTTGTTACATTCTTCCCTCCTTAAAAGGAATTTCATCCCGAAATTCTGATGCCTATAATCCTATGCTACACAACCAATTTGTGTACATACACTTTGCAATCGTATGTACATGTGCATGGTGTACATAATACAATTTCAACCAAAAACATGCATACAAGATGATACTAATCGGATCCTCATATATGCTTGCATTAAGCTTTTTGAAAACATGATGCAGAACATCCTAAACATGTTGGCAGTTCTGTATGAATGCAATTTTTAAAAATTATTTTTCATCCCTAGCCTCCACACAATTACGAATAAAAGTGTGAAGCAACCAATTTTGCATCCAAAACCTACCATACAAAACGTAAGCAACTTAATCATTTCCTATCTAATTTCTCCTAAACCAGAAAAATGATGTCAAAGTGAAGAATTTTAACATTTCCTCCGCTTACATATATTCCATTTCCCGCCCTGTAGCAGAATTTTCACATCAGCTACTTAAAATACTCCTAACATTTCCAACTGTAGACTGTAAAGGAGGATTAAAACAAGCTCTAAAACGTAAAACGAGTTAATTAATAACTCGCGCGCATCGTTGACAAGACATGGAAACAGCGTTTCCAAGGACAAAACGGCCTTTTCCTTGTTACCTTTAACGTTTTTATCGCATCGATGGTCCTATTGCACCGCAAAAACGTGCACATAAGGCATCCAAAAATCTTCCTAACACCATCCATGTGACCAAAAATCGAAATTTTTGATAAAAATAAATTTCCGCCTGAAAACTTGTTATATTTATTTTGAAAATTTCTTTTCAAAGGAGCTTCATTTTCCCAAAATAAGAAAATGATAGAAAAAATGTTTTTTCTCAAACAATAATTTCCATAATCTTTTAAAAATGTATTTTGTGGAAATTTAAACGATTTAAGTTACATGTTGGCGAAAAAGGAAGTCAGTCACGCCTAAAATGCGAAGACTGAAATCACACAAAAGACAAAAGTAAATTTTAGTTTTGACAAGGATCGGTGGTTTATTTATTTTTATACCCGTGACATAAAACCATTCCTTTACTCAAATTTATTCAACATAGAATTTTAATCTTTCTAGCTCTAAGAAAAATTCTAGTTAATAAATGGCATTTCATTAAATTAATCGTGCGTGAATGACAACCACATTTTTTTCAACATGGAAATCTCATTACTAAAGTCATGCGAATTTTTTCATTACTAGGAACTTCTAACACAACACTACATCAAAGAAAATGAAAAATACTGAAAAGGGAAACACACGATACAAGATACGACATGCACGAAGCATGTTCTAACAACAACAACGACTAACACTACCCATTATAGGCTGGTCTACCTACGTAACTGGAACCAGATCTATTACCACGTACGCGCCAGGAGCGTAGTATAGCGGAGATGCATCCAATCTCTTGCGCCTGTCGGCGCTATTCCTCGCGAACCTCTCGAAGGTCAGCTTGCATGGCTCGGATGGCAAGGAGCTTGGAGCTCTCATGTCCAAGCTGCTGAGCTGGAGTGGGTGGTGCCAGTGCAGGAGCATCGGGTAGCTGGATACCCATCTTCCAGAGAGTGGCGTGACTGATGGCGGTCGGCGCCTTCTTCGTAGGCATCTTCCTAGAAAGTCTCACCTAGAAGTATCGGAAGATACGGGTGAGAAGATGGCTATAAGGAAAATGGCTCTCCAGGGTGCAAACGAAAGGCTCATTGAGATGGATCATGAGAACGCGCGCCCAATTGACGGCTATGCCACCAAGTATAACATTGGTGGGGTGGCAAACAAAAGGATAAATCTTCTCCAACCTTCCCATCTTCGGGATGATGTTGTGTTGTATGATGCGCACAACTACACGGGCTACTAGTCGTAGATTGGCTGTGGTCCAAGCTCCGGGCTCTCTAACAAAGATATGTTGAAGGATATGAGGGTTCTTCATCTCAATAGCATCCAGCTTGGCTCCTTTTGCCGAGATACCCAAAATCTGGGCCAAGTCAGCATCAGTGAACTCGCTGCGGGTACCCATGACCTCAGATTTGATGATGCATGACTCGTCTTCGATATCACCCTCCATCTGGGCATCAAACTGACGGATGCAGCGCGGATACACATCAATCTCAAAAGTGTCAAAGCGCAAGATTGGTGCTAGGCCTACGTCGACAAATAGCTCCTCCAAACCAAATGAGGCAAAGTCGACGAACTTCACTGGGCTACCAATTTGGTACTCAAAACTAGCCGTGGATAGGAACTGCTTAATCTTAGCATCATCATGGTCTAGCCAAACGGCTTATTGGGGCATGAGACCAGGGTATTAGTTGAAAGGTGCCATGGAGGGATCGGCGAAACGGTAAAATAAATTGCAAATACGTGGTATAATCGGGTATATATTTGCTCAAGTTGGATTTTAGTGGTAACTAGAGGCAAAACGGAGTGGTGGTTGCTCGGATTGGAGCTTGGGAACGAGGAGGGTTTGGGTTTTTCAATGGAAGGGGGTTTGGGGGAGAAGGGTCAGCTGAACGATGTTATATACATCGTTCAGCACAAAACGGGTTGGGTCGACCGCGCTTCTGCATGGGGTAGTGATTGACCTGGCCCCTAAAAGGCGGTCGACCGCTTGCCCCGTGCAGGGTGAGGTCTGAAACTCGGCCCAAAGACCTGTTTTAAATTATATAAATTAAATTTTAATTTTCTATTTACGTCGAAACAACTTATACTCTAGACCAAATTCTCGTATCGACTTCCACCACTCGTCTAGTCGAGAATTTAATTTTTCCAACACCTTTTCCCTACCTCCAAAAAGATTTGTGACTACCGAAACGAACGAACTTAAAATAGAAAATTAGCTAGAAATCCGAAATAAATTCTAAAACGGATTTTCCCCTTACTAGCCAACATAAACAAAGCGATTTAAATTCAAATACCCCAAATCAAGTTGAAGGATTTTTCTTATACTTTTCTAAGAAAAAAATTATAACTTTTCCAAAAATGGAATTTATTTATAAACTAACGGTTTCGTATTTATAAATCAATTTTATTATTATCATTTGTATTCCAGTTTTATATTTTAAACCAGAAAAACTTTTTCATGTCCAAAATGTTAGAGCTTTAGAATCTTTAAGGGTTAATTTTGGTAGTTTTAATAAATTATCTAATATATATATATATATATAGGAAAATGGATACTAAAAATCACAAGGAATATATATATTTATTATTTTCATGTTTAATGGCATATTCATTGTCCTTCCTAATTCCATCTTTCCTACAAATCAGACCATATTTGTTAAAATAACACCATAGCTCTAAAATTTTGAAATATGAATAGATTTAAATTTTTAAAAACCATATCTTTGCAAACTATTTTCTGAAACCGTATTTCAAAACCTTTGAAACCAATTTTTTTTCAAGTAGTTTTAAAATAAATTTCCTGGATTACAAGGCCAAGAACTCAATTGAATATTTCAATAAAGGTAGATTCGGAATTTCGACGAAGTAACAAATGGATAAACCATGTAATTATAATTATGAAATGGATACGACATATTAACGTGGGCTTTTTTTTTTCTTTCCCCGCTTAGGATCGAGTAATGGTTTTAACTGGAACTACTGATGAAACCAAAAACCAGAAATCGCGACTATCTAGGTTGTAGCTAGCTTTTTAAATTAATATATTTCATTTCAGTTTCCAAATCTTGAATCAACGGAATCCACCATATGTTGTCTCGTGCTCTTCATGAAGAGATTACCAACGTACTATGGGGTAAGACATAATTGGTTAGAAACCCGAACTCAACCTATTTCAACTCTTGGTAGCTCAAAGCCCATTATTTAGAGTTGGGCCCACGATTAATTCCTATAGTCGAAATAATTTAAAGCCGAGTAAGAAATACGAAGAAAAATAGAAAAGAAAATCGAATTAGTTCTCTCATGATTTGTAATTTAATTAATTCCTCTGGTTGTTTAACCTAAGCTCTGATACCAAGTGTAACACCCCACACTTTTCTGCACCCAAATTTTGACAAAAATAAAAACTTGAACGCATCTAAGCATAGAGCGTATATTTGGTACCTACAACAAATGAGCATGAGCATAATCAGAGTACGATAAATATAACTCACAGCGGAAATAAGATAGGATAAATTACTATTAACTCAAGTAACTATTTTTTCAAAGTAAGTCACATTGCCAATACTGAGCATGAGAGAGAACAAGAACCGAAGCCAAAATTAAACAACTCTGAAAACCCGACCTTCTCTATGAAACCTGGAGGTTGTAATGAGGAGGGTGGTCGGAATATCAAGTTCTGGTGACTAAGAAATGTACAACACAGTCTATAACACATATATATTATGTTTGGTTCAACCCAAGTTGTATGCCTAACCAGGTAAGTGATTCTAGCCCAACCTAGTAAATGTTTACGCACGAATTTACTATTCAGCCCAAAGTAGTATTCCCAAATTATATTATCGTGATAGGACATTTACGCACATATTTGTGCAGCCTTTATACCAAAGTTTAACTGGTTAATTATATCGAGAGTGGGCCCATAATTACGGGGTTTCTATCTTTTTCCTCAGTCACTATTATTTATTATTTAATGCCTCACTATCAATGATAGATAGGGTGGATTCTTCCGGATCACTTAAGATCCTAGGCAAACCTATTGGTCACTTATTAACCCTTGGTAATATATTAAATGTTAACATAAAACTAGAGCGCACTAGCTATGGGCCCTACTAGTTAAGGCTTCCGTCACGCATATACCCTTACCCTGTGTAAGGTGAGAGTAGGTATTTGACCTTATTAGATATCCTCTTTAGTCACTTACTACTTCCCATGGGATGGGAGGCCATATTTGACCCTTTTAATTTCCCATAGGATAGGCGGCCAATTAAGACCCCTATACTGAAAAACCTATACCCAGGTGGACCATTTAACCCTCTCTTAGCCTTTTAGGACTCAAGAAGAGGACTACACGCGAAGGTTATTCGTTCTCCCCAATTTTCCTTTAACACCTTTCCCTTTTTGGGATAAAGTAGGCTACGTTATTAAGTCATTCCCGTTTAATTCCTTTATACGGAAATACTATACGTACACCCTTTATTTATATCATGGGTTTATATGGTTAATAATGTCTTATATTATTAACCTACTAAGTCCAACTATATTTTTAATTATAAGTTTTATTGACAAAAATAAGGAAGATTATATTCCCTTTTCTTTTGGATGTTTATTTAATTTCTTCCCTAATTTGGACTTAGTATTTAAACGACAATCAATATCCATTAGTCCCCTTTTTTGACACCCATTTCTTTTTATGACTCTAACGGTCATATTTTCCCTAAGGAAACTATTTATCAATCCCAAGTTATCCATTTGTCGTACCCCAAAGGACAATTCTTATTTATTCATTAACTGTTGTATATATGTATATATATATATATGTGTGTGTGTGTGTGTGTATGTAATATATATATTGGTAGAATTCTACCCGGAACCGACCGGCATATCCAGCATCTACAAGTATTCAACTTAATGTGAGAGACCTGGCATGTAACTAGTGAACTTAACCTCGTGCCTTAGTACAATTATATTTATGCATTAGACCCCTCACATTAAACTGACTACTGTGGTTGTTGGATTTGCCTGTAGGTTCCGGGTAGGCTTACACCAAAAGTTGAGTTTAACCTCATGTCTAAATACGGTTATAATTTAAATTTTCTAATTGGGGTCCATAGCAATTATCCTAATTTATTTTAGGAACTGTAACCATTTTCCTATTCACATTTATTTTCCCCAAATCCATATTGGTTACAATGGTTATTTCTTTATTTGTAGTCTCATTTACAGTAGTTAATCGCATTTATTGCTACAAATGGTCACCACAAATATATTAATTCAAAAATGGATTATATTTACACATAATTCCATATTCGAACCTTATCCAAACATTCAAACATTCCATATAGTTTATATTCTACCGTTTTACGCTGATTTGGACGGATAATACGTATATATTCGTTTTTTTATGTTTTGTGCTATCAACGTAGTTATTAATATTTATTTATTATTTTTAAGTCAATGATTTGATCTAATCAATTAACCAAACTTTCAGTTTCTACATACAATATTGTCAAAATGGTTTCAAGTCACATAAGGACCGTTTGCCAAAATTATTGTAAATCATGAATATTTTTTAATATTGACATATTTCCCAAGAAATATATGTAATATATTTTTATTTTGGAATAGCCGGTGCAAATTACATACAAAACTTATATTTATTTTTATATGTACCTTTGTACCACTTTTCCTTTTTTAATTCTTTTTGTTATAGTTCCTGCGATTCTAAAATAATGCGTATTTATTTAAAATGAGGAAAACAACATAATTTACGATGCTTAAGCCAAAAACCCAACCAAATTTAATGTAAACAAGGAATATTTCTTTTATTCATATAATCACATAATACACAAATTCAAATTTTTAACCAAATTCACATATTTCATACTTAAGAACTGAACTAAAGATTTGGAACATAACTACAACAAATTTATGTTTAATGGGACTGATTTCCAGATCCACAATGCTATGTGGCATATACAACAGATTTCATAATTCATGACATAACTTGTAGGAATATGTGAGAATTTATAAAAATCCTACAATTCATGTTTGTACATACTGGCTACTATATCATTTACAAATTTCAAATATATTCATAATCTGATCTGATGGTTATCACAATTTATAATTATTTAAATAACAGATTTGATAGGCATAAAATATAGATTAGATTCAAATGAAATAGATAAATCATTATATCTGTATTAGTAAATTTCTCACTCACCTTATAGCTTCCAATTTCTGAATTATGAACCTTTTTAGGCTTACAATCCCCAAATCCTTACAAATCTACAGTTTATCTAGAAAGGGGAAAATCCTAGATATGTAGAAATGTAAGAAAAAGGGAGAAGAAATCTATCATTGAGAACTCTCTTCCATTGAATTTAAATCTTCCCAATTCCATATGAATTTGATTTGATTTGGTATAGATATGAATATATTTTATTTAGAATTTAGGTAATAGGAGGCAGGAAAATGGCAGAGCTCCGCTGCCTTCATAGATTTAAATGGAAAAAGAGTGAGGCTCTACCCCTTTATTTATAGGGGTGGAAATGGCCTAGAACCGTCTAATTAGTTTTAAGCTATATCCGTCCATTCGTTAAAATAATATTATAAACAAAACACTATATGAACCAGCCGCCACCGGGCATCTGACCGCTCAATAGGTCGACCGCTATGGTCGACCGCCTAGGCAATCAGATGCCCAGGTCGGCTGTTCATACATGGTATAATATTAATTAATTATTCTATTTAATTATTTTCCGTCCGTTTTCATATTTCTTCGTAATTTTTTCATACGGACTCTGTTCGCGAAATTCCAAATATGAAAGTTGACTAGAATTTCGAAATGAACGTAACTGTTAAAGTTTCATGGCCAAATTCCATCATTTGTAGATATTCCTATTTTTGTAATTCTAATAATTAATTTATATCGTCAAAATTTGGGTTGTTACATTGGAGTTCGCACTCTTGTTCAAAGGCAAACATCGTCAGATCTGCGATATTTCCACACGGTCAAATCACTGTGAGTGGAGATAGTAATTGTTTAGGCATATTCTATATTTTATAGATTTTTATATTGATTAGTATCCTAGGGAGATTTGGATTCACGATAATATCAAATTGTAAAACCCGTAAATCTCCTATTTTTATGTATATGTTTCGCAAGAATTGTCAATAAATGTTTGGTTTTGTGAATTTGTTCAGGTTATGAATGATGAACATTTTTGGTGATTTACTTCTATTTGGTTTGATTTATCCTTTCTATTTAAAAGTGTTTGTGATGTAAAAAGGTTCGGATTTGATTTAGTTTTATTATTTGAATAGGTTTGGATTTCCATTCAAAATGGATAATTTGAACGTATTCAGATTTGAAACAAATTAAATATCATTGTTTTTATGTACAACATGGAAAAGGGTAAATTGGATTAAATAAATGTATACGTATATATGTATATGTTGCATGGAATTTACACCTTGTTCATAACTCATTACCTAAATTGTTCTAACAAGCCCAGGATGCAAGTTTTGATAGTTATGTTGTTGTTTTTCCCATTACTGCAATCACTAATTATGTAGTTATGCCTTTATGCGATATATTTAACGGTTTGACATTGGAATCAACTTGTATGCCTTTTATGTAGATCAAATTGACAATTTACACCATTATACTGTTTCTTCATTCGAACGGAAATTAGCTTTTACAACACGAAATAAATATTATATTATATTTATATAGAGTAATCAACATAATTCAACGTAATAATGACGTAATAAATACGTTAGAACAAGGTCAGAATTTGAAATGTCCCCATATAAATTGTTGTTTGTGCATGGTCATAAAACGGCTTATCTATATATTAAATGATGACAAACAAACACGAGGTTAGTCGTCGTTTGTGGTAGAAGTCTTCTCAGAACCGACCGACAAACAAAATTCAGCGACCACAAGTGACTTTGGCTAATGTGATAGGTCTGGGTGCCATGGACCATTTAATTTAGTACACTATGACACAAGGTTAAGCCCACTTATAGTAGAAGTCTTCCTGGAACCTCCCGGCATATCCAACATCTATGAATAGACGGTTTAATGTGAGAGGTCTAGTGTGTGTGTGTGTGTGTGTGTGTGTGTGTGTATGCCTATTATGTGACAGGTAGGCTTACTATGCCTTGAGAAGGTCTTAAGTGGCTAACTCTCTTCTTATCTAGTTTGGATCATAAGTGGTTAGGATTAGGATCTTTCTAAAGGTTTATTCCTTATATTTGGACCAAATTTGTGGGATCCTCCTCTATTAAATTCGATGTAGGTCTATGGTTCCGCCTTCTCTAAAAGTGGCATAATCATGGAGATAACGGAGTAGGGTAGTTTAGCAGAATGCCCACTTCCTCTAGGAGCTTTAGGGGAGGCAACCAAGGGATAGAGTTGGTATACTTGGGACGTAGCAACCTATTTATTTCACCAAATGTCTAAAGGAAGTCGTAAGAGGTATAGGTATTCTACTGTAATATCGGTTAAGTAGTAACATGAGGCATCCTCCAAAGGGGTCTTAAATGACTATATACAAGTCTGCCCTAAACCGATACTAAGATGCGAGATACTACTTCTCATATTACTATAATTTATAACTAAGAACGTCATGTACTAGGACGGGGTCTTAAGTGGCTAAGGTCCGCCTTTGGGTCATAAGAGATCATGAGAATCTACCCTCAATAAATGTGTTAGAATGGCCTTTAAGTGACCGAGAATGTCCACCTTGTTGGTACTTCTCCCTAAATGCATCAATGGATGTCCTAAGTGATTGATTCATATATCCACCTCATTTATTAAAATATTCACTTGTTGTGTGTGCTTATGTATTTCGTAGACATACCTTGACACACACACACATATACATATATATATATATATATATATATATATATATATATATATATATATATATATATATATATAACCTTCCAAATCTAAGGTATGGTCTTTAAGCAAATATTATTTTCAGTCACATAGGACTTCATGTTCTGACCCCCTCTCCTTAACATGTCTAACAGGTTAATAGGTGGGGTAGCGACCCGATGACTAAAATGATGATGGATCTTGATGAAGACAGCGATGCGACTGTTATGTTATTACTAGCTATTATTGTTATTTTGCTTATGGAAACTCTAGACTATGAACAATGATGATGTACCATTTTGAATAATTGTATTTGACAATTAATATTGAATCTGTGACTTTTAATTAATGGGACATCTTATTTTGGTATTATACTTTCTCGTTCCGCTGTGTGAGATTCTATCACGTGATATTATATATTATTTTGTGCAAATGTAATCCCTTGTAGGAACCAACAGCCCTTTTAGGGTGGCTCTGAATTTCGATAGGCCTTTTCAAGCTCGAAATTTAGGACCACTCTGGGCGGGTTATTAAATTTGGTATTAGAGCATAAGTTACCCGATTATAAGGAAACTATACGTATAAGGCGTATTTGTATTTTGAGAAAGGTTTCAAACTATATATATATATAGTTTATATATATTTACCCCAATAAGCATACGCAACTATACCAGGCAACTTTATAGTTTTCTTCCCTTTTCAGCTTAAATAATCTCTCTGGAGTATCCATTGAAAGGATTCTTCCTTTTCTTTTTCACATAGTAGAATGGCTGATAATCCTTCCAAGCAGGGAAACCAGGCATGACCTCGATATTTGCTAGAATGGTTCCAACACTATCGTCATACTGTGGAGCAAGTCCATTTTGCTAACCCTGCCTCAACTGAAGCGACCCAAACTCGTCCGTAAGGGAAAGCCCGAGTTGAGTTGAGAACATGACAAATCAGAACACAAACAATAGAAATTTCATTGCTTATTACGACAATTTACATCAGAGTACAAGAATTTAACAGAGTATGAATAAATATTACACATTGGAAAATATCAGAGATTAAAATACATTACATAACAGCGGAAAAATAATACATAACACAACTGTAAGAAATACACGGATATAGAGGTTCCGAATATAGCCCCAGTTGTAAATCAGAATCCCGTTACCAAAACTACTAGCTGCCCCTTCCACACGGGCAGCTAGTAGTTTTGGTTTTGCAGATTTCTAGTTTACAGGATCCTATTTACAATTGGGGCTATATTTGGAATGCTATGTATCCGTGTATTTCTTACAGTTGTTGTAACACCCCACCTCCGCCAGGGTCACTCGCAAAGGAATGCACTAGTTTTGGAGGGGCATTATTGGTAAACATGCATAATGATATAGCAAGGCAGGACATGACATGTATGTATATGTAAATAAACAGCGTAAGTAAATAAAACAGCGGAAGATTTTTAAACCATTTCAAAAACAAGTCTGGTACATCAAAATGTCAATTTCCCAAATAAACAAGTCTAGTGCATGAAATAACATCATCTGGAACTGAAAGAGAAAACATAATAGTAGCTATCCCCAAAGTGGAAAAACCATAGCGAGCTCAAGTCCAAAGCATACATGAGCTATCCAAGAAAGCAGCTAAGCTCCAAGCTAGGCTCCTGTATTTCCTCCCTAAGAACCTGGGGGGGGGGGGGGGAAACGGAAGAAAAGAGGCGAAACAAAACGGGTCAGTCAAAAAGACTGAGTAAGCCCTGCTACGATCAGTCTATAAACTAATAAAGTTAACATCATGATGGAAACTGAGATGATCATAGATAACAACATACTGACATGATAAATTAACTACACGATAGATAGAGGTGTCATCGCATAAACAGAGTTAAGTTTTTGCACCACGGTGTACTAGCAAACCAACATAACAGGTATCGATCCCTTAGCCCAAACTTTGGCCCAATAACATGAAGTGACCTTAATATAAGGTCCAACCCAACGGTCTAGTCGATCGGCTCCCTATAAGCCTAACACGTCAAGTGTTGATGTCCATACGACCCACATATGGATGTAGGTAGTCTGTGCTGGGCCCACCTTTGGGTGTATCAAGCCCTCGGTTGTCGACCCCGGACACTTAAGCAATAATGCACAACCCTAACCTACTGGTACCCGTGCCTCGAGTTTGTCCAACATCGGACTACGTGCACGTCCGTAGCCCGCCGGACCCGCACCGCTGTACCACTCGGCCATCGCCCTTTGGTCGTTTACATCCGTCCAGTAATCGTGCCCCGCCCTAGCCTAGTTTCTAGGGTTGTGATGATACCAAACTGGGATTACTGCCGGAACAGACCCGCCGCTAGGGTTTCCTAAGAGGGTTAAGTGTGATTTAACCCTTCACTAATCCTGGATTAAACTGGTTAAGTGTGGCTTAACCCCATTCTAATCCCTTGAACTCCCAAATGGATTAAACTAGTTAAGTGTAGCTAACGGTTCACAACTTAACCACATTCTAATCCCTCGAATCCCCAAATTGGTTAAGTATTAGTGGACCCTGACTTAACCCTAATCATGAGGCATTAATTAATTTAATGCACCTTAACCTCTCACATTAGACCTTGTTGTGGTTACTAGTTAGGCCGGGCGGGTCCGGGTAGCTTTACACCACAACTTGGTCTAACCTCGGGTCTTGGCACCCCATGACCAACTTCTCACATTGGGTCCTATTGTTTGTAGCCACTAGTTAAGCCGGTCGGTTCCGGGTAGAATTACGCTACAAACTCAACCCAACCTCGAGTTGGCCACACTTATGTTTTCTAAGTGTCATGTCCACTTTGTTTCAAAACATAATCACAAGTCAAACAATTACTTGGGTAGACCTAACTTAATAGGTAAATTCCCAAGGGGTAGACCTAACTTAATAGGTAAATTCCCAATCTTATATTTTCATGTATTTTAAGTTTTCCCCGAAACCCCCAACGTCATTCTATCGCTTACATATTCGTAGTAACGCATAAAGGATAGGGAGAGGGAACTTGGCACAACATACATGACAAACTTGCACAACAATCATGCATAACATGTTAGACTTACACAACTTAGCATAGTGAACTTGCATATTACCACAAACATGCATAACATGTTAGACTTGCATAACTTAGCATAGTGAACTTGCATATTACCATAAACATGCTTAACTTAGCATAGTGAACTTGCATATTACCATAATCATGCATAACTTGTCGAACATGCCCAACTTGTCATTTTAAACTTGCATAAACATGCACAACTTGTCAAAACATGCACAACTTGTCAAAACATGCACAACTTGTCATTTTAAACTTGCATAAACATGCACAACTTGTCAAAACATGCACAACTTGTCAAAACATGCACAACTTGTCATTTTAAATTTGCATAAACATGCACAACTTGTTAAACTTGCAAATCATGGCTTAGTATACATGCATAACTCAATTAACTTGCAAATCATGGCTTAGTACACTTGCATAAACATGCATAATCCATTAAACATGTAGAACATGGCATAGAAATCTCGCATATGCATGCATAACTTATGAATCATATAAAACATGGCCTAGCGAGTTCGCATAAGCATGCATAATCAACTAAACTCACATAAATCTCAACTTTCACCAAACATTAACTTTAGAGTTTGTAAAGTGAAGGTAAGAGGGCTTACAATGCTTATGCGGACTCAAATGAGTATAACAAATGCAAGAAACCCCTTATGCAACTAATTAAAACCCCCAAATGCAAGCAAACTTGATCAAGACTCCTCCTTTAGGATGCCAATTGAAAAATAAGCCTTTAATGCAAGCTAAGGAGGATCATACAAGCCTAAATACCCTTGTATGCATGGAAATCTCTTAGGGATTTGATTAGGAATTGTATGAAGAGGGTGGAGGCCATGAGAGTTTAGATTTTGGCATAGTTTAGTTACTAGGATGAATAATGAGGCTTTAGGGTAGGATTAGGGGTATATTTATAGAAGATTAGAGTGTTTTTAGCCCTAGGATTAACCCTAGGATAGTTTTGGCCCGTCAGATCTCGGAACTCTCTAGAACCAAGCCACCCAATCAAGCCCAAATCAGAAATGGTGCACCAGGCTAGACTGCCTGGGCACCCCCTGTCGACAGGGCTGTCGACAGGGCAGTCGACATGCCTAGGGACCCTGTCGACATGCGGGTCCTGGCGGGATTTTTCCCGCCTTGGCCCAGCTGGCCCAAATCCTTGTTTTTAATTTAAATCTGTTTTAATTATGGGAATTTCTGAAAACTTCCATGGGCCTTAACTGGGTCATACGGACTCCGATTTTCAAAAACTCGGACTCTATTTCGCGTATTTTTCCGAGACGAACGCAATGGCATAGCCCGTTTCCCTTGATTCAGATTTTATAATTAAATTCTGCCTCAATTTTCATTATTACAGGTTATTGAAAATACGGGTTGTTACATTCTCCCCTCCTTAAAGGATTTCGTCCCCGAAATCTTCAAGTTAGGAAGAACGTATCCTACCATCCATTCATCCATCTACTCAAAGCATCATCCACGAGCAATCATTGTCCTTACAAGATTCTAAATGCTGGATGAACATATGCAAAAGTGTGTGTATATGTACTTACCTAATGCAAAAATCAGACGGTTACTGATACAGTAAACCTCCTTAATGCATATGTATGTAAATCAGGCGGTTACTGATACAGTAAACCTCCTTAATGCATATGTATGTCAGTGAAATGAATCCATATGTCTGCAAATTCCTAAATTCATAGTATCTATATGAGTGCACATAACATTCACCCATATGCAACATCCATGTGATAACACAACAAGTTTCAACCATGAATAAGCATAAACACTCATGCATATGCAACATGAAGAGTGTGCGAGCCGATCTAGTGCCTAATCGTGTATAATGCATCCACGAGCAACCACTTGCAAACACTTGCAGCCACTTGCAACCATCAAGCATAACATGTTTCAAACACATGTTTCAACCAAAAGGGTTTCTACCTAAGGTTCTCATGAGAAGATAGACACGATAAACTAGATAAATTAGATAAACTAGACAAACTCCTTTTTGGATTACAAGAAATCCATTCAAACTTTGACATATATAGTACTAACCGATGAGTCTTAACCCCCTTATGGAGTTCACAACCGAAATAAGATCGGGAATGGGACCGAGAGGGTATATACAAAAGATAACTTGTAAGCAAGCTCCACGGAAAAACAAGGATCAAGGATGCACTCTTAAAAAGAGATATGATGCGCGTATCTAGTCTTCACTCTTCTTAGTCACGTTTCCTTGAGCTTAACTCCATTGTGCTTTGACTATCTTTCACTTCATGATTCCTTGGCTTCCTAACTCCTATTTCCCAAATTCGGGTTGGAACTCATTTCATTATCGCCTCTCGTCTTTCTTTTCCACTTATTCTTCCTTCTGTATACTTGGCTTAACCATACTATAACCTTATGATTTTATGCAAGCTCTCCAAAGTTCACTAGTGAATCCTGGATCTCGTCTACTTACTATAAAGTATTCCATGCAGCAGAACTTTTCTTGAAAATACCAATCCACGTTGCTAGTTGATTTTCTATAACTCGTGCTTAAATCGAAATGAACCATCTGCCTATGAGTGATAGGCCATACCTAGATTCAGTTGCCTACCCATGGCTTTCTGTAGGCTATTTCAAAACTGGCCAACTTCTTGAGGGTAAACCGTCGCTGATCCTGATGCAGTCCTCTCGCTCTTCATCGGACTGAAATGAGCACTCTTCGTGAGTCTACCTATTATGACCCTCATACCCGTATTCCCTTTCTTTGATCTAGGTAATTTTATCCACCCAATCTATCGAGATGTTCTCACACTCCCCTTGCGAAACCTCCAGTGGAGGTACTGGCCCGCTGGGCTTTTATGGCTTGGCCTCAACCTGGTGGCACAACATGTATCCTGAAACCACCTCGGCCACCTCCTCGAGTGATGTGCATCTTAAAGAACCTTCTTCACCAAGTCTTTCACTTGAGGAACACATAATCTCTTGTCGCGCCTTAGTCATCCTTTATAATATATCTAGCGAGGTGACTTAACATCTTGCCTCGAATCGACTGGTCCATGTTCTTGACTAACTGCGGGTCTTCTTCCTGTGAAACCCCCTTCTTAATCCAGAAGAGTAAGTCTAAGCTCAGGTAATGCTAGCTAACTAGCCAAACGGAGGAAGCTTCTTGCTTCAATTGTCCCCCTCAGAGTTTTCCGGTCTTAAACCGCACCCACTTTAGCGGAATCCACCGCTAAGCCTTACTTAAGAACTATGTGCCTAAGAAATCCAACTTCTTTCCTCCGAAGTGACATTTGGAGGACTTGACCTTCCACTGGTGGCTCTAAGCGTATCCATCTCCTCCTTGAGATGTATAGCATGCTCTTCCTCGTTCTTTTGAGGAGATCAAAATATCGTCTATGACGACCATGACAAACTTGTTCAAGGACCCCCTAAACACCCTACCCATCAAGTTCACGTAATATGTGGGTGCGTTAGTCAAGCCAAATAGCATGACTAGCCATTCTAAAAATCCATCTAGAGTCCCAAACGCAGTCTGGTCAATTCCATCCTCAGCCATCCTAAGCTGATGGAATCCGGTAGCTAGATTAAAAGAAAACAGATGCTCCTACAAGCTGATTAAACAAATCATTGATCCTTGGTAACGGTTGTCTATTCTTTTCAACATGTAAGCGAAGCAAACTATCCATATTAGTAACGAATACTACTGGAGCACCCTACTCGGAAATGCCTCGTCTCAGGAAGTTCTTCCCAAGCAACTCCTTGACTTGCTTTCTTACTCTCACCTCGTGAGGTCATGTGCCTAACCGGCCACAAAACTGACTTGGTATTACTAACCAGATAATGCGGAAATCTATCCCCAGATATCAGGATATTCTCGGACCACCCTCACAGATTGCAAACTATCGATAGACGAGTTGAGGGATTCAAGATAACATAACATGACGGGACCCCTAGGGTTGCTAGAAATTTCTAAGGGTACGGCTGAGGCGAGTCATGAGCCTCACAACCCTATATACAAAAACCCAGAATGGCTCCAAAATAGGACAACCATTCCATGCCCAAAGCCAACCCATATCCCCCGAAACCGAGAATATAAACATCCCACGAGAATTCTATACTCAAGATAGAAATTTTCAAATCCACTCAGACCACAGACAAACGGGCAGAACTCCCAATTGGATTTGAAACACATACGGGATCATCAACTACACTAGTACTTAGGTGCAAAACTTTCAACTGGATCAGATGAAATAAAACTATGCGATGTGCCAGAATCAAACAAAGTTTGAACAGGGAAAATCAGAAAATGTAAACAAGATTTTCCACAGAAACATTACCTCTATCATGAGCTGGAAAGACGGGGTTGAGGGGATGAATTCGCCCTCCAGATAGTCCTGCACACTGAGTCTGACCTTGCCCTTGTTTCCTCGGGCAATTCTTGCTGAAATGTCCAAACTCACCACAAATGAAGCATTCGCCCCGCTTTCTCTTTTCCTTCTTCCTACATTCCTTAGCCATATGTCCAACGTTACCACAGAAGTTACATTTTATATTCCCTCTTGGCTTGTCCTTGCGGTTGTGGTTATTCTTGCCCCATTTCCCGGAATTTACTCTCTTGCCTTGAGACTCATTTGCCTTGACCTCTTTCTTGTCATTGTTATCTTCTTCTTGAAGTAGGGCCAAATTCACTAAACTCTCGAAAGTCGCCCCCAAGGGTATATGAGACAGGGCCAAATCACGTAATGGCTCGTTTAATCCTAGAGCAAAGTGTAGGGCCTTCTTCTGAGCTGTATTAACCAAGTCTAAATCGTCCTGAGCCAGTTGATTAAACTTATCTATGTATTCCCTAATAGTCATGTCCCCTTGCTTTAGTGATAAGAATCTCAGTCCAAACCTTCCTCTAAAGTCATCCCAAGTCTCAATTGGACTAGTAGCGGTGGTGACTACCCACCAACGTGCAGCTTCTTCCTTTAGCAACCATACTGCTAATAAAACTTTCCTGCGGTCACCTATATCAAAGGTGGTTAAAAGATCTTCGGTCTCTTTCAACCAATTCCCTGCTTCTACAAAAGTCTCTGTTCCATTAAAATCCTTGCCACCCATCCTCTTAAAGTTCTTGCAAGTTTCCGCAAAATCCGCTTGTGGAGGCTGAGGGGGAAGAGGAACATCAGGTACGGGAGGAGAAGGAGGAACAGCGGCCTCGACTGGGGAGACAACATTAGGGACACCCGGGACCAGTGCCGTGACTTCCAAATACCGACGAAACCCATCGGGTATCATTACTCCTTCGGGCAAGATGAGATTATCAGACATGCTGGAAACGAAAAGAAAAGAGTTTAAACGAGGAGTCAAAGGATAGTGCTGATGGCTTTTGGGGAATAGCCTTTAAAAACAACTAGACTTTTCTTTGGAAAATACTTTATACCTGGTTTTTGAAAATAGTTTTTCAAAAGTTTTTAAAACCTTTTTATCCCTTCTCGTAAACCATATGCTCTGATACCAAATGTAACACCCCACCTCCGCCAGGGTCACTCGCAAAGGAATGCACTAGTTTTGGAGGGGCATTATTGGTAAACATGCATAATGATATAGCAAGGCAGGACATGACATGTATGTATATGTAAATAAACAGCGTAAGTAAATAAAACAGCGGAAGATTTTTAAACCATTTCAAAAACAAGTCTGGTACATCAAAATGTCAATTTCCCAAATAAACAAGTCTAGTGCATGAAATAACATCATCTGGAACTGAAAGAGAAAACATAATAGTAGCTATCCCCAAAGTGGAAAAACCATAGCGAGCTCAAGTCCAAAGCATACATGAGCTATCCAAGAAAGCAGCTAAGCTCCAAGCTAGGCTCCTGTATTTCCTCCCTAAGAACCTGGGGGGGGGGGGAACGGAAGAAAAGAGGCGAAACAAAACGGGTCAGTCAAAAAGACTGAGTAAGCCCTGCTACGATCAGTCTATAAACTAATAAAGTTAACATCATGATGGAAACTGAGATGATCATAGATAACAACATACTGACATGATAAATTAACTACACGATAGATAGAGGTGTCATCGCATAAACAGAGTTAAGTTTTTGCACCACGGTGTACTAGCAAACCAACATAACAGGTATCGATCCCTTAGCCCAAACTTTGGCCCAATAACATGAAGTGACCTTAATATAAGGTCCAACCCAACGGTCTAGTCGATCGGCTCCCTATAAGCCTAACACGTCAAGTGTTGATGTCCATACGGCCCACATATGGATGTAGGTAGTCTGTGCTGGGCCCACCTTTGGGTGTATCAAGCCCTCGGTTGTCGACCCCGGACACTTAAGCAATAATGCACAACCCTAACCTACTGGTACCCGTGCCTCGAGTTTGTCCAACATCGGACTACGTGCACGTCCGTAGCCCGCCGGACCCGCACCGCTGTACCACTCGGCCATCGCCCTTTGGTCGTTTACATCCGTCCAGTAATCGTGCCCCGCCCTAGCCTAGTTTCTAGGGTTGTGATGATACCAAACTGGGATTACTGCCGGAACAGACCCGCCGCTAGGGTTTCCTAAGAGGGTTAAGTGTGATTTAACCCTTCACTAATCCTGGATTAAACTGGTTAAGTGTGGCTTAACCCCATTCTAATCCCTTGAACTCCCAAATGGATTAAACTAGTTAAGTGTAGCTAACGGTTCACAACTTAACCACATTCTAATCCCTCGAATCCCCAAATTGGTTAAGTATTAGTGGACCCTGACTTAACCCTAATCATGAGGCATTAATTAATTTAATGCACCTTAACCTCTCACATTAGACCTTGTTGTGGTTACTAGTTAGGCCGGGCGGGTCCGGGTAGCTTTACACCACAACTTGGTCTAACCTCGGGTCTTGGCACCCCATGACCAACTTCTCACATTGGGTCCTATTGTTTGTAGCCACTAGTTAAGCCGGTCGGTTCCGGGTAGAATTACGCTACAAACTCAACCCAACCTCGAGTTGGCCACACTTATGTTTTCTAAGTGTCATGTCCACTTTGTTTCAAAACATAATCACAAGTCAAACAATTACTTGGGTAGACCTAACTTAATAGGTAAATTCCCAAGGGGTAGACCTAACTTAATAGGTAAATTCCCAATCTTATATTTTCATGTATTTTAAGTTTTCCCCGAAACCCCCAACGTCATTCTATCGCTTACATATTCGTAGTAACGCATAAAGGATAGGGAGAGGGAACTTGGCACAACATACATGACAAACTTGCACAACAATCATGCATAACATGTTAGACTTACACAACTTAGCATAGTGAACTTGCATATTACCACAAACATGCATAACATGTTAGACTTGCATAACTTAGCATAGTGAACTTGCATATTACCATAAACATGCTTAACTTAGCATAGTGAACTTGCATATTACCATAATCATGCATAACTTGTCGAACATGCCCAACTTGTCATTTTAAACTTGCATAAACATGCACAACTTGTCAAAACATGCACAACTTGTCAAAACATGCACAACTTGTCATTTTAAACTTGCATAAACATGCACAACTTGTCAAAACATGCACAACTTGTCAAAACATGCACAACTTGTCATTTTAAATTTGCATAAACATGCACAACTTGTTAAACTTGCAAATCATGGCTTAGTATACATGCATAACTCAATTAACTTGCAAATCATGGCTTAGTACACTTGCATAAACATGCATAATCCATTAAACATGTAGAACATGGCATAGAAATCTCGCATATGCATGCATAACTTATGAATCATATAAAACATGGCCTAGCGAGTTCGCATAAGCATGCATAATCAACTAAACTCACATAAATCTCAACTTTCACCAAACATTAACTTTAGAGTTTGTAAAGTGAAGGTAAGAGGGCTTACAATGCTTATGCGGACTCAAATGAGTATAACAAATGCAAGAAACCCCTTATGCAACTAATTGAAACCCCCAAATGCAAGCAAACTTGATCAAGACTCCTCCTTTAGGATGCCAATTGAAAAATAAGCCTTTAATGCAAGCTAAGGAGGATCATACAAGCCTAAATACCCTTGTATGCATGGAAATCTCTTAGGGATTTGATTAGGAATTGTATGAAGAGGGTGGAGGCCATGAGAGTTTAGATTTTGGCATAGTTTAGTTACTAGGATGAATAATGAGGCTTTAGGGTAGGATTAGGGGTATATTTATAGAAGATTAGAGTGTTTTTAGCCCTAGGATTAACCCTAGGATAGTTTTGGCCCGTCAGATCTCGGAACTCTCTAGAACCAAGCCACCCAATCAAGCCCAAATCAGAAATGGTGCACCAGGCTAGACTGCCTGGGCACCCCCTGTCGACAGGGCTGTCGACAGGGCAGTCGACATGCCTAGGGACCCTGTCGACATGCGGGTCCTGGCGGGATTTTTCCCGCCTTGGCCCAGCTGGCCCAAATCCTTGTTTTTAATTTAAATCTGTTTTAATTATGGGAATTTCTGAAAACTTCCATGGGCCTTAACTGGGTCATACGGACTCCGATTTTCAAAAACTCGGACTCTATTTCGCGTATTTTTCCGAGACGAACGCAATGGCATAGCCCGTTTCCCTTGATTCAGATTTTATAATTAAATTCTGCCTCAATTTTCATTATTACAGGTTATTGAAAATACGGGTTGTTACAGTTGTGTTATGTATTATTTTTCCGCTGCTATGTAATGTATTTTAATCTCTGATATATTCCAATGTGTAATATTTATTCATACTCTGTTATATTCTTGTACTCTGATGTAAATTGTTGTAGTAAGCAATGAAATATTCTGTCATTTGTGTTATGATTTGTCGCGTTCTCAACTCAATCCGGGCTTTCCCTTACGGGCGAGTTTGGGTCGCTTTAATTGGTATCAGAGCCAGGTTTCGATCTTGGGACCTATGGGTTATGGGCCAACCACGCTTCCGCTACGCTCACATATCAATTCCAAAAATTATGAAAATTGGAATCTAGCAATAATTTAACATTCTGGATCCAACAAAAGTGGTTTCGTCGAAAACGGAGGTCGTTTGCAAAATCGCTATTTTTAAGGGCTATATATTATATAAAATTCCATAGCGACTATTCTGAATTTTCAACTGGACCTAACTTTTTATTCCCGTTATGAAATCTGGATTTTTCACATTCGTTAGAAAGATATTTTCACACAGATTCAAATATTTATGGTTTTACTAAAATCCAGTTTATTTTGAATCATGTACATTCATTTGTAATTTGAAATCGAATTTTCAAACTACCGCGCCATTTTAGGCTCGTTATATAATTAAAATAAATTTATTCATTCTAACTTCGATTAAAATAAAATTTTTAGTTATTATTATTTAAAATAAATCATTTTAAATATTCAAAATTCTTAAAATTGCTAAAATAAAATTTTTAAATTGGTTCCAATTTTCCAGGTTCTTACATCAACGGTGCCTGTAGCTCCGGCTGTTGAGGTAGTCTTTGACTTTCCTTGAATCTGTAAGATTTTTGCATACACTAGTGGAAAACTATTCTTAGGAACAAAAGGTTTCGTTAGTTCTCAAGCTTGGATAATCGACTGCGAAATAATTTTTGAGGCCACAGGATGGCCCGACGAAGTTAAGAGGAGAGTTGCGGCCTGGCATTTAAAAGCTCTCGAATGGTGGAGCCTAGTATCTGAAGAGAATGTGGGCCGAGTATTTACATAGGCTAAATCAAGATCTTCTTTGAAGCAAAGTTTCTACCAAACGCTGAGATGACGATCCAATTAGAGAAGTTTATCCATCTCAAGCAAGGAAGCTTGAGTCTACAAGAGTATATGTCTAAGTTCACCTATTAAGTAAATTTGGTAGGGGTTTGGTGGATACCCCCAATGAGTAAGGCTTTAAGGTTTGTTAAGGGATTGAAATCCCCATTGAAAGATACATTGTTGTCCCAAGTGACCGTCAGAGCAACCTTTGAAATATTAGTACAGACGACGATTTTTTGCATAGCTGAGGGATCTAAGGAGAATAAAAATGGTTATAAGGGAGAAGGAAGTTCTGGTTTTAATAAGATTAAAAAAATGAATGGTGGAAGAATAAGAAGAAAGGGGGAATGTTTAAGAAAGAAGCTAAGACTTGCATGAGGTGCAACCGCAAGGCCATGAGGCCAAGGATTGCAGGACTACTTTGGCAAAGAAAGAGTTCAAGGAAAATGCTACAACTTCCATGAGGAAGGACACTTGTCTTGAGACTGCACAAAGCCCAAATTTATCCAAAACGGTCAGAACTATGCATTGTAGGCAGTCGATATAGAGCCGACCTCCAGGAGATCAAGGTCAACACATGCTTGAAGGTATAACTTCTATTTTATGAATTTCCGTATACACCTTTTTTACTCAGGAGCAACCCATTCTTTTATGTTTAAGAGACTAGTTAATTTGTTGAACCTTTCCCTATCTACCACTAGTATTCCGATAGAGGTGGCCAACCTTATCGGAGGAGCTAAGTATCTTGAGTTGTTCTATAAAGACGTAGTATTTGATATTAACGACGTCGAATTCTTCTACGAAGCGTATGCGTTGGATTTTATGGGGTATGACCATACCCTAGGTATGGATTGGCTATCATTTTATGAGGTAGTCCTAGATTATGACAAGAGATTTTTTCATCTTAGGAGCCGAGGAGGGCGTAGTCTGAAAATTCATTGTCATATAAGGAACAAGGATAAAGCCCTATCATATACCTTATCTCCTAGAGTGGAAGGTCCATCTTCGATATAGTATGTGAGTTCTTGGACGTCTTTGAGGAAGTCATGGGACTTCCACCCCATAGGGAAATCTCTTTTTGAATTGACCTAGAGAAGGATGCTAGACCCGTACTTTTACCCTTAAGGCATATGGCGCCAAAAGAAAGAGAGAGTTTGATAAGAAAATTTCGGAGTTGCTACAGAAAGGCTTCATTTGACGAATCACGTCTGAATGGGGTGCACCTATTCTGTTTGCCACCAAAGCAGAAGGATCTCTAAGCCTTTTAGTGGATTATAGGGAGCTAGATAAGCTAACCAAGAAGTATAGGTACCTTTTACCTAGAACTGATGATCTTAATGACCACTTGGGATGAGCCCGAGTATTTTCCCATTTAAACCTTGCAACTGGATTTCACAAATTGAGAATTTCAGAGGATAGTAAGGATAAAACCGCGTTTAGGAAACCGGATGGATTGTTCCAATAGAAGGTTATGCCCTTCGGATTGTCGAATGCGCCCGTCTTCTTTGTTGACCTCATGAGTAGACTGTTTAGGGGCATTCTGAATAAGATCGTGGGTGTTTTCGTAGATGATATCCTTATATTTTCTAAGGACCATAAAGAGCATGAAAGACACTTAAGATAGGTCTTAGGGATACTAAGAGAGACCTAGTTGAAATAAAAAATTCAAAGTGTCATTTCTAGAGAGAAGAGATTGGGTTTTTGGGACTTATCGTGTCAAGCAAAGGCTTGGTAGTAGACCCCGCGAAGATCGAGGCAATTAAGCAATGGAGAGTACCTCGAAATGCTACAGAAGTGAGAAGCTTCCATGGATTGGCTAGATATTACCGAAAGTTTATTAAAGATTGCCACTCCTTTAACTCAACTAAAGCAAAAGAACTTGGTATTTTCTTGGATTAATAAGTGTGATGTTGCCTTTAAGAAATTAAAGGAAGTATTGACCAGTGCTCCAGTTCTTATTATACTTGATTGCTCAAGAATGTTCATGGTTTAGACCGACGAATGCTGAACTAGTTTAGGATTGGTTCTTATGCAAGAAGTAAGAGTTGTTGCTTATGCTAGTAGACAACTCAAGGACCCCGGGAAGACATATCATGTTCATGACCTAGAGTTAGCTGCAGTAGTGTTCCCCTTAAAAATGAGGAGGCATTATCTTTTAGGGGAGAAATTTGAACTTTTTAATGACCATAAATCCCTAAAGTATTCATTCTCTCAAGGTGAATTAAATCGAAGACAGCAGTGATGGATGTAATACATTGCCTCTTTTGATTTTATGATCCAGTATACCATAGGAAAAGGGAACATCGTGGCAGATGCGTTGAGTAGAAAGCATGCATCCTTGAATGCAATTTTGGAATGGAAACAGTTGGAGTTTCTCTCTAACTTTAACTTACAACCCTTGCCAATAACTTCTAGTAGTTTTCTTGGAATTTTGTTTTTTAGACCCACTCTAAGAGAAAGTATTTGGAGTATGCAAGACCTCGATGAAGAGATAAGAAAAATGAAGGAGAAAGTGGGAAAGAAGGAGACCTTTCCCCCTTTAGTCAGATATTCATTAGGCGATGATGAAAGTTTGCTTAGGGATGGATGACTTTGCGTCCCTAATAATGAGGAGATAAGAAATGAAATTTTAGAGGAGTGCCATAGGTCGAGGATGAAAACACACCCCTGTGGAGATAAAATGTATAAGGATATGAAGAGAAATCTCCATTGGGAAGGGATGAAAAGAGATATAGCTGAATTTGTGGCCAAGTGCCCAACGTGTCAAAAAGTAAAAGCGGAGCAAGGAAAGCATAAAGGTTTGCTGTTACATTTAGAAATTCCCACATGGAAGTTGGAACATATTTCCATGGATTTACGGATGGACTCCCAAGGAGTCAGAAGGGTAACGAGGCTATTTGGATTATAGTAGACCGTTCGATTAAGAGTGCTCAATTTATACCGATCAAAAGGAAAAGGACTGTAGCTTCATTAACCCATTTGTATGTCAGAGAAATAGTCAGATTTCATGGTATCCCATCCAGTATAGTGAGCGATAGAGACCCCTTATTCACAAGTGAATTTTGGAGAAGTCTGCAAGCAGTATTGGGAATGACCCTCAACTTAAGCACAACTTACCACCCACAAACTGATGAGTAAATCAAACTCAAGAAGATTTGCTCATAGCTTGCATTGTCGACCTTGAAGGAGTTTGGGAGCAGCACCTACCACTCATGAACTTTACATATAACAATAGTTACCAAACAACTATTGGTATGGCCCTTTTTGAAGCACTTTACGGTAGGCCATGCTAATCACCAACTTGTTGGTGGGAGGCTACCGATAATGTTTTACTCAGACCAGACTCTGTTTGTGATTCCACGGAGAAGATTTCCTTGATTAGGAAGAGGACGAGGGCAGCCCAAGACCATCAAAAATCATATGCTGATAAGAGGAGGAGGGAACTTGAGTTCGGTGTAAGAGACTTGGTATTCGTAAAGGTTTCCCCTCTTAAGAAGATTGTTCGGTTTGGGAAAAGTGGGAAGTTGGCTCTTAGGTTTATCGGGCCTTTTCAGATCATCGAGGGGATAGGATCTTTAGCTTATAAGGTGGATCTTCCTGAGTGCCTGTCAAGGATTCATAATGTTTTTCATGTATCTCATCTGAGAAATTGCCTTCATGATTCTGTTATCAGACTCGAGCTTGATGAAATTGGGGACATAGGAAAACTCGAGTTAGAGTCCAGGGTGCCTCGTGCCACTGCAAAGATTGTAGAGTACGGAATCAAGAGACTCGCAATAAAACTATTTGCCTCGTCCGAGTACAATGGGTAAATGATCATGTGGAAAGCACATGGGAGACCGAGGACAAGATAAGACAGACTCACCCAGAGCTTTTCACGGGTAAATTTTCCTCTAAATTACGTTTATGGATTGTGACGACCACCCATAACCCCTGCACTAAACAAGAGGGATAATGCGCTGAAAGGTGTGCCAGGCAGCTATGGACTATCATCATAGGCAAATACCAACAACGGAACCTGTCGTAGAACTCACAACGCAAGGATAAAATATAGTAGAAAATATACAACAGGTAATAATAGTGAAGCATCATATAATAAACTTTTTAAACTTTCACAACATCCAAAAAGATTATCCAAACATCATAGGAAATATCAAAGTCTGTACATAAAGCCTCACTACAACACTTATAGAGCAACTCAAACAACAGAAACAGAAATACTATATAGTAATAAAAATGGTGTGTAAGCCTCCAGCTCGCCTCCGAACTGCAACATCGTCCTCACTAAGCTATCACCTGTCACCTACCACCTAGTCTGCTCATGCACAACCAGATGAACATCCCAAGGTAATAAGAGGAAACATAAAAGCCTGAGTCAGACAACAGTCTTAGTGAGCAATAAAACAACTAACAAACATCATCAATAAAGCATATGAGAATGAGTAAATAAACGAACTAATATACCCACAACACTAGTGAAGAACTCAACCCCGTCTTCCCCACATCGGACAGTGATAGTATTTACGTCAAACACTTCAGCCATTCATTCATGGAAACCAGACCATCCATTCATTCATGGAAATCAAAAGCAAACACCACTAGCAGTTATAGCATGCAAATTATATGTATCTCACATAAACCATCCTAATCGAATTCAACATCCCTTAAGCATAAGCCCCAGAGGTTTAAACCAATATCAGACAAGCACCCAAGGAACATCTCCTTTGACGTTGGATGATCTACTTTAGACGGTACAAACAAAACATCCAGCATGCATGACAGACTCTGGCTATCACCGCCAATCCTGCTTTGAAACTATCGTTAATCGTATAACGGCCAACCTTGTTATATGTCAAGGCAAATTGTAACCCCAGTTCTAGCATAAACTCCATATGCCTTTCAATGGTACTTATGTTTGTCCAACCATGAGAACTAGGCCTTTCAACAATACCCATGGTACTCGACCAGCAACCTTCCGGTCTTTTGGGTGCCCCCATTGTACCCCTACTTTGAGCCTGCTAGAACTTACGACAATGATAATCTCTCGTCCTTCGCATCTCTAGTCAACCAACCCGACGACTTTTCATATCTCAAGCAACCATTATCCACCAACTCACGACCTTTGAGTTGTCACCTCATTCGCTATTCTACAACGATCAACGAACACATTTCAACACTTCGAACATTCCTACTTGAATTCACTTTGAGGTCACATCATCACTGAGCCAAATTACACCACTGCGCTGCAGCTAGGGTTCGGGGGGTTGCTTTCGGAAAAAATTCAAGCTCTTTTGTTTGCATTTGGGTCGTACTCGAAAATATAAATTTTTCATAAATGACCCTATGCGACTGACCCAAACCAAGGAATGCTCCCGACCGACCCAATTCTGGCCGACCACCCTGAACTGACCCACCATTCCTTGAATGCATGACCGACTCGTCCACTTCATACATGACCGACCGGCCCAAACATAGGCTGACCGACCTGATCAGAAACAAGACCGACCCGAGCCTGACCGACCCAAACCCTTCTCCACGTGCCAACATGTATGTCTGACCCATTGCTTCAACATGACCAACCCGATCCAATTAAGTACGACTGACCCGACCCACTTTAGTACGATCGACCGATCCATTTGCTGCTCGACCCAGAACATGACTGAACCAGCATCGACCGACCTGACCAGTTCAAACCGACCCAACCAGTATAGAGCCGACCGACCGGAGCCATAGTACTACATCTTGTACTTCACTCGTACTACACTGGTACTACGACCGACCAGAAACCTTCACAACCCTAATTCAAATCCAATTTCGACCAAAACTTCACCAATCGACGAAATATACTCATATAATTCACTCAACACAACCATAAACATGTTATGAAATCACTAACAACATGAATATGAAAATTATCACTAAAATTATCCAAATTTCACCAAAATCATGATAAATGAACATATGAACTAAATTATGGATCTAACTTGCATAAACATATGAAATAGCATAGAAATTACCGGTTTTGTATTGCTAAATTAGATCCTATGGCGATTCATATGGAATAAGACTTATCATGGTGTAGATCGAGAAAACATTTGAATTTGATGAAAAACATGATCAAACATTCATATACTTGATTTTATCCATGTGAGAGATGCATATCACTCACCAATTCTCCAAATCAAAGCAAAAACGATGAAATTAGCTTTCGGACAGCGAAGAACTTGATTCAAATCCTTCGACTCGTTGAACTCTCACTTCAAATGATGTAGATCTAGCTTCAAATTGTGTACATCTTGGATTCCCTTCTTAGATCTCAATTTTAATGGTGGAAAGGTATTAGGGGAAGGAGGAACACAAGGCCTTCAAATGAGAAAATGGAGAAAGTAAACTATTCTCCATATCTCTCACCCCCCATATTTATAGCTTCCACCAGCCCACTAATGGGCCTCCCCAAATCATCCCATTATGGCTTACAAAACCTAAACAACCAACTGAAAAACCTTAAAACAGCAATTCCTTTCAAACCGCTGAACCAAATTTTTAATGTGACCACTGTACGGAAAGGAATCATCATTTCCTTTCCAATGGCATAGGTCTCAACACCTAATTCGACCCAAGTCAAAAGTTATGCCCTGTAAAAGACTGAAAAGGGCAAAAAGTTCACAAATGAAATTGGTAAAAAATATGGACATGTCTCACATCCCCATAAGAAACATATTAAAATATGAGAATGATAAAACCCTCAGGGAATAAAATAAAAATATTTTACGATAGATGCAAACTGTTACATTCTCCCCCCTTAGGAATTTCGCCCTCGAAATTCCAGCAACCACAACAATTCTGCATGCCTATCACTCAAAAGCTGCCAATTCTATCATCCAAACTAGCAGCCATCAAACCATGCATCCATAGCCCTATCCTAGCATGCGGAATTTTAAAAACAACCATAGCACAAGTTACAATGATGTAGCGCAGTACGATGCTAGCGGGTCATACTGACGAAGAGTTCTGGATGGATCACATTCATGCTCTCTTCTGTCTCCCATGTACAATCGTTGCCATCCTCACTTCATTGTACCTTGACTAGCTTAATTGTCTTCCTCCTAAGTTGTTTCGTGTCACTCTCCACAACACGTAGCGGCTTACGAGGTCTCGTAACCACGGTCTCGACATCTAGATCTTCATACTGCTCTAGAGATACGACCATATTCGAATCATGCACAAACTTCCATAAAAACGACACATGGAACACATTATGCACATTCAACGTCTTCTCGGGTAACTCCAATATATATGTGAGCTTTCCAATCTGCTCGACTATCAGAAATGGTTTAACGAACCTAGGAGCTAACTTTCCTTTGCTTCCGAACCGAACGACATGCTTCAACGGTGAAATCGTCACGAAAACCATATAGCCTATGTCGAATTCCAAGTCCTTACGATGCTTATCGTCATAGCTCTTCTGACGATCTTGGGCGGCCTTCATTCATTGTCGAACGATCTCGATATAGTATGAGGTTTCTCTAATCATTTCTGGCCCAAGTACAAACTTATCTCTAGTTTCTAACCAGCATGCTGGAAAATTGCACTGTCTTCCATACAAGGCCTTGTATGGTTCCATCCCAATGTTAGACTGGTAGCTATTATTATATGCAAATTTCACTAGATGTAAATGGTCTTCCCACAATCCTCCGAAGTCAAACACACAAGCCCTTAGGAGATCTTCCAAAACTCGGTTAACCCTCTCAGTTTGACCATCAGTTTTGGGATGATATGTCGTACTCAAGCACAACGCAGTTCCCAAAGCTTCTTGCAAACTCTTCCAAAATCTACTTGTGAACAATGGATCTCGGTCACTCACTGTGCTCTTTGGGATACCATGGAATCAGACTATCCATTTCATATAAAGTTCAGTTGACAGGAATGAACCTTGCACTTTTGTTCAAGCGATCCACGATGACCCAAATCCCTTCGTTTCCTGCCCTGATTCTAGGAAGCCCATCAATAAATCCATCGATATCTGCTCCCACTTACACATAGGAAATTCCAATGGCAGAAGCAATCCACTCAGCTTCTTCTGTTCAACATTTACTAACTGAAAGTTCATGCATTTCGAAATGAATTTTCCAATATCTCGCTTCATCCCCTCCCAATAGTAGACTCACTTCATGTCCTGATACATTTTATTACCACTGGGATGAATCGTCAACTTTGAGTGATGGCATTCCCTCAGAACTTCATCTCCCAATCCTTGATATTAGGAACAATTAATCGTCCTTGCTTTCGAAGCCAACCTTCTTGATCGAGTTCAAACTCTTTATTCCCTGGTTCCAGCTTTTGGATAAACTCGACAAATTTTACATCTCGGTTTTGGCTCTCGCCAATCCTTTTAATAAGAGTAGGTCTTATCGATAAGCTTGCCAACATTTCAGGTTCCAATTCGCACCTTGGCCTAAAATCGAACCTTGCTAAATACTCAAGGCTCTTCCATTTCAAAAACATCGCTCCCAAACATGCGTGTCTTCAACTCAATGCATCTACAACTGGGTTACCTTTACCAGGAGTATAGGCTATATCAAAATCATACGATGCTAGAAACTCCAACCATGGTTGCTGCCGAAGATTCAAATCCTTCTGGAAGAAAAGATACTTCAACAACTTGTGATCCGTAAACAACTCGAATCGAACACCTAGCAGGTAATGTCTCTACATCTTCAGATCAAACACAATCGCTGCCAACTCCAAGTTATGAGTTGGATAATTCCTCTCATGCGGCTTTAACTGTCAACTCGCGTAGGCCACAACCTTGTCCTTTTGCATTAGCAGTGCTCCAAGCCTAATACCACATGCATCGGTGTATACCACCATCTCTTCATTCCCACTCGGAAAGGTTAAAATAGGAGCGCTCATCAGCCTCTCCTTCATAATTCCAAATGCTTGCTCACATTTGGCATCCAATGTGGACACTTGGTTCCTTTTCGTCAATGCTGTCAATGGTGCAGCTATCTTGGAGAAATCCTTGATAAACCGACGGTAATAACCAGCCAACCCAAGGAAACTCCGTACATCCATCAGATTCTTAGGTCGATCCCAGTCCTGGATTGCTTCCACCTTAGCGGGGTCAACCGCTATTCCATTTCTGGAAACTACATGGCCTAAGAATCTCACTTCGCTCTTTCAGAAGTGACACTTCGAAAACTTAGCCTTCAGCTGATGCTTTCGCAAGATTTCCAAAACAACTCTCAAGTGCATCGTATGTTCTTCCTCGTTTCGAGAGTAAACCATAATATCATCTACGGACACAAGCATGAACTTGTTCAACTAATCTCTGAAAACTCTATACATGAGATAAAAAAACACGCTGGCGCGTTAGTTAACTGAATGGCATCGCCAACCATTCGAAGAAACCGGATGGTGTCCTAAAAGCAGTCTTTGGCACACTATCCTTAGCCACTCTCAATTGGTGAAATCCCGTTGCTAAATCCATATGAGAAAACACTTTGGCTTCGTGAAGTTGATCAAACAAGTCATCAATCCTCAGCAACGGATACTTGTTCTTCTTGTTCACCTTATTCAGCTCACGATAGTCCATACACAATCTTAACGAGCCATCTGCCTTGGTTGCAAACACGACCGGTGCACCCCACTCGGAAACACTCCTCTGAATGAATCCTTTTCCCAAAAGGTCACGAACTTGCACCTCTAACTCTCGTTGTTCCTTAGGCTCCATCTGCCTATGAGGCATAACGATTGGTCTAACACCCTTGACCAAATTGATCCTAAACTCGATCTAACAATGCAATGGTAACTCTTTGACCTCGTCAAAGACATCCTCAAACTCATTAGCAATCAACACAGAGGACAAGTCTTCCTGTGGAATCACAATCGAATATAGATAGCTTATGAAGACCCCGTCTTCAGGCTTACATCTAATCAACACCTTTCGTCCATCCACATCCCCGACTCTCACCTCTAGTTTCTCGCAATTCAGCCACTCCATGTCCAAGATGATCCCACACTACACCAGAAATGCTATTTCGCAACGACTTTGAGCCGTTGCAAAATTATTTAGCAACGGCTATGAGCCGTTGCAAAATCAGGGGTGGCAAACAATTAGCAACGGCTTTGAGCCGTTGCGAAATTTGATTTGGCAACGACTTTGAGCCGTTGCGAAATTTGGTTTAGCAACGGCTTATAGCCGTTGCGAATTCACAAATCTCTTTTTTTAAAAAAATTCTTTCTTGGACTCTACTATAATACGAAATTCATTTAATTTTCGTACTCAATACAAAAATCTAATTCTTTTTTACATAATATCAGAAAAGAAAGATCATTAAAACAAACATTTTTACAAATTCAACACAAATACCAAACTTAATAACAATATTTAAATTACAACGTTCAACAACGGTATGTTGCACTTCAAAGTTCGGCAACAATAGCAATAAAAATATTACAAAATACAATACATAGTTCACAAGCATATTAATCTGCACATGATTCAGCAAGCATACTAAGTAAATAGTAGAGCGCAGAGATATATCCTTAATCGATATATAGTTCATTGTCTCGAATCCTTCCTCTGTATTGGCATTGGCTTTCATCATTTCTTTTCCATCAGCAATACAACATGTTTTGTATAAGCAGTGGTTCCATATCCAGTGACAATCGTTTTACAAGTGCAATTGAATTTTTCAAGCATGTTTAATTTTACCGGAATGATATGCTTTGACATGTTTAATATATGTTTAATATATGTAAACATAGAATCACAGAATACGATTATACCTGGAATGCCTTTTTCAAATATTGTAGCTCTTAGTCAAGATCTTCGATGCTTTGCTTGTAATCCTAAGTCAATGCGGACAACGGTGCCAATTCATAGATCAACCATAGAACTGCTGAAGTTAAAATTATTCATGTAACTATGTAAATATTGAATTAAATGATAACATATGAAGAAAATAGCTTTTGAACCAGTGAGTTGACATGCACCATACACGCAAACTCCTACTGTTTGCATATAGCTCCTATTGTTTCATTAATGCACAAATGATCAAGCTTATTTATATTAGAGAAAAAACACAATTGAATAAATAAATATAGTTCCCACAAACCTTAAAATATTCCATGCGAGCTCCTACCGTGCACACAATAGTAAGGAGTTCACACTCTAAGGGACATCCGCAGGAATAAGAGCCGATGCACCCTTCTCAACCACATAATTGGATTTGACACAAAGAGGAGGTAGAAACATAGGTAGCAGGCATCATACAAACACTAAATTTAGTTTGTATTTACTCAGTACAATTTTTGACATGAGAAAAAACTGACACAAAGTGCATACCAGGATACTCACCTATGATGAATGGCTTCACGACTCTTCTCTACTCACTTCCATCTCTCCCTCCTACTTGCTATAAACACTTCCGCCCTCAAACTTTTTTATTAAACACTTGCTTCTTTGATTGTATATGGTGCAGGGAGTTGATAAGCGATGACAACGGTTGTTTTGATTTACAACATTCAATTTTTTTAAGTTAATTTCTGTGGAAGATTTAATGGAGCTTAGTTCTAAAGTGAAAAAGATATAGTGTAAGTTATATGTATAAACACATAGATGTTGATAAGTCGAAATGTCTAGAAATTGGATCTTCAGAATTGTATTTGAGAAGCCAAGTTTATTTATTTGTTTGTCCTGTGGTGATGGGTAAATATCCAACCGCAATAAGAGTTTAAACTTCAGATTGACTTAGTTACATGATGACCAATACCATGTTTAATTAGCTTTCATCAGTATAAATTTATATATGCAGTGCTAATGAAAATTTAAAGTGCAGCAAAAAATATACAAAAGGAGATCACGTTCTTTTCAGCAAAAAAGAAAGCACAAGACAATAAGCTTTATGACACACAGCAGCTGCCTGGACTTGTTAATTGAATGACATAACACGACTTATATATGCATATGCGGATAGCCGTTCATTATTTATGTATAACTATTATTAATATATTCATATATCTGACCTTGTAAACCTCTGTTTTGATATATAGCATATGAAAGCACCAGGAAATAGACTGACTTCATATAACCAGGTGAACTCCTTTTTTATCCAAGTCTAAGCCACAAAAAAAATACAAAAAAGAGGTGTTAATAAAAGGGTTGTGAGCAAGGAAAACAAATGTGATGGAGACGTGAGAGAGAAGGGAGAAAGAAGCTGGTAAAGGAAAATAAATAAAATGAAATGGATGCATGCAAACAAATAAAATGAAATGGATGCGAATAGTAGGAGTTTGCTATGGTGCCAATGTTATGTAGTACTGGTCTTTTAAGTCCAACCATTACCTAAACAGAACTTTTACATTAACAATATCATACCTTTTCAATAATCCTTCTATTTAGCTTGAAGAAGAACAAATCTTGTGTCAACAGACTGCTGTAGAAATATCTGATGATGGGTTTTCCGCTATCATCACGAGCTCCAGCATGCTATAATTATAAAATCAACGTTTAATGTTAGACACGAGAAAAATAAAGCAAATGATATAGGAAACATAGAATACATAAAAATGCATAGCTACATTAGTCAAAATAACCACGCAGAGTACAGAGCACCAATTTGTGAAAACTAAGAATAAGTGACATGTTGGTCCACGTGTCTCTTCTCTTCCAATTTGTGAAAAATAATTGGATGCTAAGTTTGAAGCAAAAAGCCTGTTTGAATTAAAAGAGGAAGGGATATTAATTAAGGACAAACAATAGTTAAATTTATGATCCTAATCCTCAATCCGATGATTCTAATCCTTTCTCTTTCCAAGTCCACATGTTATGAACACTTGTTAAATGTATGAAAAATAAAAATAAAATTTTCCAACCTTATAGTTCTCAGTGAACTGAGAATATTTACCAGTATATGCACTGGTTATTCAACACCGGGTAACATTGGCCATTCAAGCTAAGCCCATCCTACTACATGCAATTATGAATAACCTTGGAAACTATTAACATCTTTTTTGTAAACATTAATAGTGCTTGTTAATATTTGGATCCATAAGTAATTGGAGCAAAAAAAGATGCTTCTTTAGATTATTTGTAATGGAAGATAAATTATTAATGGTGAAATTAAGCAGTTAGGCTATTATGCAGTATTTTTCATATAGTTAGCTGCATTCATGAGAATTAAAAAATTATTCGTTTATATTATTTTTATTACTAGGTCCAATGATGCATGCTAAGAAACATCTACATATTGACTGGCATCGAATTCCAACAAAATACAACATAAGCATAACTAAGATGCATAAACATATTCAAAGATCAAAGACTTCATTTAAATGATTGCAACTTACATGGGCTGGAGCAGAAAATCTCTGCTTAAGACTTGTTATTAGTTTGTCACTATCCCGCTTTGATGGTTGATAAACCATTTTTGGATCTTTTCTTGTGAAACCTGGACTTCATATCCAGTTTAACCTTGGCAAAGTCATTTCTTGATTTCATAATAATTTCATCCTTCTCTTTTAACCAAAAATTTCATTTCATCACTGTCAAGCTTTAGCTGTTTGATCTCCTTATTAGCTTTGCTTCCTGTAAGCCATTAGAAACATTGAACTCTCAATTAATCTCTTTACTGATCCATGCATTACCATGTTGTACAACTGAACTTCTCGGTGGCTCTTCTTTATATTTCTTCTTACCTTTCTCTGCTTTCTTTTTATCCACTTTTATAGGAGGCATGACTAGAGCTGACAAAAATTTCTTCTTTGAAGCTGGCTATTAAACCTCTGGTTCGCCTTTACAAGCGTCTCCTTTTACCATGGCCTGCACAGGAAGATTCACTTACTCCAAAATTGCATGCTTACCTTTCAACAATATCACATTTTTGGCTCTCTTACCTGTGAAAAAATGTATCACTAAAAAATTATAACATTTATTCATAAAACGTATCGGTTAGGAATTAAGACACTAATTTAGATTGTAATTAATTTCATCAGTGAAAAAATACTGGATTGGAATTGCATTATTTTGATGCAATATCCATTTCCTTCCATAATATATCCATGAATATCATTCTTAAACCATGATACTTAGGATCATTTGATTAATTTCCACTTATACATTTTTCTTTCCTTTATATTGCATAACCATTAATTCATTGAATCAAATGGTTTTCTTTCTGTTCTTATTTCTCATATTGCATAATTAAATAATTTATTGAATCAATCAATCAATTTCATTTCCTTATATGTTACACATGTTTAAACCGTACAAATTCAATGACATTTAATGTCTACATGGTTTTAAGTAAAAGAATATATGGTATGTAATATAATGTGATATATTATCATGTCATTCAAACTTCTAATGCATATTTATTATATAATTTTCTTTTATTTATTCAAAACAATAGAATAAATGCCTAAAATAATTGACTGAAATAACAAAATAGCCAAGCTCTATTACACATGGCAAATTCTATTTATACATCAAAAATCACCTAACATACCGTTATTTTTTTATAAAAAATTATTACTAAAATAGCCTTTTCTCTTAGTTACATGTTTTAAATTTTTTCATAAAATAAATTAAATCAAAATCAATAAAATTTGATGCAAATCAGACATGCTAATTCAATGCTATTGATCAACTTCATCATGGAACTTGAAATTTCAATTAATGCAAGATTCATAACTAATTGTTGTAATTTAGGTATGTTGAATTTTTATTTTGAAAATTTAGCAAATCCTTTGAAATTGGGATATTTTCGGAAAAATTTAAAATAGATGTAATGTGAAAGAACTAAAATTCATTTTGTTAAATTTTGCTTAATTTGGTGCAACGAATTTCTAATTTTTGGTATACATGTTTTAAGTTGGAAATACGGAGGAGAAAGAAGATAAAAATAAGGGTAACTTAGTAAAAGTTATGGTGTATGTAAAGTAATAATCGGTGTGTAGTAAGTTATTATATGTTTTGGTGTATGTTAAGCAATACTTGGTGTATGAATAGAATTAACCATTACACATATTCGCTTTGATATATAATTCTTTCCTAATGTCTAAACAAACTTTAATCAAACTCCTATGAAAAAACGCGTTTAAGTGGACTTTGTATACCCTGATCCAACCAAAATTATAATAATAACAACAATAGTAAAGTAGAATAGAAAAACTTCTACTAATTGCGAAGAAACAAGAAAGAAAAACGACAGCAGAAGCAATGAAAAGCAAAAGGGTGCATGGTGGCAACTAAGCGTGCTGTTACGATGTCCATTCCATTAAATTATCAACATAATTGCATGTTTAGCTTATGCTTTTTTGTTCACATACGTCAGCCCACTATGCAATTCCATTTGAAATTATAGTTCTCACTTCAATTCAAACTCTTGCACTAAAAATTGGGTTCTGATACATATAATGGAGCTCTGGAGCAGTTAATAAGTGGAGATAACAATTTGCTTTCCATTTATTTTGTCTATCCTATAATGGACTGTTCATTGCAGTTTGACTAATGATTGCACAATATAAAATTATACTTTTGCTGAAATATACATCTACGTATTACTTTTTTTATTGTAGATATCAATAGTTTCAAGGGTGCAGATAAACATTTTAAAATCAACTTGTTAATAAGAGCATAAGAAGGAACCACTGACCTCCCAATAAGTCCAGATAGAGGGCCGCTTGTTATCCTGTACATATGACACTGCTTAATTAGTATGTTTACCTCTTTACAATAAAAGATAATTACAAACTACAGTTAACTATTTTCACATACCCAATAGAAATACCACCTCCGATAAGAAAAAACCACCACTAGGACGTTCAATAAGATTTATTACAAGAAAAACCTGGCTTTACCTTTGTGAGTTCTAATAATCTTTCAGTGTTCAATACTCAGTCTTCTATGCTATCCACTTGTTTATTACATTAATTAACTTGGTATAAAATTAAAGAAACAAAAGATAATTAATACTTTTTAAGATGAATACTCTTATATGGAAAATGTTCTAGATAAAGTTGTATTCATTTGTTGGTAAACCAAAATCCATTATATGTGAACATTAGTTCAGAATTACTTGCAACAAGTCATGCAGCGTACACATAGAACAATTATATAAGAATTAGCATAAACATTTCAGCTAATATACTCCATGTATGCTTTAAATTTTGATCTAAATTTATTGATATAAAAGTGGGTTGGCACATAAAAGATACTCACATGAGAACAACTGAACAGGTAATTTTATTAACACAGAAGAAAATGACAATAACAATAATGTTACTATATTTATAAGCAACAAGTTGCTGATCAGATCAAAACAACAACTGGTACTCGATTTTTACCATTTCAATACATGAAGAACTCGATAAATGGTTAGCCATTTCATAATTATGCTATGGAGCTCGGAAATGAGGCTAGGAAAATGCGGATTTTACCTCAATTCACAGGTACCCCTTTATTTATTAAGATGAATTCAATCTGCACAGTTAATTCTTTAAATCTGACAATTTACCCGGTTTCCTTTTGAGCTTTCTGGCATTTGCGACCATTTCATTTAGAATCACAGAAAAATAAAAATCGCTCTACTATAAATTCAAAAGAATAAAAAATATAGGCCAGACGAATGTACATACCTAAGGAGATGGGTTGAGAGTGAAACCAAGCTACAACTTTTTCCCATAATTTATAGACATTGAACCATAGCTTGAGGGAGGGACCTAAAAACCGACTTTTATGGCGTCCTCCAAAAATTACCCATGGGCATTGAACCCTAAGCCACCGCCGCCTTTGCAATCCCCTAATCTCCTTCGTCCGACTCAGTAACCGTCGCTATCTGCTGCGATTAAACCTCCTGCGGACCAATTTTCCCCTCTGTCGGCATCTTATCCCTCCATTGATTTAGATGGGTTTGGAATGGTTGTTTCATGAAAGGGTCAGAGGTTGCAAAATCCTTCCAGTCCTCCGAGTTCCAGCTGAACCAATTACGGTAGATGAACAGGAGAAATTAACAAAATAGGATCTAGGGCAAATGTCCCTTTTTTTCCCTGCGAATTAACGAAATGGGAATGGACAGAGTTATACAGTACGAACGGGGAGTATTAATGGGTGTATTTAATTTTAGAACAGACTTAATCCCTTGTAGAATTTAGAACGGACTTTGATCAGTATGCAACGGACCTAAGCCGTTGCGAATTTAGAACAGACTTAATACCAGTATGCAACGGACCTAAGCCGTTGCGAATTTTTCGCACTTAGGAGTTGCGAAATTGCTTGTATGGTGTAGTGCTAAATCCAGCAAAGTTAAAAACAAAGCCATCACACACAAAAGAGCAACCATGACTCGACAATACTAGACCAGGACACAACATGCTCAAACTCGATGAACCCCTACTGGATTAGTCACGATCAATGGCCTATCACAAATCTCGGGTTCCAAACCCAAGTGGCACACAAGCTCATTACAAATGAAAGAATGTAATGCTCCAGTATCAAACAACACACGAACTGAAACACCATTAACTGAAAGAGTACCTTGCATGAGGACACCCTTTCCCTTCTCCTCTATAGTAGGGATCTTGAAGAAGATGGCACAACTTCCAAAGCATATGCCTTCACAATCTGCTTGCCCTTAGCTGAATCTGGACAGTCTTTCTTTTCATGCCCAGGCTTTCACACTTGAAGCACTTCTTCTCAGGTTTGGGATTCTTGTACTCATTCGAGTAATGACCCTTCTATTGGCTATTAAAGCAAACCACCTCACTCTAAGGCTTCTTCTGGCCATCCTTTCCTTTATGTATTTGTTGCTTCCTTTTCTTATTATTACCACCTTGTCGTGGTTTCTGAACTTCCTTGATGGCAGTGACAACATTTTCTTCCTTAGGAAACAAGCTCTCATGGTGACCAACTATTTCCACAAGCTTCTCAAATGAATCATCAAGATGTTCCACCAATGGTCTTCCTATATAGGTATCCAAACCAAAACAAACTTCTCGTTCTTCTGATAGGGTGTATCAATATATGAACGAGCATATCTAGACAAGGTGTAGAAATCAGAAACATAGTCAAGCACAGAACGACCATTCTGTTTCAGCTCTACGAACTTCTTGAACAAAGCTGAGTTCTGAGCAGTGGAGATAAACTTTGCTTCAAACTTAGCTTGGAATTGCTTCCATGAAATCTCCTTATCTGGATTCTTAAGTGTAACAGAATTCCACCACTCCATGGCCTTGCCTTGCAGCTACCTTGATGCAATCTTTCTCTTTGTTGCATCATTTAAACCCAAATCTCCAAAAATACGGACACAAGAATCCATCCACCTTTGAACCTCTTCAGCTGGCTTAGCTCCTTTGAATGGTTTCCCTCCTTGAGATGTACAATCTTTGCATAGCTTCGCAAAATCCACAACCCTAGGCAACTGAACACCTACACCTGCAGTGGCTGCCACTAGAGCGGGTACCCTTCGCGTGAATGCTCTCATCATGGACTCAAACATGGATGGGTAGTCTGGTGCACCGCCATTACCTCCTCCAGTCATAGCCCCTTCCCTAGTAGTATGTCTTGAAGCACGTCGACTCATACTAAATATGAAAATTAGAATGATTAGCCACTTGCAAGAAAAGCTTCTAAAGAAGTACAAATGCTACTAGATTATATACACTATATAGTATACATTCAACTGAAATCTACAAATATGTCTCTCATTCGTAATTACGTCTTTGAACTTTAGATAAAATCGTTAACCATATCTCTGATACCAAATGTGACGACCGCCCAAAACCCCTGCACTAAACAAGAGGGATAGTGCGCTGAAAGATGTGCCAGGCAGTTGTGGACGATCATCATAGGTAAATAACAACATCGGAACCTGTCGTAGAACTCACAGCGCAAGGATAAAATATAGTAGAAAATATACAACATGTAATAATAGTGAAGCATCATATGAAAAAAAAATTAGACTTTCACAAAATCCTGAAAGAATATCCAAACATCATAGGAAATATCAAAATCTGTACATAAAGCCTCACTACAACACTCATAGAGCAACTCAAATAGCGAAAACAGAAATACTAGATAGTAATAAAACTGGAATGTAAGCCTCCAGCTCGCCTCTGAACTACAACATTGTCCTCACTAAGCTATCATCTGCCACCTAGTCTGCCCATCCACAACCAAATGAACAGCCCAAGGTAATAAGTGGAAACATAAAACCTTGAATCATACAACAGTCTTAGCGAGCGATAAATCAGCTAACAAACATCATCAATAAAGTATATGAGAATGAGTAAATAAACGAACTAATCTATCCACAACACCAGAGAAAAACTCAAACCCGTCTTCCCCACATCGGACAGTGAACCAAACACTTCAACCATTCACTCATGGAAACCATACCAACCATTCATTAATGGAAATCAGAAGCAAACACCACTAGCACTCATAGCATCTAGATTATATGTATCTCACGTAAACCATCCGAATCGAATTCAACAACCCTCAAGAGCAAACCCCAGAGGCCTAAACCAATATCATACAAGCACCCAAGGAACATCTCCTTCGACGTGGGATAATCTACGTGAGACGATACAAACAAAACATCCAGTGTAACACCCCGTGTTTTCTGTTAACATTAAACTAACGAATTAAGGAATAATTAATTTTAAATGTGAGAATTAATGGAAACGGGTTACGCCATTGTGTTCCTCTCAGAATTCCGATTGAGATAGAGTCCGAGTTTGCGTAAATTGGACTTCATATGAAGAAGTTATGGTTGTCGGAAGTTTCCAGAAATTCAAATTTAAATTCAAAAACGAATTCAGACTCAGAACTGGGCAGGGCGGGAAATTTCCTGCCCCAGGCCAGGTCGACCAGGGGGTCGACCATAGTGTCGACCTACCATATAGGTCGACCTGGGGGTCGACCTACCCCCTCGGGCAGATTTGAATTAAGCCCAATTCTGAGCTGCTGCTGAGTCATTAGGGCTGAGTTGGCTTTTTGGATGGTTCACGTTGCTTCTAGGTTGATCGGATGGCCTAAATTAATCCTAATCTCTATATAAACACATGTAGACTCAAACCCTAAAACCTAATCAAAATTAGAACCATAGCTGTCATGCTGTCACTCCACAACTTAGAGTAGCCGCCACTAACTAGAGGCAAAGTAAAGCTAATCAACTCAATTCAACTCAAGTCTATAACAACAACAACGAATTTGTCTGCTTCAAAGACGAGCTAATTCAACTACAGAACACAAATCCCATAACTCTAGACCTTCTTTGAGTTGTGAGTTCGATTTCTTTAATAAGATAATTAACAAGTTAACTAGGTTGAGTTATAATTTGGGTTATATGGCTAGGTTTGTGAATCATTGGAAAAATGTGATATTTTGTGAATATTTCCTATGCAAGTTTGAGTGAAAACCATATTCATACATGCAAGTTCACACCTTTTAGGTTAATGTTTAGATTCATGACAATACAAAGTTTATGCAAGTTATGTTGTAATTCTTATTTGCAAGTTAGATCTATTTTGGGTGTTATGCAAATTTGTGATGTTTCTTCCCTTTTTTTATGTGTTAGACTATTTGCTAGTCTAATATATATATATATATACATATATATATATATGTCATGATAAGCGAACGAACAACGTGGGGACGGTGGGGGTAATATTGAATATACACATTGAGAATTGGCATGTAATGGCCTTAAAAGGCATACAATTAATTTAAGCCAATAACTGGTATAATTTGTATACCTGTAGTAAATGGACATAATTTAGGTGACAATTATGGACATAAGTATATTTAGAATTTATTGACAAATTTGAATTGGGATAATTAATTCAAATTGGGGTAAAAGATTATATGTAATAATCAATGCCTAAGACACGAGGTTGGGCTCATTTGTGGTGTAAGACTGCCCGGACCTGCCCGGCAAATCCAGCAACCACAAATGGCAGTCCAATGTGAGATGTCGTAGGCCCAAATTAAATGCATGACAATTGTATGGACACAAGGTTAGGCTTATTTGTGGTGTAAGACTGCCCGGACAAGCCCAGCAAATCCAGCAACCACAAAGGGTGGCCTAATGTGAGAGGTCCTACAAGGTTACGGTAGTAATGAACTAAGTAACACTTAACCAAAGTAAACATGTGGTGGGACATGGGGGTTAAGTGGGTGACATGTGGGTGACATGTGGAAATACGAATAGAGACACTTAACCAAATTGAAACATGTAAGTGGACATGAGTAAGAAGGGATTAAGTGGGATGTACTAGAGGGGACCAAGCATAGGTGGAAAGCTTGTGTCAGGCATGGGGGCTCTTTTCAGACCAGTAACCCATTAAGTATCTTTGTAGGCTCGACCCAAGTAGAGGACGGGACAGGCATACTAGGTTTGACTGCAAGAGGTCAAAATGGGTTAGCGGTGGCAAAGCAAGTCCAACGGGGTAATGTGCGTGTGTGGGCCCGGACTGGTAGGTAAGACGTTGTTGCATCGTGTAGGTATAAGTCGTGCATCTTTAGTGGTATCGGGTTGTCACTTTGGGGAATGATACACCCTACTGTGGGGCCAGCATGGGTATCTACAAGTTAGGGAGCCGATTGCATGGGGGTAGTGGGTACACCTAGTGGACAGAGGGGCAGGCGACACCTATGTAGACAACTAGGTGTACACGAAACTACTATTATGATTTCTAAGTTCAGTAAGTGGGATCAATTTTTAGGATGTTTGGTGTGGTGCAGTGTAGTAATTATCCTATAGTGATTAGGTGTGCCTTTAAAGTTATCTTTGTTCATCTTATTTCCTTTGTTTGCTCTGTCATGCCCATTTGTTCACACTCATTTCCTTATTTACCAGCTTATGCCTTATCCTGGTTACTTTAATGATTATATTGTTAAAGTTATTGCACTCTCCAGACTTTATGTCTGACCCCTTTTGTTTCCACCTCTTTTTCTTCCTTCCCCCCTCCCCCCAGGTGCTCAGGGTGGGACTAGTACTAGTGGAGCTTGATTTGGACCGCTTTATCTCTTTCTTTTGGAAGTTGCTTAGATTGCTAAAGTAAAGTTTAGCCTACCTTATTTATGGCTATTTTATATTAGGGTTATGTCTTTTCTTTTATGTACTCGGAACTTATTTGTAAAGATGGATAACAAGTGTATTTGGTTTTGTAGTTGGTTTTTTTATGTGATGTAACCAAACTATTTCTCCGCTGCAATAAAAATTGTTTTTATTTTCCAAGTACTAATATATTTATTTGTCTTGTTTACTTTTCTGTTCTATACACAATAAACGCTCCACCAAAGTTAAGGCATTCCCTTTGTGAGTGACCTTAATGGAGATGGGTTGTCACACGTGGTATCAGAGCTGAAGGTTACCAGAACAGATAAGATATTTTGAAGATACTATTTTTCAAAAAGCATTTTCATAAAGGATACTTTCAAAAGTACGTTTTAAGGAGAGTATTTTCAAGAGAGAGGTTTATTTTAAAAACATAACCCCTAAGAGCCATATATCTTTCCTTCGATTCTTTTGTTTTTAATCTTTCCTTTTGCATTTCATCATGTCTGGGGATCTTAACCTTCCGCAGGGTGTACCGATACCATGATGGTTTAGGAGGTATTTGGAGGCTAGGGCCACCGCCGCATGCTCAACAAATGTTCCTCCTCCCCTAGCTGCACCCGTTCCTCCTCCTCCTCCCCCTCCTCGTGTTGATACTTTCGCAAAGATATGCAAGGACTTTCGGGCAATGGGCGGAAAACCTTTTCACGGGACAGAGACGTTTGTTGAAGCTCGAAATTGGATAAAGGAGGTGGAAGAGTTGTTTGGAATCTTTGAGGTAGAAGATGGAAGAAAGGTCCAATTAGCTGCCTGGTTAATGAAGGATGAGGCCTCGTTTTGGTGGGAGGTCACTAATGGAGAGCATCCAGTTGAGACATGGTCGGATTTCAGACGTAGGTTTGAGGCAAAGATTCTCTCACGGGACGAAGAGAATCTATACATGAAAAGGTTTTTGGCATTGAGGTAGGGAAATCTATCAGTGAAAGAGTATGTCAACAAGTTCAATCAGTTGGCGAGATTTGTCTTGGACTGGTGAATACACCCGAAAAGAAGGCCCTGAGATTTGTTAAGGGTTTGAACGAGTCGCTGCATGGGTTAGCTATGACCCACATCCCTATGGGGACCACCTTTGAGTGACTGGTTGACATGGCGCTTATGCATGAAGAGGAGAAAGGCACCAATGCTAATAAGGCACCTGAGAAGAAAGGGGATCAAAAGAAACCACAACAGCAACAGCAGAATAAGAAGGGTGGTAAAGACAACAATGGCAAGGGAAAGAAAAGATGCTTTAACTGTGGGACACCAGGCCATCTGAGCAAAGACTGTAGGAAGAAAAAGAAGACTGGTTGTTTCCATTATGGCGAAGTGGGACATCTGATTAAGGACTGCCCAAGGAAAGGGCAGAGGGCAGGGTCTACCTCTGGTGGGCAGGTTCAGGCTCTCATGGCACCAAGGCAGGAAAGAGGCCAGGTCCAGGCTCTCATGGCCTCACCACTGCAAGAACGAGGTAGAACAATTTCCGTTGAAAGTTTATTTTATCTCTTTGATCATCCTGTTCACACACTCTTTGATTCTGGCGCATCACACTCTTTTATATCTACTGCTTTAGTTGAGTCACTACACCTAAACACCAGTATAGTAGAGGATCCCTTAGTTGTTTCAAATCCAATTGGGGGCTCAGCCTATTTGTCGATGATTTGTTTGGATTTGGAAATTTCTATACTTAGCGTTGGGTTTAGATGTGATGCTTATGTTTTGGGCTTCACAGGCTATGGGTTAATTCTGGGCATGGATTGGTTATCCAGTAATGGTGTTGTCCTAGATTGTGAAAAGAGAGACGTTAGGCTTATGACTCGCTTGGGCAACACTCTCGAAATCTCTTGTAATCCCATGAATTCTGTTATGCTAAGTTATCGAGAATTGCTTGACGCGTCTGTTGAGAATTTGCAGTCTGTTAGAGTGGTCCATGAATACTCGGATGTCTTTGAGGAAGAAGAAGGCTTGCCTCCGAAGTGGGAGATAAACTTCCGCATATACCTAATTGATAACGCAAAACCCGTTGCTTTACCCGTTAGACACATGGCTCCAAGGGAGAGAAAGGAGCTTAGAAAGCAAGTCAAGGAGATGCTAGAAAAAGGGTTTATAAGGCGGAGTATTTCTGAATGGGGTGCTCTAGTGGTGTTCGCAACCAAAGCGGATGGTTCACTTCGCCTATGCGAGATTATAGGGAGCTAAACAAGCTGACCAAGAAGAATAGGCATCCACTGTCAAGAATAGACGATTTGTTCGATCAGCTTGTAGGTGCAACAGTTTTCTCCCAATTAGATCTAGCTACCGGGTTTCATCAGCTAAGAGTGGCTGAAGATAGCATTGATAAGACCTCGTTCAGAACCCCGGACGGTTTCTTCGAATAGCTTGTCATGCCTTTCGTCTTGACAAACGCACCTGCTTATTTTGTCGATTTGATGAGTAGGGTGTTCCGGGAATTCCTCAACAGATTTGTGGTGGTCTTCGTAGATGATATTATGATTTTCTCGAAGAACGAGGAAGAGCATGCTTTGTATTTAAGGGAAGTCATGGATACTCTCTGTGCACATTAGTTGAAAGCAAAATTCTCCAAGTGCCACTTCTGGAGAGAAGAAGTAAGATTCCTTGGACATGTGGTGTCCAAAGAGGGGTTAGCTGTGGACCCCGCAAAAGTAGTTGCGGTCCAGGATTGGAAGGTTCCAAAGAATGCAACCGAAGTCCGAAGTTTTCTTGGGCTAGCAGACTTTTATCGTAAGTTCATTAAAGACTTTACGAAAATCTCAGCTCCACTTACAAGGTTAACGAAGAAGATCCTGACTTTCACTTGGGATTTGGATTGCGAAGTCGCTTTCCAACGGTTGAAGAGGGCTCTGACAACATCCCCAGTCTTGACATTACCATATGGGAGCAAGATATTTACGGTATACACAGATGCATGCGGCACGGGACTAGGCGTTGTTTTGATGCAAGAGGGGAAGGTAGTAGCTTATGGTGGAAGGCAGTTGAAGGTGCATGAGAAAAACTACCCAGCCCACGATCTAGAGTTAGCAGCCATCGTTTTTGCGCTTATGTCTTGGCGCCACTATCTCTTAGGTGATAAATTTGAATTGTATACTGACCATAAATCGTTGAAGTACTTTTTCTCACAGAAATACCTCAATCTAAGGCAGCAAAGATGGATGGAGTTTCTTGCCTCATACGACTTTGAGATCTACTATACTCTTGACAAGGGCAATGTAGTAGCAGACGCCTTAAGTAGAAAGAAGCTAACCTTAAGTCTTCTCTTTGTAGAAAGGCAAAGTTTGGAGTACATAGCAAATTTTGATTTTAGACCCTGTGTTGATTATGTGACTGGCTTGATGGCAATGCTAGAGGTGCGGCCTACTTTGTTGGACTCAATAGGAACCACGCAACATGAAGACCCTCAGCTAGTTGATGTGATAGATAAGCTGATTAGGGGAGAGACTTCTAGTCACCTCAATAGATACTCCATCGATGATATGGGTTGGTTGAGACGGGATGGAAGACTATGCGTCCCATAAACAGGAGATTTGGTGAGAAAGGTTCTGGAAGAAGCACACCATTCCAAGATGATCATACACCCCGGTGGAGACAAGATGTATAAAGATATCAAAAGAGTTTTCTTTTGGAATGGCATGAAGAGGGATGTAGCTGAATTTGTTTCGAAATGCATGATATACCAGCAAGTCAAGGCGGAGTAGAAGAAGCCTGGTGGTTAGCTTCATCCTCTAGAAGTTCCGCAATGGAAATGGGAAAGCATCTCGATGGACATTGTTGATGGGTTGCCTTGGTCAAGAAGGGGCAATACCGGTATTTGGGTAATAGTGGACAGGCTCACGAAAAGCGCTCATTTTATACCTGTCAAGAGTAGGAGGACCGCCTCGTCTTTAACATCCATTTATCTTGAGGAGATAGTTCGACTTCATGGGATACCCTCCAGCATAGTGAGTGATCGAGACCCTATTTTGCAAGCGAGTTCTGGAGGAGTTTGCAAGAGGCTGTAGGCACACAACTATTTTTAAGCATAGCCTATCACCCTCAAACCGATGGTCAAACGGAAAGGGTGAACAGAGTACTGGAAGATCTTTTGAGACTGTGCATTCTTGACTTTGGAGGATCTTGGGAGGATCATCTCCCTTTGGTAGAATTCGCTTATAACAATATCTACCAAGCCACAATAGGCATGGCACCCTTCAAAGCTTTATATGGAAGGCCATGTCGATCACCAACCTGTTGGTGGGAGTCCACAGATAAACTCATGCTTGGGCCGGACATGATTAGAGAGACTTCAGAGAAAGTGGACTTGATACGAAGAAGAATGAAGACTGCCCAAGATAGATAGAAATCCTACGCAGACAAGAGAAGGACCGACCTTGAGTTTGAGGTTGGAGATAAGGTGTTCCTTAAAGTATCTCCTTTGAGGAATGTCATTCGCTTTGGGTCCGTAGGAAAGTTGGCCCCACGATTTGTAGGACTATTTCCTATCATTGAAAGGATTGGGACGATGGCCTACAGAGTAGAGCTACCCGAAAGACTGGCTGGAGTTCATAATGTTTTTCATGTCTCTCAGCTACGAAAGTGATTACATGAGTCGGCAGAAATTGTGGAGCCAAGCATACTAGAGGAAGTCGAAGTGGAACGAGAAGCGACTGTGAGGAGAGTTCCAACTCGTATCTTAGGGATGGAAGTAAAAAAGCTATGCAATCGTGAAGTCAAGCTTGTTAAAGTTCAATGGAGCGACGCCGAGGAAGACGCGACTTGGGAGACTGAGGCCAAAATACGTGCAGCCTACCCTTTTCTTTTTGAGGGTACATCTTTGATCTCTTTAAGTTTATTCAAGCTTGTATCTACCTTTTTAGTGTATCTCCTCGGTCATATTCTTTATCCTTAGGTAGAAACCAATGGATGTACACATGTATTTGAAACATGTTATGATTAATGGATGATAGTGGATGCAAGTGTTTGTTAGTGGTTGCTCGTGGATGCATATACACACACATTAGGCACTAGATCGGCTCAATCACTTTCATACTGCATATGAATGTGTGCTTATATAGGTTAATGAATGTATAATGGTTGTGTTATCATATGGATGTTGCATTCGGATGAATGGTTGTGCATGCATGTAGAAATAATATGTATTATTAGGGATCTTTTGCATACATAATGGACGCATAGCACTATCATGATTTGCATTAAGGAGGTCAACTGAATTAGTAGATCGCCTGATTTTGCATTAGATACAGACATGTACACACACTGTGCATGTAAACATGAAAGCATTAGAGGTCTTTTAAGGATAATGGATGCATGTGTTTGATGGTTGAGTAGATGGACGATTAGATGGTAGGATATGCATTCTTCTTGACTTGAAGATTTCGGGGTCAAAATCCTTTAAGGAGGGGAGAATGTAACACCCCGTGTTTTCTGTTAACATTAAACTAACGAATTAAGGAATAATTAATTTTAAATGTGAGAATTAAAGGAAATGGGTTACGCCATTATGTTCGTCTCAGAATTCTGGTTGAGATAGAGTCCGAGTTTGCGTAAATTGGACTTCGTATGAAGAAGTTATGGCTGTCGGAAGTTTCCAGAAATTCAAATTTAAATTCAAAAACGAATTCAGACTCAGAACTGGGAAGGGAGGGAAATTTCCCGCCCCAGGCTAGGTCGACCTGGGGGTCGACCTTAGTGCTGACCTACCTTATAGGTCGACCTGGGGGTCGACCTGAGGGTCGACCTAGGGGTCGACCTGGGGGTCAACCTACCCCCTCGGGCAGATATGAATTAAGCCCAATTCTGAACTGCTGCTGAGTCATTAGGGCTGAGTTGGCTTTTTGGATGGTTAAGGTTGCTTCTAGGTTGATCGGATGGCCTAAATTAATCCTAATCTCTATATAAACACATGTAGACTCAAACCATAAAACCTAATCAAAATTAAAACCATGGCCGTCATGCTGTCACTCCGCAACTTAGAGTAGCCGCCACTAACTAGAGGCAAAGTTAAGCTAATCAACTCAATTCAACTCAAGTCTATAACAACAACAACAACGAAATTGTCTACTTCAAAGACGAGCTAATTCAACTACAGAACACAAATCCCAGAACTCTAGACCTTCTTTGAGTTGTGAGTTAGATTTCTTTAATAAGATAATTAACAAGTTAATTAGGTTGAGTTATAATTTGGGTTATATGGCTAGGTTTGTGAATCATTGGAAAAATGTGATATTTTGTGACTATTGCATATGCAAGTTTGAGTGAAAACCATATTCATACATGCAAGTTCACACCATTTAGGTTTATGTTTAGATTCATGACAATACAAAGTTTATGCAAGTTATGTTGTAATTCTTATTTGCAAGTTAGATCTATTTTGGGTGTTATGCAAATTTGTGATGTTTCTTCCCTTTTTTTTTATGTTTTAGAGTATTTGTTAGTCTTATATATATATGACATGATAAGCGAACGAACAACGTGGGGACGATGGGGGTAATATTGAATATACACATATTGAGAATTGGCATGTAATGGCCTTAAAAGGCATACAATTAATTTAAGGAAATAATTGGTATAATTTGTATACCTATAATAAATGGACATAATTTAGGTGACAATTATGGACATAAGTATATTTGGAATTTATTGACAAATTTGAATAGGGATAATTAATTCAAATTGGGGTAAAAGATTATATGTAATAATCAATCCCTAAGACACGAGGTTGGGCTCATTTGTGGTGTAAGACTGCCCGGACCCGGCTGACAAATCCAACAACCGTAAATGGCGGTCCAATGTGAGATGTCATAGACCCAAATTAAATGTGTAAAGATTGTATGGACACGAGGTTAGGCTCATTTGTCGTGTAAGACTGCCCGGACCCGCCCGGCAAATCCAGCAACCACAAAGGGTGGCCTAATGTGAGAGGTCCTACAAGGTTACGGTAGTAATGAACTAAGTAACACTTAACCAAAGTAAACATGTGGTGGGACATGGGGGTTAAGTGGGTGACATGTGGGTGACATGTGGAAATACGAATAAAGACACTTAACCAAATTGAAACATGTAAGTGGACATGAGTAAGAAGGGGGTTAAGTGGGATGTACTAGCGGGGACCAAGCATAGGTGGAAAGCTTGTGTCAGGCATGAAGGCCCTTTTCAGACCAGTAACTCATTAAGTATATTTGTGGGCTCGACCCAAGTTGAGGACGGGACATGCATACTGGGTTTGATTGTAAGAGGTCAAAACGGGTTAGCGGTGGCAACGCAAGTCCAACGGGGTCATGTGCGTGTGTGGGCCCGGGCTAGTAGGTAAGACGTTATTGCATCGTGTAGGTATAAGCCGTGCATCTTTAGTGGTATCGGGTTGTCACTTTGGGGAATGATACACCCCACTGTGGGGCCAGCACGGGTATCTACGAGTTAGGGAGCCGATCGCATGGGGGTAGTGGGTACACCTAGTGGAGATAGGGGCAGGCGACACCTATGTAGACAACTAGGTGTACACGAAACTACTATTATGATTTCTAAGTTCAGTAGGTGGGATCAATTTTTAGGGTGTTTGGTGTGGTGCAGTGTAGTAATTATCCTATAGTGATTAGGTGTGCCTTTAAAGTTATCTTTGTTCATCTTATTTCCTTTGTTTGCTCTGTCATGCCCATTTGTTCACAGTCATTTCCTTATTTACCAGCTTATGCCTTATCCCAGTTACTTTAATGATTATATTGTTAAAGTTATTGCACTCGCCAGACTTTATGTCTGACCCCTTTTGTTTCCACCTCTTTTTCTTCCTTCCCCCCCCCCCCCCCAAGGTGCTCAGAGTGGGACTAGTACTAGTGGAGCTTGATTTGGACCGCTTTATCTCTTTCTTTTGGAAGTTCATTGGATTGCTGAAGTAAAGTTCAGCCTATCTTATTTATGGCTATTTTATGTTGGGGTTATGTCTTTTATTTTATGTACTCAAAACTTATTTGTCAAGATGGATAACAAGTGTATTTGGTTTTGTAGTTGGTTTTTTTATGTGATGTAACCAAACTATTTCTCTGCTGCAATAAAAGTTGTTTTTATTTTCCAAGTACCAATATATTTATTTGTCTAGTTTACTTTTCTGTTCTATACACAATAAACTCTCCACCAAAGTTAAGGCATTCCCTTTGTGAGTGACCTTAATGGAGATGGGGTGTCACATCCAGTATGCATGACATGCTATGGATATCACCGCCAATCCTGCTTCGAAACTATCGTTAATCGTATGATGGCCAACCTTATCATATGTCAAGGGTAAATGGTAACCCTAGTTCTACCATAAACTCCATACGTCTTTCAACAATATGTATGTTTGTCCAACCATGACAACTAGGCCTTTCAACGATACCTAGGGTACTCGACCAGCAACCTTTAGGTCTTTTCGGTGCCCCCATTGTACCCCTGCTTTGAGCCTGCTAGAACTTATGACAACGATAATCTCTCGGCCTTCGCATCTCTAGTCATCCAACCCGACGACTATTCATAACTCAAGCAACCTTTTCAAGAAACCATTATCCACGAAATCACGACCTTTGAGTTGTCACCTCATTCGCTATTCTATACTGATTAATGAACACATTTCAACACTTCGAAACTTCCTACTTGAATTCACTTCTAAGTCACACCCTTACTGAGCCAAATCACATCACTGCGCTGCGGCTAGGGTTCGGGGGGTTTCCCCTGAAAAAATAAATCAAACTCTTTTGTTCACATCTGGGTCGTACCCGAAAATATATTTTTTTTGGAAATGACCCTATGCGACCAATCCAAACCAAAGAATGCTCCCGACCGACCCAATTCTGACTGACCACCCAGGACCGACCCACCCTTTCTTGAATGCATGACCAACCCGTCCACTTCATACATGATCCACCGACACAAACATAGGTCGACCGACCCAATCAGAAACACGACTAACCCAAACCCTTCTCCACATGCCAACATGTCTGTCTGACCCCATTGCTTCAACATGACCGACCCGATCCAATTGAGTATGACCGATCTGACCCACTTGAGTACGACCGACTGATCCATTCGCTGCTCGACCCAGAACATGACCTAAACTGCAACGACCGACCTGACCAGTTCAGACCAGTATGGAGCCGACCGACCAGAGCCACTGTATACATCTTGTACTTCACCCATACTACACTTGTACTACGACCGACCAGAAACCTGCATAGCCCCAATTCAAATCCAATTTCGACCAAAACTTTGCCAATCGACACAATCGACGAAATATACTCATCTAATTCATTCAACACAATATACTCATCTAATTCATTCAACACAACCGTAAACATGTTATGAAATCAATAACAACATGAATATGAAAATTATCACTAAAATTATGCAAATTTCACCAAAATCATGATAAATGAATATATGAACTAAATTATGGATTGAACTTGCATAAACATGTGAAATAGCATAGAAATTACTAGTTTTAGATTGCTAAATTAGATCCTATGGCGATTCATATGGAATAAGACTTACCAGGGTGTAAATCTAGGAGAAAACACTTGAATTTGATGAAAAACATGATCAAACATTCATATACTTGATTGATTCGATGTGAGAGATGAAATCACTCACAATTTTCCAAATCAAAGCAAAAATAGTGAAATTAGATTCCGGATATCGAAGAAACTTGATCCAAATCCTTTGATTCGATGAACTCTCACTACAAATGATGTAGATCTAGCTTCAAATGGTGTAGATTTTGGATTCCCGTCCTTAGATCTCGTTTTTAATGGTGGAAAGGTGTTAGAGGAAGGAGGAACGCAAGGCCACCAAATGAGAGAATGGAGAAAGCGAACTATTCTTCAAACCTCTCACCCCCTATTTATAGCTTCCACTAGCCCACTAATGGGCCTCCCCAAATCAGCCCGTTATGGCTTACAAAACCTGAAGAGCTAACTGAAAAACTTTAAAATGGCTATTCCCCCCAAACCGGTGAGCCAAATTCTTAATGTGACCACTCTATGGAAAGAGAATCGTCATTTCCTTTCCAATGGCATAGGTCTCAACACCTAATTCGACCTAAGTCAAAAGTTATTCCGTGTACAAGACTGACAGGGGAAAATGGTCACAAATGAAATTAGTAAAAATTATGGACATGTCTCACATCCCCATAAGCAACATATTAAAATATGAGAATGATCCAACCCTCAGGGAATAAAATAAAAATATTTTACGATCTTCCGATACGTAAAATGCAGGCTGTTACATGGATGCATTTTGGTTGCTGGATTAGATGTTAGGGAAATGGATGCAACACAGTTGCCCAGCACACTCATATAGGAATATATGCATATTAAGGTGTTTTGCGTACATACTGCATCACTTATTTCACATACACGTTAGGATTGAACTCCCTTTAGCGGGTCTGCAGTTCATAATCACTGCGAGTCACGGATGTTTATGGATGAATTAAAAACAACATAGACGTAAAACATGGGTGTTTGGAGCGAGTTATGCTTTTTGCCCCTTTAGACAGATTTTGGGACGAAATCTATTTTAATGGGAGAAGGATGTAAAATCTGTAAAAATATACCTAAATATAATAATAATAATAATAATTAATGAAAATCAACAATTAAATAATAATATATAAAAGGGCAGAAAAATAGAATTTTTGCAGCGCTAGGAATTGGGCCACGGAAATATCATAGTAAAATCCATGGTAAGATTCTGATCAATTTTCATATATAATATGTCAGAATCTGAGCCCATTTGAAAGAATTACACTTAAAAGAAGTTGAACGTTAAATATATATGCAACATTGTTTTAAATTCAATTATGATATAAATATATGGAATAATATATAACCAATAAATGAATTATTAGAATATTCCATCCAATTCGAATTTGTGTGTATATATAAGTGTACAACAGGGGACAAGAATAACGTTTAAAAGGCAAGATATAAATGAAATAAATAATGTTATATAATAAAATGTTTCCAGCCCTCAATTATGTTCATTGGGCAAAAGCACAACCAGGAGATTGACCCCCCTAGGAGGGGTGTCGACCGCCTTTCTAGGGCAGCGGTCGACCACCCTTCTAGGGGAGCGGTCAACAGTCTAGTGCGACCAATGCCTAGTTTGGATTGGTTTGGGTTAGTTTTTTGGTGTTTGTTTATAAATTTCATAGACGAGATTTAATTTAAGTAATCCTACGACTACTCTTCACTCACACACCCATAAATAACACCATAAACCTCAAACCTAAACCTAATCTTCTTCTCCTTCCCTACTCCGCTCTGCCATTGATTCTAGAGTAATATATTACAGGTTTTCTTCATTCTCACTTAAACCTAATTTCTTTTCCAATCTCTTTTCTTGTAGAATTTGGATAGGATATGAATCTAGGATCATAAGATTTATATATATAAAAATTCTAACTATTTAATTCTTGTATACACACACACACATATCTAAGAGATTGGAGTTCACACTCATGTTCAAAGGCAAACATCATCAGATATGTGATATTTCCACATGGTTAAATCACTGTGAGTGAAAATAATAATTGTTTAGGCATATTCTACAATTTTTTATAATGCCTAAGGAGATTTAGGTTCACATAATATCAAATTGTAAAAAACCCCAAATCCCCTATTTTTATGTATAAGTTTCGCAAGAATTGTCAATAAACGTTTGGGCTTGTGAATTTGTTTGGGTTATGAATGAAGAACATTTTTGGTGATTTACTTTTATTTGGTTTGATTTATCCTTTTAATTTAGAAGTATTCATGATGTAAAAAGGTTCGGATTTGATTTAGTTTTATTATTTAATTAAGTTTGGATTTCCCTTCTAAATGGATAATTTGAACGTATTCAGATTTAAAGCAAATCAAATATCAATGTTTTTATGTATAACATAGAAAAGGGTAAATTGGATTAAATAAAGGTTTATGTATATATGTATATTATATATATGTATGTATGTATGTATATTGCATGGAATTTACAGCTTGTTCTTGATTCATTACCTAAATTGTTTTAACAAGCCTTGGATGCATGTTTTGATAGTTCTGTTGTTGTATTTCCCATTATTGCTATCATTTATGTAATTGTGCCATGTATTTAACAGTTAGATATGGGAATCAAATTTTATGCCTGAGTACAGTTTACACCGTTGAAATGTTTTTGCATTTGAACGGAAATTAGCATTTAATTGTACGTAAGTAATATTATATTTATATAGTGTAACCAACATAATTCAACATAATAAATATGTTAAAATAAGGTTATAATTTGAAATGTCCCCATATAAATTGTATTTTTAGTGTGCACATAAAATGGCTTATCTATATATATTAAATAATGACATACAGGCACCAGGTTAGTCGTCATATATGGTAGAAGCCTGCCGGGAACCAATCGGCAAAATCCAGCGACTACAAGTGAGTTTTGCTAATGTGGGAGGTATGGGTGCCATGAGCCATTTAATTTAGTATAATATGAGACAAGGTTAAGCCTACTTGTAGTAGAAGTCTTCCTGGAACCGCCCAGCACATCCATCATCTACAGGTGGACAGTTTAATGTGAGAAGTCTAGTGTATGTATGTATTATGTGTGTAAATAGGTAGGCTTACTACGCTTTGAGAAAGTCTTATGTGGCTGACTCCCTTATTATCTAGTTTGGGTCTTAAGCGGTTAGGACTAGGACCATTCCGAAGGTTTATTCCTTGGATTTGGAACAAAGTTATGGGACCCTCCCCTATTAGATTCAAAGTAGGTCTATATGTCCTCCTTCTCTAAAAGTGGTTTAATCATGGCGATAAGGGAGTAGGGTAGTTTACCAGAATTTCCAATTCCTCTAGGAGCTTTGTGAGGGCCAAGCTTGAGACAGAGTTGATATACATGGGACGTAGCATGCTATTTGTTTCACCAACTGTCTAAGGGAAGTCTTAAGTGGCATAGGTATTCTACCATAGTATCAATTAAGTAGTAACATGAGGCATCTGCCGCAGCGGTCTTAAATGGCTATATACAAGTCTACCCTAAACCGGTACTAAGCAGCTCATATTACTTGTGAGAATATATAACTAAGTGGCTAGGGTCCGCCTTAGGGTCATAAGAGATTATGAGAATCTACCCTCAATAAATGTGTTAGAATGGGCTTTAAGTGACCGAGAATGTCCATCTCGTTGGGTCTTCACCCTAAGTGCATCAGTGGAGGTCCTTAAGTGATTGGTTCAGATATCCACCTCATTTATTAAAATATTTCCTTGTTATGTATGCTTATGTATTTCATAGACATACCTTGAGATATATAACCTTCCAAATCTAGTGTATGGCCTTTAAGCAAATATTATTTTCAGTCACACAGGACTTTATGTTCTGATCCATCTCCTTAATATGTCCAACAAGTTAATAAGTAGAGGTGCGACCAGATGGCTGAAACGACGATGGAACTTGATGAAAACGACGATGAGACTTTTGTATTATTACTAGATATTATTGATATTTTTCTTATGGAAACTCTAGGTTATAAACAAAGGTGATGTACCATTTTGAATAATTGTATTTGACAATTTGTATCTAAATCTGTGGCTTTTAATTAATGGTACATCTTATTTTGGTATTATACTTTCTCATTCCGTTGTGTGAGATTAGGTTATATTATTTGTTATTCCGTTCAAATGTAATTCCATATAGGAACCAACGACAAGTTTAGATGGTTCTAATTTTCGATGGACCTTTTCTAGATCGAAATTTCGGCATACTCCGGGCGGGTTGTTACAAAGAATCTGCTGGAAGATAAGAGTTAGGATAGGAGGTTCTTTTATGACAAAGACTACGCTCACTTTGATCTCAATTTGGTTTCCTACTTTGCAACCGTTAGGCTGGATATTGATCTAGTTTCTTCTGGATCACATAGTCATTGATCTTCTGATGAGGGAGAATGATTATGGATAAGATAGTGGACGAACCATTTTAAAAACATTGTTGTAGTAGTTTGACAATTTGTCTTACTCCTGTACTTAAAAGACTTTATTATTTGCTATGATAAAAAGTGTTACGGGTCACTTTAAAAACCAATCGGCTTTGTTAAAATAAAAGCAATAGAAGTTAGTGTATGCACACACTAGTGCATATACCTATACTATAGAGTAATTACAAAAACATACCAAGATCAATTGCTAATTTGTCAACTAGGCTATCTATTATTAACTCATTTTAGCAGAAACTTCACAGTTAACTATACACTAACCAGTTGACATATTTGATATTGTAGTTGTGGTTATATTAATTATTTGAGCAATTAGGTAGTCAAAAATTCACAACTCAATTGTTTTTTCCCATTAGTTGACAGTTGAGCTCCAAAATTTGCTCAAGCACTAGCGCCTTGACAGTTGTTGGAAAATTCAGAAATTGCCTTCACAACTAAACCATAAAGAAAAGTCATATGCATGTAAATCATTATATTTACCTGGTCCTAATCTCCTCATCAATGGTGCCATTAATATTCCTTAAAACTCAGTCAATTGACCGCCTTTCATTCTATCACCAAGAGCAACAACTACACTTGCGTAGATCTCAACAGCTTGGAAATTTGATGCAAAACACAATAAGTATTCAGATTTCGAATCCATGTAAAAGAAAATCAAGTACATAATATTTAATTCCAAATGATGATCTTACCTGGAAGATTAAACTAATATATGACTTAGAAAGCAATATCAAAATGCTTTTCAGCAAGCGATTCAACAACTTCGCATCTTCTTCTGAAAGTTATGGAATAAAGGTTAGTGAAATGGGTATCTTAAACATGAGTTTTAAAATCATTCTCCCTAGGGAAAAATATTGTTCTTTGAAGAACACGCGCATTGGGCATCTTGGGTTGTCCCATTTAGTCACAAAGATATCATGTTGACCAACGACCATCTTTAGCACAAATTGATGGACGCATACCTCGCTGAAACCATAAGTACGTTTTATTTTTTAATTTTTCCCTTCTTATTCTTCTTTTTTGGAGGGTGGAGGGGGTTGGGTTGGTGTTGTGGAGGGAATGGGTTGCAAAATGAATAAAAGATGGTCATGTAGTGTGTATCAAATTGTGCAAACTCACTATATCACCAACATCTATTGAAAGTTGTCAGAAAGTATCAACTTGTAAAGTCTTTTGACCCATCACTTTATATAAAGTAGGATCATAAGATAGAGACATAAATTGTGGATGCAATGTATTGTAGGAAAGATGCACCAGTGGTATTATAGAAAAAGATTACGCATTGACTAGTAACAAATGAATAATAAAAAAAAATCACTATCCATATATTGATTATTAGTTAGGATAAGGAGAGCTAGTCATGAAATTATTGAATACAACATAAAAATGTTATATATGGCATCCTGAGTCGACCGAAAGAATAAATATTGAGGTAAAGACGATGCAAACTTCCGAACCTAAAAGTGTCTGGATCGGCTGGATTCCCAAAAAAAGAATGCTTCCATTGAGGCCCATCAGCATCATTGAGAGATTTTACAATCTCGACCTACAGTTTATCAAGCTATTTTATGAAATGGATATGAGAAGACATAATTTATTGCTTGAACAATAAATAAATGATCTTTTAATTGATTTAAGGAGCAACTCAAATGCATCAGCAATTAACACTGAAGGAATACAAAGCATGGTGATACTGAAGGAAGATCTTTGCTTAAATAAGGTACACATAATAATGGTGATAATTCAAGCTATAAAAAGAGTAAAGAAAATTTAAATTCTAAAATATTACTGAGATATTTATTTCAGGGAATTCAAATTTACCTAGTCGATCAAATCATTCATTAAAAATTGAACTATCAAGATGTAACACAAGAAGCCCACATACAAATGTATCTGATTTTGAAGTTAAAGATAGAAAATCCACAATCCCTAAAAATAACAAGAAGGAACCAAAATCTAATAATATTCCCAAATTAGAAACCTATATGTGTTCAAATAAGTCATGTGTTCAAAATGAGGAAGATTATAATGATGAAAAGACATTGAGTGCCAGATTTCCTTTGCCTTCCAAAACAAAAGATATATGATTTTTTCTCAAAGTCTGATCCAACACAAAAGATGAAAACAAAAATCAAGAAATCATCCGATGACGAAAAAACTTTGCATTTGAGGGTTCCATCTAATTATTCTATGCCTATTAAGATAACAAACTCTTAAAAGAAGCCTTCACATGCTAAAAAAGATGTGAATATTCCATGCAAGAGGACTCCAAAAAATGCTAAAAAGCCAATGGAACCGTTATATAAGAAGGAATAATTTTCTATTTCTCATGTTACCGTAAAAGTAAGAAATGAATATGTTGTGGAAAATGAAGAGAACATAAATGACGATAGCGTTGGAGAAGATGATGACAACATACCAATTTCACAAGGACTGAAAAATCTGATTCCTTCGAGTAGTCAATCATCCACAAAAAAAGAAATTAAGAAAACCAGGTGATTGAATGTGTTGGAAAATGAAGTTTTGATGACAGAAACTTTATTTCAATATTAATTGATTATAAAATATATACTAACATCTCTATCTAGAATACATATATATTTATTTATACACACACATGTATATGTAGGATTTGTATACAGAAATTAATACTGAAGATTGTATAGTTTTAGAGTTTTAGAGATTCAAGAGATTCAGAATTCAGTGAAGATTCAAGACTCATGAGTAATCAAGAGTTCAAGATAAATATATTAATAGAGTCGAGTTTATGTAAGTCTCGAATAGCACTCTAGGTTCAAATTTTGTTTTTCAAATTCAAATAAAAATAAAAAATTTGTTTTTCAAATTTCAAACCCTGATTTTCAAATTCTATTCAAATTTTAATTAGGTTTTTCTATTTTACTTTTGATTTTAAACTTGAGTTTTAAAGTTTATAAGTTTCTATATATTTATAGTTATATACTTTTTTACTTATCTATAAGTTTTAAACTTTATAATTGTATAAATATGTTTCATATAATTTATATTTATGATTTCATATGATTTTCTACTTTATAATACTTATTTATATCACTATGTTTTAATTCAAGAATTTCCATATTTATATATATATTAAAACTTGAAAATTACTCGCATTTCTAATTTTGAATAACATATGTCGACATACATATGTGGCCATGTCGACATATAACCGTCATATTTTCAATTTTGAAAGGAAGTATCTTTTCACCATTTGTAACGTTTCAGAAGCATTGCAACCTTTCAAATCTTATAAATAGGGGTTGAATTCGAATTTTTTAACCATTCTTCTTCTCCATCTTCTTCCCTTTTCATTCTTCCATTATTATTTCATATTTGTATGATTTCTACACTTATACTCTACCAATTTCAATTCTATTTATATAAAGCTTTTTCTCTTCTCACTCTCTACTCATTACTCTCTGAATTGATGTGCTATTGAAGAGATATAGGGTTGTTGTAATCGTTTGGGATTGTTTTCAGATAGTTTGGAAATAGTGTAATCCTTGTAGCTATGAAATTAAGGAAGGAAACAATGTTAACCTTGTAGCCGGGGAAATCAAGGGTGGTGGAAATGGTGGTAACCTTGTAGCCATGAAATCAAGGGTGTTGTAGTTGGATACCTATATAGTAATAAAACTCTACGCAATCCACATTGTGTGGGACTGGATGTAGGAGTAATCCGAACCAGTATAAAATCCGGTGTGTTCTTTCCATTTTGTCATTTTATTTTTGTATATTTCTGTGTTTGTTTTTTATTCTGTGTCCATGATCATCTCTGTGGTGTGTTATTCCTATAGTAGATCATATTAGTTTTAGATTTTCTTAAATTCCTTGAAAACACTATTCACCCCACTCTTTAGTGTTAGTTTTGCCTTAACGATCCATTCCGCATTCCCTAACAATTGGTATCAGAGCAAGGTCTTTCAAAAAGTTCATAATCTGATTTTTTTTTAAATATTAACTGGAAAATTTTGAAATGATTTATAACATTAGTTTAAACTCATAATCTGATTTTTGAAATTTAATTTTTTAAAAATTTAAAATTTTGAAATTTGAAATTTTTTAATTTTTGATATTTTTTATATATGGATATGTTACAAAACCATCATGGTATTATTGTTTAAAATTATAGTTATTTATTTTGAAAAGTCATTTGATTATTTGAAAAGTCATTTGATTATTTGAAAAGTTATATGATTGTTAGGAAAGTTGTTTTGTTTTGCAGGAGAAGAGTAATGATGGTTGGTGAAAAGACATCAATAAGAAATGGATATATATAATGTAAATCGACAAAGAAATGGGTACTAGATCAATTTATAACTTTGGACTTTCGTATACAACTTATATTTATATAATACTTCTCTTCATTTGCTTCGTAATGCCGCTGGTTTCATGTGAATCCGTCAAGGATTGAACAAGTAATGATAAAATGAAGTTTTGGTGAACAAAAAAGAACGAAACCAAAACTGTCGACGATTATCTTCAAATTGCATCCAAAGGTTAGACTATTTTGTCCAAAATATTTTTCCATATTGTAGTTCCTATTCTCGTGGTCGTTATGTGAGACGACCCGATTTCCCGTTCTCACGGAAACAAGGTTATCTTTTGGAATATAACACAGAAACATATAATAGCAGAACAGAATTAAATAAATACACCATATATGAACAACAAAATATGCTGGATAAAAGTAATCATCAGAGTTACACAGTATACAGGATCTTACTTAGTACAAATACAGTTCAGCTATACATAAATGTCTGCAGCGGAAATAAACAAAATATGTACAATAGGAGCTGAACAGCATAAAAAGAAATAAATGATAGAATCCATCTTCAGCTCCAGCTATCCAGAAAGAACCAGCTAAACCTGAATACAAGGCTGCCCGTGCAGAAAAAGGGGCACCCGAGTTTGAGAGTGAAACAAACTACGAGTCAGTCATGGGACTGGTATGAGAAATCCACTCAACACATATATAATTGGCTAATCACAGGACCACGCCACTTTCGTGGAACGGGTTTACTCCATTGGATTGCCAGTGCTTTAAAACAAATCTTTCTTTTAAACATCGCTATGCTTTTTATAAAAATGAAGCCGTTATAAGACTCAGTTCCCATCACACAATGCAACGCAAACCGGAGGATAGAGTTTTACCTTATAACGGCCAAAATATGCTTGATACGAATAAAACAAAGGCATTTGATATTATTGCTAGTGTTTATATGTTTTGAAAACAATTTCAAATCATAACTATCAATCATAGACGACATGAGCGTCCCATGCCACTATGTCGCCAAATGTATATATACAATCGAAATCGCATCGTCACGTATTTGGAAATTGGATTTCCGTCATGAACCAAGGCAAAAGATAGTCCTTACCGCATTCGAGACTGCCTAGCCCGAGCCTCAGGGTCAGAGCGCATCGACCCTTGGATCGTCAGGGCCGGTCCACCGATGTGGATTAAAATGCCTGAACACTGCGTTTCCCCACCCTTTGGGGCGTAAATGAGCCAACGAATGACTCCATCGGACCCGGATCGTCCGATCAAACCGAGGCGCCTCGCAACAGCAACAACCACATAGGTGAAAAGTATATAAATGTCAGGGCTGGTAGGTTACTGACACCACCCTAGCTAGGAAGAAACGCAGGCCCTCCCTGATGTCCTCTCCCGTTTTAGGTTCATACCGGGGTGTGAGGCTCGCGAATTCACGTTATACACAAAGCTACGCCACACAGGCGGTGCTTTGATCATCACACAAGACTTTGCTTTTCAACAGAAGTCCTGATCACTGCATCTTAGCATGCCACACAGGCAATTCACACCGTGCAACTGATGGCTATCAATCACACAGAACAAATTCCAATGTCGGACACACAGTCCATTTACAAGTCCGTTCTGGGTCTGAACGAAACCAGAGGCACTAAATACCTCGCAAACCCTTCGATCAACACGTACGTCTGAACGATCACCACTCATTATCCATATTTCGGGATGCCTCCCAATCAGGACCTCGGTTACCATCCAAACGAGGTGAAGATCTCCGGTCTTCGACCACCATCTTTATCTTCGACTTTCAATCGTCGGTCAATTATTTGAAATGAGAATTAACTCGGCCTTCTCAAATAATTCACGTATCTTTAGAATTTCAATTCAATTTATTTCAATGGTTAAATTATTCGATAACACCAATTTTGTCCTTTAATGTAATTTTTACACCAAACACATTCAACCATCAAACATCACATAAATCAAGCAAATTCAGTTTATTTCCATTCCATATCGCTTATGATATTTTATAACTATTTATCGCTATTTTTATTTATTTTAAAATAGCCATTTTATTCAAAACGACGCTTCGGGCCATAAGGCGGCCGTGGCGCTGTTTTTCTTCAGATTTGATTTACACATATCTGAAAATCTAACCGTTGGATCTTCACAAAATTTACATCATTAGAAAGGTCTTTTCAAAACGAATCCAACGGTTCCAGTTTCGGGAAAATCCGACGGTCGGATCTCCCGGTACAATCGTTTGAAATTTCGATTTCAAAATACGAACTGCAGCGTCGTTATTCGATTAAATATAATTATATTTATATATATAAATAAATATAATCGTTTCTGGCGCTGTTTTTCTTCAGATTTGAATTAAACATTCCAGACAATCCAACCGTTGGATTTCTACAAGGTTGGTGCCGTTGGAAAGATTATTCCAAGGCGAACCCGACGGTTGAGGTTTCGGGAAAATCCAATGGTCGGATTTCCCGCACTAGTCGTTTGAAATCACGGTTTCAAAATACGAACTGCACGGCCTCGTTTCGTTTTAATTTTATTTATATTTATATATTTATATAAATATAGTTCATTCAATGATTTCCATATCGTTTTCACTTCAAAAAATTTTCTAACACCTTAAATTTTTGAAAATTTTCGCCATAACCTCCCCTGCACCGGGAGCATCGGGAAATTGCAAATAGTGTTCCCGGTCCTTCTAATCTCAAAAAGAAAAAGAAAAAGCCAAGCGGCTAGCCAACAGGCTCAAAATCATCACCCAAACAAATCAGTAAATGTGTACCTATTTGTCGGGCACAAAATTTTATTCCTCTTCTCTAGCCCCTTTGCTATAACCTGTTCAATGAATATTGCATGTACATATATATACAGTTCTTATCATTTATCAATTTCTATTCGACTTCATATTTGATTTCTATTTGGTTTAAAAACTCCATTCATTCTAATGTTACATAAATAGGTGCAAATCATTTCATTAGCTAATTAATGAATATTTCATCTCATATATGTTTATTTTGAACAAGTGGCTATTTTTAACCCTTCACATTTCAACGATTCATGCATACAATAAAAATGCGATTTTTATTGTAAAACAATTCATTTTAAAACACTATTTTCTATATAGTTCATATAGGTTACAAAAATAGAATTTTATATATAGATAAAAGGTGATTTTTATCATCAAACAATTTATTTCAAAATATGAATACCATTCAACACATGAATTTCTAATCAACGAATGAATATCAATTCAACACATGAATGTTTTCAATAGTTTTTATATATAGATAAAAATGTGATTTTTATTATCGAACAATTTATTTCAAAATATGAATACCATTCAACACATGAATTTCTAAACAACGAATGAATATCAATTCAACACATGAATGTTTTCTATAGTTTTTATATATAGATAAAAATGTGATTTTTATTATCGAACAATTTATTTCAAAATATGAATACCATTCAACACATGAATTTCTAAACAACGAATGAATATCAATTCAACACATGAATGTTTTCTATAGTTTTTATATATAGATAAAAATGTGATTTTTATTATCGAACAATTTATTTCAAAATATGAATACCATTCAACACATGAATTTCTAAACAACGAATGAATATCAATTCAACACATGAATGTTTTCTATAGTTTTTATATATAGATAAAAATGTGATTTTTATTATCGAACAATTTATTTCAAAATATGAATACCATTCAACACATGAATTTCTAAACAACGAATGAATATCAATTCAACACATGAATGTTTTCTATAGTTTTTATATATAGATAAAAATGTGATTTTTATTATCGAACAATTTATTTCAAAATATGAATACCATTCAACACATGAATTTCTAAACAACGAATGAATATCAATTCAACACATGAATGTTTTCTATAGTTTTTATATATAGATAAAAATGTGATTTTTATTATCGAACAATTTATTTCAAAATATGAATACCATTCAACACATGAATTTCTAAACAACGAATGAATATCAATTCAACACATGAATGTTTTCTATACAATGAATAAATATAGTTTAAGCATATGAAAATAATTCAAACACACAAATATTATTCAAAATTTCGGCAGCATAACGGCAGGGTAGTTACACCGGGACCGTCCCTAGTACGGCTCCTCGCTCTACCTTAAAACCTCGCGGTTTTTGACAATGGGGTTCATGCATCTAATTCGCACGCAGGCGGCATGTATATATTTATTTCATTTCCACAAACTAATCCTATGTGGTTTCAACCAAATATTTTCCAATCACAAACGAGTATTTTTCAACCACAATCAACCAATATCAATCACAAACAATCCCAAACAATCAATCGCCATCAATCAATTTTCACAACGATTTCAACCAATAAATATCGTCCATGGTTTGTGGACGAGGGGGCGTATATATATATATATATATATATATAGCTATTTACTTGCATTTCACACATATATAATATTTTTAAATCAGAAATCTCACCAATAGCTATCCAATACCACGACTCTTCCTTAGAGAAATCTTCGCCTTTTTGTCGCTTTCGCCCGTATCCTCTACATATGTAAAAATCGAATTTTTACGATGTTATTCCATATATAAAGATTGCATTTTGACTTCGCTATTAAATATAAAGATTATATTTTTATTATTCTTATGATGTAAAAATTATATTTTTATTGCTTTAAAAATATAAGAATCATACCTTACTTCTTCTACTTAACAAAAATTCCATCTTTTCTATTTTTAAAAATATGATCTTTATTTTTGCAAGTTCAAATCTTTTCCTATTAAAAGATTAAACTTTTTTCCTATTTTATACCTTAAAATAAAAATCAGTTTTCTTTTCCTTTTCAAATCAGTTTTTAAAATCTTCTTAAAAATTCAGTTTTTATCTTTTAAAAAAAAACAGTTTTTATCTTTTTAAAAAAACAGTTTTTATCTTTTTAAAAATCCAGTTTTTAGTTTCTTAAAAAAAAAAAACAGTTTTTAAAATCTTTTATAAAATCTGTTTTTAAAATCCTTTTAAATCAGTTTTACTTTCTTTTTAAAAGTTCAGTTTTAACTCTTTAAAAACAAAACAGTTTTTAAATTATTATAAAAGAAACAGTTTTTAAATTATATATAAAAAAAAGTTTTCGATTTACTGTAAAACAAAAATAAAAACAAAACAAAATAATCTAAAAGCTCACCGAGATTTCGAAGTGGAGGAGGGAAGAAGAGGCGTCGGCGGTGGCTCAGTGGTGTCGCGATGGTTCAGGGAGGTGTCGCGAGGGTGGTGGGGTGTTGCTTCGGGGTGTCGAGGGTTGCGTCGTCTTCACTGGAAGGAGGAGGTCGTGCGGTGGGGGCTTCGGCGACTTCGTCGGCGGGTTCGAAGATAAGGCGGCGGCGATTTAGGTTTTAGGTTTTTTTTTTTTTTCGTTCTGAATAATGAATCGGGGGGCCAACGAAGAAGAAAAAGGGGGGAAAAGGAAATTAAAATAATATTTTTTTTTATTTTTTAATTATTTAATTTGTAAAAAGGTTGACTTTTACATACGACCTCAAAACGAGGTCCACCGCCTGTCGTCCATAGCGTTTTACCCCCATTCCGAACACAATGGGATATGTATCGCAAGCTGATGTGATCGTTACAATCAGTTTTTGTTGAATTTACATTTAAATCATTATATTGAATTTTAAACGCACATTTCAAATTACCGGGGTCACATACTGACTAGAAAAATTCCCGAAAAATATTTTCTAGCTTCGTATTTACGATACGGTCCTAACAAAACTAGTTTCGTCGAATTCTGAGGCCGTTTGAAAAATGGCCAATTTCCAGTCGATTAAAATCAACGGGAACTGGTCAAACGCGTTTTCTTTTGCCACGCTCACATATTGATTCGAAAAATTATGAAATTTGAAACCTAGCAATAACTTGACACTGCGGACCCAACAAAAGTGGTTTCGTCGAAATCCGAGGTCATCTGCAAAATGTCCATTTTTAAGGGCCTGAATTCCATAGCGACTATTCAGAATTTTCAACTGGACATATCTTTTGATTCCCGCTATCAAATTTCGATTGGTCGGATTCGTTAGAAAGATATCATCAATTAGATCCTAATGTTTTTGGTTTCACTAAAATCCGGATTGTTTTGCACTCGGTATATTCAATCGAAGTTTGAAATCGAATTATCGAACTACCGCGCCATTTTCAATTCTATATATAATTATAATTAATTATATTCGTTTTCAATTGTCGATTCAAACTCAGTTTTCATCGCCATTATTTAAAATATTTATTTTAAATATTTAAAATCCATTATTTTAGCCAATTTAAAAATTTTAAATTGGTTTAGATTTTCTGGGTCGTTACAATCTCCCCCACTTAAAACTTTTCGTCCCCGAAAAGGAATAAAGTCGAAAGTGGTTTGATAAATCTACGATCACACAATACAACAACCAATTTGTTTCTAACCTTCAGAGTATAGAATAAATAGTGCACATCCATGAGAAGAAAATAGCAACAGAATAGAGAATTAAATGGTAATGCAAAGTATGGTAAATGTACCTTGCACCGGAGTCAATCAGAGATATCCACTCGGCATCTAGGATAAGCTTTCTGAACGCTCTCCTCAGTTTCCCAAGTACAATCTCGCGGATCTCCACTCCATTGCACTTTGACTAAGTGAACCTTCTTGTTCCTCAGCTCTTTGGTTTCTTTGCCGATAATCTTTAGCGGCTCTCGCCTCACAGCTAATTCTGGAGTAATTTCAATATCCTGCTGAGCTGCTTCTTCCACGATCAAGTCTGGATCATGAACGTGCTTTCGAAGTTGAGATATGTGAAATACATCATGAACTCTAGGCAACCAGTCAGGCAGTTTGACCCTGTAAGCGAGAGTTCCAATCCGTTCCAGAATAGGAAACGGACCAATAAATTTAGGCGCTAACTTTCCAGTTTTACCGAACCTGATAACTCCTCTCATCGGCGATACTTTCAAATATACATAGTCGCCAACTTCAAAGGATATATCTCTTCTTCTTTTATCGGCATAGCTCTTTTGTCGGCTTTGAGCGGCGAGTAATCGCTTCTTAATAAAATCGACTTTGTCGGCAGCTTCTCGAATCATATCAGGACCCAACACAAGTCTATTTCCAGGCTCGACCCAACAAGCAGGAGATCGGCACGGTCTACCATACAATGCTTCGAATGGCGACATTGTCAGACTCGCCTGGTAGCTGTTGTTATAAGAGAATTCAGCCAAATGCAGATGGTCTTCCCATGATCCACCGAAATTTAGAATACAAGCCCGCAATAGATCTTCTAAAATGCGATTCACCCTCTCAGTCTGACCGTCTGTCCGAGGATGATAAGCGGTGCTCATGTTTAACTTCGTTCCCAGTTCGACTTGAAATGCCTCCCAGAATTTACTAGTGAATATCGTATCTCTATCACTTACTATGCTAAGCGGCACTCCATGTAGTCTAACTATTTCCCTGAAGTATATCTGCGCCAGACTCTGAGCAGTTCTGTTTGATCTGACAGGTATAAAGTGGGCGGTCTTCGTGAAACGATCTACGATCACCCAAATACTGTCATTTCCTTTTCTGGTTCTGGGCAGACCATCGATGAAATCCATCGAAATATGTTCCCACTTCCAACGAGGAACTTCAAGTGGTTGTAATAATCCAGCCAATTTCTGTTGGTCGCTTTTAACTAGCTGGCAAGTAGGGCATCGACTAACATATATTGAAATGTCTCTTTTTAACGACTTCCACCAGAATGTGCGTTTGATGTCGTTATACATTTTATTCACACCTAGATGGATACTGAGCTTAGATTTGTGGCATTCATCAAGCACTTCTCTTCTGAGTTCAGGAATTTCTGGAACACAAATTCGTCCTTCTAACCTCAGAATCCCTTCGCTGTCTAACTGGAAATCCGAAGCATTGCTTTCATGAATTCGCTGACTTATTCCTTTGATAAATTGGTCGTCTTCTTGGAGAGCCGATATCTTATCAATCAACGAAGTCGCAATGATGAAACTGGCGATCATTTCATTCTTTCGGCTTAACGCATCAGCCACAACATTGGCTTTCCCTGGAGTATATATAATTTCAAAGTCATATGCTGCAAGAAACTCCAGCCAACGCTGCTGCCTCAAATTTAAGTCCTTCTGAGTAAACAGATACTTTAACGACTGGTGATCTGTAAATAGTTCAAATCTCTCGCCCAGAAGATAGTGTCTCCAGATTTTCAAAGAGAATATGATAGCCAATAACTCAAGATCATGAGTTACATAGTTTTTCTCGTGCGGCTTCAGTTGACGGCTAGCGTAAGCAATCACTTGACCTCTTTGCATTAACACTGCACCAAGGCCTTCTCTAGAAGCATCAGTCCATACTTTTAAATCTTGGTTGCCATCGATGATGGTTAACACTGAAGCAGTCGTTAATCTCAACTTTAGCTCTTCGAAAGCCTCCTCACTCTCTTGAGTCCATTTGAATTTAGAATGCTTCTTTGTAAGCTTCGTTAAGTGGCCAGATAACTTCGAAAAGTCTTTAACGAACTTCCGGTAATAGCTAGCCAATCTGAGAAAACTGCGGACTTCAGTGGGAGTACTGGGCTGTATCCAATTTTGAATAGCTGTGATTTTGCTTGGATCCACAGCGATTCCATCTTTCGATACTACATGGCCCAGAAATTTCACTTCATCTTGCCAGAATATACATTTGGAAAACTTGGCTTTCAATACATTCCTTCTGAGGATTTCTAGAACCTGTTCCAGATGCTTTTCATGTTCGGCCTTTGATTTAGAGAAGATTAGAATATCATCAATAAAAACCAGAACAAATTTATTCAATACTCCTCTGAACACCCTGTTCATTAGATCGACGAAGTAAGCAGGGGCGTTACATAAGCCGAACGGCATTACTAACCACTCGTAGAATAAGTCGGGGCCTTTGAACGCTGTCATTGGAACACACTCTTCGGCAATTCGAAGTTGATGGAAACCTGTAGCTAGGTCCATTCGCGAAAATACTTGTGCTCCATTTAATCGATCCAACAAATCATCTATTCGCGGCAATGGATATTTGTTCTTTATGGTCTGCTTGTTCAAATCACGATAATCCACACATAGACGTAGAGTACCGTCAGATTTTGGGACAAACACCACTGCTGCACCCCAATCAGAGAAACTAGGCCTGATCAGACCTTTCCATACTAGCTGTCTTGTTTGATTGTCTAATTCCTCCTTTTCTTTCAAGGACCTTCTTCGAATAGCGTGAACTACCGGCCTTGCATTGGGAATCAAAGCAATCTTGAAATCTATCTCTCTTTGCGGAGGTAAGCGAACAACTTCTTCGAACACATCCGCATAGTTCTTGACGACTGGAATATCTTTGATGAGGTCGGGGATATTCTCTGGGACTTTAGGAACATTTTCTATTTGGGTTGGAGAAACATTCAAAGCTGCCCAGAAGTCTTTTCTATTAGAATTCTGACCTTCACAGGGAATGGTTATATAACCCCCGGATTTAATCTTAGCTCTAACAACTCTCTCGGCGCATCTAACCTCTGCTTCATATTTGGTTAACCAATCCAATCCCAAAATAAGATCGAATTCATCAAAGTTCATGACGATAGAGATAATAGGGAATTTATAGCAAGAAAAAGAGACGGGTACTGCACAAACCCAACTGAGATTGATGGAACCTCCTACTGGATTTCGGACAGTCATTGGCTCTTTGAGCTTCTTCAAATTCAAATCCAACTTCTTGATTGCACTCTTTGCAATAAAACTTCGTGATGCACCAGTATCAAACAGTACTTTAACTGGAATGTTCTTGACATTGAGTGTGCCTTCTAAGACATCTGCCCTTTCTTGACTAGCTGAGGGCTCAGAAGTTTCTGCCAATTCATTTACATGTACTGCTTCGGCCTTGTTTAAGAGCGGGCAATCCTTTGCAAGATGACCGGCCTCGCGGCACTGTTTACAATGCCTATTCTCTTGAAACTCCCCATCTTTTCCCAACCTTTTCTTCTTTTGCTTTCGATTGGCTCTATATCCATCCTTTATTGGTTTCTTTAAAGATTTACATTTCCTGGACAAATGCCCCCTCTGATTGCAATTCTTGCATATGGCAGTCGTGCCAGGTTCTTTTTCAGATCTAGCCCTTTTTCTCTTGGCACTGGGCTTCTTACTGGCTTCAGGAATATCAGTTTCCGACTTTTCTTTGTCACTAGAACAGACTTCTTCTTCGTCGCGTAACATTCCTTTCTTATGAAGATCTTCATATTGATAAGCCATATAAATCATTTCTGAAAAAGGAAGCTTTACATGCCCCAATACTTTATTCTGGTATTTCCTTTGAAGTCCGTGAATAAATCTCATATTTTTCTTCTTTGGATTTTGAATTAGATGAGGGGCAAAGTGAGAAAGTTCATTGAATTTCTTATGATATTCGGGAATGGTCATATCACCTTGTATCAAATAAGAAAATTCATCACATAGGCGCTCAGTCGCTTCGGGAGGGGTAAATCTTTCCAAGAAAATAACTTTGAATCTATCCCAGGTGATATCACCTTCTGGATTATCTTTAATAACTGAATCCCACCAAAACTAAGCTTCGTCTTCGAGCGCCCAGGAGGCCAGTAATCTTTTCTGGTCATCCCTCAGTTTTAAGGCTTCGAAGATTTTCTCAGCCGAACGAATCCAAGCTTGTGTTCTCATAATAGATTCTTCGCCCGAGAACGGCTTTCCACCCAGATTTCTATATTTCATGAATAGAGCTTCTATATCCGGGTTAGTATTACTTCTTCTGTTTCTGGCACTCATTTTCTAGTTCTTCTGCAAATAGCAGATCAAGTGTCAGGTCAACAGAAAAGATATTTCAAAATATAGAGACAAATACTTGAATGTAAATGTGTCTATCGAGGTGTAATTTCATTCTGCTTTACTCATACTAGGATATTACTGATCCTATCTGTATTGAGTTACCCGTCCTAGAACACTACCGGTTCTATTTCTGACGAGTTCGTTCAAATGTTATATTCCAGAACTAAGCTTAACCAAAGCTCTGATACCACGTTGAGACGACCCGATTTCCCGTTCTCACGGAAACAAGGTTATCTTTTGGAATATAACACAGAAACATATAATAGCAGAACAGAATTAAATAAATACACCATATATGAACAACAAAATATGCTGGATAAAAGTAATCATCAGAGTTACACAGTATACAGGATCTTACTTAGTACAAATACAGTTCAGCTATACATAAATGTCTGCAGCGGAAATAAACAAAATATGTACAATAGGAGTTGAACAGCATAAAAAGAAATAAATGATAGAATCCATCTTCAGCTCCAGCTATCCAGAAAGAACCAGCTAAACCTGAATACAAGGCTGCCCGTGCAGAAAAAGGGGCACCCGAGTTTGAGAGTGAAACAAACTACGAGTCAGTCATGGGACTGGTATGAGAAATCCACTCAAAACATATATAATTGGCTAATCACAGGACCACGCCACTTTCGTGGAACGGGTTTACTCCATTGGATTGCCAGTGCTTTAAAACAAATCTTTCTTTTAAACATCGCTATGCTTTTTATAAAAATGAAGCCGTTATAAGACTCAGTTCCCATCACACAATGCAACGCAAAACGGAGGATAGAGTTTTACCTTATAACGGCCAAAATATGCTTGATACGAATAAAACAAAGGCATTTGATATTATTGCTAGTGTTTATATGTTTTGAAAACAATTTCAAATCATAACTATCAATCATAGACGACATGAGCGTCCTATGCCACTATGTCGCCAAATGTATATATACAATCGAAATCGCATCGTCACGTATTTGGAAATTGGATTTCCGTCATGAACCAAGGCAAAAGATAGTCCTTACCGCATTCGAGACTGCCTAGCCCGAGCCTCAGGGTCAGAGCGCATCGACCCTTGGATCGTCAGGGCCGGTCCACCGATGTGGATTAAAATGCCTGAACACTGCGTTTCCCCGCCCTTTGGGGCGTAAATGAGCCAACGAATGACTCCATCGGACCCGGATCGTCCGATCAAACCGAGGCGCCTCGCAATAGCAACAACCACATAGGTGAAAAGTATATAAATGTCAGGGCTGGTAGGTCACTGACACCACCCTAGCTAGGAAGAAACGCAGGCCCTCCCTGATGTCCTCTCCAGTTTTAGGTTCATACCGGGGTGTGAGGCTCGCGAATTCACGTTATACACAAAGCTACGCCACACAGGCGGTGCTTTGATCATCACCACAAGACTTTGCTTTTCAACAGAAGTCCTGATCACTGCATCTTAGCATGCCACACAGGCAATTCACACCGTGCAACTGATGGCTATCAATCACACAGAACAAATTCCAATGTCGGACACACAGTCCATTTACAAGTCCGTTCTGGGTCTGAACGAAACCGGAGGCACTAAATACCTCGCAAACCCTTCGATCAACACGTACGTCTGAACGATCACCACTCATTATCCATATTTCGGGATGCCTCCCAATCAGGACCTCGGTTACCATCCAAACGAGGTGAAGATCTCCGGTCTTCGACCACCGTCTTTATCTTCGACTTCCAATCGTCGGTCAATTATTTGAAATGAGAATTAACTCGGCCTTCTCAAATAATTCACGTATCTTTAGAATTTCAATTCAATTTATTTCAATGGTTAAATTATTCGACAACACCAATTTTGTCCTTTAATGTAATTTTTACACCAAACACATTCAACCATCAAACATCACATAAATCAAGCAAATTCAGTTTATTTCCATTCCATATCGCTTATGATATTTTATAACTATTTATCGCTATTTTTATTTATTTTAAAACAGCCATTTTATTCAAAACGACGCTTCGGGCCATAAGGCGGCCGTGGCGCTGTTTTTCTTCAGATTTGATTTACACATATCTGAAAATCTAACCGTTGGATCTTCACAAAATTTACATCATTAGAAAGGTCTTTTCAAAACGAATCCAACGGTTCCAGTTTCGGGAAAATCCGACGGTCGGATCTCCCGGTACAATCGTTTGAAATTTCGATTTCAAAATACGAACTGCAGCGTCGTTATTCGATTAAATATAATTATATTTATATATATAAATAAATATAATCGTTTCTGGCGCTGTTTTTCTTCAGATTTGAATTAAACATTCCAGACAATCCAACCGTTGGATTTCTACAAGGTTGGTTCCGTTGGAAAGATTATTCCAAGGCGAACCCGACGGTTGAGGTTTCGGGAAAATCCAATGGTCGGATTTCCCGCACTAGTCGTTTGAAATCACGGTTTCAAAATACGAACTGCACGGCCTCGTTTCGTTTTAATTTTATTTATATTTATATATTTATATAAATATAGTTCATTCAATGATTTCCATATCGTTTTCACTTCAAAAAATTTTCTAACACCTTAAATTTTTGAAAATTTTCGCCATAACCTCCCCTGCACCGGGAGCATCGGGAAATTGCAAATAGCGTTCCCGGTCCTTCTAATCTCAAAAAGAAAAAGAAAAAGCCAAGCGGCTAGCCAACAGGCTCAAAATCATCACCCAAACAAATCAGTAAATGTGTACCTATTTGTCGGGCACAAAATTTTATTCCTCTTCTCTAGCCCCTTTGCTATAACCTGTTCAATGAATATTGCATGTACATATATATACAGTTCTTATCATTTATCAATTTCTATTCGACTTCATATTTGATTTCTATTTGGTTTAAAAACTCCATTCATTCTAATGTTACATAAATAGGTGCAAATCATTTCATTAGCTAATTAATGAATATTTCATCTCATATATGTTTATTTTGAACAAGTGGCTATTTTTAACCCTTCACATTTCAACGATTCATGAATACAATAAAAATGCGATTTTTATTGTAAAACAATTCATTTTAAAACACTATTTTCTATATAGTTCATATAGGTTACAAAAATAGAATTTTATATATAGATAAAAGGTGATTTTTATCATCAAACAATTTATTTCAAAATATGAATACCATTCAACACATGAATTTCTAATCAACGAATGAATATCAATTCAACACATGAATGTTTTCAATAGTTTTTATATATAGATAAAAATGTGAATTTAATTATCGAACAATTTATTTCAAAATATGAATACCATTCAACACATGAATTTCTAAACAACGAATGAATATCAATTCAACACATGAATGTTTTCTATAGTTTTTATATATAGATAAAAATGTGATTTTTATTATCGAACAATTTATTTCAAAATATGAATACCATTCAACACATGAATTTCTAAACAACGAATGAATATCAATTCAACACATGAATGTTTTCTATAGTTTTTATATATAGATAAAAATGTGATTTTTATTATCGAACAATTTATTTCAAAATATGAATACCATTCAACACATGAATTTCTAAACAACGAATGAATATCAATTCAACACATGAATGTTTTCTATAGTTTTTATATATAGATAAAAATGTGATTTTTATTATCGAACAATTTATTTCAAAATATGAATACCATTCAACACATGAATTTCTAAACAACGAATGAATATCAATTCAACACATGAATGTTTTCTATAGTTTTTATATATAGATAAAAATGTGATTTTTATTATCGAACAATTTATTTCAAAATATGAATACCATTCAACACATGAATTTCTAAACAACGAATGAATATCAATTCAACACATGAATGTTTTCTATAGTTTATATATACAGATAAAAATGTGATTTTTATTATCGAACAATTTATTTCAAAATATGAATACCATTCAACACATGAATTTCTAAACAACGAATGAATATCAATTCAACACATGAATGTTTTCTATACAATGAATAAATATAGTTTAAGCATATGAAAATAATTCAAACACACAAATATTATTCAAAATTTCGGCAGCATAACGGCAGGGTAGTTACACCGGGACCGTCCCTAGTACGGCTCCTCGCTCTACCTTAAAACCTCGCGGTTTTTGACAATGGGGTTCATGCATCTAATTCGCACGCAGGCGGCATGTATATATTTATTTCATTTCCACAAACTAATCCTATGTGGTTTCAACCAAATATTTTCCAATCACAAACGGGTATTTTTCAACCACAATCAACCAATATCAATCACAAACAATCCCAAACAATCAATCGCCATCAATCAATTTTCACAACGATTTCAACCAATAAATATCGTCCATGGTTTGTGGACGAGGGGGCGTATATATATATATTTATATATAGCTATTTACTTGCATTTCACACATATATAATATTTTTAAATCAGAAATCTCACCAATAGCTATCCAATACCACGACTCTTCCTTAGAGAAATCTTCGCCTTTTTGTCGCTTTCGCCCGTATCCTCTACATATGTAAAAATCGAATTTTTACGATGTTATTCCATATATAAAGATTGCATTTTGACTTCGCTATTAAATATAAAGATTATATTTTTATTATTCTTATGATGTAAAAATTATATTTTTATTGCTTTAAAAATATAAGAATCATACCTTACTTCTTCTACTTAACAAAAATTCCATCTTTTCTATTTTTAAAAATATGATCTTTATTTTTGCAAGTTCAAATCTTTTCCTATTAAAAGATTAAACTTTTTTCCTATTTTATACCTTAAAATAAAAATCAGTTTTCTTTTCCTTTTCAAATCAGTTTTTAAAATCTTCTTAAAAATTCAGTTTTTATCTTTTTAAAAAAAACAGTTTTTATCTTTTTAAAAAAACAGTTTTTATCTTTTTAAAAATCCAGTTTTTAGTTTCTTAAAAAAAAAAACAGTTTTTAAAATCTTTTATAAAATCTGTTTTAAAAATCCTTTTAAATCAGTTTTACTTTCTTTTTAAAAGTTCAGTTTTAACTCTTTAAAAACAAAACAGTTTTTAAATTATTATAAAAGAAACAGTTTTTAAATTATATATAAAAAAAAGTTTTCGATTTTCTGTAAAACAAAAATAAAAACAAAACAAAATAATCTAAAAGCTCACCGAGATTTCGAAGTGGAGGAGGGAAGAAGAGGCGTCGGCGGTGGCTCAGTGGTGTCGCGATGGTTCAGGGAGGTGTCGCGAGGGTGGTGGGGTGTTGCTTCGGGGTGTCGAGGGTTGCGTCGTCTTCACTGGAAGGAGGAGGTCGTGCGGTGGGGGCTTCGGCGACTTCGTCGGCGGGTTCGAAGATAAGGCGGCGGCGATTTAGGTTTTAGGTTTTTTTTTTTTTTTTCGTTCTGAATAATGAATCGGGGGGCCAACGAAGAAGAAAAAGGGGGGAAAAGGAAATTAAAATAATATTTTTTTTATTTTTTAATTATTTAATTTGTAAAAGGTTGACTTTTACATACGACCTCGAAACGAGGTCCACCGCCTATCGTCCATAGCGTTTTACCCCCATTCCGAACACAATGGGATATGTATAGCAAGCTGATGTGATCGTTACAATCAGTTTTTGTTGAATTTACATTTAAATCATTATATTGAATTTTAAACGCACATTTCAAATTACCGGGGTCACATACTGACTAGAAAAATTCCCGAAAAATATTTTCTAGCTTCGTATTTACGATACGGTCCTAACAAAACTAGTTTCGTCGAATTCTGAGGCCGTTTGAAAAATGGCCAATTTCCAGTCGATTAAAATCAACGGAAACTGGTCAAACGCGTTTTCTTTTGCCATGCTCACATGTTGATTCGAAAAATTATGAAATTTGAAACCTAGCAATAACTTGACACTACGGACCCAACAAAAGTGGTTTCGTCGAAATCCGAGGTCATCTGCAAAATGTCCATTTTTAAGGGCCTGAATTCCATAGCGACTATTCAGAATTTTCAACTGGACATATCTTTTGATTCCCGCTATCAAATTTCGATTGGTCGGATTCGTTAGAAAGATATCATCAATTAGATCCTAATGTTTTTGGTTTCACTAAAATCCGGATTGTTTTGCACTCGGTATATTCAATCGAAGTTTGAAATCGAATTATCGAACTACCGCGCCATTTTCAATTCTATATATAATTATAATTAATTATATTCGTTTTCAATTGTCGATTCAAACTCAGTTTTCATCGCCATTATTTAAAATATTTATTTTAAATATTTAAAATCAATTATTTTAGCCAATTTAAAAAATTTAAATTGGTTCAGATTTTCTGGGTCGTTACATTATGATGAGTAGATCATCGAATTCTAATCAAAATCGAGTAAGATACGACTATTTGAAGTTGGCTATGCAAAACTGAAAATTGTTTACCGGATTTCTTACAAATCTCCTACTGTTTCTACTTGCTGCACCTTAATACCATCCAAATTCATCCCCAAACTGTTACTAGATCCTATTCCTTGCATTTCTCTTCGATTTTCCACTGATTTCGTCCAATTCCGTTAAGAAACGAAGAAGTTATACCTCCTGAAAGTTTTATTGAAAGTGCAAAACGAGAAGAAAAAGAAGAAGAGAAAAGATTGTGAAGAGACATGACGTTTGAGCCTATTTATAATAGCTGAAGTGTCTTTTTATTCAAATCCAAAATTCAAATTCAAAATTTTGGCGCCAAGTTGGTTGAATTACCAAATCTTCAATATCTTTCTTATACGGTGTTCAAATTCGGTAAATGAATATATTATCGTGATTAGAAAAAATGAGCCCATTGGAATAGAGCAGATCTCATCGTCAAATTCTGAAAGATGTGAACATGTGGTTCATAACAATGGAAGAACAACAAAAAGAAGTACTGCAAAAATAGGTATGCCTTACAATTATTTCATAATTATCGGTATATTGAGGAATATATATCTATGCACATAATTAGGTATAGAAATTTATTTCTTTTATAATTTTAGATAAATAAGTTGTGATGACCCAAACTTCCCCGATCCCCGAGGAGACAGAGGACTCTGGATTGTTTTGAGAACACGACTCATCAGAACATAAACATGAGAACATTTCATTGCTATTACAACAATTTACATTGAGTACAAGAATATATTAGATTTCGAATAAATATATAGCAGAAAAAAAAATCAGAGATTTACAAATTACAAAGTAGCGGAAAAAATAATACATGGATATAATGTGCAGCGGAAAAACATCAACTCCCACAACTGAATGAAATACACGGATACAAAGGTTTCCGAATATAGCTCCAGCTGTAATCCAGGATCATGGGAAAAGAAATATCTACGAAAACCAAAACTATTAGCTGCCCATGTGGAAAATATGGGCACCCAGAGTTTAGGTAGAAACAATAAACTCCGAGTCATCCATGGGACTGGTGTGAGAACTAAAATAGTTATTAATTTTATTTTAAAGTTGGGTAAATCAAGGGACCACGCCGTATAACACGGAATGAGTTTCCTCCCAAGAACACCATAAACAAATCACATTATGCTAAAAAGGAAAAATGAAACCATTATAAGGCTCAGGTCCCATCACACAATGCAATGCAAGCCGGAGGATAGATTTTTACCATATAATGGCCAAATATTCTTGGTACGTGAAATTTCTCTTTTATTATTACTATAAGTGAAGAAATCAATTTCAAATATAAATGTATCAATCATAGACGACATAGTACATCATCCTATTATGTCGTCATATAGGTTTACAACTAAAATCGAAAAGTTACATATTGGAAATTGGATTTCCATCATGAGTCAAGGCTAGCGATGGCTCCTTCCAATTTGAGACACTCTAGCAAATGCTTCAGGATTACACACTCTGGGCAACCCTTGGTTCCTGCAGGGCCGGTCCACACTTACTTTAGTGGATTGGTTATTCCTGAACACACGTTTCCCGGTCCTACCAGACCTATCTCTGAGCCACAAGGGACTCAATATCCTATGTGCCTTATTCCATCATCCACATAAGTAAAAATGTCTGGGCTCCATACCATGACACCACTTCTAGCTAGAAAGAAACGTTGTGCACTCCCTGCGTTCCTAATCCCATTTTAGACTCATACCGGGGTGTGAGGCTCGCGAATTTACGCTATACACAAAGCTATGTTAATTAAAGTCGTGCCTTGATCATCAACCACAAGACTCTATTTTTCAACAAAAGCCTTGATCATTTGCATCTTAGCATGCCACATTGTCAATCCATACCGTACCACTGATTTCCACCAATATATAACCTCTAAGCTCTTGCGTCTCAGAGAAGGGTGTTAAGCAAGAAAATAAATTCTCCGCCACCAAACATATATATATATTTAGCACAGATCAATGAGTACAGTATAAAGGAATACAATGTCAGACATACCATCCATTTGCTAATCCGTTCTGGGTCTAAACGAAACCGGAGGCACCTTATTCCTCGTCCCATATGTCCAATATAGGAGAGAGGTCCTCGCATATCTGGTCGATCTCCAAGTACGTCTGGACGATCATCACTTATTATCTTGTCTTGGGTGTACAGCCCAATCAAGACATTAGTAATCATCCAAACGATGTGAAGATCTCCGGTCTTCAACCACCGTCTTAATCGTCGATTTTTAGTCGTTACATCAGTTATTCGGAATAGGGTAAACCCGGTCTTTCCGAATAACTCTAGTTTTTTATAATCAATAATCAAGTGCTTTAAAAACGCATCATACGCCTCATTTCAGTTCATAATATCCTTTATTCAAAAATTTACATCTTTAGGGAAAGGTTCCCATTAATTTTATCAAAGATAAATTCTTTTAAGCTTAATCTTTAATTTTCCTTTGGATATCATTTTCAAAAGATTTTATTTTATCCTTTAACAATTCTAAACCAACTTAAGGTTTATAAAACTAGTCGGGATTATCGAGCCTTACCGAAGTAACCATTTATTTATTAATCCCAATCCCAATCCCAATCCCAATCCCAACCTATTCATCCCATGGAGAAAAAATGGTAGTACCCCATGTCTAACACCTACAGTGTTATCGGTAAATTTTAATTACCATTTCATGTTCAAATTTAATCGAATATTTAACTACCGTCTGGAGTAAAACTGGCGGTACTCCATTCTCGATCATTTCATGAATTCGATAAATTCAATTATCTTATTCTCATTTTAATCAATTTATCGGTTCATTAAAACTATAGTTCGGTTTTAATCTCCAAAAAATCATTACTTTATGATTATTCAACTTTAGGAAATCAATCCTATCTTTAACTGGGTTAAAGAACCAATGTCATTTAAAACACAGCTCACGATAAACCCAAATCATCTTCCATTAACTATGGAATCTTCATGAAAAATAGATCAATATATAATCGATATAAATTTCCGTATCAGACTAATAATATAAATGAAATAACGACAAAGCCTTTTAAATTCCATATATAGTAACAGTCTTCCTTTACAGAAGCTCATCTCGATTATTATTATATCAAATTCCATTCAATTCCAATTTAATATATTAAATTGGAAAACTTACTTTGGAAATTTCCATTAAATCTTAATAAAAAGATTTATAAATTTCAAATCCTATCTTCACTGTTAATTGGGTTAAAGAACAAACGTTATTTAAAACATTGTTCATGATAAACTCAAAATCAATTTTCATTTCAATTCCAGTTAAATTAATTGGTAAACTTCTCTAAATCTTAATTAAAAGATTTACTCTATTCTCAACTGGGTTTTAGAACAGTGTTATTGAAGACACCATTCATGATAAACTCAAAATTCAATTTGATATTAAACACAAGGCTCTGAATAGAAACTAATATCGGCTTATATTCAATATCAAATTCTGAAACCAACAGATATTGTATTGGGAATAATGATATCTTTATCTTCCAAATTCCTCAACAATATCCGCATAATCACGGAATCCAATATCGAAATATTACGAAGATTATTTCCATTCAAATCCATTCCAATTTATGAATTGGAAAACTCTGGTTATTTTAAAAACCTTTTTTTTCAATCTAATTTATCATTTCCAAAAACAATTGGATTATTATCCTAGTTATTAACTAGTTCATTTCGATAAAAAAAATTCAACCTTGGAATTTTTCATCCAAAATCTTTCCAAATCAGTTATTATGATTTACATAATTTTTTTCATATTTTTAATAATTTTATTAAGGCCCTTACAGTTGGTTTTCAATAATGACCACCGAATTGCATTCATAGCGACCTTTTCTGAAATTTATTTGGACATATTTTTAAATCTAACCATTCAAATTAAAATCCCCTATATTCGTTGGAAATATCTTTTCAACACGAACCTATCGGTTTTGGTTTTAGGAGAATCCAACGGTCAGATCTCCCATCACATCAATTTGAAGTCAACGGTTGAAATTCGCGAACGGTAGCTGCGCGGTGCGTTCTATTCAAGCCGTTAAATATACATAATATATATATCATCGATTTCCTTTTTCAAACGTATTTTATAAAAACGTTTATAAATTCTTTTTTAAAACGATTTCAACTTCATTTTAAATTTTAAATCAAAAATTGAATATTCCATATCATTATAATATTAAAATGATAATATTTTCAAAATATCTGATTTTGAAATCAATTCTTTTCGATATTCATTATAAAATGAATAAAATCGACAGAAAAATCCGTTTGAGTTAAAATGGCGTTTAACTACTTAACTCGGCTTCACATTTCAAATTTTTTGTATCCGTCCAAAATCGGACATCAAAATCATAATTAAATTCTTCACCGAATATTATTTTAAAATATTCGTTCACATTCTGAATCGAAATGCAACTCAAACAATTACCATATAATTTCAGTTATATGGATTTCATACATAGCATGTACTTAACAATAATGATAAATAATCATTAAACATTCAATCGTCATCCAGAGTGCATTATACAACTGTATAAGCATTAAAATAAATAAATAACGCTCAACACAGTCTGTCAACCAATCGATTAGCATACAACTAAATATGGGGATTAGTGTATGTCAAATATCATCCTAATACCCTTGTGGGGTTTTCAAACAACTACCGTCGATTCAAATTAGCTACTGGTTAATAAATTTAACCAATTCTAATTCGATTCGAATTGTTTTTCTAATTAACCAATTTTCACTGTTTAATTATAAATAGATATTTATATCGCATTTCAACAGCCACAAAGTGTCTATCCACATTGTTTGAAATACGCGTGTCGTATATTCAAATAACGCTTCTTGTGAAAATGAGTCGTGAATAGTCCATGTGTTGAACTCAAGCAATATCACATACTATAGATAAAAATCAACAATGACAATATATACATTCAGTTATAAAATAAATAACTATACAACTATTTTAGTGAGAGAATTCTCACTTTGGATTCCACTCCGCCATTCTTTAACTGATGATTCTAATACTGTTCGAGTTCAAATTTGCCCTAACTTCTAATTTGATCCATTCCCGTTCTAGTCAGTTCCATCGCGTAGAGTTTCTGATCAAGATTCTAACGCAATTGAATTCGTTCCATTCTGATTTAATATGAACAAGTTATGATATTTAACGCATTCATTACATAAATTAATATAACTAATTAATTAATTAAATATTAATCCCACCCCTTAATCTTATCTTCCTTGTTTTCTTTAGTCCTGACATCGAACCAACCCCAAAAACTAGGGTTCCATCGTGCACATCTCTCGAAGCGCCGGACTCAGATTTGGTAGGCCCTCGTTGAAGCCCACGGTGAGCTCCTCCATCGCCAAGGAGGATGGCCAACTCGAATGCCCCTTGCCGCTTGAAATCTCGATCGAACGGATCGGGTTTGTGACAAAAATTGAACGAACCAAGTAGTGAAAATCAATCATACTATATAGGATTAAAGATCTCCCAAAGCTCTTCGATTTTTGCTTTAGATTCATACTCTAATTCGTTGCGATTTTGAAATGATTTGGGAATCTAATTTGGAGTGATTTTGAGCATTCATCTCTAAATGGCGGCGGCTGAGTAAATGAAGAGATAGAGTAGGGTTTTGAGTTTATATATATATATAAATTAATTCATAAAAGTGAATTTTTGCATTCGAACTCCAAATCAAACCCAACGACTATCATCCCTAACTAAATACCCCCATTTTGGACATAATGGAATATGTTTCGTAAGCCAATTCGACTGTTTCAATCAGTTTTCGTCAAAACTAAAATATGAATTAATATAACATTCAATATTGAATTCAACGTACATTTTAATTTACCGGGGCCACATACTGACTCCAAAAATTCAGAAATTGAAATCTAGCTATCATTTGACGATACGATCCTAACAAAATTAGTTTCATCGAATTTGGAGACCGTTTGAAAAATGGCCTTTCAACTGGCTTATTAAATTCAAACTGAAATTGAAAACACTTTTAAATATACCATGCTCACATATTAATTCCAAAAATTATGAAATTTGAAACCTAGCAATAATTTGACATTCTGGATCCAACAAAAGTGGTTTCATCGAAAACGGAGGTCTTTTGCAAAATGGTTATTTTTAAGGGCTATATATTATATTAGAATATATATAAATTCTATAGCGACTATTCTAAATTTTAAACTGGACATAACTTGCAATTTATAAGTGAAATCTCAGTTTCTTACATTATTAAGAAAGATATAGTTAAATAGATTCTAACGTTTCTTATTTTACTGAAATCCGATTTATAATGAATTATGTATGTTCATTTGAAATTAAAAATCGAATTTTCAAACTACCGTGCAATTTCGAGTTCGTTTTATAATTAAAATAAATTTATACGTTCTAACTTCGATTTAAATAAATTTTTAGTCGTTATTATTTAAAATAAATCATTTTAAATATTCAAACCCATTAAAATAGCTAAAATAAATTTTTAGTTTGGTTCAGAAATTCCGGGTTGTTACATTAATTCATATGTTAACACACCAAAATATACTTATCAATATACCAATTTAATTAAATCTTCTCTTATTCTAAATTTAAATTTCACTACACTTTGATTTGGTTTTGAAAGGACATATTCTCAAACATGAAAATGTCAATTCAAACTCTAGTTATTAATTTTGATCGTCTACTTATGTTCATTTTGTTTCAAAAATTTGAAAGTATATATATATATATATATATATATATATATATATAGTACACAGATATGTTAATAATTTATAATTTTCAAGCATTTGATATTATTATAAAATATAACAATATCTTTTATATGAAATTTAAACATACATAGTTTAACTTATATATTTTTCATAACAACTTTGATTACATTATACTATTTGTAACTTCATACTAATTTTGATTTCTTAAAACTTGTATATTTTTATTAAAATTTTGAAATAAAGTGTAACGACCCGTATTCTACGTATCAAAGGATCGTAGAATATTTATTTCTTTCACACACGAAGTCGTATGGTCATGTAACTTTGGGAGACGACTATTGGGGTCATTTCCCGTGTTCATGACTTTTGTCGATTTTTTTAAATGACAATTTTGCCCCTAGCTGATCTTGTTTTGGCCATAACTTTTGATTGGAAAGGAGTTTTGACCTGAAACCACTTCCATTAGGTCCGGATGATGGTTTACCTTTCCGTGGAGTAGTCACATTAGCCAAACAGACTTACCATTTGAGAGATATGGCTGAAACAATGCTTAGAAAGTGAAAAACTGCTTAATCGGGCTTAATTGGGTGGTTAATAGCTAGGCCCATTGGAGAATTTCGGGATTAAGGGTATATAGGGGCTGATTAGGGTTAGAAAACATTTCTTTATAGACACATTTTCAGCCGCCACTTTCATTCTGGGAACCCTAGTAATGGCCTCCAACATCTAAAACACCTCTAAACCACTTTCTAATTGAAGATTTGGCTAAATCACATCAAATTGAAGGGAAATAGCACCAAAGCAAGGTTAGAACTGCTGTGTTTCTTGGGAACAACGCCAAATCAGAGGATAGTTTAGTTTTGATAGTTAAATTGTGGCTAAGGTGAGTGATTTGCATAATTCCTCACTAATTATGGTTAATTAAGGGTAATTAGTGTTAATTAGCGAATTTTAACATGATTAAATTCTGGAAAAATAATTATAAATTTTGAAATATTGTGTTAGGCCTCTGTTAGAAAATTTGGTTAAGTTTTACTAATCCTATCATTAGTTTTGCTTAAACATGCTTAAGGGAAAATATGAGATTTTGGCTATGTTTGATTCGTTTTAACCTATCAAACTATTGTTTTGGTGTTTATGGTTAGCCCTCTATGTTGCTATGACTGTTTGGAATGATTTGTGATTGTTTAGAAAGGTTAGATTGGTCGAAAACGCCGTCGAAAGGCGTAAACAGGTCACTGGACAAAGTGCAGGAAAAGTGCAGAGATCGGATCGGGTCCCCTGAACTCCAAACCGAACCGCTTGTGGATAGTGGCACCGAACCGACCCGCTTACACTTGAAGCTCTGATCCGACCCGTTCTCCTGGAATGCGCCATGATGTTCCGATCGAAAGCTGAAGAGGGAGACCGAACAGATGCACCATGGATGGACTTGAGAGGCTCGACCCGATCCGGAGTGCTTGGGAAGGAGAACCGAACCGCTTGCCTGAAGTCACGATCTGATGCTCTGGAGATGACACGAACCGATCCGAAGTAGGGGCCACGATCCGACCCATATAGGGTATTTCGATCCGAACCGAGATGCTTGGATTTGAGACGTGAACCACAATCCGAACTGGAAGTACGAGTTGAAGTGAAGAACCGGAACCGAACCGATCCGGAGAAGACCAAAACCCGATATGCAAAGGTAGTCCAAATGGGAAGTTTGTACCCAGGATCCAGTTGGGAACCAACGGGTCAACTTCATGACTTGGGCTTTGCTGCGGGACATGTGCAAAGGGGTTATCGACGTCCATAGCTTTGATTCACCACTAAGACGGATGTTAGGCTACGTATCAGTGCAGTGGGTTATTTATTACTCCATGGGGGCAGAGTGATCGTAGCATGGATATGAGCCAATGCAGTGGAGTTGTTATGACTTCATGGGGCAGAGTGGACATAGCAAGGGCTAGTGGCTATGGATCAGTGCAGTGGTGTCATTATGACTCCATGGGCCAAAGTGATCATAGCAAGGATTTGGGTGATCAAAGTAGTGGATATCATATGCTTTACGCGCTGAGTGGGAGATGTGAGGATGGTTGCTATGCTTGATCACCCCCACCCCCTTATTCTTCACACCTTATGTTTAGTGGCACCTTAGAGTATTGAGCGGTACATTGTGCTAACTCTTTGGTTGTAGTTCCAGGTTCATGTATGGTTTAGTATACCTGTTATTGTTCTGTTTTGTTGCTTATCGCTCATACCAGACTTTTGTCTGACCCAGAGTTTTATGTCTCTTCTTATTACTCTGGGTGCTCTTAAACGGACAGACTAGAGACAGGTTAGGTGGTATGCACGAGTAGTTGTACCGGAGATGAGCAGGAGGCTCCCACATATGATATATATAGATATTCTCCTTGTGTCGCTGCTGGTCACTACTTTGGGAATTAGTAGTGTACCTTACTCATTAGCTTTAGAGACAGTTTTCAAAAGTTGTAATACTAATGATGTGGAACATAAGCTGTATTTGGATTTTCCGCTGCTATGATGTTTAGTTTTCATCTTATGCACTGTCTCACCTATTTTATGTCAAGTATGTTATTATTATATTTTATTCCATGCGCTGTGAGACATTCTACAGGTTCGTTGTTAGATCAAATACCTTTCCTTTCCTTTCTTTGACGACCGTCCTGTGCTGGTTAGATATTGGCACAACGCACTTTCATTGAAATGTCGGCTGGTGCGGGGCAGCCCGTCATATTTGGTATCAAAGCTCTAGGTTGCGTAGTTGACCTAGGGAAAGACACCAGGGAGAGATAATATGTATATGAGAGCGCGTATTTGTGATTATTTTGGTTTTCAAAAGCTATATATATATATACTATTAGTATGGCTAAGGATGAAGTCGCACTGCACTGACACCACAAAGATGATGGTTAATCGTTTCTCTTTACAGATTGAACGATGAGCCGATATACTAGGGTTGCTGGTAGAGGAGCCAATAATGGGAATGCTACTGGCATGAGGGCTATGTTTACTGACTTCATGAGAGAGATGCTTAGAGATGTCCGGAGGGCAGTTCCCAATGCTGCTAATGGTGGTGGTGCAGAGGTACAGGTGCCTAGGGACAATTTCGCCAAGCTTTGCAAGGATTACACTAGTCTTGGTGGAAAGCCGTTCTACGGAACGGAATCGGCTACAGAAGTTCAGGATTGGTTGGATAGTTGTGAGCACATCTTCGAAGACTTAGGTATCGAGGATGCGATGAAAAGAAAGCTAGCATCCCGTCAACTGCAAGGACGGGCAATGAATTGGTGGAACGCTATTAAGGCAGCTACTCCAGAGGATCAAGTTACATGGGATCAGTTTAAGGCCCGATTCGGTGAAAAATTTATCCCAGCTGCCCAGAAGTTAGAGTTGTTTAGGAAATTTCTGGAGCTTAAGCAGAATGGTAGGGCAGTCTCAGAGTACATTGCAGAATTCAATACTTTATCGAAGTATGGATTATCCCTCATTGACACTTCCAAGAAGAAGAATGAGAAGTTTATAACAGGCTTGGATCAGTACTTGGGGGAAAGGCTTATTAACCACGTCGATGAGACGTTTGAATCGATTATGGGGAAAGCTTTGAGATCGGAGAGTCTATACCCCAAGTCAAAGACCGAGGTTGCATCTGCGGAGGAGCCAAAGCCGCAAGTAAGCGGTGGAGGCAAGAATGGTTCTCAGAATAAGAGAAAGCAGAATCATACCAAAGATGGCCAGAAAAAGAGTAAGAAAGATGTTGAGTGCTTCAGCTGTGGTAAGAAGGGCCGCTATGCCAAAGAATGTCGGGCCAAGCCAGCGGATAGGAAGTGCTTCAACTGTGGCCAAGTAGGATATCACAAGGACAAGTGTCCGCAACCCCCTAAGGAAAAGCAGATTGTGAAAGCATATGCTATCAATGTTGTTCCTTCTTCGTCGAATGCCCCAACCGCGGAGGAGAAAGGAAAGAATGTCGTCATTTAAGGTATGCTTTCTGTTTAGATGTTCCTGTTCGAGTATTGTTTGATACAGGAACTTCCCATTCCTTCATATCTACTGACCTGGTAGATAGGTTGGGATTGGAACCCGAGATAGTCGATAGACCTTTAGCAGTGACGAACCCGATTGGTGGTTCGACTAGCCTTAGCATGATTTGTTGAAATTTGGTTTTATCGAGTCATGGATGCATATTTGTTTGTGATTGCTTCGTTTTAGGCTTTACTGGGTTTGGCATTATTTTGGGAGTCGATTGGCTCCAAAGATATGGGGTGGTGGTAGACTGTGAAGGCTTTTTGGTGACAGTTAGAGCGGATTGTGGGCGGAGGGTAGTGTTTGGTGGTCTACCTAGTGATGGGGTAATGGCTAGTTTTCTAAATTCCCTCGACATCCCTCATGATGAGTTGTCAGATGTGCCCGTGGCTGGCCAGTATCCGGACGTCTTCGAGGAAGTGACCGGACTTCCACCACACCGAGAGATTGAGTTCCGTATTGATTTAGTGAAAGATGCTAGGCCTATATTGATACCACTTTGTCGTATGGCACCAAGGGAGCAGCGAGAGCTCGGGGTGCAAGTGAGCGATATGTTGAAGAAGGGATTTATCAGAAGAAGTGTTCCTGAGTGGGGAGCACCAGTTGAGTTTGCTACCATGGAATATGGTTCCCTTCGATTGTGTGTGGACTACCGCGAGTTGAATAAAGTGACGAGAAAGAATAAGTATCCTCTACCGCGGATAGATGATTTGTTTGATCAGTTAAGTGGAGCGAGAGTATTCTCCCAATTGGATCTCGCGATAGGTTTTCATCAGCTTAGAGTGGAAGCTGAGAGTATAGCTAAAACGGCCTTTCGGACGCCGTATGAATTTTATGAGTGGCTGGTCATGCCATTCGGGTTGACCAATGCACCAGCATATTTTGTGGATCTTATGAATAAGGTATTCAGAGATCAGTTGAATAAGTTTGTTCTTGTGTTCGTGGACGATATACTTGTTTATTCGAGGACAGAGGAAGAACACAAGGAACATTTGAGGATAGTGATGGAGGTGTTGAGAAACACCAATTGAAAGCAAAGTTTTCTAAGTGTCACTTCTGGAGAAGGGAATTGAGATTCTTGGGCCAAGTCGTTTCAGAGAATGGTATTGCCATGGATCCTGCGAAAGTGGCTACAGTACAAGATTGGTCTACGCCCAAGAATGCAACGGACATAAGAAGTTTCTTGGGATTAGCTGGATATTATCGCAAGTTTATCCAAGACTTCTCCAAGATAGCAGCACCGTGGACTCAGTTAACCAAGAAAAATCAAGCTTTCGTCTGGGACGAAAAGTGTGAAAATGCATTCAAGAGCCTAAAAGAAAAGTTTACATGTGCGTCATTGCTAGTCATTCCTAAAGGGAATGAAGAGATGACAATATATACGGGTGCATGTGGTACCGGACTAGGTGCTGTGTTGATGCAAGGAGGTAGGGTTGTAGCTTATGCAAGTCAACAACTGAAACTGCATGAGAAAAGATACCCTACCCATGATTTGGAATTAGCAGTGATCGTATTCGCGTTGAAGATGTGGAGACATTATCTCTTGGGAGAAAGATTCGAGTTGTTTACTGATCATAAGTCACTAAAGTGCCTTTTCTATCAAAAGGATCTAAATCTCCGACAACAAAGATGGTTAGAATTCTTGGCTTCCTACGATTTCGATATCGCATACACCCCAGGAAAGGGCAATGAGGTAGTTGATGCATTGAGTAGAAGACATGCCAGTTTAGGGGCTATGTTTCTAGAATGGAAGCAACTGGAGTACATCGCTGGGTATGATTTCAGACCAAAGTGCGAATTGGATCCAGAAATGTTAGCATGTTTGACGATCAGAACCACTTTGATAGAGCGGATCGGCTCTAGTCAGAGGGACGATCCTAACCTATTGGAAATCATCTCCAAGTTAGAAATGGGTATCGATGAGGAGATGAACAAGTATGGGCTTGATCGAGATGGATGGCTTAGAAAGAATGGAAGACTACTTGTACCCAATGTCAATGGATTGAGAGATGAAGTGCTTAGAGAATGTCATCACTCAAAACTAACTATACACCCCGGTGGTAACAAAATGTATCGAGACATGAAGCAGACCTACTACTGGGAAGGGATGAAAAGAGACGTTGGGAAGTTTATATCCAAGTGCATAATTGCCAACTTGTTAAAGCTGAGCAAAAGAAGCCTAGTGGTTTGTTGCAACCATTAGAAATCCCAGAATGGAAATGGGAACAAGTCTCAATGGATTTCATTGATGGGTTACCAAGAACTAGATCGGGCCATGATAGCATTTGGGTGATTGTGGACTGATTGACAAAGAGTGCAAGGTTTATACCCATCAAGTCAAACAGGACGGCAGCTAAGTTAGCGGAACTGTATATAAAGTGGGTAGTGAGATTTCATGGAATACCCAAAGGCATTATGAGTGACCGAGATCCGTTGTTCACTAGTGAATTTTGGAAGAGCTTACAAGAGGCGTTTGGATCAGAATTACATTTCAGTACCACGTATCATCCTCAAACCGATGGACAGACAAAGAGGGTGAATCGAGTGTTAGAAGATCTTTTGTGAGCTTGTGTATTAGATTTTGGTGGATCATGGGATGACCACTTACATATAGTAGAGTTTTCCTATAATAATAGTTATCAATCCAGTATTGGTATGGCTCCATTTGAAGCTTTGTACGGAAGGCCGTGCAACTCACCGTTATGTTGGTTAGAAACCGGTGAGAAGTTTGTGCTTGGACCAGATGTGATAAGAGAAACTTCAGACAAAATCAGGGTTATCCAACAACGGATGAAAGCTGCTCAAGATAGACAGAAGAGCTATGCTGATAAGAGGAGAAGAGATTTAAAATTCTCCATTAGCGACTTAGTATTTGTCAAGATTTCTCCGTTGAAGAGTGTGATACGATTTGGCAGGAGAGGCAAGATAGCACCAAGATTCGTTGGTCCATTCCCAGTTCTTGAGCAAATTGGGAATTTGGCATATAAAGTTGAATTACCAGAGAAGATGGCAGGAGTTCATAACGTATTTCATGTTTCCCAGTTAAGGAAATTCGTGCACGACCCCGTTATGGTTGTTTCACCTGATTAGTTGGATGATATCGAGGTTGAACCCGAGGCGGTTGGGAACCGCAGACCTATGCGTATTGTTGGGAACGATACGAAGCAATTTCGAAGGAAAGCGGTGAATCTAGTCAAAGTTCAGTGGGGCGAGAATGAGAATGACTGTACTTGGGAGACAGAGGAGAGCATTAGGAAGACGTATCCAGAACTCTTCGCCTGGTAAGATTTCAGTTTCAATTTAGTCTTTCCGCATGCTAGGATAGGTTTGTTTTGTTTGTTTTGCATGTTTGATTGTTGTATATGGCTGGTAGGCATGCGGGATCCTTTGTATGTTTTGGGGTTAAGGAATTTCGGGGACGAAATTTCTTAAGGGGAGGAGAATGTAATGACCCATATTCTATGCATCGAAGGATCGTAGAATATTTATTTCTTTCACATACGAAGTTGTATGGTCATGTAACTTTGGGAGACGACTATTGGGGTCATTTCCCATGTTCATGATTTTTGTCGATTTTTTTAAATGACCATTTTGCCCCTAGCTGATCTTGTTTTGGCCATAACTTTTGATCGAAAAGGAGTTTTGACCTGAAACCACTTCCATTAGGTTCGGATGATGGTTTATCTTTCCGTAGAGTGGTCACATTTGCCAAACGGACATACCGTTTGGGAGATATGGCTGAAACAATGCTTAGAAAGTGAAAAACTGTTGAACCGGGCTTAATTGGGTGGTTAATAGCTAGGCCCATTGGAGAATTTTGGGATTAAGGGTATATAAGGGCTGATTAGGGTTAGAAAACATTTCTTTAGACACATTTTCAGCCGCCACTTTCATTCTTGGAACCCTAGTAATGGCCTTCAACATCTAAAACACCTCTAAACCACTTTCTAATTGAAGATTTGGCTAAATCACATCAAATTGAAGGGAAATAGCACCAAAGCAAGGTTAGAACTGCTGTGTTGTCTTGGAACATCGCCAAATCAGAGGATAGTTCAGTTTTGAATGTTTAATTGTGGCTAAGGTGAGTGATTTGCATAGTTCCTCACTAATTATGGTTAATTAAGGGTAATTAGTGTTAATTAGCGATTTTTAACATGATTAAATTCTGGAAAAATATTTATAAATTTTGAAATATTGTGTTAGGCATCTGTTAGAAAATTTGGTTAATTTGGTTAAGTTTTACTAATCCTATCATTAGTTTTGCTTAAACATGCTTAAGGCAAAATATGAGATTTTGGTTATGTTTGATTCGTTTTAACCTATCAAACTATTGTTTTGGTGTTTATGGTTAGACCTCTATGTTGCTATGACTGTTTGGAATGATTTGTGATTGTTTAGAAAGGTTGGATTGGTAGAAAACGCCGTCGAATGGCGTAAACAGGTCGCTGGACAAAGTGCAGGAAAAGTGCAGAGATCGGATCGGATCGGGTCCCCTGAACTCCGAACCGAACCGCTCGTGGATAGTGGCACTGAACCGACCGGCTTACACTTGAAGCTCCGATACGACCTGTTCTCCTGGAATGCGCCATGATGTTCCTATCAAAGCTGAAGAGGGAGACCGAACAGATGCACCATGGATGGACTTGAGAGGCTCGACCCGATCCGGAGTGCTTGGGAAGGAGAACCGAACCGCTTACCTGAAGTCACGATCTGATGCTCTGGAGATGACACGAACCGATCCGAAGTAGGGGCCACGATCCGACTCGTATGGGGTATTCCGATCCGAACCGAGATGCTTGGATTTTAGACATGAACCACGATCCGAACGGGAAGTACGAGTTGAAGTGAAGAACCGGAACCGAACCGATCCGGAGAAGACCAAAACCCGAGATGCAAAGGTTGTCCAAATGGGAAGTTTGCACCCAGGATCTAGTTGGGAACCAATAGGTCAACTTCATGAGTTGGGCTTTGCTGCGGGACGTATGCAAAGGGGTTATCGACGTCCATAGCTTTGATTCACCACCAAGACGGATTATGGCTATGTATCAGTGCAGTGGGGTAGTTATTACTCCATGGGGCAGAGTGATCGTAGCATGGTTATGAGCCAGTGTAGTGGAATTGTTATGACTTCATGGAGGCAAAGTGGACATAGCAAGGACTAGTGGCTATTGATCAGTGCAGTGGTGTCATTATGAATCCATGGGCAAAGTGATCTTAGCAAGGATTTGGGTGATCAAAGCAGTGGATAACGTATGCTTTACGCACTAAGTGAGAGATGTGGGGATGGTTGCTATGCTTGATTGTTTGTTATCACTATGTCATGCACACCCTTACCCCGGTATTCTTTACACCTTATGTTTAGTGGCACCTTAGAGTATTGAGCGGTATGTTGTACTAACTCTTTAGTTGCAGGTTCAGGTATGGTTTAGTATACCATTTATTGTTCTGCTTTGTTGCTTATCGCTCATACCAGACTTTTTATCTGACCCAGAGTTTTATGTCTCTTCTTATTACTCTGGGTGCTCTTAAACGGGCATACTAGAGACAGGTTAGGTAGCATGCACGAGTAGCCGTACCGAAGACAAGCAGGAGGCTCTCACGTATGATATATATAGATATTCTCCCTGTGTCACTGTTGGTCACTACTTTGGGCATTAGTAGTGTACCTTACTCATTTGCTTTAGAGACAATTTTCAAAAGTAGTAATAATAATGATGTGGAACATAAGCTGTATTTGGATTTTCCGCTGTTATGATGTTTAGTTTTCAGCTTATGCATTGTCTCGCCTGTTTTATGTCAAGTATGTTATTATTATATTTTATTCCATGCGCTGTGAGACATTCTACAGGTTCCTTGTTAGATCAAATACCTTTCCTTTCCTTTCTTTGACGACCGCCCCGTGCTGGTTAGATATTGGCACAGCGCACCTTCATTGAAATGTCGGCTGGTGCGGGGCGGGCCGTCACATAAAGTATATATATATATGATTTTTTATATATTGAATATGTAGTTTAATATAAGAAGTTATAGCTTTATAGGTTACTTTATATTACCAAAAATAATTTTTTAATATTACTATAGATTTCTTTTAAAGTTTTAACATATACATGGATTTTTAGCAAATTAATATCTTTTGACTTCTAAAGTTTAAATTTAAAATTGACTTGTATCAAAATATTTATATATATCTCATAATAAATTAAATTTTAAGCTCTTTTTAAATTAGTTTTATACATATACTTATGAATATATGTTTATATCAAAATAGTTTACTTTATATGATACATTTTTTATATTCTCTTTAAAAATATCTTTATAAGAAGTACCCTACTAAGATTATTTAACTCCATATTTCTCATAGAATTATCTTAAATATTTTACTATTTATCATATTATTATAACCATCATCAAATCATTATTATCTTTACACATCTTCTTTCATATCATGTCTTATTTATTACAATGCATGTCAAATAAAATCATTCACATCACAAGTTATATATCATTCAATAAATCGTCTCATATTGCTTTACATATAACACATAGTTCAAATTGCATTATAACCAACATACTACACACATTGCATTACATGTTACTTTTAACTCCACACTTAACAATATACTATATAGGGAATTCTTATCTTAGAAATATATAGGATTATTAATACATAACATATTTACTTAGACTAAATTAACTTGATTGATTTGTTTGACTTGTTTGAATTAATTGACTTGTCTGATTTGTTTGACATAAATAACTTGATTGACTTGTTTGACATGGTTGAATTTCATTAGTGGTATGTTAAAAATATACTAATGCATTTTTGGTTGATAGGAATTTTATAAGTTTTTAGGATAAATAGAAGTTACAAGAAATGTTTAGCTTTATGTTTGCATTTAGATGAATTCATGTTTTGTGACAGCAAAACTTGAATTGGTATATTGTTTAGATTAAAATTGTCATTACCTAACTTATATCTAATTGTAAGATATCGTATTGGAGTTATTTCTTAATCTAGATTTAAGTCTTATTATAGTTTTAAGGGAACTAGAGTTTAGGATAGGATTAGTCTTGTATTAAATTAAGGGGGAGTTTTTTAGTTTCTAGGATTAGTTGAAGGTTCAAGAAATGTTTTTAAAATAACATATATTATTTTGGTTGATTTGGTTGTTTAGATTGATTATTTGAATTATTTGCTTTAATTGCTTATTTGGATTGATTGGTTGATTTAATATTGATTGGATTACTTAGTTTATTATCCTTCTATTTAGTATAGTCATAATTTTAGGGGGAGTTATAATCTTTTAAACTTAAAATCATGGATTTAGAGGGAAATATAAGGATATAAGGATACGATATAATAAGGATATGATATAGACATAAATTTAGGACGAGTTATATATACTTTAGTACAGAATCAAATATTTTAATCATAGGATATGTATAGGTAGATATAGGCTTTAGGAGGGGTATTTTTAGAATTTATTTTTGATAATGCCAAAGGGGGGAAAATTATAAAATTTAGACTGAGTTTAAGAGAGTATATAGGATTCATATTGACAGGGGGAGTATTAGAAGGATCAGAATCAACAGGTATGAATATTTTATAAACTAAGGTTGTCGTCATCAAAAAGGGGGACATTGTTGTAGAATGAAGTTTTGATGACAACAATCTTATTTCAATGTTAATTGATTATGAAATATATATACTAACATCTCTATCTAGAATATTTATACATATATGCAGGATTTGTATACAGGAATTAATACTGAAAACTGTACAGTATTAGAGTTTTAGAGATTAAAGAGATTCAGAATTCAGAGAAGATTCAAGACTCATGAGTAATTAAGAGATCAAGAGTTCAAGAATTCAATATAAATATAGCAATAGCGTCTAGTTTATCTAAGACTCTGAATAACACTCCAGGTTCAAATTCAAATTTTGTTTTTCAAATTCAAATAAAAATTATGATTTTTTAAATTCTAATTTTCAAATTTCAAATCCTGATTTTCAAATTTCAAATTCTGTTTTCAAATTCTATTCAAATTTTAATTAAGTTTTCTACTTTACTTTTGACTTTAAACTTGATTTTTAAAGATTATAAGTTTGTATATATTTATAGTTATTTACTTTTATATCTATATAGTTTTAAACTTTATAATTTTTTAAATATGTTTCATATAATATATATTTATGATTGCATATGATTTTCTAGTTTATAATACTTATTTATATCACTATGTTTTAATACAAGAATATCCAGATTTTTATATATATATATATATATATATATATATTAAAACACTTGAAAATTACTCAAATTTCTAATTTTGAATAACATACGTCAACATACATATGTGGCCATATGACATATAACTGTTATATTTTCAATTTTGAAAGGAATTGTCATTTCACCACTTGTAACGTTCTAGAAGCGTTGCAACCTTTCAAATCTTATAAATAGGGGTTGGATTCGAATATTTTAACCATTCTTTTTCTCCATCTTCATCCCTTTTCATTCCTCCATTATTATTTCATATTTTTGTGATTTCTAAACTTATACTATGCCGATTTCAATTCTATTTATATAAAACTTCTTCTCTTCTCACTCTCCACTCATTACTCTCTGAATCGAAGTGTTATTGAAGAATTATCGAGCTGTTGTAATCATTTGGAATTGTTTTGGGATAGTCTGGAAATGGTGTGTTCCTTAGTCATAAAATCAAGGAATGAAATGGTGTTAACCTTATAGCCGGGGAAATCAAGGGTGATGGAAATGGTGGTAACCTTGTAGTCGTGAAATCAAGGGTGTTGTACTTGGATACTTATATAGTAATAAAACTCTGCGCAATCCAGCATGGTGTGGGAGGAGTAATCCGAACCAGTATAAAATCCGGTGTGTTCATTCCTTTTTTGCATTTTATTTTTGTTTATTTCTGTGTTTGTTTTTGATTCAGTGTTTGTGACCATCTCTGTGGTGTGTTATTCATATAGTAGATCATATTAGTTTTAGATTTTCTTAAATTCCTTGAAAACACTATTCACCCCACCCTCTAGTGTTAGTTTTGCCTTAACGATCCATTCCGCATTCCCTAACAATTGGTATCAGAGCAAGGTCTTTCAAAAAGTTCATAATCTGATTTTTTTAAACATTAAATGGCAAATTATGAAATGATTTATAACACTAGTTTAAACTCATAATCTGATTTTTGAAATTTGATTTTTTTAAAAATTTGAATTTTTTTAAATTTTGATATTTTTTATATATGGATATGTTACAATACCATCATGATATAATTGTTTAAAATTGTAGTTAGTTATTTTGAAAATTCATTTGATTATTTGAAAAGTTATTTGATTGTTTGAAAAATTGTTTTGTTTTGCAGGAGAAAAGTAACGACGGTTGGTGAAAAGACATCAATAAGAAATGGATATATATAATGTAAATCAACAAAGAAATGGGTACCAGATCAATTTATAACTTTGGATTTTTGTATTCAACTTATCTTCATATTGTACTTCTCTTTGTTTGCTTCGTAATGCCGCTGGTTTCATGTGAATCCATCAAGAATTGACCAAGTAATGATCAATTGAAGTTTTGGTGAATAAAGAAAGAACAAAACCAAAACCATTGACGATTATCTTCAAATTGCATCCACAGGTTCGACTATTTAGTCCAAAATATTTTTCTAGATTTTAGTTTTTGTTCTGACGGTCGTTTTTATGGGTAGATCATTGAATTCTGATCAAAATCGAGTAAGATATGACTATTTGAATTTGGCTATATGCAAAACTAAAAATTGTTTACGGGATTTTTTACAACTCTCCTACTATTTCGACTTGTTGCACCTTAATACCATCAAAATTCATCCCCAAACTGTTATTAGATTGTATTCCTTGCATTTCTCTTCTATTTGCTAATGATTTCATCCAGTTCCGTTAAGAAACGGAGAAGTTACACCTCCTGAAATTTTGATTGAACGTGAAAAACGAGAAAAAGAAGAAGAGAAAAGATTGTGAAGAGACATGACTTTTGAGCCTATTTATAATGGATGAAATGTCTTTTTATTCAAATCAAAAATTCAAATTCAAAATTTTGGCGCCAAGTTGGTTGAATTACTAAATCTTCAATATCTTTCTCATACGGTGTTCAAATTCAGCAAATGAATATACTATCATGATCAGAAAAACGAGCTCGTCGCAATAGATTAGATCTCATCGTCAAATTCTGAAAGATGTGAACATGTGGTTCATAATAGTGGAAGAACAACAAAAAAAGGAATGCGAAAATAGGTACGTCTTACAATTATTTCATAATTATCAGTAAATTTAGGAATATAGATCTATGCACATAGTTAGGTATAGAAATTTATCACTTTTATAATTTTAGATAAATTAGTTCATATGTTGACACACCATAGTATACTTATCAATATACCAATTTAATTAAATCTTCTCTTATTCTAAATTTAAATTTCACTACTCTTTGGTTTGGTTTTGAAAGGACAACTTCTCAAATATGTCAGTTCCAACTCTAGTTATCAATTTTGGTCATCTACTTATGTTTATTTTGTTTCAAAAATATATCGAAAGTATATATATAGTACATAGATATGTTAATAATTTAAAATTTTCAAGCATTTGATATTATTATAAAATATAAATATATCTTTTATATGAAATTTAAACATACATAGTTTAACTTATATATTTATCATAATAACTTTGGATTACATTATACTATTTGTAACTTCATACTAATTTTGATTTTTTAAAACTTGTATATTTAAATTAAAATTTTGATATAAAGTGTGTATATATATGATTTTTTTAATATATTAAATATGTAGTTTAATATAAGAAGTTATAGCTTTATAGGTTACTTTATATTACCAAAAATAATTTTTATATAAATATAGATTTCTTTTGAAGTTTTAACATATAAATGGTATTTTAGCAAATTAATATGTTTTGACTTCTAAAGTTTAAATTTAAAATTGACTTGTATCGAAATATTTATATATATCTCATAATAAATTCAATTTTAAGTCCGTTTTAAATAAGTGTATATATATATATACACTTATGAATATATGTTTATATTAAAATAGTTTACTTTATATGATACAATTTATATTCTCTTTAAAAATATCTTCAATTTTTACTATAAGAAGTACCCTACTAAGATTATTTAACTCCATATTTCTCATAGAATTATCTTGAATATTTTACTATTTATCATATCATTTTTTCCATCATCAAATCATTATTATCATTACACATCATATTTCATATCATGTCTCATTTATTACAATGCATGTCAAAATAAAATCATTCACATCACCAATTACATATCATTCAATATATCATCTCATATTTCTTTACACATAACACATAGTTTAAACTACATTATAACCAACATACTACACACACTGCGTTACATGTTAAATTTTAACTCCACACATAACAAGTATACTACATAGGGAATTATTATCTTAGAAACATATAGGATTTTTTTTTGGCAAAGCCAGTGGGCATATGGCCCATACTATATATTTATATCATAAGGTCTTACAACATAAATAGTACCGATGCAACATACATAGAATGTACAAAAAGAAGGGAGGGCATAGTCACATCCATTTGCATTTGATAAGAGGATCAAACCCATATAGATACATTAAGATCTGTTTGCTTATACTCTTGCAAGCAGCATGATATATCTGGGTCCTGTTGCGTTGTATTTGGGTGAAGATTTTTTGAGTTTCTTTCCTTCCAAATTTCATCAAGTACAACCTTGAGCATTATAAGCAGCTCATAGGTTGATGATTCTTTCCACCTCGTTGCCTTGTATATACTCATCCACTCCTCCTTATTATCAACTCTCGGCGCTGCATATCCACCTCTCCTCTTTATTTTCCTCCATATATAATTCGTATATTGGCACTTGAAATACAGATGATGATTGTCCTCCTCACCATTGCCGCAAAGTTTACAGCTGAATGGAATTGTTATGCCTTGACGCGCCAGATTTTTCAATGTATTCAAAGCATTTACATAAACTTTCCACATAAAGAAATTCAATCTTTCACTGTTTTTTAGATTCCATATACGTTTATACCATGCACACTTACCCATCGTCTTCTCACCAGTCAAGGATTTATATACTACTACAGTCGAGTAATATTCTTCTTTTTCAGTCCATACTATGTCATCATGTGTTGCATGGACATATGCAGATCCATTATACTTGCTCCATAATTCATTGATCTGTATATTGCTTGAAGTGGGTAAGCTTATCATACCGTCCATCACGTATGTACTAGCTTTTGCGTTCAGGGGAACACCACTCTGTATCATAGCAGTGTAAGGCGTTATATTGTTTAATATTATACCTTTATCAATCAAGGGGAGTTCCAGAACTCAACATTGCTTCTTTCAGATATTTTTACCTTCAAGTGTGCAGTTATTTTGTTCCTGATTTTTAGAAGCATTTTCCACACCCAACTCTGGTAAGGCTTCGACTGTATTGTCCATATTTGCTCACGTTTAAGATTGTATTTTAACCACCATTGAACCTATAAAGTTGACTTCCGTATAGCTATATTTTCAAAGTGCCTAGCAACAGCAGCCACATTCCAAAGTTTGATGTTTTTCATTCCTAACCCACCCTTATCCTTTGGTTTTTCTAATTTATGGTATGCCAAGGTGTTAATTTTTTTGAGTGTAAGGTACCAAACCATAGAAAATTCCTTATAGCTACTTTAGTCATATCTAGTAGTTTCGTAGGCAGTAGAAATGTTCTACTCCAGTATGTTGTCATTGAAAAAATTACTGCATTTAAAATGACAAGTCTACCAGGCTGAGATATATATATATCTATTCTCCCATCTAGAAAACACATAAGTTATTTTCTCATACAGGGGCATACACTGGGTAGTAGAGATCCTCTTAGTAGTTAGGGGTATTCCAAGATACGACATACCATTTTCCATCAATTACATACCAGTTATGGACTTGCAGTCAACAAATTATTGCTAAGTGACGCTGGCAAGCAGAACTTTCGATTTAGTATAGTTCATACGCAAGCCAGTAAAGGAGTGAAATGACTTTAGAGTGTCCATTATTAACATGAGGGATTGAGTGGTCGGTTTAGTAAATATTAAGAGGTCGTCTGCAAAGGCTAGGGATGTTATTAGAGGCAATTTGCATTTCGGATGAGGTAGGAATTTTTTTCGATGAACTTGACTGATAAAAGCAATAGAAAGAGTCTCCATAATCAAGATGAATAAGTATGCAGAAATTGGATCACCTTGTCTCAAACCATTACAACCTCTGAAATATCCCATCGTATGAGCATTAAAAACCAAGGAATACCTGACTGTTGAGATACAAAGATAGATCCATTTTGTAAAGGAAGGAGGAAAGAGCATCTTGTTTATAATAGTAATCAGTGCGGTCTAGTTAACTGAATCAAAATCCTTCATAATATCAATCTTTAGCATTTCTCGAGGTGAGATATAATCACTAAAGTACCCATTCAGTAATTCATGAGAGAGAAAAGTTTATCAAGTATGCATCTATTTGGCAAAAAGGCCGCTTGGTTCGGGGATATTAAGGAGGGGAGGACAACTTTCAATCTTTTAGCTAATATCCTAGATATAGCTTTATATATTACATTGCAATAGGCCATTGGTCTGAATTGGGTAAATGTTGTTGGGTTAGAAGTTTTCGGAACTAAGGCAAGGTTCGTAGAATTTATCGAACTCAGTATTTTGCTATGGGTGAAGAAACCATGGATTGCCTTTAGAACATCACTTTTAATTATCTGCCAGCAATGTATATAGAAGGTGACCGTAAAACCATCTAGGCCAGGAGATGCAACTCTACACATGGTGAGTATTGAGTCTTTAATGTCTTCATCTTCGATCGAATTTAGCAGTACATCATGCAATTCAGGGGTTATTGTAGGGAGGGTTAGGTTATGAAGGAAGGAGTGGTCTAGTTCATTGGGGTTGGAGCCAAGCAAACATTGAAAATAATTCAAGAAGACTCGGTCTACAGTCGCAGGTTCAGTATGATTAGTTCCAGTGCTGTCAATAATTTGATGTATGTAGTCTTTAGCTTGTTTGATCTTCAATGATGCATGATATAGTCTAGTGTTCCTATCACCATGAGCAGCCCACTTTTGTTTTGTTTTTTGAAAAGCCGTATTCGCTTCGGTTTGCAAGGCTTCTTCAAGATGCTTCGATAATTCTTTTTCTTGAATGTAGATCGTTGAATTTGCATTATGATTCAAGGATTGCTCTTGAACCTGCTTGAGTTGTTCAGTTAGAGATGTAGAGAGTTTGTTGCCTTTCCCATATATTTGTTGTGACCATTTTTTTAGCGCTTCTTTTGTATTCTTTAGTTTCATCTGTAATTCTATCATAGGATTGCCATATGCACGCTCGCTCCATGCATCTATAACCACCTGCAAGAAAGTTTCATTTGTAATCCAGTCATCAAAAAATTTAAAATTTACTATTTTATCTAAGCTTGTTGAGCCAAAGGTGAGGATTAAGGGGCAATGGTCAAAGAGGAGAGGCATGGTTATGTTCAGTTTAATGGTAGGCCATGTGGAGAGAGTTTTAAGATTCATAAGGTCGTGATATATTCTAGTTAAAGTTCTAGGACCACCAATACTCTTGTTCGACCATGTGTATAGATTACCAACAGAAGGAATCTCTATTAGAGATGCATCATGCATCACATTTTTCAAAGGCTTCATATCTTGAATTGTTAGTGGAATTCCACCAAATTTATGATTAGACTTGAAAGAGCGATTATAGTCTCCAATGACAACCCAAGGATAGGAGTTTTGAAAGAAATGTGGAAGATAATCAAGTAATTTCTGCCTTACAGCAAAAGTATTACTGGCATAGACAAAGGTAATATACATATTAGACCAGGTGGGATTGTGGTGGGCTTTTGCATAGATGAATTGATGGTCAATGAGGATAGGAAATAGGATGAAAATGGTTAGGTCATAAACTATAAGAAGTCTACCATATGGTGCTTTATTATGGTTAGTCACATAGAACCAGGTAGGGTTTATGTAAGTAGCGGCTTTGGTTGAGAGGTCTGAGTTTAATTTAGTTTCAGAAATGGATAGACGAGAAAGTTTATGTAACACCACCGTGGAAGCCTGTGTGAAATGGGTACTTATACAGTAGAGCCCATCTCTTACTAACGCCGAGGCCTTTTGAGGAACAAAGCCCCACACCTATACAGTGGCTAAGTTGGGGAAAATATCTTGCATGAACAGAGGTGCAGGTTGTTACAGTGGTATCAGAGCCAATACCCAGTTGGAATTGTGGCTCCTGTGTGGACCACAGTGCCTGGGTGAGGTGTTTGTGAGCCAAACGGGACGTTGAGCTCTGTAGGAGGGGAGAATGTAACACCCCTAAGTCCCACATCGTGGAAGCCTGTATGAAGTGGGTACTTGTATAGTAGATCCCATCTCTTACTAACACCGAGGCCTTTTGAGGAACAAAACCCCACACCTATACGGTGGCTAAGTTGGGGACAATATCTTGCGTGAACGGAGGTGCGGGTTGTTGCAGTTTATATTCCTGTACAGGGATTTTAGTTGATCAAGTTTTGAAGATTTGTGAGCTCCTCTGATATTCCATGCACAAGTGTTGTGCATCATCTTTAAACTATTCGGTTTTTTGAGGAGCTTCTAGTTCTCCTAGGAGAGGAGGAGGGTGATTTGCATGGAAAAGACTTCTGCAAAAATCCAGTATCGCAATCAATGTCAAAGGGAGATAGAATGTATGGTTCAGGTATACACTTCGATCTTTTCTTTTTCCCATTCTTCTTAGCGCCACGAGTCATTGGGTCTGGTTCTTTTATTAATGAAGTATGCCTTGGTTTGTTTCTGAGGGTCAGTTTTCTATCAGGTAAGGTGAAGGATCTGAAGGATAATGATGGTGTTTAGGCAACAAGAGATGACTTAGAAGATTTTCCAGGTGGTATGATTATATCATTTGAAAGCAATGATTGAGCACTAGTTAAGTCAGGCCGTTTGGTATGAGTATCATGAGAAGGCATGATGGCATTGGTTTGCGCTGAGGTTATGACTTGGGGATCAAGGGATTGGATGTTGGATTGGCATAGGTATTGTTAGTTGGTTTTAAGAGAATCAAGGATGAATGCACATGGTTAAGGATTATTTTTGTAGAAGCATTGGAGGAGGAAAGGATAACTTGTAGGCTTTCAAGGGTGGAAATGGTTGCAGATTCAAAGAGGTTGGTTGTTGAGCCATCAATGCATCAGTGCATTTACCTATCGCTTTTAAAGTTCATTGCATGTCATCTATGTTGCATGCATAATTATTTCCAGTAACACCTTTCTTTTTGCTCTCTTTTTTTTCTTTATTTTTGTTTTCTTTCTCTTGCTTTCTTTTCCAGTTTCTCGTTTTCTCTTTTGTTATCAACCTCTGTTTCATGTTCTTGTGCTATTTCATCATCATCTTTTCCTTCATCACTGTTCTCATCACTTTCTTCATCTTCATTTGCAATTAAGAATTAATTGTCATCTTCCTTTTCCCCTTTGTCATTCGCTTCTGCTTTTTGATCATCAATATCAGGGTGTTTCAGCACGTCAAATTTATTATGCAAGGTAGGTTTTGCAATTTGCATTCTATCTGGTGGTTTTACAAGTATCCCTGAGCCACATACACCATTTTCATTTTCATGTTTCTTTCTATATATCTGCTGTCTTGGTGGTTGTCGAAACATATTTATACCCCTTCTACTTGCATTTACTATGGTCCATATATTCGAGGGCTCAATATTAACAATTTTGTCTTTCTTTTCCTCAGTAATAACTTTGCCAATTTCCTTCTTTTTATCAACTATTTTAACCACATTTGTATTTATCTTGCATAAAGCAGTTTTGTGTCCGAAAACTCTACATTGCATAAAAATGTCAGGTTGCCATGGATATTCAACATATACTACCTACGTGGTTCCATCCGAATTCAATACCTTAAAATTATTCTCTAATTCAGCGTTTGGAGTTATCTCTATTAAGCATTTGGCATTTGTAATCCTCACCATTCTTTCAGTGGCTCCATCCAGACATATTAGTTTTCCTAACCAGTTAGCTAGCCAGTTTATACCATTATTGGACCATAGATATATCGGTATGTTTGACATTTTCACCCATACAGGAACAACTCTAATTGATCCACTAACATTGCTAACGTTAGGAACCCATTGCTTCATTATAAAGAGCTTATTTCTCATAATTATTGGATCGCCTCTTATAACTTTTTGTTTATCTAAATAATATGAAAAGTCAAATAAGAACAGAGATCCATCGGATTTGACATTGAAATTACCTCTTAGCTTCCATCTATACTTTAAAGTTTCTATAACCATAGTATATGGTAGATCCTTGTCCAGGAAAAAGCCCACCACATAATTCTTCCAAACTTCAGTTCCATTTCCTACTATGTCTTCAGGGGACCATTTTAGAGCCATTGTATTGAATATCATACTAAACAGGCGTGTACTATCCTGCATTACGGGGAAGGTGGCTAAAGAGTAAAGGTTTAGTCCAGGCTTGTTCAGTAGATGCTTTGGGAGGTAGGGTTGGTAGGATGGCGGTAGGTGGAAGGGAGGGTTTTAATGAGGGCGGTAAGGGTACCGGAGCTGTTAGGGGTACAGGGTTTGAGAACGATAGGGAAACAGGAGATGGTTGAATCAATTTACAGTTTGGAGGCCGTTTGGAAGGCGACGGATCAGGGTTTGGGTCAGAGTTAGGTATGGCAGAGGAGAGAGAAGGACATAGGAGTGGATGTGATTGGGCGGGAAAAGGGTATGGCTCAGCAGCCATTAGATTGAAATTGACTTTGACTTTTTGAGACTAATATAGGATTATTAATACATAACATATTTAATTGGACTAGATTAACTTGATTGATTTGTTTGACTTGTTTGACTTAATTGACTTATCTGATTTGTTTGCCATAAGTAACTTGATTGATTTGTTTTACATGGTTGAATTTCATTAGTGGTATGTTAAAAATATACTTATGCATTTTTGGTTGATAGGAGTTTTATAAGTTTTTAGGATAAATACAAGTTACAAGAAATGTTTGGCTTTATGTCTGAATTTAGTTGAATTCATGTTTTGTGACAACAAAAGTTGAATTAGTTGATTGTTTGGATTAAAATTGTCATTACTTAACTTATATTAATTTAATTTGTATCATAATTTTAAGATATCGTATCAGAGTTATTTCTTAGTCCAGATTGAAGTCTTATTATAGTTTTAAGGGAGTTAGAGTTTAGGATAAGATAAGTATTGGATTGGATTAAGGGGGAGTTTTTTAGTTTCTAGGATTAGTTGACGGTTCAAGAAATGTTTTTAAAATAACATATATTATTTTGGTTTATTTGGTTGTTTAGATTGATTGTTTGAACTATTTGCTTGAATTGCTTATTTGGATTGATTGTCTGATTTAATATTGATTGGATTGCTTAGTTTATTATCCTTCCATTTAGTATAGTCATAATTTTAGGGGGAGTTATAAGCTTTTAGGCTTAGAATCATAGATTTAGAGGGTGATATAAGGATATAAGGATACGATAGAATAAGAATATAATATAGACATAAGTTTAGGGGAGTTATATACACTTTAGTATAGGATCAAATATTTTAATCATAAGATATGTATAGAAAGATATAGGATTTAGGGGGAGTATATTTTGAAATTCTTTTTAATAACGCCATAGGAGGAGAAATTGTAACAACCCGGAAAATCAGAACCAATTAAAAATTTTTATTTTGGCAATTTTAATGAATTTTGAATATTTTAAATAATAACGACTAGAAATTTATTATGAATAGAATTAGAACATATATATTTATTTGAATCGAAGTTAGAATATTAATATTTATTTTAATTATAAAAGGAATTGGAAATGGCGCGGTAGTTTGGAAATTCGATTTCAAATTTCAAATGACTGTACAGGATTCAAAATAAGCCGGATTTCAGTGAAACCAAAAATATTAGAATTTGTTTGAAAATATCTTTCCAACGAATCTGAAAAATTGAAATTTCATAGTGGGAATAAAAAGTTATGCCCAGTTGAAAATTCAAAATAGTCGCTATGGAAATATAGCACTTAAAAATAGCAAATTTGCATATGACCTCCATTTCGACGAGACCACTTTTGTTGGATCCGGAATGTCAAATTATTGCTAGATTCCAATTTTCATAATTTTTGGAATCAATATGTGAGCGTGGTGGATTTAAATTGTTTGGTCATTTCAGTTTGAATTTACTCGACTGGAAAATGACCGTTTTTCAAACGTTCTCCAAATTAGATGAAATTAGTTTTGTTAGGACCGTATCATCAAAACATAGCCAGATTTATTTTTCTGAAATTTTTGGAGTCAGTATGTGGCCCCTGTAAATTAAAACGTACGTTCAAATTCAATATATATTGATTTACATTTTAATTTTGGCAAAAACTGATCATAACAGGCGAATTGGGTTACGAAACATATCTCATTGTGTTCGGAATGGGGGTAATTAGCTAGGGGCGACAGTCGTTGGGTCTCGTTTGGAGTTCAAATGTAAATTCAACTTTTAGGAGAATAAAATAAAATAAATAATATATATATAATAATAAACTTCCTAACCCTAACTCATTTTTCCTAATATCAGAAAACCTGATGCTTTTTCAAACCCGTCCCCCTCTCGCTCAAATCACCGCCGCCATCACCGAGCATCGCGCCCGTGCCGCCATCTCCGGCGACTCCCCCCCCCCCCCCCCCCCCCGCGCCTCTCTCCCCCCTCGCTCCTCGCTCCTCTTCGTTTCTCTCTCCCTCTAAAGCCCAAAAACCCTTGACCTAGCCATTTTTCAGCTACCGCCGACCATCAGAGGTCCTATCGCGCATGCCGCCGCTACGGCCACCACCTCAGACCCTACACGCCTCCTCATCCCTCCTCTACCCTCTTCCATCCGAAAATTGTAAGTTTTTTTTTCATTTTATATACATTGATTTTTAATTTTCAGTTTTTATATAACTTTAAATTTATAAAGCTATAATTTTTATGAAAATAAAGTTGTGATTTTTATATAAATAAAAATATGATTTCTGTTTTTATAATCGAAAAGAATAGATATTTATTATAGAAAGGTTTAGATTATTAAACAAGGAAAAATTTGATTTTTATAAATAAAAAAAATACGATTTTTAGATGTATAGATTTGAAATAAAAATATAATTTATATATATGAAGTTGCGGTGTAAAAATATGATTTTTATGTGAATGGTGTTAGCATAAAAATGTGATCTTTGTTTATAAATTAACAAAATAAAAATGTAATCTTTGATTATAAATTAACAAAATAAAAATGTGATCTTTGTTTACAAAATTAACAAAATAAAAAAGTGATCTTTCTTTATAAATAAAAATGTGATCTTTATATAAGAAGAGAAATAAAAATATGATTTTTATGATATGAATGGCGATGTAAGAATATGATTTTTAAAATATAAACATCAAAATAAAAATATAATTTTTATAAAGATAACATTGAAATAAAAACGTGATTTTTATACGAACGATATAAGGATAAAAATGTGATTTTAATTATATAAATAGCGATGTTGAAAACATGATTTTTAACATATACCGCATAAACATATCTCATTGGAAACACGGTGAAGATTTTCTACATATGAAGAGTCGCGGTGTTTGGTTAAGCTTATGGGTGAGAACTCCTCACTATAATTTTCTTTGTACAGTTATTCATTTTATAACTGTATATATGAACTGCTCCCCGTCGTCCATAGACCATGGACGACTTGTTTGTTTTATTGTGTTATGAAAATTGTTTGTGATGTGAAATGGACTGTATAAAATATGCATGTGTTGAATAAAGTATATGAATAATAAAAATATCATTTTTATTAAATTCATGAACTGTAAATAATATTCATGTGTTGAATAAATATTTTATCGTTAAAAGTATAATTTTTAACGTGTATATGAATAAAATAAATATTCATTTACAAATCGAACGATTTGTTTATGTACACCCATTTGACTGATATTGATTGGGGACGATAAATTTTACACATCGCCCAACTGCACAAATAAAATCTGTGTTTGTTGATTGAAACCCCACACGGGTGTTGGGATGATATTTGACGTACACTAATCCCAACTGTTTAGTGGTATGTCGATAGTTTGGTTGACAGACAGTGTAAGCGTGAATTATTTATATTTAATGCTTATGCAGTTGTGTAGTGCACTCTGGATGATGGTTGATTGTTTACCATTGTTGTTATGTACATGTGTTGTATGAAATCCATATAAATCACATTTTATGGTAATTGACTGTGTCTGATTCCAGTTCAGAAAGAAGGAATATTTTAAAATAATAAATATTTTAAAATAACGAATATTTTAAAATAATATTCAGTAAAAGATCAAAATCTGATTTTGATGTCCGATTTGGGATGGACACGTATATATTTAAATATATAAAGCCGTGTTGATTAGATTAACGCCATTTGACGTGAACGATATTTATATCGATTTTATTCATTTTTATAATGAATATCGAAAAGGAAATGATTTCAAAATCTAATGTTTTCAAAATATTATCATTTATCTATTAATGATATGGAATATTCAATTTTGATTTAAAATTGAATATCAAGTTGAAATCGTTTTGAAAACGAATTAAAAACAATTTGTAAAATAAGTTTTAAATCGAAATCGGTGAAATATATATATAATATTTATATTATATATATTTAATGGCCTAAATAGAACGAGCCGCGCCGCGACAGATCGCGAATTTCGACCATTGACCTCGAATGGACATTACAGGAGATCCAACCGACGGATTATCCTAAAACTGAAACCGTTGGGTTAGTATCGAAAAGAGCTCTCCAACGAATATAAGAGATTTGAAATCTAACGATTGGATTTGGAATTATGTCCAAATAAAATTTGGAAAAGGTCGCTGTAGGTGCAGTTCGATGACCGTTTATGGAAATCGACTGTACGGGCCTTGATAAAAATATTAAAAATATTAATAATTTGCGTAAAACATAATAAATGATTTGGAAAGAATATACATGAAAAATTCCATATTTGAAAAGATAAAAATATATTTTTATCGAATTGAACTAGTTATGAACTAGAATTATAATCCAATATTTTTAAATAAAAAAATTGGATTTGAAATGGTTTTAAAAATAACCGGAATTTCCAATATATGAATTGGAATGGATTTGAATCGAAATTATCTTCGGAATATATCAATATTGGCTTCCGTGATTATACGGACATTGTGGAGGAATTTGGAAGATATATATATATATATATATATATATATATATATATATATCGCTATTCCAATACGATATTTGTTGCTTTCAGAATTTGATATTGAATATAAGCCGATATATTTTCTATTCAGAGCCATGTATTTAATATCAAATGGGATTTTGGGTTTGTCGTGAACGGTGTCTTTACTAACACTGTTCTTAAACCCAGTTGAGAAAAGATTAAATCTTTTTATTAAGATTTAATAAAGTTTACCAGTTAATTAATATTTAATTGGAATTGAATTGAATTGAATTTTGGGTTTGTCGTGAATGATATCTTTAAAAGTGTTGTTCTTAAACCCAATGGAGTTAAGAAAATTAGGAACTAACTGGAGATTAGCTAAGTTGAATGGTTTCCCGGGTATTGAACTGATGTTGGTTTCGACCTTCAGGATTAATACTTAGGGAATTGTACTCTTACTAATTTACGATTATAGACTGATGGAATGGTGTCTTTAGTAACACTGTTCTTAAACCCCGTGTGAAAAGAATAAATCTTTTAATTAAGATTGTTAGAATTTCCAGTTATATTTAGTAATTGGAATAAAATGGAATGTGATTTTGGGTTTATCATGAATCGTGTTTTAAATGACATTGGTTCTTTAACCCAATTAAAGATAAGATTAATTTCTTAGTTTTGAATAATCATTAATATTGATTTTTGGGAAGATTAAAACTAAATGGAGTTTTAATGGATCTTTAATTAGATTGAAAAGTGAATGTGATAATTAAAATTATCAATTTAAGAAAATGATCGAAAATGGAGTATCACCAGTTTTGCTCCAGGTGATAGTTAAATCTTTAACTAGATTTGAACGTGAAATGGTAATTAATATTTACCGATAATACCGTGGTGTTAGATATGGAGTATTACCAGTTTTGCTCCATGGGATGAATAGGTTGGGATTGGGAAATAAAATGAATGATTACTTCGGTGTGGTTCGCTAATCCCGACTAGTTTGGAAAATCTTAATATGGTTTGAAATGATATCCAAGGGAAGATTAAAGAATAAATTTAAAAGAATTTATCTTTGATAAAGTTAATGGGTACCTTTCCCTAAAAATGTGAATATTTGAATAAAAGAATATTCTGGATTGGAATGAGGCGTATGTTGGGTTTTTATAGCACTCGTTTATTATATATGCGGGTTATTCAGAAAGGTCGGGTTTATACCCATTCTGGATAACTGATTCGACGATAAGTCGACGACGAAGACGGTGGTTGAAGACCGGAGGTCTTCACATCGTTTGGATGATTACTGATGTCTTGATTGGGTTGTACACCCAAGACGAGGTAATAAGTGGTGATCGTCCAGTCGTACTTGGAGATCAACGAATATGCGAGGGCCTCTCTCCTGTATTAGACATATGGGACAAGGAATAAGGTGCCTCCGGTTTCATTCAGACCCGGAACGAACTTGTAAATGGATGTGTGTCTGACATTGTATTTTATTCCGTGTGATTGATTTCTATTAAATATATATCTATTTGGCGAGGGAGAATTTATTCTCTTGCTTAACCCCCTTCTCTGAGATGTACGAGCTCAGTGGTTATATATTGATGGATATCATTCGCATGACATTAATTGCCTGTGTGGCATGCTGAGTTGCATGGATCAAGGCTTTTGTTGAAAAGCAAAGTCTTGTGGTTGATGATCAAAGCATAGCTTTAATATAGCGTTGCTTTGTGTATAGCGTTAATTCGCGAGCTCCACACCCCGGTATGAACCAGAAACGGGATGAAGGACGACAGGGAGGATGACACGTTTCTTTCTAGCTAGAGGTGGTGTCAGCGTTTACAAGCCCTGACATTTTACTTATATGGATGATGGAAAGCGAGGCGCCTCGGTTATATCGGTCACTACGGTGCCGATGGATGGTTTGGTCGATATATGACCAGTTTACTCCCCATAGGGTGAGGAAACGTGTGTTAGGAATAATATTCCACACATATAAGTGGGCCATCCCTGCATTTTCCTAAGGGCATGATTGAGTACGAGTCCTGAGGCTCGGGCTAGAGAGTCTCGAAGCGATAAGGACGATCCCTTGCCTTGGTTCATGATGGAAATCCAACTTCCAATACGTGACATTTCGGTTTTGATTGTAGAGCCTAGTATTGGCGACATAGTGGGATGGGGTACTATACCGTCTATGATTGATACTGTGACGACCCCAAACCCCGATAAGACGGTGCAAGGGTAATCTTCGGAATATAACACAAGATAACAGCAGAACAAAAATAATTAAATACACCAGATAATGTACAATAGAGTACGCTGGATAAACATAATCATCAGAGTTGCACAGTATACAGGATCATACTTAGAACAAATATAGTTCAGCTATACATAAATGTCTACATCGGAAAATAAAAATATATGTACAATAGGAGCTAAACAGCATAAAAGAGATAAATGATAGAATCCATCTTTAGCTCCAGCTATCCGTAAAGAGCCTGCTAAAACCTGAATACAAGGCTGCCCGTGTAGAAAAAGGGGCACCCGAGTTTGCAAGTGAAACAAACTACGAGTCAGTCATGGGACTAGTATGAGAAATCTACTTAACACTTCTTACAATATGGCTAATCACAGGACCACGCCACTTTCGCGGAACGGGTTCACTCCATTAGATTGCCAGTGCTTTAAAACAAATAAATATTTTAAACATCGAAATGCTTTTTATAAAAATGATGCCATTATAAGACTCAGTTCCCATCACATAATGCAACACAAATCGGAGGATGGAGTTTTACCTTATTATGGCCAAAATATGCATGATACGAGCAAAACAAATCATTTGATATTATTGCTAGTGTATATATGTTTCAAAAACAGTTTCAATCATAACTATCAATCATAGACGGCATGGGTACCATATATCATGTCGCCATATATATATATATATATATATATATATATATATATATATATATACAATCAAGACCGCACGGTGTCGTATTTGGAAATTGGATTTCCATCATGAACCAAGGCAAAAGATAGTCCTTACCGAATTCGAGACGCTCTAGCCCGTGTCTCAGGACCCAGACTCAGGAGGGCCCTTGGATCGTCAGGGCCGGTCCACCGATGTGGATTAAAATGCCTTAACACTGCGTTTCCCCGCCCTATGGGGCGTCACTGGTCATATCCGACCACACCATCGGCTCCAAAGAGACCGAAGCAAACCGAGGCCTCGCTTTCCATCATCCACATAAGTAAAATACCCGGGCGTGCAAAACCCAAAGCACCACTCCTAGCAAAAAGGAAACGCATGTCCTCCCTGATGTCCTCTCCCGTTTCTGGCTCATACCGGGGTGTGAGGCTCGCGAAACAACGCTATACACAAAGCTATGCCACACAGGCCATGCTTTGATCATCAACCACAAGACTTTTCTTTTCAACAGAAGCCTTGATCATTTGCCACTTAGGCATGCCACACAGGCAAATCACTCCATGCGACTGATTTCTATCGATATATAACCTTTGAGCTCATACGTCTCAAAGAAGGGCGTTAAGCAAGAGAATAAATTCTCCGCCGCCAAACATATATATATTTAATAGAGATCAATCAGCATAAAACAAAATCCAATGTTAGACACACAGTCCATTTACACGTTCGTTCTGAGTTTGAACGAAACTGGAGGCACTCAATACCTCGCATATCCGTACAATCAACAAGTACGTCCGGGTGGCTACTACTTCAACCCCTTCAAGGTAGCTACTCCAATCATGAGCATCAGTAGCACCCCTCCATTCGACGTGAAGATCAACGGTCCTGCACCGTCTTCATATCTTCGACTTTCACTCGTCGATCAATTATTTGAAATGAGAATCAACTCGGCCTTTTCAAATAATTCATGTATATTTAGAATTTCAAATCAACTCATTTCAATGGTTAAATTATTTGATATCACTAATTCTGTTCTTTAATGTAATTTTCACGCCAAACACATTCAACCATCAAATATCACATAAACCGAGCAAATTCAGTTTATTTCCATTCCATATCGTTTATAATATTTTATCACGATTTATCGCTATTTTTATTTATTTAAAAATAGCCAATTTATTCAAACGACGCTTCAGGCCATAATGCGGTCGTGGCGCTGTTTTTCTTCAGATTTGATTTACATATATCTGAAAATCTAACCGTTGGATCTTCACAAATTTTATATCATTACAAAGATCTTTTCAAAACGAATCCAACGGTTTTAGTTTCGGGAAAATCCGACGGTCGGATCTCCCGCACCAATCGTTTGAAGTTACGATTTCAAAATACGAACTGCAGCGTCATTATTCGATTTAATTTAATTATATATATATAAATAAATATAATCGATTCTGGCGCTGTTTTTCTTTAGATTTGAATTAAACATTCCAGACAATCCAACCGTTGGATTTTTACAAAGTTGGTGTCGTTGGAAAGTATTTCCAAAGCAGACCCAGCGGTTGTGGTTTCGGGAAAATCCGATGGTCGGATCTCCTGCACTAATCGTTTGAAGTCACGATTTCAAAACACAAACTACAGCTTCGTTATTCGATTTATTTTAATTATATTTATATAAATATATATAAATATAATTCTCTCTTCGATTTCAAAACCATATCCACTTTATATATTTGATAAAAATGATATTTTTATCATCAAAAATATTTATTCCACACATCACCACTTTTAACACTTCATATTCACAGTAAAAATGTAGATTTTATTATTCAATCTATATATTCAACACATGAACGTTTTCGACTTCACACATACGATAAAATATGATTTTTATCGTTCTAGTCCTTTATTCAACACATGAATATTTTCTATAGTTGATATATATAATAAAAATGTGATTTTTATTGTAAAACAATTTATTTCAAAACACGATTATTTTATATAGTCTATACATAAGGTAAAAATGTTATTTTTGGTGTTAAAACAATTTATTTAAAATACTAATATTTTATATAGGCTATATATATAATAAAAATGTGATTTTTATCTTTCAAATAATTTACTCAACACATGAACTCATTCAACACATGAATTTCTATTCAACACATGAATTTCTATTCAACACACGAATATAGTTTCAACACATGAAAATAATTCTAACACATGAATATTATTGAAAATTTCGGCAGCATAATGGCAGGGTAGTTAAAACCGGGACCGTCCCTAGTATGGCTCCTCGCTCTACCTTAAAACCTCGCGGTTTTTGACAATGGGGATTTCATGCATCTAATTTGCACATAGGCAAGCATGTTTATTTTTCTTTTCCACAAACTAATCCTATGTGGTTTCATCCAAAATAATTCTCAACCATAAACAGGTATTTTTCAACCACAATCAATCATTCATGATTTTCACCAAATTTCACATCAACCAATAATCCAAACAATATCACAACCAATATATATCATCCATGGTCTGTGGACGAGGGGAGTATATATATATATATATTCGTATATAAATATATTTCAATTTCACTTCAATATCATTTCAATTTATTTCAACGCATATATTATTTTTACAACGCATATATAACTTATACATCGAACATACAACTTATACAACACTTATACACGAGGTGTACAACGCTTATATAACTCATACATCGACTATATAATTTATACATCGTTGTTTCCATATCATTTATAATCTAGAAATCTCACACTGGGTTCCACTCCACTAAAAATAGCAGGAAGCTCAAAAAAATATGTGGTCTCTTCTAGAATGTAGAAGAAATCCACACGAGTCCACTATCTCTTGTTTCACTGGATTTCGACCACAAACGAAAAGGATATGATTTTTATTGTGAAATCAAAAACCGTAGCATTTGAAAGTGTTATAAAACAGTTCAAAAACTTCAAATCCGTTACCTTTCAGTGGGGTTCAAAACTAGGTTTCAGTTTTTCTCGTTATCCATAGCACGAGGTGACGATCGGGCGGCTCCATGTGAAAGGGCTCGGAAGTGTGCTCCAGGCGCTGGTGGTCCCATCAGGTGCGACGGCGAGATGGAGCGCCGGCGGGTCTTCGAACGGCTCGGGTTTGGAGAGGTGATTCGAAGGATATACTCAACGATAGATGCTCCAACCAGTATGCATCTGAACGGGAGATTGAGATCTACAAAAAGTTGAACTGGAGGGGGTGGTTTTGGTCAGCATGGCGGCCGGAAAGGAGGAGAGAAGGAATGAAAGGGGAGCCGTCGTTCATCGCAGAAGATCGGGGGAGAGAGAGTTTGAATGAGCCAATAGGATTTTTTTCTATTTATTTATATATTTTTAAATTTCTAAAATACCCCTTATCTCCTACGAACTCCAATCGAAACCCAACGACTATCATCCCTAGCCAATGGGATATGTCTCGTAGGCCCATTCGACTGTTTCAGTCAGTTTTTCTTCAAATTAAAATATAAAACTTTCAATATTCGATTTGAACGTACATTTCAATTTGTCGGGGCCACATACTGATTCTAAAAATTCCCGAAAAATAAATCTAGCTATGTTTTGACGATATGGTCCCACAAAACTAGTTTCGTCGAATTCCGAGACCGTTTGAAAAATGGCCATTTTCTGGTCGATCCAATTTAACTATAATTAACCAAAACACATTTTCCTTTGCGACGCTCACATATTAACTTCAAAAATTATGAAATTTGAAACCTAGCAATAATTTGACATCCCGGATCCAACAAAAGAAGTTTCGTCGAATTCCGAGGTCGTTTGCAAAATATTTATTTTCAAGGGCGATATATTCTCTATAGCGACCTTTCTGAAAATTCATTTGGCCATAACTTTTGACTCCCGCTATGAAACTTCGATTTTTCAGATTCATTAGAAAGATATTCACTAACAGATTTAAATATTTTTGTTTTCACTAAAATCCATTTTATTTGCACCCGGTACAGTCAGTCAAAGTTTGAATTCCAATTTTGAAACTGCCGCGCCATTTCAGGCCTTGTTTATAATTTAAAATAATTATATTTATTTGCAAACATCGATTCAAACACACTTTTCATCGTTATTATTTAAAATATGTATTTTAAATACTTAAAATTCACTATTTTAACCAATTTAAAATTTTTAAACTGGTTCAGATTTTCCGGGTTGTTACAGATACATTTATATTTGAAGTTGTTTTCATACACTTTACACTATAATAGTATCAAAATGATTTGTTTTAAACGTACCAAGCATGTTTGGCTATTATAAGGTAAAACTCTACCCTCCGGCTTGCGTTGCATTGTGTGATGGGACATGAGTCTTATAATAGCTTCATTTTTCTTCAAAAAGCATTGCGCTGTTTGTTTTATGCACTAGTATTCTTGGGAGGAAACTCGTTCCGCGTTATACGGCGTGGTCCCTTGATTTACTTTATTTTAAAGTAAAGATTTAAATAACTGTTTTAGTACTCACACCAGTCACATGACTGACCTGGAGTTTATTGTTTTAACCTAAACTCTGGTTGCCCCTATTTTCCACATGGGCAGCTAGTAGTTTTGGTTTTGCAAATTTATATTCACAAGATCCTGGTCTACAGCTGGAATGATATTCGGAAAGCTCTGTATCCGTGTATCTCTTTCAGTTGTGTTTTGTATTATTTTCCGCTGCATTGTAATTTGTAAATCTATGATATTTATCAAATATATATTATTTTTTTATACTCTATATATTCTTGTACTCTGATGTAAATGGTTGTAATAAGCAATGAAATGTTCTTCTGTTTATGTTCTGATTTGTCGTTTTCTCAACTCAATACGGACTTTCCTTCATGGGGAAGTTCGGGTTGCTTCAGAAATTATAAAATATAGACTTAGTTTAAGGGAGAGTATATAGGATTCATATTGATAGGGGGAGTATTAGAAGGATCAGAATCAATAGGTATTAATATGTTATAAACTGAGGTTGTCATCATCAAAAAGGGGGACATTGTTGGAGAATGAAGTTTTGATGACAATAACCTTATTTCAATATTAATTGATTATAAAATATATATTAACATTTATATCTACAATATATATATACATATATGCAGGATTTATATACAGGAATTAATACTAAAGACTGTACAGTTTTAGAGATTAAAGAGACATAGAATTAAGAGAAGATTCAAGACTCGTGACTAACCAAGAAATCAAGAGTTCAAGAGTTCAAAATAAATATAGTATAGAGTCTAGTTTATGTAAGACTCTGAATAGCATTCCTGGTTCAAATTCAAATTCAAATTATATTTTTCAAATTCAAATAAAAATTCTGTTTTTTAATTTCTGATTTTCAAATTTCAAATCCTAATTTTCAATTTTCAAATTCTATTCAAAATTTAATTAAGTTTTTCTATTTTACTTTTGATTTTAACCTTGAGTTTTAAAGGTTATAAGTTTATATATATATATATAGTTATTAATTTACATAATTTTAAACTTTATAATTTTATAAATATGTTTCATATAAATTATATTTATGATTTCATATGATTTTCTACTTTATAATACTTATTTTCTATCACTATGTTTTAATTCAAGAATTTCCATATTTATATATATATTAAAACACTTGAAAATTACTCAAATTTCAAATTTTGAATAACACACGTCAACATACATATGTGGCCATGTCAACATATAACCGCTATAGTTTCAATTTTGAAAGGAAGTGTCTTTTCACCATTTTTAACATTCCAGAAGCGTTGCAGCCTTCTAAATCTTATGAATAGGGGTTGAATTCGAATTTTTTAACCATCATTTTTCTTTATCTTCATTCGTTTTCATCCCTCCATTATTATTTCATATTTTTATGATTTCTACACTTATACTCTATCAATTTCAATTCTATTTATATAAAACTTCTTCTCTTCTCACTCTCTACTCATACTCTCTTGATCGAAGTGCTATTGAAGAGTTATAGGGCTGTTGTAATCATTTGGGTTTTTTTTGGGATAGTATGGAAATGGTGTGTTCCTTGTAGTCATGAAATCAAGGAAGGAAACGATGTTAACCTAGTAGCCGGGGAAATCAAGGGTGGTGGAGATGGTGGTAACCTTGTAGCCGTGAAATCAAGGGTGTTTTACTTGGATATTGATATAGTAATAAAATTCTGCGCAGTCCAGTGTTGCGTGGGACAAGACGTAGGAGTAATCCAAACCAGTATAAAATCCGGTATGTTCTTTCCTTTTCTGCATTTTATTTTTGTTTATTTTTGCATTTGTGTTTGATTCTGTGTCTGTGATCATCTCCGGGTGTGTTATTCATATAGTAGATCATATTAGTTTTAGATTTTCTTAAATTCCTTGAAAACACTATTCCACCCCCTAGTGTTAGTTTTGCCTTAATGAACCATTCTGCATTCTCTGACAGAATGATTATATAAAAACTATACATGTAACTTACACAAATATTTTCTCTAGTACAGACCCCACGAAGTAGCAAACTATTATGGCCACTTATCTTATCGATAAATTGGCACTTAAGGCAGACAATGAAAAGGAATGACACTGAGGCAGAAACTGTAGGCTGAAATGCACTTTAAAGGTGGAGAAAGTAACATGCATTCTTCTAAATAAGCTACAATTTGATTTTCTTGGTAAAGATTACATTAGATAGTACGATACCATGGAAGTTGACTTGCCGGTTTGTAAAGCAATTGGGGATATCCTAACTGCTAAGAAAAGCTATGGAACAAAAAAAAAGTTGGTGGAGATGATCTCTTGGATATGCTGGATACAAATGTGATTAATGCTTATTTGAGGGAGCTCAAGCCTGGGATTACCGCCAAAAAATTTCGTACATAAAGTGCTTCTATTACATTAGATAGCATGCTGAGTGAGAAAGGAAAAGGTGGTACGCTTCTGGAGAAAATCATTATTTATCAAAGAGCAAATAAAGGGGTTGCGATCATATGCAATCATCAACGCAGTATGTCAAAGAGTCATGAAACCCAAATGTGAAGATTAAATGAAAAAATATATGAATTGAAGGCACAAAAAGATGAATTAAAATGGGATTTGAATAGAGCGTGAAAAGGTAAATCTCCGCTTAGTTCTTAAAGGAGTCTATCCTCCAAAATATTGGAGAGGAAGATAAGTCAAATTGATGAGAAAGTATTAAGGATGGAAGAAGATAAAAATAATAAAGTGGAACAAAAAATAGTAGCATTGGGCACTTCTAAAATTAACTATCCTGATCCTAGGATTTCAGTTGCATGGTGCAAACACAATAAAGTTCCCATAGAGAAGATATTTAGCAAGTCCCTGTCACCCTGCCAGCAAAGTATTCATGGACAATGGATGTTGAACCAAATTATAGATTTTAGCTTTTTATTATTCGAAGTTTTCAATTTTACTGCATATGCAGAGTGCACAAAGCATTGTCATATTTAGAAACTCTAAACAAAAAAAATTCTTTTTATAAACTGCGAGTACAAAAACTTTAATGATGATAATTGTATAACATAATTTCTTTGTTAATGTAAACTATATGATTTCCCCAAACAAAAGAAAAAAACTTAAGTTATCTGTGAAGCAGAGGTAATATTAAAATTAGAATGTTCTTGCAACGATGGACCCAAAAAAAAGGATAGATATAAAAACTATCATTCACATTCCCCATCCTTGAACCAACATCTCTCCAAGGATCAAGCTAAAGCAGGTCACAAACCAAACAGTATAGGATATTTTAATTGGCCAAGTTAGGCTTTCATTTGATCCAAATTTCCTAAATCAGGGGAAAGAAGACCATGCATGCATAAACTTCTATAACCAGTAAGGACAGCTACTGGAAAATAATTAAAACAATCAACGAAGACTTTTGTAGGAGTACAAAAACAACATTGAAAATGTTGATACCTTGATCTTAATCGCCCAATCATTAAATCATTAATTTTAGTAGTAAAGTTAATACCAAAATCGCTTGAGACTAGAATGCAATGTAATAATTTCAAGCATAGTTTCCATTAGGTGTCAAAAGAGTGTTGGTTTCAAATTTTAGGACTTAATTATAGCCATAAAATTTACGTTTGTACCAACAATATATTGTATCAAGTATCATTCATATTGGTATTAAACAGATTTACCCTACATTTATTCTCATGTAGCATACATGTAACGGTTTATTGCGTCAACTGCATCTGAACTTGCATTAGGATTGATTTTAACCATTGAATAGAAAAAAATAAAAACAAATTTCTTTAAGTACCCAAGAATAAATATGTGTTTTTTGAAAAACTTTCAAAAATGCGTACATGACTAAAATTGTACAAAAAAGTAAGACCGAGAAAATATACCAAAAATTTGGCTTAGAAAATTTGGTTTTCAAGATGAACATTTCTCTTAAAATTTATTAATTGAACACTATTTCATGTCAACAATATTTTTTACTGTAATCTAGAATTAATTCTTTTATAGAGTAAGCATATACATAACATAGAACATGAAAGTTTTAGCTCAATATTACTAACATGTTCATATTTGAAAATCACATTGTTAGACCAAAAAGTGGCACTAACACCCAATAGACTAGGTTTCATAAAGATTGATGAAGAAATATAAATTAAAAATGAGGAAAAGTAAGCAAACACTTAGAATTTATAGTGGTTCGACATTAACCAGCCTACGTCCACTTTATAATCCTTATATTCAACAAAGAATTACAATTACAACACTTAGAATCTCTTAACACTTGCAATATAATCACTTTCCTCTTGAACTTATGAAAATGCACTTAAAATGGATAAAACTGCTCTCGGGTCGAATGGAAATGGTGGCAGTACAATATTGCTTCAAACACTCGAGTGGCCAAAACTCTTGTTCTCTTCCCTGGGGTCGGGTATATATAGGAGATGGCTAAGGAATTTAGGCGAGAACGGTTACATCCATGTGTCACTGCTCCGGTTTTATAGCATATTAGTGGAGGTGGTTATATGAAGAAAAGCAGGCCAGGTCATGGGTCATGGCCACATGGTGGGCCCTCCATCGATTCAGGAGATCGTGGTCACAGAACTACGTAGCAGGTCCTCGTGGGTTCAAGACGATGATCATATCGCTATCATTCGACCCGAGGCCCCTCTAACCTGTTCGACCCATAGGTAGAGAACCATTCTACTTGTCTTGTTTTTGATCCGATCTGACTCCCAACTATTAAATAGACATAACTCTTGGTCTCTATGCATGTAGTCGTGATCATTTGGTTGGTGGATGGCCTTGTCATAAGGCAAGCCAGCATTTTCCCCCTAAAGTGCATCTTATTGAAGATAGGGAGGGTTTTAAACTTGCCAGGCTGTCCATCCTTGAATAAATAGCAGTCAACAGTCATGTCTTTCTGTAAAGTTATGTCTCTTGATTGTATGCAACGTATATAAATACGGGTTTGCATTCATAATTGTCTTTGTTGCAACTGATAATTCGAAATCTTCAATTAGAGCATAGACATATTTACAGGTAAATCCTCTAACCTTTGTCGAATCAAAAGTTCAAAGCTATTTGTTTGAATCATATTGCTTTCTCAATCCCCATTAGTAATCACATGTCATAGACAATTCCATTTTTATATCATTGAAATTTAATCAATCCATATAAATGTGAGATAATTCCATGAACCATGAACCAGTTATTGTAAGTGTTCTTTATCTCCCTTCAATTTCTCTAGCATTAACCCCTTCTTGGTTTGCAACCTTTAGAGTTAAGAAGATTGGAGTGCTTCGAGATGACAGTCAGATCGGGTCGAGATTATTCGACCCAAAGAACCTCAAACCAATGACTTTTCGACCTGGATACACCCCTTGTTCCTTGCATCGGTTTTAAGTAACAGTCAACCCGTCCTTTCAGAGAATTAGAACGGTCCACTTCACAATATATATAAGTCAATTTATTCCATCCTTTTCTTCCACTTCGCTTATTACCGAATCCTTTTACATCTCCAAACCCTAATCCCGCTAGCTTCTAATCCGCCTTAATTTCGAATATGATTCGTATGTAAGTCACCAATCCCTTCAATTCATACTTTAATTTTGGGTTATTTCTATATCTAATCCTGAATTCATGGGGTTTGCCTCGGTTTGGGGCTCGATACCTGGTGAGTTCATAAAGCAGCGCATCGATGCTCGCATCACCTCGTCGAGTGTCACTGTCATCACCATCATCGGCGATGATCCCAAACCGGGCGTGATGATGCTTAGTTGATGAAGAGTGAAGGTGGGGGGATGCCATAATGAGGGTTGTGAGAGGTTTGGCAAAAGTGATTGGGGAAGAAAGAGAGGAGTGAGAAGGAGGCGTGATCTGCTTAAAACCATTAGGGTTAAATAAAGCATTCAAACTGATGCATTACTTTCTATTCAGTAGAGCTTTGTTGTTCGAAGAAGATATCGGGGATCGGGTCGAATTTTTTTGACCCAGGGCTATTCGACCCGAAGGATGCGATCTGAAAGCTTCGAACTCGGTCGTCTTCCTGTTGTGTTCCAAATACTTTGACTATCCAAAATGACTTTCGCACATATACTTGTTTTCAGGTTGATAAGCAAGAAATTACAACAACTTCAACCCATAATAATGTATTTTCCAATGATCAGCATCAACTTGACAAACGTTCTCATGGACAATTAGGATAGAGCCCGTCGTGAAATTGGACTTGAAAATAGCAAATTTGTTCGGGAAATCCTGCAATCAATAACATAAAATTCTTCAACGTCATGATGCATATCAAACAACTACACACTTTTACTGTTTCTTTCCTTTACATTACTTATCGTATTTGCACTGCACACACAAGCGCACACACGGGGAGGGAGGGGGACATGCTATTTTACTCTAATCTTCGATGTTTCTTGGATAGTACAACAAGCATGTCTAGAAGATATCCGATAAGATATTCAGAGTCTGAGAAAGGAAAAGCTTTAGAGTCATCGACTAATTCATCTGATTCTAACTCGAACAGTACTGATCCTGAGTTTGAAGTTGATCTCCATGAGGATGTGCGGTCCTCCGAGGAAGGGATCTCCACGGATGAGGAAGTAGGAGGAGGACATAATCGAGCTCTCAATACTTTCGGCGACGTGATCATACTTGAAGAACCCCATGACTCTTGGGTTTCTACGACTGACGAGCCCAAACTTCGATGATTATGTTTAAGGCATGGGATACGTTGGAAAGAAGTTAGAGTTGCTGAGAGTATCTTAGACAAACCCCACAATCCTCCATAATGGTACATGGCAATAAACCGACTAATGTGCTCAGTCGGGACATTCCTCCATTCCCTTCTTTTATCTTCGGTTTTCTAAGATGATTAAGAATAGCTCCCATGCAACTTCACCCGACAGCCTACTCATATTTGTATACACTGTACATAGCATACATGGAGGTTCTAGGTGTTGAGCCCACCTTTGAGGAGGTAACCTTTTTCTATATTTTAAGCATCGAAAGGTCAAGACTCCTTTTCTCTAGTTAGAATCCATGGGGTTCAGCAATGTGAGCGACATAAGGTCCAATTGGTTCTATATTCGTCATCAAGCCGGATGTGCCAGGAGGTGACTTCAATCTAGTGAGCTTCAAACCCTGACTCTCTTGCTCTAACTTTACTTACGAGTTTGCTGACCTTTTTCTTCTTCTTATTTTCAGTTCCAAATCCAAAGAAACCTCAAGGCCAGGTATATCAAGATCGCTTGAATAATTTATTGAATGCTGATCCATATTTATTAAGCATCAAAAAGTGCTTAATGGACGAGTTTCTTCATCGGTATCATCTGCTTAGTCCACAGCAAAGTATAAGACTTGGTAGAGGTCATGCTCTTACATACATGCCTCCAATTCAAGTTCCTCTTGTACAAGTGGAGACTAGAGATGTGCCCCCAGTCGAGGGGCAAACGACGGTGACATATGAAGATGGAGAGGTCTCGAAGTGTAAATATCCTATAGGTTCAATCCAAGAACCTCAACTGAGAGAAAAAGAGAAAACTCCTGAAAAAAGAGTCCATGTAAATTCCCAAGAGTCCATCTCTAATAAATGTTCACACTGAGGAACTTCTGGAAAGAACAACTGAGGAGGAACCTCGGGATAGCTCTGCGAAAGATACATCTTCTTCCGAGAGGCGGCCTTCTCCCAAGAGCCCATTTCCTATCAAGTCGCCAGGTCATGATTCTCGCCAAGATAATTCTATATTTTAAGGCTTGGGAAATCTCCCCTTGCCTGATGCTATATATTCTTTCTAAAACATATGTTCTGGCTCTTTCTTTCCTCCTTCTGAAGAGGAAATCACACCTACTAAGACCGAGATGATGACACCTACAATCCAAACTCTGGGCACTGGTCCGTCGGGGGTAATCACTTAGGACACACATCACCTTGACATTGCAGTCATAGCACCTGTGTGTTGTACTACTCTCTGGCTCTAACACCGGTTTGTGTTACTTTGTAGGGACGATGTCTCACCAAAGCTATGACACTAGAAAACTCCGCCAAAGTCTCCTCAGGTCATATTTCGATGTTGAGCATGATTATGGAGATGACCGTGGAAGAGATGATAGAAGGCGTTATCAATCACAATATCACCAATCCTCATGCTCCTGATCTCCAGCTCGCTCGGATTCTGATGAGCATAAGACATATCAGGTCCATCGTAAGGGAGATAAGCAAATTCCTAGAGCTTCAATGCCTTCGAAAGATTCACGTTCTCAAGATAAACCTCCCAAGTGGCATTCTGATCCTAAAGAAAAGTCCAGGGATAAGGACAAAGATAGAGCAGTGCACCTACCATTTCTACAAAACGCAATTTTACCGATATTTCCACATCAAAACCTGTATGCTCGATCCTTCCACTTCTGAAAGAATATAGGTCTTAAGGAGCAGTTCCCTAAATATCAGTTAGGGAACATGCATTTAGTGCCTAACCTCGAACCTTTTCCTCCAAACTAGCCTAATAGTGTTAAGACCTAAATAGACTTCGTTGACCGACCGTATCAAGAAACTTGCAAGTTTGCCTGCAAACTTTCAGAGGTCATACAAAACCTTCAGATGGATTTGGAAAACCAGAAATAGATGTCCGAGTATGATATGTCTACCGGAAAGGTCGCTGAAAAAGAGTGTGAGGATTCTCAGGCAAAGCTTAGCCTTACACAGCACGAAGCCTAAAATTATAAGAAATTGCATAGAGAGTTACACCAACACTTTCATAGTGAGCATGACTCCCATAGCAAAGAACTTACAACCCTCAAAAGCAATGTGAGAGCATCACATCTGAGAATGCTGAATTGAATCTGTCTTGCACTTGCCTTGAGTATGAGAAGACCGAGCTTGATAAGGAGGTTGCCTAATCTGAAAGCTAAGCTTGTCAAAGCCGAGGAAAGGGCTAAAAAAGCAGAGGAAAATGCCAACACCGCCCTTGAATCTGCTTCTACCATTGGATCTGCCAATACATCCTCCTATGGTTTTCATTACCAAGATATCTTTCCTTTTTTCCTAGGGATTGATTGGTTAATCAGCTCCCATGCTGCAAACAGTCAAATCTGAACCTTGTCGTTCTTCGCACCTCGTGGAAGTCCCATGTGGAAGGGATCTCACTCAACGGATCAAAGGTACGCCAAGGATATCATGCTGATGACTCCTAAGAGCTCTTATCGACGAAGTCATTTGGCACCTCGATGTCGACTCATCACATACTAGGGTTGAAGAAGGTCCCTTGGGTTCTGTTGTTCTTCCAAAGTACAATTTGAGGTTGAGAAGGGCATAATGGAGAAATAGGTTGCCGAGGCCACGGAGGAGTTGGATGGTTTGGACATCTACTAAATATTTTTTCGCATTGTGCATTCAAACTCGTGACATATCTTGGATGAAGGATTACCCTACGACACTTGTTGATGCCTGGGACAAGCTAGTTAACGAGGAGAAGCATAGGTTAAAGGTTGACATTGTGGATGAAAAGGAGTTGATGAAGACTTTTCTAAGGGGAGACGAGCCCGGGCTTCTAACCAAGGGAAGAATGCTAATAAAGGAGGCTATGGAAGATGCTAAGCATCAAATTAAGGGTAAAGATGCCATCGAAGGTGGCTTTAAATCCACCTCCGCACTGCCTGAGACTGCGGAGACAAAGAAATATGACCCTGAACGTCCAAGGCTTACCACAAGTGCACTTCTCTCTCCTATAGTCGAAGTTACAACTCCTACCACTACTGGAGACCAGTCGGCTGAAGGTATTTCCACATTTTTCCACAGTTTGCCAAAGCTATTCTGGCGTGTCGTTATGCTATGTGGCTTCCAATTTAGATCCCTGTTTTTTCACCAGGGCTAATAACCATTGCTCACTACTTTAGGTACAAAATCTGCTGATGTCATTGAGGAACATCAAAAGGAGCCGACTACTAAGTCCATAGGGCCCCCTGGTGATGATGACCCAAAGGAGGGAGATATGATCGCTGCTATGAAATATCTCAACAGCAAAGAAGGCGATGAAGATTTCACTTATACTGGGGAGTCTGAAAGGACTAAGGATCTGATGCTTGCCAAGATTAAAGTGAAAAAGGAAGATGATCTTTTACAAGTCAAGATCGAGTCTTTGTCCAAGCCTCTTCTTGTTGATCACCTCAATGTGATCCTCCCTTATAGCACTGAGACTTCCATAGATATGCCCCCATTGCAGGATCCAAGCTCCAAACCCACTCCTAAACCTGAAGAAGCCTCACTCGGAAAGAAACAAAATAAGAAATGTATACTTACCAAAATGAAGAAAGAGGAGAAAAGGAAGCTCAGGGAGCTCAAGAAACCCAAAACTACTCCCAAGTCTTAGTGAATTTTTTCTTATACTTGATGTTGTACTTTCACTAGCCTACTATGGTTGTTGCGAGTGCGGCCCTCGCTTTTTTGTCTTGTTTCCTTGTATAAACCTGCATTCAGTAAATAAAGCAATGTTCCTGCAATGTCACATATTTGCAAATTTATTATTGCTTTCAATACGATGTACTAACAATCAAGGTGCTACAAAACTGATTAATAAAAAGTGAATCACATCACAATTAGCTAATGGTTTCAATTCAACATGATCACAATCAAAGCATTACTAAACTAAGTAACAAACAAAAAATCATGGTGTAGTCAACTAAGGGGTGTGGTTTGTATCTATATGCCTCCAATCAATTTTGAATAAAGTGCCAAGTCAGCGGCCTGTTAAAGATTGATTAGTAATGACATGTCGTTGCCCCCAGCATCAGTAGGGATTTCAGGATCAACTCATATTCATGCCCCCCAAGCCTTCCATGGGTAAGAGCCAAGCCTCTCGGACACTTTTGATCCAAGTGTTTTTATACTCTCCTGTCATAAGCCTAGGTTATAGTTATGGGTCAAGGCAGTCTCAAGTCGTGGTAAACCATTTCACGTCTACCCTGCTTTTATATTCACTCTTAAATCGATAGAGTTTGAGTTAGTCATAGTCACGTCATTTGGTTAGGCATTCCATCTAATTCTTAGAGTGGGATTTTGCCGTTTCGAGTGTCGATATCAAACTCGAATTTAGTTTGTACTACGTTCCAAGCTCTGGTGAACGGAGTTGGTCGAGTAAGCGGTCGGGTCACACTAGCCTGAGCATTATCCCTTAGTCCCTAAGTCGAGGGAAGAGGTTGTCGTTAGGGATGGTCGGATCACATTCCTGTCATTTATACTCACCTGTCGAATCATGGGGAAGAGTTAACGCGATGTCTAGGTGTCACATTATCACTTTGGTCTGCAAAGAGAGAGTCAGCATACCGAGCGTGGGTGTCAAATCCATTTTAGTTAATCTAAATCTAATTAGTCATGGGATTGAGTCTGCTCGTCGAAACATGAGCGAGCGAACATCATTAAGGGGTGAATTATCCGTTTTTCTCAGGCTTGGCACAAGTCGGTCACATCACAACACTTAACCAAATACGTCAACAACCATAGAGCATGGTAAGAGCTACTAACATATGTGATATTCTTACAAACACTAGTTACAGAGAAATAAATGTAGTAAATAACAGGGGACACACGATACTTCTATAGTGGTTCGGCTGAATTCTAGCCTACGTCCACTTTATATTCTCTTGTTTATATTGACCAAATGGTTTTGGGCAAGTCGTGCCTCATTACATAGTTTGAAAAACAAAAGAAAAAAAATGCAAGTTTAAGTCAAGTATTATCATAGATGTTTGGCATTCCATACTCTTAGGAGATGATCACCATCAATGGTCGTTAGCCTGAAAGCTCCATTATCAAGTCTCATATGAATGACCTATGGTCCTTCCCACTTCGGGCCCACGAAGACAGGGTCGGGAAGACACGCTTCAGTACCAAGTTTCCAGGGTCAAGAGTTCTGGGTCGAACCTTTTGGGTTTTAGTATCGGGCAACCTGATGCCTGTGCTCTAAGGAATGGAAGTCAGCCTCATCTCTCTTCTCATCAATCTTATCCAAAAACTCAAGGAGAAGAGCCTTGTTCGTAAAAGAATTGTAATATGGTGTTCTATGAGAGGGGACTTTCAGCTCTAACAGGATGACTTCTTCCGAGCCATATGATAGCGAGAAAGGAGTATGGATAGTCGTTGACTTGTTGGTTGTTCGGTACGCCCATCGGGCCAAAGGTAATTCATCAACCCACTTGACATTTGCCTGCTCCAATCGATTTTTCAGAATGGACTAGATGATCTTATTTGCAGCTTCTACTTTCCCATTCGACCGTGAATGTGCCACTTAGGTGAATCTCTTCTCGGTTAGGTACCGATGACAAAAATCTCTGAATTCTGCGCTATCAAAATTGAGTCCCGTTGTCAGTTATGATAGTTCTAAGGACTCCAAATAGACATACAAAATTCCTGACAATGAAGTTGATCACCCGCTTCATCGTGATTGTGGTTAGTTGCTCGGCTTCTGCCCATTTCGTAAAGTAGTCCACGGTTGTGATTGCAAACTTTGCTCCGCCTTTAGGAATTGGAAGGCTTCCAATGATGTCAACTCCTCACATGACAAATGACCACGGGCTCACCATCGAGGTGAGTTGGCTGGGCGGAGCTCTAGGAATCCTTGCAAACTTTTGGCACTTGTCGCAGTGTCGCGAATAATCTACCGCATCTCGGTTTATGGTAGACCAGAAGTAGAAGTACTATAGTATCTTCTTTGCCAAAGTTTACCCTTCGGTATGGTCACCACAATCGCCATCATGTACATCCCCTAATACACACTTGACGTCATCATGGGCTATACACCGAAGCAAAGGAACTGAGAAACCCTTTCGGTAAAGCATATCACATTGCGTGATGTATCTTGATGCTTTGCAAACAATGGCGCGTATCTCGCTTTTCCTTTCTATAAGAGTTCCATGCTGCATGTAGTTCCTTATGGGAGTCATCCAGGAATCTCTCTCAGGTTCAGTCTCCAATATTTGGTCAATTTCCATCTGATCAATGCTCGGTGTCCAGTGCTTCAATCGGAACCATTTCTGTGTCTTCTGGGCGGTCGGAGCTTGTTAATTTGGGCACTTTTTCGGCCTTCTGTTTTTCTGCTTGGGGAATATGGGAGATGCTAAAATACTCCAATCCATCTAACAACTCCTTGACCTGTTCACGGTAGGCTGCATGCCATGGCCTCTTTGTCTAAAACTCTTTTCGCACCTGAAACACAACAATCTGAGAGTCAAAGAAAACATCCAACGCAACTACTCCTAAATCCTTTACGAGCTTCATCTCGAAAATCAGGGCTTCATACACGGAATCATTGTTAGTAGTAGGAAAATTCAGCCACCGACGTGAATTCCGCGCTTCAAGTAAGGAGGTGTAAGGCATAATAGATTAATCGTCCCTAGGATTTACCAATATAACTCCGACGTTGGATCGTCGATCATTGCAAGCACCGTTTGTATACATCTTCCAAATGCTCGACTCTACTTTGGATTCCGAAAGGCCAGCTTCCACATCAAACACATCTTGCTCAGGGATGGTGAATTCGGCAATAAAGTCTTCCAATGCTTGTCCGCGGATTGATTTCTTCAGAAGGAAAGTGAGGCCGAACTGGCTCATTTTAATGTTCCACTTAAGAAATCTCTTAGATGCCTCAGGTCGTTGAAGGACCCGTTGTAGCGGCTGGTCGGTGTAAATCATGATTGGATGAGCCTGGAAGTAATGACGGAGTTTTCTCAAAGCGATTAACAGGCTATAAGCGATCTTCTCAATCTTTGGGTAACTTCCACCGTGGCTAGCTTCTTACTCATGTAATACACTGGTCTTTGGACCTTATCCTCCTCACGAACAAAAGCTGAACTGATTGCATGCGATGATACTACTAAGTATACAAATTGGTCTTCATAATCCACCAGTTTGGACAATATCGGAGGTTTCTCCAAATGACCTAGCATGTTTTGAAAGGCTTCGATACAATTCGGGGTCCATTCAAAATCACGCTTTCCTCGCTTTATTAAGTCGAAGAAGGGAATACACTTATCGATGGCCCTGGAAATGAATTTACTCAATGCTGCAACCTTTCCTTCTAAGCCCTGAACATCCTTGATTCTTCGCGGTTCATGAATATTCCTGATTGCTGGAATCTAGTCCGGATTGATTTTGATCTCGCTAGAACTGACAATGAAACCCAAAAACTTCCCTAACGCAATGCCAAAAGAGTATTTCAAAGGGTTGAGTTTCATTCCATTATACTAAAGGATATCGAACATGTCTGAAAGATGATCAGTCGACTACTTGGACTTCACAATCATGTCATCCTCATAAACGTCCATGGATTCCCAATTTGGTTATGGAACATACGATTCACCAGACATTGGTATGTTTGCCCGGGCATTCTTCAGCCTAAAAGGCATTACTATGTAGTAGTATAATCCAAGGTCCGTAATAAAGCTCGTATGTTCCTGGTCTGGCACATACATTGGAATTTGGTTGTACCTATAATACGCATCCATAAATGTAAGTAGCTCAAGTCCAGCTGTTGAATCTACTAACTGATTGATCCTTGCGAGCATTAAGCTATCTTGCCTTGTTTAAATCTGAGAAGTGGATGCACGTTCGCCATTTCCTATTGAATTGCTTTACAACAATTAGGTTTGATATCTAGTCAGGATACGTTGCATCTCGAATAAAACCATTCCCTTTCATCTTCTCAACTTCTTCCATCAAAGCCACCGACCTCTCCCGGCCAAGCATACATCTCTTTTGCTTGACTGAGACATACATTGGGTTTATGTTTAGTAAGTGGCTTATAACTGGTGGAGATATCCCACACATGTCAGCATAGGTCCATGCAAATACATCCAGATTGGATCGTAAGAAGTATATCAATTCCTTCATCTGAAGGTTGTCTAGATGGGATCCGACTTTCAAAATCTTGGTCGGGTCGTCGTTATCTATCCATAGTCGTCCCATTGGGTATTGCCCTTCTACATCCTAGTTCCTCATCCTCTCTTGGATCAATGTCCTCGGATTGATATTCGGGCGACTCCATCCGGGATGCTTCCTTTATTTTCTATGTTGATGCCTCCTTAGCAGGAGGGGAGGAAATTTTAGGCTCTACATCAACTCCATTACAGATCATTTTCCACTCTGCTAGATAACAAGCCCTTCCTATTACTTGGTCTCCACGGACCATTCCCACTCTAGCTTCGGTCGGGAATTTCAAAAGAAAACACAAAGGCGCGATACAGGCTCTAAACTTTGCCAGAGCTAGTCGACCCAAAAATGCATTATAGGGAGAGTCTATATTCATCACAAGAAACAGGAGGATTCGCACTCTCCTACAATCTCCCTTACCTAGTTCCATCGGCAAATCTACCATTCCTACTTGCGTTCTTGTCGAACCATTAAAAACGCATATCCAACCAGTGCATGGCTTCAAATCACTTGCTTCTAGCTTCATCTGATCGAAAGATTTTTTGAATGAGATGTTAACGGAACTTTTGAAAACAACAAGGACCTTCTGTATCGTTGTCAGGCCAACTACGGCTGACATTACCAAAGGATCTATACTCGTAATTTCCACTCCCACATTTTCTCGGTCACAAAAAATGATGTCGTCATATCATCGTTTTCTGCTTCTTAACTGGGGTAGCTTCTCCGGGAGTGCTGCATTTTCCCATATTCGGGTGTTTTACAGCAGCGTTGACATACTACTCCATTGTTCTTGTACCTGCCAGATGCGGTCCTCCGACAACATTACTAATGAAAATTCCTTTTCATTTTTGTTGGGAAGTGGCTCTGGGATCCGCTTGACCTTGGTTCAGGGTTGAATCTCCTTGTCCCTTGGGGCTACTTTATACTCATTAAGCTTCCCTTCGCATAACAACCTCTCTATCACGTCTCTCAAATGTCAGCACTCGTTCGTTGAATGAAACAAGAAAAACTTTCCAGTTTTGTGCTCTTTCCCTATCGAGTCTCTAGGAGGGGGCTTCTTATATTGATTCACATTGCATGTATCCAGATGAATATTCTCTAAGGTGTCATTCAACAGCATGTAACTTTGACGGACTAGAATCGGGGTCATTTTTTGGAGTTACCCTTTCAATTCTTATTTCTCCTGTTGCTATTCTTACCTTGACGCCCATCTCCTTCGTTTTGATTGCCGACATTAACTTCAACCTTGTCGGGACGATCACCAGATTGTTTTACAGCGACATTGCTTTGAATCTCCTCTCTCACAATCTGGTTGGATCTCCATTTCGGTTTAAGTACACCTCTTCTTGTCGCAAACGTATATTTTCTTTCTCATGAAATAATTCAATGGTTGTAGGGGGTTTTCTGACCAAATATCTTCTGAATAGCATATCTTTGTCTAACCCGTCTATCACCGCCATCAGAATAGTCTCAGGATTGGGGTTCCTTACTTCAGTGACGGCCATGTGGAAATGATCCAAATAACCCTTAAAGTTTCTCCAGAGGCCTATTTCATCACCAAAAGCTCTATGACATTCTTGGACATCTGGGCATGCTGTCAGAATTGGTTCGAAAACTTCTCACTCAGATCTTTGATGTTAGGAACCGATCGAGGCAGGAAGTATAGTAAACCACATCACAGCGACATCCTCAAGATATATTGGGAAAGCTTTACACATTATGGCATCAGGAGCTACTGCAGCATTCATATAGCATGAGTAACACATCAAATGCTGTTGTGGACCAGTTCTACCTGAATAACGGCTCATTATGGGTAAATTAAACCGCCTCGGGAATTGTACCTCCAAGATGTCATCCGTGAAAGACATACGGTTGCAAACTATATCCCAATATTCATTGGTATAGCTTCTATTGTTTTCATTATTTGACGCACCATTGCTGCCACTTCTGCATTAGACAAAGCATGCTCTGGTTCAGTGCTTTCAGCCCTTCGAGATCATCCTAATCCCGTTTCAGGAAACGTTGTGTGATTTGCCGCATGGAAAGAATTTCCTTGCCGTTACGATCCCGTTCAATCATTGGATGAGTGGGTGGAAGCACAGGAGCTTGAGTGGTTTGGGAAGTGCCTTGGTCTCTAGGAAGGACATGGGATCCACACATTGGCAATAGCATAGGCTTTGCTAGGCTAGGATCATTATGACCAAGATGAACTTCCTCATCTTTATGAGAACCAAGTTAATCGAATCGGAGCTGTCGAAGATTCTCAGATCTTTCATAAGGTCTCCTCCGACATCGAGGTCGTTCATTCTCCTCAGATAAAGATGAGCCTTCTACTACTTGGCGCTCGGTAGGAGACGGTGTTCTATATCTTTGGAATTCTTCCCACTGTCTGGCCATTGCATTCATATCATTCTGGATTGCAGCGTTATCCTATCTCTGAGCTTCGAGGGCTGCATTGGTCTCTTCCAGTCTGGAGAACAGGTGAGCGAAGTCACCTTGCGAAATAGGCGTTGAAGGAGGAAGTTGATCACAGTAGTAGCAGTTGGTCCAGAAATTGTTTGGCTGGGCCGGGTTGAATTCGTCCTAAGCACACTTGACCTAGGGTCCTTCGTCCCTGGAGTATTTTCTGGTGATGGATCGATCTGCAGCCTGCTTTCCTCTTCGTTGGTCGCGGTCCTTTGGGAAGCTTGTTGGGTCCTATCTATTCTTGGAGCCATACTAGTCAAACTTGTTGAAATCATTGAAGACATCGAAAGTGATGTGTAACACCCCGAATTTTCTGTTAATGTTAAATTAACAAATTAAAATATAATTAATTCTAAATGATGGAATTAAGGGAAATGGTTTATGACATTGCGTTCGTCTTGGAATTCTGCTTGAGATAGAGTCTGAGTTTGTGTAAAACGGATACCGTATGAAGAAGATATGGCGAACGAAGTTGGGCAGAAAAACCAGAAATGGGCCAGAATGCACTGGCGCACTTGGGAAGTGCGCCAGAAAAAAATTGCACTGGCGCACTTGGGAAGTGCGCCAGTACAAATTTGCACTGGTGCACCTGCCAAGTGCACCCAGGCCGAGTAGAAAACTGCTTGGTCAGGCCCTGGCTGGCCAGGTCGGGTTCTGGTCGATTTTTGGGGCTTGGCTATGTCACTAGGGCTTACATGTCACTTTCTAATTGGCTTCTCTTGAGATGGATGGTCTGGATTCACTCTAACTTCATCGACGGCTCTAATCAGTTTGAAATTCTATAAATACGACTCAAGTCTAAACCTAAACTCACACAAATAATATAGTACTAGAGCCGCCATGCTGCTGGAAAGAAACTAGGAGTGGCCGTCAGTTAGAAAGCTTAGAGATAAGCCAATACTAAAGTAAAACACGAATCAAAACAACGTTAGTCTACCCAAAGGAAAGCATATCAAATTCAGAACTCAGAATCCAGAATTCAAGTTCGTCGTTCGTTGTAAGTATAGTGACTCTTCAGTATGAGAATAAGAATAAGACTTGATTCAATGTAAATTGGAAATAGAATTGTGTTATTGTGTAACAACGATGTTAATTCACATCTATGTATTGAAATGATTGTGGTATTGTGATGTTTGTGGTATAGTTGAGTTGATGTTGATCCTATTGTACATGTAGAATCACATGCAAGTTGTATAGTTCATGTTGTAATTGACACCTATATGTTTATGTGATTATATAGGTTGTACGTGATTAAGATTTCATGTATATATATATATATATATGCTATAACCTTTATGCCTAAACGATTATGTTCACATACATGCTAGTATGTTTGTAAGAAAGTTGCAAGTTAATTGGATCAATGCCAAGATCCACTTTAATACATGTTTCATGTTGTAATTAGATATATGATCGGATCTAGTTCACACCCTTGTCATAAAATTATACATACTTATGAAAATGTCATAATCTTGTCATATGCTAGTGATGTTCGATGTTACGCTTAGATCCAAAACCTGTTTAGGCTTATGTTGTCTAAATCATATGCTAATTTATGTGATACCTATTTGTTTAGATCCCTATTTCAATGCAAGTTCACATGATAAGTTGAAACCCATGATTTAGTCTATGTTGCAAATTCACATATATGTATGTTGACTATTTTGCAAGTTCACACCTATGATTTTCATGTTGACTATGCCAAAAATGCCAAGTTTACACCTATGTCATGTTTATGTTTATGAATTCCCTTATACCAATTTGTGTACGCTAAATTAGGCTAAGTTTTTAGCCTAATATCATATGTTAAAAACCAAGCGAACGAGAATTAGGCTAAGATTGTTAGCCTAATATTTAAACGGGGTAACGTTGGGAATATTGGTAAAACTTGACATAAGAAAATATATGAAATTGGAATTTTGTCACATGCCAAAATTGGTGGCATTTAAATGCTATAAATTATTATACCAAAAATGTTAAACTTGGAAAGCAGGCCACAACATTTAACTGTTGACAAATTTACATATAACAAGTAATAAAGACAACTATGTAAATTTAAAAAATACGAATATGCTTAACACGAGGTTGGATTGAGTTGTGATGTAAACCTGCCCGGACCCGTCCAGCTGTCAGTAGTCACAACAATACCTATCCAATGTGGGTGGTTAAGCATGGAGCCCAATAAGGACCCGAGGTTAGACTGAGTTACGGTGTAAATCTGCTCGGAACCGACCGGCACATCCAGTAACCGTAACAATATATGTTTAATGTGAGTGGTTGGTGCTTTAAAAAGCTAAGGACAGACAAGCCAGGATGGTAGGGTTAAGTTAACTAAAACACTTAACCAATTCAACATGTTAAATTAAACTGATGGGTGGGGTTAGGTAAATACAGACACTTAACCACTTAACATGTTTGACTAGAAGAACCCTAGTAACGGGGACCCATTTCAGCAGTAAACCAATTAGGTATCATGGTACCCTGAAACTATGCAGGATGGGGCACGATTACTGGGCTGATTATAAGCAGTTAAAAGCGACGGCGGTGGGTGCAACAGTGTGGGTTCTAACGGATGCGGGCGTGCACACACTTCGGAGCAGACAAACAGGGCACTGGGGGCACCAGTAGTATAACCTATGCATTCTAAGAATTGTGTCGGGTCGCCACTATGGGACTTGATACACCCCATAGTGAGGCCAGCATAGGTGTCTACAATATTTGGGGGCCGTAAGACACAGATGATATGCGAGTAGGAGCCGATCTTTAGAAAAAGGGGATCACTTCACCTCCTGCATGGGGTGCCAGTTAAGACAGTACAAATAGGTGCATAGTTATAGTGTGGGTGCGATAGTATATTCGTTTCAAAACAACTTTATCTTAGTTTATGATACTTTTATGTTTCCAGTTTAGACCTATCATGCCATTATTCTCATTCTCATCGGAAAAATCACTATACTTACAACGAACGATGAACTTGAATTCTGGATTCTGAGTTCTGAATTTGATATGCTTTCCTTTGGGTAGACTAATGTTGTTTTGATTCATATTTTACTTTTGTATTGGCTTTCCTCTAAGCTTTCTAACTTACGGCCACTCCTAGTTTCTTTCCAGCAGCATGGCGGCTCTAGTACTATATTATTTGTGTGAATTTATGTTTACACTTGAGTTGTATTTATAGAATTTCAAACTGATTAGAGCCGTCGATGAAGCTAGAGTGAATCCAGACCATCCATCTCAAGAGAAGCCATTCAGAAAGCGACATGTAAGCCCTAGTGACACATCCAAGCCCAAAAATCGACCAGAACCCGACCAGGCCAGCCAGGGCCTGACCAAGCAGGTTTCTACATGGCCTGGGCGCACTTGGCAGGTGTGCCAGTGCAAATTTGTACTGGCGCACTTCCCAAGTGCGCCAGTGCAATTTTTCTCTGGCGCACTTCCTAAGTGCGCCAGTGCATTCTGGCCCATTTCTGGTTTTTCTGTCCAACTTCGTTCGTCCATATCTTCTTCATACGATATCCGTTTTATGCAAACTCGGACTGTATCTCAAGCAGAATTCTAAGACGAACGGAATGGCATAACCCATTTCCCTTAATTCCATCATTTAAAATTAATTATACTTTAATTTTTTAATTTAATGTTAACAGAAAATTCAGGGTGTTACATTCTCCCCTCCTTAAAGGATTTCGTCCCTGAAATCTTCAAGTCTGAAAGAACGTATATCCTAACATCCAATCGTCCATCTACTCATCCAACAAACACAGGCATCCATTGTCCTTAAAAGACTTCTAATGCTTCATGATCATATGCATAGTGTGTGTACATGTCCTTATCTAATGCAAAAATTAGGCGGTTTACTGATTCAGTTGACCTCCTTAATGCGAATCATGTAAGTGTCATGAATCCATTATGTATGCAAATTTTTCCCTACTCATAATTCTATATGAGTGCACAACCATCAACACAAATGCGACATCCATATGACAACATACCAAGTTTCAACCACATACAAATATGAATACATATATGCATATGCAATATGGACTCTACTGAGCCGATCTAAACCTAGGTTGTGTGTGTATATGCATCCACAAGAAACCACTAGCAACCACTTGCAACCACTTGCAGCCATCAACCATAACATGTTTCAAATACATGTTTACATCCGAAGGGCTTTCTACCTAAGTACAAAGGATAATATCGAGGAGATATACCTAGAAAGATAGATACAGGCACAACTTAAGGAAAAGGAGAAATCAAAGATATACCCTAAAAAAGAAAAGGGTAGGCCGCGCGTATTCTGTCCTCAGTTTCCCAAGTCACGTCTTCCTCTGCGTCACTCCGCTGAACTTTAACGAGCTTTACTTCGCGGTTGCATAGCTTTTTGATTTCAGTTCCTACTGTAAGGACCCGTAACTTCCCCGTGAAGGAAAGCACGAATACTTTGAGGACAAGACATAACAGAACGCAGACGGAAGAACATTTCATTGTATATTACAACAATTCCATCAGAATACAAGAATATACAGTATGAATGAATATTATACATTCGACAAATATCAGAGATTACAATAAATTACATAGTAGTGGAAAAACAATACAAAACACAACTAGAAGTAATACACGGATACAGAGCTTTCCGAGTATCGTTCCGGCTGTAAATCAGGATCTTGTGAATATAAGTCTGCAAAACCAAACTACTAGCTGCCCGTGTGGAAGATAGGGGCACCCAGAGTTTAGGTTAAAACAATAAACTCCAGGTCAGTCATGTGACTGGTGTGAGAACTAAAACAGTTATTAATCTTTATTTTAAAGTTTGGTAAATCAAGGAACCACGCCTTATAACACGGAACGGGTTTCCTCCCAAGAATACCAGTGCATAAAACAAACAGCGTAGTGCTAAATAAAGAAAAATGAAGCTATTATAAGACCCAGGTCCCATCACACAATGCAACGCAAGCCGGAGGATAGGGTTTTTACCTTATAATAGCCAAAGCATGCTTGATACGTCAAAACACGTTATTACTATAAGTGTATAGTGTATAAAACAACTTCACATCATAAGTATCAATCATAGATGGCATAAGCGCCCCATCCCACTATGTCGCCATACTAGGTTCTACAAATAAAACCGCAATATCACGTATTGGAAATTGGATTTCCGTCATGAGTCGAGGCAAGGGGCAAGCTCCTCTCCGTTCGAGACACTCTAGCAAATGTCCCAGGACCCCACTATGATCCTTGGAATCGGTTGGGCCGGTCCTCTCTTACTTTTGAGGATTAGTTATTCCTGGACACACGTTTCCCGGTCCTAACAGACCTAATATCGAGGCGCCTCACCCAACAACCACACAGGTGAAAAGTATATAAATGTCAGCCAGTTTAAGCACTAACACCACCCATAGCTATAAAGAAACGTCGTGTTCCCCCCACGGTCCGTATCCCGTTTTTGACTCATACCGAGGTGTGAGGCTCGCGAATTCACGTTATACACAAAGCTGCGCCACACAGGCCGTGCTTTGATCATCAACCACAAGACTTTGCTTTTCAACAGAAGCCTTGATCAATTGCCACTTACGCGTGCCACACTGGCAATTCACTCCATGCGACTGATGTCCATCGATATACAACCTCTGAGCTCGTACGTCTCAGAGAACGACGTTAAGCAAGAGAATAAATTCTCTGCCGCCAAACAGATGTATATTTAATAGAGATCAATCAACACAAAATAAAATCCAATGTCAGAAACACAATCCATTTACAAGTTCGTTCTGGGTCTGAACGAAACCGGAGGCACTTTCCTCGCATATCCATCGATCTCCAAGTACGTCTGGACGATCACCAACTGATTCCCTCATCTTGGGTGTACAGCCCATTCAAGATCATCAGTAATCACCCAAACGATGTGAAGACTTCCGGTCTTCAACCACCGTCTTCATCTTCGACTTATCACTGAATCGGTTATTCAGAGTGGGTATAAACCCGGCCTTTCTGGATAACCCATGTATATAATAAACAAATGTTACACAAACACAACAAACGCCTCATTCCAATTCAGAATATTCTTTTATTCAAATTTTCACGCTCTTAGGGAAGGGTTCCCATTAATTTTATCAAAGATAAATTCTTCTAAATTTATTCTTTAATCTTCCTTTAGATATCATTTCAAACCATATTATGGTTTTCCAAACTAGTCGGGATTAGCGAACCATACCGAAGTAATTATTTATTTTATTTCCCAATCCCAACCTATTCATCCCCTGGAGAAAAACTGGTAATACTCTATATCTAACACCACGGTGTTATCGGTAAAATTAATTACCATTTCACGTTCAAATCTAATTAAAGATTTAACTATCGCTTTGGAGCAAAACTGGTGGTACTCCATTCTCGATCACCTTTCAGATTTGATAATTTAAATTATCAATTCACATTTCAATCTAATTAAACATTCATTAAAACTCCACTTTGTTTTAATCTTTTCAAAAATCAATATCCTTTCTTTAACTGGGTTAAAGAACCAATGTCATCTAAAACACGGTTCACGATAAACCCAAAATCACATTCAAATTCAATTCCAATTAAACATTATTTAATTGGCACACTTCATTAAATCTAAATAAAAAGATTTAATCTTTTTCTCAACTGGGTTTAAGAACAGTGTTAATGAAGACACCATTCACGACAAACCCAAATCACATTTGATATTAAATACAAGGCTCTGAATAGAAAATATAACGGCTTATATCCAATATCAAATTCTACGACCAACAAATATCGTATTGGAAATAGCGATATATATATCTTTCAAATTTCCATAACAATATCTGTATAATCACGAAATCCAACATCGAAATATTCCGAAGATAATTTCGATTCAAATCCATTTCAATTCCCATATTGGAAATTCTGATTATTTTTAAAACCACTTTCAAATTCAATTTATTTATTTCAAAAATAAATAAATTATTATTCTAGTTCAAAACTAGTTCATTTAGATAAAAATCTATTTTTATCTTTTCAAATATGGAGTTTTTCATCCCGGTTCTTCACAAATCATTTGTTATGATTTTACACAAATTATAGATATTTTTAATAATTTTATCAAGGCCCGTACAGTCGATTTCCATCAACGGCCATCGAACTGCACTTACAACGACCTTTTCCAAATTTGATTTGGACATAATTCCAAATCCAACCGTTAGATTTCAAATTTCTAATATTCATTGGAAATCTATTTTCGATACGAAACCAACTGTTCTGGTTTCAGGAGAATCCGACGGTCGGATCTCCCTCAACGTCAATTCGAAGTCAATGGTCGAAATTCACGAACTGCGGGGCGCGGCGCGTTCTATTCAGGCCATTATATATAATATATATATATATTATATATTTTGTCGATTTCCTTTTAAAACGAATTTTATAAATTGGATTTATTTTGTTTTCGAAATGATTTCAACTTCCCTTTCAATTTCAAATCAAAATTGAATTTTCCTTTATAAATTCGTTTTAAATTCATTTCAAATTGATTTCAATTCAAATTGATTTTTAATTCAATTTCAGTTCAATTTCAATTCAAATTCATTTCTTTTCAATTTCAATTCGAATTCATTTCAATTCAATTTCAATTCGAATTCATTTCAATTCAATTTCAATTCGAATTCATTTCAATTCGAATTCATTTCAATTCAATTTTGAAATCACTTTCGATATTCATTAAAAAAAATTGAATAAAATCGATATAAATATCGTTCACGTCAAAATGGCGCATCTCTAATCAACACGGCTTTATATATTTCAATAAATTCGTTATTCTATTCAACAATTGAATATTTATTCTATTCAACACATGAATCTATATTTCTTCTTACTTACAATAAAAAGTTAGATTTTATTGTATAAATATTTTATTCAACACATGAATACACTTTCAACACATGAATTCTCAACACCTGAACATCGTCAACACATGACTATTTATTCTATTCAACACATGAATTTTCTTTTATAATATGCATTATTTCCCAATTGGAATGAGGCCCAATCAATCACCATATAATGTTAATTATATGGATTCCACACAACACATGTATATAATAGCACTGGCAAATAATCAACCAGCATCCAAAGTGCACCACACAACTGCATAAGCATTAAATATAAATAAATAACGCTTACACAGTCTGTCGACCAATCGATCGACATACTATTAAATAATTGGGATTAGTGTACACCAAATATCATCCCAACACACGTGTGAGGTTTCAAATCAACAAACACTTATTTTTATTCACACACACACACGTTAAAATAATATTTTTAACGATCAAATATTTTTAACCATATAAATATTTTATCTCATTACACATCACATCACACAATCAATTTTCATCACAACAATCAATCAAACATACAAGCCATCCATGGTCTGTGGATGACGGGTGTCGGGTGCTACTAAGCACCGTCTGCATCCTAGTATATATTTTAACAAGAAAAACAAGATTTAAAGTGAGAAGTTCTCACCAATAGCTAATCCAAATGCCACGACTCTTCTTATGTAGAACATCTTCACCGTGCTCGCCTTTCATCACTTTCGTTGTCCGTAGCCACTACATATATAAAAATCACATTTTTATATTGTTGCTATGTATATAAAAATCACAATTTTATTATCATGCCTTATGGATGAAGATTCTATTTTTACACCGCTACTATATAGATAAAAATTCTATTTTTACAATGGTGTTCGTATAATAAAGATTATATTTTTATCATGCTATTCTCTACATAAAGATTTCTCCTTTTCAAATATAAAGATCTCGCCCTTTTCAAATATAAAGAATTCGCCTTTTCATTTCATCACTATAAAAATCACATTTTTATTTCAACATATATATAATAAAAATCAGATTTTTATTTCGCTATATTTATAAAGATGATATTTTTACATCACTACCTCATATATAAAAATCGAATTTTTATATACTCCATCTTATAAAAATCATATTTTTATTCTGCCACTAGCATAAAAATTATATTTTTAACCTTTGTATGTGATAAAGATTATATTTTTAACCTTTGTATATAATAAAAATTATATTTTTAACCTTTGTATATAATAAAAATTATATTTTCATTCGCTACTTAAATTAAAAATCATGTCTTCAATTACATGAATATTCAAAAATGAAAATAAAATAAATAAAGTAAAAAAAAACTTACAGCATATGAGAGGGGGGGTCTTCATCGGACGGAGGTGGGGGATGGCTGGGCGGCGCGGAGCAGTTGGAGATGGCGGCGGTGGTATGAGCGAGTGGGGGTTTGAAAGTGGGCGCGAGTTTTGGATAGAGGGGAGGGAAATCGAGGAGGAGAGAAGGGTGGGGGCGTCGGCGATGTTGGTCGGAGGTGCGCCGGCCAAGGGAGGGGGTGGCGGTAGGGCGACGACGGAAGGGGGGCTGCCTGGGGAGCGACGCGATTTTCTTTTTCTTTTTTTTATAAATCGATTTTGAACGGTATGTTAGGGCTAGGGAGAAAAGGGGCTTTATATAAATATTTATATTTTATTTTAATTTCAAAAAGTAACTTTTTCATTCGAACTCGAAACGAGACCCACCGCCTGTCGTCCATAGCTAATTACCCCCATTCCGAACACAATGGGATATGTATCACAGGCCAATTCGATCGTTATGATCAGTTTTCGTCAAAATCAACATATAACTCTATATATTGAATTTGAACGCACATTTCAATTTACTGGGGCCACATACGAACTCTAAAAATTCCCGAAAAATATTTTCTAGCTTCGTATTGACGATACGGTCCTAACAAACCTAATTTCATCAAATTCTAAGACCGTTTGAAAAATGGCCAATTTCCAGTTGTTTAAAATCAACTGAAACTTGTAACACCCCGAATTTCGGTTAATGCTAAAACTCACAAATTAAAGAATAACTAATCCCAGATGTGGGAATTAGGGGAAACGGGTTGCACCATTGCGTTCGTCTCGGAAAAATACGCGAAATAGAGTCTGAGTTTTCGAAAATCGGAGTCCGTATGAAGAAGATATGGACGAACGAAGTTAGGCAGAAAAACCGAAAACAAGCAAGAATGCACTGGCGCACTTGTGAAGTGCGCCAACACAAAAATGCACTGGCGCACTTGTGAAGTGCGCCAACGCATTTTTACACTGGCGCACTTGGGAAGTGCGCCCGTGTCGGGACAGGAAACCTGCACAGTTTCTAGAGAGTTCTGTGGTTGGGTGCACCCGTTTGGGGTTTGGGCTTGGTCTTAGGGCTGGTTTCTGGAAGGTTCCGAAATCTAAGGGTCCTAATCTAATTTAGGGTTAATCTAATGGCCTAAAACACTTACCTAATCCTATAAATAAGACCCTAAGCTAGCCCTAAATGGTCATAATCCTATCTCCTAACTAAACTATGCCAAAATTTTCTATGATCATGGCCTCCACTCAAAACCCTAGCCTCCATCCTATTTCTAAACTATTTCTATGAAGGCTTTCATGTGCATACAAGCATCTTTGAGTTGTATGAGTGATCATTGGCTTGCATTCATCATCAAGTTGCAAGCTTTATGTTCAAGGCTAGAGTTTTTGGGTGATTTGTGGCAAGGGTTTGCTTATTGGAGTTTAGTAGTGAGTTTCTATAGACTTAACAATCAATTATTAAATTGATTATGATAGGATATGATAAGATATGGCTATGTTTGTGGAATCAATGTGTTTATGCAAGTTTAGTATAGTGTATGTTGTGTGCTATATGCAAGTTTAATGCTATGTTTTATGATGCAAAACACTATGTTGAACATTGATTCATATGTAACATGTTATGCAAGCTATATGGGAGATTATATGCAAGTCTATATGTAACATGTTATGCAAGTTATGTATTTGGTTTTATGCATGCTATGTATGTGGTTTTATGCATGCTAAGTATTTGGTTTTATGCATGCTAAGTGTTTGGTTTTATGCAAGTTTGTCTCTTTTTATGATATGCATAATATATGCAAGTTTGTCTCTAAGTATGGCATGTTATGCAAGTTCATATGCAAGTTATGATACATGTTCATATGCAAGTTATGATGCAAGTTCATATGCAAGTTATGATGCAAGTTCATATGCAAGTTATGATACATGTTCATATGCAAGTTATGATGCAAGTTCATATGCAAGTTATGATGCAAGTTCATATGCAAGTTTATGTGCAAGTTCATATGCAAGTTGTCTCTTTTATGATATGCATAATGCAAGTTTGGGTTAAATACTAGTTGGGTTTAATGTATGTTCATATATGCAAGTTGACACCTTTTGAACCCATGATAAAGTTACATGTTATGTTGGCTAAACCCATGACCTTTGTGATGAATCTTCCCTTTATTATGTCGTGTTATGAGAACGAACTACGTGGGGAACGATGGGGTTAATATGCATGTTAATAAAATGATGTGAAATGGGTATGATTAATCATACCACAAATTAAATGGACGTAATTGGGAATTTACCTATTAAGTTAGGTCTACCCATATTATGGAGTTGGGAATTTACCTATTAAGTTAGGTCTACCCATACTATGGAATTGGTAATTTACCTATTGAGTTAGGTCTACCCATATTCTTAAAAATGTGTAATTAATTAGGCATAATTAATTCAAATTATGGGGGTGATTAATTAGGTGTAATTAATCAACTAAGACACGAGGTTGGACCCTTTTGTAGCGGAAGTCTGCCCGGAACCGACCGGCCATCCAGCAGCTACAAATGATTGGCCCAATGTGAGAGGTCTTAGTCATAAATTAAATACGTGATTAATGTAATGACACGAGGCTAGACCTTTTTATGACAGAAGTCTGCCCGGAACCAACCGGCATATCCAGCAGTCATAAAAGATGGTCTAATGTGAGAGGTCTTTATGAGGTCATGATCTTAATTAATTAAGAAACACTTAACCATATTAGCATGTAGAGGGACATGAGGGGTTAAGTGGGTGCCTTGGGTGGGATGTGGAAATCTAGTGGGTTGCCTTGGGTGGCAATAGAAAATACGATTAGAATACTTAACCAAAGAGGAACATGTAATTAAACATGGGTAAAGGGTTAAGTAAGTGCTTTGGGTGGCATGTGGAAATCTAGTGGGTGCCTTAAGTGGCAATTGATATATGATTAGATGACTTAACCAAACCTTAACATGTAGGTGGGCATGATTATAAAAGGGGTTAAGTGGGATACACTAGATAAAATAACAAGCTTAGGTGGTAGCTTGTGGGGGCCCATTTCAACCAATATCCCAAACGTATCTTAGTGGGCTCGACTCTAGTCGAGTGACGGGACACGCATATTGGGCTTGACTATAAGAGGCCAAAATGGGTTAGCGGTGGCAACGCATGACCAACGGGTTTCATATGCGTGTGTGGACCCGGGCTGGTAAATAAGACGTTGTTGCATCGTGTAGATATAAGCCGTGCACCGTTAGTTTTATCAGGTTGCCACGTTGGTGAATGGTACACCCCACGGTGGGGCCAGCACGGGTATATACGTTAGGGAGCCGATCGAATGGGGAGTAGTGTGTACACCTAGTGGATTGTAGGGCCCTGAGGCGTCTACTTAGTCACCTAGGGGTACGCGAGATCTATTAAGTTAATTTTATAAGTCCATGGGTGGGATCAACCTTTAAGTTAGGAATGACTGGTGTGGTGCAGTGTAGAAATTACCCTTGGGTGGGTAGATCTGGGGTGGTGTAATCTAGTAATTATCCTTGGGTGGATAAATGCGTCTTTTCGGTTATCTTAGTACGTCTTGTGTTTAGTTGGCTACTTAGTGTAGTCATTATCCCCAGAGGTACCGTACCTTGTTTATATCATACCCTAATTACTTTAATGATTGTATTGTTAGGGTTATAGGACTCACTCAGACTTATGTCTGACCCCGTTGTTTCTTTATCTTTTTCCCAACCCTCAGGTTTTCAGAGTGGGCCTAGCACTAGTGGGCTTTGATCAGACTGCTTTATCTATCTTTTGGAGCTTGGACCGTGGATGTAAAGCTCAGTTTATCTTTTCTATTATGGCTATTAGGTTATGTAGTGGGATTATGTACTTTCATTTTTATCAGGATGGATATTATGTACTTGACTCTTATTTATGGTTTTGGTGTAACCAAACATGTTTTACTTTCCGCTGAAATGAAATGATGTTTTAAATTCTCAAGTATTACTTATATCTGTCTTGTTGTAATTTTTCTGTTCTATATTCACTTAAAATACTCCACCGATGTTATGGCATTCCCTTAGTGAGTGACCGTAGCGGGTGTGGGGTGTTACACGTGGTATCAGAGCTTAAGGTTACCAGAACAGATAAAATTTTTAGAAAAACTATTTTCTAAGAATATTTTTGAAAGGAGTATTTTCAAAAACATGTCTTTTAAGAGAAAAGTTTTTGAAAGAAAAGCATAATCCCCAATAGCCATATCTATATCTTTCGAATTCTCCGTTTTGAATCTCTTCCTCTCTCGTTTTGAGTTTCCCCTCCGCGTATAGATGACCTTTCTAAGATAGATAAGAATGGAAAACCACTTCAAGGGACTTAGACGTTAGTCAGATTAGAAGTTGGTTCAAGAAGGAGGAGGACTGGTAGGTATCTATTGGATAGACGAAGGGAGGAAGGCTCAAATAGTTGTTTGGTTAATGAAGGATGAAACCTCATTGGTGGGAGGTTACGAGTGGAGAATGGGATGAAGAAGGCGAGTAGTTATCCTTTTGGGAGGAATAGGACACCTTATTAGGATTGTCCAAAGAGGCAAGGGCAAGGTACGGAAACTCCTAGAGGGTAGTTGTATTCCCTCACGACTAGGGTACCAAATGGGGATAGACCGTCTAGGTTGAAATTTGGATTTCTTTATTATCCAATTCGAACTTTATTTAATTCTGACGCATCGAGTTCGTTTATCTCATCATTGTTAGTTGAGTCACTGCACTTAGACACCAGTTAGTAGATGATCCCTTAGTTGTTTCAAACCCAATTGGGGCTCCATGAAGTGTTTGGGTTTGAAAGTTGCTATACTTAGCATTGAGAGTAGATGTGATGCTTTTTGGGCTTCATGAGCTATGGGTTAGTTTTGGGCATGGACTGGTTATCCAGTAGGGGTGCTGTTCTTGATTTTGAAGGGAGAGTTGTTAGACTTATGACCCGCTTGGGTAACACTCTCGAGATCTCTTGTAATCCCATGGAATCTGTTATGCTAAGTTATCTAGAATCGCTTGACACGTCGGTCGAGAGTTTGCGATCTGTTAGAGTGGTCCGGGAATACTCGGATGTGTTTGAGGAGGTGAAGGGCTTACCTCCAGAGCGGGAGATTGACTTCCGAATATATCTGGTAGACAATGCTAAACCTGTATCTTTACCAGTGCGCTACATGGCTCCTCGCGAGAGGAGGGAACTCCATAAGCAAGTAGGGGAGTTGCTTGAGAAGGGGTCCATAAGACAAAGTATATCGGAGTGGGGTGCTCCAGTAGTTTTTGCTACGAAGGCGGATGGGTCCCTCAGACTTTGTGTAGGCTAAAGAGAACTAAATAAACTCACAAAGAAGAATAGACACCCATTGCCGAGGATTGATGATCTCTTTGATCAGTTGGTTGGCGCCTCAATATTTTCGCAGTTGGACTCAGCCACGGGGGTTTCGTCAGTTGAGAGTGGCTGAGGATAGTATAGAGAAGATTGCCTTTAGGACTCCGGATGGTTTTATGAGTGGCTGGTGATGCCATTTGGTTAGACGAATGCCTCCGCATACTTTGTTGATTTGATGAGAAGGGTGTTCAGGGAGTACCTAAATAAGTTCGTGATGATCTTGGTGGATGACATCTTGGTCTTTTCTAGGAGCGAAATAAGTTTTCGTATGTGCTCAGTAGGTTGAGCAAAGCCAGTTATGGGATAAACGGTGGTTTTGGAGCGAGACTGGCAAGGACATCCAGAGTTGGACAAGGGCTTAATTATTTAGCCGTTTTTACTAGTATCATCTCACGTAGGTCGTCTGAATTCGAAGGAGGTATCCCTTGGGTGTTTGTCTGATATTGGTTTAGGCCTTTGGGGCTTGCATTTGGGGGATGTCGAGTTCGACTAGGGTGGTCTGCGTGAGAGATGGATAGTTGTGACGATTTTGCATGGGAGAATATCCTGATTTTCTCTAGAAGTGGAGAAAAGCATGCCCTACATCTTAGGGAAGTGTTGGAGACTCTTTGAGCGCATTGTCTTAAGACAACAAAGGTGGATGGAATTCTTAGCATCTTATGAGTTTGAGATAGCGTATAACCCTGGCAAGGGTAACGTGGTGGCAGACGCCTTAAGCAGAAAAAAGGCTGTCTTTGAGTCCATTGTTCGTGGAATGGCGAAGCTTGGAGTTTAATTCTATGTTTGACTTTAGACCTTCCGTTGACTTTGTACCCGGTTTGCTAGCCTCCTTGGAGGTTAGGCCTACTCTTTTGGGGCGGATTGGCAAGGCACAGCGAGACGACCCACAGTTGGTTGAGTTAGTAGAGAAGCTCATAAGGGGGGAGTCGTCCAGCAATTTGAGTAGGTACACCCTAGATGGTAAGGGGTGGTTGCGTAGAGACGGTAGACTTTGTGTACCGCAAGACGAGGGTCTGAGGAAGGCTATACTTGATGATGCACATCGGTCAAAGATGACCATTCATCCTGGTAGGGACAAGATGTACCAAGACATGAAGCGAGTTTTCATTTTGGGCCGGTATGGAGAAAGATGTGGCCGAGTATGTCGCTAGATGCTTGGTGTGCTAGCAAATGAAAGCAGAGCAGAAGAAACCCGATGGGTTGCTTCACCCATTTGGAAGTTCCGCTATGGAAGTGGGATAGTGTCTCGATGGATTTCATCGATGGGTTACCGAGATCGAGGAAGGGCAATACGGGAATTTGGGTTGTGGTAGACAGACTTACCAAGAGTGCCCATTTTATACCCGTGAAGAGTAAGAGGACCGCTCCATGGCTTGCTTCAGTCTATGTTAGAGAGATTGTTAGATTGCATGGCGTACCATCCAGCATTGTGAGTGATCGAGATCCTATCTTCACTAGTGAGTTTTGGAGAAGTTTGCAAGAGGCAGTAGGGACTCAGTTGTGTTTGAGCACCGCATATCATCCTCAGACGGACGGTCAGACCGAGAGGGTGAACCGTATCTTAGAAGATCTCTTGAGGCTTTGTATCTTGGATTTTGGAGGTACATGGGAAGAACATCTTCCTTTGGTGGAGTTCGCATACAATAACAGCTTTCAGTCTAGTATTGGCATAGCACCTTTCGAAGCTCTTTATTGAAGGCCTTGTCGATCTCCTACATGTTGGTGGGAATCTACGGATAAGATCTTGCTTGGGCCAGATATGGTTAGAGAGACTTCAGAGAAGATTGATTTGATTCAAAGAAGGATGAAGGCAGCGCAAGATAGACAGAAATCTTATGCGGATCGGAGAAGGACGGATCTTGAGTTTGAGGTTGGGGACATGGTTTTTGTCAAAGTATCTCCGTTGAGAAATGTTGTTCGCTTTGGGTCCGTTGGGAAGTTAGCACCGAGGTTTGTTGGGCCGTTTCCTATTAAGGAAAGGATTGGACGGATGACATATAGGGTGGAGTTGCCCGATAGACTTAGTGGTGTTCATTATGTATTCCATGTATCAAATTTGAGGAAGTGCTTACATGAGACCGCAGAGGTGGTAGAGCCGAGCTTGCTTAGAGATGTAGAGGTAGAGCGTGATGCGACGATTCGACGAGCTCCTACTCGCATCCTTGGGTCAGAAACTAGGAAATTGAGGAATCGAGAGGTCCAACTAGTCAAAGTACAATGGGGAGAAGACGAGGGCAATGCTACTTGGGAGACGGAAGCGAAGATGCGTTCATTGTACCCATTCCTTTTTGAGAGTATGTCTTTTAACTTCTCCTTTATCGTTTGTCTAGTACTTATCTTATCCTAAGTATGTCCTCTCATTAGTACCCTTGACCTTTAGATAGGGTAAACCTATGGTTGAAACATGTGTTTGAGACATGTTATGTTTGATGGATGCATGTGGATGCAAGTGGTTGCTAGTGGTTGCTCGTGGATGCATGTATACACACTCTAGGCACTAGATCGGCTCAATCACTTCATATTGCATATTGCATCAAATTGTGTGTAGGAAGCTATATTTATGGATGTATAATGATTGTGTTATCATATGGATGATGCATTTTGGTGAATGATTGTGCACTCATGTAGATATTGTATGTGTTGATAGGGTTCTCTCGCATACATAATGGATGCATGGCACTATCATGGTTTGCATATGTTCAAACATTAGATAGGGAACATATACACACACTTTTTGCATATGCTCATACATCATTAGAAACTGTTTTAAGGACAATGGATGCCCGTGTTTGATGGATTGAGTAGATGGTTGTTTGGATGGTAGGATATGCATTCTCCTTAGCTTAGAGATTTCGGGGACGAAATCCTTTAAGGAGGGGAGAATGTGACACCCCGAATTTCGGTTAATGCTAAAATTCACAAATTAAAGAATAACTAATCCCAGATGTGGGAATTAGGGGAAACGGGTTGCACCATTGCGTTCGTCTCGGAAAAATACGCGAAATAGAGCCTGAGTTTTCGAAAATCGGAGTCCGTATGAAGAAGATATGGACGAACGAAGTTAGGCAGAAAAACCGAAAACAAGCAAGAATGCACTGGCGCACTTGTGAAGTGCGCCAACACAAAAATGCACTGGCGCACTTGTGAAGTGCGCCAACACATTTTTACACTGGCGCACTTGGGAAGTGCGCCCGTGTCGGGACAGGAAACCTGCATAGTTTCTAGAGAGTTCTGTGGTTGGGTGCACCAGTTTGGGGTTTGGGCTTGGTCTTAGGGCTGGTTTCTGGAAGGTTCCGAAATCTAAGGGTCCTAATCTAATTTAGGGTTAATCTAATGGCCTAAAACACTTGCCTAATCCTATAAATAAGACCCTAAGCTAGCCCTAAATGGTCATAATCCTATCTCCTAACTAAACTATGCCAAAATTTTCTATGATCATGGCCTCCACTCAAAACCCTAGCCTCCATCCTATTTCTAAACTATTTCTATGAAGGCTTTCATGTGCATACAAGCATCTTTGAGTTGTATGAGTGATCATTGGCTTGCATTCATCATCAAGTTGCAAGCTTTATGTTCAAGGCTAGAGTTTTTGGGTGATTTGTGGCAAGGGTTTGCTTATTGGAGTTTAGTGGTGAGTTTCTATAGACTTAACAATCAATTGTTAAATTGATTATGATAGGATATGATAAGATATGGCTATGTTTGTGGAATCAATGTGTTTATGCAAGTTTAGTATAGTGTATGTTGTGTGCTATATGCAAGTTTAATGCTATGTTTTATGATGCAAAACACTATGTTGAACATTGATTCATATGTAACATGTTATGCAAGCTATATGGGAGATTATATGCAAGTCTATATGTAACATGTTATGCAAGTTATGTATTTGGTTTTATGCATGCTATGTATGTGGTTTTATGCATGCTAAGTATTTGGTTTTATGCATGCTAAGTGTTTGGTTTTATGCAAGTTTGTCTCTTTTTATGATATGCATAATATATGCAATTTTGTCTCTAAGTATGGCATGTTATGCAAGTTCATATGCAAGTTATGATACATGTTCATATGCAAGTTATGATGCAAGTTCATATGCAAGTTATGATGCAAGTTCATATGCAAGTTATGATACATGTTCATATGCAAGTTATGATGCAAGTTCATATGCAAGTTATGATGCAAGTTCATATGCAAGTTTATGTGCAAGTTCATATGCAAGTTGTCTCTTTTATGATATGCATAATGCAAGTTTGGGTTAAATACTAGTTGGGTTTAATGTATGTTCATATATGCAAGTTGACACCTTTTGAACCCATGATAAAGTTACATGCTATGTTGGCTAAACCCATGACCTTTGTGATGAATCTTCCTTTTATTATGTCGTGTTATGAGAACGAACTACGTGGGGAACGATGGGGTTAATATGCATGTTAATAAAATGATGTGAAATGGGTATGATTAATCATACCACAAATTAAATGGACGTAATTGGGAATTTACCTATTAAGTTAGGTCTACCCATATTATGGAGTTGGGAATTTACCTATTAAGTTAGGTCTACCCATACTATGGAATTGGGAATTTACCTATTGAGTTAGGTCTACCCATATTCTTAAAAATGTGTAATTAATTAGGCATAATTAATTCAAATTATGGGGGTGATTAATTAGGTGTAATTAATCAACTAAGACACGAGGTTGGACCCTTTTGTAGCAGAAGTCTGCCCGGAACCGACCGGCCATCCAGCAGCTACAAATGATTGGCCCAATGTGAGAGGTATTAGTCATAAATTAAATACGTGATTAAAGTAAAGACACGAGGTTAGACCTTTTTATGACAGAAGTCTGCCCGGAACCAACCGGCATATCCAGCAGTCATAAAAGATGGTCTAATGTGAGAGGTCTTTATGAGGTCATGATCTTAATTAATTAAGAAACACTTAACCATATTAGCATGTAGAGGGACATGAGGGGTTAAGTGGGTGCCTTGGGTGGCATGTGGAAATCTAGTGGGTTGCCTTGGGTGGCAATAGAAAATACGATTAGAATACTTAACCAAAGAGGAACATGTAATTAAACATGGGTAAAGGGTTAAGTAAGTGCTTTGGGTGGCATGTGGAAATCTAGTGGGTGCCTTAAGTGGCAATTGATATATGATTAGATGACTTAACCAAACCTTAACATGTAGGTGGGCATGATTATAAAAGGGGTTAAGTGGGATACACTAGATAAAATAACAAGCTTAGGTGGTAGCTTGTGGGGGCCCATTTCAACCAATATCCCAAACGTATCTTAGTGGGCTCGACTCTAGTCGAGTGACGGGACACGCATATTGGGCTTGACTATAAGAGGCCAAAATGGGTTAGCGGTGGCAACGCATGACCAACGGGTTTCATATGCGTGTGTGGACCCGGGCTGGTAAATAAGACGTTGTTGCATCGTGTAGATATAAGCCGTGCACCGTTAGTTTTATCAGGTTGCCACGTTGGGGAATGGTACTCCCCACGGTGGGGCCAGCACGGGTATCTACGTTAGGGAGCCGATCGAATGGGGAGTAGTGTGTACACCTAGTGGATTGTAGGGCCCCGAGGCGTCTACTTAGTCACCTAGGGGTACACGAGAACTATTAAGTTAATTTTATAAGTCCACGGGTGGGATCAACCTTTAAGTTAGGAATGACTGGTGTGGTGCAGTGTAGGAATTACCCTTGGGTGGGTAGATCTGGGGTGGTGTAATCCAGTAATTATCCTTGGGTGGGTAAATGCGTCTTTTCGGTTATCTTAGTACGTCCTGCGTTTAGTTGGCTACTTAGTGTAGTCATTATCCCCAGAGGTACCGTACCTTGTTTATATCATACCCTAATTACTTTAATAATTGTATTGTTAGGGTTATAGGACTCACTCAGACTTATGTCTGACCCCGTTGTTTCTTTATCTTTTTCCCAACCCTCAGGTTTTCAGAGTGGGCCTAGCACTAGTGGGCTTTGATCAGACTGCTTTATCTATCTTTTGGAGCTTGGACCGTGGATGTAAAGCTCAGTTTATCTTTTCTATTATGGCTATTAGGTTATGTAGTGGGATTATGTACTTTCGTTTTTATCAGGATGGATATTATGTACTTGACTCTTATTTATGGTTTTGGTGTAACCAAACATGTTTTACTTTCCGCTGAAATGAAATGATGTTTTAAATTCTCAAGTATTACTTATATCTGTCTTGTTGTAATTTTTCTGTTCTATATTCACTTAAAATACTCCACCGATGTTATGGCATTCCCTTAGTGAGTGACCGTAGCGGGTGTGGGGTGTTACAAAACTGGTCAAACGCGTTTTCCTTTGCCACACTCACATATTGATTCAAAAAATTACGAAATATGAAATCTAGCAATAACTTTACATCCCGGATCCAACAAAAGTGGTTTCGTCGAAATCCGAGGTCGTTTACAAAATTTCCATTTTTAAGGGCTAGAAATTCCATAGCGACTATTCTGAAATTTCAACTGGACATATCTTTTTATCCCCGCTATGAAATCTTGATTTTTCGGATTCGTTGGAAAGATATTTTCAATTAGATTCCATTATTTTTGGTTTAACTAAAATCCGGTTTATTTTGCACCCGGTACGTTCATTTGAAGTTTAAATTCGAATTATCGAACTACCGCACCATTTTCAATTCCATATATAATTATAAATAAATATTTATATTCTAACGATGATGTATATATATATATACGTTCTAATCATATTCAAAATAAATTTTCTCATCGATATTATTTAAAATAATCCGTTTTAAATATTCAAAATTCGCTAAATTCGCCAAAATAAAAATTTTAAATTGGCTCGGATTTTCCGGGTTGTTACACCTACGATTCGAGTTGGAACTCTCCTCACAGTTGCTTCGCGTTCCACTTCGGCTTCTTCTAGAATGCTTGGCTCCACCACTTCCGCAGATTCATGTAGACATTTTCGGATATGAGAAACATGAACGACGTTGTGAATTCCAGCCAATCTTTCAGGCAGGTCTACTCTATAAGCCATCTTCCCAATCTTCTCAATGATAGGGAACGATCCTAAAAATCTTGGTGCTAGCTTTCCTGCAGATCCAAAGCGAACGACGTTCCTTAAGGGAGATACCTTAAGGAAAACCCTGTCCCCAACCTCAAACTCAAGATCGGTCCTTCTCTTGTCGGCGTAGGATTTCTGTCTGTCTTGGGCAGTCTTCATTCTCCTTCGTATCAAGTCCACTTTTTCTAAAGTCTCTCTAATCATGTCTGGCCCAAGTATAATCTTGTCAATAGACTCCCACCAATAAGTTGGTGATCGGCACGGTCTTCCATATAGAGCTTCGAAGGGTGCCATACCGATGGTGGCTTGGTAGCTGTTATTGTAGGCGAATTCCACTAAAGGAAGATGATCCTCCCAAGTCCCTCCGAAATCAAGAACACATAGTCTCAAAAGATCTTCCAATACTCTATTCACCCTTTCTGTCTGGCCATCAGTTTGGGGGTGATAGGCCGTGCTCAAGCATAACTGTGTGCGTATAGCTTCTTGCAGACTCCGCCAAAATTCGCTCGTAAAGATGGGATCTCTGTCACTCACTATGCTGGAGGGTATTCCATGGAGTCGAACTATTTCCTCGAGATAAAGAGAAGCTAGAGACGAGGCAGTTCTTCTACTCTTGATAGGTATAAAGTGGGCGCTTTTTATGAGCCTGTCCACTATTACCCAAATGCTAGTATTGCCTCTTATTGACCTAGGCAACCCATCAACGAAATCCATTGAAATGCTATCCCACTTACATTGCGGGACTTCTAGAGGATGAAGCAGTCCTCCAGGTTTCTTTTGTTTCGCCTTGACCTGTTGGCATGTCACACACTTAGAAACAAAATCTGCCACGTCCTTCTTCATGCCGCTCCAATAGAAAACTCTCTTTATGTCCTTGTACATCTTGTCTCCTCCTGGGTGTATTGTCATCTTGGAATGATGTGCCTCCTTGAGAACCTTCTTCACTAAATCCCTAACTTGTGGGACGCATAGCCTTTCATCCCATCTCAGCCAACCCTTATCATCGATTGAGTACCTATTGAGGTGACTGGAAGTTTCGCCCCTAATTAGTTTATCAATCACATCCACAAGCTGAGGGTCTTCACGTTGTGCGGCCCCTATCAAGTCTAAAAGAGTGGGTCGTACTTCTAGGGATGCCAATAAACCAGGTATAAAATCTGAGGAGGGCCTAAAGTCAAAACTGGCTATATACTCCAAGCTTTGCCTTTCTACAAAGAGAGGGCTTAGGGTCAGTTTCTTTCTGCTCAACGCGTCTGCTACTACGTTGCCTTTGCTGGGAGTATAGGAAATCTCAAAGTCATATGAGGCAAGGAACTCCATCCATCTTTGCTGCCTTAGGTTAAGATCTATCTACGAGAAAATATACTTCAACGATTTATGGTCAGTATATAATTCGAACTTCTCACCTAGGAGATAATGATGCCAAGACATAAGCGCAAAGACAATGGCGTCCAACTCGAGATCGTGGGTTGGGTAGTTCTTTTCATGAACTTTCAACTATCTTCCACCATAAGCTACTACCCTCCCTTCTTGCATCAAAACAACTCCTAGTCCCATACTACAAGCATCCGTGTATACGGTGAACGTCTTGCTTCCATCCGGAAAAGTCAGAAGTGGGGCTGTTGTGAGAGCCCTTTTTAATCGTTGGAAAGCAAACTCGCAATCCAAATCCCAAGCGAACGCCAGATCCTTCTTTGTTAGCCTTGTGAGTGGAGATGAGATTTTCGCGAAATCCCTAATGAACTTTCGGTGAAAACTGGCTAGCCCGAGAAAGCTTTAGACTTCGGTTGCATTTCATGGTGTCTTCCAATCTTGCACTGCCACCACTTTCGCGGGGTCCACGGCTGACCCCTCTTTGGACACTATATGCCCAAGAAACCTTACTTCTTCTCTCCAAAAGTGGCACTTGGAAAATTTGGCTTTTAGCTGATGAACTCGAAGAGTTTCCATGATCTCCTTCAGATGCTGATCATGTTCTTCCTCATTCTTTGAGAAGATCAAAATATCGCCTACGAAGACTACCACGAACTTATTGAGGAATTCTCTGAACACCCTGCTCATTAGGTCCATGAAATAATCGGGTGCATTTGTCAAGTCGAAAGGCTTGACAAGTCACTCATAGAAATCGTCTGGGGTTTTGAACGTCGTTTTATCAATGCTATCTTCAGCTACCCTTAGCTGATGGAACCCAGTAGCCAGATCAAGTTGGGAGAAGACCGACGCACTTACAAGTTGATCAAACAAATCGTCTATTCGCGGAAGCGGGTGTCTATTCTTCTTAGTCAGCTTGTTTAGCTCCCTATAGTCCACACAAAGACGTAATGAACCATCTGCTTTGGTGGAGAACACCACGGGAGCACCCCATTCTGAGATACTCCGCCTTTTAAACCCATTCTCGAGAAGCTCCTTAACTTGCTTACTGAGCTCCTTTCTCTCCTTTGGAGCCATGTGTCTAACAGACAGAGCTACGGGCTTTGCATTATCAACAAGATATATGCGGAAGTCTATTTCCCACTTTGAAGATAAGCCTTTCACCTCTTCAAAGACATCCGGATATTCCTGGACCACTCTAACCAACTGCAAATTCTCAACAGAAGCATCAAGCGACTCTAGATAACTAAGCATAACAGCATTCAAGGGATTACAAGAAATTTCTAGAGTGTTACCGAGCCGAGTCAAGAGTCTAACCACTCTTTTCTCAAAATCAAGAATGGCACCATTACTGGATAACCAGTCCATGCCTAGGATCAGTTCATATCCTGAGAAGCCCATAACAAAGGCACTACATCTTAATTCAACACTTAGAATAGAGATTTTCAAATCCAAGCAAACCATCGACAAATAAGCCGAGCCCCCAACTGGATTTGAAACAACCAAGGGATCTTCTACCATACTAGTGTCTAGGTGCAGAGATTCCACTAAAGCAGATGAAATAAAGGAGTGTGATGCACCAGAATCAAAGAGAGTGCGAACTGTATGATCATAGAGATAAACTAAGCTTTCTACAGAAATATTTCTACCTCGTTCCTGTGGAGGTGCCATCAGCGCGTGAACTTGTCCCCCTGAGGTGGATCCAGTCCTTTGTCCTTGCCCCCGCTTCTTTGGGCAGTCCTTAGCCAAGTGTCCAGTCTCGCCACAACTGAAGCAACCACCATTCATCTTTGCCTTCTTCTTTCTGCAGTCTTTTGCTATATGTCCCACAATGCCACAGAAAGTGCACCTTCTCTTTTCACGGGTTTTGTTGTTCTTCCCTCCTTTCTTGAACTCTGTCTTCTTAGCCTGTAAACCCTCTTTCTTTTCTTGACACACTTCCGCCTTTGCCTCTTTCTTGCCTTTATCTTCCTCGTGTAGCAGCGCCATGTCCACTAAGCTTTCATAGGTCGCTCCCATGGGTATATGGGTCATAGCAAGGCTGTGTAGAGGCTCATTCAGACCTTTGACGAAGCGAAGGGCCTTCTTGTGTTGGGTGTTTACTAAATCCAGCCCAAATCTGGCCAGCTGATTAAACTGATTGACGTACTCCTTGATTGTCATACTTCCTTGTTTAAGAGTTAGGAACTTCTCCATTTGCAGGCTTCTTTCAGCTTGGGAGAGGAATTTCATCTCAAACCTCATCCTGAAATCTTCCTAAGTTTCCACTGGCCTCTCAGCATGCGTAACTTCCCACTAATAGGAAGCTTCATCTTTGAGCAACCACACTGCTAGCTGTATCTTTTGCTTGTCATCAACTTCGAAGATAACGAATAAATCTTCAGCCTCCTTCAGCCAGTTCCTTGCTATCACAAATGATTCAGTTCCATAAAAGTCCTTTCCTCCCATAGCCTTGAAGTCTCTACACGTCTTAGCGAAAGTGTTCCCACGAGGAGGAGGAGGAGGAACCGCTGCCACTATGGGAGGAGGAATGTCTGCTGGGCCCGCACCATTGGCCCTAGCCTCTAGGTACCTTCGGAACCAGCCAGGGATCGGTACTCCTTCTGGAAGGTTAAGATCTCCAGACATGCTGGAACAAAAAGGAAAGTATTCAAGATAAAGGGATAGAGGGATAGTGCATATGGCTCTGGGGAATTATTCCTTTTAAAAACAACACTTTTTTTTGAAAAAGAATGCTTCTTTAAACTTCTTTTTGAAAATATTTTCAAAAACTTTTATCTAGTCTGGTAAATCTATGCTCTGATACCAAGTGAAACACCCCACCCTCCATTAAGGTCACTCACAAAGGGAATGCCTTAACTTTGGTGGAGTTTTGTAAGTAAAAGTCACAGATAAACACAAGACAGATATATAATCACATATATATAAGCAGCAGAAAACAATAGACTTTTTATTTCATAAATACGTGTTCATACAAAACATTTCCATAACTGTCACATAATAACTTCCAAAACATTACATCATCATTTCTGTCTTGGTTATCAAATAAAGAAGCATAAAACATAATTAAAACTGCATAAATCCCCATGATTGTGTCCAACAGCCATAGCCAAAGCAAGAGAGTCCAAACCGTACATCTACTATCTTGAAGCTTGCAATGAGTCTGACTAAGCTGGGTTGTTTCCTCCCTGTGGACTTGGGGGGGAACGGAAGAAAAGAAGATGAAAGAAAATAGGGTCAGACATAAAGCCTGGTAAGTCTTGTGACTCTTCAGTATGAGAATAAGAATAAGACTTGATTCGATGTAAATTGGAAATAGAATTGTGTTATTGTGTAACAACGATGTTAATTCACATCTATGTATTGAAACGATTGTGGTATTGTGATGTTTGCGGTATAGTTGAGTTGATGTTGATCCTATTGTACATGTAGAATCACATGCAAGTTGTATAGTTCATGTTGTAATTGACACTTATATGTTTATGTGATTATATAGGTTGTATGTGATTAAGATTTCATGTATATATATATGCTAGAACCTTTATGCCTAAACGATTATGTTCACATACATGCTAGTATGTTAGTAAGAAAGTTGCAAGTTAATTGGATCCATGCCAAGATCCACTTTAATACATGTTTCATGTTGTAATTAGATATATGATCGGATCTAGTTCACACCCTTGTCATAAAATTATACATATTTATGAAAATGTCACATTCTTGTCACATGCTAGTGATGTTTGATGTTATGCCTAGATCCAAAACATGTTTAGGCTTATGTTGTCTAAATCATATGCTAATTTATGTGATACCTATTTGTTTAGATCCCTATTTCAATGCAAGTTCACATGATAAGTTGAAACCCATGATTTAGTCTATGTTGCAAATTCACATATATGTATGTTGACTATTTTGCAAGTTCACACCTATGATGTTCATGTTGACTATGCCAAAAATGCAAAGTTTACACCTATGTCATGTTTATGTTTATGAATTCCCTTATGCCAATTTGTGTGCGCTAAATTAGGCTAAGTTTTTAGCCAAATATCACATGTTAAAAACCATGCGAACGAAAATTAGGCTAAGATTGTTAGCCTAATATTTAAACGGGGTAACGTTGGGAATATTGGTAAAACTTGACATAAGAAAATATATGAAATCGGCATGTTTGTCACATGCCAAAATTGGTGGCATTTAAATGGTATAAATTCTTATACCAAAAATGTTAAACTTGGAAAGTGGGCCACAACATTTAATTGTTGACAAATTTACATATAACAAGTAATAAAGACAAATATGTAAATTTAGAAAATACGAATATGCTTAACACGAGGTTGGATTGAGTTGTGATGTGAACCTGCCCGTACCCGCACGGCTGTCCAGTAGTCACAACAATACGTATCCAATGTGGGTGGTTAAGCATGGAGCCCAATAAGGACCCGAGGTTAGACTGAGTTACGGTGTAAATCTGCCCGGAACCGACCGGCACATCCAGTAACCGTAACAACATCTGTCTAATGTGAGTGGTCGGTGCTTTAAAAAGCTAAGGACAGACAAGTCAGGATGGTAGGGTTAAGTTAACTTAAACACTTAACCAATTCAACATGTAAAATTAAACTGATGGGTGGGGTTAGGTAAATACAGACACTTAACCACTTAACATGTTTGACTAGAAAAACCCTAGTAACGGGGACCCATTTCAGCAGTAACCTAATTAGGTATCATGGTACCCTGAAAATAGGCAGGGTGGGGCACGATTACTGGGCTGATTGTAAGCGATCAAATGCAACGGCGGTGGGTGCAATAATGTGGGTTCTAACGGAGTGCGGGCATGCACACACTTCGGAGCAGACAAACAGGGCATTGGGGGCACTAGTAGTATAACCTATGCATTCTAAGAATTGTGTCGTGTCGCCACCATGGGACTTGATACACCCCATGGTGGGGCCATCATAGGTTTCTACAATATTTGGCGGCCGTAAGACACATATGATATGCGAGTAGGAGCCGATCTTTAGAAAAAGGGGATCACTTCACCTCCTGCATGGGGTGCCAGTTAAGACAGTACAAATAGGTGCAAAGTTATAGTGTGGGGTGCGATAGTATATTCGTTTCAAAACTACTTTATCTTAGTTTATGATACTTTCCTGTTTCCAGTTTATACCTATCGTGCCCTTATTCTTATTCTCATCGGAAAAATCACTATACTTACAACGAACGACGAACTTGAATTCTGGATTCTGAGTTCTGAATTTGATATGCTTTCCTTTGGGTAGACTAATGTTGTTCTGATTCGTGTTTTACTTTAGTATTGGCTTGTCTCTAAGCTTTCTAACTGACGGCCACTCCTGGTTTCTCTCCAGCAGCATGGCGGCTCTAGTACTATCTTATTTGTGTGAATTTAGGTTTAAACTTGAGTTGTATTTATAGAATTTCAAACTGATTAGAGCCGTCGATGAAGCTAGATTGAATCCAGACCATCCATCTCAAGAGAAGCCAATCAGAAAGCGACATGTAAGCTCTAGTGACACAGCCAAGCCCCAAAAATCGACCAGAACCCGACCAGGCCAGCCAGGGCCTGACCAAGCAGGTTTCTGCTCGGCCTGGGCGCACTTGCCAGGTGCGCCAGTGCAAATTTGTACCAGCGCACTTCCCATGTGCACCAGTGCAATTTTGTTGTGGCGCACTTCCCAAGTGCGCCAGTGCATTCTGGTCCATTTCTGGGTTTTCTGCCCAACTTCGTTCGTCCATATCTTCTTCATACGGTATCCGTTTTACGCAAACTCGGTCTCTATCTCAAGCAAAATTCCGAGAAGAACGCAATGGCGTAACCCATTTCCCTTAATTCCATCATTTAGAATTAATTATACTTTAATTTGTTAATTTAACGTTAACATAAAATTCGGGGTGTTACATGATTAAAATATTGACTATTTCTTTGGAATTGGTAATCCAAATAGCAGATAAAAAATCCAAAAAGCAGATAATTCAATTCTCAGTGAAAGCACTAAAATGTTGGACCAAAAAATGGCACTAACACCCAACAGACTGTTTTCGTAGAGATTAATGAAGAAATATAAATTAAAAAGGAGGAAAAGTAAGCAAACATACAGAATTTATACTGGTTCGGAGTTAACCAGCCTACGTCCATTTTATAATCCTTATATTCAACAAAGAATAATAATTACAACACTTCGAATCTCTTAACACTCGCAATACAATCACTTTCTTGTCGAACTTATGAAAATACACTTAAAATGGATAAAAATGCTTTCGGGTCGAATGGAAATGGCGGTAGCACAATATCGCTTCAGACACTCGAGTGGCCAAAAGTCATGTTCTCTTCCCTAAAGTCGGGTATATGTAGGAGATGGCTAAGGAATTTGGGCAGGAACGGTTACATCCATGTGGTACTGGCTCCAGTTTTGTAGCATGTTAGCGGAGGTGGTTACATGCAGAAAATCAGGTCTGGTCGTGGGTTGTGGCCACGTGGCGGGTCCCCCATTGATTTAGGGGATCATGGTCACGAAACTACGTAGCAGGTCCATATGCGTTCAAGACGATGGTCGGGTCAAATCGACATCGTTCGACCCGAGTCCCCGCTAATCTGTTCGACCCGCATGTAGAGAACTATTTTACTTGTCTTATTTCTGAAACAATCTGACTCCCAACTATTAAATAGACATGAGTCTTGGTCTTTATGCATGTAGTCGTGATCATTCGGTTTGTGGATGGCCTTGTCACAAGGTAGGCCAACAAATATTTAATATTTAATGTAAATTGTTAAACTAGCTTCCTACTAAATCATAATTTAATCCACCCACAATTTAGAATTACTAAATTAAAATCTATTACAATAAACCAACATACCCATTAGTGGATAAAAAGCTAGTTTGTAATCTTAATTTTCAATTACCATGTTTAGAATTATTTAAATCAAGCCAAGCACGGAACTTTCTTTTGACTGAGATGGTGGACTTATGGGCGTGTTTAGATTTGGAAAGGTTGTATATAGTTGTGACTGCATCGACTTTTCCTTGGATGCTTCCACAAACTAGGGTTTTGAGTAGGAGAGGAGTGACTCCGGAGGTGTTGATGATTGGTCTATTTCAGGCTGCAGTTGATGGAGTTAGAATCGAATCAGTTGCAAGATTTTGAAGATTGTTATGGATAGATTTGTCGCACTCAATGAGATATAGGATGATGCCACTCTTAGCTATTATTCGCTAATTCTGTTCATTTCGAACATCCAAATTCTAGAGCACGAGAAAGGAAGACTCTTTCTCTCTTCAATCGACCACATATAACATTGATATAAGCGGATCCACAATCGAGGAAAACGTTGAAAGGGAAGACGAGAAAGGACGAAAGTTATTTTATGGAAGACGAGGAGGAAAGTAATTTAGGTTTAGGCGAAAAAATGGAGATAAAGGAGGGAAGTGAAACGTAATGGGAGCGAAGTGTTAAACGTAACCAGTATTTTAGTCAATTGTTAAATAAATGTAACCAAAACCTCTAAATGCACAGTTTAAAACTACATTGGCTGCATAACATATCAAATGCAACAATATGTATGTTTTTCTTATAGTGGATTTCTTTCAAACTGAAACTGAAAAGGTGTGGTTGTAGCCTATTCAAATCAACTAGGTTTGATTGTTGCTCCTAAATCAACTGAATGTGATTGTAGCTCGGAAAATCTATTGAGTCTCGTCGTACTACGAAAACAGGTGGGGTGTACCTCATGGCTTGTGAAATCGAGGATTGTAATTTGAAGATTATTTGAAAAGAAATCTACATCAACCCATAGTTGCGTGGGACTGGATGTAGAGTTACTCCGAACCAAAAAAATATATGTGTGTGTTCTTTATTGCCTTTACTTTTTATTTTGAATCTATGTCTAATTCTGTGATTGTTTCAAATTTGTGATTGGCATTTGTTTCTGATATATTCAAAAAAGATTTCATAAAACTCCATTAAACATTATTCACCCCCTTATAGCGTTAACTTTGTCCTGAGACCTGTGATCCCATCTCCCAACAATTAGTATTGGAGCATTGGTTTTCAAAGTCGTATTCATATCTGATTTTTGAAAAGCTTAAAATGGAAGGTTTTAGAAATTATATTAACACTAGTTAACAAATATTCAATTCATCATTGTTTCATGAGTCTGCATTTAATTATTCCTAAAAATCAAATTATATATTGAATTTGTGTGTTGTACATGAATATATATGGTATATGTCTCTTGATGATTCGACACTCAATGGACAAAGGGTGCAAATCAAGAAAGATAAATGGATACTTAATGGTGGTTGTTCAAGACATGTGACTGGAAATACAGAGATACTAAATGATACAGTTTATAAAGATGGAGGAATGGTTAATTTTGGAGATAACTAAAAAGGATGTGATTGGCATCGATGTTGTCGGTAACTCTAAAGCTCTTACCATTTTTGATGTTATTCTAGCAGAGCCGACCGGTTTTTAAAGTGACTGCAAATACTTTTTATTATAACAAATAATAAATACATTATATAACAATCCACTTTCCCGTACCCTCTGTATTGACTAATTACAACTGCCCTCCAACCCAAATTGCATGAAAAAGAGGATAACTAGAAGAAAGAAGTTAGAGGGTGACAAAATTGAAAGAAAGAAAAGTTAAAATAGAAGAATAAGAAGAAGAAAAACACATCAGAATTAGAGTAAACTCGGATCTCACAACGGAAGGAATAAAATATAATATATAAATGCTCTTTACACAAAGATAAAACTAGTTTATATACATGAATACAACATCAGAATACATTACCAAATCATCCTATGAAATTTTAATAAATACAACACACGTAGCGGAATTAAATAAATATGAGAAAATACGAGAATACGCCTCGACTCCAGCTCTTCTTCTGAAGCTCCAAGCAAATCCAGTGCTACCTGGAAAAGATACTCGGTCTGACCCGACTATTACATACACGGTTTAGTGTGGGATACTTTTAGTGAGTAATCTCACAACAAACAACTTATTTAACTTAAAAAATCTTTTTAAAAGAAAGGAACTCTCGTAAGACACGACCATACATAAACATGAACGTGTTTTTATCTTACGATAACCAAATCACTTTTATTATAAATCCTCTAATATTATAGTAACGTCTAATCCAAATATAATATAAGAAAATAGCCGAAAATCTTGCATCTCGCTTTCCAACAACACTTGGTTTAAAATCTAAAACCGTACGGCTCGTATTGGAAATTGGATTTCCAACTATGACTAGGTATGGGACCATCTTCCGATCACTGTCCTCTGGAGATGGAACATTGGGGTTCAACAAAAACATCTTGCAACCCGACCACACATGACTGAACACACATTCAACTTGAGTGTATCGAATATATCATCACCACAGTTATTGGCCTTCAAACCGTACCTATTCCGAAGCATAAAAAAGAGAGGGGCATCAATTTCTCTAGATAGTGATGATACACCCTAATGGGTATGACCCACATATCCATGTTGTCTGCCCGATTTCAGTCATTTCCCAGTTATGAGGCTTGAGGTCGCGATTACGTTTCAAAATAACACCTTCAAACATTGAACACCAGATTGGCAGATCCATCCAATCACTAATTGATTTGCACAAATATACTCTGGGTGTTAAGCTAAGAGAATAGATTCTCTGCCCCAAACTTGGTATATTTGAATAAATCAACGTACGTGATTTTAGAGAATACTCTGCCGAGTACTCATACAAGCTCGTTCTAGGACCGAAAAAACCCCAAAGATATCTTAGAACAAGAGGTTTACTGCCACAAGTTTAATCTTGGTAATTAACCGGAGACGTCAGAGAGTAACCCTCTCGCTTTGAAGATCTACATCTTCAACTTATTTCATCCCTTGAAGGTAGTTTTCGAATGCAAAGTTGGTTTGAAGTGGTTTTGGGTCTAGTTTCCATCCCGGTCTCTTCGAACTAACTCATCAAAGATCAAAAGCAACATTTCTGATAGCTAGGTTTTTAACCATCAAATCAAAGAGGTACAGATCAATACATTGGCAGCACGGACCCTTTTAATTAAAACCAATTCATCGATTCTTATAGATTGATTTCATCCCCAATTTTATAACTATATTCTCGAATTTGTCTTTTTTTTGTTACTTTGAAAACATATGTGACACTTATCCTTTTCATAATAATGTATTTACAGAACTCATTTCTTTATTCCTATAAACTTCGCCAATTCGGACTATTACACAATTTCTTTTAAACATGATCTCTTATAAGAATTCAATTAAAAGTCTAACTTATACTAATATAAGTAAAAAATTATTTAAAATATCCTTTAATTATAAATAGAGTCATAAGACCATATTAAACTCCATTAGTTAAATTCCGATTACAAGATCATTGTCTTGGTTATTATTAATTAAATAATAATCAATTTCAATATCCTTTAAATCAAAACGGGTTACTTTATCATTAACTATTAATAAAATAGATAATTGAGCTTAAGAATTTATTAAAATAGTAATTTATTTTATTAATAAAAAATATTTCACTAATCATCTTTATTCACAGTAAATTAGAAGTATTCCTTTTAATCAACTGGGTTTAATTTTACACAAATATTGTCCACAAATACCTTTATTAATTGACCACAAATTAGTTTAATAATCAACTTCAAATAATATAGTTGACTTAGTCACCTGTAAATCATGGTTAACTTGCAAATGAGTTTTTGATTAATCATTTTCTTTTAACTTAATTAATAATAAAATTAATTTAAATAATTCCACTTGATTGTTTCTCAAAACAATTAATCCAAATTATCAACCATTAGGGTAATATATGACCTGCTTACCCATAAAACTCGTTTGAGTACAAGGATTTATTAAAACAAATCATTTTACAATTACTTATCAAATCTAAATAATAAATATTAATTTACTTTAAATAAAACTTTTATTTAAAAATAAATCATATTAAATAGGTTTAAAATTTTAACTTCGATTATAAAATAAATTTTATAACTTTATTTCAGTCGATTCACCTAATGGTAAATCAAAGCTTATAAAACAATGGATTTCAGGCCATCTACTGCCAATCATTTAATTAATATTATATATTGATTAATAAACATAAACGTTGAATTTCTATTTCAACAATCAACATCCAAATATGTTTCAATGTCATCAACATCAGACAGTTCATATATATATATATATATATATATATATATATATATATATATATATATATATATATATACAAACAATATGAAAGCAATAATATTTAAAATAACTGAGTAATCGTTTTTATTCCTCCAACCCGTTCATCCCCACATCATTGTTAACGTAACACTTTATATACACATAAAACAAACAATTCATTTAAAAATGAATATTTTGCTTAATAGAAAGTAGTGTCAAAGTTTAATGGGTTTATAAATGGAAATGTTTAAACATAATCAAACAACCAATAATAATTCAATCAACCAATCAGTTCATCAAACAACAACCATTTCAAAATCCAAAGCACACAAATAATTATATCACACAATTAAATATCGATTGGACAGCAGATATTTATAACGGGATATAATTTAAATTAGTATTCCAGAAAGTGTGAGTTAACAACTCACCAGGCATTCAGTCAACATTTCAGTGTCATTTTATTTAATTTTAAACAACGTTTAAAATTAAATAAAATTTTGGCTTACTCCCATTCATTCCAACACATCACAAACTCGTAGGTATCGTCGATACGATTCCAAAGGTTCTAACTGCATTTAATTCTGATGACGTACGTAAAAGATATTAATATTACAAGTTTTTATATGAATTAACAACATTTAATATTACTAATTACTTATTTACCCTTGCTAATTATATAATTAGCTGTAACAACCCAGAAAATCCGAACCAATTTAATTTTTTTATTTTGGCTATTTTAATGAATTTTGAATATTTAAGATGATTTATTTTAAATGATAACGACTAGAAATTTATTTTGAATAGAACTAGAACTTATAAATTTATTTAAATCGAAGTTAGAATATAAATATTTATTTTAATTATAAAAGGAATTGGAAATGGCGCGGTAGTTTGAAAATTCGATTTCAAATTTCAAATGAATGTACAGATTCAAAATAAACCGGATTTTAGTAAAACCAGAAATATTAAAATTTGTTTGAAAATATCTTTCCAACGGATGTGAAAAATCCAGATTTCATAACGGAAATAAAAAGTTATGTCCAGTCGAAAATTCAGAATAGTCGCTATGGAATTTTATATAATGTATAGCCCTTAAAAATAGCGATTTAGCAAACGACCTCCGTTTTCGATGAAACCACTTTTGTTGGATCCGGAATGTCAAATTATTGCTAGATTCAAATTTTCATAATTTTTGGAATCAATATGTGAGCGTGGTGAATTTAAACGTGTTTGGTCAATTCAGTTTAAATTTAATCGACTGGAAAATGACCGTTTTTCAAACGGTCTCCAAATTCGACGAAATTAGTTTGTTAGGACTGTGTCATTAAAACATAGCAAGATTGACTTTTTTGGAATTTTTGGAGTCAGTATGTGGCCGTGGTAAATTAAAATGTACGTTGAAATCAATTTTGAACATTATATTGATTTATATTTTAATTTTGTTGAAAACTGATCATAACAATCGAATTGGCTTACGAAACATATTCCATTGTGCTCAGAGTGGGGGTATTATGCTAGGGTCAACAGTCGTTTGGTTCGATTTGGGGTTCGAATGAAAAAGTAACCTTTTGGATTTAAAATAAAATTAAATATATATATATATATATATGTATATATGTATATTAATAACTGGTCAACACTCCTATACCTAAGCCCCGTCGTTCATTTCAAATAAATAAATAAATAAGAGAAAAAGGGAAAATCACACAGCCGTCGTCGCTCCCCCAGGGTTCAGCCACCTCCGCCGTTATCGCGGCCCTCCCAACAGTCGCCGCTGGTCAGAGGTCGACTACTCCCCCCCCCCCCCCCCCCCGTTCTCTCGGCTCTCCCTTCTCTTCTGAACGTCGTAGCCCCAAACCCCACCCAAATCCGATTCGTCTAGCCACCATGAACCGCCTCTGCCACCACCCTCCGACGCCGAGGCCAGCAGCGCCACCCCTCCCTCCGGTGCTCCTCCACCTCGCCCCTCTCTCCCTCTTCTTGCAACACAGTGAGTTTTTTTAATTTATTATTTAATTTTCTTTTCATTTTTTTATATATAATAGAAATAAAAAGTTATGATTTTTATAAATAAATAGTTATGATTTTTATAAATAAAAAGATATGATTTTTATATATAAAAAGATATGATTTTTAAATTTGAAAAGATTATTTTTTGAATATGAAAAGATTGTACTTTTAAATATGAAAAGATTATATTTTTAAGTTTGAAAAGATTATATTTTTAAATATGAAAAGATTATATTTTTATAATACTAAAAGATTATATTTTTATAATATGAAAAGATTATATTTTTATAATAGAAAAGGTTATAGTTTCAAATATGAAAAGATTAGATTTTTATTGTAAAAAGGATGAGATTTAAAAAAATATATAAAAATGAGATTTTTATCGTATGAATCATAATGATTTTTAGTTATATAAAAATTCGATTTTTAGTTATATAAAAATTCGATTTTTAGTTATATAAGAATTCGATTTTTAGTTAGATAAACATTCAATTTTTAACGATATAAAAATATGATTTTTATTATATATATATATAGCGATATAAAAATGTGATATTATATATATATAGCGAATAAAAATGCGATTTTTATATGGATTACATAAGAATAAATATGTGATTTTTATATGGATTACATGAGAATAAAAATTTGATTTTTATTAATATAACCATGTATAAAAATTTGATCTTTAATTATATAAACTTAGGATTTTTATCGTAGGAAGAAAATATTTTTTGGCAAGTTAAAAATATGATTTTTTAACAAGTGTATAGCATAGAAATATTTTTAGAAAGATAAAAATTAGATTTTTATATATATAACGATATGAAAAAAATGTGATTTTTATATATATGGGGCTTTAAATAGAAATGTTATATTTGATATAAATAGCGTTGTTAAAAATATGATTTTAAAATTTCGTGAAACAGATTGCGTTGGAATCAGAACAGCGAATCTGAACGACAATGAAGCACGGCGGAGTGGAAACCAAAGGTGAGAACTTCTCACTCTAATTTATTTTCTAGTTAAATATATATACTAGGATGCAGACGGTGCTTAGTAGCACCCGACACCTTTGTTTGAAACCATGTTTGTTTGGTTGATTAGTTTATTTGTTTGAATTTTGTGTGGGAAGTGAAATGAATTGATTAGAATTGGTATGTGTATAGCGTGAGCCATTATTAGGCGAGGGATAAGGCTAGACCTTATTTCGATTCTAGTATCGCGCCGTTATGCTGTCGAAATTTTCTAAAAATGTTAGAACGATAAAATATCATTTTTATTGTATAAATGAACTGTATAAATATTCACGAGTTGAAATAAATATTTTTATAGTTAAAAATATAATTTTTAATGTGTATATGAATAAAATAAATATTCATTTACAAATCGGATGATTTGTTTATGTACACACATTTGATATGGATTCAGACGATATATTTTACCCATCGCCCAACTGCACAAATAAAAATCGGCGTGTGTTGATTGAAACCCCACACGGTATTGGAATGATATTGGACATACACTAATCCCAATATTTAGTTGTATGTCAATCGATGGGTTGACAGATGGTTGTAAGCGTTAATTATTTATATTTATCGCTTATGCAGTTGAGTAATGCACTCTGGATGATGTTTGATTGTTGTTGTATACATGTGTTGTATGAAATCCATATAAATAAATTATATGGTAATTGACTGTGTCTAATTCCAATTCGGAAAGAACAAATATTTTAAATTAACGAGTATTTTAAAGTGACGAATAATGAATATTTTAAAATAACTAATATTTTAAAATAATATTCAGTAATGGATAAAAATATGATTTTGATGTCTGATTTGGGATGGACACGAAAATATTGAAATATATGAAGCCGTGTTGATTAGATTAACGCCATTTTGAAGTGAACGATATTTATTTCGATTTTATTCATTTTTATAATGAATATCGAAAAGGAAATGATTTCAAAATCTGATATATTGAAAATATTATCATTTATATATTATAATGATAAGGAAAATTCAGTTTTGATTTAAAATTGAAAATGAAGTTGGAATCATTTTAAAATGAATTTATAAAATACGTTTTAAATGGAAATCGATGAAATATAATATATATATATATATATGTGTGTGTGTGTATATATATATATATGTTTAATGGCCTGAATAGAACGCGCCGCGCCGCGGCCGTTCGCGAATTTCGACCATTGACTTCGAATTGATATTACAGGAGATCCGACCATCGGATTCTCCTAAAATCGAAACCGTTGGGTTCGTATCGAAAAGTGCTTTCCAACGAATATAAGAGATTTGAAATCTAATGGTTGGATTTGGAATTATGTCCAAATCAAATTTGGGAAAGGTCGCTGTAAGTGCAGTTCGATGACCGTTTATGGAAATCGACTGAAAGGGCCTTGATAAAATTATTAAAAATATTAATAATTTGTGTAAAATTATAATAAATGGTTTGGAAAGAGTTAGGATGAAAAATCCCACATTTGTAAAGATAAAAATATATTTTTATCGAAATGAACTAGTTATTAACTAGAATTATAATCCTATTATTTTTAAATAAATAAATTGGATTGAGAATGTGTAACATCCCAAAAAAAATTTAGTATATTTGAATTCCAATTTAAATTAAATAAATTGTAATATATTAAGAAAAATCAAATTTTGTTGGATTTAAATGTTGGCAATTATGTGAAGTTAGTATAAATAGAGTTTCAGATTTTAGTTCTATTTAATAAGACTATGATTTGAATTTAATATTTAAATAATTAAATTTAATCTGAGTGGTTAATTTAAAGGTAGAATTCAAATTTAAATTAAAAATGGTGAAATTCTAAGTTGTGAATAATAATTGGAATTCAAAGCAGAAATTTTAAATAACCAAACTTGAGAACTTAGAATTTGTGGAATCGATTTATAAACTTTATTTAAGTTGTAATTTGAGTTAAGTGGGATTTTGAAATATTTAAGTTAAAAAGGAATTCAGATTTAATCTGTTAAACAATGGATTTTTATTTGTTTAAACTTAATTTGAAATATAAGCAAATATGGAACTTAAAAATTTGTGAAATAAGTTTATAGAATTTATTTAAGTTACAATTTGGTTTAAATTTGAATTTATAAATATTTAAATTTGAATTTTAAAACAGTTAATAGAATAATTGAATATTTATTTAATTAATTAACTGTAGAATTTAACGGTTTTGGCGACTGTCTCGGAATTCGACGAAACTGGCGCCATCGGAACCGGAACGGTGAATTATGCTAAGATTTCAATTTGCGTTACAATCCGACTTACCGTTTGGCTGTACGAAAAAAAATGTGAACGAGGTCTTTGTAAATGGATAATTGAGTATTTCTCATATTTGAGCCCTATAATTATATAATAAAAATCCCTACCCCCACACATCAGCCATTTTCATTATACGTTTACTTCCTTCTCCATCAAACTTCATTTCCATGGCTGAAAAATTTAAAACCCTAGATCTAAAATAACAATTTCACCTCCAAATAAAATTTGTGCAAACCCTAGCAAATTATATATCAAACTGAAGCTCCCGACGATATGAAGCTGCTGGTGTGCTTTGTTTCGACATGCAGTGTCCGGAGTGGTCTGAAATCGATGGTCAAACCCCTGATTTTCGTGACCCTTAAGTCAAATTTGGGGCTTTTTAATCTAGGCGTCAATCAGGAAATTAGGGACCTGGGTATGGTAGAGATTGGTTGTACGAGTGTAAAGGTGGTAGTGGTTCAGTCTATAGGTGGGTAGTTCGCCGGAAATCAGCGTTTTAAACCGAAATAGGGTTTCCGTTCATGGTCTCGTCGGCGGCGAAGGGGGCGTTCGGAGGCTCGGTCAAGGGGTTGGTCGGATGCGGTTCGTGATGGGCTTCGGCTTGCCGGTGGTTGGAGCCCCGATTACGGCCGGAGGTGATAGGAATCAACGGTCAAAGCTACGGGGTTGGGTTCGTTATTTCGGCGGGTTACTGTAGCTGGAGCGGGAAGGTGACGGGGGGGCGTGCTGACGTGTCCAGATCCGGTTGGTGAGAGTTTTATTTTATATTTTTATATATTTTTAAAATCCGTACACTAAAACACTGATAACTTCTTCATACGGACTCGGATTGACGAACGGTTTGTTGTGTTGGGATCGTGGCGAAATTGCGGACGTTTTGGCGCTGGTTTGGTTGCATTTAGAGACTGTAAAATTTTGGGCTTCTTTCGGATGTCCGAACCACTACGGACGCAAAGGTGAGTGATTCTTCGCTCACGAAATACTGAATTATTCCCATATTTATTGAATTAAATTATGAAATAAGTTTGGTTGCATGGTTGCGTTGGATTGTTGATGTGTTGTTTAAATTTGACATGCAAGTGTGTTAACATGCAATCTAAGTAAATGATTAGTTATTTAATTTAATTTAAATCTCTAGTTGAAATTCGAACCCTTGTTAAATCCTGGAACAGTTAATGTTGATCAGTTGAATGAAATGATATGATGGATGTTGGGTTGAATTTTATTACTGAATTGATATTGTCACTGCTTATGCCCATATTCAGTATATCGTATTGCATGTTGGTTTTGACGATAAATCTCATTTGTACCCTTGATGTTGCGGGCATCTAATGAACCCGGGATTTATCGATAAAATGAATTAAGAACACAGAGTGAAATGATAAATCTCTGTGACCCTGATTTGGATTGAAATGATAGATCCATCCCTGAAATATCGAGAAATTTAATATTAAACCACTTGGCCGTTGGATAGATAATTATATACAGACATCGGTTGGTTAAATGATTTTAATATTTGAAATTTTATTTGATAGAATTTCATTTTTAAAATAATGTGTCGATACTCGATTTTCAAATTCGTTAAAGATTCTGAACTGGGATGACGATAAAAAGGGTTGAAGGCAAATTTTCCAAACCAAAATAGGAATATCTAAATTGGGGTTTGAATATGAATTGGAACTTTCCAAAAATAAGAGTTGGATTAAAAGGAAAAAAATTCTTATAGAAATCAAATGTTGGGGAAATTTGAAATCAAGAGTATCTGAGTGGTTTGAACCCAGTTGGAATATACATCTCGGAACTCTTGAAATCAAGTAGTTGTTTTGAACAAGGTTGAAACGAGATAGGGAACTAAGTGAACTCCGTTGAGACTGGAGGATAAATTCAAGTATTGAAATTTGGAAGGAAGAAAGGTTTTGATTTGAGAAATTTATTTTTAATATTTATGCATTGATTCTAAATAATTATTCTAGCTTTAAAACTATTAATTACTTTTACTTAATACTATTGTATTTAAATAATTTCCTTATGATTCATTTTCAAAGGCTTCTAGTAAATCTTATTTTAAGTATATATAATATTTAAATTACTAATTTATCTTAACTATTATATTATATATATATATACATCTATATATATTTATTTTATAAAAATTTATTTTTATTATTATTATTATTATATGAACATTTAGTACAAGTATTTTCTCAAATTTTAAATTCTTCCGAATGGGAATGCTTGAGTTTGAACTACTGGTTCAAATGGAGTTGAGATGAGAATCCAAGATAATTGGAAACCTTTGAGGTAAATTATATTCTATTTGAATATTTCGTTTTGGAAATATTATATGATTATAATATAATGGTATGGGATATATTCTAATTTAGAATAAAATCGGCTTGGGATGATTTATGATATATTGATATGAAATTTTATTTATTTGAATATAAATTGGTTCGAAGCAAAATATGATATTTTGATATGAAACGAACCTTTCAAATATAAAAGAACCGACCGATGTGGAAAGATGTAAGCGTTGGTTGTTAAAGAGACCGGAGTCGACATAAGGCATACTCTCTGTCAGTGTCGATACCACTTTGACAACTGTGAACGTTATGACGTATCCAGAACGAGTATGATGACTTGGAGGCGATTATTGAATCGAAGAACATGATCGATGACGAAATAGCCCTGACCTTCGGGTCAGAATTGAAATGACTAAAACAGGAGCTATACCGTGACTAATTGAGGTAGCACCTTTGATCGGACTCACTCCTTCGATACTATTTCTATGACTATGATGAAAATGATGATTTGGGCCCATTTATGACTTTGGGAGTGTGTTCCGAGGTGGGCGGTAGTGGCTGCTATGCGTTACCACCGGTCCGGGAGTGCAATCGGTAGAATCCTACCCTGGGCATTGCCTCGAGTGCCTTGTCATATTTATCCTTATCGTGCCCCATACGATTTTGATTTAGCATTGCCTTCTATGGAGTGCCCTCTGATAACACCAGTACGGTGAATTTACGGTACTGTATAGACTGTTGGTGCCTATAAACGGCGTAAGGGTAATATGGTAATCCCGCTTACGCTATTTTCTGTATTTATACTTTACTGGATAAACACTATCATAATAGCGTATTATTACATAGATATTAGTTTAATGGATCCTTGAGAGATGGAAAAAATCCCGTAACGTCTCTTGAGTTACTGCACCCATGGCACTACTGTTATTTCGTATTTTGATTTGACTAATATGAGATGATTTAGTGCTGATCCGAGTGTTTGTTGTGTTTTCTTTTTATGCAATACGCTCGGGCCAGCAGATGTTGCAGTTAGCGAAGATTTCCTTGCCTTGGAGGACGAAGACGAAGTTTGGCGTACATATCTATTATGAGTATGGTTTAACCACTGCATTTATTTCCGCTGCTTATTATGTACATCTGTATATGTGTAACTCTGATATTCATTTGAATGTTATAACCAATGTATATATTTCAACTGCTTTAACTGCTAATTATTTATTTTATGTTGTCCTTCCGCTGTGAGATTCTGTGATTTTGTTTTTCCTTCTTTCTTTCTTTTTCTTCTTTTCCCAAAAACTACCTGCATTTGCGATTTGTTTAGGTCGACATGTGTGGTTTATTGTCGATTTGAACGGTCAAAAATATGGGTCGTTACATTTGGTATCAGAGCAATGGTTATCGATAACCCTGGCTATGTTGGGAATTAACTCATTAGAGATGGGGTTAGTAATGCCTTAGAATGAGTTTGAGTGATATGAGAGAGCGTATTTGTATTTTGATATAAAATGGTTTTTATTGTGTTGGCTTGTTCTGTTGAATATTTATGGGTTATGGTTGATATATGGGACGCCATCGTATCGATAGGAATTTATAAATAATCGAACAGGATGGATCGACATAATATGGTTTTCATTCATATTCTAAATATTTATATATCAAATATAATATTGGTTCAGGTATATGTGAAATCGTTTTAGTAGGTGGTAAATTTTAAGCTATTACCTAATATGGTTGGTTCGATAATAAATTTTATAAGGAAAATTCAAATGATCTATGAGAACAATTTGAAAATGAAATGATATCCAAAATAAAATTGGGTGAGAAAGATTGAGATTTAAATATAAATGAACTTGAAACTTGATCCTGGGGTATCTTTTGAAATAGTTGCCAAGTTTTAAATAATACTATATTTTAGGTATGATCGAAAAGAAATGGTCTTAAAGATTATTCAAAGTGGTATAATCCCTCCTTGGACCTTAGAAACGATGTCGGTAATGAGTGCACACATTATCGATGTTACTCCGAAGAGTCTAAGTGGGGGAGAGACCACTCAATGATTATTATAAAATCAGTTTGACAAAGGATTTTGAATTTAACTCCATATAGTATAAACTTCATATAAAGGTATTAATATATAATATTTGAAGGATGAGTTTGAATTTAAAACCAGAATTTAAATTTTGAGTTTTGATGACCAAAGATTTGGTTTTAAAATTTTATATGGTAAGTTTTTATAAATTATATAAGTATATATGTATGTTATTTTAAACTTGATTTGAAAACCCGGAATCGAGTATTGAGTTTACTTTAACTAATGATAACTATAAATTTATTTAAAGCGAAATTTGAATTGGAGATTTATAAAATTTATATTACGAGCCTGAAATGGCGCGGTAGTTCGAAAATTCGATTTCTAACTTTGAATAAATATATAAAATTCAATATAAGTCGGAACTGGATGAAACGAGAAACTCTAGGATCGAATTGACCATATCTTTCTAATGAATGTAAGAAATTTAGTTTTCACTTTATAAATGGTAAGTTACGACTAAATTAAAATTTAGAAATAGCGCTATGGAATTTATATATATTTTATTAATATATATAAGCTCTTCAGGATAGAAATTTACAAACGGCTTTCAGAGTTCGATGGATTCAAATTTAAGGAAATCAACTTAAGGAATTTAATGAGTTGTTTAGAATTCATGTGAATGGTTAGATTGAGTGAGAACAATTTGATTTGTACTCGCAACTAATGTTATGTAAGTTAAGGAAGTTGAATAAACAGGATGAAATAGAATGATTTATATAAACCATAGCGAACCTTAATCCATTTATATGGATTCGAAGTTAAACAAATCGAGCGAGCAAGTGAAATAAACTGAAAGATAAAATATGGAATTTATATATATGTAATTATATATAATTTATAAATATATACATATATAAGCTCAAAAGTGGAAATCATGCAAACGGTTTCCGAATTTGATGGAACCACTCTCGATGGATTTGTGTAAACATGAAATGAGGTCATAGAAATTTTAAATGGTTAAACCTCATTGGAAGATACATCGAATATGATTTTAAACATGAATTATGAAGGATATGGAACAAACTTGAGTAAGATAGATGATGGCATAATATGAATAGATAAAATGAAACTCGCTTAATGCAAGTGAAATGAACGTGGTATACTTAAGCGATAAAGGATAAACAAAACTCGAACATAATGAAATGATAATTCATTAGATGGTTAAACTTGGCTTAAATCTTTGAAACCGGAAAGTTTGAACTTGAAATGGAATAAATCAATGTTTATGCAGGAACCTGAAATATTCGATAAGCTGAAACGAGAATGACGATAACTTTTGAATGGATGATCGGAATTTAACGATTCCGGACTTTTTGGAAACCCCGAAAACTGAACTAAAACTTTTGTTAATGGAGCCCTGTCTAATTTTCAGGTTTATTAGGTTGAAATCCAAGTATTAGTTGTAGTCAGCGCGCAGAAAATAAAAATCTGAAGCGTATACCAACCTTGTTTTGACCATAACTTCCTATCGAAGCGTCGGAATTTAATGTGTGAGTACAATTCGGAAAGGCCAGAATGTAGACTAAAACTTTCTCTTAATTTCTAAGTCAAATTCTGATGTCTAAAGGGTTAAAAACTGGGTTGAACAACTCAGATCTGCATTTTTCAGTGTACGGGCTGAGACGTTCGCCTTCACTAAAATAGTCATAACTTTTGAGAGAATTATCCGAATTCGACGAATCCGGACAATTCGGAAAGCCTGAAACAAATGCTACAACTTTTTCCTAGTATATTTTAGTCAAATTCCATCATTTATTAAGGGATAATAGATGATTTGTTTGCTGGCCTGTTTCTAACATGTTTGTTTTGTAGTCGAAATGTTGAAATATGTTGCATACATTATATGTTATTGCTATGTATTGATATATGTTTGATTCTGACGTATATGTGAGTATGTAGCAGGTGTAAGGAAGTCGTGCTATGCTTCGGAGCTCGCTTGCGCAAAACGCTAAACGCTAAACGCTAAGGTAAATAAAAATGCAAATAAACGCTAGAGAAAGATATGTAAACGTGTTACAAAGTTTTGGTGGTTTTATATATGAATTTTCCCCATTTTGGGATGCCTCATCGATGATGAGATGTATGTTTTGGGTTGATATATGTATCGGGATTTTTCCCGGGGCCCTCCGTACAGGGGAGATGCTGCCGAAATTTTCCGTGATTTCGGGAGTTAGAAAATTTCATAGGATTACAACTATGTAACTTATTTTATAAAGTTTATTTTAGGTATGGGTTTAAAATGGATATGTGTTTAATATCGCTTCGTTCTCTTTTCGAGGACGAAAAGATTTTAAGTGGGGGAGAATGTAACATCCCAAAAAAATTCAGTATATTTGAATTCCAATTTAAATTAAATAAATTGTAATATATTAAGAAAAATCAAATTTTGTTGGATTTAAATGTTGGCAATTATGTGAAGTTAGTATAAATAGAGTTTCAGATTTTAGTTCTATTTAATAAGACTATGATTTGAATTTAATATTTAAATAATTAAATTTAATCTGAGTGGTTAATTTAAAGGTAGAATTCAAATTTAAATTAAAAATGGTGAAATTCTAAGTTGTGAATAATAATTGGAATTCAAAGCAGAAATTTTAAATAACCAAACTTGAGAACTTAGAATTTGTGGAATCGATTTATAAACTTTATTTAAGTTGTAATTTGAGTTAAGTGGGATTTTGAAATATTTAAGTTAAAAAGGAATTCAGATTTAATCTGTTAAACAATGGATTTTTATTTGTTTAAACTTAATTTGAAATATAAGCAAATATGGAACTTAAAAATTTGTGAAATAAGTTTATAGAATTTATTTAAGTTACAATTTGGTTTAAATTTGAATTTATAAATATTTAAATTTGAATTTTAAAACAGTTAATAGAATAATTGAATATTTATTTAATTAATTAACTGTAGAATTTAACGGTTTTGGCGACTGTCTCGGAATTCGACGAAACTGGCGCCATCGGAACCGGAACGGTGAATTATGCTAAGATTTCAATTTGCGTTACAATCCGACTTACCGTTTGGCTGTACGAAAGAAAATGTGAACGAGGTCTTTGTAAATGGATAATTGAGTATTTCTCATATTTGAGCCCTATAATTATATAATAAAAATCCCTACCCCCACACATCAGCCATTTTCATTATACGTTTACTTCCTTCTCCATCAAACTTCATTTCCATGGCTGAAAAATTTAAAACCCTAGATCTAAAATAACAATTTCACCTCCAAATAAAATTTGTGCAAACCCTAGCAAATTATATATCAAACTGAAGCTCCCGACGATATGAAGCTACTGGTGTGCTTTGTTTCGACATGCAGTGTCCGGAGTGGTCTGAAATCGATGGTCAAACCCCTGATTTTCGTGACCCTTAAGTCAAATTTGGGGCTTTTTAATCTAGGCGTCAATCAGGAAATTAGGGACCTGGGTATGGTAGAGATTGGTTGTACGAGTGTAAAGGTGGTAGTGGTTCAGTCTATAGGTGGGTACTTCGCCGGAAATCAGCGTTTTAAACCGAAATAGGGTTTCCGTTCATGGTCTCGTCGGCGGCGAAGGGGGCGTTCGGAGGCTCGGTCAAGGGGTTGGTCGGATGCGGTTCGTGATGGGCTTCGGCTTGCCGGTGGTTGGAGCCCCGATTACGGCCGGAGGTGATAGGAATCAACGGTCAAAGCTACGGGGTTGGGTTCGTTATTTCGGCGGGTTACTGTAGCTGGAGCGGGAAGGTGACGGGGGGGCGTGCTGACGTGTCCAGATCCGGTTGGTGAGAGTTTTATTTTATATTTTTATATATTTTTAAAATCCGTACACTAAAACACTGATAACTTCTTCATACGGACTCGGATTGACGAACGGTTTGTTGTGTTGGGATCGTGGCGAAATTGCGGACGTTTTGGCGCTGGTTTGGTTGCATTTAGAGACTGTAAAATTTTGGGCTTCTTTCGGATGTCCGAACCACTACGGACGCAAAGGTGAGTGATTCTTCGCTCACGAAATACTGAATTATTCCCATATTTATTGAATTAAATTATGAAATAAGTTTGGTTGCATGGTTGCGTTGGATTGTTGATGTGTTGTTTAAATTTGACATGCAAGTGTGTTAACATGCAATCTAAGTAAATGATTAGTTATTTAATTTAATTTAAATCTCTAGTTGAAATTCGAACCCATGTTAAATCCTGGAACAGTTAATGTTGATCAGTTGAATGAAATGATATGATGGATGTTGGGTTGAATTTTATTACTGAATTGATATTGTCACTGCTTATGCCCATATTCAGTATATCGTATTGCATGTTGGTTTTGACGATAAATCTCATTTGTACCCTTGATGTTGCGGGCATCTAATGAACCCGGGATTTATCGATAAAATGAATTAAGAACACAGAGTGAAATGATAAATCTCTGTGACCCTGATTTGGATTGAAATGATAGATCCATCCCTGAAATATCGAGAAATTTAATATTAAACCACTTGGCCGTTGGATAGATAATTATATACAGACATCGGTTGGTTAAATGATTTTAATATTTGAAATTTTATTTGATAGAATTTCATTTTTAAAAGAATGTGTCGATACTCGATTTTCAAATTCGTTAAAGATTCTGAACTGGGATGACGATAAAAAGGGTTGAAGGCAAATTTTCCAAACCAAAATAGGAATATCTAAATTGGGGTTTGAATATGAATTGGAACTTTCCAAAAATAAGAGTTGGATTAAAAGGAAAAAAATTCTTATAGAAATCAAATGTTGGGGAAATTTGAAATCAAGAGTATCTGAGTGGTTTGAACCCAGTTGGAATATACATCTCGGAACTCTTGAAATCAAGTAGTTGTTTTGAACAAGGTTGAAACGAGATAGGGAACTAAGTGAACTCCGTTGAGACCGGAGGATAAATTCAAGTATTGAAATTTGGAAGGAAGAAAGGTTTTGATTTGAGAAATTTATTTTTAATATTTATGCATTGATTCTAAATAATTATTCTAGCTTTAAAACTATTAATTACTTTTACTTAATACTATTGTATTTAAATAATTTCCTTATGATTCATTTTCTAAGGCTTCTAGTAAATCTTATTTTAAGTATATATAATATTTAAATTACTAATTTATCTTAACTATTATATTATATATATATACATCTATATATATTTATTTTATAAAAATTTATTATTATTATTATTATTATTATATGAACATTTAGTACAAGTATTTTCTCAAATTTTAAATTCTTCCGAATGGGAATGCTTGAGTTTGAACTACTGGTTCAAATGGAGTTGAGATGAGAATCCAAGATAATTGGAAACCTTTGAGGTAAATTATATTCTATTTGAATATTCCGTTTTGGAAATATTATATGATTATAATATAATGGTATGGGATATATTCTAATTTAGAATAAAATCGGCTTGGGATGATTTATGATATATTGATATGAAATTTTATTTATTTGAATATAAATTGGTTCGAAGCAAAATATGATATTTTGATATGAAACGAACCTTTCAAATATAAAAGAACCGACCGATGTGGAAAGATGTAAGCGTTGGTTGTTAAAGAGACCGGAGTCGACACAAGGCATACTCTCTGTCAGTGTCGATACCACTTTGACAACTGTGAACGTTATGACGTATCCAGAACGAGTATGATGACTTGGAGGCGATTATTGAATCAAAGAACATGATCGATGACGAAATAGCCCTGACCTTCGGGTCAGAATTGAAATGACTAAAACAGGAGCTATACCGTGACTAATTGAGGTAGCACCTTTGATCGGACTCACTCCTTCGATACTATTTCTATGACTATGATGAAAATGATGATTTGGGCCCATTTATGACTTTGGGAGTGTGTTCCGAGGTGGGCGGTAGTGGCTGCTATGCGTTACCACCGGTCCGGGAGTGCAATCGGTAGAATCCTACCCTGGGCATTGCCTCGAGTGCCTTGTCATATTTATCCTTATCGTGCCCCATACGATTTTGATTTAGCATTGCCTTCTATGGAGTGCCCTCTGATAACACCAGTACGGTGAATTTACGGTACTGTATAGACTGTTGGTGCCTATAAACGGCGTAAGGGTAATATGGTAATCCCGCTTACGCTATTTTCTGTATTTATACTTTACTGGATAAACACTATCATAATAGCGTATTATTACATAGATATTAGTTTAATGGATCCTTGAGAGATGGAGAAAATCCCGTAACGTCTCTTGAGTTACTGCACCCATGGCACTACTGTTATTTCGTATTTTGATTTGACTAATATGAGATGATTTAGTGCTGATCCGAGTGTTTGTTGTGTTTTCTTTTTATGCAATACGCTCGGGTCAGCAGATGTTGCAGTTAGCGAAGATTTCCTTGCCTTGGAGGACGAAGACGAAGTTTGGCGTACATATCTATTATGAGTATGGTTTAACCACTGCATTTATTTCCGCTGCTTATTATGTACATCTGTATATGTGTAACTCTGATATTCATTTGAATGTTATAACCAATGTATATATTTCAACTGCTTTAACTGCTAATTATTTATTTTATGTTGTCCTTCCGCTGTGAGATTCTGTGATTTTGTTTTTCCTTCTTTCTTTCTTTTTCTTCTTTTCCCAATAACTACCTGCATTTGCGATTTGTTTAGGTCGACATGTGTGGTTTATTGTCGATTTGAACGGTCAAAAATACGGGTCGTTACAGAATGGGTTTTAATATAATCAGAATTTCCAATAAATAAGTTGGAATGGAAATAATCTTCGGAATATTTCGGTATTGGATTCCGTGATTATACGAATATTGTTATGGAAATTTGGAAGATATATTTATATCGTTATCTCCAATACGATATTTATTGGTTTCAGAATTTGATATTGAATATAAGCCGATATAATTTCTATTCAGAGTCCTGTATTTAATATCAAATGAGATTTTGGGTTTGTCGTGAATGGTGTCTTCAGTAACACTGTTCTTAAACACAGTTGAGAAAAGAATAAATCTTTTAATTAAGATTTAGTGAATTTTCCAATAAATTAATATTCAATTGGAATTGAATAGAAGAATTGGATTTTGGTTTTGTCGTGTATAGTGTCTTAAATAACACTGTTCTAAACCCTGTGTGAGAGGAATAAATCTTTTAAATAAGATTATTAGAGTTTCCAGTTATATTTAGTAACTGGAATAAAATGGAATGTGAATTGGGTTTATTGCGAACTGTGTTTTTAACGACATTCGTTCCTCAACCCGATTTACAGTGAAATGTGATTTGGAATTTATAAATCTTTTTATTAAGATTTAACGGGAATTTTCCAAAGTAAAATTTTCCAATTTAATATATTAAATTGGAACTGAATGGAATTCGATTTGATAATAATCGAAATGAGCTTCTGTGGAGGAAGACTGTTAATATATATGGAATTTTAAAGACTTTGTCGTTATTTCATTTATATTATTAGTCGAATACAAAAATTGATATCGATTATATATTGATCTGTTTTCCATGAAGATTCCATAATTAATGGAATGTGATTTGGGTTTATCGTGAACTGTGTTTTAAATGACATTAGTTCTTTAACCCAATTATTACATGTCTAACATTGTATTTCGAACTATATAGTTGATCTCTGCTAAATATATATCTGTTTAATGGTGAAGAATTTATTCTCTTGCTTAACAACCTTCTCTAAGATGTACGAGCTTAGAGGTTATATATAGGTAAAAATCAATAGTACGGTGTAGATTATCGATGCGGCGTGTTTGATTTCCCAAAGTTAAATAATCATTAATATTGATTTTTAGGAAGATTAAAAGTAAGTGGAGTTTTAATGAATATTTAAGTAGATTGAAAAGTGAATGAGATAATTTAAATTATCAAATTTAGGAAATGATTGAAAATGACCCAGTTTTACTCCAGGCGATAGTTAAATCTTTAATTAGATTTGAATGTGAAATGGTAATTAATTTTACCGATAACACTGTGGTGTTAGATATGGGGTATTACCAGTTTTGCTCCATGGAATGAATAGGTTGGGATTGGGAAATAAAAGAAATGATTACTTTGGTAAAGCGCGCTAATCCCGACTAGTTTGCATAAACCTTAATTTGGTTTGAAATGATATCCAAAGGAAGATTAAAGAATAAATTTGAAAGAATTTATCTTTGATAAAATTAATGGTAACCTTTCCCTAAATATATGAATATTTGAATTAAAGAATATTCTGGGTTGGAATGAGTCGTATGTTGTGTTTTTATAGCACTTGTTTATTATATACGCGAGTTATTCAGAAAGGCCGGGTTTATTCCCATTCTGAATAACTAATTCGACGATAAGTCGACGATGAAGACGGTGGTTGAAGACCGGAGGTCTTCACATCGTTTGGATGATTATTGATATCTTGATTGGGTTGTACGCCCAAGACGAGATAATAAGTGGTGATTGTCCAGACGTACTTGAATATCGACCGGATATGCAAGGACCTCTCTCCTGTATTAGACATATGGGATGAGGAATAAGGTGTGCCTCCGGTTTCGTTCAGACCCAGAATGAACTTGTAAATGGATGTGTGTCTGACATTGGATTTTATTCTGTGTCGATTGATCTCTATTAAATAAATATCTGTTTGGTGGCGGAGAATTTATTCTCTTGCTTAACGCCCTTCTCTGAGACGTACGAGCTTAGAGGTTATATATCGATTGACATCAGTCGCATAGCGTGAATTGCCTGTGTGGCATGCTGAGATGCAAATGATCAAGGCTTCTGTTGAAAAACAGAGTCTTGTGGTTGATGATCAAAGCACGTCCTTAAAGGGAATAGCTTTGTGTATAGCGTTAATTCGCGAGCCTCACACCTCGGTATGAGTCAAAAACAGGATCGGACTGCAGGGAGTGCACGACGTTTCTTTCTAGCTATGGGTTGTAACGACCCGTGTTTTTGGCCGTCAAATATTTAATTTAATTTATTTAATTGAAATATTATATTTGGAATATCAATGGAATTAATATCTAATTCGCTATTTAAACAAAGTTCGACTTTATATATTTATATAATTATAAATAGAGCTTGAAATATAACGCTGTAGTTTGAAAATTCGAGTTTGAACTTCAACTGGACATACGGAGTCCGATATAAGTCGGATTTTTGTGAAACAAGACACGTTGGAACCGTATTGACGATAATTTTCATATGAAAGAGAAAAATCCAGATTTCGTGTTATAGTTTGATAATTATGGCCAAATCAAATTTTGAAATAGTCGCTATGGAAAATTGTTATTAAATTATAGGCCTTTAAAATGGCCGTTTTGCAAACGGACTCAGATTTCGACGAAATCAGTTTCATCGGGACCGTAACGTTAAATTATTGTACGATGTTGAATGGCGTGGCAAACCGATATCGTATGTGACCACGGTAGCCGTAAACGTCCGCTCATTTTCTATAGCGCGTATTTAAATAAATAAAGGGATATCTGGGCATAACTTGAGCAGACGATCGAATTAAGCCACGAAACCAGTCCCGTTGAGTGCGGTACGCGTTAAAAATAGCCTACCGAGGAAACAGTCTCAGAATGCGACGAAACTGGTGCCGTTGGGTTCGTATTGAAAAGTTATTTAAGGATATCAAGGTTTCGAGTTGATTTGATTTATCTGGTGATCATGGAAAAATTAAAAGCGTGTTTATTTTTGGTTTTATAAAGGAAATTTTTTCAAACGACCTCGGATTGCGACGAAACTTGTTCCATTGGGTCCGGAATACCTTTTTACACTAAGATTAGCTTTTTTATCAGTTAACAGAAGACGATTGTTGTTAGTTTCACGTGTTACTTCGTGTCGAAGTTTCGTTGTTTAATATTAAAATATTATATGGTCACTATATATATACCCAAACTCTTCGTTAAAACCCTCATCTTATTTGCGCCGCCACCACGCACAAGTGAACGGACCAAAACTTCCAACCTTTCTCCCTTTGAATCCCTAAATCCATTGATTTTTGCCCAAAGTTCCTAATACAATAACCTCCAGCACTTCCAGCCTTACTTTTCTACCGGCGGTTCATATAGGGTGCAAACGAAGGAGGGATGAAGGCCTGGGAAGATAACAAAAGGGAGCGGTGGTCCCTTGAAGTGCCAACGTGAGTCTGTTGGTGTTGGGGCTGTTGCGTTATGGAGGTGAAAGGTTGAGACGTTGAAACAAAAGGGAGCGGTGGTCCCTTGAAGTGCCAGCATGCTTTTGTGTTTCAGAACAAAGGCAAGGGTGCTGAAGAGGGTACGGGTTACAGTCTATAGCAGGAAACCAACAGAATGGTCAGCCTAGTTTGAAAACCGGTAGGATATTGATTCAACAGTAATTAGTTTAGTAAATATAATTAAGTAATACTTAGTTTAAATTCGTTAGTGATAACAGAAGCTTATTTCAGGAAGGAGCAGGTTCTATATAATTAAAAGGGGAATTGCCTGGTAAAAACGTTGAACCAATACTTAAGTTTATGTAAATATAAATTACGGGATAATTAAACTAATCAAGAAATTTGTAAATTAATGTTTTGGTAACGCAGAAACTTCCAACGTGATGTTTGAACCTCGAAGACAAAGCAGGAAACTAACGAAGGGATTTCGGGCCATTTTAGCGCAACCAAAAGTGCTAAACGTAATTAATTATGTACTTAAGTAGTATTTAGTTTAGTAAATTAGTGATAACTAAAACTGGAATCATATTTTGTTGCAGAACTGGGGTTAACAAGAAGAACGTATACCAGGAGGAAACATAACCGATGGACCGTATTATCCACAACCCAAAAGTAATTAACTGTTTATTTAGTAAATTAATAGTTAATGGAGGAAAATAATTATTTTAATTAATCGTATTATTATAATATTCATAACTTATACCTGTGTTATCAGAATTCGACAAACAAAGCGGGACTGGAATCATACTAACGCGATATATGTCATGGAACCAAAATGGACGTGATTGGAGTCAACTGTGATTTTCGGTTAAATTTAAACACTTGTTTAAATTAACTGAAATGAACTATTTACCAGAGAATCAGGAATAAGGTGAGTTAAACTCACTCAGTTTCCCTATTTATATTCCAATAAAGGTAACTCACCTTGGTTGGTCACGTTTATTTATAAACGTGTTTAAATGGTTGAATCGTTTGAATTGCTTTTGGTTGATGTTGAATGGTTGCTATTTAGTGTTATCAGTTAAACAAAACTGAATGGTCTGATTTGAGATAACCATTTGAATACAGGGAAGAACAGGTTGGAGGGACCCAACCGGATCCCTCAAATGTATTATTTATTTTTATATTATCATATATGAACTGATCTGTTTGTGTGATTGATTTGATGGTTGATTATTGACTGAATATTCAACATCTGTTTGGTTTAAACCAATGGCGATATTGGTTAAGGATTTGGCAGAGTATGGCCTTTAAAATCAATCGGGTTATAGATATTGATTCACCGTCAGGTGAATCGATAGAGTGAAAGTTATAAAATTTGTTTTATAACTGAAGTTAGATTTGAAATATATTATTTTTGAATGAAAGTTATTAAAGAAAAATAAGTATTTTATTTATTTAAGACTTTGATTTGTAAATAATTTATTTATAAAATAAATTCGGATGTAAACCAGATTTACTGAGAAATGGACCGAATGGTCAAACTTGGATAATCGTTGTGTAAAGAAAACAATCAATGGAATTTATTTAAATTAATTATATTTTTAATTAATTTAAAGCGAGGATTGATTTGAATCGGTTAATGAGATAACCGAGTTTTGAGTTAATTAAATCGACCAGTTTGAATTGAAATTGATGACCAAATTAATGTATTTCGATTAAGATAGTTAAATGAGTATTGTTTAAATGTTAAATAAGGTTAAAAGGGATTTCAAGCAAATACAGTAGCTTGAAATAAACGTTACTTGATTATTTGAATTAAGTGAAAGGGGATTACGATAAAAGCGTTTAAGATAAACCAAAACATATAAATGAGTTTCAAAGTGTTAAGACGTTAATTTTACATTAACGTTATTTGAAAATGAGATCAAGTAACAAGGGAGTTTTGAAATGAGATTTCAAAAGTGGGAAATGGTTTAATATATTTAAAGGAAGATTGGTAAAGGTGAAATTGGGTTAAGGAACTAGGTCATGGGGTGGTATAACCAAATCCGAGTTGAAATGGAATTGGTTTTGAGATTTGAATAGAATACTGGGTTTTGATTACAACTATTATTTATCTGAAGATATAAATGCTGTTGATCAAGGTCTGAGAGGTAGTCAAAATACCCCAACTTGAACAACATCGGGATTATCTGAAGATAGTATTAGTTGGTAATCGTAAGAGACGTTAGTGGATATGTTTTGAAAATCTAAAACAGCGATTTTAGCGCTGTTGTTATAATATATGTTTTGTAAATCTAATATAGCGATTGTAGCGCTTTTGCTATAGTAAATGGGTTGTAAACCTAAACAGCGATTATAGCGCCGTTGTTTTGTAAATCTAAATAGTAATTATAACGCTATTGTTATAACATATGTGCTATAAATTTCTTTGTTAAAACTAATGGATTTCCGAATTTAAAAGATGATTGGAAGGAAGATTTAAGTGGGAAATTGAATATAGTTATTCGAGCTAGAGTTAGTCAAACATAGTTTTTTCAAGATAAGTGCCATTTCGTACGACTGCTAGCGTAATTCGCAGGGCTGCAGATAGCCTACGGCGGTCGGATGTTTCCTGAGGGAATCAGGCGTAACCATTGTGATCGCTGCGATCTAGAGTCAAGCGAATGGAGTTAAGTCGAATATTAGTTAATCGATTAGAGTTAAATCAAAATTAGAGTTATTCAAACATCGTATTTTTGAATATTAAAAGAGTTGGAGTTTTTAATGTAACAAAAGTAAACCAGTTTGTTAAAGGCCAAGTGATGCTAAATACTGAATCAGTGAACTCATTGGAGTGTCATGATTGAAACACTGTTTATTTTGATAGTTAAATCACCGACTATCAAATCTGTCCAATGCGATTGTTGGTATGGAAAGACCGGGATTGAATTTATATTCGAAAACCATTCCGACCAACAAATACATGAAGATATCAGAAGATGGTCGAGATGGTGCTGTGAAGACCGTTGATTTTCACAAACGGAAGAACCACTAATATTCTCTGCCTGGCAAGCAGAGATAAGCTGTGATTCTGTCGTGGATGGAATCTACGGGTTGCAAGGACATTTCGCTACTGATCCATGGGGTGATTCCTATATGGATGCGGTAGGAGAGTGCCTTCGGTTCATCCTGTTCCTGGATGACTTGTATGGATGAGTGTCTGACAAAGTATTTCCAAAGGGTCACGTACGTTGATTTCTTCAAACGTGCTACAGTTGTTGGCGGAGAATCGCCGTTCTCTTAGCTTCCAGCTAGAGTACTTTTGTGGACGTAAATTAGTGATATCTGACGGATCTGACGATGTGGCATTCAAAGTGTATGATGTTCAAAGATAAATTCTGGCCTCAAGCCTCATCAACCGGGAAATGACAAAAATCGGGCAGGCAGCATGGCTATGTGGGTCGCTCCCATTAGGGTGTATAATCACCTATCTAGAGAAAATCCTATTGTTTCTTGTATATATGTTTCGATGTTGTCCCTTATCGGGAGACGGTTGCTGATCCCAACCGTCGATGATATACATTCGATACACTCAAGCGAAATGAGTGGTCGGTCATGTGAGGGCCGGGTTGCAAGACGTTCTTGTTGAACCCAGTGTATTCGTCTCTAGAGATACACTATCGGTAGGTGGTCCCATACCTTGTCAAGGTCGGAATCCAATTTCCAATAAGCGCCTGCGGTTTTGATTGTATACTATATATGTGGAGCGTGAGATGCAAGCGTTCCACTAGATTCTATTTACTTGTATTTAGACATTATTATAATATCAGACAAGATATTGGTTTCAAAAATGTTTTGGGTTATCGTAAGGTAAAAACCGTCCGTGTTTATGTGTGGATTTGGTCTTACGATTATCCTTTCTTCTGAAAAGATTTTTGAACTCTAAAATCATGATTGGTTGATTTACCCTAAATACTGTGCGAGTTTATCTCACTCTGGTTCACCAGACTGACCCGGTGTTTTGTAAATGCTCTGGTTAGACCGGGTTGTACAGGTTCAGGTTATCGAATGCTGTGAAGTCTAGAAAGACGAGCTGGAGATGTTCAGGCGTATGATACTATATAGCTACTATTCCGCTGTGTGTTGTATATGGGAACAGACTATTATAACTGTCCCATGGTATGATGTACTCTGATACTGTAAGTATTTTAAAGCTTTCAATAAAGATTTATTTCTGTATTATATTTGTTCCGCTGCGATGTGAGACTCTGTGTCGTGTTGTTTCTTCTTCTATTCTAATATTTCTTTCTTTCTTATCTCACCATCTAAATTCTTTCTAATAACTATCCAGTGTTTCGGTGCTTGGAGGATCGGCATGAGTTACAGTAAAGGTATTTATGTCGATTTTCGAGGCCGAAATTCTTGGGTCGTTACAGTGGTATCAGAGCTGAAGGTTAAGTAATTTCCTTGGCTCTGTGGTGTAACTCAGTAGAGATGAGGTTAGTAATACCCTAGACTGAGTTTGAGTGTATATATATGAGCGTGTGTTTGTAAATTGTTATAAAAACTGTCTTATATTGTGTTGATTGGTTTGTCGAGTAGTTTATGAATTCTGGTCGATACGGTAATGCAAACTGTGTCGATAAGTGTTTCTAAACTCTTGAACAGAATAATTCGACACAGTATGTTTTTGAAAAAGGGTAAATGGAAATTTTTACCCGAAATATATTTTGATATAAACAAGGTTTATATATTAAAATTATTATAATGTATATATTGGTTGTGTTAATTTGTTAATATAATTGAACCAGATTATAATCAAGATGGTTATAAATAACTAGTCAGGATTAGTGGAAATGTAATAAATCAGTCAGATAAATTAAATCTCAATTTAAATCAGAATTTAGATTGAAATTGTGAAAACTTAGAAAAGTGCGAAAAAGAATTTTGGATTAAATATATGGGAATTTTAAGATCCTGGGAGATTTTAAATTTGGTTTACAAGCATCGTGAATGATATTTTGAAATAAATTTCAAAATGGAAGTGTTTAAGTATGGTTTGATAAGTGATATAGTATTGAACTCACTTCGATAGCTGGGAAATAACTCTGATGATGCTGGCCACATCATCAGTGTTCATTTCCGAGTTCTAAGTGACGAATTACTACCAAAATTCTTGTTTTGAATTGTTTTGAGAAAAATAAGTTGTTTTGAATCCTGAAAGGAAATATTTGATTTTTTTGAAAGAGTTAAACTATTTAAAAACTCCCAGGAAAATTGTTTGAACAAAAACAAAATTTAATAGAAATTAGGAAAGCAAATATGAATTAAATTGAAACTAATTAACTGGAAATTGAATCGGGAGATAATATATCAAGTAGAATCAGATTTTGAATTGTGAGACAGGAATCTGAAATGATATTGGATTGGTAAGTTGAAATTGAGTCAAGAATGGGATTTGGCTTGGATGCGTAGGGGATTTGGTTCTGAGGTTAAGATTGGAATTTTGTTGGGAATGCATTTGTATATGGTGATAGGGAAGCAGATGGAAAGGATATAATGATATGCCCAACAAAAAGGTACACGTTTATTTTTATATGGGTTTGGTGATTTATGAGCCTATTTGGCAAGCCGCTTGGCTGTTTCATTTTATTTTGAATTGGAGGAGGCTGAGAAAGGCGAGTTGTAGTTGTACCGACTGAGCCGTACAGAGGAGGTGCTGGCGAAATTTTTCGGAAATATAATGTGTTAGAAAATTTTCAACATTTTTGAAAATATTTATTTACAATATTGAACTGATTTTGATTTAAACAAAATTGGATTTGAAAGTTAATGGATTTATAACGTTCTTTCTTACCTTAGCAATTTCGAGGACGAAATTATTTTAAGGGGGGAAGAATGTAACGACCCGTGTTTTTGGCCGTCAAATATTTAATTTAATTTATTTAATTGAAATATTATATTTGGAATATCAATGGAATTAATATCTAATTCGCTATTTAAACAAAGTTCGACGTTATATATTTATATATTTATAAATAGAGCTTGAAATATAACGCTGTAGTTTGAAAATTCGAGTTTGAACTTCAACTGGACATACGGAGTCCGATATAAGTCGGATTTCTGTGAAACAAGACACGTTGGAACCGTATTGACGATAATTTTCATATGAAAGAGAAAAATCCAGATTTCGTGTTATAGTTTGATAATTATGGCCAAATCAAATTTTGAAATAGTCGCTATGGAAAATCGTTATTAAATTATAGGCCTTTAAAATGGCCGTTTTGCAAACGGACTCAGATTTCGCCGAAATCAGTTTCATCAGGACCGTAACGTTAAATTATTGTACGATGTTGAATGGCGTGGCAAACCGATATCGTATGTGACCACGGTAGCCGTAAACGTATGCTCATTTTCTATAGCGCGTATTTAAATAAATAAAGGGATATCTGGGCATAACTTGAGCAGACGATCGAATTAAGCCACGAAACCAGTCCCGTTGAGTTCGTATCGTCGATTAGGGCCAGGATAGGTATATAGTTTGTTATTTTTAGAGGCCGGCAAATTTGGTGTTCAAAAGGGCAGTGCGGTACGCGTTAAAAATAGCCTACCGGGGAAACAGTCTCAGAATGCGACGAAACTGGTGCCGTTGGGTTCGTATTGAAAAGTTATTTAAGGATATCAAGGTTTCGAGTTGATTTGATTTATCTGGTGATCGTGGAAAAATTAAAAGCGTGTTTATTTATGGTTTTATAAAGGAAATTTTTTCAAACGACCTCGGATTGCGACGAAACTTGTTCCATTGGGTCCAGAATACCTTTTTACACTAAGATTAGCTTTTTTATCAGTTAACAGAAGACGATTGTTGTTAGTTTCACGTGTTACTTCGTGTCGAAGTTTCGTTATTTAATATTAAAATATTATATGGTCACTATATATATACCCAAACTCTTCGTTAAAACCCTCATCTTATTTGCGCCGCCACCACGCACAAGTGAACGGACCAAAACTTCCAACCTTTCTCCCTTTGAATCCCTAAATCCATTGATTTTTGCCCAAAGTTCCTAATACAATAACCTCCAGCACTTCCAGCCTTACTTTTCTACCGGCGGTTCATATAGGGTGCAAACGAAGGAGGGATGAAGGCCTGGGAAGATAACAAAAGGGAGCGGTGGTCCCTTGAAGTGCCAACGTGAGTCTGTTGGTGTTGGGGCTGTTGCGTTATGGAGGTGAAAGGTTGAGACGTTGAAACAAAAGGGAGCGGTGGTCCCTTGAAGTGCCAGCATGCTTTTGTGTTTCAGAACGAAGGCAAGGGTGCTGAAGAGGGTACGGGTTACGGTCTGTAGCAGGAAACCAACAGAATGGTCAGCCTAGTTTGAAAACCGGTAGGATATTGATTCAACAGTAATTAGTTTAGTAAATATAATTAAGTAATACTTAGTTTAAATTCGTTAGTGATAACAGAAGCTTATTTCCGGAAGGAGCAGGTTCTATATAATTAAAGGGGAATTGCCTGGTAAAAACGTTGAACCAATACTTAAGTTTATGTAAATATAAATTACGGGATAATTAAACTAATCAAGAAATTTGTTAATTAATGTTTTGGTAACGCAGGAACTTCCAACGTGATGTTTGAACCTCGAAGACAAAGCAGGAAACTAACGAAGGGATTTCGGGCCATTTTAGCCCAACCAAAAGTGTAAGGGCCCGTATTTTCTGACCATTTACACGAATTATTTAAATAAGGATTTTTATATATATTTTGATATCATTTTACCCACAATTTTGGAGTATCGAGTTTGAAAATCCATCGTGGTCTTATTTGAAGTTATACGATATTCCATCTGAATATCCTCGATTTTTCAGCTGCCTGAATCTTATCGATATTACATAAATATTTTATAAGATTTAAAAAAAATGATCGTAATAAACGAGTCGACCAAGCAGCTAGAAGAAGCCATAGCAAAAATTTAAAATGTAAACTAACTAGAAATAAAATATTAAAAAAAAAAACCACAACTCAAAAAATAAAAGAAGAGGAACAACTAAATAGCTAAACCACTAAATATATATATATATATACATCTCAATGTATTCAAGTACGACAAATACATCCTCAACTGAATACTTGTTCCTCAACTGAATGTTACCTTAATTTGAGAACTTAAATGAAATGCAGCACTTAATATTATTGTAAGGATTTAACTATTCTTTTAACCGCAAGGACAATAGTAAGACATTTTTATAAATGAAATAGAAGGCTAAAGCGTACAATATTTAGTTTTGCTTGAAAGAAAACTATTAGCCGTGAGTTAACACACATACATAAAGCAGCTATTAGTTGATGTGTCAAGGCAGTGAAATTCAATATACACGGTCAATTTCATATACAAATGAATCACAAGAATTGTTCTATCTTACATCAAATATAAGGTATACACAGGAAAAAAAAATGTAAAAGCCTATCCTAAATCCACTAAGATCCATGCTGTCCATCATGCGATTTCACCCATCCCGCCATCAGTAAAATCAACCTGAGGAATAGAGAAAAGAGAAACAGCTATTAATAGCTAGGAAAATATAAGAATATTGATATAGGGTTGAAAGATTTATAATGAAAAGAAAAGAAGATATGAATTCAACAAAAGCAAACATGAAAATTTTAGTTCGAACTGCCAACAAAAGTAATCAAAGTCAAAATAGGATTCGGCAATAATACACAGCAGCTATCAGAAATGAAGAGTGAAACAATGAAAGTGAAACCAAATATCAAGGAAAAAGAAAGAAAAAAAAAATTATATAAAACATATGACAGCCCAACACATAATCTTGCTTTGATATCACAATGCAGATCTGTGATCAAATTAAAATAATTTAATAAGACCATGTGAATAAAACAGGTTAACATATAAGAACAGCTAATTCAAGTTCAAATCTACACAAGGACGATTCAGATCAGGGTGCATATGTCACAAAATTTCAAATCTTCAAAGGCTATCCTAACTACATACTTGTCATAGTTCAATGCTGAAATCAAATTTAAACAATTTGATAGCTACTGAATGCAAATCCACATATCTGAAATTTAATTATTAAAATAAAACTGTATAGTTGTACCAAATATATATGGGATTCGGGTGTGTATATCTAAGCAAGGTTGCACATGGCAAACACAAAATCTGAAAAGGTGAATTGAAACAAACAGGAAATCTTGTGTAAGAAAAATCCTAGAGATTCAGATCTGCAATGAAATAACAATTCAGCAGCTATAATGAGTAAACAATGTGTAGCTGAACCAAATCGAATAGGAACAGTTCGGTTTGTACATTTTAACCAGAAATTGCACATGGAAAATCGGATGTAAGTCTGAAATCAGTTTAAATAAATCAATAGATGTATATACATGACAAGACCATACGATTAAACAATACATAGTCCATCTAAGCCTAGAAGGAACAGTTCGGATTTTTGCAGGATTTCACATGGAAAATCAAACCGCAAATCTCCAAAATTCACTGTTAAACGTTGCACACAAACCAAGTCTATCACCAACAGTTTGATCTCTCAGTAAAGAAAGTAAACGCCTATGAACCTAGGAACAACTAAGTCTAAACCCTATGATTCGTAAATTTCTGTAACTCACTAGTATAAATACATGAGCAGGGTGTTCTAGTTGCCTCAGCAAAAACCATACCAATAAAGCAAACAAATCCATTCGAACCACCGAATTCAAATCCATAAAGGAAAATCAAAAACAGAAATCAAAATTTGGAGAAAAATACTTAGCTGGGGTGGCGACCGGTTACAGAAACTAAACGATTAGGGTTTGGTCAGCCTTCGCCTTGAATCGATCGTCGAAGGTCCTTCGAAGGTGCGGAAGGGGGGGATCGATGGACTAGGGGGTCGGAATCTGGACGGCGTCGTCTCTGGTGGAACCGACAGCTGCTGGCCGAAGGCAAAAGGAGATCGGCCATGGAAGTTTACATCGTGGAGTAGGGTTTCTTTTTTGTGGCGGCTATGGTTTTAGAGAATAGAAGGGCACCGAGGGTTTGAGGGATAAAAGGGAAGCGGGTGGGTTCATTTCGGGTTGGGCTGGACGAGGCCCAAGTCCTCCTTTTTATGGTAAACCCAAGTTTAATTAAAAGTTTAAAATTCAAATAGCTTATGACCTTGATTATCAATTTAAAATGCATACAGATTCAAACGAAACGAAAAAAAAAAAACACCGTGACCCTGAAGACAAGCACGACACGATGGATAAGGACTGAGCAGGGCAGGTAGCAACTGATTTTTTTTCAAACGAATTAAACGCTGTTTAATTCGACTAAAACGAGCTGATCTATCAACGAACCAATCAAGGTGAGTTAATTCTCACACCTTCTGGAATCCTATGATGTGGTACATTCACAGAAAAGTATATTTTATAGTTAATAGTCTAAATTGGCTGATTGGATGCGATGGATGCAAATTGGTTGCTATTGTTGATTGATTGCAGTTATTTATAATCCATCAATTTTTAAATCCATATATTATTATCGACTGACATCTGTGATGCAGAGAAGGACAGGTTGGAGGGATCCAACCGGATTCCTCAAATTAACTGTATTTTTATTTGTTATGCATAGATATAAATTGTTCACCTCGACTGACGCCAAACCCTGTCTGTATGTTGATGGTTGAATAGATATGCACTTGTGTTGTGTTTAAAATCAACCGACAGTGTTGATTGGAAAAGTGGCAGTGAATAGCCAAATTGTGTTTGTGTCAGACGTCAGTTGACCTTTCGGTGAATTGACGTAGTTTCAAAATTTTAAATTATTCTAAACTGGGTTTCAGTTTAAATTAGATTATATAAGGATTTAAATGGGAATTTATAAATATAAATATTTTAATCGAGTTTTAAAGGAATTATTTAAAGAGATTATACCAGTGTGGAAAACAGAGGGACTCAAGGACTTTACCTACGGGTTGGAAAAATTAAGTAATTGTTCTTAAACAATTAAATAGTGGATTAAATTAATTTAGTTAATGAATTAATTTAAAAAGGGAAATGACAACGGGATTTTCAATTAATGGTTAACTGCGATATACGGTTGGCAGAATTAACCGTGTTGATTTAGAATTTGTAATAGAATTAGAATGGTAATTATTTTATTTAATAGCAGAGTTAATTATCTTGATAAAGTTAATCATTTATCTTAACTAACAGTTAAGGCGATGGTTTGTATTTAAAATCCAATTAAGAAGTAATGAAGTAGTGGTAAATTTCAATTTAAAGATTCAAGTAAGATTTGTATAAAGGGATTGTAAATCCAAGTTTCAACAAGATTTGATAAAGGGAAATATAATTGACCTGTGATTAATTGGCGATAGGTTTTAGCCCAAGGGGCGATAAAAGTTATTATAAAGGATCCAAATAGAGGGAACCAAACAAGGTGACGAGGGATTTATTTTATGAACCAAAAAGTTATAAGTGGAAGAATATTTGCAGTTAAAGTGGTGTTGTAAGTGGAGGTTACTTAAATAAAGGAATTAAGTATAAAGGATCTAAAACAAGATTTCAAATGTAAACAACGGTTTTATAAAACCAGATTTGAAGTCAAAAAGGGGAAATGAGAATGTGAGGTTTTTGGTTAAACTGATATAGTTCTGAGGTAAGAACGGGTCGATCAAGGTCTGAGAGGTAACTAAAATACCCCAACTTGGTTGGCTTCACTATTATCGAGGAACGGTATTAGTTTGGTGTGAGTGGAAATGTTGAATTGGATTTATCTTATACGAGGAATATCAAACTCCAATGCAAGATTTTGGGAATTAAATAATACTACCACATTAGTTTCAAAAGAAAATAAGAATATTGACTTCAAATTATATTAAACATATCGTTGTTCAATTAGAGTTGATCGAATATCGTATTTGAGTTAGAATTAGTCAAACAGAGTTACTCAATAGAAGTTTCCATTACGTACGACTGCTAGCGTAATTCGCAGGGCTGAAGATAGCCTACGGCGGTCGGATGTTTCCTGAGGGAATCAGGCGTAACCATTGTGATCGCTGCGATCTAGAGTCGAGCGAATGGAGATAAGTCGAATATTAGTTAATCAATCGAAGTAGTCAAATCAGGTTAGTCCAGTTGAGTTAAATAAATTGAGTTAGTCAAGTTAAAGTTAATCGGTCAAAACCAATTAAGAGATTTAAAAGTCGATTTACTATTTGGATAAATATATTTAAGGGGTCAAGTTGTATCTAGAGCTAAATAAACAAACTGATGTGATTCACACTATTATTGTTCGATAGTTAAACCACCGACTATCGAAGTTGACCAATACGATTGTCGGTATGGAAAGTCCGGGATCGAATTTTATTCGAAAACCATTCCGACCAACAAATATGTGAAGATATCAGAAGACGGTCGAGATGGAGCATTGAAGACTGTGGATTATCATAAGCGGAAGAACTGCTGAAAATCTCTGGAGTGCAACCAGAGATAAACAGTGGTTCTGTCGTGATTGGAATCTACAGGTTGCAAGGACTTCTCGCTACTGATCCATGGGGTGATTCCTATATGAGATGCAGTAGGAGGGTACTTTCGGTTCATCCTGTTCCTGGATGACTTGTATGGACGGATGTCTGACAGAGTATTTCCAAAGGAATTACATGCGTTGATTTCTCCAAACGTACCACGGTTGATGGCGGAGAAATGGTCATTCTCTAGCCAGATAGCTAGAGTATGTTTGTGGACGTCAATCAAGTGTGATCTGGCGGATCTGACGATGTGGCATTCAAAGTGAATGATGACCAGATGTTCTAGAGATAAAGTTCTAGCCTCAAGCCTCATCAACCGGGAAATGACAAAAATCGGGCAGGCAGCATGGCTATGTGGGTCGCTCCCATTAGGATGTATGATCACCTATCTAGAGAAATTCCTATTGCTTCTTTATCTATTCGATGCTGACCCTATTCGGGTGGCGGTTGCTGATCCCAACCGTCGGTGATATACATTCGATACACTCAAGCGAAATGAGTGGTCGGTCATGTGTGGGCCGGGTTGCAAGACGTTCTTGTTGAACCCAGTGTATTCGCCTCTAGAGATACACGTGCGGAAGGTGGACCCATACCTTGTCAAGTTGGAATCCAATATCCAATAAGAGCCCACGATTTTTCGATTGTATACTATATATATGTGGAGCGTGAGATGCAAGCGTTCCTCTAGATTATTATTTACTTGTGTTTAGACATTATGATATTGATTTCCAAAAATGTTTTGGGTTATAGTAAGGTAAAAACCGTCCGTGTTTATGTGTGGACTGGTCTTACTATTATTCTTTGATTTCATAAAGGATTTTGCAAAGTTAAACAAGTTGTGTGTTATGTGAATTTATCACTGATAGTATTCCAGACTGACCCGGTGTATTTTGTTTTAAATCAAATGTGCTCGGGTCAGACCGAGTATGTTCCAGGTTAGGTTTCGCTTGGAGTTTCAGGAGCTGGAAGCAGGGGCTTCACCGCTAGTTATTCAAAGTTATTATTCCGCTGTGACTAATGTATGTGTACTCTGATGATTGGTATGTTTTATATAGTTCTTTGTATAAAGAGATTTGATATTATATTTTCCCTGTTCCGATGTGAGGTTCTGATGTGGTGTTCTTCTTCTTTCTTCTATTCTAATATTTCTTTCTTTTTCTCACCCTCTAATCTCTTTCTCATGACAATCCAGTGTTTTTCAGTGCTTGGAGGATCGACATGAGATATGGTAAAGGTGTTATGTCGATTTCCAAGGCTGAAAATCTGCTGGGTCGTTACAGAGGTATCAGAGCTGGTTGCTTAATTGGTACGGATGATAGGGGGTTCTCGCTTCGCGTTAGGTGGCGAACGGGAGACTCTTACCCCTACATCTCCCGACAATGTGGGTTGGTCGAGTCGAGAGGCTGGCCGTAAAAGCAGTTCTGAGGTATCTCTGTAAGCCACGCTGGGAGGTTAGCCCAGTGCCGAGGGAGGAGAGGATGGTTGAAAAGCCTACTCGAATCCCGGGGTCTTTACAGTGGTATCAGAGCGAGGTTAAGTGATCACCTTGGCTCTGTGGCGTGACTCAGTAGAGATGGGGTTAGTAACACCCTAGATTGAGTTTGAATGTATATATATGAGAGCGTATTTGTAAATTTTATATACAAATGTTTTATATTGTGTTGTTTGATTGGTTCAAGTGTTGAAAGGCGTTGAACTAGGGATCAATACAATATTGTTTTGAGAAGAGGGTAAATGAAATAATTTTACCCAAATATATTTTTATAAGAAATAATTTTATGAAATTATTGGAATATTATGTGTTGACTGATTTGAGTAGAGTTCAAAATTTGGTTGAAATTTTGAATTGAACTTAACTAGATTAAGTAAAACGTTCATAATTATATTGGAATTAAATTAAGGAATGGTGTTGAAATTAAACAAATTTGAATTGAAATCGGAAATTTAATGAATATTAATTAAATAGAAATCAATCGAATATTAATCGGTTAATGTTCAAAAAGGTTAAATATGGAATGATTGAGTTGTTGATTTTGAATTGTTAGTTTGGTTGTTGAACAATTGGTTGGTTGAATTTAAAATTCATCAACAATTTAATGAAAAAAATTTTTTTTAGTATAACTAATTTGAATAAAATCAGATATGAAATGAAACTGAAATGATTCGACCTATATTTGTTATGGGCATTGGATATAAAGTTAGCGCAGGTTGAAAGTGGGAGAATTGTTAGTTACTGGGCTTCATGATTCAAGTATTGGTTGCCCGACAAAGAGGTAAACCTTGATTATATTGATTTGGGTGTTGATTTTATATCCCTGAATTGGGTAGCCAATTGGCGTTGTTTCCTTTTGATTGATGGGGGGCCCGGAGTGGCAAGATGTTGAATCAAATGGCGCAGAAGAAGTGCTGGCAAATTTTTCGAAAAATTTTAAACTTAGAAAATTATTTTGAAGATGTTTTAATATTAGTTATTTTGAAAATAAATGGGTTTGAAGTAATTCTTCTTTACTTAGCAATTTCGAGGACGAAATTATTTTAAGGGGGGAAGAATGTAAGGGCCCGTATTTTCTGACCATTTACACGAATTATTTAAATAAGGATTTTTATATATATTTTGATATCATTTTACCCACAATTTTGGAGTATCGAGTTTGAAAATCCATCATGGTCTTATTTGAAGTTATACGATATTCCATCTGAATATCCTCGATTTTTCAGCTGCCTGAATCTTATCGATATTACATAAATATTTTATAAGATTTAAAAAAAATGATCGTAATAAACGAGTCGACCAAGCAGCTAGAAGAAGCCATAGCAAAAATTTAAAATGTAAACTAACTAGAAATAAAATATTAAAAAAAAAACCGCAACTCAAAAAATAAAAGAAGAGGAACAACTAAATAGCTAAACCACTAAATATATATATATACATCTCAATGTATTCAACTACGACAAATACATCCTCAACTGAATACTTGTTCCTCAACTGAATGTTACCTTAATTTGAGAACTTAAATGAAATGCAGCACTTAATATTATTGTAAGGATTTAACTATTCTTTTAACCGCAAGGACAATAGTAAGACATTTTTATAAATGAAATAGAAGGCTAAAGCGTACAATATTTAGTTTTGCTTGAAAGAAAACTATTAGCCGTGAGTTAACACACATACATAAAGCAGCTATTAGTTGATGTGTCAAGGCAGTGAAATTCAATATACACGGTCAATTTCATATACAAATGAATCACAAGAATTGTTCTATCTTACATCAAATATAAGGTATACACAGGAAAAAAAAAATGTAAAAGCCTATCCTAAATCCACTAAGATCCATGCTGTCCATCATGCGATTTCACCCATCCCGCCATCAGTAAAATCAACCTGAGGAAAAGAGAAAAGAGAAACAGCTATTAATAGCTAGGAAAATATAAGAATATTGATATAGGGTTGAAAGATTTATAATGAAAAGAAAAGAAGATATGAATTCAACAAAAGCAAACATGAAAATTTTAGTTCGAACTGCCAACAAAAGTAATCAAAGTCAAAATAGGATTCGGCAATAATACACAGCAGCTATCAGAAATGAAGAGTGAAACAATGAAAGTGAAACCAAATATCAAGGAAAAAGAAAGAAAAAAAAATTATATAAAACATATGACAGCCCAACACATAATCTTGCTTTGATATCACAATGCAGATCTGTGATCAACTTAAAATAATTTAATAAGACCATGTGAATAAAATAGGTTAACATATAAGAACAGCTAATTCAAGTTCAAATCTACACAAGGACGATTCAGATCAGGGTGCATATGTCACAAAATTTCAAATCTTCAAAGGCTATCCTAACTACATACTTGTCATAGTTCAATGCTGAAATCAAATTTAAACAATTTGATAGCTACTGAATGCAAATCCACATATCTGAAATTTAATTATTAAAATAAAACTGTATAGTTGTACCAAATATATATGGGATTCGGGTGTGTATATCTAAGCAAGGTTGCACATGGCAAACACAAAATCTGAAAAGGTGAATTGAAACAAACAGGAAATCTTGTGTAAGAAAAATCCTAGAGATTCAGATCTGCAATGAAATAACAATTCAGCAGCTACAATGAGTAAACAATGTGTAGCTGAACCAAATCGAATAGGAACAGTTCGGTTTGTACATTTTAACCAGAAATTGCACATGGAAAATCGGATGTAAGTCTGAAATCAGTTTAAATAAATCAATAGCTGTATATACATGACAAGACCATACGATTAAACAATACATAGTCCATCTAAGCCTAGAAGGAACAGTTCGGATTTTTGCAGGATTTCACATGGAAAATCAAACCGCAAATCTCCAAAATTCACTGTTAAACGTTGCACACAAACCAAGTCTATCACCAACAGTTTGATCTCTCAGTAAAGAAAGTAAACGCCTATGAACCTAGGAACAACTAAGTCTAAACCCTATGATTCGTAAATTTCTGTAACCCACTAGTATAAATACATGAGCAGGGTGTTCTAGTTGCCTCAGCAAAAACCATACCAATAAAGCAAACAAATCCATTCGAACCACCGAATTCAAATCCATAAAGGAAAATCAAAAACAGAAATCAAAATTTGGAGAAAAATACTTAGCTGGGGTGGCGACCGGTTACAGAAACTAAACGATTAGGGTTTGGTCAGCCTTCGCCTTGAATCGATCGTCGAAGGTCCTTCGAAGGTGCGGAAGGGGGGGATCGATGGACTAGGGGGTCGGAATCTGGACGGCGTCGTCTCTGGTGGAACCGACAGCTGCTGGCTGAAGGCAAAAGGAGATCGGCCATGGAAGTTTACATCGTGGAGTAGGGTTTCTTTTTTTGTGGCGGCTATGGTTTTAGAGAATAGAAGGGCACCGAGGGTTTGAGGGATAAAAGGGAAGCGGGTGGGTTCATTTCGGGTTGGGCTGGACGAGGCCCAAGTCCTCCTTTTTATAGTAAACCCAAGTTTAATTAAAAGTTTAAAATTCAAATAGCTTATGACCTTGATTATCAATTTAAAATGCATACAGATTCAAACGAAACGAAAAAAAAAAACACCGTGACCCTGAAGACAAGCACGACACGATGGATAAGGACTGAGCAGGGCAGGTAGCAACTGATTTTTTTTCAAACGAATTAAACGCTGTTTAATTCGACTAAAACGAGCTGATCTATCGACGAACCAATCAAGGTGAGTTAATTCTCACACCTTCTGGAATCCTGTGATGTGGTACATTCACAGAAAAGTATATTTTATAGTTAATAGTCTAAATTGGCTGATTGGATGCGATGGATGCAAATTGGTTGCTATTGTTGATTGATTGCAGTTATTTATAATCCATCAATTTTTAAATCCATATATTATTATCGACTGACATCTGTGATGCAGAGAAGGACAGGTTGGAGGGATCCAACCGGATTCCTCAAATTAACTGTATTTTTATTTGTTATGCATAGATATAAATTGTTCACCTCGACTGACGCCAAACCCTGTCTGTATGTTGATGGTTGAATAGATATGCACTTGTGTTGTGTTTAAAATCAACCGACAGTGTTGATTGGAAAAGTGGCAGTGAATAGCCAAATTGTGTTTGTGTCAGACGTCAGTTGACCTTTCGGTGAATTGACGTAGTTTCAAAATTTTAAATTATTCTAAACTGGGTTTCAGTTTAAATTAGATTATATAAGGATTTAAATGGGAATTTATAAATATAAATATTTTAATCGAGTTTTAAAGGAATTATTTAAAGAGATTATACCAGTGTGGAAAACAGAGGGACTCAAGGACTTTACCTACGGGTTGGAAAAATTAAGTAATTGTTCTTAAACAATTAAATAGTGGATTAAATTAATTTAGTTAATGAATTAATTTAAAAAGGGAAATGACAACGGGATTTTCAGTTAATGGTTAACTGCGATGTACGGTTGGCAGAATTAACCGTGTTGATTTAGAATTTGTAATAGAATTAGAATGGTAATTATTTTATTTAATAGCAGAGTTAATTATCTTGATAAAGTTAATCATTTATCTTAACTAACAGTTAAGGCGATGGTTTGTATTTAAAATCCAATTAAGAAGTAATGAAGTAGTGGTAAATTTCAATTTAAAGATTCAAGTAAGATTTGTATAAAGGGATTGTAAATCCAAGTTTCAACAAGATTTGATAAAGGGAAATATAATTGACTTGTGATTAATTGGCGATAGGTTTTAGCCCAAGGGGCGATAAAAGTTATTATAAAGGATCCAAACAGAGGGAACCAAACAAGGTGACGAGGGATTTATTTTATGAACCAAAAAGGTATAAGTGGAAGAATATTTGCAGTTAAAGTGGTGTTGTAAGTGGAGGTTACTTAAATAAAGGAATTAAGTATAAAGGATCTAAAACAAGATTTCAAATGTAAACAACGGTTTTATAAAACCAGATTTGAAGTCAAAAAGGGGAAATGAGAATGTGAGGTTTTTGGTTAAACTGATATAGTTCTGAGGTAAGAACGGGTCGATCAAGGTCTGAGAGGTAACTAAAATACCCCAACTTGGTTGGCTTCACTATTATCGAGGAACGGTATTAGTTTGGTGTGAGTGGAAATGTTGAATTGGATTTATCTTATACGAGGAATATCAAACTCCAATGCAAGATTTTGAGAATTAAATAATACTACCACATTAGTTTCAAAAGAAAATAAGAATATTGATTTCAAATTATATTAAACATATCGTTGTTCAATTAGAGTTGATCGAATATCGTATTTGAGTTAGAATTAGTCAAACAGAGTTACTCAATAGAAGTTTCCATTACGTACGACTGCTAGCGTAATTCGCAGGGCTGAAGATAGCCTACGGCGGTCGGATGTTTCCTGAGGGAATCAGGCGTAACCATTGTGATCGCTGCGATCTAGAGTCGAACGAATGGAGATAAGTCGAATATTAGTTAATCAATCGAAGTAGTCAAATCAAGTTAGTCCAGTTGAGTTAAATAAATTGAGTTAGTCAAGTTAAAGTTAATCGGTCAAAACCAATTAAGAGATTTAAAAGTCGATTTACTATTTGGATAAATATATTTAAGGGGTCAAGTTGTATCTAGAGCTAAATAAACAAACTGATGTGATTCACACTATTATTGTTCGATAGTTAAACCACCGACTATCGAAGTTGACCAATACGATTGTCGGTATGGAAAGTCCGGGATCGAATTTTATTCGAAAACCATTCCGACCAACAAATATGTGAAGATATCAGAAGACGGTCGAGATGGAGCATTGAAGACTGTGGATTATCATAAGCGGAAGAACTGCTGAAAATCTCTGGAGTGCAACCAGAGATAAACAGTGGTTCTGTCGTGATTGGAATCTACAGGTTGCAAGGACTTCTCGCTACTGATCCATGGGGTGATTCCTATATGAGATGCAGTAGGAGGGTACTTTCGGTTCATCCTGTTCCTGGATGACTTGTATGGACGGATGTCTGACAGAGTATTTCCAAAGGAATTACATGCGTTGATTTCTCCAAACGTACCACGGTTGATGGCGGAGAAATGGTCATTCTCTAGCCAGATAGCTAGAGTATGTTTGTGGACGTCAATCAAGTGTGATCTGGCGGATCTGACGATGTGGCATTCAAAGTGAATGATGACCAGATGTTCTAGAGATAAAGTTCTAGCCTCAAGCCTCATCAACCGGGAAATGACAAAAATCGGGCAGGAAGCATGGCTATGTGGGTCGCTCCCATTAGGATGTATGATCACCTATCTAGAGAAATTCCTATTGCTTCTTTATCTATTCGATGCTGACCCTATTCGGGTGGCGGTTGCTGATCCCAACCGTCGGTGATATACATTCGATACACTCAAGCGAAATGAGTGGTCGGTCATGTGTGGGCCGGGTTGCAAGACGTTCTTGTTGAACCCAGTGTATTCGCCTCTAGAGATACACGTGCGGAAGGTGGACCCATACCTTGTCAAGTTGGAATCCAATATCCAATAAGAGCCCACGATTTTTCGATTGTATACTATATATATGTGGAGCGTGAGATGCAAGCGTTCCTCTAGATTATTATTTACTTGTGTTTAGACATTATGATATTGATTTCCAAAAATGTTTTGGGTTATAGTAAGGTAAAAACCGTCCGTGTTTATGTGTGGACTGGTCTTACTATTATTCTTTGATTTCATAAAGGATTTTGCAAAGTTAAACAAGTTGTGTGTTATGTGAATTTATCACTGATAGTATTCCAGACTGACCCGGTGTATTTTGTTTTAAATCAAATGTGCTCGGGTCAGACCGAGTATGTTCCAGGTTAGGTTTCGCTTGGAGTTTCAGGAGTTGGAAGCAGGGGCTTCACCGCTAGTTATTCAAAGTTATTATTCCGCTGTGACTAATGTATGTGTACTCTGATGATTGGTATGTTTTATATAGTTCTTTGTATAAAGAGATTTGATATTATATTTTCCCTGTTCCGATGTGAGGTTCTGATGTGGTGTTCTTCTTCTTTCTTCTATTCTAATATTTCTTTCTTTTTCTCACCCTCTAATCTCTTTCTCATGACAATCCAGTGTTTTTCAGTGCTTGGAGGATCGACATGAGATATGGTAAAGGTGTTATGTCGATTTCCAAGGCTGAAAATCTGCTGGGTCATTACAAAAAGTGCTAAACGTAATTAATTATGTACTTAAGTAGTATTTAGTTTAGTAAATTAGTGATAACTAAAACTGGAATCATATTTTGTTGCAGAACTGGGGTTAACAAGACGAACGTATACCGGGAGGAAACATAACCGATGGACCATATTATCCACAACCCAAAAGTAATTAACAGTTTATTTAGTAAATTAATAGTTAATGGAGGAAAATAATTATTTTAATTAATCGTATTATTATAAAATTTATAACTTATACCTGTGTTATCAGAATTCGACAAACAAAGCGGGACTGGAATCATACTAACGCGATATATGTCATGGAACCAAAATGGACGTGATTGGAGTCAACTGTGATTTTCGGTTAAATTTAAACACTTGTTTAAATTAACTGAAATGAACTATTTACCAGCGAATCAGGAATAAGGTGAGTTAAACTCACTCAGTTTCCCTGTTTATATTTTATATAAATTGGGTTTTTATTTTGTGTGCTCTGCTTGCCAATAATTGACTGTTTGCTAGTTATACATTTGTTTGTTGATTTAACTGATGAAATTAAACTGTGTTTAATTTCAGTGAAATACCAAATCGTTATTTTTAACGATTGATTCCAATAAAGGTAACTCACCTTGGTTGGTCACGTTTATTTATAAACGTGTTTAAATGGTTGAATCGTTTGAATTGCTTGTGGTTGATGTTGAATGGTTGCTATTTAGTGTTATCAGTTAAACAAAACTGAATGGTCTGATTTGAGATAACCATTTGAATACAGGGAAGAACAGGTTGGAGGGACCCAACCGGTTCCCTCAAATGTATTATTTATTTTTATATTATCATATATGAACTGATCTATTTGTGTGATTGATTTGATGGTTGATTATTGACTGAATATTCAACATCTGTTTGGTTTAAACCAATGGCGATATTGGTTAAGGATTTGGCAGAGTATGGCCTTTAAAATCAATCGGGTTATAGATATTGATTCACCGTCAGGTGAATCGATAGAGTGAAAGTTATAAAATTTGTTTTATAACTGAAGTTAGATTTGAAATATATTATTTTTGAATGAAAGTTATTAAAGAAAAATAAGTATTTTATTTATTTAAGACTTTGATTTGTAATTAATTTATTTATAAAATAAATTCGGATGTAAACCAGATTTACTGAGAAATGGACCGAATGGTCAAACTTGGATAATCGTTGTGTAAAGAAAACAATCAATGGAATTTATTTAAATTAATTATATTTTTAATTAATTTAAAGCGAGGATTGATTTGAATCGGTTAATGAGATAATTGAGTTTTGAGTTAATTAAATCGACCGGTTTGAATTGAAATTGATGACCAAATTAATGTATTTCGATTAAGATAGTTAAATGAGTATTGTTTAAATGTTAAATAAGGTTAAAAGGGATTTCAAGCAAATACAGTAGCTTGAAATAAACGTTACTTGATTATTTGAATTAAGTGAAAGGGGATTACGATAAAAGGGTTTAAGATAAACCAAAACATATAAATGAGTTTCAAAGTGTTAAGACGTTAATTTTACATTAACGTTATTTGAAAATGAGATCAAGTAACAAGGGAGTTTTGAAATGAGATTTCAAAAGTGGGAAATGGTTAAATATATTTAAAGGAAGATTGGTAAAGGTGAAATTGGGTTAAGGAACTAGGTCATGGGGTGGTATAACCAAATCCGAGTTGAAATGGAATTGGTTTTGAGATTTGAATAGAATACTGGGTTTTGATTACAACTATTATTTATCTGAAGATATAAATGCTGTTGATCAAGGTCTGAGAGGTAGTCAAAATACCCCAACTTGAACAACATCGGGATTATCTGAAGATAGTATTAGTTGGTAATCGTAAGAGACGTTAGTGGATATGTTTTGAAAATCTAAAACAGCGATTTTAGCGCTGTTGTTATAATATATGTTTTGTAAATCTAATATAGCGATTGTAGCGCTTTTGCTATAGTAAATGGGTTGTAAACCTAAACAGCGATTATAGCGCCGTTGTTTTGTAAATCTAAATAGTAATTATAACGCTATTGTTATAACATATGTGCTATAAATTTCTTTGTTAAAACTAATGGATTTCCGAATTTAAAAGATGATTGGAAGGAAGATTTAAGTGGGAAATTGAATATAGTTATTCGAGCTAGAGTTAGTCAAACATAGTTTTTTGAAGATAAGTGCCATTTCGTACGACTGCTAGCGTAATTCGCAGGGCTGCAGATAGCCTACGGCGGTCGGATGTTTCCTGAGGGAATCAGGCGTAACCATTGTGATCGCTGCGATCTAGAGTCAAGCGAATGGAGTTAAGTCGAATATTAGTTAATCGATTAGAGTTAAATCAAAATTAGAGTTATTCAAACATCGTATTTTTGAATATTAAAAGAGTTGGAGTTTTTAATGTAACAAAAGTAAACCAGTTTGTTAAAGGCCAAGTGATGCTAAATACTGAATCAGTGAACTCATTGGAGTGTGATGATTGAAACACTGTTTATTTTGATAGTTAAATCACCGACTATCAAATCTGTCCAATGCGATTGTTGGTATGGAAAGACCGGGATCGAATTTATATTCGAAAACCATTCCGACAAACAAATACGTGAAGATATCAGAAGATGGTCGAGATGGTGCTGTGAGGACTGTGGATTTTCACAAATGGAAGAACCACTAATATTCTCTACCTGGCAAGCAGTGATAAGCTGTGATTCTGTCGTGGATGGAATCTACGGGTTGCAAGGACTTTTCGCTACTGATCCATGGGGTGATTCCTATATGGATGTGGTAGGAGAGTGCCTTCGGTTCATCCTGTTCCTGGATGACTTGTATGGATGAGTGTCTGACAAAGTATTTCCAAAGGGTCACGTACGTTGATTTCTTCAAACGTGCTACAGTTGTTGGCGGAGAATCGTCGTTCTCTTAGCTTCCAGCTAGAGTATTTTTGTGGACGTAAATTAGTGATATCTGACGGATCTGACGATGTGGCATTCAAAGTGTATGATGTTCAAAGATAAATTCTGGCCTCAAGCCTCATCAACCGGGAAATGACAAAAATCGGGCAGGCAGCATGGCTATGTGGGTCGCTCCCATTAGGGTGTATAATCGCCTATCTAGAGAAAATCCTATTATTTCTTGTATCTATGTTTCGATGCTGTCCCTTATCGAGAGACGGTTGCTGATCCCAACCGTCGATGATATACATTCGATACACTCAAGCGAAATGAGTGGTCGGTCATGTGAGGGCCGGGTTGCAAGACGTTCTTGTTGAACCCAGTGTATTCGTCTCTAGAGATACACTATCGGCAGGTGGTCCCATACCTTGTCAAGGTCGGAATCCAATTTCCAATAAGCGCCTGCGGTTTTGATTGTATACTATATATGTGGAGCGTGAGATGCAAGCGTTCCACTAGATTCTATTTACTTGTATTTAGACATTATTATAATATCAGACAAGATATTGGTTTCAAAAATGTTTTGGGTTATCGTAAGGTAAAAACCGTCCGTGTTTATGTGTGGATTTGGTCTTACGATTATCCTTTCTTCTGAAAAGATTTTTGAACTCTAAAATCATGATTGGATGATTTACCCTAAATACTGTGCGAGTTTATCTCACTCTGGTTAACCAAACTGACCCGGTGTTTTGTAAATGCTCGGGTTAGACCGGGTTGTACAGGTTCAGGTTATCGAATGCTGTGAAGTCTAGAAAGACGAGCTGGAGATGTTCAGGCGTATGATACTATATAGCTACTATTCCGCTGTGTGTTGTATATGGGAACAGACTATTATAACTGTCCCATGGTATGATGTACTCTGATACTGTTAGTATTTTAAAGCTTTCAATAAAGATTTATTTTTGTATTATATTTGTTCCGCTGCGATGTGAGACTCTGTGTCGTGTTGTTTCTTCTTCTATTCTAATATTTCTTTCTTTCTTATCTCACCCTCTAAATTCTTTCTAATAACTATCCAGTGTTTCGGTGCTTGGAGGATCGGCATGAGTTACAATAAAGGTATTTATGTCGATTTTCGAGGCCGAAATTCTTGGGTCGTTACATGGGTGGTGTCATGGTGTGGAGCCCAGACATTTATTATATTTTTACCTATGTAGTTATTGGTTTGCGAGGCACCTCAGATATATCGGTTACTACGAAGCCGATGGATAGGTCCGATAGGACCGGGAAACGTGTGTTCAGGAATAATTAATCCTCAAACGTAAGAGAGGACCGGCCCTGAAGCATCCAAGTGTTACCTAGAGTGTGTAGTCTTGAGACATTTGCTAGAGTGTCTCGAAGCGGTAAGGAGCCATCCCTGGCCTCGACTCATAGATGGAATCCAATTTCCAATACATGACATTTCAGTTTTAATTGTAAACCTATATGGTGATATAGTAGCATGGGATACTATGTCATCTATGATTGATACATTTATATTTGAAGTTGTTTTGACACTATACACTTATAGTAATTTCAAAATTATTTGTTTTAAATGTACCAAGCATGTTTGGCTATTATAAGGGAAAACCCTATCCTCTGGCTTGCATTGCATTGTATGATGGGACCTGGGTCTTATAATGGCTTCATTTTCCTAAAAAGCATTGCGCTATTTATTTTATGTACTGGTATTCTTGGGAGGAAACCTGTTCCGTGTTATACGGCGTGGTCCCTTGATTTACTTTTAAAGTAAAGATTTAATAACTATTTTTAGTTCTCACACCAGTCACATGACTGACCTGGAGTTTATTGTTTTAACCAAAACTCTATGTGCCCCTATTTTCCACAAGGGCAACTAGTAGTTGGGTTTCTGCAAATATTATATTCATAGGATCCTGAATTTAAAGCTGGAACTATACTCGAAAAGCTCTGTATCCGTGTATTTCTTTCAGTTGAGTTATGTATTATTTTTCCGCTGCATTGTAATTTTAAATCTCTGATATTTATCAAATGTATATTATTTATTCATACTCTGTTATATTCTTGTATTCTGATGTAAATTGTTATAATAAGCAATGAAATGTTCTTCTGTTTGCATTCTGATTTGTTGTGTTCTCAACTCAATCTGGGCTTTCCTGTAAGGGCGATTTTGGGTCGTTTCATTAGTTGTAATCCATCTTCCTTTCTAGTAGTCTTCGAACTCATCTCCTATTGTATACACCATTACAGTCGTTCCTTCCTCCTCTCCATTTCCCTCCATTTCTCCATGAATTCTTACACTGAAACCACCAAATAACTCTACGACCAAATCTTCATCACCCTAACATTATCTCGCTTAGCTCGCAATCACTGATTAAAACGCATCGTGCAACATCTTCCTCACACAACAATATTCATCACATGTCAAGTTCCATGAAATTTTCACATAGGATGCGGCTCTCTTCCATAAACACCAATACAATAACTGTTTTGCAAACGGTGCTTCAAAACACCAATTTACCTTACCCCAGGATTCGTTGTCTTCAAACCCACAACGAAAATCACAACCAAAACCCAATGAAAATGTATACTAGGTCGAAGCTTTCGCTACGAGGAGATAAATGAAATTTATTTCAAAAAATTTGGTGAATAATTTCATTTGATATAGATTTTCTAAAATCACGGTTTTTCATTTTTTTTAGCAGAAGAATAAGCTCGAATTCGATTTACTAGAGAAGTGGGTGAACGAGAGTTAAGGTTATTAATGATAATATATAATAAAAGATAGGAATATACTCAAAATATTCTAACACTGTGTACCATAGAGCGTTTTATATTCGTTTGATCACACATTAACCTCATTCGCGATGAAAATGGACCTCCTGTTATAGTTTGACATTCCGAACCCAACAAAACTTATTTCATCGAAATCAGAATCCTTTTGAAAAATTAGCAAAATTTTGAATATTAAATTTGTTAATAGATTCATATTTATTTTTCGCATGCCTAAAAAATAATTTTGATAGGCTTGAAACTTGAAATTCTCAATAATTAAATATTTCGGACACAATTCGAACTCCGAGATCGTTTGACAAAACTCTCTTTTTAATTCACAACATAAATCGATACGTGTCAATATCGTGCATTATCATCAAAATAAGTCCAATTGACCCTAAATGGGAAATCTTACAATAATTAACCATTATGGATTTAATAAAATTGGTTCCATTGAAAACCAACATCGTTTGAAACTTGGTTTATCTTGAGTTCCAAATTAAACCGATATAATATAATTGATCCTAAATTCCCAATATAAACAGATCTATTGCTGATAAATTATTATCATATATATTCAAACAGAATCTTACATAACTTCCAAATAATCTTACATGAATTTTAAACTCGATATTTTCATTTTTAGGTTAAATCGATATTCAATATATTAAAAACCCATTTATATATAATAAATTGTTTTATAAACAATTCCATAGCAACTTTCTGAAATTTAATTTGGACATAACTCAAAATCTACAATATGAAAATTAGTTTTTCTCTTCCATTAGAATTTATTATCCAATAGATCCGTACGATTCTTGTTTCAAAGAATTCCGATTTATATTGGATCTTGTACACTCAATTGAAGTTCAAATTGTCAAATTACGAACTACCGTGCCACGACGAGCTTGTTTTAAATTATAATAAAATTAATACGTTCAAACTTCATTTAATTAATAAATTTGTTATTATAATTCAATTTTGACTTTAATAAAATCTTTTAAATTATCCATTTCATATTATATCTCATATTCAGTTCATTTCCGACTATTTCGAAATTAAATTTATTATTTCACCATTTATATTAATTAAATATTCAAAATTATTGAATTTGAGTTGTTCAAATTTCCGTATCACTTTTTAAATAATTAAATAAATAAATTATTCGACCACAAAAAATATGGGATGTTACATTCCTCTTTCCGTAAAAGAATTTCGTCCTCGAAATTAGTAAGGTGTGAAAAATGCTATGAACTCTCTAATTTTCACAATTTTATTTAGTTAAATTTTCATCTACTAACTAAACTTTTAATTTCAACTAATCCAATTAGTTTCAATTAAAATACCAATTCATTTCTATTAACACAATTTTCCAAAAATTCTGAAAATTTTCTAACACCTTAAATTTTCGGAAAATTTTGGTAGAGTCTCCTCTGTACGGAGGGACTTCTGCGATATCGCAGGAACGACAAATATATATACATCGACGCATATGGTCGGAAAACCCAATTCATAATCACAATTTTGTATTTTTGCATTGGCGTACCTTATGTATGCATTATTAAACGAACCCGCTTCGTATTTAAGCAATCTATGCAAGTAAATTAAGATGTTCAGCTCGAAATAACTGTACTTACTCAATTTAAGCATATAAGTCTCAATAAATGAATTTTAACAATCATTCAATCCTTCAACGTAAACAAATCACATAATTCCTAATCAATATGTTTCACTCAATCCATGTTCTATTTTTCAATTTGGCTTTAAACCAATTTATTTGCTTCCCATAGGTTCACACAATTTTATTTGCTTCGGTTTATATCAAATGACAACCCAATTCGTATCATTTACTTATGAATCATTCCATAAATTTATTTGGCCAAGTTCCATTCAATTGCAACCAAGTTTTATTTTAATGGATTTCAACAAATTTTAGCTTCCTTAAATACCTCATTTTCATTTAACTTAAGTTAAATTTTAATCTGACTGATTCACTTTTGCCATTTTATTCAGTTTGAATGATTTACAATCAATATCTTACATTCAATTCACATCTAATACACAAAACATTCACATTCATCCAAATTAATTTTACATCAGTTTATACACTTCTAATTTATAAGCTATTGAATTTAAGTTCCAGTCTAATACAATTCTATTTAACTTAACTTAAGTTAAACTTCAATTCATTTGATTTACTTATATCATTTCAATCCATTTAACTTATACAAGTTAAATTTCATAATTCAGATTCCGGGCTTTTATTTCAGACTCTTTTAAAATAATATAAATATATGCAAATATTTATAACCATTTGAAAATTCAAAACATTTGAGTTTCTAACAACTTGTTTCTCTCAAACAAATTTATGATTATCAAATTTACTACGATATCAAATCATCATCCAGAAACTCGAAAATGAATGCTGATGATGTTGCAGTCATCATTCAGAACTATTTTCTAGCGACCGAAATGAGTTCAGTACTTAATCACTTTGAAAAATCCTTTAAAAAGATTTTTTATCCAGAATTTTTTTAAATTAATGTTATATTACTTAATAATATTTCATAAAATAATTTATAAACTTCCGGGTTTTAAATTCTCAATTCTGATCTGAATCCAGTCTTAATTTTAGCTCATTTGAATATTTCATTCTTATATAAATTTTATTTGGTTATATATAACCATTTCGATTTTACAATCTCACTCGATTATAATAGCAACAGCCAAACACATCAATAATTCCAGAAAATTATTCCTTTATATAGAATATAGTTCCAGGTAAAATTATTTCATCTACCCACTTAAAACAATATTATGTTATACATAAAATATTTAATGCCTCGACTCCCACTCTTCTTCTAAAGCTCCAAGCAAATCTAGTGCTAGTTGGAAAAGATACTTGGTCTCACCCGAGTATTACATTCACCGATCAGTCTGGGATACTTTCGGTGAGTAAACTCAAAACAAACAACTTGTTTAACTTTAAAAATCCTTTTAAAAGAAAGGAACTCTTGTAAGACACGACCACACATAAACGTGTCACGTGTTTTTACCTTACGATAACCAAGTCACTTTTATTATAAATCCTCTTATATTATAATAACGTATAATCCAAATATAATATAAGAAAATAGCTGAAAGCTTGCATCTCGCTTTCCGACAATACTTGGTTTAAAATCTAAAACGGTGCGGCTCTTTTTGGAGATTGGATTTCTGACAATACTTGGTTTAAAATCTCAATTTCCGATCAGTGTCCTCTAGAGATGAAACACTGGGGTTCAATAAGAACATCTTGCAACCGGGCCACACATGACCGATCACTCATTCAACTTGAGTGTATCAAATATTTTATCACCACAGTTGTTGGCCTTCCAACTGTACTATTCCGAAGCATAAAAAAGAAAAGGGCATCGATTTCTCTAAATCAGTGATGATACACCCTGATGGGTATGACCCACATAGCCATGTTGCCTGCCCGATTTCAGTCATTTCCCGGTTGATGAGGCTTGAGGTCACGATTACCTTTCAGAACAGCACCTTCAAACATTGAACGCCCGATTGGCAGATCCATCTAATCACTGATTTATTTACATAAATATACTCTAGACATTAAGCTAAGAGAATAAATTCTCCGCCACCAAACTTGGTATATTTGCATAAATCAACATATAGAGAATACTCTATCAGATACTCGTACAGTTTTGTTCTGGGACTGAACGAAACTAAAGATACCTTTGAACAAGAGATTTACTGTCACAAATTTAATCTTGGTAATTAACCAGAACATCAGTGAGTTACCCTCTTGCTCTAAAATCTATGTCTTCAACTCATTTCATCCCTGCAAGTTGGTTTTCGAATGCAAAGTTGGTTCGAATTAGTTTTGGGTCTAGTTCATATCCCGATCTCTTCGAACGAACTCGTCAAAGATCTAAAGCAACATTTCTGATAGTTGGTTTTTCAGCTATCAAATCAAAACAGTACAAATCAATACATTGGCAGCACGAACCCTTTTAATTAGAACCATTCATTAAAACTAATTCATCGATTCTTAAAGATCGATTTCGTTTTCTTATCTCAAATAGGTAGCTATATTTTCGAATTTCTCTTCTTTTCGTTACTTTAAAAACATATTTGATACTTATCCTTTTCATAATAACATATTTAAAAAACTCATTTCTTTATTTCCTATAAACTTCTCTAATTCGGACTATTACACGATTTCCTTTAAACATGATCTCTTACAAGAATTCAATTAAAAATGTAACTTATACTGATATAAGTAAAAACTTATTTAAAATCTGCTTTAATTATAAACAGGGTTTTAAGACCACATTAGACTTCATTAGTTGAAATTCCAATTACAAGATCATCGTCTTTATTATTATTAATTAAATAATAATAAATTTCAGTATCCTTTAAATCAAAACGATTTACTTCATCATTAACTATTAATAAAATAGATAATTTAGCTTAAGAATTTATTAAAATAGTAATTCATTTTATTAATAAATAATATTTTACTAATCATCTTTATTCACGATAAATTAAAAGATTATTCAATCTTTTTAAGAAATTGGGTTTAATTTTATACAACTATTTGCCACAACTACCTTTATTAATTGACCACAAATTAATTTAATAATCAACTTATAATAAAACATTTGACTTAGTCAAATGTAAATCATGGTTAACTTGCTAACCACTTTTCAATTAATCATTTCTTTTTAAACTAATTAATAACAAAATTAACTTAAACAATTCCACTTAATTGTTCCTTAAAACAATTTATCCAATTTAGGTTAATCTCCGACTTGCTTACCCATAAAACTCGTTTGAGTACAAGGATTTGTTAAAACAAATCATTTTACAATTACTTATCAAATTTTAATAATAAATATTAATTTACTTTAAATAAAACCTTTTAAAAATAAATCATATTAAATAGGTTTAAAATTTAACTTCAGTTATAAAGTAAATTCTATAACTTCAGTTCAGTCGATTCACCTAATGGTAAATCAATGCTTATAAAACGATGGATTTTCAGGCCATCTGCTGCCAATCACTTAATCAGTATTGTATATTGATTAATAAACATAAACGTTGAATTTCTAATTCAACAATAAACATCCAAACAGGTTTCAATGACATCAATGTCAGACAGTTCATATATATAAACAATATGATAACAATAATATTTAAAATAACTACGGAATCTATTTGATTCCTCTAATCTATTCTTCCCTGCATCACTACATAGCAGTTTATATATATATTGTAACAACCTGTATTTTCTATGTTTATTGAAGTAATGAATTAGAGAATACTTAATTTTAAAAGTGGAAATTAAGGGAAACGGTTACGCCATTGTGTTCGTCTCGGAATTCTGCTTGAGATAGAGTCCGAGTTTACATAAATCGGACACCGTTTGAAGAATTTTAAGACTTAGAAGTTTGTATACGCCCAAGGAAGTATATATATACATATAAAATAATTCCATAAGTCAAAACAAGGTTCAAATCTTGAATTGGGTCAAAATAGGCTGAGCAGGAAATTTCCCGCTAAGAGGTGTCGACACCCTATAGGGGTGTCGACATAGGTGTCGACCCCCCTATAGGGGAGTCGACCCCTGTCGGCCTAGATCTGGCCGATGACATGTTTCGCCATGTGTCGCTTTCTGATTCACTGTGTGATGTGGTACTCTGCTCTGGACGATTCTGATGACTTCTAGACTGATCTGAAGGCTATAAATCTCCCTTTACACCTATAAAAAGACCCCTAAACTGTAACAACCCGTAAAATGCGAGCCAGTTTGAAATTTTTATTTTGGCAATTTTAGCTGAATTTGAATATTTAAAATAGATTATTTTAAATAAAATCGACAAGAAATTTATTTTGAATAGAATTCGATCGTATATATTATATACGTCATCATTAGAATATAAATATTTATATATAATTATTAATAGAATTGAAAACGGCGCGGTAGTTCGATAATTCGATTTCAAACTTCAATTGAACGTACCGGGTGCAAAACAATCCGGATTTTAGTGAAACCAAAAACATTAGGATCTAATTGATGATATCTTTCCAATGAATCCGAAAAATCAAGATTTCATAGCGGGAATCAAAAGATATGTCCAGTTGAAAATTCTGAATAGTCGCTATGGAATTCAAGCCCTCAAAAATGGGAATTTTGCAAACGACCTCGGATTTCGACGAAACCACTTTTATTGGGTCCGTGACGTCAAATTATTGCTAGATTCCAAATTTCATAATTTTTCCAATCAATATGTGAGCGTGGCAAAGGAAAACGCGTTTGACCATTTCAGTTGATTTTAATCGACTGGAAAATGGCCATTTTTCCAACGGTCTCAGAATTCGACGAAACTAGTTTTGTTAGGACCGTATCGTCAATACGAAGCTAGAAAATATTTTTCTGGAATTTTTCTAGTTAGTATGTGGCCCCAGTAATTTGAAATGTACGTTTAAAATTCAATATAGTGATTTAAATGAAAATTCAACGGAAACTGATTCAAACAGTCGAATCAGCCTACGATACATATCCCATTGTGTTCGGAATGGGGGTAATTAGCTATGGACGACAGGCGGTGGGCCTTGTTTAGAGGTAGTATGTAAAAGTCAACTTTTTGCAATTAAAATAATTAAAATAAATTAAAAAATTAAATTATCTCTCTCCCTTCTCCCCCTTTAACTCTGCCCCCCCCCCCCCCCCCGTTTATTTTTTTTCTCTCAGAATCAAAAATAAATGAAAGAAAAAAGGAAGAAGATGGCGCAGCGGCCACCGCGTCAGGCGTGACGCCACCCACCGCCGATGAGGCCCCAGCCTCGACCCTCCTCTTCCCTCCACGCGTTGCTTCAGCCTCGCCCCTCTCCTCGAATCGCGTGAGCCCAGACGCAGCCGCCTCCCAATTCCAGCGCGCCACCCGCCAGAGCCACCAAGCCTCGCCACCTCAGGGCGCCACTGCCATCTCGATTTCTCCCATCCTCTTCTACCTCACCTCGCACGCTTCACTCAATTCAAACACCCCAATGCCCAAATCGATTTGAAAATCGCAACCTGGAAGATAACAGTGAGCTTTTGTTTTTAATTTTTATTTATTAGCAATTAGTTTAGTTAAGCAGTAAAAATAAGATTGGTTTAAAATTTGAAAATAATATATATATATAGTATTGATTTAAAAGAACATTGCTTTGAAAAATAAAAGAACTTTGCTTTGAAAATTAAAAGAACTTTGCTTTGAAAAATAAAAGAACTTTGCTTTGAAAAATAAAAGAACTTTGCTTTGAAAAATAATAGAACTTTGCTTTGAAATATAAAAGAACTTTGCTTTGAAAAATAAAAGAACTTTGCTTTGAAAAATAATAGAACTTTGCTTAGAAAAATATTCATATGATTTTTATATTTTTAAAGTATTAAAAATATAGTCTTTACTAGATGGATGATGTAAAAATACGATTTTTGTTTGTGTAGAGAATTAAAAATATAATTTTTTACATGATAGTAAAATTAAAAATATCATCTTTGTATATGTAGCAAAATAAAAATCTGTTTTTTATTTTATATACGTTGAGATAAAACGTGATTTTTATAATGATCTATTTGAAAAGGTGAAATCTTTCTATTTGAAAAGGTGAAATCTTTCTATTTGAAAAGGCGAAATCTTTATATGAAGAATGGCGTGATAAAAATATAATCTTTACTATATGAACATCGATGTGAAAATATAATTTTTATCTATATAATAGCATAATAAAAAAATTCGATTTTTATATATTGAATAACATACTAAAAATTCGATTTTTATATATTGAATAACATAGTAAAAATTCGATTTTTATGTATTGAATAGCGAAGTAAAAATATGATTTTTATATATGTAGTGGCTACGGGCAACGAAAGCGACAAAAGGTGAGAACGATGAAGATTTCTATCAAAGAAGAGTCAAGATGATTGGATAGCCATTGGTGAGAATTTCTCACCTTTCAATTTCATTTTCTAGATATATATATATATATATACACATATATATATATATATATATATGTACTAGGATACAGACGGTGCTTAGTAGCACCCGACATCATCGTCCACAGACCATGGACTTGTTTGTTTGGTTGAGTAGTTAGTTAGAATATTTGGTTTGAATTGAATTGTTTGGTGAAATGAAATTGATTTGATTGATGTGTGAATGGCGTGGGCCTTCACTAGACCGGAGATAAGGCTAGGCCTCGTCCCGTTTCTAGTATCGTGCCGTTATGCCGCCGAAATTTTCTAAAATAAGTTAGAAAAATAGAAATATCATTTTATTTAAAGAATAAACTGAATAGAAATTCATATGTTAAAATAAAATGTTTTATCGTTAAAAATATAATTTTTAACGTGAATGTTAATAAATAAATATTCATTTACAAACCGGACGGTTTGTTTATGTACACCTATTGACTGACATTGATTGGGACGATAAATTTTACACATCGCCCAACTGCACAAATAAAATCTATGTTTGATTGTTTGAAACCCCACACGGGTATTGGGATGAAATTTGAAGTTCACTCATCCTGATTGATTAAATATGTCAATCGATTGATTGACAGACTGTTATAAGCGTTGAATATCTATATTTGATGCTTATACAGTGTAATGCACTTTGGTTGATGGTTGATTATTTTTCAATGCTATTATATACATGTGTTGTATGAAAATCCATATAATTAATTTTATATGGTGATTGATTGGGCCTCATTCCAATTTAGAAGATAAAGAATATAAAATAAAGGTTCATGTGTTGACAGTACTCATCCGTTGAGATTAGTCATGTGTCGAACGAAATATTTTTATAATAAAATTTACATCTTTATCAATATAAAATAAAGGTTCATGTGTTGACTGTACTCATCCGTTGAGATTAGTCATGTGTTGAACGAAATACTTTTATAATAAAATTTACATCTTTATCAATATAAAATAAAGGTTCATGTGTTGGCAGTACTCATCCGTTGAGATTAGTCATGTGTTGAACAAAATATTTGAAATAGAATATTTGAAAATAGAAATATATGAAGCCGTGTTGATTAGATTGACGCGATTTTGACGTGAACGATATTTATATCGATTTTATTCATTTTTCAACGAATATTGAAATAGATTTGAAATTCGAATTAAATTGAATAGAATTGATATCACATTGAAATGAATTCGAATTGAAATTAAATATAAATGAATTCGAATTGAAACTGAATTGAAAACGAACGGAAATTGAATTAGAAATCAATTTGAATTGAAATCGATTTGAAATGAATTTAAAAAGAATTTATATTGGAATATTCAATTTTGATTTGAAATTGAATATGAAGTTGAAACCGTTTTGAAAACGAATTTAAAACGATTCATAAAATTCATTTCGAAAGGAAATCGACGAAGTATATATTATATATATTATATATATAATATAATGGCCTGAATAGAACGCGCCGCGCCGCGGCAGTTCGTGAATTTCGACTATTGACTTCGAACGGATATTGCGGGAGATCCGACCGTCGGATTCTCCTAAAACCGGAACCGTTGGGTTCGTATCGAAAAGAGCTTTCTAACGAATATTAGGAATTTGAAATCTAACGGTTGGATTTGGGGATACGTCCAAATCAAATTTGAAAAAGGTCGCTGTAAGTGCAGTTCGATGGCCATTGGTGGAAATTGACTGTACGGGCCTTGATAAAATTATTAAAAATAGTAATAATTTGTGTAAAATCATAATAAATGACTTAGAAAGAACTGGGATGAAAAATCCCATATTTAAAAAGATAAAAATAGATTTTTATCGAAATGAACTAGTTTTGAACTAGAATTATAATTCTATTTATTTTTAAATGAATAAATTGAATTTGAAATGGTTTTGAAAATAACCAGAATTTCCAATGATTGCATTGGAATGGATTTGAATCGAAATTGTCTTCTGAATATTTCGATGTTGGATCTCGTGATTATACAGATGTTATGGAAATTTGAAAGATATATATTTATATCGTTATTTCCAATACGACATTTGTTAATCGTAAAATTTGATATTGAATATAAGCCGATATATTTTCTATTTAGAGCCTTGTATTGAATATCAAATGTGATTTGGGTTTGTCGTGAATGGTCTCTTCATTAACACTGTTCTTGAACCCAGTTGAGAAAAAATTAAATCTTTTTATTTAGATTTAATGAAGTGTACCAGTTAAATGATATTTAATTGGAATTAAATTGATATTGATTTTTGGGTTTATCGTGAACAATGTTTTAAATAACACTTGTTCTTTAACCCGATAATTAATGGAATGAGATCTTGGGGTTTATCGTGAACAGTGTTTTTAATTGACACTGATTCTTTAACCCCGTTAAAGATTAAAACTAAGTGGAGTTTTAATGAATCTTTAGTTAGATTGAAATGACCGAGAATGGAGTATCACCAGTTTTGCTCCAGGCGATATTTAAATCTTTAATTAGATTTGAACGTGAAATGGTAATTGAATTTACCGATAACACCGTGGTGTTAGATATGAAGTACTACCAGTTTTACTTCATGGGATGAATAGGTTGGGATTGGGAAATTAAAACCAATGATTACTTCGGTAAGGTTCGATAATCCCGACTAGTTGAATCGAAATTCAAAGGGATAGATTAAAGAATAAATTCAAGGAATTTATCTTGGATAAAATTAATGGGAACCTTTCCCCATGAATGTGAAATTTAGAAACTAACTGCCGGTTAGCCAAGCAGAATGGTTTTCTGGATATTGATCTGATGTTGGTTTCGGCCTTCGGGGTTAATATTTGGGGAATTATTCTCTTGATTAATTTACGGTTAGTGACTGATGAATTGGAATGAGGCGTATGTTGTGTTTGTGTAACACTTATTTAAAATATACGTGAGTTATTCGGGAAGACCGGGTTTATCCCATTCTGAATAACTGATACGACGATAAGTCGAAGATGAAGACGGTGGTCGAAGACCGGAAGTCTTCACGTCGTTTGGGTGATTACTAATGATCTTGATTGGGCTGTACACCCAAGAAGATGGAAACAGTTGGTGATCGTCCAGACGTGCTTGGAGATCGATGGATATGCGGGGTACTAGGTGCCTTCGGTTTCGTTCAGACCCAGAACGGACTTGTAAATGGACTGTGTGTCTGACATTGGGTTTTAATCTGTGTGATTGATTTCTATTAAATATATATCTGTTTGGCGGCGGAGAATTTATTCTCTTGCTTAACGCCCTTCTCTGAGACGTACGAGCTCAGGGGTTATATACTGATGGATATCAAACGCATAGAGTGAATTGCCTGTATGGCATGCCTAAGTGGCAAATGATCAAGACTTCTGTTGAAAAGCAGAGTCTTGTGGTTGATGATCGAAGCACGGCCTTGTGGCATAGCTTTGTGTAACGTTGATTCGCGAGCTTCACACCCGGTATGAACCAAAAACAGGAGAGGGCGTCAGGGAGGGCATGCGTTTCTTTCTAGCTAGAAGTGGCGTCAGTGGTTTTACATGCCCTGACGAGTTTGACTTATGTGGTTGTTACTGTTGCGAGGCGCCTCGGTTTGATCGGACGATCCGGGTCCGATGGAGTCATTTAGTTGGCTCACCTACACCCCATAGGGCGGGGAAACGCATGTTCAGGGTTTAAGTTTAATCCACATCGGTGGACTGGCCCTCAGGATCCAAGGCTTGACTGAGTACTTGCCTGAGGGGCGGGCTAGAGCGTCTCGAATCGGTTGAGGACTATCTTTTGCCTCGGTTCATAGATGGAAACCCAATTTCCAAATACGTGACTTTGCGATTTTGATTGTATAACCTATATATGGCGACATAGTGGTATGGGGCATTCATGCCGCCTATGATTGATACTTATGATTTGAAGTTGTTTTATACACTATGCACTTATAATAGTATCAAATAATTTCTTTTAAACGTATCAAGCATTCTTGGCTATTATAAGGTAAAAACCCTATCCCCCGGCTTGCGTTGCATTGTGTGATAGGACCTGGGTCTTATAATAGCTTCATTTTTCTTTATTTAGCATTGCGCTGTTCGTTTTATGCACTGGTATTCTTGGGAGGAAACCCGTTCCGTGTTATACGGCGTGGTCCCTTGATTTACCTATCTTTAAAAATAAAGATTAACTGTTTTAGTTCTCACACCAGTCACATGACTGACCTGGAGTTTATTGTTTTAACCTAAACTCTGGGTGCCCTTATTTTGACACGAGCAGCTAGTAGTTTTGGTTTTGCAGATTTATATTCACAGGATCCTGGTTTACAGCTGGAACGATATCCGGAAAGCTTTGTATCCGTATATCTCCTTCTAGTTGTGTATTGTATTCCGCTGCGATGTGTTTAAATGTAATTTAAATCTCTGTTATTTCTGTGTAATATTTATTCATTTATACTCTGTATATTCTTATAATCTGATGCATTGTTGTAATATACAATGAAATGTTCTTCCGTCTACGTTCTGTTGTGGCTTGTTCTCGAACTATCCGCGCTTTCCTTTACGGGGGAACTGCGGGTTGTCACAGTTGGTATCAGAGCTTTGGTTTACAAAGCTCAGAGAATAAGACACATTAGAACCATACGGAAGAATTCATCAGATATTGGATTAGTTATATCCAATGGAATGGCTCGTTAGAGATGGGATCAGTAGTATCCTAGAACGAGTGTGAAGAGTATATTTCTGAAAATGAAAACAAATCTTGTTTTGAAATATAAATCAATTATTCGTATTTGGTTATTTATTTATATTGTTGTGGACAATCCAGTATATATAGATTTTGCGTATACGTCTGATCCGCGTGTATTCAAAATTTTAATATACTGGATAGATATAGAATTACACTCTAATCGCCCGGAGATGATTTTGATGATGGAGCTCCATCATTAGAATTTCTGTTCGAGTGACGAAAGTGGGCTTTCTATATATTTCCTATTGACTGGTGTGAAAACCAAAATTAGATAGGACCTATTGTTGTGATTTGGCATCAAAAATCTGATTTTTTGACTATGTATCAAAGTTATGAATTTGAAAAGCTAATCAACTAATGGATTGATGTTTGTGTTGTTTGTTTATTTGTTTGGTAATTTTGAACCATTATGCCTAATTGCATCAAATATTGAATTATATTGAAAATTGGTCGCATTTGCTTATATATACATATACTTATATTGAACAGGTCAAAGCAAGGAGGCTAGAGCCGAAGAATAAAATTTGTTTGCCCGACAAATAGGTACATGTTTACTACATAATTTACTGTTTTGTTTGGGTGATGATGATTTTATGAGCCTATTGGCTAGCCGCTTGGCTTTTTCTTTTTCTTTTTGAGATTAGAAGGACCGGGGAAGCTATTTGAAATTCCCCGATGCTCCCGGTGCAGGGGAGGTTATGGCGAAATTTTTCGAAAATTTAGGGTGTTAGCCAAATTTTTGAAATTTTGAAAATTCTCAGAAACTGAAAAGTTGGAGAATGGAAGCCAGATCGAACGTAGAGCTAATTAATCAAACCACTTTCGACTTTGTTCCTTTTCGGGGACGAAAAGTTTTAAGTGGGGGAGATTGTAACAACCCGTAAAATGCGAGCCAGTTTGAAATTTTTATTTTGGCAATTTTAGCTGAATTTGAATATTTAAAATAGATTATTTTAAATAAAATCAACGAGAAATTTATTTTGAATAGAATTCGATCGTATATATTATATACGTCGTCGTTAGAATATAAATATGTATATATAATTATTAATAGAATTGAAAACGGCGCGGTAGTTCGATAATTCGATTTCAAACTTCAATTGAATGTACCGGGTGCAAAACAATCCGGATTTTAGTGAAACCAAAAACATTAGGATCTAATTGATGATATCTTTCCAACGAATCCGAAAAATCAAGATTTCATAGCGGGAATCAAAAGACATGTCCAGTTGAAAATTCTGAATAGTCGCTATGGAATTCAGGCCCTTAAAAATGAGAATTTTGCAAACGACCTCGGATTTCGACGAAACCACTTTTTTTGGGTCCATGATGTCAAATTATTGCTAGATTCCAAATTTCATAATTTTTCCAATCAATATTTGAGCGTGGCAAAGGAAAACGCGTTTGACCATTTTAGTTGATTTTAATCGACTGGAAAATGGCCATTTTTCCAACGGTCTCAGAATTCGACGAAACTAGTTTTGTTAGGACCGTATCGTCAATACGAAGCTAGAAAATATTTTTCTAGAATTTTTCTAGTTAGTATGTGGCCCCAGTAATTTGAAATGTACGTTTAAAATTCAATATAGTGATTTAAATGAAAATTCAACGGAAACTGATTCAAACAGTCGAATCAGCCTACGATACATATTCCATTGTGTTCGGAATGGGAGTAATTAGCTATGGACGACAGGCGTTGGGCCTCGTTTAGAGGTAGTATGTAAAAGTCAACTTTTTGCAATTAAAATAATTAAAATAAATTAAAAAATTAAATTATCTCTCTCCTTTCTCCCCCTTTAACTCTGCCCCCCCCCCCCCCCCCCCCCCGTTTATTTTTTTTCTCTCAGAATCAAAAATAAATAAAAAGAAAAAAAGGAAGAAGATGGCGCAGCGGCCACCGCGTCAGGCGTGACGCCACCCACCGCCGATGAGGCCCCAGCCTCGACCCTCCTCTTCCCTCCACGCGTTGCTTCAGCCTCGCCCCTCTCCTTGAATCGCGTGAGCCCAGACGCAGCCGCCTCCCAATTCCAGCGCGCCACCCGCCAGAGCCACCAAGCCTCGCCACCTCAGGGCGCCACTGCCATCTCGATTTCTCCCATCCTCTTCTACCTCACCTCGCATGCTTCACTCAATTCAAACACCCCAACGCCCAAATCGATTTAAAAATCGCAACGTGGAAGATAACAGTGAGCTTTTGTTTTTAATTTTTATTTATTAGCAATTAGCTTAGTTAAGCAGTAAAAATAAGATTGGTTTAAAATTTGAAAATAATATATATATATATATATATAGTATTGATTTAAAAGAACTTTGCTTTGAAAAATAAAAGAACTTTGCTTTGAAAAATAAAAGAACTTTGCTTTGAAAAATAAAAGAGCTTTGAAAAATAAAAGAACTTTGCTTTGAAAAATAAAAGAACTTTGCTTAGAAAAATATACATATGATTTTTATATTTTTAGAGTATTAAAAATATAGTCTTTACTAGATGGATGATGTAAAAATACGATTTTTGTTTGTGTAGAGAATTAAAAATATAATTTTTTACATGATAGTAAAATTAAAAATATCATCTTTGTATATGTAGCAAAATAAAAATCTGATTTTTATTTTATATACGTTGAGATAAAATGTGATTTTTATAATGATCTATTTGAAAAGGTGAAATCTTTCTATTTGAAAAGGTGAAATCTTTCTATTTGAAAAGGCGAAATCTTTATATGAAGAATGGCGTGATAAAAATATAATCTTTACTATATGAACATCGATGTGAAAATATAATTTTTATCTATATAATAGCATAATAAAAAAATTCGATTTTTATATATTGAATAACATACTAAAAATTCGATTTTTATATATTGAATAACATAGTAAAAATTCGATTTTTATGTATTGAATAGCGAAGTAAAAATATGATTTTTATATATGTAGTGGCTACGGGCAACGAAAGCGACAAAAGGCGAGAACGATGAAGATTTCTATCAAAGAAGAGTCAAGATGATTGGATAGCTATTGGTGAGAATTTCTCACCTTTCAATTTCATTTTCTATATATATATATATATATATATATATATATATATATATATATATATATATATACTTGGATGCAGACGGTGCTTAGTAGCACCCGACACCATCGTCCACAGACCATGGACTTGTTTGTTTGGTTGAGTAGTTAGTTAGAATATTTGGTTTGAATTGAATTGTTTGGTGAAATGAAATTGATTTGATTGATGTGTGAATGGCGTGGGCCTTCACTAGACCGGGGATAAGGCTAGACCTCGTCCCGTTTCTAGTATCGTGTCGTTATGCTGCCGAAATTTTCTAAAATAAGTTAGAAAAATAGAAATATCATTTTATTTAAAGAATGAAATGAATAGAAATACATATGTTAAAATAAAATGTTTTATCGTTAAAAATATAATTTTTAACGTGAATGTTAATAAATAAATATTCATTTACAAACCGGACGGTTTGTTTTTGTACACCTATTGACTGACATTGATTGGGACGATAAATTTTACACATCGCCCAACTGCACAAATAAAATTTGTGTTTGATTGTTTGAAACCCCACACGGGTATTGGGATGAAATTTGAAGTTCACTCATCCTGATTGATTAAATATGTCAATCGATTGATTGACAGGCTGTTATAAGCGTTGAATATCTATATTTGATGCTTATACAGTGTAATGCACTTTGGTTGATGGTTGATTATTTTTCAATGCTATTATATACATGTGTTGTATGAAAATCCATATAATTAATTTTATATGGTGATTGATTGGGCCTCATTCCAATTTAGAAGATAAAGAATATAAAATAAAGGTTCATGTGTTGACAGTACTCATCCGTTGAGATTAGTCATGTGTTGAACGAAATATTTTTATAATAAAATTTACATCTTTATCAATATAAAATAAAGGTTCATGTGTTGACTGTACTCATCCGTTTAGATTAGTCATGTGTTGAACGAAATATTTTTATAATAAAATTTACATCTTTATCAATATAAAATAAAGGTTCATGTGTTGACAGTACTCATCCGTTGAGATTAGTCATGTGTTGAACGAAATATTTGAAATAGAATATTTGAAAATAGAAATATATGAAGCCGTGTTGATTAGATTGACGCGATTTTGACGTGAACGATATTTATATCGATTTTATTCATTTTTCAACGAATATTGAAATAGATTTGAAATTCGAATTAAATTGAATAGAATTGAAATCACATTGAAATGAATTTGAATTGAAATTAAATATAAATGAATTCTAATTGAAACTGCATTGAAAACGAACTGAAATTGAATTAGAAATCAATTTGAATTGAAATCGATATGAAATGAATTTAAAACGAATTTATATTGGAATATTCAATTTTGATTTGAAATTGAATATGAAGTTGAAACCGTTTTGAAAACGAATTTAAAACGATTCATAAAATTCATTTCGAAAGGAAATCGACGAAGTATATATTATATATATATTATAATGGCCTGAATAGAACGCGCCGCGCCGCGGCAGTTCGCGAATTTCGACTATTGACTTCGAACGGATATTGTGGGAGATCCGACCGTCGGATTCTCCTAAAACCGGAACCGTTGGGTTCGTATCGAAAAGAGCTTTCTAACGAATATTAGAAATTTGAAATCTAACGGTTGGATTTGGGGATACGTCCAAATCAAATTTGAAAAAGGTCGCTGTAAGTGCAGTTCGATGGCCATTGGTGGAAATCGACTGTACGGGCCTTGATAAAATTATTAAAAATAGTAATAATTTGTGTAAAATCATAAGAAATGATTTACAAAGAACTGGGATGAAAAATCCCATATTTGAAAAGATAAAAATAGATTTTTATCGAAATGAACTAGTTTTGAACTAGAATTATAATTCTATTTATTTTTAAATGAATAAATTGAATTTGAAATGGTTTTGAAAATAACCAGAATTTCCAATGATTGCATTGGAATGGATTTGAATCGAAATTGTCTTCGGAATATTTCGATGTTGGATCTCGTGATTATACAGATGTTATGGAAATTTGAAAGATATATATTTATATCGTTATTTCCAATACAACATTTGTTAATCGTAGAATTTGATATTGAATATAAGCCGATATATTTTCTATTCAGAGCCTTGTATTGAATATCAAATGTGATTTGGGTTTGTCGTGAATGGTGTCTTCATTAACACTGTTCTTGAACCCAGTTGAGAAAAGATTAAATCTTTTTATTTAGATTTAATGAAGTGAACCAGTTAAATGATATTTAATTGGAATTAAATTGATATTGATTTTTGGGTTTATCGTGAATAGTGTTTTAAATAACACTTGTTCTTTAACCCGATAATTAATGGGATGAGATCTTGGGGTTTATCGTGAACAGTGTTTTTAAATGACACTGATTCTTTAACCCCGTTAAAGATTAAAACTAAGTGGAGTTTTAATGAATCTTTAGTTAGATTGAAATGACCGAGAATGGAGTATCACCAGTTTTGCTCCAGGCGATAGTTAAATCTTTAATTAGATTTGAACGTGAAATGGTAATTGAATTTACCGATAACACCGTGGTGTTAGATATGAAGTACTACCAGTTTTACTTCATGGGATGAATAGGTTGGGATTGGGAAATTAAAACCAATGATTACTTCGGAAAGGTTCGTTAATCCCGACTAGTTGAATCGAAATTCAAAGGGATAGATTAAAGAATAAATTCAAGGAATTTATCTTGGATAAAATTAATGGGAACCTTTCCCCATGAATGTGAAATTTAGAAACTAACTGCCGGTTAGCCAAGCAGAATGGTTTTCTGGATATTGATCTGATGTTGGTTTCGGCCTTCGGGGTTAATATTTGGGGAATTATTCTCTTGATTAATTTACGGTTAGTGACTGATGAATTGGAATGAGGCGTATGTTGTGTTTGTGTAACACTTATTTAAAATATACGTGAGTTATTCGGGAAGACCGGGTTTATCCCATTCTGAATAACTGATACGACGATAAGTCGAAGATGAAGACGGTGGTCGAAGACCGGAAGTCTTCACGTCGTTTGGGTGATTACTAATGATCTTGATTAGGCTGTACACCCAAGAAGATGGAAACAGTTGGTGATCGTCCAGACGTGCTTGGAGATCGATGGATATGCGGGGTACTAGGTGCCTCCGGTTTCGTTCAGACCCAGAACGGACTTGTAAATGGACTGTGTGTCTGACATTGGGTTTTAGTCTGCGTGATTGATTTCTATTAAATATATATCTGTTTGGCGGCGGAGAATTTATTCTCTTGCTTAACGCCCTTCTCTGAGACGTACGAGCTCAGGGGTTATATACTGATGGATATCAAACGCATAGAGTGAATTGCCTGTGTGGCATGCTTAAGTGGCAAATGATCAAGACTTCTGTTGAAAAGCAGAGTCTTGTGGTTGATGATCGAAGCACGACCTTGTGGCATAGCTTTGTGTAACGTTGATTCGCGAGCTTCACACCTGGTATGAACCAAAAAAGGGAGAGGACGTCAGGGAGGGCATGCGTTTCTTTCTAGCTAGAAGTGGCGTTAGTGGTTTTACACGCCCTGACGAGTTTGACTTATGTGGTTGTTATTGTTGCGAGGCGCCTCGGTTTGATCGGACGATCCGGGTCCGATGGAGTCATTTAGTTGGCTCACCTACGCCCCATAGGGCGGGGAAACGCATGTTCAGGGTTTAAGTTTAATCCACATCGGTGGACTGGCCCTGAGGATCCAAGGCTTGACTGAGTACTTGCCTGAGGGGCGGGCTAGAGCGTCTCGAATCGGTTGAGGACTATCTTTTGCCTCGGTTCATAGATGGAAACCCAATTTCCAAATACGTGACTTTGCGATTTTGATTGTATAACCTATATATGGCGACATAGTGGTATGGGGCATTCATGCCGCCTATGATTGATACTTATGATTTGAAGTTGTTTTATACACTATGCACTTATAATAGTATCAAATAATTTCTTTTAAACGTATCAAGCATTCTTGGCTATTATAAGGTAAAAACCCTATCCCCCGGCTTGCGTTGCATTGTGTGATAGGACCTGGGTCTTATAATAGCTTCATTTTTCTTTATTTAGCATTGCGCTGTTCGTTTTATGCACTGGTATTCTTGGGAGGAAACCCGTTCCGTGTTATACGGCGTGGTCCCTTGATTTACCTAACTTTAAAAATAAAGATTAACTGTTTTAGTTCTCACACCAGTCACATGACTGACCTGGAGTTCATTGTTTTAACCTAAACTCTGGGTGCCCTTATTTTGACACGGGCAGCTAGTAGTTTTGGTTTTGCAGATTTATATTCACAGGATCCTGGTTTACAGCTGGAACGATATCCGGAAAGCTTTGTATCCGTATATCTCCTTCTAGTTGTGTATTGTATTATTTTCCGCTGCGATGTGTTTAAATGTAATTTAAAACTCTGTTATTTCTGTGTAATATTTATTCATTTATACTCTGTATATTCTTGTAATCTGATGCATTGTTGTAATATACAATGAAATGTTCTTCCGTCTGTGTTCTGTTGTGGCTTGTTCTCGAACTATCCGCGCTTTCCTTTACGGGGGAACTGCGGGTTGTCACATAAACCTATTGTTTCTCCCCACGAATTCATAGGCGTCTATATGCTGCTAAAACCTGAAGTGACCTATCCTCCACCTTAATCAATCAAATTAGAGTTTTCAAGTTAACAATCAAAGTCTACATCAAAGGAATAGCTAATCAAATTCATAAATCAGATCCCATAATTCAAGAACGTTCTGTAATTTGTGAGTTCAGGTTACTTTCAGAAATAAAATTTAATTGTGATTCTGACATTGTAATAAATGTGAATCTGAGATTATGCCTATTTCTATCTGTCTTTCTATATCCATTGGATCTATCTCATTGATATCATTATGTCCATTCTTTGTCTCTTCTTTCCTTCTTCCCTTTTTGTTTTTATAGCCAGGCTACTGCGAGCCTGATCCAAATCTCATAAGAGATGAACGTACGTTGGGAAAAATTGGGCATAATATATGTTTTGGACATGGCCAGCGCTAAAATTGGGAAAAGTATTAAATAATGTATAATTGGGCATAACTGATTTGTAACGGATTTGAGGACATAACACATGTTGTATTTAAAACATAAAGTGTATCGAACATATGACTTGAGATTTAAGGCATAAAGTATATTGGACATATGAATTGGGGTTTGGGGCGTAAATTGAACTGTAAAAATGTAAGGCGTAGTACATGCTGTGGTTTAAGACCTAAAATTGGGGCATATTATATATGATAGTTTATGACTTGGAAGAAGGAGATTATTGTGTATAGAGATATATGGCTTAGGCACGAAAACCTATAGTAAGATAGGGAGATTTTTGTCGATTTTTAAATGACCATTTTGCCCCTAGTCGGTACTGTTTTGGCCATAACTTTTGATTGGAAAGGAATTTTGACCTGAAACCACTTCCATTTGATTCGTTTGATGGTTTCTCTTTCCGTAGAGTGGTCACAATAGCCAAACAGACTTACCGTTGGGGAGATATGGCTGAAACAAGGTTTGGAGAGTGAAAAACTGCTTAACCGGGCCAAATCGGGTGATTAGTGAGTAGGCCCATAACCCATTTCGGGATTAGGGTTATGGGAGGGCTGAAATGAGATGGAGAATCATTCCATTTCAGTTTTCTAGCCTCCACTTATCACCAAGGATCCCTAAAAATGGCCTCTAACCTCTAAATCACCTCCAAATCATCTTTTGGTCAAGGATTTGGCTTAGCAACCCCTAATCAAGGAAGACCTTCACCAAATCAACATAGGAGCTGCTGTTGGCATTGAGATTCACGTCAAATCAGAGAATTATTCCAGATCTTAGTTTATTTTGTGGCTAAGGTGAGTGATTTGCATAGTTTTACACTAATTACGGCTAATTAGGGGTGATTAGTGCTAATTAGCGAATTATGCATGATAAAATTGGGGGAAATGTTCATAAATTCCTAAATGATGTTTTAGACCTCTGATATGAATTTGGGTTAGTTTGGTTAAGTTTTGCTAATCCTATCATTAGTTTCACCTAAACATGCTTATGGGGAAATATGGGATTTTGGGTATGTTTGATCCATTTTAACCTATGATATTGATGTGAATGATGTTTGTGGTTGATTATGCATGTTGCTATGACTGTATGAAATGCTTTGTGATTGATTTCAATAGTAAGAATGGTCGAAAACGTCGTCGAATGGCGTAAACCCTTGCTGGAACAGTTTCAAAAAATAGTGCAGGGTTCGGATCGGATCGGATAAGGGGGCTCGGATCGGATATGTGGAACTGAGCAAAGAATCTGATTGGATCGGAACCCAACACTTGGAAAAGTGGCAAAAAGGAAGGCCACGCTAGCTGAACTGGGATCGGATCGGATAGAGGAAGACGGATCGGATCGAAGAGGACGGATCGGATCGGAAACACAAAGGCGAATCAGAGCAGGAGCAAGAAAGCGGATCGGATAGGAGCATATGAAGGGGAGCATGAAGACGGATCGAAAGCACAAACCAATAAGGACCCGACCCGACCCGAAAGGAAGCACCGACCCGACTCGAAGAAGAAGAAGCAGCTGACTCGAACCCAGAGGAATGCCGACCCGAACCGCATCAGAAGGGGGACCCGACCCGAATGGATAAAGAACACCGACCCGAACCGATGACCTGAGGAAGAACCCGACCCGACCCAGTATTGACCAATAACCCGAGATGCAAAGGTAGTCCAATAGGGGAAGTTAGAGCTCAGGATCCCGGAACCAGTTGGGAACCAACGAGTTCACTTCATGGTTGGACTTCGCTGCGGGACATGTGCTAAGGAGTTGTCGACGTTCATAACTTTGATTCACCACTAAAAGGAGTGATGGGCTACTTATCAGTGCAGTAGGGTCATTACGACCTGAGGGGCAAGGTGATGGTAGCAAGACTACGTTATCAGTGCAGTAGGGTCATTATGACCTGAGGGGCAAGGTATTGCGTAGTAAGACTATGAGCCAGCGCAGATGGGGTGAATAACTCCATGGGGCAAGTGGACATAGTAAGGATTGGTAAGGCTATGAGCCAGCGCAGATGGGATGAATAACTCCATGGGTCAAGTGGACATAGCGAGGAATTTGTGGCTACGTTATCAGTGCAGTGAAGCCATTTATGACTTCATGGGGCAAAGTGATCGTAGCAAGGAATGTTGGGTGATCGAAGTGGTGAATATCGTATGCTTTATGCACTGAGTGAGAGATGCGAGGATGGATGCTATGTTTGATTGTTTGCCATCCTTATGACATGCATACCTCCCCCACCTCCGTATCTTTACACTGTTTGATATGATACCTTAGAGTTTTGTACAGTATGTAGTGCTAACTCTTTGGTTGCAGGTCCGGGTTCAGGTATGTTTTAGTCTACCTGTTATTATTCACTTTTGATGCTTATCGCTCATACCAGGCTTTATGTCTGACCCAGAGTTTTATGTCTCCTCTTATTACTCTGGGTGCTCACACGAGCAGACTAGAGACAGGTTAGCTGGTGATGCGCGAGTAGCTGATTCGGAGGCGGGCAGGAGGCTTCCACGTATTATATATATATACACATTCTCCCTGTTTCGTTGGTGGTCGCTACTTGGGCATTAGTAGTGTACCTCATTTATCTTACTTTTGCTTTGAGACAGTTTGAAAGTTGTAATAAGCTGTATTTTGGATTTCCGCTGCTATGATGTTTAGTTCTGATTTTCAGCTTATGCAGTGTCTCTCCTGTTTTATATCAAGTATGTTACTATTATATTTTGTTCTATGCGCTGTGAGACATTCTACAGGTTCTTTGTATGTTCATTTCCTCCTTCCTTTTTCCCTTCTGGCGACTCGTTCCGTGCTAACTGGACATGTGTACAGCGCACCTTTGGAGTAAATGTCGGTTGGTGCGGGGTGGGTCATCACACTTGGTATCAGAGCTCTAGGTTGCGTAGTTAACCTAGGGAAAGACACCAGGGAGAGATAGTACGTATATGAGAGCGCGTATTTGTGATTATTTTGGTTTTCAAAAGTTATGTATGTATATACTATTAGTAGTATAAGAATGAAGTCGCACTGCACTAGCACCACTATGGGGTCGTTAATCGTTCCTTTTTACAGATTAACGATGAGCCGAGACACGAGAGGTGTTGGTAGGGGGACCAACCAAGGGAATGCCGCTGACATGAGGGCAATGTTTACTAACCTCATGAGAGACATGCTTAGAGAAGTGCAAGGGGCAGTTCCCAATCCCGGAGTTGGTGTTGGCCCAGTAGTGCAGGCGCCTAGGGTCGATTTCGCCAAGTTGTGCAAAGATTACACTAATCTTGGTGGGAAGCCGTTCCATGGAACAGAGTCGGCCACAGATGTTCAAGATTGGATGGATAGCTGTGATCGTATCTTTGATGACTTGGGTCTTGAGGATGCGATGAAGAGAAGGCTAGCGTCTCGTCAGCTGCAAGGGCGAGCGATGAATTGGTGGAATGCTATCAGAACAGCTACTCCAGAGGATCAGGTTACTTGGGATCAGTTCAAGGCTCGCTTTAGTGAGAATTTTATTCCAGCTGCCCAGAAGTCAGTATTGTTTAAGAGGTTCTTGGAACTCAAGCAGAACGGGAGGGCAGTTTCTGATTATATTGCTGAGTTCGACACTTTGTCGAAGTATGGACTGTCTCTTATCGATACTCCTGAGAAGAAGAATGAGAAGTTCATTACTGGTTTGGATGGATACTTAGGGGAAAGGCTTATCAACCACATCGATGAGACTTTTGAATCGATTGTGGGAAAAGCTTTGAGATCAGAGAGTCTTTACCCTAAGTCAAAGACTGAGGCTGCATCTGCAGAAGGGCCAAAGCCGCAAGCAGGCGGTGGTGGCAAGAATAATTCTCAGAATAAGAGGAAGCAGGACCAATCTAAGGATGGCCAGAAAAAGAGCAAGAAGGATGTTGAGTGCTTCAGCTATGGAAAGAAGGGCCATTATGCTAAAGATTGTCGGGCCAAGCCAGCGGATAAGAAGTGCTTCAACTGTGGTCAAGTGGGACATTTCAAGGACAAGTGTCCGCAACCTCTTAAGGAGAAGCAGATTGTGAAAGCATATGTTATTGATGCTATTCCTTCTTCGTCGAATGCCCCAACTGCGGCGGAGAAAGGAAAGAATGTTGTTATTCAAGGTATGCTTTCTATTTATGATGTACTAGTTCGAGTTTTGTTTGATACTGGGGCTTCCCGTTCCTTCATATCTAATGACCTGGTAGATAGGTTGGGACTGGAACCCGAGATAGTCGATAGACCATTGATTGTGACGAACCCGATTGGTGGTTCGACTAGCCTTAGTTTGATTTGCAGGAATTTGGTCTTATCGAGTCATGGATGTATGTTTGTATGTGATTGCTTTGTTTTGGGCTTTACTGGGTATGGCATTATATTGGGGGTCGATTGGCTCCAAAGATACGGGGTGGTGGTAGACTGTGAGGGCTTTTTGGTGACAGTGAGGGCGGATGATGGGCGGAGGGTAGTGTTTGGTAGCCTACCTAGTGATGGGGTTATGGCTAGTTTTGTAAATTCCCTCAACATCCCGCAGGATGAGTTGTCAGATGTGCCCGTGGTTGGCCAGTATCCGGACGTCTTCGAGGAGGTGACCGGGCTTCCACCACATCGAGAGATTGAGTTCCGTATTGATTTAGTGAAAGATGCCAGACCTATAGTGATGCCACTTCGTCGTATGGCACCAAGGGAGCAGCGAGAGCTCGGGGTGCAAGTCAGCAATCTTTTGAAGAAGGGATTTATTAGAAGGAGTGTCTCCGAGTGGGGAGCACCAGTTGTGTTTGCCACTAAGGCAGATGGTTCCCTTCGTTTGTGTGTGGACTATCGCGAGTTGAATAAGGTGACGAGGAAGAATAAGTATCCTCTACCGCGGATAGATGATTTGTTTGATCAGCTGGAAGGAGCAAGAGTGTTCTCCCAGTTGGACCTCGCGACAGGATTTCATCAGCTTCGAGTAGCAGATGAGAGTGTTCCGAAAATGGCATTTAGGACGCCGTCTGGATTTTATGAGTGGTTGGTTATGCCATTTGGGTTGACTAATGCACCAGCCTATTTTGTGGATCTTATGAATCGAGTATTCAGAGATCAGTTGAATAAGTTTGTTCTTGTGTTCGTGGATGATATCCTTGTTTACTCAAGGACAGAGGAGGAACACAAGGGACAGTTGAGGATAGTGATGGAGGTGTTGAGGAAACACCAATTGAAAGCGAAATTCTCTAAGTGTCATTTTTGGAGAAGGGAAGTGAGATTCTTGGGTCATGTTGTTTCCGAGAGTGGTATTGCCGTGGACCCTGCGAAGGTGGCTACGGTACAGGAATGGCCTACGCCCAAGAATGCTACAGATGTAAGAGGTTTCTTGGGATTAGCTGGATATTATCGTAAGTTTATCTAGGACTTCTCCAAGATTGCAGCACCGTTGACTCAGTTGACTAAGAAGAATCAGTCCTTCGTCTGGGACGGAGTGTGTGAGGATGCCTTTAAGAGTCTAAAAGAGAGGTTGACGCGTGCGCCAGTGTTAGTCATTCCTAAAGGGAATGAAGAGATGACGGTATACACAGATGCTTGCGGTACCGGACTGGGTGCAGTATTGATGCAAGGAGGTCGGGTTGTAGCTTATGCTAGTCGACAGCTAAAGCCGCATGAGAAGAAGTATCCTACCCATGATTTGGAATTGGCAGCGATTGTATTTGCGCTGAAGATGTGGAGACACTTTCTCTTGGGAGAAAGATTTGAGCTGTTTACCGATCATAAATCGTTAAAGTATCTCTTCTCTCAGAAAGATCTGAATCTCCGTCAGCAGAGATGGTTAGAGTTCTTGGCTTCGTATGATTTTGATATCGCATATACACCTGGGAAGGGTAATGCGGTAGCCGATGCCTTGAGTAGGAGACATGCCAGCTTGGGGGCAATGTTTCTTGAATGGAAGCAACTGGAGTATATCACGGGGTTTGATTTCAGACCAAGGTGCGAATTGGATCCAGTTATGCTAGCTAGTTTGACGATCAGACGCACTTTGATAGAGCGGATTGGTTCTAGCCAGAGGGACGATCCTAATCTATTAGAAATCATCTCCAAGTTAGAGATGGGTATTGATGAGGAGATGAATGTGTATGGGCTTGATCGAGATGGATGGCTTCGAAAGAATGGAAGACTAGTTGTGCCCAACGTGAATGGTTTGAGAGATGAAGTGCTTAGAGAATGTCATCACTCAAAACTGACTATACATCCCGGTGGTAATAAGATGTATCGAGACATGAGACAGACTTACTACTAGGAAGGGATGAAAAGAGACGTTGGGAAGTTTATATCCAAATGCATGAATTGCCAGCTAGTTAAAGCCGAGTAAAAGAAGCCTAGTGGGTTATTGCAACCATTAGAAATTCCCGAATGGAAATTGGAGCAAGTTTCGATGGATTTCATCGATGACTTACCAAGGACTAGATCGGGATATGATAGCATTTGGGTAATTGTGGATCGATTGACTAAAAGCGCAAGATTTATACCAGTCAAATCGACCAGAACGACAGCCAAGTTGGCAGAATTGTATATGAAGTGGGTAGTGAGATTTCATGGAGTACCCAAAAGCATTGTGAGTGACCGAGACCCGTTGTTCACTAGTGGGTTTTGGAAGAGCTTACAAGAGGCTCTAGGGTCAGGATTACATCTCAGTACCGCATATCATCCTCAGACCGATGGTCAGACGGAGAGGGTGAATCGTATATTGGAAGATCTCTTGAGAGCGTGTATATTGGATTTTGGTGGATCATGGGATGACCATTTGCATCTAGTAGAGTTTGCATATAATAATAGCTACCAATCTAGTATCGGTATGGCTCCATATGAAGCTTTGTACGGAAGACCGTGCAACTCACCATCATGTTGGATAGAGACTGGCGAGAAGTTTGTGCTTGGACCTGATGTGGTGAGAGAAACTTCCGATAAGATCAAGATCATTCAGCAACGAATGAAAGCTTCTCAAGATAGGCAGAAAAGCTATGCCGATAAGAGGAGAAGAGACTTGAAATTCTCCATTGGTGACTTGGTGTTTGTAAAGATCTCTCCGTTGAAGAGCGTGATTCGATTTGGCAGGAGAGGCAAGTTGGCACCAAGATTTGTTGGCCCATTCCCTGTTCTTGAACTAGTCGGGAATTTGGCATATAGAGTTGGCTTACCAGAGAAAATGGTGGGAGTTCATAATGTATTTCATGTTTCCCAACTAAGGAAGTTCGTTCACAACTCAGATATGACTATTTCACCTGATCAGTTAGAGGACTTCGAAGTAGAACCCGAGGCGGTAGGGAACCGCAAGCCGATTCGTATTGTGGGGCACGATACGAAGCAACTTCGAAGGAAGTCGGTGAAGCTAGTCAAGGTTCAGTGGGGCGAGGACGAGAATGATTGTACTTGGGAAACAGAGGAGAGCATTAGGAAGGCATATCCAGAACTCTTTGCCTGGTAAGATTTACTTTGCGATTTAGTTATTCCGCATGCTAGGATAGACTTGTTTTGCTTGTTTTGCATGGTTGATTGTTGTTTTATGATTGATAGACATGCGGGACCTTTGTGTGTGTTTGGATTAGGGAATTTCGGGGGCGAAATTTCTTAAGGGGGGAGAGTGTAACGACCCGTATTCTACACATCATAGGATCGTAGAATATTTATTTCTTTCCCATGTGAAGTCCTATGGTCATGTAACTTTGGGAAACATCTATTAGAGTCATTTCCCATGTCCATGATTTTTGTCGATTTTTAAATGACCATTTTGCCCCTAGTCGGTACTGTTTTGGCCATAACTTTTGATTGGAAAGGAATTTTGACCTGAAACCACTTCCATTTGATTCGTTTGATGGTTTCTCTTTCCGTAGAGTGGTCACATTAGCCAAACAGACTTACCGTTGGGGAGATATGGCTGAAACAAGGTCTGAAGAGTGAAAAACTGCTTAACCGGGCCAAATCGGGTGATTAATGAGTAGGCCCATAACCCATTTCGGGATTAGGGTTATGGGAGGGCTGAAATGAGATGGAGAATCATTCCATTTCAGTTTTCTAGCCTCCACTTGTCACCAAGGATCCCTAAAAATGGCCTCTAACCTCTAAATCACCTCCAAATCATCTTTTGGTCAAGGATTTGGCTTAGCAACCCCTAATCAAGGAAGACCTTCACCAAATCAACATAGGAGCTGCTGTTGGCATTGAGATTCACGTCAAATCAGAGAATTATTTCAGATCTTAGTTTATTTTGTGGCTAAGGTGAGTGATTTGCATAGTTTTACACTCATTACGGCTAATTAGGGGTGATTAGTGCTAATTAGCGAATTTAAGCATGATAAAATTGGGGAAAAATGTTCATAAATTCCTAAATGATGTTTTAGACCTCTGATATGAATTTGGGTTAATTTGGTTAAGTTTTGCTAATCCTATCATTAGTTTCACCTAAACATGCTTAAGGGGAAATATGGGATTTTGGGTATGTTTGATCCATTTTAACCTATGATATTGATGTGAATGATGTTTGTGGTTGATTATGCATGTTGCTATGACTGTATGAAATGCTTTGTGATTGATTTCAATAGTTAGAATGGTCGAAAACGTCGTCGAATGGCGTAAACCCTTGTTGGAACAGTTTCAGAAAATAGTGCAGGGTTCGGATCGGATCGGATAATGGGACTCGGATCGGATATGTGGAACTGAGCAAAGAATCTGATCGGATCGGAACCCAACACTTGGAAAAGTGGAAAAAGGAAGGCCACGCTAGCTGAACTGGGATCGGATCGGATAGAGGAAGACGGATCGGATCGAAGAGGACGGATCGGATCGGAAACACAAAGGCGAATCAGAGCAGGAGCAAGAAAGCGGATCGGATAGGAGCATATGAACGGGAGCATGAAGACGGATTGAAAGCATGAACCAAGAAGGACCCGACCCGACCCGAAAGGAAGCACCGACCCGACCCGAAGAAGAAGAAGCAGCTGACTCGAACCCAAAGGAATGCCGACCCAAACCGCATCAGAAAGGGGACCCGACCCGAACGGATAAAGAACACCGACCCGAACCGATGACCTGAGGAAGAACCCGACCTGACCCAGTATTGACCAATAACCCGAGATGCAAAGGTAGTCCAATAGGGGAAGTTAGAGCTCAGGATCCCGGAACCAGTTGGGAACCAACGAGTTCACTTCATGGTTGGACTTCGCTGTGGGACGTGTGCTAAGGAGTTGTCGACGTTCATAACTTCGATTCACCACTTAAAGGAATGATGGGCTACTTATCAGTGCAGTAGGGTCATTACGACCTAAGGGGCAAGGTGATGGTAGCAAGACTACGTTATCAGTGCAGTAGGGTCATTATGACCTGAGGGGCAAGGTGATGCGTAGTAAGACTATGAGCCAGCGCAGATGGGGTGAATAACTCCTTGGGGCAAGTGGACATAGTAAGGATTGGTAAGGCTATGAGCCAGCGCAGATGGGGTGAATAACTCCATGGGGCAAGTGGACATAGCGAGGAATTTGTGGCTACATTATCAGTGCAGTGAAGCCATTTATGACTTCATGGGGCAAAGTGATCGTAGCAAGGAATGTTGGGTGATCGAAGTGGTGAATATCGTATGCTTTATGCACTGAGTGAGAGATGTGAGGATGGATGCTATGTTTGACTGTTTGCCATCCCTATGACATGCACACCTCCACCACCTCTGTATCTTTACACTGTTTGATATGATACCTTAGAGTGTTGTACAGTATGTAGTGCTAACTCTTTGGTTGCAGGTCCAGGTTCAGGTATGTTTTAGTCTACCTGTTATTATTCACTTTTGATGCTTATCGCTCATACCAAGCTTTATGTCTGACCCAGAGTTTTATGTCTCCTCTTATTACTCTGGGTGCTCACACGAGCAGACTAGAGACAGGTTAGCTGGTGATGCGTGAGTAGCTGATTCGGAGGCGGGCAGGAGGCTTCCACGTATTATATATATATACACATTCTCCCTGTGTCGTTGGTGGTCGCTACTTGGGCATTAGTAGTGTACCTCATTTATCTTACTTTTGCTTTGAGACAGTTTGAAAGTTGTAATAAGCTGTATTTTGGATTTCCGCTGCTATGATGTTTAGTTCTGATTTTCAGCTTATGCACTGTCTCTCCTGTTTTATGTCAAGCATGTTACTATTATATTTTGTTCTATGCGCTGTGAGACATTCTACAGGTTTTTTGTATGTTCATTTCCTCCTTCCTTTTTCCCTTCTGGCGACCCGTTCCGTGCTAACTGGACATGTGTACAGCGCACCTTTGGAGTAAATGTCGGTTGGTGCGGGGTGGGCCGTCACAGCATGCAAGTTTATAGGCTTAATTTATGATTAGGGGAGATATGTTAATGGAACTTTAAGTGATGTTTAATTTGTTAAACTGACCAATATGCTGAAATCTGTTGAAAGTGAATACTGTAATTGGAAAGCCTACAATGTAGACGAATAAATTGACATAACTAGCCTGAAGCTGGAATAATCTGTAAATGAACCAATTGGCTAAGATAAACATGCCGAAACAAGAGGTTAGACTCCATTTGCAGTAGAGACCTTCCCGAAACCAACCGGCCTAACCAGTAACCGCAAACGGTCAGTCTAATGTGAGAGGTCGTAGGCATAACTAAGAAATGCTTAGACACAAGGTTAGGTCTGACTTGTGTCAGAAGTCTGCCCGGAACCGCCTGGCACATCCAGCGGCCGCAAGCTATCAACCTAATGTGAGAGGTCTATGCATTAATAATTAATTAATGCTGATCAAAGATGAATATGATACCTAAAACGTGTTAGGTGGGTAGGGTTAAGTTAACCTGAGTAAGATGACAACTCAACCAACATTACATGAACAAGTGGATAGGGTTAAGTTAATGAGGAACACTTAACCAATATAACATGATGAATGAGTAGGGTTAAGTTAATAAGAAACACTTAACCAATATGACATGATGAATGAGTAGGGTTAAGTTAATAAGAAACACTTAACCAATATGATATGATGAATGAGCAGGGTTAAGTTAATAAGAAACACTTAACCAATATAACATGATGAATGAATAACGTTAAGTTAATAGGAAACACTTAACCAATACAACTTGATGTGTTGGTGGGATAAGTTAACATGAATGGAAAACACTTAACCAATATTACATGAACGAAGCAGATAGGGTTAAGGCAAGCTTAACCAATAATAAGTATTGACTGGATCAGTGGGAGGGTTAAGTACTTCTTGTGTAGTTGGGTAATATTAGTATATATATAGGCCCACAAACTTAACCGTTAAATAAACATGCTTGAATCGGTGGGAGGGTTAAGTACATCTCATGTAGATGGGTAATATTTGTATATATAGGCCCACAAACTTAACCAGTAGGAAACCCTAGTAACAAGGACCCATTTCAGCAGTAACCCACATAGATGTATCATGGTACCCTGAACTAGGCAGGGTGGGGCACGATTATTGGGCTGATTATAAGAGGTCAAAATAGCGGTAGGGGGTACGTCAGTGTAGAATCTGACGGTTTACGGGCGTGCACGTACTCCGGAGTGGGAAAAATCAGGCACTGGGTACTAGTAGTTATACACTGTGCATCTTGAATCGTGTCGGGTTGCTATCATAAGGATTGATACACCTTATGGTGGGACTAGCACATGGTATCTACACGCAAGAGAGGGCCGACTGACACAGACACATGGAACATTAATACAAGTAGGGAGCCGATCGATAGGGTGGTAAGGGTACATCTAACATCTTCATGGCAATTAGGCTGATTGAGGTAAGATCCTCATACTAGATGTACACCTGAAGGCTACCATAATTGCGGGGATTGGGATCACGTTGTAATATTATCATTTTATATAGATTACTAGTTGGGACACTAGTTAGGCGGTGCAGAGATATAGAAATCAGTATAACAGGATAGTAGCGAAGCAGAGAAAGAGTAGAAGAGCATTCAGTTTACCTTGCCTTATTTTATGTTAAGTAATCTTGTTTTATGGTATTGTCCTATTTTCAGTTTATTCATGTTATGATCCTTTATCTTGTTTACATGCTGAAAAATCACTGGACTTACCAGACTTATGTCTGACCTGTTTTCTTTCGTCTTCTTTTCTTCCGTCCCCTCCCCCCCCCAGGTAGTCAGGGAGGGAATAGCTCAGCTTAGTTTGGACCGTTTCTCTTTCTAAGCTTGGAGATTCTGTGATGTATGGCTGGGAACCTCTTATCTTTGGCTATGGCTGTGATTGCACTTTAATTTGGGGACTTATGCTACTTTGCTATGTTGTATGCTTTTTATATACTTGGAAGTTTTTGAATCAAGACAGAAGTTTTATGTAATAATTTTGAGTATGATTGAGTCAATTGCTGTAAAAGCCTGACTGAACTACGTTGCTTATAAAATGACTTTATTTTCCGCTGCTTTATTTGTCTGTCTTGTAATTTATCTGCATCTCTTATCTAAAATGCTCCACCGAAGTTAAGGCATTCCCTTTGTGAGTGACCTTAACGGAGGTGCGGTGTTACACGTGGTATTAGAGCTGAAGGTTACCGGATCAGATAATAGATTTGAAAAATTATTTTCATAACAATTTTAAAAGAAGCATTTTCAAAAGAAAAGTTATGTTTTAAAGGCATATTCCCCAAAGCCATATGCACTATCTTTTGGTCCTCTGTTTGAATCCTTGTTTCCTTCTTTCCTGAGTCTCTGGGGCTCCTGGCTTTCTAGGAGGTAACCTCATCGCGACATGGTTTCGTAGGCTTGACGAGACTACGACACCTGTCAAAGGGCGAAGAAGTGCCCAACTTCCATCTATAGTCGCAGTAGTTTCACCTGCGGCTAATTTTCTTTCAAGCTTTGTAGGTTTTTCATGTGATGGAGGCAGCTTTCGAGAGACCTGTCAACATGTTACACAAGGATGGTAAAGATGAGAATGAGGGAATTTGGCTAAGGAGCACAACCCAAGGACGAGAAACTCATGGATATGGACTTGGTTCACAAGAAGGAAAGAATAGTAAAACCGAAGACAAGAGGAAGAATCTTTATTATGGTATAACGGGTCATATAATTGAGGACAAGGGCAAGAACAAAGGACTGGATTTTCAGGAAGGCAAGTGCATGCTCTCACCGCCGGCGTACCAGAGAGAGAGGTAGTAAAGCTTCTGTTGAAAAAGTTTATTTTTTCTTTTTGACCATCCTGTTAGTACTCTTTTTGATTTTAGCGCTTCACATTCGTTTATATCTGCTTCCATAGTTGATTCTCTACACCTTAGTACTTGTATAGTAGAAGATCCCATTATCGTCTCAGATCCAATTGGTGGTTTGGCTCACTTATCTTTGGTTTGTAAGGATTTGAGAATAGCTATATTAAGTATTGAGTTTAAGTGTAATGCTTATGTTTTTGGTTTCATGGGCTATGGGTTGATTCTAGGCATGGATTGGTTAGCTAGTAATTGTGAAAGGAGGGTAGTTAGACTTTTGACTTGCCTCGGGAATACCCTCGAGATTTCGTGCGATCTTAAGGGATCAATTAGGCTTAGCTACCTAGAATCACTTGATGCATCTATCGACGATTTGCGATCCGTTAGAGTAGTCCATGAGTACGCAGATGTTTTTGATTAGGTTAGGGGTTTGTCCCCTTAAACGCGAGATAGACTTCTGCATATATCTAGTTGACAATGCAAAGCCAGTTGTATTACATGTACGACACATGACTCCAAGGGAAAGGAAGGGCTCAGTAAATAAGTGAAAGAGTTGCTAGAGAAAGGGTTCATAAGGCAAAGTATTTCTGAATGGGGTGCTCCAGTTATTTTCGCTACAAAGGCGGATGGTTCACTTAGCTTGTGCATAGATGATATTTTTGATCTTGTCAGAGAGTGAGGAAGAACATACTTTGCATCTAAGGTAAGTCTCGGATACCCTCCAAGCGCATCAGCATAAGGCTAGGTTCTCCAAATATCATTTTTGGAGAGAAAAAGTACGGTTTCTAAGGATGGTGATATCCAAGGAAGGGATAACAATAGATCCCGCAAAAGTAGTTGCGGTGTAAGATTAGAAGGTTCTGAGGAATGCAACAGGCGTAAGAAATTTTCTTGGATTAGCGGGCTAGTACAGGGAGTTAATTAAGGATTTTGTGAAGGTATCGGCCCCACTTATCAGATTGACGAATAAGGATCTAACCTTTGCTCGGGATATTGATTATGATGCCGCTTTCCAGTGATCGAAGAGGGCTCTTACAACGGCCCCAGTTTTGACTTTTACCTTACGGTAGTAAAAGGTTTACAGTATACACGGATGCATGCGGCATGGGACTAGGCGCCATTTTGATATAAGAAGGAAGGGTAAGGTCGTAGCGGATGCCTTAAGAAGAAAAAGGTTGACTTCAAGTCCTCTTTTATGTGAAAAGGAAAAGTTCCGAATACCTATCAACCTTTGATTTAAAAACCTTCGGTTAAGTTAGTAGTTGGCATCTCTAGGAGTAAGACCTACGCTTTTGGATCAAATAGGGACTTCATAAAGAAAAGGCTCTCATATAGTTGACGCAATGGATAAGTTAAGACAGTCAGAGCACAATGGAGTGAAGCTCAAGAAGATGTGACTTAGAATACTAAAGACTAGATACGCACATCATACCCTTTTTGAGGGTATATCCTTGATCTCTCTTTTTCTATAAAGTTTATTTGCATGCTAGCCTTTATCTTTTAAGTATATCCTCTCGGTCCTATCCTTGATCCTTAGGTAGAAGCCAATGGATGTAAACATGTATTCGAAACATGTTATGACTGATGGTTGCAAGTGGTTGCTCGTGCATGCATATACACACACATTAGGAGTTAGATCGGCTCAGTCACTTTCATGTTGCATATGCATATATGTATTTGTATATGGATTGAAACTTGGTGTATTATCATATGGACGTTGCATTTGTATGAATGATTGTTCACTGATGTAGAAAGTATGATTAGGAATAATTGCATACATAATGGACTTATGGCACTGACATAATTTGCATTAAGGAGGTCAACTGAATCAGTAGACCGCCTGATTTTGCATTAGATAAGGACATATACACACACTATGCATACAGTCATGAAAGCATTAGAAATCTTTTTAAGGACAATGGATGTCGGTGTTTGATGGTTGAGTAGATGGACGATTGGATGGTAGGATATACATTCTTCTTGAGTTGAAGATTTCGGGGACGAAATCCTTTAAGGAGGGGAGAATGTAACACCATGTATTTTCTATGTTTATTAAAGTAACGAATTAAAGAACACTTAATTTTAAATGTTGGAATTAAGGGAAACGGGTTACGCCATTGCGTTCGTCTCGGAATTCTACTTGAGATAGAGTTCGAGTTTGCGTAAATCGGATACTATATGAAGAAGTTATAAGCCTTAGAAGTTTGTATACACCCAAGTAAGTATATATATACATATAAAATAATTCCTGAGGTCAAAACTGGGTTCAAATCTCGAATTTGGATCAAAACAGGCTAAGCGGGAAATTTCCCACTCAGAGGTGTCGAACCCCCCTCCCCCCCCCCCAGGGGGAGTCAACATAGGTGTCGACCCCCTATAGGGGTGTCGACATAGGTGTCGACCCCCTATAGGGGTGTCGACATAGGTGTCGACCCCCTATAGGGGTGTCGACATAGGTGTCGACCCCCTATAGGGGAGTCGACCCCTGTCGGCCCAGATCTGGCCGATGACGTGTTTCGCCACGTGTCGCTTTCTAATTCGCTGTGTGATGTGGTACTCTGCTTTGGACGATTCTGATGACTTCTAGACTGATCTGAAGTCTCTAAATCTCCCATTACACCTATAAAAAGACCCCTAAACCTATTGTTTTCTCCACACAAATTCATAGGCGTCTATATGCTGCTAAAACCTGAAGTGACCTAGCCTCCACCTTAATCAATCAAATTAGATTTTTCAAGTTAACAATCAAAGTCTACATCAAAGGAATAGCTAATTAAATTCAAAAATCAGATCCCATAATTCAAGGCCGTTCTGTAATTTGTGAATTCATGTTACTTTCAGAAATAAAATTTAATTGTGATTCTGACATTGCAATAAATGTGAATCTGAGATTATGCCTATTTCTATCTGTCTTTCTATATCCATTGGATCTATCTCATTGATATCATTATGTCCATTCTTTTTCTCTTCTTTCCTACTTCCCTTTTTGTTTTTATAGCCAGGTTACTACAAGCATGAGCCAAATCTCATAAGAGATGAACGTACGTTGGGAAAAATTGGGCATAATATATGATTTGGACATGGCCAGCGCTAAAATTGGGAAAAATGTTAAATTATGTATAATTGGACATAACTGATTTGTAACGGATTTGAGGACATAACACATGTTGTATTTAAAACATAAAGTGTATCGAACATATGACTTGAGATTTGAGGCATAAAGTATATTGGACATATGATTTGGGGTTTGGGGCGTAAATTGAACTGTAAACATGTAAGGCATAGTACATGCTGTGGTTTAAGACCTAAAATTGGGGCATATTATATATGATAGTTTATGACTTGGAAGAAGGAGATTATTGTGTATAGTGATATATGGCTTAGGCACGAAAACCTATAGTAAGATAGGGATAACTGTTAATTGTGAACACGCCTAAATTGGGATTTTGGGTAATTGGCATGCACTGTAATTAAAGGCTATAATTTGGCATAGTTTATACTGTGAATCATGATTAGGGGTTTTTGGAGAATATTTTGTACGATGCAATATGACTAAACCTTAGGGCATGTGTTATATTGTGAATTATGACCATGATTTTGAGCATGTAAGTTTATAGGCTTAATTTATGATTAGGCGAGATATGTTAATGGAACTTTAAGTGATGTTTAATTTGTTAAATTGACTAATATTCTGAAATTTATTGAAAGTGAATACTGTAATTGGAAAGCCTACGATGTAGATGAATAAATTGACATAACTAGCCTGAAGCTGGAATAATCTGTAAATGAACCAATTAGCTAAGATAAACATGCCGAGACACGAGGTTAGACTCCATTTGCGGTAGAAACCTGCCCGGAATCAACCAGCCCAACCAGTAACCGCAAACAGTCAGCCTAATGTGAGAGGTCCTAGGCATAACTAAGAAATGCTTAGACACGAGGTTAGGTCTGACTTGTGTCAGAAGTCTGCCTGGAACCGCCCAGCACATCCAGCGGCCGCAAGCTATCAACCTAATGTGAGAGGTCTATGCATTAATAATTAATTAATGCTGATCAAAGATGAATATGATACCTAAAACGTGTTAGGTGGGTAGGGTTAAGTTAACCTGAGTAAGATGACAACTCAACCAACATTACATGAACAAGTGGATAGGGTTAAGTTAATGAGGAACACTTAACCAATATAACATGATGAATGAGTAGGGTTAAGTTAATAAGAAACACTTAACCAATATGACATGATGAATGAGTAGGGTTAAGTTAATAAGAAACACTTAACCAATATGATATGATGAATGAGCAGGGTTAAGTTAATAAGAAACACTTAACCAATATAACATGATGAATGAATAACGTTAAGTTAATAGGAAACACTTAACCAATACAACTTGATGTGTTGGTGGGTTAAGTTAACATGAATGGAAAACACTTAACCAATATTACATGAACGAAGCAGATAGGGTTAAGGCAAGCTTAACCAATAATAAGTATTGACTGGATCAGTGGGAGGGTTAAGTACTTCTTGTGTAGTTGGGTAATATTAGTATATATAGGCCCACAAACTTAACCGTTAAATAAACATGCTTGAATCGGTGGGAGGGTTAAGTACATCTCATGTAGATGGGTAATATTTGTATATATAGGCCCACAAACTTAACCAGTAGGAAACCCTAGTAACAAGGACCCATTTCAGCAGTAACCTACATAGATGTATCATGGTACCCTGAACTAGGCAGGGTGGGGCACGATTATTGGGCTGATTATAAGAGGTCAAAATAGCGGTAGGGGGTACGTCAGTGTAGAATCTGACGGTTTACGGGCGTACACGTACTCCGGAGTGGGAAAAATCAGGCACTGGGTACTAGTAGTTATACACTGTGCATCTTGAATCGTGTCGGGTTGCTATCATAAGGATTGATACACCTTATGGTGGGACTAGCACAGGGTATCTACACGCAAGAGAGGGCCGACTGACACAGACACATGGAACATTAATACAAGTAGGGAGCCGATCGATAGGGTGGTAAGGGTACATCTAACATCTTCATGGCAATTAGGCTGATTGAGGTAAGATCCTCATACTAGATGTACACCTGAAGGCTACCATAATTGCGGGGATTGGGATCACGTTGTAATATTATCATTTTATATAGATTACTAGTTGGGACACTAGTTAGGCGGTGCAGAGATATAGAAATCAGAATAACAGGATAGTAGCGAAGCAGAGAAAGAGTAGAAGTGCATTCAGTTTACCTTGCCTTATTTTATGTTAAGTAATCTTGTTTTATGGTATTGTCCTATTTTCAGTTTATTCATGTCATGATCCTTTATCTTGTTTACATGCTGAAAAATCACTGGACTTACCAGACTTATGTCTGACCTGTTTTCTTTCGTCTTCTTTTCTTCCGTCCCCTCCCCCCCCCCCAGGTAGTCAGGGAGGGAATAGCTCAGCTTAGTTTGGACCGTTTCTCTTTCTAAGCTTGGAGATTCTGTGATGTATGGCTGGGAACCTCTTATCTTTGGCTATGGCTGTGATTGCACTTTAATTTGGGGACTTATGCTACTTTGCTACGTTGTATGCTTTTTATATACTTGGAAGTTTTTGAATCAAGACAGAAGTTTTATGTAATACTTTTGAGTATGATTGAGTCAATTGCTGTAAAAGCCTGACTGAACTACGTTTCTTATAAAATGACTTTATTTTCCGCTGCTTTATTTGTCTGTCTTGTAATTTATCTGCATCTCTTATCTAAAATGCTCCACTGAAGTTAAGGCATTCCCTTTGTGAGTGACCTTAACGGAGGTGCGGTGTTACACGTGGTATTAGAGCTGAAGGTTACCGGATCAGATAATAGATTTGAAAAATTATTTTCAAAACAATTTTAAAAGAAGCATTTTCAAAAGAAAAGTTATGTTTTAAAGGCATATTCCCTAAAGCCATATGCACAATCTTTTGATCCTCTGTTTGAATCCTTGTTTCCTTCTTTCCTGAGTCTCTGGGGCTCCTGGCTTTCTAGGAGGTAACCTCATCGCGACATGGTTTCGTAGGCTTGATGAGACTACGACACCTGTCAAAGGGCGAAGAAGTGCCCAACTTCCATCTGTAGTCGCAGTAGTTTCACCTGCGGCTAATTTTCTTTCAAGCTTTGTAGGTTTTTCATGTGATGGAGGCAGCTTTCGAGAGACCTGTCAACATGTTACACAAGGATGGTAAAGATGAGAATGAGGGAATTTGGCTAAGGAGCACAACCCAAGGACGAGAAACTCATGGATATGGACTTGGTTCACAAGAAGGAAAGAATAGTAAAACCGAAGACAGGAGGAAGAATCTTTATTATGGTATAACGGGTCATATAATTGAGGACAAGGGCAAGAGCAAAGGACTGGATTTTCAGGAAGGCAAGTGCATGCTCTCACCGCCGGCGTACCAGAGAGAGGTAGTAAAGCTTCTGTTGAAAAATTTTATTTTTTCTTTTTGACCATCCTGTTAGTACTCTTTTTAATTTTAGCGCTTCACATTCGTTTATATCTGCTTCCATAGTTGATTCTCTACACCTTAGTACTTGTATAGTAGAAGATCCCATTATCGTCTCAGATCCAATTGGTGGTTTGGCTCACTTATCTTTGGTTTGTAAGGATTTGAGAATAGCTATATTAAGTATTGAGTTTAAGTGTAATGCTTATGTTTTTGGTTTCATGGGCTATGGGTTGATTCTAGGCATGGATTGGTTAGCTAGTAATTGTGAAAGGAGGGTAGTTAGACTTTTGACTTGCCTCGGGAATACCCTCGAGATTTCGTGCGATCTTAAGGGATCAATTAGGCTTAGCTACCTAGAATCACTTGATGCATCTATCGACGATTTGCGATCCGTTAGAGTAGTCCATGAGTACGCAGATGTTTTTGATTAGGTTAGGGGTTTGTCCCCTTAAACGCGAGATAGACTTCTGCATATATCTAGTTGACAATGCAAAGCCAGTTGTATTACATGTACGACACATGACTCCAAGGGAAATGAAGGGCTCGGTAAATAAGTGAAAGAGTTGCTAGAGAAAGGGTTCATAAGGCAAAGTATTTCTGAATGGGGTGCTCCAGTTATTTTCGCTACAAAGGCGGATGGTTCACTTAGCTTGTGCATAGATGATATTTTTGATCTTGTCAGAGAGTGAGGAAGAACATACTTTGCATCTAAGGTAAGTCTCGGATACCCTCCAAGCGCATCAGCATAAGGCTAGGTTCTCCAAATATCATTTTTGGAGAGAAAAAGTACGGTTTCTAAGGATGGTGATATCCAAGGAAGGGATAACAATAGATCCCGCAAAAGTAGTTGCGGTGTAAGATTAGAAGGTTCTGAGGAATGCAACAGGCGTAAGAAATTTTCTTGGATTAGCGGGCTAGTACAGGGAGTTAATTAAGGATTTTGTGAAGGTATCGGCCCCACTTATCAGATTGACGAAGAAGGATCTAACCTTTGCTCGGGATATTGATTATGATGCCGCTTTCCAGTGATCGAAGAGGGCTCTTACAACGGCCCCAGTTTTGACTTTTACCTTACGGTAGTAAAAGGTTTACAGTATACACGGATGCATGCGGCATGGGACTAGGCGCCATTTTGATATAAGAAGGAAGGGTAAGGTCGTAGCGGATGCCTTAAGAAGAAAAAGGTTGACTTCAAGTCCTCTTTTATGTGAAAAGGAAAAGTTCCGAATACCTATCAACCTTTGATTTAAAAACCTTCGGTTAAGTTAGTAGTTGGCATCTCTAGGAGTAAGACCTATGCTTTTGGATCAAATAGGGACTTCACAAAGAAAAGGCTCTCAGATAGTTGACGCAATGGATAAGTTAAGACAGTCAGAGCACAATGGAGTGAAGCTCAAGAAGATGTGACTTAGAATACTAAAGACTAGATACGCACATCATACCCTTTTTGAGGGTATATCCTTGATCTCTCTTTTTCTATAAAGTTTATTTGCATGCTAGCCTTTATCTTTTAAGTATATCCTCTCGGTCCTATCCTCGATCCTTAGGTAGAAGCCAATGGATGTAAACATGTATTCGAAACATGTTATGACTGATGGTTGCAAGTGGTTGCTCGTGGATGCATATACACACACATTAGGAGTTAGATCGGCTCAATCACTTTCATGTTGCATATGCATATATGTATTTGTATATGGATTGAAACTTGGTGTATTATCATATGGACGTTGCATTTGTATGAATGATTGTTCACTGATGTAGAAAGTATGATTAGGAATAATTGCATACATAATGGACTTATGGCACTGACATAATTTGCATTAAGGAGGTCAACTGAATCAGTAGACCGCCTGATTTTGCATTAGATAAGGACATATACACACACTATGCATACAGTCATGAAAGCATTAGAAATCTTTTTAAGGACAATGGATGTCGGTGTTTGATGGTTGAGTAGATGGACGATTGGATGGTAGGATATACATTCTTCTTGAGTTGAAGATTTCGGGGACGAAATCCTTTAAGGAGGGGAGAATGTAACACCATGTATTTTCTATGTTTATTAAAGTAACGAATTAAAGAACACTTAATTTTAAATGTTGGAATTAAGGGAAACGGGTTACGCCATTGCGTTCGTCTCGGAATTCTACTTGAGATAGAGTTCGAGTTTGCGTAAATCGGATACCATATGAAGAAGTTATAAGCCTTAGAAGTTTGTATACACCCAAGGAAGTATATATATACATATAAAATAATTCCTGAGGTCAAAACTGGGTTCAAATCTCGAATTTGGATCAAAACAGGCTAAGCGGGAAATTTCCCACTCAGAGGTGTCGAACCCCCCCCCCCCCCCCCAGGGGGAGTCAACATAGGTGTCGACCCCCTATAGGGGTGTCGACATAGGTGTCGACTCCCTATAGGGGAGTCGACCCCTATCGGCCCAGATCTGGCCGATGACGTGTTTCGCCACGTGTCGCTTTCTAATTCGCTGTGTGATGTGGTACTCTGCTTTGGACGATTCTGATGACTTCTAGACTGATCTGAAGTCTCTAAATCTCCCATTACACCTATAAAAAGACCCCTAAACCTATTGTTTTCTCCACACAAATTCATAGGCGTCTATATGCTGCTAAAACCTGAAGTGACCTAGCCTCCACCTTAATCAATCAAATTAGATTTTTCAAGTTAACAATCAAAGTCTACATCAAAGGAATAGCTAATTAAATTCAAAAATCAGATCCCATAATTCAAGGCCGTTCTGTAATTTGTGAATTCATGTTACTTTCAGAAATAAAATTTAATTGTGATTCTGACATTGCAATAAATGTGAATCTGAGATTATGCCTATTTCTATCTGTCTTTCTATATCCATTGGATCTATCTCATTGATATCATTATGTCCATTCTTTTTCTCTTCTTTCCTACTTCCCTTTTTGTTTTTATAGCCAGGTTACTACAAGCATGAGCCAAATCTCATAAGAGATGAACGTACGTTGGGAAAAATTGGGCATAATATATGATTTGGACATGGCCAGCGCTAAAATTGGGAAAAGTGTTAAATTATGTATAATTGGACATAACTGATTTGTAACGGGTTTGAGGACATAACACATGTTGTATTTAAAACATAAAGTGTATCGAACATATGACTTGAGATTTGAGGCATAAAGTATATTGGACATATGATTTGGGGTTTGGGGCGTAAATTGAACTGTAAACATGTAAGGCATAGTACATGCTGTGGTTTAAGACCTAAAATTGGGGCATATTATATATGATAGTTTATGACTTGGAAGAAGGAGATTATTGTGTATAGAGATATATGGCTTAGGCACGAAAACCTATAGTAAGATAGGGATAACTGTTAATTGTGAACACGCCTAAATTGGGATTTTGGGTAATTGGCATGCACTGTAATTAAAGGCTATAATTTGGCATAGTTTATACTGTGAATCATGATTAGGGGTTTTTGGAGAATATTTTGTACGATGCAATATGACTAAACCTTAGGGCATGTGTTATATTGTGAATTATGACCATGATTTTGGGCATGTAAGTTTATAGGCTTAATTTATGATTAGGCGAGATATGTTAATGGAACTTTAAGTGATGTTTAATTTGTTAAATTGACTAATATTCTGAAATTTATTGAAAGTGAATACTGTAATTGGAAAGCCTACGATGTAGATGAATAAATTGACATAACTAGCCTGAAGCTGGAATAATCTGTAAATGAACCAATTAGCTAAGATAAACATGCCGAGACACGAGGTTAGACTCCATTTGCGGTAGAAACCTGCCCGGAACCAACCAGCCCAACCAGTAACCGCAAACAGTCAGCCTAATGTGAGAGGTCCTAGGCATAACTAAGAAATGCTTAGACACGAGGTTAGGTCTGACTTGTGTCAGAAGTCTGCCCGGAACCGCCCAGCACATCCAGCGGCCGCAAGCTATCAACCTAATGTAAGAGGTCTATGCATTAATAATTAATTAATGCTGATCAAAGATGAATATGATACCTAAAACGTGTTAGGTGGGTAGGGTTAAGTTAACCTGAGTAAGATGACAACTCAACCAACATTACATGAACAAGTGGATAGGGTTAAGTTAATGAGGAACACTTAACCAATATAACATGATGAATGAGTAGGGTTAAGTTAATAAGAAACACTTAACCAATATGACATGATGAATGAGTAGGGTTAAGTTAATAAGAAACACTTAACCAATATGATATGATGAATGAGTAGGGTTAAGTTAATAAGAAACACTTAACCAATATAACATGATGAATGAACAACGTTAAGTTAATAGGAAACACTTAACCAATACAACATAATGTGTGGGTGGGTTAAGTTAACATTAGTGGACAACACTTAACCAATATTACATGAATGAAGCGGATAGGGTTAAGGCAAGCTTAACCAATAATACGTATTGACTTGATCAGTGGGGGGGGGGGGGGCTTAAGTACTATTTGTGTAGGTGGGTAATATTAGTATATGTATAGGCCCACAAACTTAACCGTTAAATAAACATGCTTGAATCGGTGGGAGGGTAAGTACATCTCGTGTAGGTGGGTAATATTTGTATATATAGGCCCACAAACTTAACCAGAAGGAAACCCTAGTAACGGGGACCCATTTCAGTAGTAACCCACATAGATGTATCATGGTACCCTGAACTAGGCAGGGTGGGGCACGATTACTGGGCTGATTATAAGCAGTCAAAATAGCGGCAAGGGGTACGTCAGTGTAGGATCCGACGATTTACGGGCATGCACGTACTCCGGAGTGGGAAAAAGCAGGCATTGGGTACTAGTAGTTATACACTGTGCATCTTGAATTGTGTCGGGTTGCTATCATAAGGATTGATACACCTTATGGTGGGACCAGCCCAGGGTATCTACACGCAAGAGGGGGTCGATTGACACAGACACATGGAATATTAATACAAGTAGGGAGCCGATCGATAGGGTAGTAAGGGTACATCTAATATCTTCATGGCAATTAGGCTGATTGAGGTAAGATCCTCATACTAGATGTACACCTGAAGGATACCACAATTGCGGGGATTGGGATCACATTGTAATATTATCATTTTATACAGATTACTAATTAGGACACTAGTTAAGCGATGCAGAGATATAGAAATCAGAATAACAGGGTAGTAGCGAAGTAGAGAATGAGTAGAAGCGCATTCAGTTTACCTTGCCTTATTTTGTCTTAAGTTATCTTGTTTTGTGGTATTGTCCTATTTTCAGTTTATTCATGTCATGATCCTTTATCTTGTTTACATGCTGAAAAATCACTAGACTTACCAGACTTATGTCTGACCTGTTTTCTTTCGTCTTCTTTTCTTCCGTCCCCCCCCCCCCCCAAGTAGTCAGGGAGGGAATAGCTCAGTTTAGTTTGGACGTTTCTCTTTCCAAGCTTGGAGATTCTGTGATGTATGGCTGGGAACCTCTTATATTTGGCTATGGCTGTGACTGCACTTCAATTTGGGGACTTATGCTACTTTGCTATGTTTTATGCTTCTTATATACTTGGAAGTTTTTGAATCAAGACAGAAGTTTTATGTAATACTTTTGAGTATGATTGAGTCAATTGTTCTAAAAGCTTGACTGAACTACATTGCTTATAAAATGACTTTATTTTCCGCTGCTTTATTTGTCTGTCTTGTAATTTATCTGCATCTCTTATCTAAAACGCTCCACCAAAGTTAAGGCATTCCCTTTGTGAGTGACCTTAACAAAGGTGCAATGTTACACGTATAAAACAGACAATTCAACCAATTCATTTAAAAATGAACATTTAGCTTAATAGAAGGCAGTGTTAAGGTTTAATCCGTTTATAGACGGGAATGTTTAAACACAATCGAATGACCAATAATAATTCAATCAACCAACAGTTCGTCCAACAACAACCATTTCAATCATACAAAGCACGCAAATAATTATATCACATAATTAAATATCGATTGGAAAACAGATATTTATAACGTGATATAATTTAAATTAGTATTCCAGAAAGTGTGAATTGATAACTCACCAGTCGTTTAATCAACATTTCAGTGTCATTTTACTAAATTTTAAACAACATTTAAAATTAAATAAAATTCTGATTTTCTCCCATTCATTCCGATGCATCACGGACTTGTAGGTATTGTCAATACGGTTCCAACAGATTTGACTGCATTCAATTCTGATAAGTACGAAAAAGATATTAATATTACAAGTTTTTATACAAATTAACAACATTTGTTATTACTAGTTGCTTAATTACCCCGCTAGTAATTAGCCATAATCCATCTTCCTTCCCAGTATTCTTCGAACCTACCTCCTACAGTATACACCATCATAGTCTTGCCTTCCTCCTCTTAATTTCCCTTATTTCTCCATGGAATCTTACCTCGAAACGACCAAAAAAAACCACAACCAAATCTTCATCACCCTAGCATCATCTTGCTCAACTCGCAATCACCAATTAAAATACATTGAGCAGCATCTTCCTTATGCAACAGTATTCATAACAACATTTTTTGACATTAGATTCCATGAAATTTTCACGTAGGGTGCAGTTCTCTTCCACTAACACCAATACAATAACCGTTTTGCAAACGGTGCTTCAAAACCCCAATTTACTAACCCTATGATTCGTTGTCTTCAAACCCGCGACGAAAATCACAACCAAACCCAATGAAAATGTATACTAGGTTGAAGCTTTCGTTACGAGGAGATAAGTTAAATTTATTTCAAAATTTTTGGTGAAGAATTTTATTTGATATAGATTTTCTAAAATCATGGTTTTCCATTTGTTTTTAGCAGATGAATGGGCTCGAATTTGATTTACTGGAGAAGTGTGGGGAAATTAGAGTTAAGGGTTATTAACGATAATATATAATAAAGGATAGGAATATACTCAGAATATTCTAACGCTATGTACCATTGGACGTTTTATATTCGTTTGATCACACACAAAACCCATTCGCGACGAAAATGGACCTCCTACTATAGTTTGACATTCCAGATGTAGTGAAACTTGTTTTGTCGAAATTGATGTCCATTTGGAAAAATAGCGAAATTTTGAATATCAAATTTGTTAATTGTTTCACATTTATGTTTCTCACGCCCACAAAATAACTATGATAGGCTCGAAACTTGAAACCCTACAATAAAAAAAATATTTTGGGCATAATGGAACTGGTTTCGTCGAATTCAGGGATCATTTGGCAAAAATCCTTTTTTAATTCACAACGTAAATCAATACGTGTCAATATCGCGCATTATCATCAAAATAACTCCGATTGACCCCAAATTGGAAATCTTACAATAATTAACCATTACTGATTTAATAAATTTGGTTCCGTTTAAACAAATATATTGCTAGTAAATTATCATTATCATATATATTCAACTGGAATGTTATTTAACTTCCAGATAATCTAACTTGAATTTTAAACTCGATATTTTCATTTTTAGTTTAAATCGATATTCAATATATTAAGAACCCTTTTATTCATATAATAAATCATTACGGTTTATAAACGATTCCATAACGACTTTTTAAAAGTTTGATTTGGACATAACTCAAAATCTACAATACGAAAATCATTTTTTTTCCTTTCATTAGAAATTTATTATCCAATAGATCTAGACAATTCTTGTTTCAAAGAATTCCGACTTATACTGGATCTTGCACACTCGATTGAAGTTCAAATTGTCAAATTACGAACTACCGCGCCATGGCAAACTCGTTTTAAATTATATTAAAATTAATACATTCAAACTTCGTTTAACTAATAAATTCATTATTATAATTCAATTTTGACTTTAATTATATCTTTAAAATTATCCAATTCATACTATATCTCGTATTCAGTTCATTTCCGACTATTTCGAAATTAAATTTATTATTTCACTATTTATATTAATTAAATATTCAAAATTACTGAATTTAAGTTGTTTAAATTTCTAAATCACTATTTAAATAATTAAATTAATTAGTTAATCGACCACTAAAAATCTAGGATGTTACACATTATTGCAGGTGTTAGATAAACTATCTAACAACTATCAATTTTTAAGGTGGACCATCCACCACTATCGATTTTTAAGGTGGATCGTCCACCGTTGTCCTATCTAGGTTAGAGCACATGGGCTAGATGCTTTTTCTAGACTACTTGATTTTACACTTCACGTAGAGAGTAATTATCAAACTATCATACACAAATATATAAAAAAGCACTTCACATAAACCAGTGGACACAAGGTTACACAACAATAAAAAGAAGTACAGCACAAAAGGCTAGTAAAGTCTTCACAGTAGAGCCAAACATCCAAGTTGAAATAAGGACAAGTCATGCACCATGCCATCCTAGACAATAGTACAACAAACCATCCAAGCACCTTACCTTCCAGTAAAAACTAGCGATTACGAGCCACTCAATTCATCGGAAGCAAGGACTGTACACAAAATGGGGAAACAGAAAATATTCCATGAAACAAGAGTATAATATGACTTTAAACCACAATTACCAGGGTACCATTGATATTGTTGAGAGAATTCACATTAGAGGTTGAAGATAGGCAATCACCTTAGGTTGTCCAAGTTTAGAAGAGACGTGCAGGAGGGAGACAGTGAAGATCATCACACATATGGAAATGTCAAGAGGAATTGCTTCACTTGAATTGCCCAACGACTTGATGAAGCAAAATGGTTCTGTAACACCCCACACTTTTGTGCACCCAAATTTTGAAAAAAATCAAAACTTGAACACATCCAAGCATGGAGCATGCATATCTAGTAACTGCAGTAAATGAGCATGAATATAATCAGAGTACGATAAAAGAAAACTCACAGCGGAAACCAAACAGGATAACTAGTATTAACTTAAGTAACTACCTTTTTCAAAGTAAGTCACTTTGCTGATACCGAGCATGAGAGAGACCGAGAACCGAAGCCAAACTTAAACATCTATGAGAACCCGACCTTCTCTAAGAAACCTAGGAGGTTGAAATGAGGAGGGGGTCAGAACAACAAGTTCTGATGACTAAGAAATGTACAACATAGACTATAATAAACAGATGTATCCTGTTTGGTTCAACCCAAGATGTATGCCTAACAAGGTTAGTAATTCTGACCTAACCTTGTAAATGTTTACGCATGACCCTACTACTCTCCCTAAAGAAGTATTCCCAAAGTATAGTACTGATATAGAACATTTACACACGTATTTGTGAAGCCTTTATATGAGAACATAACTGGTTATTTAATCGAGAGTGGACCCCTAATTATGGGGTTTATATATATGTATGTATCCTCATTCACTATCCTTTATTATTTAATGCCTCACTATCAATGATAGATAGGATGGATCCTCCCTGATCGCTTAAGACCCTAGGCAGATTAATTGGTCACTTATTAACCCTCGATAATATATTCAATGTCAACATAAACTAGAGGACACTAACTACGGGCCCTACTAGTTAAGGGTTCCGTCATTCACGCATATAGCCTTGCCCTGTGTAAGGTGAGAAGTAGTATTTTATCATTCACTATACCATCTAACCGGCCTTATTGGATAACCTCCTTAGTCGCTTATTATTTCCTGTAGGATAGGTAGCCATATTTGACATTTTAAGTTTCCAGGTTTGGGCAGACAATACTCACACATGCCGTTTAATACCTCTAAATTGAAAGACCTACTCCTAGGTGGACTTCCCAACCCAAAGCCACTTAAGACCCAAGGAAGCAGACTATACACGAAGATTATTGGATTCGTACCCCATTTGCCTTTAGCACCTTTCCCTATTGGGATATAGTAGGCTACGTTATTAAGTTATTCCTGTTTAGTCCTTTTACACGGAAATACTACACGTATACAATTCATTATCGTCATGGTTTCATATGGTTAATAATATTTCACATTATTAAACTACTAAGTTCAACTATATTTTATATTGTAAGCTCTATATTCATCAACATAATTAAGGAAGGTTGTATCCCCTTTTTCCTTAGGGTATTTGTTTGATTTCTTCCCTGATTTGGACTTAGTATTTAAACGACAATCAATATCCATTAATCCCTTTTTACACCCATTTATTTCTATTTCTTTTTTTATTGCCCTTTATGACCATAACGGTCATATTTTCCTAAGGAAACCATTTATCAATCCTAGGTTATCTATTTGTTGTACCCCAACAGACAATTACTATTCTTATTTGTTATTTATTTATTTATTAGTTGACTGTTGTGTGTGTATATATATATATATTTACATACCAGGCCTCTCACATTAAATTGACAACTTGTGGCCGGTCGTTTCCAGGCAGACTTCTACCACAAGTTAAACTTAACCTTGTGCCTTAGTACATTTATATTTATGCATTAGACCCCTTATATTAAGATGACTATCTGTGGTTGCTGGATTTGCTGGTCGGTTTCGGGCATACATATACCACAAGTTGAGGTTAACCTCATGTATAAATGTGGTTATAATTTGAATTCCCTAAATTGGGTTTCACAGTATTTATCCTAATTAAATTAGGAATTGTAACCATTCCCTTATCGTTTTCAATTTTCCCAACCAATGTTGGCTACAATTGGTATTTATTGGTTTGCGATCCTATTTATAGCAATTAATTATATTGATTGCTACGAATGGGCACAACAAAAACATTAATTCAACATGGATTACATTTGCATATAATTCCATACTTGAACCTTATCCAAACATTCCATATAACGTATAATTTGTCATTTCATGCTTATTTGGACGGATAATATGCATATTTTTATATTTATGTTTTCGTGCGGACAACGTGGTTAATATTTTATTTTTATTATTATAACTTAAATGATTTGGTTCGAACATTCCTTTTTGTATTAAATTTTTCCAAAAGGTTCGAATCTTACAAAAAGACTGTTAGCCATACTCATTGTAAATAATGCCTAATTAGTGGAGTTGGCATACTTCAAAATCACAAGAAATATATGTAAATGTATAATTGGAATAGTCGATGCAAATTATGCATAAATACATATATTTATATTTATACGTACATTTGCACCACTTTTCCCTTTTTGATCTTTTTATCACACCGCTTGTGATTTCAAATAATGCCTTTTTATGCAAAAGGAGAAACGTCATATGTACAAAAATTATGCAAAAAAAAAACAATATTGAATACAAACAGGCATATTCCTTTTAATATTACAATCACACAATTTACCAATTTCACACCTTTACGAAAATTTCATTATTCAACACTGAATTAAAGATCTGGAATGCAACTACATTTACATGGTGTTTAATGAGACTGATTTACAGATCTACAGTGTTATGCAATGTCCACAATATATTTTACCATATAATTGCAATATATTTCATAACATAATTGTAAAATATGTGTAAACAAGATTAAGAATCCTACAATTGATGTTAAGCATAACCAGAACTTACAATTCACAATTTTTAACAATACTTATAATCAGATATGATGGTTGTCAATAAATTCACAGTACTTAAATGAATAGATCTTATAGGGAATAGGAATTAAAACATAGATATAATTCAAACGAAATAGATAAGTTATTATAACTTTATTCATAAATTTCCCACCCACCTTATAGACTCCAAATCCTAAGTTTGAATTCTTTAGGCCTACAATCCCCAAATTCTTATAAATCTACAATTTATCTGGGAAGGGGAAAATTCCAGATCTATAGAGATGTAAGAAATTAGGAAGAGAGGGGAGAATCTGATTCGGAGCATCAATTTACTTTTTTTCCATTAGATCTGCTTATCTTCTCAATTTCAAATTAATTGGATTTGATTTGTTATGTATGAACATATTTTTATTTTAGAAATTAGGTTTGGAGAAGGAGGAAAAATGGCAGAGCTCCGCTGCCACTACATATTTATGTGAAAAAGAGTGAGGCATTACCCCTTTATTTATGGGGGTAGAAATAGCCTAGGACTGTTGGATTAATTTTAAGTTATATCTATCCGTTCGTCATATAAATATTATAAACCAAAACCTAAAAACCTAGCCGTCACTGGGCAATCTATCGCCCAGTAGGTCGATCGTGGCGGTCGACCACCTAGGACTCAGATGCCCAGGTCGGAATATAGTTAAATAAGGTAAATTATAATTATAAATCCTGATTTATTTATTTTCTATCTATTTTCGTATTTCGTCCGTAAGTTTTTCATACGGACTCCGTTCACGAAACTCCAAACATGAAAGTTGAACATAATTCCAAGATGAACGCATCAGTTAAATTTTCATGGCCAAATACCTTCATTTGCAGAAATTCCTCTTTTTAAAATTCTAAAAATAAATTTATATGGCCAAAAATTCCGGGTTGTTACATTCTTCCCTCCTTGAAAGGAATTTCGTTCCGAAATTCTGACGCCTGTAATCTTATTCTAGAAAACCAATTTGTGTACATCCATGTGAAAACCCGTAACTTCCCCGTAAAGGAAAGTGTCGGATAGTTCGAGAACAATCCACAACAGAACACATACAGAAGAACATTTCATTGTATATTACAACAATGCATCAGATTACAAGAATATACAGAGTATAAATGAATAAATATTACACAGAAATATCAGAGATTTAAATTACATTTAAATACATCGCAGCGGAAAATAATACAATACACAACTAGAAGGAGATATACGGATACAAAGCTTTCCGGATATCGTTCCAGCTGTAAACCAGGATCCTGTGAATATAAATCTGCAAAACCAAAACTACTAGCTGCCCGTGTCAAAATAAGGACACCCAGAGTTTAGGTTAAAACAATAAACTCCAGGTCAGTCATGTGACTGGTGTGAGAACTAAAACAGTTAATCTTTATTTTAAATCATTAGGTAAATCAAGGGACCACGCCGTATAACACGGAACGGGTTTCCTCCCAAGAATACCAGTGCATAAACAAACATCGCAATGCTAAATGAAGAAAAATGAAGCTGTTATAAGACCCAGGTCCTGTCACACAATGCAACGCAAGCCGGGGGATAGGGTTTTCCCTTATAACAGCTAAAGAATGCTTGATACGTTTAAAAAAAATCATTTGATACTATTATAAGTTCATAGTGTATAAAACAACTTCAAATCATAAGTATCAATCATAGGCGGCATAAGCGCCCCATCCCACTATGTCGCCATATATAGGATTACAATTAAAACCGCAAATGTCACGTATTTGGAAATTGGATTTCCGTCTATGAACCGAGGCAAAAGATAGTCCTCAACCGATTCGAGACGCTCTAGCCCGTGTCTCAGGATCAGAGCTCGAGTGACCCTTGGATCGTCAGGGCCAGTCCACCGATGTGGATTAAACTTAAACCCTGAACATGCGTTTCCCCACCCTTTGGGGTGTCAATGAGCCAACGAATGACTCCATCGGTTCGAGAACGACCGATCAATCCGAGGCGCCTCGCAACAGCAACAACCACATAAGTCAAACTCGTCAGGGCGTGTAAAACCACTGACGCCACTTTTTAGCTAGAAGGAAACGCATGCCCTCCCTGAGGTCCTCTCCCGTTTTTGGTTCATACCGGGTGTGAAACTCGCGAAGTAAACGTTACACAAAGCTACGCCACAAAGGCCGTGCTTTGATCATCACCACAAGACTTTGCTTTTCAACAGAAGCCTCGATCAATTGCCACTTAGGCATGCCACACAGGCAATTCACTCCATGCGTTTGATATCCATCAATATATAACCCCTGAGCTCGTACGTCTCAGAGAAGGGCGTTAAGCAAGAGAATAAATTCTCCGCCGCCAAACAGATATATATTTAATAGAGATCAATCACACAGACTAAAATCCAATGTCAGACACACAGTCCATTTACAAGTCCGTTCTGGGTCTGAACGAAGCCGGAGGCACCTAGTACCCCGCATATCCATCGATCTCCAAGTACGTCTGGACGATCACCAACTGTTTCCATCTTCTTGGGTGTACAGCCCAATCAAGATCATCAGTTATCACCCAAACGACGTGAAGACCTCCGGTCTTCGACCATCGTCTTCATCTTCGACTTATCGTCGTATCAGTTATTCAGAATGGGATAAACCCGGTCTTTCCGAATAACTCGCGTATATATTATAAAAGTGTTACACAAACACAACATACACCTCATTCCAACTCATCAGTCACTAACCGTAAATTAATCAAGAGAATAATTTCCCAAATATAAACCCCGAAGGCCGAAACCAACATCAGATCAATATCCAGAAAACCATTCTGCTTGGCTAACCGACAGTTAGTTTCTAAATTTCACATTCATAGGGAAAGGTTCCCATTAATTTTATCAAAGATAAATTCCTTGAATTTATTCTTTAATCTATTTTTGAATATCAATTCAAAACTAGTCGGGATTAACGAACCTTACCGAAGTAATCATTTGTTTTAATTTCCCAATCCCAACCTATTCATCCCATGAAGTAAAACTGGTAATACTTCATATCTAACACCACAGTGTTATCGGTAAATTCAATTACCATTTCTCGTTCAAATCTAATTAAAGATTTAACTATCGCCTGGAGCAAAACTGGTGATACTCCATTTTCGATCATTTCAAACTAATTAAAGATTCATTAAAACTCCACTTAGTTTTAATCGTTAACTGGGTTAAAGAATCAGTGTCGTTTAAAACACGGTTCACAATAAACCGAAAATCACATTCCATTAATTATCGGGTTAAAGAACGAGTGTTATTTAAAACACTGTCCACGATAAACCCAAGAATCAATATCTATTCAATTCCAATTAAATATTATTTAATTGGTACACTTCATTAAATCTAAATAAAAAGATTTAATCTTTTCTCAACTGGGTTCAAGAACAGCGTTAGTGAAGACACCATTCACGACAAACCCCAAATCACATTTGATATTCAATACAACGCTCTAAATAGAAAATATACCGGCTTATATTCAATATCAAATTCCACGACTAACAAATGTCGTATTGGAAATAACGATATAAATATATCTTTCAAATTTCCATAACAACACCTGTATAATCACGAATTCCAACATCGAAATATTCCGAAGACAATTTCGATTCAAATCCACTCCAATGCAATCATTGGAAATTCTGGTTACTTTTAAAACCCTTTTCAAATTCAGTTTATTTATTTAAAAATAAATAGAATTATATTTCTAGTTCAAAACTAGTTCATTTCGATAAAAATCTATTTTTATCTTTTCAAATATGGAGTTTTTCATCCCAATTCTTTCTAAATCATTTCTTATGATTTTACACAAATTATTACCATTTTTAATAATTTTATCAAGGCCCGTACAGTCGATTTCCATCAATGGCCATCGAACTGCACTTATAGCGACCTTTTTCAAATTTGATTTGGACATAATTCCAAATCCAACCGTTAGATTTCTAATTTCTAATATCCGTTAGAAAGCTCTTTTCGATACGAACCCAACGGTTCTGGTTTTAGGAGAATCCGACGGTCGGATCTCCCGTAATGCCCGTTTGAAATAAATGGTCGAAATTCGCGAACTGCCGCGCCGCGGCGCGTTCTATTCTGGCCATTATATTATATATAATATATATAATATATATTTCGTCGATTTCTATTTAAAACGAATTATATGAATAGTTTTAAAATCGTTTCAAAAGCAATTTCAACTTCCATTTCAATTCAAATCAAAATTGAATTCTTCTTCATAAATTCGTTTCCAAAAATTCATTTCTATTCAATTCAAATTTCAATTCAATTTGAATTCATTTCAATTCGTTTTCAATTCAATTCATTTTGAAATCGTTATATATTCACTTCATTTCGAAATCGTTATATATTCAATTCATTTCGAAATCGCTATATATTCAATTCATTTCGAAATCGCTATATATTCAATTCATTTCGAAATCGTTATATATTCAATTCATTTCGAAATCGCTATATATTCAATTCATTTCGAAATCGCTATATATTCAATTCATTTCGAAATCGTTATATATTCAATTCATTTCGAAATCGCTATATATTCAATTCATTTCGAAATCGTTATATATTCAATTCATTTCGAAATGGCTATATATTCAATTCATTTCGAAATCGCTATATATTCAATTCATTTCGAAATCGTTATATATTCAATTCATTTCGAAATCGCTATATATTCAATTCATTTCGAAATCGTTATATATTCAATTCATTTCGAAATCGCTATATATTCAATTCATTTCGAAATCGCTATATATTCAATTCATTTCGAAATCGCTATATATTCAATTCATTTCGAAATCGTTATATATTCAATTCATTTCGAAATCGTTTAAAATCGATAAAAATATCGTTCACGTCAAAATGGCGTCAATCTAACCAACACGGCTTCATATATTTCTATTTTCAAATATTCTATTTCAAATGTTTCTTTATTCAAAATAGTTGTTATTATCAAAATATTACGTTCAACACATGACCAATCTCAATGAATGAGTACTGTCAACACATGAACTTTTATTTTATAATATTCTTTATTTTTCAAATTGGAATGAGGCCCAATCAATTACCATATAAAGTTAATTATATGGATTTTCATACATTACACACATGTAATAGCATTGAAGAATAATCAACCATCAACCAAAGTGCACTACACTGTATAAGCATCAAATATAAATATCTAACGCATATAACAGCCTGTCAATCGATCGATCGACATATTTAATCAATCAGGATGAGTGAACTTCAAATTTTATCCTAACACCCGTGTGGGGTTTCAAACAATCCAACACGTATTTTATTTGTGCAGTTGGGCGATGTGTAAAATTTATCGTCCCAATCAATATCCTTCAAATATTTGTACATAAACAAACCGTCCGGTTTGTAAATGAATATTTATTCACATTCACGTTAAAAATTATATTTCTAACGATTAAACATTTTATTTCAACCTATGAATTTCTATTCAATTCATTTACACAATAAAATGATATTTTTATTTTTCTAACATATTTTAGAAAATTTCGGCGGCATAACGGCACGATACTAGAAACGGGACAAGGCCTAGCCTTATCCCCGGACTAGTGAAGGCCCACGCCATTCACACATCAATCAAAATCACCAAACAACCAAATTCAAATCAAATCATATAACTAATATATGCAACCAAACAAACAAGTCCATGGTCTGTGGACGATTGTGTCGGGTGCTACTAAGCACCGTTTGCATCCTAGTATATATATATAATTAGAAAAAGAAATTGAAAGGTGAGAAATTCTCACTTATAGCTATCCTAGCTCCACGGCACTTCATTGATAGAAATCTTCATCGCTATCGCATCTTCGTCGTCTTCGTTGCCCGTAGCCACTACATATGTAAAAATCGAATTTTTACTTCGATGTTCAATATATAAAAATCGAATTTTTACTTCGAAGTTCAATATATAAAAATCATATTTTTATTTCGAAGTTCAATATATAAAAATCATATTTTTACTTCGAAGTTCAATATATAAAAATCATATTTTTATTTCGAAGTTCAATATATAAAAATCATATTTTTACTTCGAAGTTCAATATATAAAAATCATATTTTTACTTCGAAGTTCAATATATAAAAATCATATTTTTACTTCGAAGTTCAATATATAAAAATCATATTTTTATTTCGAAGTTCAATATATAAAAATCATATTTTTACTTCGAAGTTCAATATATAAAAATCATATTTTTACTTCGAAGTTCAATATATAAAAATCATATTTTTATTTCGAAGTTCAATATATAAAAATCATATTTTTATCCTCATAAAAATATTTCAATTCCAAGAAAATCTAATCTTTCATTTCAATGAAAATCTCTTTTTCAATTCTAGGGAAAAATCCATTTTCCAATTCAAAGAAAATCTATATTCGAATCAAAGAAATATCTATTCTTTAAGCGAAGAAAAATCTAATCTTCTTATGATAGAAATTCAATCTTTTTCTTTATTTTCCTAAAACATTAATTTCAATTTTAAAATGAAAATAAGTTTTCAGTTTTTAAAAATAAAATAAAATCAGTTTTTGTTCTCATTTTAAAAATTCAGTTTTTTAAAATTCTGTAAATTCAGTTTTTAAAATTCTTTAAATTCAGTTTTTAAAATTCTTTAAATTCAGTTTTTAAAATTCTTTAAATTCAGTTTTTTAAAATTCCTTAAATTCAGTTTTTAAAATTCTTTAAACAAAAACAGTATTTAATCCCTTTTTTTCTTCAGTTTATATAAACAAAATAAAATAATAAAAAAATAAAAAGAAAAAGGAAGACTTACAGAGAGGGGGGGCTTCGGGTAAAAAGAAGAGGGGCAGAGGAGGAGATCGGCGAGGGGGGGGGGGCGTGAGGCTAGGCGGCGCGGCGAGCTCGAACCCCCAGAGGCGGCGGCGCGAATGGATTCTCCGGCTAGGGTTTGTTGCCCCTTCGATTAGGAGTTCTTCGCGTTGGAGGGAGGGGCGATGTGGAGGAGGTTAAGAAGGAGGAGAGGGCGGCAGTCGCGGCGGGGATGGGCGTGGGGCACGATTCTCTTTTTTTTTTTTTTTTCAATCTGTGAGTGTTTTGAACGGGGAGGGGGGGGGAGGGCCAGGAGGATTAAAGGGGAAGAGGGTATAATTAATTTTTTTTTATTTAATATTATTTAATTTCTAAAAGTTGACTTTCACATACGACCTCGAAACGAGGCCCACCGCCTGTCGTCCATAGCGTTCTACCCCCATTCCGAACACAATGGGATAGGTATCGTACGCTGATTCGGCTGTTAAAATCTGTTTCCGTTGAATTAACATTTAAATCACTATATTGAATTTTAAACGTACATTTGAAATTACCGGGGCCACATACTAACTAGGAAAATTCCCGAAAAATATTTTCTAGCTTCGTATTGACGATACGGTCCTAACAAAACTAGTTTCGTCGAATTCTGAGACCGTTAGAAAACTGGCCATTTTCCAGTCGATTAAAATCAACTGAAACTGGTCAAACGCGTTTTCCTTCGCCACGCTCACATATTGATTCGAAAAATTATGAAATTTGAAACCTAGCAATAACTTCACATCCCGGACCCAACAAAACTGGTTTCATCGAAATCCGAGATCGTTTGCAAAATGTCCATTTTTAAGGGCCTGAATTCCATAGCGACTATTCAGAATTTTCAACTGGACATATCTTATGATTCCCGATATGAAATTTCGATCTTTCGGATTCGTTGGAAAGATATTACCAATTAGATCCTAATGTTTTTGGTTTCATTAAAATCCAGATCGTTTTGCACCCGGTACTTTCAATTGAAGTTTGAAATCGAATTATCGAACTACCGCGCCATTTTCAATTCTATTTATAATTATATATAAATATTTATATTCTAACGACGACGTATATAATATATACGCTCGAATTCTATTCAAACTAAATTTTCTCGTCGATATTATTTAAAATAATCTATTTTAAATAATCAAAATTCGCTAAAATCGCCAAAATAAAAATTTTAAACTGGCCCAGATTTTCGGGTTATTACAATCTCCCCCACTTAAAACTTTTCGTCCCCGAAAAGGAACAAAGTCGAAAGTGGTTTGATTAATCAACACTACGTTCGATCTGGCTTCTATTCTCCAACTCTTTAGTTTCTGAGAATTTTCAAAATTTCAAAAATTTGGCTAACACCCTAAATTTTCGAAAAATTTCGCCATAACCTCCCCTGCACCGGGAGCATCGGGGAATTTCAAATAGCTTCCCCGGTCCTTCAGATCTCAAAAGGAAAAAGAAAAAGCCAAGCGGCTAGCCAATAGGCTCATAAAATCATCATCACCCAAACAAAACAGGAAATTATGTAGTAAACATGTACCTATTTGTCGGGCAAACAAATTTTATTCTCTGCTCTAGCCTCCTTGCTATGACCTGTTCAATGATATACATGTATATGCAAGCAAATGCGACCAATTTTCAATACAATTCAATATTCGATCAAATTAGGCATAATGGTTCAAAATTAGCAAACAAATGAACAAACAACACAAACATCAATCAATTAGTGAATTTAACGTTTCAAATTCATAATTTTGATACATATACAAAAATCATGTTTTTGATGCCAAATCACAACAATGTATTCTAGCTATATAAGATTTGGTTCTCACACCAGTCTAATGGAAATATATAGATACCACACTTTCGTTACTCGAAAATAAATGCTGGTGATGGTATACTTCATCATCAGGACCATGTCCGGGCGACTAGAGTGTGACTCTATATCTATCCAATATATTAAAACTTCGAATACACGCGGATCAGACGTATACGCAAAATCTATATATACTGGATTGTCCACATCAATATAAATAAATAATCAAATATGAATAATTGATTTAGATTTTCAAAACAAAATTGTTTTCATTTGAAAAATATACTCTTCACACCCGTTCTAGGATACTACTGATCCTATCTCTAACGAGTCATTCCCATTGGATATTACTAATCCAATATCTGATGAATTCTATCGTATGGTTCTAACGTGCCTTGTTCTCTACTTTGTAAACCAAAGCTCTGATACCAACTGTGAAAACCCGTAACTTCCCCGTAAAGGAAAGTGTCGGATAGTTCGAGAACAATCCACAACAGAACACATACAGAAGAACATTTCATTGTATATTACAACAATGCATCAGATTACAAGAATATACAGAGTATAAATGAATAAATATTACACAGAAATATCAGAGATTTAAATTACATTTAAATACATCGCAGCGGAAAATAATACAATACACAACTAGAAGGAGATATACGGATACAAAGCTTTCCGGATATCGTTCCAGCTGTAAACCAGGATCCTGTGAATATAAATCTGCAAAACCAAAACTACTAGCTGCCCGTGTCAAAATAAGGGCACCCAGAGTTTAGGTTAAAACAATAAACTCCAGATCAGTCATGTGACTGGTGTGAGAACTAAAACAGTTAATCTTTATTTTAAATCATTAGGTAAATCAAGGGACCACGCCGTATAACACGGAACGGGTTTCCTCCCAAGAATACCAGTGCATAAACAAACAGCGCAATGCTAAATGAAGAAAAATGAAGCTGTTATAAGACCCAGGTCCTGTCACACAATGCAACGCAAGCCGGGGGATAGGGTTTTCCCTTATAACAGCTAAAGAATGCTTGATACGTTTAAAACAAATCATTTGATACTATTATAAGTGCATAGTGTATAAAACAACTTCAAATCATAAGTATCAATCATAGGCGGCATAAGCGCCCCATCCCACTATGTCGCCATATATAGGATTACAATTAAAACCGCAAATGTCACGTATTTGGAAATTGGATTTCCGTCTATGAACCGAGGCAAAAGATAGTCCTCAACCGATTCGAGACGCTCTAGCCCGTGTCTCAGGATCAGAGCTCGAGTGACCCTTGGATCGTCAGGGCCAGTCCACCGATGTGGATTAAACTTAAACCCTGAACATGCGTTTCCCCACCCTTTGGGGTGTCAATGAGCCAACGAATGACTCCATCGGTTCGAGAACGACCGATCAATCTGAGGCGCCTCGCAACAGCAACAACCACATAAGTCAAACTCGTCAGGGCGTGTAAAACCACTGACGCCACTTTTTAGCTAGAAGGAAACGCATGCCCTCCCTGAGGTCCTCTCCCGTTTTTGGTTCATACCGGGTGTGAAACTCGCGAAGTAAACGTTACACAAAGCTACGCCACAAAGGCCGTGCTTTGATCATCACCACAAGACTTTGCTTTTCAACAGAAGCCTTGATCAATTGCCACTTAGGCATGCCACACAGGCAATTCACTCCATGCGTTTGATATCCATCAATACATAACCCCTGAGCTCGTACGTCTCAGAGAAGGGCGTTAAGCAAGAGAATAAATTCTCCGCCGCCAAACAGATATATATTTAATAGAGATCAATCACACAGACTAAAATCCAATGTCAGACACACAGTCCATTTACAAGTCCGTTCTGGGTCTGAACGAAGCCGGAGGCACCTAGTACCCCGCATATCCATCGATCTCCAAGTACGTCTGGACGATCACCAACCGTTTCCATCTTCTTGGGTGTACAGCCCAATCAAGATCATCAGTTATCACCCAAACGACGTGAAGACCTCCGGTCTTCGACCATCGTCTTCATCTTCGACTTATCGTCGTATCAGTTATTCAGAATGGGATAAACCCGGTCTTTCCGAATAACTCGCGTATATATTATAAAAGTGTTACACAAACACAACATACGCCTCATTCCAACTCATCAGTCACTAACCGTAAATTAATCAAGAGAATAATTTCCCAAATATAAACCCCGAAGGCCGAAACCAACATCAGATCAATATCCAGAAAACCATTCTGCTTGGCTAACCGACAGTTAGTTTCTAAATTTCACATTCATAGGGAAAGGTTCCCATTAATTTTATCAAAGATAAATTCCTTGAATTTATTCTTTAATCTATTTTTGAATATCAATTCAAAACTAGTCGGGATTAACGAACCTTACCGAAGTAATCATTTGTTTTAATTTCCCAATCCCAACCTATTCATCCCATGAAGTAAAACTGGTAATACTTCATATCTAACACCACAGTGTTATCGGTAAATTCAATTACCATTTCTCGTTCAAATCTAATTAAAGATTTAACTATCGCCTGGAGCAAAACTGGTGATACTCCATTTTCGATCATTTCAATCTAATTAAAGATTCATTAAAACTCCACTTAGTTTTAATCGTTAACTGGGTTAAAGAATCAATGTCGTTTAAAACACGGTTCACAATAAACCCAAAATCACATTCCATTAATTATCGGGTTAAAGAACGAGTGTTATTTAAAACACTGTCCACGATAAACCCAAGAATCAATATCTATTCAATTCCAATTAAATATTATTTAATTGGTACACTTCATTAAATCTAAATAAAAAGATTTAATCTTTTCTCAACTGGGTTCAAGAACAGTGTTAGTGAAGACACCATTCACGACAAACCCCAAATCACATTTGATATTCAATACAAGGCTCTGAATAGAAAATATACCGGCTTATATTCAATATCAAATTCCACGACTAACAAATGTCGTATTGGAAATAACGATATAAATATATCTTTCAAATTTCCATAACAACACCTGTATAATCACGAATTCCAACATCGAAATATTCCGAAGACAATTTCGATTCAAATCCACTCCAATGCAATCATTGGAAATTCTGGTTACTTTTAAAACCCTTTTCAAATTCAGTTTATTTATTTAAAAATAAATAGAATTATATTTCTAGTTCAAAACTAGTTCATTTCGATAAAAATCTATTTTTATCTTTTCAAATATGGAGTTTTTCATCCCAATTCTTTCTAAATCATTTCTTATGATTTTACACAAATTATTACCATTTTTAATAATTTTATCAAGGCCCGTACAGTCGATTTCCATCAATGGCCATCGAACTGCACTTATAGCGACCTTTTTCAAATTTGATTTGGACATAATTCCAAATCCAACCGTTAGATTTCTAATTTCTAATATCCGTTAGAAAGCTCTTTTCGATACGAACCCAACGGTTCCGGTTTTAGGAGAATCCGACGGTCGGATCTCCCGTAATGCACGTTTGAATTAAATGGTCGAAATTCGCGAACTGCCGCGGCGCGGCGCGTTCTATTCTGGCCATTATATTATATATATAATATATATAATATATATTTCGTCGATTTCTATTTAAAACGAATTATATGAATAGTTTTAAAATCGTTTCAAAAGCAATTTCAACTTCCATTTCAATTCAAATCAAAATTGAATTCTTCTTCATAAATTCGTTTCCAAAAATTCATTTCTATTCAATTCAAATTTCAATTCAATTTGAATTCATTTCAATTCGTTTTCAATTCAATTCATTTCGAAATCGTTATATATTCACTTCATTTCGAAATCGTTATATATTCAATTCATTTTGAAATCGTTATATATTCAATTCATTTCGAAATCGCTATATATTCAATTCATTTCGAAATCGCTATATATTCAATTCATTTCGAAATCGTTATATATTCAATTCATTTCGAAATCGCTATATATTCAATTCATTTCGAAATCGCTATATATTCAATTCATTTCGAAATCGCTATATATTCAATTCATTTCGAAATCGTTATATATTCAATTCATTTCGAAATCGCTATATATTCAATTCATTTCGAAATCGTTATATATTCAATTCATTTCGAAATCGCTATATATTCAATTCATTTCGAAATCGCTATATATTCAATTCATTTCGAAATCGTTATATATTCAATTCATTTCGAAATCGCTATATATTCAATTCATTTCGAAATCGTTATATATTCAATTCATTTCGAAATCGCTATATATTCAATTCATTTCGAAATCGCTATATATTCAATTCATTTCGAAATCGCTATATATTCAATTCATTTCGAAATCGTTATATATTCAATTCATTTCGAAATCGCTATATATTCAATTCATTTCGAAATCGCTATATATTCAATTCATTTCGAAATCGTTTAAAATCGATAAAAATATCGTTCACGTCAAAATGGCGTCAATCTAACCAACACGGCTTCATATATTTCTATTTTCAAATATTCTATTTCAAATGTTTCTTTATTCAAAATAGTTGTTATTATCAAAATATTACGTTCAACACATGACCAATCTCAATGAATGAGTACTGTCAACACATGAACTTTTATTTTATAATATTCTTTATTTTTCAAATTGGAATGAGGCCCAATCAATTACCATATAAAGTTAATTATATGGATTTTCATACATTACACACATGTAATAGCATTGAAGAATAATCAACCATCAACCAAAGTGCACTACACTGTATAAGCATCAAATATAAATATCTAACGCTTATAACAGCCTGTCAATCGATCGATCGACATATTTAATCAATCAGGATGAGTGAACTTCAAATTTCGTCCTAACACCCGTGTGGGGTTTCAAACAATCAAACACGTATTTTATTTGTGCAGTTGGGCGATGTGTAAAATTTATCGTCCCAATCAATATCCTTCAAATAGGTGTACTTAAACAAACCGTCCGGTTTGTAAATGAATATTTATTCACATTCACGTTAAAAATTATATTTCTAACGATTAAACATTTTATTTCAACCTATGAATTTCTATTCAATTCATTTACACAATAAAATGATATTTTTATTTTTCTAACATATTTTAGAAAATTTCGGCGGCATAACGGCACGATACTAGAAACGGGACAAGGCCTAGCCTTATCCCCGGACTAGTGAAGGCCCGCGCCATTCACACATCAATCAAAATCACCAAACAACCAAATTCAAATCAAATCATATAACTAATCTATGCAACCAAACAAACAAGTCCATGGTCTGTGGACGATTGTGTCGGGTGCTACTAAGCACCGTCTGCATCCTAGTATATATATATAATTAGAAAAAGAAATTGAAAGGTGAGAAATTCTCACTTATAGCTATCCTAGCTCCACGGCACTTCATTGATAGAAATCTTCATCGCTATCGCATCTTCGTCGTCTTCGTTGCCCGTAGCCACTACATATGTAAAAATCGAATTTTTACTTCGATGTTCAATATATAAAAATCGAATTTTTACTTCGAAGTTCAATATATAAAAATCATATTTTTATTTCGAAGTTCAATATATAAAAATCATATTTTTACTTCGAAGTTCAATATATAAAAATCATATTTTTATTTCGAAGTTCAATATATAAAAATCATATTTTTACTTCGAAGTTCAATATATAAAAATCATATTTTTATTTCGAAGTTCAATATATAAAAATCATATTTTTACTTCGAAGTTCAATATATAAAAATCATATTTTTATTTCGAAGTTCAATATATAAAAATCATATTTTTACTTCGAAGTTCAATATATAAAAATCATATTTTTACTTCGAAGTTCAATATATAAAAATCATATTTTTATTTCGAAGTTCAATATATAAAAATCATATTTTTATCCTCATAAAAATATTTCAATTCCAAGAAAATCTAATCTTTCATTTCAATGAAAATCTCTTTTTCAATTCTAGGGAAAAATCCATTTTCCAATTCAAAGAAAATCTATATTCGAAATCAAAGAAATATCTATTCTTTAAGCGAAGAAAAATCTAATCTTCTTATGATAGAAATTCAATCTTTTTCTTTATTTTCCTAAAACATTTATTTCAGTTTTAAAATGAAAATAAGTTTTCAGTTTTTAAAAATAAAATAAAATCAGTTTTTGTTCTCATTTTAAAAATTCAGTTTTTTAAAATTCTTTAAATTCAGTTTTTAAAATTCTTTAAATTCAGTTTTTAAAATTCTTTAAATTCAGTTTTTTAAAATTCCTTAAATTCAGTTTTTAAAATTCTTTAAATAAAAATAGTATTTAATCCCTTTTTTTCTTCAGTTTATATAAACAAAATAAAATAATAAAAAAATAAAAAGAAAAAGGAAGACTTACAGAGAGGGGGGGGCTTCGGGTAAAAAGAAGAGGGGCAGAGGAGGAGATCGGCGAGGGGGGGGGCGTGAGGCTAGGCGGCGCGGCGAGCTCGAACCCCCAGAGGCGGCGGCGCGAATGGATTCTCCGGCTAGGGTTTGTTGCCCCTTCGATTAGGAGTTCTTCGCGTTGGAGGGAGGGGCGATGTGGAGAAGGTTAAGAAGGAGGAGAGGGCGGCAGTCGAGGCGGGGATGGGCGTGGGGCACGATTCTCTTTTTTTTTTCAATCTGTGAGTGTTTTGAACGGGGGGGGGGGGGGGGGGGGGGGAGGGCCAGGAGGATTAAAGGGAAAGAGGGAATAATTTTTTTTTTTTTTTTATTTAATATTATTTAATTTCTAAAAGTTGACTTTCACATACGACCTCGAAACGAGGCCCACCGCCTGTCGTCCATAGCGTTCTACCCCCATTCCGAACACAATGGGATAGGTATCGTACGCTGATTCGGCTGTTACAATCTGTTTCCGTTGAATTAACATTTAAATCACTATATTGAATTTTAAACGTACATTTCAAATTACCGGGGCCACATACTAACTAGGAAAATTCCCGAAAAATATTTTCTAGCTTCGTATTGACGATACGGTCCTAACAAAACTAGTTTCGTCGAATTCTGAGACCGTTAGAAAACTGGCCATTTTCCAGTCGATTAAAATCAACTGAAACTGGTCAAACGCGTTTTCCTTCGCCACGCTCACATATTGATTCGAAAAATTATGAAATTTGAAACCTAGTAATAACTTCACATCCCGGACCCAACAAAACTGGTTTCGTCGAAATCCGAGATCGTTTGCAAAATGTCCATTTTTAAGGGCCTGAATTCCATAGCGACTATTCAGAATTTTCAACTGGACATATCTTATGATTCCCGATATGAAATTTCGATCTTTCGGATTCGTTGGAAAGATATTACCAATTAGATCCTAATGTTTTTGGTTTCATTAAAATCCGGATCGTTTTGCACCCGGTACTTTCAATTGAAGTTTGAAATCGAATTATCGAACTACCGCGCCATTTTCAATTCTATTTATAATTATATATAAATATTTATATTCTAACGACGACGTATATAATATATACGCTCGAATTCTATTCAAACTAAATTTTCTCGTCGATATTATTTAAAATAATCTATTTTAAATAATCAAAATTCGCTAAAATCGCCAAAATAAAAAATTTAAACTGGCCCAGATTTTCGGGTTATTACAATCTCCCCCACTTAAAACTTTTCGTCCCCGAAAAGGAACAAAGTCGAAAGTGGTTTGATTAATCAACACTACGTTCGATCTGGCTTCTATTCTCCAACTCTTTAGTTTCTGAGAATTTTCAAAATTTCAAAAATTTGGCTAACACCCTAAATTTTCGAAAAATTTCGCCATAACCTCCCCTGCACCGGGAGCATCGGGGAATTTCAAATAGCTTCCCCGGTCCTTCAGATCTCAAAAGGAAAAAGAAAAAGCCAAGCGGCTAGCCAATAGGCTCATAAAATCATCATCACCCAAACAAAACAGGAAATTATGTAGTAAACATGTACCTATTTGTCGGGCAAACAAATTTTATTCTCTGCTCTAGCCTCCTTGCTATGACCTGTTCAATGATATACATGTATATGCAAGCAAATGCGACCAATTTTCAATACAATTCAATATTCGATCAAATTAGGCATAATGGTTCAAAATTAGCAAACAAATGAACAAACAACACAAACATCAATCAATTAGTGAATTTAACGTTTCAAATTCATAATTTTGATACATATACAAAAATCATGTTTTTGATGCCAAATCACAACAATGTATTCTAGCTATATAAGATTTGGTTCTCACACCAGTCTAATGGAAATATATAGATACCACACTTTCGTTACTCGAAAATAAATGCTGGTGATGGTATACTTCATCATCAGGACCATGTCCGGGCGACTAGAGTGTGACTCTATATCTATCCAATATATTAAAACTTCGAATACACGCGGATCAGACGTATACGCAAAATCTATATATACTGGATTGTCCACATCAATATAAATAAATAATCAAATACGAATAATTGATTTAGATTTTCAAAACAAAATTGTTTTCATTTGAAAAATATACTCTTCACACCCGTTCTAGGATACTACTGATCCTATCTCTAACGAGTCATTCCCATTGGATATTACTAATCCAATATCTGATGAATTCTATCGTATGGTTCTAACGTGCCTTGTTCTCTACTTTGTAAACCAAAGCTCTGATACCAACTGTGAAAACCCGTAACTTCCCCGTAAAGGAAAGTGTCGGATAGTTCGAGAACAATCCACAACAGAACACATACAGAAGAACATTTCATTGTATATTACAACAATGCATCAGATTACAAGAATATACAGAGTATAAATGAATAAATATTACACAGAAATATCAGAGATTTAAATTACATTTAAATACATCGCAGCGGAAAATAATACAATACACAACTAGAAGGAGATATACGGATACAAAGCTTTCCGGATATCGTTCCAGCTGTAAACCAGGATCCTGTGAATATAAATCTGCAAAACCAAAACTACTAGCTGCCCGTGTCAAAATAAGGGCACCCAGAGTTTAGGTTAAAACAATAAACTCCAGGTCAGTCATGTGACTGGTGTGAGAACTAAAACAGTTAATCTTTATTTTAAATCATTAGGTAAATCAAGGGACCACGCCGTATAACACGGAACGGGTTTCCTCCCAAGAATACCAGTGCATAAACAAACAGCGCAATGCTAAATGAAGAAAAATGAAGCTGTTATAAGACCCAGGTCCTATCACACAATGCAACGCAAGCCGGGGGATAGGGTTTTCCCTTATAACAGCTAAAGAATGCTTGATACGTTTAAAACAAATCATTTGATACTATTATAAGTGCATAGTGTATAAAACAACTTCAAATCATAAGTATCAATCATAGGCGGCATAAGCGCCCCATCCCACTATGTCGCCATATATAGGATTACAATTAAAACCGCAAATGTCACGTATTTGGAAATTGGATTTCCGTCTATGAACCGAGGCAAAAGATAGTCCTCAACCGATTCGAGACGCTCTAGCCCGTGTCTCAGGATCAGAGCTCGAGTGACCCTTGGATCGTCAGGGCCAGTCCACCGATGTGGATTAAACTTAAACCCTGAACATGCGTTTCCCCACCCTTTGGGGTGTCAATGAGCCAACGAATGACTCCATCGGTTCGAGAACGACCGATCAATCCGAGGCGCCTCGCAACAGCAACAACCACATAAGTCAAACTCGTCAGGGCGTGTAAAACCACTGACACCACTTTTTAGCTAGAAGGAAACGCATGCCCTCCCTGAGGTCCTCTCCCGTTTTTGGTTCATACCGGGTGTGAAACTCGCGAAGTAAACGTTACACAAAGCTACGCCACAAAGGCCGTGCTTTGATCATCACCACAAGACTTTGCTTTTCAACAGAAGCCTCGATCAATTGCCACTTAGGCATGCCACACAGGCAATTCACTCCATGCGTTTGATATCCATCAATATATAACCCCTGAGCTCGTACGTCTCAGAGAAGGGCGTTAAGCAAGAGAATAAATTCTCCGCCGCCAAACAGATATATATTTAATAGAGATCAATCACACAGACTAAAATCCAATGTCAGACACACAGTCCATTTACAAGTCCGTTCTGGGTCTGAACGAAGCTGGAGGCACCTAGTACCCCGCATATCCATCGATCTCCAAGTACGTCTGGACGATCACCAACTGTTTCCATCTTCTTGGGTGTACAACCCAATCAAGATCATCAGTTATCACCCAAACGACGTGAAGACCTCCGGTCTTCGACCATCGTCTTCATCTTCGACTTATCGTCGTATCAGTTATTCAGAATGGGATAAACCCGGTCTTTCCGAATAACTCGCGTATATATTATAAAAGTGTTACACAAACACAACATACGCCTCATTCCAACTCATCAGTCATTAACCGTAAATTAATCAAGAGAATAATTTCCCAAATATAAACCCCAAAGGCCGAAACCAACATCAGATCAATATCCAGAAAACCATTCTGCTTGGCTAACCGATAGTTAGTTTCTAAATTTCACATTCATAGGGAAAGGTTCCCATTAATTTTATCAAAGATAAATTCCTTGAATTTATTCTTTAATCTATTTTTGAATATCAATTCAAAACTAGTCGGGATTAACGAACCTTACCGAAGTAATCATTTGTTTTAATTTCCCAATCCCAACCTATTCATCCCATGAAGTAAAACTGGTAATACTTCATATCTAACACCACAGTGTTATCGGTAAATTCAATTACCATTTCTCGTTCAAATCTAATTAAAGATTTAACTATCGCCTGGAGCAAAACTGGTGATACTCCATTTTCGATCATTTCAATCTAATTAAAGATTCATTAAAACTCCACTTAGTTTTAATCGTTAACTGGGTTAAAGAATCAGTGTCGTTTAAAACACGGTTCACAATAAACCCAAAATCACATTCCATTAATTATCGGGTTAAAGAACGAGTGTTATTTAAAACACTGTCCACGATAAACCCAAGAATCAATATCTATTCAATTCCAATTAAATATTATTTAATTGGTACACTTCATTAAATCTAAATAAAAAGATTTAATCTTTTCTCAACTGGGTTCAAGAACAGTGTTAGTGAAGACACCATTCACGACAAACCCCAAATCACATTTGATATTCAATACAAGGCTCTGAATAGAAAATATACCGGCTTATATTCAATATCAAATTCCACGACTAACAAATGTCATATTGGAAATAACGATATAAATATATCTTTCAAATTTCCATAACAACACCTGTATAATCACGAATTCCAACATCGAAATATTCCGAAGACAATTTCGATTCAAATCCACTCCAATGCAATCATTGGAAATTCTGGTTACTTTTAAAACCCTTTTCAAATTCAGTTTATTTATTTAAAAATAAATAGAATTATATTTCTAGTTCAAAACTAGTTCATTTCGATAAAAATCTATTTTTATCTTTTCAAATATGGAGTTTTTCATCCCAATTCTTTCTAAATCATTTCTTATGATTTTACACAAATTATTACCATTTTTAATAATTTTATCAAGGCCCGTACAGTCAATTTCCATCAATGGCCATCGAACTGCACTTATAGCGACCTTTTTCAAATTTGATTTGGACATAATTCCAAATCCAACCGTTAGATTTCTAATTTCTAATATCCGTTAGAAAGCTCTTTTCGATACGAACCCAACGGTTCCGGTTTTAGGAGAATCCGACGGTCGGATCTCCCGTAATGCCCGTTTGAAATAAATGGTCGAAATTCGCGAACTGCCGCGGCGCGGCGCGTTCTATTCTGGCCATTATATTATATATATAATATATATAATATATATTTCGTCGATTTCTATTTAAAACGAATTATATGAATAGTTTTAAAATCGTTTCAAAAGCAATTTCAACTTCCATTTCAATTCAAATCAAAATTGAATTCTTCTTCATAAATTCGTTTCCAAAAATTCATTTCTATTCAATTCAAATTTCAATTCAATTTGAATTCATTTCAATTCGTTTTCAATTCAATTCATTTCGAAATCGTTATATATTCACTTCATTTCGAAATCGTTATATATTCAATTCATTTCGAAATCGCTATATATTCAATTCATTTCGAAATCGCTATATATTCAATTCATTTCGAAATCGCTATATATTCAATTCATTTCGAAATCGTTATATATTCAATTCATTTCGAAATCGCTATATATTCAATTCATTCCGAAATCGCTATATATTCAATTCATTTCGAAATCGCTATATATTCAATTCATTTCGAAATCGTTATATATTCAATTCATTTCGAAATCGCTATATATTCAATTCATTTCGAAATCGTTATATATTCAATTCATTTCGAAATCGCTATATATTCAATTCATTTCGAAATCGCTATATATTCAATTCATTTCGAAATCGTTATATATTCAATTCATTTCGAAATCGCTATATATTCAATTCATTTCGAAATCGTTATATATTCAATTCATTTCGAAATCGCTATATATTCAATTCATTTCGAAATCGCTATATATTCAATTCATTTCGAAATCGTTATATATTCAATTCATTTCGAAATCGCTATATATTCAATTCATTTCGAAATCGTTATATATTCAATTCATTTCAAAATCGTTTAAAATCGATAAAAATATCGTTCACGTCAAAATGGCGTCAATCTAACCAACACGGCTTCATATATTTCTATTTTCAAATATTCTATTTCAAATGTTTCTTTATTCAAAATAGTTGTTATTATCAAAATATTACGTTCAACACATGACCAATCTCAATGAATGAGTACTGTCAACACATGAACTTTTATTTTATAATATTCTTTATTTTTCAAATTGGAATGAGGCCCAATCAATTACCATATAAAGTTAATTATATGGATTTTCATACATTACACACATGTAATAGCATTGAAGAATAATCAACCATCAACCAAAGTGCACTACACTGTATAAGCATCAAATATAAATATCTAATGCTTATAACAGCCTGTCAATCGATCGATCGACATATTTAATCAATCAGGATGAGTGAACTTCAAATTTCATCCTAACACCCGTGTGGGGTTTCAAACAATCAAACACGTATTTTATTTGTGCAGTTGGGCGATGTGTAAAATTTATCGTCCCAATCAATATCCTTCAAATAGGTGTACATAAACAAACCGTCCGGTTTGTAAATGAATATTTATTCACATTCACGTTAAAAATTATATTTCTAACGATTAAACATTTTATTTCAACCTATGAATTTCTATTCAATTTATTTACACAATAAAATGATATTTTTATTTTTCTAACATATTTTAGAAAATTTCGACGGCATAACGGCACGATACTAGAAACGGGACAAGGCCTAGCCTTATCCCCGGACTAGTGAAGGCCCACGCCATTCACACATCAATCAAAATCACCAAACAACCAAATTCAAATCAAATCATATAACTAATCTATGCAACCAAACAAACAAGTCCATGGTCTGTGGACGATTGTGTCGGGTGCTACTAAGCACCGTCTGCATCCTAGTATATATATATAATTAGAAAAAGAAATTGAAAGGTGAGAAATTCTCACTTATAGCTATCCTAGCTCCACGGCACTTTATTGATAGAAATATTCATCGCTATCGCATCTTCGTCGTCTTCGTTGCCCGTAGCCACTACATATGTAAAAATCGAATTTTTACTTCGATGTTCAATATATAAAAATCGAATTTTTACTTCGAAGTTCAATATATAAAAATCATATTTTTATTTCGAAGTTCAATATATAAAAATCATATTTTTACTTCGAAGTTCAATATATAAAAATCATATTTTTATTTCGAAGTTCAATATATAAAAATCATATTTTTACTTCGAAGTTCAATATATAAAAATCATATTTTTATTTCGAAGTTCAATATATAAAAATCATATTTTTACTTCGAAGTTCAATATATAAAAATCATATTTTTAGTTCGAAGTTCAATATATAAAAATCATATTTTTACTTCGAAGTTCAATATATAAAAATCATATTTTTACTTCGAAGTTCAATATATAAAAATCATATTTTTATTTCGAAGTTCAATATATAAAGATCATATTTTTATCCTCATAAAAATATTCCAATTCCAAGAAAATCTAATCTTTCATTTCAATGAAAATCTCTTTTTCAATTCTAGGGAAAAATCCATTTTCCAATTCAAAGAAAATCTATATTCGAAATCAAAGAAATATCTATTCTTTAAGCGAAGAAAAATCTAATCTTCTTATGATAGAAATTCAATCTTTTTCATTATTTTCCTAAAACATTAATTTCAGTTTTAAAATGAAAATAAGTTTTCAGTTTTTAAAAATAAAATAAAATCAGTTTTTGTTCTCATTTTAAAAATTCAGTTTTTTAAAATTCTTTAAATTCAGTTTTTAAAATTCTTTAAATTTAGTTTTTAAAATTCTTTAAATTCAGTTTTTAAAATTCTTTAAATTCAGTTTTTTAAAATTCCTTAAATTCAGTTTTTAAATTACTTTAAATAAAAACAGTATTTAATCCCTTTTTTCTTCAGTTTATATAAACAAAATAAAATAATAAAAAAATAAAAAGAAAAAGGAAGACTTACAGAGAGGGGGGGCTTCGGGTAAAAAGAAGAGGGGCAGAGGAGGAGATCGGCGAGGGGGGGGGGCGTGAGGCTAGGCGGCGCGGCGAGCTCGAACCCCCAGAGGCGGCGGCGCGAATGGATTCTCCGGCTAGGGTTTGTTGCCCCTTCGATTAGGAGTTCTTCGCGTTGGAGGGAGGGGCGATGTGGAGGAGGTTAAGAAGGAGGAGAGGGCGGCAGTCGCGGCGGGGATGGGCGTGGGGCACGATTCTCTTTTTTTTTTTTTTTTCAATCTGTGTGTGTTTTGAATGGGGGGGGGGGGGAGGGGGAGGGCCAGGAGGATTAAAGGGGAAGAGGGAATAATTAATTTTTTTTATTATTTTATTTAATATTATTTAATTTCTAAAAGTTGACTTTCACATACGACCTCGAAACGAGGCCCACCGCCTGTCGTCCATAGCATTCTACCCCCATTCCGAACACAATGGGATAGGTATCGTACGCTGATTCGGCTGTTACAATCTGTTTCCGTTGAATTAACATTTAAATCACTATATTGAATTTTAAACGTACATTTCAAATTACCGGGGCCACATACTAACTAGGAAAATTCCCGAAAAATATTTTCTAGCTTCGTATTGACGATACGGTCCTAACAAAACTAGTTTCGTCGAATTCTGAGACCGTTAGAAAACTGGCCATTTTCCAGTCGATTAAAATCAACTGAAACTGGTCAAACGCGTTTTCCTTCGCCACGCTCACATATTGATTCGAAAAATTATGAAATTTGAAACCTAGCAATAACTTCACATCCCGGACCCAACAAAACTGGTTTCATCGAAATCCGAGATCGTTTGCAAAATGTCCATTTTAAGGGCCTGAATTCCATAGCGACTATTCAGAATTTTCAACTGGACATATCTTATGATTCCCGATATGAAATTTCGATCTTTCGGATTCGTTGGAAAGATATTACCAATTAGATCCTAATGTTTTTGGTTTCATTAAAATCCGGATCGTTTTGCACCCGGTACTTTCAATTGAAGTTTGAAATCGAATTATCGAACTACCACGCCATTTTCAATTCTATTTATAATTATATATAAATATTTATATTCTAACGACGACGTATATAATATATACGCTCGAATTCTATTCAAACTAAATTTTCTCGTCGATATTATTTAAAATAATCTATTTTAAATAATCAAAATTCGCTAAAATCGCCAAAATAAAATTTTTAAACTGGCCTAGATTTTCGGGTTATTACAATCCACTTTGCAACCATGTGTATATGTGCATAGTGTACATAATGTAATTGAACCACAAAATATGCATGCAGGATGATTCTAATCGGATCCTCTTATATGTTTGCATTAAATTTTTGAAATACTTTTGAAAATATGATGCAGAACATCCTTAATATACTGGCAGTTCTATATGAATGCAAAATTTGGAAACTCTTTTTCATCCATTACTCTCACACAATTACGAATAAAAGTGTGAAGCAAACAAAGTTTGCATCCAAACCCTACCATCCAAATCGTCAAGCAGTCTAATCGTTTCTTATTTTATTTCTCCTAAACTAGAAAAAGGAAATTGAAGCGAAGTATCTTAACATTTTTCCAACTTACATTTTTTTTTCATTTCCCGTCCTATAGTGGAATTTTCACCTCAGATACCCAAAATACTCTGAAAATTTCCATTTGCAGACTGTAAAAGAGGATTAAAACAAACTCTAAAATGTAAAACGAGTTAATCACTGGCTCGTGCGCATCGTTGACAAGGTATGGAAACAGCGTTTCCAAAGCTAAAACAGCCGTTTCCTTTGTTGTCGTTAACGTTTTTATCGTATCGTTGGTCCTATTACACTGCTACAACGCACACACAAAGCATCCAAAAATCTTCCTTACACCGTTCTTGTGACCAAAAATTGAAATTTTCCATACAAATAAATTTCCGCTTGAAAACTTGTCATGTTTATTTTGGAAATTTCTTTCAAAACCGCTTTACTTTCCAATAGAAACAAGAAAATGATAAGAAGTTTTCTTTTCAAACAACTTTTTTCAAAAGCTTTAAAATGTATTTTGTGGAAACTTAAACGATTCAAGTCACATGTTGGCGAAAAAGGAAGTCAATCATGCCAATAATGTGAAAACCGAGATTAGACACAAAAAGACCAAAATAAATTTTAGCTTGACAAGGAATGACGATTTATTTATTTATATACCCGTGACGAAAACAACGCAAAAACAGTCCTTTGCTAAAATTTATCCAACACAGAGTTATATTCTTTCCAGCTCTAAGACAACTGTTAGTTTAGAGAAGAAAAATGAAATTTCATTCAAACAGGCATGCATAAATGACATAAATATCTCTAAACATAGAAATCTCATTAACCTAAGTCATGCAATTTAAAAAAACTAACAGTTACAAGCACAAATCACAACAAAGCCAAGAACTCGATACTGGAAAGGGAAGACAACAAAGACGACGACAAAGCAACAACACCAAAAATTCCGAAACAATGGCTATAAACAATGGGATGTCTTGCTCCGCGGCTGGAGCTCAAACCAATTTTTATGATCTTTAATTAACCATATCATGGTATAAAAAATGCTCATTCTCGTGTCACAAACATTGTTGGTGTTGTTGGAGGTTTCCACATCACCATATCTTCTAAGAGAGAATTTATGATGAGAAGAGGAACCTACCACAAAACTGATTCTCATGGAAATCCACCAAATATTGTTAAAAGACAAAATGGATAGGTGAATTTACAAAGAGTAACTCCATGAAGTAGCACACAAGAACACAAGCTGAATCGAATATGATGTGGTACTAAATGATGGTTATGCCACCATTCAAGCAAAGGATTAAATTCCCGCATCATGAGACAAACCTACTCATAACTTCCCGTTTATAGAACGATGTGCTAAATGAGTCATCTACATGGGCAGTTCGAACATAGATTCTCGGTCACAGGAACTGACATTAAGAAAAGGGACTTGTTGCAAAATCTCCCAAGCTGGTCAAACGAAAGACTATTCAAGCCTGCGTACAACATAGATTCCTCTAAAATCTCATTGAGATTCTCCTTAGAAAAACCATTAAGAGATAGCTTAATCTTCATCTCCGAAACGACGATCGCCTTTATGAAAACATATCCTAATCAAGATATAACAAAGGCTAATGCAGCACAAACAACAATCCTATTCTAAGATCTCGAACCAACTGGCTGATGCAAGTCCAAGTACCTCGACAAATTTTCTGACCCCTGAAGTAGTGAGACCTTTTTGCTCATTCCGACCCAACTAAATGATCTCTCCCTAAGGAGGAGACTTAAATGGTGTAAGTAAGATCAGATAGCGCAATTAGGTATTATGGAGTAAGAAGTGGTCGGAGAAAATAGATCTTAGAGTACTAGTGAGGAAAGATTTAATGCGCAAACAAGCGTGGGAAAAAAGGAGACGAGGCAGCAACAAAGAAAGAGGAGAAGGATAAGAATATGGTTCGGCTAGATGAGGAAGGAAGGACAAAAGAAGATGTTAAGGGGGTAATTTGGACGCAGCTTTTACGGTTGAGTCCAAGGTCCAAGTTGTACCAAAACTCATTAACTAGTTGAACATTCTAGTATACCACTAAACGGTCACCTATAAGGCGGTCTTTGGACAAAGGTTGAACCTTTGCCTTATTAGGCCAGATTAAAATATTAATCATCGCGCATCTTCTTTTAAGATTTGACGCGATCCGAAAAATAATATTCCTCATCACCGTTGTATTTTAAAGACCGTAGTTAAACTACAAACCAAATCCAAGGATTTATAGTCTCAACGACGATGCTGCGACTACACAACGAACGAATTCCCAAAATAATTCAGCTAGAAATCCGTAATGTAAATTAAAACGAATTTCCCTTACCTAGCTAACAACAAATAGACGATTCATGAAATCAAATACCCCAAAAATCAAGATGAAGAATTTTCCTTAGCCTTTCCGAAGAACATTTTAAAACTTTTCAAAGATGGAATTTATTATAATACTAACGGTTTCGTAATTATAAATCCAATTTACTGTCACTATTGTTATTAATATTCCAGTTTATATTACAAACTAGAAAAACTTTTTCGCGTTCAAAAATGTTGGAACTTTAAAACATCAAGGATTAATTGTGATAATTTAAATAAGTTATCCGATATATATAGGGAGAGGGATACTAAAAATCACAAGGAATAAATATTTATTATTTTCAAGTTTAGTGGCATATTCCTTGTCATTTCTAACTCAATCTCTCATACTAATCAGATTATATTTATTAAAATTACACTAAGCCCCAAAAATTTTGAAACAAAAATAGATTAAAATTCAAAAATCATATCTTTATAAAACTGGGCCTTTATAAAACCATTTTCTGAAACCATATTTCATAACTCATTTTTGTTTTTCCAAAAAGTTTTAAACAATAAAATTTCTTCGTTGAATGCTTCAATAAATGTATATTCGGAATTTCAATGAAGTAACAAATGGATATACCTCGTAATTATACTTTCGAAATGGATACGACATATTAACGTGAGCTTTTCCCCATTTTGCATCAAGTAATGGTCTTAACCGGAACTGCTAAACCAAACCAGAACCAAAAACAGTGACTATCTCGGTTGTAGCTATATTTTTATATTATATTATATACCATTCTAGTTTCCAAACTCGAATCAACGGAATCCACCATATATAGTCCTCATGCTCTTCACGACGAGTTTGCCAATATAAGTGGGGGAAAAATTGGCTAGGAACTCGAACTCAACATATTTCAACTCTTAGTCGCTCAAAGCCCATTTTATATAATTTAGCCCACTACTAATTTCATTATTGAAATAAATTAAAGTCGAGTAAGAAAGACGAAGAAAAGCAGAAAAGAAAATCGAATTACGTTCTCTCACGAGTCCTAATTTTAACTAATTCTTCCGATCGTTAAACCTAAGCTCTAATACCAAATGTAACACCCTACACTTTTCTATGCCCAAATTTTGACAAAAATCAGAACTTGAACACATTCAACCATGGAGCGTGTATATCTGGTACCTGCAATAAATGAACATGAACATGATCAGAGTACAATAAAAGAAAACTCACAGCAGAAACATAATAGGATAATTAGTATTAACTTAAGTAACTATTTTTTTCGAAGTAAGTCACTTGCCAATACGGAGCATGAGAGCGAACGAGAACTGAAGCCAAACTTAAACATCTATGAAAATTCTACCTTCTCTAAGAAACCAGAGAGGTTGTAATGAGGAGGGGGGTCAGAACAACAAGTTTTGGTGACTATGTACAACACAAACTATAATACACAGATGTATCCCGTTTGGTTCAACCCAAGATGTATGCCTAACAAGGTTAGTAATTCTGACCTAACCTTGTAAATGTCTACACATGACCCTACTACTCTCCCCAAAGTAGTATTCCCAAAGTATAGTACCGAGACAGAACGGTTACGCACATTTTTGTGAAGCCTTTATACTAGAACATGACTGGTTATTCAATCGAGAGTGGACCCCTAATTACAGGGTTTCTACATATGTATGTATCCTCATTTACTATCCTTTATTATTTAATGACTCACTATCAATGATAGTTAGGGTGGATCCTCCCTGATCACTTAAGACCCTAGGTGGACCTATTGGTCACTTATTAACCCTCGATAATATATTCAACGTTAGCATAAACTAGAGGACACTAGCTACGGGCCATATTAGTTAAGGCATCCGTCATTCACGCATATACCCTTTCCCCGTGTAAGGTGAGAGTGGTATTTTGTTGTTCGTTGTACCATCTAACTGACCATATTTGATAACTTCCTTAGTCGCTTATTACTTCTCGTTGGATAGGTAGCCATATTTGACATTTTAAGTTTCCAGGTTTGGGCAGACAATACTCACACATGTTGTTTAATACCCCTAAACTGAAAGACCTACTCCCAGGTGGATTCCTCAACCAAAAGCCACTTAATACCCAAGGAAGCGGACTATATGCGAAGGTTATTGGATTCGTACCCCATTTGCCTTTAGCACCTTTCCCTATTAGGATAAAGTAGGCTATGTTATTAAGTTATTCTCGTTTAGTCCCTCTACACAGAAATACTACACGTATACAATTCATTATCATCGCAGTTTCATATGGTTAAAAATATTTTACATTATTAACCTGCTAAATCCAACTATATTTTATATTTTATGCACTATATTCATCAACATAATTAAGGAAGGCTGTATCCCCTTTTTCCCTAGGGCATTTGTTTGATTTCTTCCCTGATTTGGACTTAGTATTAAAACGATAATCAATATCCATTAATCCCTTTTTACACCCATTTACTTCTATTTCGTTGTTTATTGTCCTTTATGACCATAACAGTCATATTTTCCTAAGACAACCATTTATCAGTCTCAAGCTATCTATTTGTTGTACCCCAATAGACAATTACTAATGTAACGACCCAAACTTCCCCATAAAGGAAATCCCGGATTGCTTTGAGGACACGACAAATCAGAACACAAACAGAAGAACATTTCATTGATTATTACAACAATTTACATCAGAGTACAAGAATATACAGAGTATGAACAAATTATATACATTTGACAAATATCAGAGATTTAAATACCTTACTGCAGCGAAAAAATAATACAAAACACAACTGAAAGAAATACACGGATACAAAGCTTTCCGAGTATGATTCCATCTATAAACCAGGATCCTATAAGAATAAATCTGTAAAACCAAAACTACTAGCTGCCCGTGTGGAAAATAGGGGCACCCAGAGTTTAGGTTAAAACAATAAACTCCGAGTCAGTCATGTGACTGGTGTGAGAACTAAAACAGTTATTGAATCTTTACTTTAAAAATAAAGTAAATCAAGGGACCACGCCGTATAACACGGAACGGGTTTCCTCCTAAGAATACCAGTGCATAAAACAAACAGCACAATGCTTTTTAGAAAAATGAGGCTATTATAAGACTCAGGTCCCATCACACAATGCAACGCAAGCCGGAGGATAGAGTTTTACCTTATAATAGCCAAACATGCTTGGTACGTTTAAAACAAATCATTTTGATACAATTATAGTGTAAAGTGAATGAAAACAACTTCAAACATAAATGTATCAATCATAGATGGCATAGTGCCCCATCCCACTATGTCGCCATACTAGGCACTACAATCAAAATCGAATGTCACGTATTGGAAATTGGATTTCCGTCGTGAGTCGAGGCCAGGGACGGCTCCTCTCCGCTTCGAGACACTCTAGCAAATGCCTCAGGATTCCCCGTAGAGAACCCTGGATCGGTTGGGCTGGTCCACACTTACGTTAGTGGATTGGCAATTCCTGAACACACATTTCCCAGTCCTATCGGACCTATCCATCGGCTCCGAAGAGACCGATATATCCGAGGCGCCTCGCAATCCAACAACCACATAGGTAAAAATAATATAAATGTCAGGGCATGTAAAACGCTGACACCACCCATAGCTAGAAAGAAACATCAGGTTCAACCAACGGTCCGATCTCGTTTTTGATTCATACCGAGGTGTGAGGCTCACGAATCTGCTTTTCAAAGTCGTATTAAAGTCGTGCTTTGATCATCAACCACAAGAATCTGCTTTTCAAAAAGAGCCTTGATCATTTGCATCTCAGCATGCCACACTGGCAATTCACGCCATGCGACTGATGTCTATCGATATACAACCTTTGATCCCGTACGTCTCAGAGAAGGGTGAAGTAAGGGAATAAATTCCCCTTCACCAGGCAGACATATATTTGATAGAGATCAATCAAAATAGAATAAAATCCAATGTCAGATACACAATCCATTTACAAGTTTGTTCTGGGTCTGAACGAAACCGGAGGCACCTTATTCCTCATCCCGTATGTCCAATACAGAAGAAAGGTCCTCGCATATCCCTCGATCCCCAAGTACGTCTGGACGATCACCACTTATTACCTCGTCTTAGGTGTACAGCCCAATCATGACATCAGTAATCATCCAAACGATGTGAAGACCTCCGGTCTTCAACCACCGTCTTCATTGTCGAAATATCGTCGAATCAGTTATTCAGAATGGGTATAAACCCGGCCTTTCCGAATAACTCGCGTATATAATAAATAAGTGTTATAAAAACACAATATACGCCTCATTCCAATTCTGAATATTCTTTTATTTAGTTATTCACCTCCATAGGGATTTGTTCCCATTAATTTTATCAAAGATAAATTCTTTAAAATTTATTCTTTAATCTTCCTTTGGATGTCAATTCAAACCGTGTTACGGTTTTCCAAACTAGTCGGGATTAGCGCACCTTACCGAAGTAATCATTTATTTTATTTCTCAGTCCCAACCTATTCATCCAATAGAGCAAAGCTGGTATTACTCCATAACTAACACCATAGCGTTATCGGTAAATTTAATTACCATTTCACGTTCAAATCTAATTAAAGATTTAACTATCGCTTGGAGCAAAACTGGTGATACTCCGTTCTCGATCATTTCCCAAATTTGATAATTTAAATTATCAATTCGCATTTCAATCTAATTAAAGATTCATTAAAAATCCACTTAGTTTTAATCTTCCCAAAAATCAATGTTAATGATTATTTAACTTTGGAAACACAAATATGTCGCATCGACAATCTACACTGTACTATTGATTTCTGCCGATATATAACCTCTAAGCTCGTACGTCTCAGAGAAGGGTGTTAAGTAAGAGAATAAATTCTCTGCCACCAAACAGATATATATTTAGCAGAGATCAACCATACAGTTCGAAATACAATGACTGACATGTAATCCTGCCTTTAACTGGGTTAAAGAACTAATGTCATTTAAAACACAGTTCACGATAAACCCAAATCACATTCCATTAATGGAATCTTCACGGAAAACAAATCAATATATATAATCGATATCAATTTCTGTATCCGACTAGTAATATAAACGGAATAACAGCAAAGCCTTTTAAATTCCATATGTATTAACAGTCTTCCTCCACAGAAGTTCATTTCGATTATTACCAAATCGAATCCCATTCAATTCCTATTTAATATATTACATTGGAAAACCGTTACTTTGGAAAATTCACGTTAAATCTTAATAAAAAGATTTATAAATTCCAAATCACATTTCACTGTAAATCGGGTTAAAGAACGAATGTCGTTAAAAACACAGCTCACAATAAACCCAATTCACATTTCATTTATTATCAGGTTAAAGAACAAGTGTTATTTAAAACACCGTTCTCGATAAACCCAAAAATCAATTCCACTTCAATTCCAATTAAATATTATTTAATTGGTATTCTTCAATAAATCTATATAAAAAGATTAAATCTTTTCTCAACTGGATTTAAGAATAGTGTTAATGAAGACACCATTCACGACAAACCCAAATCCCATTTGATATTAAATACAAGGCTCTGAATAGAAAATATATCGGCTTATATTCAATATCAAATTCTGAAACCAACAAATATCGTATTGGAATAACTATATATATCTTCCAAATTCCTCCACAATATCCATATAATCACGGAATCCAATATCGAAATATTCCGAAGATAATTTCGATTCAAATCCATTCAAATTCATATATTGGAAATTCCGGTTATTTTTAAAACCATTTCAAATCCAATTTAATTATTTTAAAAATATTGAATTTACGATTCTAGTTCATAACTAGTTCATTTCGATAAAATATATTTTTATCTTTTCAAATATGGAAATTTTCATCCCAATTCTTTCCAAATCATTTATTCTAATTTTACACAAATTAATGATATTTTTAATAATTTTATCAAGGCTCGTACAGTCGATTTCCATAAACGGCCATCGAACTGCACTTACAGCGACCTTTTCTAAATTTGATTTGGATATAATTCCATATCCAACCGTTAGATTTCAAATCTCTAATATTCTTTGGAAAGCTCTTTTCGATACGAACCCAACGGTTCTGAGTTTAGGAGAATCCAACGGTCGGATCTCCCGTAATGTCCGTTCGAAGTCGATGGTCGAAATTCGCGAACTGCCGCGGCGCGACACATTCTATTTAGGCCATTATATATAATATATATATTATATATTTCGTCGATTTCCATTTAAAACATATTTTATGAATCGTTTTAAATTCGTTTTCAAAATGATTTCAACTTCATATTCAATTTCAAATCAAAATTGAATATTCCTTATCATCGATATATAAATGTAATATTTTTAAAACATTATATTTTGAAATCAATTCCTTTTCGATATTCATTATAAAAATGAATAAAATCGTATAACTATCATTCTTGTCAAAATGGAGTTAATCTAATCAACCCAGCTTTATATATTTAAATATATTCGTGTCCATCCCAAATCGGACATCAAAATCAAATTTTGATCTTTTACTAAATATTATTTTAAAATATTCGTTATTTTAAAATAATAGTTATCCTAAAATATTCATTCTTTCTGAATTGGAATCAAACACAGTCAATTACCATATAATGTTATTTATATGGATTTCATACAACATATGTATACAACAATAATCAAACACAATCAACCATCATCCAGAGTGCATTCTACACTACATAAGCATTAAATATGAATATTCAACGCTTACACAGCTTGTCAACCAATCGATTGACTTATAACTAAATATTGGGATTGGTGTACGTCATATATCATCCCAATACTCATGTGGTGTTTCAATCAACAAATAATGAATTTTATTTGTGCAATTGGGCGATGTGTAAAATTAATCGTCCCAATCAATATCAGTCAAATGTGTGTACATAAACAAATCGTCTGATTTGTTTATGAATATTTATTTTATTCATATACACGTTAAAAATTATATTTTTAACTATAAAATATTTTATTCCATTCCACATCACACAATCAATTTTCATAACACAATCAAACAAACAAACAAGTCGTCCATGGTCTGTGGACAACGGGTGTCGGGTGCTGCTAAGCACCGTTTGCATCCTAGTATAAATTTCTATCTAGAAAATAAATTAAAGTGAGGAGTTCTCACCTTGGGGATCCACTCCGTCATTCTTTATTTCTGAACGGTCCAGATTTTGTTTTGATTTCAGTCCGTTCCATCGCACTCCTTTTCGCGCTGTTCATAGTAAAAATCATATTTTTAATTTGATATTTTATTTTAAAAATCACATTTTTATAATGGCATTTCATATATAAGAATCACATATTTTTACAACGCTTCTTTCTATATAAAAATTATATTTTTATATCTCTGCTTCTTATAAAAAGATCGAATTTTTATCGCTACTCCATATATAAAAATCGGATTTTTATATCGTTCTTCATATAATAAAAAATCATATTTTTTCTCTCGCCATTCTCTATATAAAAATCACATTTTTTATATATAAAAATCGTATTTTTATATCTCTACTACATATGTAAAAATTGCATTTTTATATTCTCTATCATACAAAAATCATATTTTTATTATCTCTATAACATAAAAATCATATTTTTATTATCTCTATAACATAAAAATCATATTTTTATTATCTCTATAATATAAAAATCATATTTTTATCGCTACTTTCAAAATGAAAATCTAATTTTTCTACTATGAAAAATATAATCTTTTATCACTTTAAAAAAAATCAAATCTTTTACATTAATAAAAATCAAACTTTTCAATAATAAAAATTATATATTTCCTATGATAAAAATTCAGTTTTACTATAATAAGAAAATCAGTTTTAATCGAAGAAATCAATAAAATAATGAGAAAAACAAAAACTCACATTTTTTTTATTGGAGGAGGGGGGGTTTGGTCTTCGGCGTGGGGTTGCTGAGAGTGGTGGATGGCGCAGGGGGCGATGGACCTGAGGGGAAGGCGGCGCTATGGTTTTGGTGGCGTGGGGGTGGCGGTATGGTTTGAAATCGAGGTTGGGTGCGGGATAAGGCGTCGGTGGGAGGAGAAGAGGGAGGGGAGGCAATGGAGCTTAGGGGAGGCGCGGCACCGTGCCTGGCGGTAGCGGTGGGCTGTCGCGCGATGGCACTTCCTTTTTTTTAATCGATTTCGATCTGTTTGGGGGGAGAGAGGAAGTAGAGGGAGATATAATTATATATATTATTATTTTTAATTTCAAAAAGTACCTTTTTATTTTGAACTCGAAATCAAACCCACTGACTGTTGTCCCTAGCTAATTACCCCCATTCCGAATAGAATGGGATATGTCACGTAGGTCAATTCGATCGTTTCGATCAGTTTTCATTTAAATTAACATTTATATCATTATATTGAATTTTAAACGTACATTTCAATTTATTGGGGTCACATACGGACCCCAAAAATCCCAGAAAAATTAATCTAGCTATGTTTTGACGATACGGTCCTAACAAACTTAATTTCATCAAATTTGGAGACCGTTTGAAAAATGTTCATTTTCTGGTCGATCCAAATTGACTAAAATGGTCAAAACACGTTTTACTTCGCCACGCTCACATATTAATCCCAAAAATTATGAATTTTGGAATCTAGTAATAACTTGACATCTCGGATCCAACAAAAGTGGTTTCATCGAAAACAGAGGTCCTTTGTAAAATTTCCATTTTTAAGGGCTATATTTTCATAGCGACTATTCTGAATTTTCAACTGGACATAACTTTTTATTCCGGCTATGAAATTTTTATTTTTCAGATTCGTTGGAAAGATATTTTCTAATAGATTATAATATTTTTGGTTTCGCTAAAATCCGGTTTATTTTGAATCCTATACATTCATTTGAAATTTGAAATCGAAATTTTAAACTACCGCGTCATTTTCAATTCCTTTTATAATTAAAAATAAATATTTATATTCTAACGCCGATTCAAATAAATATATACATTTTAATTCTATTCCAAATAAATTTCTCGTCGTTATTATTTAAAATAAATCATTTTAAATATTCAAGATTCATTAAAATTTCCAAAATAAAAATTTTAAATTAGTTCTGAATTTCCGGGTTGTTACAATCTCCCTCACTTAAAATCTTTTCATCCTCGAAAAGGAACGGAGCTGAAAGTTGTTTTACTAACCAACTCAACTTTCAGTTTGTCTTTCATTCTTCAACTTTTCAGTTTCTAAGAATTTTCTAATTCTTCAAAAATTTGGCTAACAACCTAAATTTTCGAAAAATTTCGCCATAATCTCCTTTATATGCGAGCATCGGGAAAATCCCCAAACCGCCACACAGGCCCTCTCATCTCAAAAAGAAAAAGCCAAGCGGCTAGCCAATCGGCTCATAAAATCATCCAAACCCAAGAAATTAGTAAACATGTACCTATTTGTCGGGCATACAATTTTATTTCTCTTCTCTAGCCTCCTTGCTATGACCTGTTCAATGTATACACATGAATATATGCATGCAATTTCAAACAATTTTCAATTCAGTTCAAAATTTGATACCATTTGGTTATATGTACTGTTCTTTCACATAATGGTTATATTAGATAACAAATAATCATACAACTCAACCATCAATCAATTAGTGAATTAACGTTTCAAATTCATAACTTTGATATATATACAGAAAATCATGTTTTTGATGCCAATTCACAACAATAAACCCTATCTAGTTTTGGTTCTCACACCAGTCAATTGGAAATATATAGAAATCCCACTTTCGAAACTCGAACACAAACTACTGATGCTATATAGTCATCAATAGTTTCATCTCCGGGTGACTAGAGTGTTATTCTATATCTATCCAGTATATTAAAACTTCGAATACACGTTTGCAAGGCGTATATGCAAAATCTTTATATATTGGATTGTCCAAATTCAATACAAATAAATATCACTACAAAAAAATGACCATATTACAACGGTGGAAAACCGTCGTAATATACATTTTAAAATGGTGGGCTAACCGTCGTGTATTAAGAAGTTGTAATAGACTAAAATCTTTTACAACTTTTTTACACCGTTGCAACACCGTTGTAATATGTATATTTTACAACTTTTTTCCATCGTTGTAATAAACTTTATTACAACAGTTATACACCATTGTTGTTGTAATTTTTACAACTATTTATAACCATTGTGATATATATTATTAGAACTTCAATTTTACAGTTGTAATATATCCACTAATCATATACATATTACTAATAAAAGAATTCATTGCATGACATATTATCTACAAAACTGAAGATATCAAACAAACTTAAAAAATGAACCAAAACAATATATCATTTTTTTTTTCAAAATCACATCAATTTTTTTTTACATAATATGCTAACAAACACAATAAATACATACCCAACGAAACAATCTAAAGTAGTCATTTACATCACCAGTTAAACCTTACAAAAAACATACCCATTCCAAAATATATACCTCGAGACAACACAAAAAATACATAAGAAAAAAGCCTTGTCCACATACTCAGAACTTGTAGCTACATACTAATCAGGTCCAGGTCTCTTAAATCGAGTACTTCAACAGATCTCAGACATACAAACCTATTTAAAAAAAAATACGAAATGAGAATTCAAAATGCTTATAAATTGTTTCTCATATGTCATTATAATCCAACTACTAATAAATTGGTCACATCATGCAATTGTGATAATTGCACTTTACATGCAGGCAACATCCGCAACAACCATGTCCAACACCGTTGTAATATGTTGATTAAGAAGTTTTTAAGTTTGTTTTGGTTCATGTCTGATACAATGTATTTATAGGTCATATAGAAGGAAATATTCTACTTTATATAGTTTTAAACATTTTTTTAGCACGATAGAACAACAAACACCAATTTAAACTATAAAAAAGGGTATATACCTGCTCAAATCTTAATAATTTTAGCAGCTCTAATTAAAGGATTTTCTTTTGAAATCTTATCCATTCCAAAAGATTTGTAGTCGAAAAAATAGTCGTGCATGTCCGAGAATGATGACCACTGCAAAACAGACCACCACATCTGCATTGAAACCTGATAAGACCCACTTTATTGCTACAGCAAGAGCATCTGTTTGTACCAAATTGAGATAACGGCTTGTTTGGCACTTTCTTAGCCTTCAATTTGCAGGGGACCTTCACTATTTGCAAATTCAACTAAATTAGTTTAGTGACATATTTATATTTGTAAGGGTTTGATTCTTCATTGTTTTACCGTCTACTCTTCTCGTCTTACTGTGCAGTGACAAAGGGCTGCATATTTATTACATACTGATACTGAAAACAAGAACAAGAACAGAGATAATTGTTGGTATTCGTCCTGGAATTTCTACTAAGAATCCACCCATAAATTTTTACTGCTTACAAATTAAACTGCTTTTCGTTTATTAGATCAATGTTCTTTTATTTGCACTGATTATGCGACTCTTAACTCTCTATTTGGTTGGTCTTCTTGTGTACACACGTTATAGTGGGCTAAAAGGGTTTGCATGCAAAATATAGTCAGTGTCGGCCCAGGTTATTGTGCTGCCCTAGCCCAAAATTAAAGTAATTTAACAAAAAATAGAAACATACCTTGCATTGCTCAGGCTTGAACCCTAGTTGCCCACCAAGGAAGTTAACATACAACCACATAGCCATATACTGAATTGAATGCACTATTAGATAATGTGGATTTAATTTAAAAAACGGTGACAACACCATCACCACCATAGGTTGTTGTCCCTTGCCGGACTAGTTGCCCTAGGCTGCCGCCTTGCTCGCCTACCCCTAGGGCCGGACCTGAATATATTTTTGCACACGTTATACTGCAAGCAAAAGGGTTTGGAGGTTTTTTTAATATTTAATGTACAAAACCCATCCGATTAGCGATAGAAGAATTTTCAGGAAAACATATATACCTAAATTAGTGGGTGACTCACAGTGTAGTGACTCTTCCACTAGAATATACTGGGTTCTGCGGATATGTAATGCATTACCCTTCTATTCATTACTTGGCATGAATTTAAATAGACAACGGCAAACCTGTGCGAAGGGTTTGAAGTCAAAATCATTTTTGTTAACTAATATGCAAAGTTCGTACTGCTGCAGAGTCCATATATCCAATTTTTCAATGGTTCAGTTATAAAGAAATGTAAACATTACCGTTTCAAAAGCTATACCCAGTTTTGTAGTTGATTCCAGGTAATAACTCTATCAAATATTTTGTAATATTAATCTTCATTTTGATAATATACCTTATATGAAAAAAATCTGTTCAATTGACAAGCTGTTCAAGGAGTAGAATTACGAGGGCGGGTGATACTGAAATACTACGAAATTATATTTTAAGTTCGCTGTTGTGAATTGGTGGACAGTAGAAACTATACATAGTTTTTATTCAAGGTATTTCACTTTTTGGCATGACTATTTAGCTAACATGATTCTGTTTTGAAGGAAATTGTTTGTTGAGATAATGGGCTCCTGTGCCAAGCTATATATTGGTTTCCAAGCTGGACATTACATAAGACTATAATCGTGTGATTGAATATTTTAAAACTTAATGTAAACCTAAGCCAAACTATCTCAAAATTCTTCAATACTCGACTCATCTTCTCAATCTGTCTGTCAGTCCATTGATGACAGACTACAGCCAAACTGTCTCAAAAATCTTCAACACCCGACTTATTCTTCAATATAAGAATAGGTTTCGAAACAATTTGAAAATGATAATTCTCTATGTATTGCACTACATCTCATGATGAAATACCAAGCCCAAGATGGGAATTATCATGGAAAATAAAGAACAACAAGTAGCACTACAAAAACATGTAAAATAAGCATATCTCTCTCGAATGGTGCTGGTAAAAGCCTGATCTTTTGTTTCAACCTTGCTTGACAACAAATAACTCCATTAACCTGTCCAAATCGACAGCAAATAGAGATCGAATGGCTAGAAATCTGGCATCCCCATGCTAGCAAACACTGGTTGAACACCCACAGGAAAGCCTACGAATGTGTAAACACCCAAAAAGCCATACTTGGTATCTCAAAGTCGAATAGTGGAAAAACACTCCTGCTAGCAAGACGAAACCCCATATACTCCATAAAGAAAACAATAACAAGCTCTGAGTTGAACCAGTGAAATCGGCATAGCAAGTCGAGCGATGCACGGATTTGAAAACCAAATCCGCACTCGAATTGTAGACTGATGACGTAGTGAGTGGTGTATGGAGGGGATCGATTTTTTGAGGAGGCGTAAGTTTTTTTGAGGAGAAGGAATTGGGGATCGATTTTTTGAGGAGGCGTAAGTTTTTTGAAGAGAACAGGAGAGGTCGGCCCACGGAAGGCTCTAGAAATACAAGACGACGAATAGTTTCATGTTTTGCGTTAACATAGACCGCCACTTTTCCGTCGTTCTACATAAAAACACTTTTCTATTTTCTATCCAAAAAAATAAGAATATTACTAACTGTTACAACTTTAGAGTAAACGATATGTGTCCTTGTTTTCTCTTTGGCTTCCACCTAAGACTTGTCCTAGGATCCATTTTCAATGGTCTATGCAATCAAGTTTTTTTTTCATGCAAATAGAACTACCAGTACCAAGATTTAAAGAAGTTAGAATTAAGAGGTTTTAGCTTAAAGGACAAATTATTAAAAAGATTAGTTAAAATATTCTTGAGAATTAAATATAATATGAATTTTTTGAGAATTAAATTTTACTAAAATATTAAATATTACATATTAATAATAGTTATTATTAATTATCACTAATTTCTTCTTAGTTATAATTGAATTTTAACTATTAAAAGTTAGTTATTATGTACGTATTACTGATTATTTACTATTGATTATCTAACAGTAATTATTAAAAACTACTATTTATTAATTATATAATAGTAATTAATAATAAATAATTAGTATTAAATTGTAAAATTATTACTAAATATTAATTATTTATTATTCTTAAATGTTAGTATTACTAACTATTAAATATTAGTTGTTATTAATATTTAATAGGTCTTTATTACAACAAATAAAAAAAGAACTGTTGTAAATAAGAATTGTTAAAAATTGGTATCTATTACAACTGCCCAAAAAAAAGGTTGTGATGGACATTTGTTACAACTGGCAAAATAAAAGTGTTGTTAAAAAAATGTTTATTACAATTTTAAGGAAATGACAGTTGTAAATAGCCTTTATTACAACAGGCATTTTGTGACATTTGTAAAATAAAAGTTGTAAAATGGTGTTTTTGTTATAGTGTATTCAAATACGTATAAAATGGGTTAAATTTTCAAAACAAAATTTTTTTTCATTTTAAAAATATACTCTTCACACTCGTTCTAGGATACTACTGATCCCATATCTAACGAGTCATTCTCATAAGATATTGCTAACCCAATCTCTGATGAATTCTTCCGTTCGGTTCTAATATGTCTTGTTCTCGAGCTCTGTAAACCAAAGCTCTGATACCAAATGTAATGACCCGAACTTCCCCATAAAGGAAGCCCAGATTGCTTTGAGGACACAACAAATCAGAACACAAACAGAAGAACATTTCATTGCTTATTACAATAATTTACATCAGAGTACAAGAATATACAGAGTATGAACAAATTATATACATTTGACAAATATAAGAGATTTAAATACATTACTGCAGCGGAAAAATAATACAAAACACAACTAAAAGAAATACACGGATACAGAGTTTTCGAGTATAATTCCATATATAAATCAGGATCCTGTAAGAATAAATCTGCAAAACAAAAACTACTAGTTGCCCCTGTGGAAAATAGGGGCAGCCAGAGATTAGGTTAACACAATAAGCTCTAGGTTAGCCATTTAACTGGTGTGAGAACAAAAACAGTTATTGAATCTTTACTTTAAAAATAAAGTAAATCAAGGGACCACGCCGTATAACACGGAACGAGTTTCCACCCAAGAATACCAGTGCATAAAACAAACAGCTTTTTAGAAAAATGAAGCTATTATAAGATTCAGGTCCCATCACACAATGCAACGCAAGCCGGAGGATAGAGTTTTACCTTATAATAGCCAAACATGCTTGGTACGTTTAAAACAAATCATTTTGATACTATTATAGTGTAAAGTGTATGAAAACAACTTCAAACATAAATGTATCAATCATAGACGGCATAGTGCCCCATCCCACTATGTTGCCATACTAGGCTCTACAATCAAAACCGAATGTCACATATTGGAAATTGGATTTCCGTCATGAGTCGAGGCCAGGGATGGCTCCTCTCCGCTTCGAGACACTCTAGCAAATGCCTCAGGATTCCCCGCAGAGAACCCTGGATCGGTTGGGCCGGTCCACACTTACGTTAGTGGATTGGCAATTCCTGAACACACGTTTCCCGATCCTATCGGACCTATCCATCGGCTCCGAAGAGACCAATATATCTGAGGCGCCTCGCAATCCAACAACCACATAGGTAAAAATAATATAAATGTCAGGGCATGTAAAACGTTGACACCACCCATAGCTAGAAAGAAACATCAGGTTCTCCCAACGGTCCGATCCCGTTTTTGACTCATACCGAGGTGCGAGGCTCGCGAATTAACGCCATACACAAAGCTATGCTGTATTAAAGCCGTGCTGTAATGACCCGAATTTTTGGTTGATTTATTTTAAATATTTAGTATGGTTTTAAATATTGAATTTATAATATAAATGGTATTTTATTGGGTTATCGATTAAATAATCGAAATACGATTTATTTTGATTATCATCGTAATACGAGAATTTAAATTAATTCAATTCGAAGTTGGAATTAAATCAAAAAAATTCAGATGATCAGTATTAATTGTATTTGAATATAGACGATAATAAAAATATTTTATTATCAGAGAATTTATTTGTTTTTGAATTTAAAATTATATTACATCAATTTAATATGGTTATTTTATATATACATTCAAAATAAATTTATAGTCTATTCTATTATGTTCAGAATAGTGCTATAACATTGAAATATCAGTCGTTACGTTGAAATAGCGGTTCGTGACTTAAATTATTGAACCTCGAATTTTATTATTTTAAATATAAAAGGATAAGCACTACATTAAATCAAGTAAACTAACCTAACTCTAATAAACATTACCCTAGTAAGCACCTACCTTCATTCCTTAACAACTAAGTCTGCTTCACCTATATAATCGCGCCTTCCTTTTCCCTTTCTCTTCTGATCTTCGTTCCTCTTGGTTCATTCTCTAGGAAAGGAAAAAAATGGTCGCGTCCTTCCTCTAAAATCAAAAGTCGTGCCTTATTTCATTGCCACAAATCAAAACCCAACCGTGTCCTCTTTAAAATCCACAAATTCCTTTATAAAATCACGACACTTCTTCCTGTTCAATTCATTTGGTCCTCAGCAAAATCAAATCGAAATCGAACAGAAAATGGCCGCTCCTTCTTTTACCAGTCCAAATCGAGATTGGAATCTCGAAGTCAAAGCACCATCGCGAAATCAAGTTCGATAGCAAGGAGGGGCACTCGCGTTCAAGGAGTTCGAAGACCTGGTTGCACTATAGTATGGCGAGGTCGCGATGGGGTTTCGGGTTTCGTAAATGGAAGGGGCGTTGCGTGGAGAACTCAGGGTATCGATTGTTGAACGGGTTCGCTAGTGGGACGGCAGGTGGCGACGTTGACTGTTGTGGGCTTCCATCTGGGTGCGAATACAGGTTGAGGTCACGAGCTGTGATGATCAATGGGGTGTCTGTTGAGTTTGACAGTGGAGATGATTGACATGGTAAAATCTGGTTTGAAGTGGAAAGAAAAAGAAAACCATTTAAGGTATAATTAAATCCTTGTTTAATTTGTTAATGAAATAATTAGAATAATTTATTTATTCATTTTAGTAGTTGGTTAAATTAGTAAGTGTTTAATCGATAATTAAAAATCAATTAATCGTAGGTGCAAAATTAATTCTTTCAAGCCGACTCGAGGGGACTCGTAGATGCAATGATATAAGATTAATTAGGATAATCGGCAAATGAAAATCACGGTGAGTAAATCTCACTCACCTGTTATCTAGAATTATTTTTATTCGATAAAAAAAATTGTTTATTGCTTGTTTGAATGCTTTCTGGTTGATTTAAAATATATTAGTTATTTAGGGTTGACTATTATATATATTGGGTTGATGATTGGATTGCTCCCGCGGTCTCATTAGCGGATGCCCGCGGTATCATTAGCGGATGTTTTCCCTATGCGCCCCACAAATATATTACTGGATGACGTTCTATACCGCGATATCCTTCCTCGAAGCAGGATGGTATTATTTATGTGCTAACTTCTGTGGGTGCAGGAAAACATGTTGGAGGGATCCAACTGGATTCCTCAAAAATATATTATCTGTTTGTTTGTTGTTTGCATATAAACTGTCATATATGAAGTGTTAGAAAACCTGAAATTTTATAGTTGGTTGCTTTGTGGTGTTTAAATATCACTGGGCTTAAATGTTGATATTTTAAAAATATCAAAAAAGGAAATTTTCAGATTTAAAAAGGGGATTCTATTTTTCTAGAATAGAATTTGAAATTTCGAATAGAATAGAAATATAAACTTGTTTTGAATAATAAAAACAAGTAGTTAATTTATAAACGAAGTTTATAAATAAAGTGAAATGAATTATCATTGGATAATTCAAAAAATAGAAATACAAGCGTGAATTTGGGAAGGGAAATATATTTTTCCAAAGAAGAAATATTTTATTTGAAAGCGAGACTTGTTTAAATGGGGTTTGTAAATAGAAAGTGGAAAAATTATCATTTGAATATTTAAATTCAAATGTGAATTTAAAAATAAAAATGGGGAAATCGTTTTAAAGAAATAAACGATGGAATTTATTTTGATGTTCAGAATATAAATTAGACTAAAATAAATCCGTAAGGATTTATGATTTGAATTTGATTAATTCGAATTTTATTTAAATAGAAGTCAAATTGAAATTAGAATTTGAATAGAATTTGAATATATAGAATCTGAATAGAAATTGAATAGATAGAAAACTCAAATAGAAAATATAAAGGAAATTCAAAAATAGAATTTGAATAGAATTTGAATATAGAGGATTCAAATAGAATTTGAATATAGGGAATTTGAATATAGAAAATTCAAATAGAATTTGAAAATAGAAAGTTGAAATCATTTTGAAATGGGAAGGACGAAATCATGCGGATTTTTAAACAGAATAGAAATAAATCCGAAGGATTTATAATTTGTAAAAGGAAATGGAAATTTAATATAGAATTTCAAATTAGAACTTGAAATGGATTTGAATATATTGAAATTCAATTGGAGTTGGAAAATAGATTTGAATATAGAAATCCAAATGAAGTTGAAATTATATTGAAATTCAAATGGAGATTGATAATGGAATTTGAATATAGGAAATTCAATTTGAAATAGAATTTGAATATAGAAGATCGAAGTATAAAAAAGTTTATTTCTGAGATAGGGAAACTCGATAATTTTAGAAGATCGAAAATATTATGTTGAATTGAAAATTTGGATTTGATATATATTAAAAATATATCAAAATGGAGTTGAACTTATTATAAACGAAGTTAAAATGTTTATATTTATAAATATAATTAAAACGAGCTCGCCGTAGCGTGGCAGTTCGTAAATTGTTGTATCGAACTTCAATTGAGTATACAGAACTCAATTGAAGTCAGAATTCTTTGAAACAAGAAACGTCAGGACCAATTTGATAATAGTTTTCTAATAGAGGAGAAAAATCTGGATTTTGTTGAATAGATTTTGAGTTATATCAAAATCAAATTTTCAGAAAAACAGCGCCATAACCATTTAAAAATCATAACGGTTTATTTAATTTTGTAAAAGGATTTTAAGTGAATAAAATCCGAATTTCTATTTAGAAAATTTCAGAATTGAGTTGTAAATTATTGGTGAACTCAAGTGGAGTAATGAATTGATTTTTGAAACAGAAATCATATTTTTGATTATTGAATAGAATTAACTAATTCGAATAGTAATTAGTTAATGAGATTTTGAATTGATATTGGGCTTTGAATAAGTGAATTCGATTTGAAAATTTATATTCGAAATCGAAATGGAAAGTAGAATTGAAATTGAAATTCAATTTGGTTATGAGCAAGTTAAATATTTTGTTTGAACATGTTATGTTCAAACAAAGAAGTGAAATAGGCAAAATAGTAGAGAATAAATGAGCGAAACTGAATTCAAACGATTGGATTGAGTTGAATTGAATTGGAATGTAACAACCCGGAAATTCTGAGCCAATTTAAAATTTTTATTTTGGCAATTTTAGTGAATTTTGAATATTTGAAATGAATTATTTTAAATAATATCGACGAGAAATTTATTTTGAATAGAATTAGAACGTATATATTTGTATAGATCGTCATTAGAATATAAATAATTATTTATAATTATAAAAGGAATTGAAAATGGCGCGGTAGTTCGATAATTCGATTTCAAATTTCAAATGAATGTACTGGGTGCAAAATAAACCGGATTTTATTGAAACCAAAAATATTTGAATTTAATTGATAATATCTTTCCAACGAATCCGAAAAATTGAAATTTCATAGCGGGAATCAAAAGATATGCCCAGTTGAAAATTCAGAATAGTCGTTATGGAATTCAGGCCCTTAAAAATGGAAATTTTGCAAACGACCTCGGATTTCGACGAAACCACTTTTGTTGGATCCGGGGTGTAAAGTTTTTGCTAGATTTCAAATTTCATAATTTTTCGAATCAATATGTGAGCGTGGCAAAAGAAAATGCGTTTGACCAGTTTTAGTTGATTTTAATCGACTGGAAAATGGCCATTTTTCAAATGGTCTCGGAATTCGATGAAATTAGTTTTGTTAGGACCGTATCGTTAGTACGAAGCTAGGAAATATTTTTCGGGAATTTATCGAGTTAGTATGTGACCCCGGTAAATTGAAATGCGCGTTCAAATTCAATATATAGATTTATATTTTGATTTTGACGAAAACTAATCGAAACGATCGAATCAGCCTACGATACATATCTCATTGTGTTCGGAATGGGGGTAATTAGCTATGAACGACAGTCGTTGGGCCTCGTTTGGGGTTCAAATGAAAAGTCAACCTTTTGTGGATTAAATAAATAATAAATTAATTATATAATTCCCCCCAATACTCTCTCCCCATTATTGTCTTCAACGACTTCAGATTTTAAAATTAAAAAGAAAAAAAAAACCTACGAACTGCTTCCCGTCACCCCTCCACCAGGCGCCGCCATCGATGGCGAGCCCTCCCTCCGGCGAGCAGCGCCGCCCACCGTCGACGACTGGCCCCCTCATCCTCTTCTTCTCCTTCCCGCTTCCCCCCTTCTCTGCACACACCCAAAACCTTGGACCCCCTCAAATCGAACCACGATCCACCACCCACCGCCCATGCACAGACCTCGCCACCCTCGCTTTGCCGGAACCCTAACCCGTGACGCCCCTAGCACCACCTCCGACTCCAGCAAGCCAAGCCCCCTCCTCCACAGTAAACCATATTCAAAAGTAAGTTTTTACTTTTAATTATTTTTGTTTTATTTTTTTTAGTTGTTTATTTTATTTAAAGGTGATTTTCAGATTTTTTAAAATCAGTTTATAAAAACAAAGTAAAGATTGTTTTTTTTAAACATGAAAGGTTTGATTTTTAACTAGGGAAAAATTCGAATTTCATTCATATGAAAGTGATGATTTCTATACTTGTAAAGATTTGATTTCTATATGTAGACTAGCGACATAAAAATTCGATTTTTATATGAATGAAGGCGAAATAAAAATAGAATTTTTATAAATGAAAGTCATGATTTTATTCATAGGAAAAGATTAGATTTTTAACTAAGTAAAAAGATGATTTTTAATCATATGAAAGCGAGGATGAAGTGGTTAAAATATAAGTTTTTGTATTATAGAAAGGTTAAAAATATAATTTTTATACTAGTGGCATATTAAAAATATGATTTTTATATCATAGGAATAATAAAAGTATGATTTTGATATTTGTAGAAGAATAAAAATATAATTTTTATATTAGTAGAAGATTAAAAATATGATTTTTACATTATAGAAGTATTAAAGATTTGATCTTTATTATGTAGAAGAAGCAAAGATGTGATTTTTATATAAGTGGCGATATAAAAATATAATCTTTATTATACGAATACCGTTGTAAAAATAGAATTTTTATCCATATAACGTAGTTATAAAAATGTGATTTTCATATAATAGAGAATATAAAAATGTGATTTTTATATATGCAGTGAATACGCACGACGAAAGTGACAAGAGGAGAACGATGAAGATATTCTACATATGAAGAGTCGTGGCGTTTAGTTTAGCTCTCGGTGAGAACTTCTCACTTTAAATCTTGTTTTTCTAGTTAAATATATACTAGGATGCAGACGGTGCTTAGCAGCACCCGACACCTGTCATCCACAGACCATGGATGGCTTGTATGTTTGATTGTTTGTTGTGGTGAAAATTGATTGTGTGATGTGAAATGAAATAAAATATTTATATAGTTAAAAATATTAGATCGTTAAAAATATTATTTTTAACGTGTGTGTGTGAATAAAAATATGTGTTTGTGGATTTGAAACCCCACACGGGTGTTGGGATGATATTTGGCGTACACTCATCCCGATTGATTAGTTATATGTCGATCGATTGATTGACAGGCTGTTATAAGCGTTAATTATATGCTTATGCAGTTGTGTGGTGCACTTTGGATGATGATTGATTATTTATCGTTGTGATTATATACATGTGTTGTATGGAATCCATATAATTAACATTATATGGTAATTGATTGGGCCTCATTCCAATTGGGAAAAATAAAGAATAGAATAAAATAAAGATTCATGTGTTGAATAGAATATATAGTCATGTGTTGACGATAATCATGTGTTGAAAGAAATATTTTAACAATAAAATTTACATCTTTATCATATTTAAAGTTAGAAACTAATTGGAAAATAGATAAGATGAGTGGTTTCCAGGGTATTGATCTGATATTGGTTTCGGCCTTCGGCGTTAATACCTAGGGAATCATTATCTTACTACTTTACAGTTGGAGTCTGATTTAAAAATCAAACGATAGATACCATAATTTTATAAAGTATATTAAATAACACAAATAGTCATGTGTTGACGGTGCTCATGTGTTGAGAATATTCATGTGTTGAAAGAAATATATATTCATGTGTTGAATAGAATAAATATTCATTTGTTGAATAGAATAACGAATTTATTGAAATATATAAAGCCGTGTTGATTAGAGTTGCGCCATTTTGATGTGAGCGATATTTATATCGATTATATTCGTTTTTATAATGAATATAGAAAAAGATGTTATTTCAAAATATAACGTTTTGAAAATATTATAATTTGTATATCGTTGATGTGGAATACTCAATTTTGATTCAAAAATTGAATATGAAGTTGAAATCATTTCGAAAACGAATTTAAAACGATTTATAAAATACGTTTTAAAAGGAAATCGATGAAATATAATATATATATATATATTATATATATAATGGCCTGAATAGAACGTGCCGCGCTGCGGCAGTTAGTGAATTTCGACCATTGACTTCGAATTGACGTTGCGGGAGATCCGACCGTCGGATTCTCCTAAACCGGAACCGTTGGGTTCGTATCGAAAATAGCTTTCCAATGAATATTGGAAATTTGAAATCTAACGGTTGGACTTGGAATTATGTCCAAATCAAATTTGGAAAAGGTCACTGTAAGTGCAGTTCGATGGCCATTGGTGGAAATCGACTGTACGGGCCTTGATAAAATTATTAAAAATATCTATAATTTGTGTAAAATCATAAGAAATGATTTGCGAAAAAATGGGCTGAAAAACTCCATATTTGAAAAGATAAAAATAGATTTTTTATCAAAATGAACTAGTTTTGAACTAGAATTAAAATCAATTTATTTTTGAAATAAATAAATTGAATTTGAAAGTGGTTTTAAAAATAACCAGGTATTTCTAATACGTGAATTGGAATGGATTTGAATCGAAATTATCTTCGGAATATGTCGATGTTGGATTTTGTGATTATACAGATATGGTTGTGGAAATTTGAAAGATATATTTTATATCGTTATTTCCAATACGATATTTGTTGGTTTTAAAATTTGATATTGAATATAAGCCGATATATTTTCTATTCAGAGCCTTGTATTTAATATCTAACGTGATTTGGGTTTGTCGTGAATGGTGTCTTCATTAACACTGTTCTTAAGCCCAGTTGAGAAAAAGATTAAATCTTTCTATTTAGATTTAATGAAGTGTACCAATTAAATAATGTTTAATTGCAATTGAATTTGAATGTGATTTTGGGTTTATCTTGAACCGTGTTTTAGATGACATTGGTTTTTTAACCCAGTTAAAGGCAGGATATTGATTTTTGGAAAGGTTAAAACTAAGTGGAGTTTTAATGAATCTTTAATTCTATTGAAATGTGAATTGATAATTTAAATTATCAAATCTGAAAGGTAATCGAGAATGGAGTACCACCAGTTTTGCTCCAAAGCGATAGTTAAATCTCTAATTAGATTGGAACGTGTAATGGTAATTAATTTACCGATAACACCGTGGTGTTAGATATGGAGTATTACCAGTTTTGCTTCATGGGATGAATAGGTTGGGATTGGGAAATAAAATAAATAATTACTTCGGTGTGGTTCGCTAATCCCGACTAGTTTGGAAAACCATAATATGATTTGAAATGATATCCAAAGGAAGATTAAAGAATAAATTTAGAAGAATTTATCTTTGATAAAATTAATGGGAACCTTTCCCTAAGAATGTGAAAAGTTGAATCAAAGAATATTCTGAATTGGAATGAGGCGTATGTTGTGTTTGTGTAACACGTGTTTATTATATATGTGGGTTATTCGGAAAGGCCGGGTTTATACCCATTCTGAATAACCGATTCGACGATATGTCGAAGATGAAGACGGTGGTGGAAGACCGGAAGTCTTCACATCGTTTGGGTGATTACTGATGATCTCGATTGGGCTGTACACCCAAGATGAGGGAATCAGTTGGTGATCGTCCAGACGTACTTGGAGATCGATGGATATGCGAGGAAAGTTCCTTCGGTTTCGTTCAGACCCAGAACGAATTTGTAAATGGACTGTGTGTCTGACATTGGATTTTATTCTGTTTTGATTGATCTCTGTTAAATATATGTAACACCCCGAATTTTAGTTAATACTAAAATTCACTAATTACAGGATAAATAATCTCAGACGTGGGAATTGGGGAAAACGGGCTGCGTTATTGCGTTCGTCTCGGAAAAATACGCGAAATAGAGTCCGAGTTTTCGAGAATCGGAGTCCGTATGGCCCGGTTATGGCCCAAAGAAGTTTGCAGAAAATTTAAAACTAAAAACAGATTTAAAAATTCAAATTCAGATTTCAAATTAGAACCAGCGGGGCCGGGCGGGAGAATTCCCGCCTTGACCATGTCGACAGGGCTGTCGACAGGCCTGTCGACAGGGGGAGTCGACTTGCCTGTCGACACGGCGTGTCGAATCAGGGTGCTTGGGTGCACCAGATCTGGTTTTCTGGCTAGGGCTGGGCTGGGTTCTAGAGATTTCCTAAATCTAACGGACCTAATCTAATTTAGGGTTAATCTAAAGGCCTAAAACACTCTCCTAATCTATAAATACACCCTAAACCTACCCTAATCCATACTAAAAATAGAAATGATGGCCTCATGCCGCCAAATTAAATCTTAGAAGGAGCCTCCACTTGTTTATGAAGGAAGTTGCAAGCTAATCACTCTCTAATCAATCTCTAATCATCACCATCTTCATAATTCCACTTCATAAGTTTGCTAATCTTGGTTTTGGTGAGTTTCTATCACTTTAACATCAATTGTTAAAGTAAGTAGATTGGGTGTAATGAGACTTATGGTCTTAGATGCGGATTAGTGAGTTTGAATCATTTGTAATGATATGCTACTCTATGTTTTTCTATGTTTATGCATAATTAATAAGTGAGTTTATGCATGTTTGATAAGTTGGTTTATGCATGATTAATAAGTGGGTTTATGCATATTTAACAAGTGGATTTATGCATGTTTAACAAAGTGAGTTATGCAAGTTCATATGCAAGTCATATGTATGATGTTATGTAAGTTATGTGTAAGTTCAAATGCAAGTTGTGTATATGCTTAAATGCAAGTTTAACATGATATGCAAGTTATGCATGCTTATGCAAGTATGTGAATGCTTATGCAAGTATGTGAATGCTTATGCAAGTTATGTGTATGCTTAAATGCATGTTTAACATGTTATGCAAGTTATGAGAAAGCTTATATGCAAGTTCAACATGTTATGCAAGATATGTGTATGATAATATGCAAGCTCATATGCAACATGTTATGCAAATCATGTGTATGATAATATGCAAGTTTGGGTTAAATGTAGTTGGGTTAATATGTGCTCATATATGCAAGTTGACATCCTCTTAACCCATGACAAAGTTATATGCTAAACCCATGATATTTGTAATGGATCTTCCCCTTTCTATGTCATGAGAACGATTTACGTGGGGAACGATGGGGTTGGTAAATATGTTAATAAAAGTATGATTGGGTATGATTAAGCATACCATAAAAATAAATTACCATAAGTGGGAATTTACCTATTGAGTTAGGTCTACCCCATGGGAATTTACCTATTGAGTTAGGTCTACCCATGTTATGGAAAATTTGATATTAATTAGGGATAATTAATATGGGGGTGATTAATTAGGTGTAATTAATCGACTAAGACACGAGGTTGGACTCATTTGTAGTGTAAAACTGCCTGGACCCAACCGGCTTAACCAGTTGCTACAAATGTCAGCCCAATGTGAGAGGTCTTAGCCATAAATTAAATACGTGATTAAGGTAAAGACCCGAGGTTAGACTCTGTTATGACGTAAGACTGCCCGGATCCTACCGGCTTAACCAGGCGGTCATAACAGCCAGTCTAATGTGGGAGGTCTTTATGGGAGATCACGGTCTTAATTAATTAAGAAACACTTAACCATATTAGCATGTAGTGGGACATGAGGGGTTAAGTGGGTGCCTTGGGTGGCATGTGGAAATTTAATGGTTGCCTTAGGTGGCATGTGGAATCTAGTGGGTTGCCTTGGGTGGCAATAGAAAATACGATTAGAATACTTAACCAAGTGAAACATGTAATTACACATGATTAAAGGGTTAAGTGGGATACACTAGATAAGTGACAAGCTTAGGTGGGTAGCTTGTGGGGGCCCATTTCAACCAATATCCCAAACGTATCTTTGTGGGCTCGACCCATGTCGAGTGACGGGACACGCATATTGGGCTTGATTATAAGAGGCCAAAACGGGTTAGCGGTGGCAACGCGAGTCCAACGGGTTTCATATGCGTGTGTGGGCCCGGGCTGGTAGATAAGCCGTTGTTGCATCGTGTAGATATAAAGCCGTGCACCGTTGATATTATCAGGTAGCCACTTTAGGGGAGTGATACACCCCACTGTGGGACCAGCACGGGTATCTACGGTAGGGAGCCGATCGATGGGGAGTAGTGGGTACACCTAGTAAAGATAGGGGCAGACGACACCTATGTAGGGGTACACGAAACTACTGGGTAAAATGACTAAGTACACCTAGTGGAGATAGGGGCAGACGGCACCTATGTGGTCAGCTAGGGGTACATGAAACTACTAGTTACATCTTTCTTTAAGTCCTTGGGTGGGATCAATCCTTGGGTGGGAATGACTGGTGTGGTGCAGTGTAGTAATTATCCTTGGGTGGGTAGATGCGTCTTTACGGTTATCTTAGTTTATCCTAAGTCTATCAAGCTGCTTAGTGTAGCCATTCATCCCCAGACATTACCGTGGGTCAAGTTTATATCTTCTCTGGTTACTTTAATGATTGTATTGTTAAAGTTATAGGACTCGCTCAGACTTATGTCTGACCCCATTGTTTTTATCTCTTTTTCCTAACCCTCAGGTCCTACGGTGGATCCTAGCAGTAGTGGAGCTTGATCAGATTGCTGTTCCAGTCTTTAGGAGCTTGGATAGATGTAAAGCTCCAGTTATCCAGTTATCTTTTCTTTTGTCCTGGCTATTGTATGAGAGAGTGGGATTATGTACTTCTTTATTTTGATGGATATTGTACTTGACTTTTATTGTGGTTTTATGATGTAACCAGACATGTTTATTTCCGCTGTTATGAGATGATGTTTTAAATTTCAAGTACTACTTATATCTGTCTTGTTGTAATTTTTCTGTTCTATATTCACTAAAATACTCCACCGATGCTATGGCATTCCCTTAGCGAGTGACCATAGCGGGCGTGGGGTGTTACACGTGGTATCAGAGCAAAGGTTACCGGAATAGATAAAAATTTTAGAAAACTATTTTTCTAAAACATTTTTGGAAGAGATAATTTCAAAAACATGTCTTTAAAGAGAAAGGTTTTTGAAGGAAAAGCATAATCCCCAATAGCCATATCTATATCCTTCGAATTCTCCGTTTTGAATCTTTCCTTTTTCGTTTCAGCATGGCCGAGAATCTTAACTTTTCGGAGGGTGTGACGGTACCAGCATGGTATAGGAGGTTGATGGAGGCTAGGGCCACCACTGCGGGTCTAGCAAATGTTCCTCCACCAACCGTAGCACCCGATCTTCCTCCTCCCCCTCCTCCTCGCACGGATACTTTTGCTAAGACTTGCAAGGAATTTAAAGCTATGGGAGGGAAACCTTTTCAAGGATCTGAAACTTTTGTGGAGGCTAGAGATTGGCTTAAGGAGGTGGAAGAATTGATAGATATCTTTGAGATGGAAGAAGGAAAGAAAGTCAAATTGGCTGCTTGGTTAATGAAGGGAGAGGCCTCATTCTGGTGGGAGGTCACTAATGGAGAACGCCGCGTTGACTCTTGGGCGGATTTTAGGCAAAGATTTGTGGCAAAGTTTCTCTCAAGGGCGGAGGAAAACTTGTATATGGAAAGATTCTTGACTCTAAAGCAAGGAAATCTCTCGGTGAAGGAATATGTCAACAAGTTTAATCAATTGGCAAGATTTGGCCTAGACATGGTGAATACACCGGAGAAGAAGGCTTTGATGTTCGTGAAAGGCTTGAATGAACCGATGCATGGGTTGGCTATGACTCATATCCCTATGGTGGCCACCTTTGAGAAGCTAGTTGACATGGCACTCATGTATGAAGAAGAGAAGGGTCCCAATGTTAATAGGGCACCCGAGAAGAAGGGAGATCAAAAGAGACCTCAGCAACAACAGCAAAATAAAGGTGGGAAAGGCAACGGTGGCAAGGGCAAGAAGAAGAAGTGTTTCAACTGTGGGACACCTGGCCACCTAAGCAAGGATTGTCGCAAGAAGAAGAAGACTGGCTGCTTCCACCGTGGCGAAGCAGGGCATTTAGTGAAGGATTGCCCTAAGAAGGGGCAAAGGACGGGATCTACCTCAGGAGCACAGGTGCAAGCTCTTATGGCATCGAGTCAGGCTAGGGGGCAAGTACAGGCTCTCGCGGTTCCACCGATTCAGGAGAGAGGTAGAACTATTTCCGTTGAAAGTCTGGTCTTTCTATTTGATCATCCTGTCCGTACATTGTTTGATTCAGGCGCATCGCATTCGTTTATCTCATCATCATTAGTTGAGTCACTGCACTTAGACACCAGTCTGGTAGATGATCCCTTGGTTGTTTCAAACCCAATTGGGGACTCCACTTATTTGTCCATGATATGTTTGGGTTTGAAGATTTCTATACTTAGCATTGAGTTTACATGTGATGCTTTTGTGTTGGGCTTCACGGGCTATGGGTTGATTTTGGGCATGGACTGGTTATCCAGTAATGGTGCCGTTCTTGATTGCGAAAGGAGAGTTGTTAGGCTCATGACCCGCTTGGGTAACACTCTCGAGATTTCTTGTAATCCCAGGGACTCTGTTATGCTAAGTTATCTTGAATCACTTGACGCTTCGGTCGAGAGTTTACAATCTGTTAGAGTGGTCCGGGAATATCCGGATGTGTTTGAGGAGGTGAAGGGCTTACCTCCGAAGCGGGAGATTGACTTCCGAATATATCTGGTGGATAATGCTAAACCGGTATCTTTACCAGTGCGCCACATGGCTCCTTGTGAGAGGAGGGAACTCCATAAGCAAGTAGGGGAGTTGCTTGAGAAGGGGTTCATAAGACGAAGTATATCGGAGTGGGGTGCTCCAGTAGTATTTGCTACGAAGGCGGATGGGTCCCTCAGACTTTGTGTAGACTATAGAGAACTCAACAAGCTCACAAAGAAGAATAGACACCCATTGCCGAGGATTGATGATCTTTTCGATCAGTTGGTTGGCGCTTCAGTATTTTCTCAGTTGGACTTAGCCACGGGGTTTCATCAGTTGAGGGTGGCTGAGGATAGCATAGACAAGACTGCCTTTAGGACTCCTGATGGTTTCTATGAGTGGCTAGTGATGCCATTTGGGTTGACGAACGCCCCTGCATACTTCGTTGATTTGATGAGTAGGGTGTTCAGGGAGTTCCTTAATAAATTCGTGGTGGTCTTTGTGGATGATATCTTAGTATTTTCTAAGAGCGAAGAAGAGCATGCCCTACATCTTGGGGAGGTATTGAGGACTCTTCGGGCACATAGCCTTAAGGCTAAATTCTCTAAATGTCACTTCTGGAGGAAAGAGGCGCGGTTCTTGGGGCACGTGGTCTCCAAGGAAGGGATAGCTGTGGATCCCGCGAAGGTAGTATCAATTCAGGACTGGAAGGTTCCGAAAAATGCTACCGAAGTAAGAAGTTTCTTGGGGTTGGCGGGTTATTATAGGAAGTTTATCCAAGACTTCGCGAAGATATCAGCCCCATTAACCCGCTTAACGAAGAAGAATCTTGTTTTCGCATGGGACGTAGATTGTGATGATGCGTTCCGACGGTTAAAGAGAGCTTTAACCACTGCTCCAGTTTTAGTGTTACCAGATGGGAGCAAGCCATTTGTTGTCTATACCGATGCCTGTGGGACAGGACTTGGCGCAGTCTTAATGCAAGAGGGAAGGGTAATAGCCTATGGTGGAAGGCAGTTGAGGGCACATGAGAAAAATTACCCTACCCATGATCTAGAGCTGGCCGCTATTGTTTTTGCGCTTAAGATTTGGCGTCATTATCTTCCTAGTGAGAGATTCGAGTTGTTCACTGACCACAAATCATTGAAGTACTTGTTTTCTCAGAAGGATTTGAATCTGAGACAGCAAAGGTGGATGGAGTTCTTAGCATCCTATGATTTCGAGATAGCGTATACCCCTGGCAAGGGTAACGTGGTGGCGGACGCCTTTGAGCAGGAAGAGGTTGTCCTTGAGTCCATTGTTCGTGGAACAACGAAGCTTGGAATTTATCTCGATGTTTGACTTCAGACCTTCCGTTGATTATGTACCCGGTTTGCTAGATTCCTTGGAAGTTAGACCTACACTTTTGGGGCGGATTGGTGAAGCACAGAGGGACGACCCACAGTTGGTTGAGTTGGTGGAGAAGCTCATAAGGGGGGAGTCGTCCAGCCATTTGAGTAGGTACACCCTAGACGATAGGGGGTGCTTGCGTAGAGACGATAGACTTTGTGTACCGCAAGACGAGGGTTTGAGGAAGGCTATTCTTGATGATGCACACCGTTCTAGGATGACCATTCATCCCGGTGGGGACAAGATGTACCGAGACATGAAGAGGGTTTTCTTCTGGGCCGGTATGAAGAAAGATGTGGCCGAGTATGTCGCTCAATGCTTGGTGTGCCAACAAGTGAAGGCGGAGCAAAAGAAACCTGGTGGGTTGCTTCACCCATTGGAAGTTCCGCAATGGAAGTGGGATAGCGTCTCGATGGATTTTATTGACGGGTTACCCAAATCGAGGAAGGGTAATACGGGAATTTGGGTGGTGGTAGACAGACTTACTAAGAGCGCCCACTTCATACCTGTGAAGAGCAAGAGGACCGCTCCATGGCTAGCTTCTGTATATCTTCGAGAGATAGTTCGATTGCATGGGTACCCTCTAGCATAGTGAGTGATCGAGATCCTATCTTCACTAGCGAGTTCTGGAAAAGTTTGCAAGAAGCAGTGGGGACTCAATTGTGTCTGAGCACCGCATATCATCCTCAGACAGACGACCAGACTGAGAGGGTGAATCGTGTTCTAGAAGACCTTTTGAGGCTTTGTATCTTAGATTTTGGAGGTACATGGGAAGAGCATCTTCCATTGGTGGAGTTCGCATATAATAACAGCTTTCAGTCCAGTATTGGTATGGCTCCTTTCGAAGCTCTCTATGGAAGGCCTTGTCGATCACCTACATGTTGGTGGGAATCTACGGATAAGATCTTGCTTGGGCCTGATATGGTTAGGGAGACTTCTGAGAAGATTGACTTGATTCGAAGAAGGATGAAAGCAGCGCAGGATAGGCAAAAATCTTATGCGGACAAGAGAAGGACGGATCTTGAGTTTGAGATTGGGGACATGGTTTTTGTCAAAGTATCTCCATTGAGAAATGTTGTTCGCTTTGGATCCGTTGGGAAGTTAGCACCGAGGTTTGTTGGACCGTTTCCTATTAAGGAAAGGATTGGACGGATGGCATATAGGGTGGAGTTGCCCGACAGACTTAGTGGTGTTCATGATGTATTCCATGTATCACATCTGAGGAAGTGCTTACATGAGACGGCAGAAGTGGTAGAGCCGAGCTTGCTTAGAGATGTGGAAGTAGAGCGTGATGCGACTATTCGACGAGTTCCTACTCGCATCCTGGGGTCAGAGACTAGGAAGTTGAGAAACAGAGAGGTTCAACTAGTCAAAGTGCAATGGAAGAAGATGAGAGCAACGCAACTTGGGAGACGGAAGCGAAGATGCGTTCATTGTACCCATTTCTTTTTGAGGGTATGTCTTTACTTTCTCCTCTATCGTTGTCTAGTACTTATCTTATCTTTAGTATATCCTCTCGTTGGTACTGATTGACCTTTAGATAGGGTAAACCTATGGTTGAAACATGTGTTTGAGACATGTTATGGTTGATGGATGCAAGTGGATGCAAGTGTTTGCTAGTGGTTGCTCGTGGATACATATACACACACTCTAGGCACTAGATCGGCTCAGTCACTTCATATTGCATATTGCATAAAAATTGTGTGTAGGAGGCTATATTTATGGATGTATAATGGTTGTGTTATCATATGGAGGATGCATTTTGGTGAATGATTGTGCACTCATGTAGATATTGTATGTGTCGATAGGGTTCTCACGCATACATAATGGATGCATGGCACTATCATGGTTAGCATATGTTCATACATTAGATAGGGAACATATACACACACTTTTTGCATATGCTCATACATCATTAGAAATTGTTTTAAGGACAATGGATGCCCGTGTTTTGATGGATTAAGTAGATGGTTGTTTGGATGGTAGGATATGCATTCTCCTTAGCTTAGAGATTTCGGGGACGAAATCCTTTAAGGAGGGGAGAATGTAACACCCCGAATTTTAGTTAATACTAAAATTCACTAATTACAGGATAAATAATCTCAGACGTGGGAATTGGGGGAAACGGGCTGCGTTATTGCGTTCGTCTCGGAAAAATACGCGAAATAGAGTCCGAGTTTTCGAGAATCGGAGTCCGTATGGCCCGGTTATGGCCCAAAGAAGTTTGCAGAAAATTTAAAACTAAAAACAGATTTAAAAATTCAAATTCAGATTTCAAATTAGAACCAGCGGGGCCGGGCGGGAGAATTCCCGCCTTGACCATGTCGACAGGGCTGTCGACAGGCCTGTCGACAGGGGGAGTCGACTTGCCTGTCGACACGGCGTGTCGAACCAGGGTGCTTGGGTGCACCAGATCTGGTTTTCTGGCTAGGGCTGGGCTGGGTTCTAGAGATTTCCTAAATCTAATGGACCTAATCTAATTTAGGGTTAATCTAAGGGCCTAAAACACTCTCCTAATCTATAAATACACCCTAAACCTACCCTAATCCATACTAAAAATAGAAATGATGGCCTCATGCCGCCAAATTAAATCTTAGAAGGAGCCTCCACTTGTTTATGAAGGAAGTTGCAAGCTAATCACTCTCTAATCAATCTCTAATCATCACCATCTTCATAATTCCACTTCATAAGTTTGCTAATCTTGGTTTTGGTGAGTTTCTATCACTTTAACATCAATTGTTAAAGTTAGTAGATTGGGTGTAATGAGACTTATGGTCTTAGATGCGGATTAGTGAGTTTGAATCATTTGTAATGATATGCTACTCTATGTTTTTCTATGTTTATGCATAATTAATAAGTGAGTTTATGCATGTTTGATAAGTTGGTTTATGCATGATTAATAAGTGGGTTTATGCATATTTAACAAGTGGATTTATGCATGTTTAACAAAGTGAGTTATGCAAGTTCATATGCAAGTCATATGTATGATGTTATGTAAGTTATGTGTAAGTTCAAATGCAAGTTGTGTATATGCTTAAATGCAAGTTTAACATGATATGCAAGTTATGCATGCTTATGCAAGTATGTGAATGCTTATGCAAGTATGTGAATGCTTATGCAAGTATGTGAATGCTTATGCAAGTTATGTGTATGCTTAAATGCATGTTTAACATGTTATGCAAGTTATGAGAAAGCTTATATGCAAGTTCAACATGTTATGCAAGATATGTGTATGATAATATGCAAGCTCTTATGCAACATGTTATGCAAATCATGTGTATGATAATATGCAAGTTTGGGTTAAATGTAGTTGGGTTAATATGTGCTCATATATGCAAGTTGACATCCTCTTAACCCATGACAAAGTTATATGCTAAACCCATGATATTTGTAATGGATCTTCCCCTTTCTATGTCATGAGAACGATTTACATGGGGAACGATGGGGTTGGTAAATATGTTAATAAAAGTATGATTGGGTATGGTTAAGCATACCATAAAAATAAATTACCATAAGTGGAAATTTACCTATTGAGTTAGGTCTACCCCATGGGAATTTACCTATTGAGTTAGGTCTACCCATGTTATGGAAAATTTGATATTAATTAGGGATAATTAATATGGGGGTGATTAATTAGGTGTAATTAATCGACTAAGACACGAGGTTGGACTCATTTGTAGTGTAAAACTGCCCGGACCCAACCAGCTTAACCAGTTGCTACAAATTTCAGCCCAATGTGAGAGGTCTTAGCCATAAATTAAATACGTGATTAAGGTAAAGACACGAGGTTAGACTATGTTATGACGTAAGACTGCCCGGATCCTACCGGCTTAACCAGGCGGTCATAACAGCCAGTCTAATGTGGGAGGTCTTTATGGGAGATCACGGTCTTAATTAATTAAGAAACACTTAACCATATTAGCATGTAGTGGGACATGAGGGGTTAAGTGGGTGCCTTGGGTGGCATGTGGAAATTTAATGGTTGCCTTGGGTGGCATGTGGAATCTAGTGGGTTGCCTTGGGTGGCAATAGAAAATACGATTAGAATACTTAACCAAGTGAAACATGTAATTAAACATGATTAAAGGGTTAAGTGGGATACACTAGATAAGTGACAAGCTTAGGTGGGTAGCTTGTGGGGGCCCATTTCAACCAATATCCCAAACGTATCTTTGTGGGCTCGACCCATGTCGAGTGACGGGACACGCTTATTGGGCTTGATTATAAGAGGCCAAAACGGGTTAGCGGTGGCAACGCGAGTCCAACGGGTTTCATATGCGTGTGTGGGCCCGGGCTGGTAGATAAGCCGTTGTTGCATCGTGTAGATATAAAGCCGTGCACCGTTGATATTATCAGGTAGCCACTTTAGGGGAGTGATACACCCCACTGTGGGACCAGCACGGGTATCTACGGTAGGGAGCCGATCGATGGGGAGTAGTGGGTACACCTAGTAAAGATAGGGGCAGACGGCACCTATGTAGGGGTACACGAAACTACTGGGTAAAATGACTAAGTACACCTAGTGGAGATAGGGGCAGACGGCACCTATGTGGTCAGCTAGGGGTACATGAAACTACTAGTTACATCTTTCTTTAAGTCCTTGGGTGGGATCAATCCTTGGGTGGGAATGACTGGTGTGGTGCAGTGTAGTAATTATCCTTGGGTGGGTAGATGCGTCTTTACGGTTATCTTAGTTTATCCTAAGTCTATCAAGCTGCTTAGTGTAGCCATTCATCCCCAGACATTACCGTGGGTCAAGTTTATATCTTCTCTGGTTACTTTAATGATTGTATTGTTAAAGTTATAGGACTCGCTCAGACTTATGTCTGACCCCATTGTTTTTATCTCTTTTTCCCAACCCTCAGGTCCTACGGTGGATCCTAGCAGTAGTGGAGCTTGATCAGATTGCTGTTCCAGTCTTTAGGAGCTTGGATAGACGTAAAGCTCCAGTTATCCAGTTATCTTTTCTTTTGTCCTGGCTATTGTATGAGAGAGTGGGATTATGTACTTCTTTATTTTGATGGATATTGTACTTGACTTTTATTGTGGTTTTATGATGTAACCAGACATGTTTATTTCCGCTGTTATGAGATGATGTTTTAAATTTCAAGTACTACTTATATCTGTCTTGTTGTAATTTTTCTGTTCTATATTCACTAAAATACTCCACCGATGCTATGGCATTCCCTTAGCGAGTGACCATAGCGGGCGTGGGGTGTTACAATATACATCTGTTTGGCGGTGGAGAATTTATTCTTTTGCTTAATGCCCTTCTCTGAGATGTACGAGCTCAGAGGTTGTATATCGATGGACATCAGTCGCATGGAGTGAATTGCCAGTGTGGCACGCGTAAGTGGCAAATGATCAAGGCTTCTGTTGAAAGGCAAAGTCTTGTGGTTGATGATCAAAGCACGGCCTGTGTGGCGCAGCTTTGTGTATAACGTGAATTCGCGAGTCTCACACCTCGGTATGAGTCAAAAACGGGATAAGGACTCAAGGAGTGCACGACGTTTCTTTCTAGCTAGTGGTGGTGTCAGTGCTTAAACTGGCTGACATTTATATACTTTTCACCTGTGTGGTTGTTGGAATGCGAGGCGCCTCTGACATAGGTCCTATAGGACCGGGAAACGTGTGTTCAGGAATAATTAATCCTCAAAAGTAAGAGAGGACCGGCCTTGGAGGTTCCAAAGGATCATAGTGGGGTCCTGAGGCATTTGCTAGAGTGTCTCGAATCGGAGAGGAGCTTGCCCCTTGCCTCGACTCATGACGGAAATCCAATACGTGACTTGCGGTTTTATTTGTAGAACCTAGTATGGCGACATAGTGGTATGGGTCATTCATGCCGCCTATGATTGATATTTATGATTGAAATTGTTTTGACACTATACACTTATAGTAATATCAAAATAATGTTTTTTAACGTATCAAGCATGCTTTGGCTATTATAAGGTAAAAACCCTATCCTCCGGCTTGCGTTGCATTGTGTGATGGGACTTGGGTCTTATAATAGCTTCATTTTTCTTTATTTAGCATTGCGCTGTTTGTTTATGCACCGGTATTCTTGGGAGGAAACCCGTTCCGTGTTATACGACGTGGTCCCTTGATTTACCGAACTTTAAAAACCAATATTAATAACTGTTTTAGTTCTCACACCAGTACATGACTGACCTGGAGTTTATTGTTTTAACCTAAACTCTGGGTGCCCCTATTTTCCACACGGGCAGCTTGTAGTTTTGGTTTTGCAGATTTATATTCACAGGATCCTGATTTACAGCTGGAACAATGCTCGGAAAGCTCTGTATCTGTGTATTACTTTCAGTTGTATATTATACTATTTTTCCGCGGATATGTAATTTATTGTAATCTCTGATATTTATCGAATGTAATTTATTCATTTATACTCTGTATATTCTTGTATCTGATGGAATTGTTGTAATAAACAATGAAATGTTCTTCTGTTTGCATTCTATTTTGTCGTGTTCTCAATTCAATCCGTGCTTTCCTTCACGGGGAAGTTCGGGTCGTGTCAGTTTGGTATCAGAGCTTTGGCTTACAGAGCTCGAGAATAAGACACATTAGAACCGAACGAAAGAATTCATCAGATATTGGATTAGTAATATCCAATGAGAATGACTCGTTAGAGATGGGATCAGTGGTATCCTAGAATGGGTGTGAAGAGTATATCTTTAAAGTGAAAACAAATTTTGTTTTGAAAATTTAAATCGTTTTATACGTATTTGAATATTTATTTATATTGATTTGGACAATCTAGTATATAAAGGTTTTGCATATATGCGTCATGAACGTATATTCGAAGTTTTAATATACTGGATAGATATAGAATCACACTCTAGTTGCCCGGGGATGATTCTGGTAATGCTGCAGCGTTATCAGTATTTATTTTCGTGTTTCGAAGGTGTGATATCTATATATTTCCATTAGACTGGTGTGAGAACCGAAACTATATAGATTTATTATCGTGATTTGGCATCAAAAACATGATTTTCTGTACATATATCAAAATTATGAATTTGAAACGTTAATCAACTAATTGATTGATGGTTGTGTTGTTTGTTTATGTGTTTGAAAATTTGAACCATTTAGCCTAATAGAATCAAATATTGAATTGTATTGGAAATTGGTCGCATTTGCTTGCATATACATGTGCTTACATTGAATAGGTCATAGCAAAGAGGCTAGAGCAGAGAATAAAATTGTTTGCCCAACAAATAGGTACATGTTTACCATAATTTAATGTTTTGTTTGGGTGATGATGATTTTATGAGCCGATTGGCTTTTTCTTTTTCTTTTGGATTGAAGAAGGCCATGGGAGGCTATATGAAATATCCCGAAGTCCCCGGTGCAGGGGCGGTTATGGCGAAATTTTTCGGAAATTTAGGGTGTTAGCCAAATTTTTGGAAAAATTGAAAAGTTCTTAGAAACTGGAAAGTTGAAGAACTTAAGCCGTAACGAAAATAATGGAAGTTGAGTTGATTAGTTAAACAACTTTCAGCTTCGTTCCTTTTCGGGGACGAAAAGTTTTAAGTGGGGGAGAAAGTAACAACCCGGAAATTCTGAGCCAATTTAAAATTTTTATTTTGGCAATTTTAGCAAATTTTGAATATTTGAAATGAATTATTTTAAATAATATCGACGAGAAATTTATTTTGAATAGAATTAGAATGTATATATTTATATAGATCGTCGTTAGAATATAAATAATTATTTATAATTATAAAAGGAATTGAAAATGGCGCGGTAGTTTGATAATTCGATTTCAAATTTCAACTGAATGTACCGGGTGCAAAATAAACCAGATTTTAGTGAAACCAAAATTATTTGAATTTAATTGATAATATCTTTCCAACAAATCCGAAAAATTGAAATTTCATAGCTGGAATCAAAAGATATGTCCAGTTGAAAATTCAGAATAGTCGTTATGGAATTCAGGCCCTTAAAAATGGAAATTTTGCAAACGACCTCGGATTTCGACGAAACCACTTTTGTTGGATCCGGGGTGTAAAGTTATTGCTAGATTTCAAATTTCATAATTTTTCGAATCAATATGTGAGCGTGGCAAATGAAAACGCGTTTGACCAGTTTCAGTTGATTTTAATCGACTGGAAAATGGCCATTTTTCAAACGGTCTCGGAATTCGATGAAATTAGTTTTGTTAGGACCGTATCGTCAATACGAAGCTAGGAAATATTTTTCGGAAATTTTTCGAGTTAGTATGTGATCCCGGTAAATTGAAATGCGCGTTCAAATTCAATATATAGATTTATATTTTGATTTTGACGAAAAATAATCGAAACGATCGAATCAGCCTACGATACATATCCCATTGTGTTCGGAATGGGGGTAATTAGCTATGGACGACAGTCGTTGGGCCTCGTTTGGGGTTCAAGTGAAAAGTCAACCTTTTGTGGATTAAATAAATAATAAATTAATGATATAATCCCCCCCAATACTCTCTCCCCCTTATTGTCTTCAACGACTTCATATTTTAAAATTAAAAAGAAAAAAAAACCTATGAACTGCTTCCCGTCACCCCTCCGCCAGGTGCCGCCATCGATGGCGACCCCTCCCTCTGGCGAGCAGCGCCGCCCACCGTCGACGACTGGCCCTCTCTTCCTCCTCTTCTCCTTCCCGCTTCCCCCTTCTCTGCACGCACCCAAAATCCTGGACCCCCTCAAATCGAACCACGATCCACCACCCACCGCCCATGCACAGACCTCGCCACCCTCGCTTTGCCGGAATCCTAACCCGCGACGCCCCTAGCACCACCTCCGACTCCAGCAAGCCAAGCCCCCTCCTCCACAGTAAACCGAATTCAAAAGTAAGTTTTTACTTTTAATTATTTTTGTTTTATTTTTTTTAGTTGTTTATTTTATTTACATGTGATTTTCAGATTTTTTAAAATCAGTTTATAAAAACAAAGTAAAGATTGTTTTTTTTTTTTAAACATGAAAGGTTTGATTTTTAACTAGGAAAAAAATATGATTTTCATTCATATGAAAGTGATGATTTCTATACTTGTAAAGATTTGATTTCTATATGTAGACTAGCGACATAAAAATTCAATTTTTATATGAATGAAGGAAAAATAAAAATAGAATTTTTATAAATGAAAGTCATGATTTTATTCGTAGGAAAAGATTAGATATTTAACTAAGTAAAAAGACAATTTTTAATCATATGAAAGCGAGGATGAAGAGGTTAAAATATAATTTTTTGTAATATAGAAGGGTTAAAAATATAATTTTTATACTAGTGGCATATTAAAAATATGATTTTTATATCATAGGAATAATAAAAGTATGATTTTTAAATTTTAGAAGATTAAAAATATAATTTTTATATTAGTAGAAGAATAAAAATATGATTTTTACATTATAGATGTATTAAAGATTTGATCTTTATTATGTAGAAGGAGCAAAGATGTGATTTTTATATAAGTGGCGATATAAAAATATAATCTTTATTATATGAATACCGTTGTAAAAATAGAATTTTTATCCATATAGCGTAGTTATAAAAATGTGATTTTCATATAATAGAGAATATAAATGTGATTTTTATATATGTAGTGAATACGCACGACGAAAGTGACAAGAGGAGAACGATGAAGATATTCTACATATGAAGAGTCGTTGCGTTTGGTTTAGCTCTCGGTGAGAACTTCTCACTTTAAATCTTGTTTTTCTAGTTAAATATATACTAGGATGCAGACGGTGCTTAGCAGCACCCGACACCCGTCATCCACAGACCATGGATGGCTTGTATGTTTGATTGTTTGTTGTGGTGAAAATTGATTGTGTGATGTGAAATGAAATAAAATATTTATATAGTTAAAAATATTAGATCGTTAAAAATATTACTTTTAACGTGTGTGTGTGAATAAAAATATGTGTTTGTTGATTTGAAACCCCACACGGGTGTTGGGATGATATTTGGCGTACACTCATCCCGATTGATTAGTTATATGTCGATCGATTGATTGACAGGCTGTTATAAGCGTTAATTATATGCTTATGCAGTTGTGTGGTGCACTTTGGATGATGATTGATTATTTATCGTTGTGATTATATACATATGTTGTATGGAATCCATATAATTAACATTATATGTAATTGATTGGGCCTCATTCCAATTGGGAAAAATAAAGAATAGAATAAAATAAAGATTCATGTGTTGAATAGAATATATAGTCATGTGTTGACGATAATCATGTGTTGAAAGAAATATTTTAACAATAAAATTTACATCTTTATCATATTTAAAGTTAGAAACTAACTAGAAAATAGATAAGATGAGTGGTTTCCAGGGTATTGATCTGATATTGGTTTCGGCCTTCGGCGTTAATACCTAGGGAATCATTCTCTTACTACTTTACAGTTGGAGTTTGATTTAAAAATCAAACGATAGATACCATAATTTTATAAAGTATATTAAATAATACAAATAGTCATGTGTTGACAGTGCTCATGTGTTTAGAATATTCATGTGTTGAAAGAAATATATATTCATGTGTTGAATAGAATAAATATTCATTTGTTGAATAGAATAACGAATTTATTGAAATATATAAAGTCGTGTTGATTAGAGTTGCGCCATTTTGATGTGAGCGATATTTATATCGATTATATTCGTTTTTATAATGAATATAGAAAAAGAAGTGATTTCAAAATATAACATTTTGAAAATATTATCATTTGTATATCGATGATGTGGAATATTCAATTTTGATTCAAAAATTGAATATGAAGTTGAAATCATTTCGAAAACGAATTTAAAACGATTTATAAAATACGTTTTAAAAGGAAATTGACGAAATATATATAATATATATATATATATATATTATATATAATGGCCTGAATAGAACGCGCCGCGCTGCGGCAGTTCATGAATTTCGACCATTGACTTCGAATTGACGTTGCGGGAGATCCGACCGTCGAATTCTCCTAAACCGGAACCGTTGGGTTCGTATCGAAAATATCTTTCCAATGAATATTAGAAATTTGAAATCTAACGGTTGGATTTGGAATTATGTCCAAATCAAATTTGGAAAAGGTTGTTGTAAGTGCAGTTCGATGGCCATTGGTGGAAATCGACTGTACGGGCCATGATAAAATTATTAAAAATATCTATAATTTGTGTACAATCATAAGAAATGATTTGTGAAAAATTGGGCTGAAAAATTCCATATTTGAAAAGATAAAAACAGATATTTTATCGAAATGAACTAGTTTTGAACTAGAATTAAAATCAATTTATTTTTGAAATAAATAAATTGAATTTGAAAGTGGTTTTAAAAATAACCAGGTATTTCCAATACGTGAATTGGAATGGATTTGAATCGAAATTATCTTCGAAATATTTCGATGTTGGATTTTGTGATTATATAGATATGGTTATGGAAATTTGAAAGATATATTTTATATCGTTATTTCCAATACGATATTTGTTGGTTTTAAAATTTGATATTGAATATAAGCCGATATATTTTCTATTCAGAGCCTTGTATTTAATATCAAACGTGATTTGGGTTTGTCGTGAATGGTGTCTTCATTAACACTGTTCTTAAGCCCAGTTGAGAAAAAGATTAAATCTTTCTATTTAGATTTAATGAAGTATACCAATTAATAATGTTTAATTGGAATTGAATTTGAATGTGATTTTGGGTTTATCGTGAACCGTGTTTTAGATGACATTGGTTCTTTAACCCAGTTAAAGGCAGGATATTGATTTTTGAAAAGGTTAAAACTAAGTGGAGTTTTAATGAATCTTTAATTAGATTGAAATGTGAATTGATAATTTAAATTATCAAATCTGAAAGGTGATCGAGAATGGAGTACCACCAGTTTTGCTCCAAAGCGATAGTTAAATCTCCAATTAGATTGGAACGTGTAATGGTAATTAATTTACCGATAACACCGTGGTGTTAGATATCGAGTATTATCAGTTTGGCTTCATGGGATGAATAGGTTAGGATTGGGAAATAAAATAAATAATTACTTCGGTGTGGTTCGCTAATCCCGACTAGTTTGGAAAACCATAATATGATTTGAAATGATATCCAAAGGAAGATTAAAGAATAAATTTAGAAGAATTTATCTTTGATAAAATTAATGGGAACCTTTCCCTAAGAATGTGAAAAGTTGAATCAAAGAATATTCTGAATTGGAATGAGGCATATGTTGTGTTTGTGTAACACGTGTTTATTATATATGTGGGTTATTCGGAAAGGCCAGGTTTATACCCATTCTGAATAACCGATTCGACGATATGTCGAAGATGAAGACGGTGGTGGAAGACCGGAAGTCTTCACATCGTTTGGGTGATTACTGATGATCTCGATTGGGCGGTACACCCAAGATGAGGGAATCAGTTGGTGATCGTCCAGACGTACTTGGAGATCGATGGATATGCGAGGAAAGTGCCTTCGGTTTCGTTCAGACCCAGAACGAACTTGTAAATGGACTGTGTGTCTGACATTGGATTTTATTCTGTGTTGATTGATCTCTATTAAATATACATATGTTTGGCGGCGGAGAATTTATTCTCTTGCTTAACGCCCTTCTCTGAGACGTACGAGCTCATAGGTTGTATATCGGTGGACATCAGTCGCATGGAGTGAATTGCCAGTGTGGCACGCGTAAGTGGAAAATGATCAAGGCTTCTGTTGAAAAGAAAAGTCTTGTGGTTGATGATCAAAGCACGGCCTGTGTGGCGCAGCTTCGTGTATAACGTGAATTCGCGAGCCTCACACCTCGGTATGAGTCAAAAACGGGATAAGGACCCAAGGAGTGCACGACGTTTCTTTCTAGCTAGTGGTGGTGTCAGTGCTTAAACTGGCTGACATTTATATACTTTTCACCTGTGTGGTTGTTGGAATGCAAGGCGCCTCGGATATAGGTCCTATAGGACCGGGAAACGTGTGTTCAGGAATAAATAATCCTCAAAAGTAAGAGAGGACCGGCCTTGGAGGTTCCAAAGGATCATAGTGGAGTCCTGAGGCATTTGCTAGAGTGTCTTGAATCGGAGAGGATCTTGCCCCTTGCCTCGACTCATGACGGGAATCCAATTTCCAATACGTGACTTGCGGTTTTATTTGTAGAACCTAGTATGGCGACATAGTGGTATGGGTCATTCATGCCGCCTATGATTGATATTTATGATTGAAATTGTTTTGACACTATACACTTATAGTAATATCAAAATAATGTGTTTTTAACGTATCAAGCATGCTTTGGCTATTATAAGGTAAAAACCCTATCCTCCGGCTTGCGTTGCATTGTGTGATAAGACTTGGGTCTTATAATAGATTCATTTTTCTTTATTTAGCATTGCGCTGTTTGTTTATGCACTGGTATTCTTGGGAGAAAACCCGTTCCGTGTTATACGACGTGGTCCCTTGATTTACCGAACTTTAAAAACCAATATTAATAACTGTTTTAGTTCTCACACCAGTCACATGACTGGTCTGGAGTTTATTGTTTTAACCTAAACTCTGGGTGCCCCTATTTTCCACACGGGCAACTTGTAGTTTTGGTTTTGCAGATTTATATTCACAGGATCCTGATTTACAGCTGGAACGATGCTCGGAAAGCTCTGTATCCGTGTATTACTTTCAGTTGTGTATTATACTATTTTTCCGCTGCTATGTAATTTATTGTAATCTCTGATATTTATCGAATGTAATTTATTCATCTATACTCTGTATATTCTTGTATCTGATGGAATTTTTGTAATAAACAATGAAATGTTCTTCTGTTTGTGTTCTATTTTGTCGTGTTCTCAATTCAATCCGTGCTTTCCTTCACGGGGAAGTTTGGGTCATGTCATGGAAACAGGTGAGCATGTGTTAGACAGGTATGGGATGGAGTATATGAAGATTTTAATTTATGTACCCGACAAAAAGGTACATGTTTAAATTCATATATGAGATTTTATGCGCCGTATCGGCAAGCCGCTTGGCTTTTTCTTTTGGATTGGTGAAGGCCATGGGAGGCTATTGAAATATCCCAATGCTCCCGGTACAAGGGAGGTTATGGCGATTTTTTTCGGGAATTTAAGGAGTTAGAATATTTTTATGAAAAAATTGATAGTTAGAAATAAATGTATTGATATATACAGAATTCGATAAGGAAACAAATTTAAAATAGAATATTTTAAACAAAAAGGGAAATCGATAAGCTGGTAATAGAAGAGAAACATATATACATTTAAAAATGAATAAATGGGTTTTTATAATGTTGATTATTCGGGGTAAGTGGTTTTGTCTATTTTGAAGTTAATGATGTTTTCAGTCAAGGTCTGAGAGGTAATTTTACCCCAACTTGATTGATTTCATTTTTAATTGATAAATAGCAAGATCCAGTCTCGAAGAGAAGTGTTTGAATAATAGTTAGTTGAATAAAATATTTTGGGTTGTTGTAACGATGTTTTACACAACATTCGTTTTAATCCAAGTGATGGAATTTTGGAAATTTAACAGTAAATATTTCCTGAGTATAATTAAAGTAGTCGGGAAAGAGATAAGTGATTGGAATTGTTTTCAATTACAAATAGAATATAATTTCTAACTATAGAAAATAATAGAAGGCGATATATGGAAACGTTTTCCAAATGGCGTAAGGGGACAAGATGACTATCGAAAATATTGGTTAACAAATATTGATAGAGAAATAGAGAAGTGAATTAATTAATGAAATATTAATTAACAGGCCCAGTGATTTATTGATGTTATGGATGAATGGATGTTTGTTTATTTTTCTTCGATAGTTAAACAACCGACTATCGAAGTGTTTGCCAATATCGTTGTCAATATGGAGAGACCGGTTGGATTATTATCCGTGAACCACTCCATATTGGAAGTAGCGTTGCGAATCAGATTATATGAATATAATCAAAGATGGAGTAAAATGCAAGGGCTTTTTCTATTAACAGAAATTGTGCCTTCGGTTTCGTTCAATCCCAGAACGAACGTAAATGGACGAATGTCTGACAGAGTATTTCCAATGATCGAATGTGTTGGTCTGTATAAATATACATGGTGGCAACGGATTTATTCCCTTAGCATAATATCCCGAATATATTTGTGCAAATCAATGGGTGATTAACGGATTCGACAATGTGGCATTCAAAGTGATTGTGTTATCAATGAATAGAAAGTAATCTTAGCCTTAGGCCTCAACAAATGGGAAAATGACAAAAATCGGGCAGGCAGCATGGCTATGTGGGTCGCTCCCATTAGGGTGTATAATCACCTATCTAGAGATTCATTTAATCCCTTATTCTATTCGATGCTATCCCATTCGGGAAACGGTTGCTGATCCCAACCGTTGGTGTAACGGTGATATACATTCGATACACTCAAGCGAAATGAGTGGTTGGTCATGTGTGGGCCGGGTTGCAAGATGTTCTTGTTGAACCCAGTGTATTCCTCTCTAGAGATACACTAGCGGAAGGTGGTTCCATACCTTGTCATAGTCGGAATCCAATCTCTAATAAGCGCCCTGCGGTTTTTGATTTTATATTATATATGGAGCGTGAGATGCAAGCGTTCCGCTAGATTCTATTTATTTGATTAGACATTATGATAATATCACTGGATTTTTGTATCAAAGTATTTTGGGTTATAGTAAGGTAAAAACCGTATATGTTTAAGTGTGGCTGGTCATACTATTATCATTTCTTTAGAAAGGATTTTTAAAGTCAAACAAATGGTTGGAGTTTACTCACACCACTCCCATGACTGACCTAGAGTTTATTTTGTTTGTTTTCCCTAAACTCTTGGGTGCCCAAATTTGTACGGGCAGTCAAGTAGTCGGGATTTTTCAGACTCACTTGGAAGAGCTGGAAGCGGGAGGCTTCACTAGTTAGCTATAGACTATCATATATTCTGCTGTGAACCATGGTTGTATCTGAAAATAGGTGTTTATAACTGTTCCAGGAATAACTTTTGTACTCTAATGATGGTATGTATATAAAGTTACTGATTTGTATTTCAAAAGTTATGTTATATAATATATTTTATTCGTTCCGCTGTGAGATTTGTCTTCTTTGTTTTCTTCTATTCTAATATTTCTTTCTTTCTAATTCTCATCCTCTAACTTCTTTTTAATAATGATTCGTATTTCTGTGCAATTAGGGTTGGACGTGTGGTGTTATTAGTCAACTCAGATAGTACGGATTTGCGGGCCTTTACACGTGCTTTGATAATCAACCACAAGACTCTGCTTTTCAAAAAGAGCCTTGATCATTTGCATCTCAGCATGCCACACTGGCAATTCACGCCATGCGACTGATGTCTATCGATATACAACCTTTGATCCCGTACGTCTCAGAGAAGAGTGAAGTAAGGGAATAAATTCCCCTTCACCAGGCAGACGTATATTTAATAGAGATTAATCAAAACAGAATAAAATCCAATGTAAGACACACAATCCACTTACAAGTTCGTTCTGGGTCTGAACGAAACCGGAGGCACCTTATTCCTCATCCCGTATGTCCAATACAGGAGAGAGGTCCTCGCATATACCTCGATCTCCAAGTACGTCTGGACGATCACCACTTATTACCTCGTCTTAGGTGTACAGCCCAATCAAGACATCAGTAATCATCCAAACGATGTGAAGACCTCCGGTCTTCAACCACCATATTCATTGTCAACATATTGTCGAATCAGTTATTCAGAATGGGTATAAACCCGGCCTTTCCGAATAACTCGCGTATATAATAAATAAGTGTTATAAAAACACAACATATGCCTCATTCCAATTCTAAATATTCTTTTATTTAGTTATTCACATCCTTAGGGATTTGTTCCCATTAATTTTATCAAAGATAAATTCTTTAAAATTTATTCTTTAATCTTCCTTTGGATGTCAATTCAAACCATGTTACGGTTTTCCAAACTAGTCGGGATTAGCGCACCTTACCGAAGTAATCATTTATTTTATTTCCCAATCCCAACCTATTCATCCCATGGAGCAAAGCCGGTATTACCTCATAACTAACACCATAGCGTTATCGGTAAATTTAATTACCATTTCACGTTCAAATCTAATTAAAGATTTAACTATCGCTCAGAGCAAAACTGGTGATACTCCGTTCTCGATCATTTCCCAAATTTGATAATTTAAATTATCAATTCACATTTCAATCTAATTAAAGATTCATTAAAACTCCACTTAGTTTTAATCATCCCAAAAATCAATGTTAATGATTATTTAACTTTGGAAACACAAACTGTCAATCGACAATCTACACCGTACCATTGATTTCTGCCGATACATAACGCCTAAGCTCGTATGTCTTAGAGAAGGGTGTTAAGCAAGAGAATAAATTCTCCGCCACCAAACAGATATATATTTAGCAGAGATCAACCATACAGTTCGAAATACAATGACTAACATGTAATCCTGCCTTTAACTGGGTTAAAGAACTAATGTCATTTAAAACACAGTTCATGATAAACCCAAATCACATTCCATTAATGGAATCTTCGCGGAAAACAAATCAATATATATAATCGATATCAATTTCCGTATCGGACTAATAATATAAATGGAATAACGACAAAGCCTTTTAAATTCCATATGTATTAATTCATTTCGATTATTACCAAGTCAAATCCCATTCAATTCCAATTTAATATAATAAATTGGAAAACCGTTACTTTGGAAAATTCCCGTTAAATCTTAATAAAAGGATTTATAAATTCCAAATCACATTTCACTGTAAATCGGGTAAAAGAACGAATGTCGTTAAAAACACAGCTCACAATAAACCCAATTCACATGTCATTTATTATCGGGTTAAAGAACAAGTGTTATTTAAAACAACGTTCACGATAAACCCAAAAATCAATTTCACTTCAATTTCAACTAAGTATTATTTAATTGGTATTCTTCATTAAATCTATATAAAAAGATTTAATCTTTTCTCAACTGGGTTTAAGAACAGTGTTAATGAAGACCCATTCACGACAAACCCAAATCCTATTTAATATTAATTACAAGGCTCTGAATAGAAAATATATCGGCTTATATTCAATATCAAATTCTGAAACCAACAAATATCGTATTGGAATAATGATATATATATCTTCCAAATTCCTCCACAATATCCATATAATCACGGAATCCAATATCGAAATATTCCGAAGATAATTTCGATTCAAATCCATTTCAATTCATATATCGGAAATTCCGGTTATTTTTAAAACCATTTCAAATTCAAATTAATTATTTTAAAAATATTGGATTTACAATTCTAGTTCATAACTAGTTCATTTCGATAAAATATATTTTTATCTTTTCAAATATGGAATTTTTCATCCCAATTATTTCCAAATCATTTATTCTGATTTTATACAAATTATTGATATTTTTAATAATTTTATCAAGGCCCGTACAATCGATTTCCATAAACGGCCATCGAACTGCACTTATAGCGACCTTTCCTAAATTAGATTTGGACATAATTCCAAATCCAACCGTTAGATTTCAAATCTCTAATATTTTTTGGAAAGCTCTTTTCGATACAAACCCAACGGCTCTGGTTTAGGAGAATCCGACGGTCGGATCTCCCGTAATGTCCGTTCGAAGTCGATGGTCGAAATTCGCAAACTGCCGCGGCGCAGCGCATCCTATTCAGGGCATTATATATATAATATATATTATATATATTTCATCAATTTCCATTTAAAACGTATTTTATAAATCGTTTTAAATTCGTTTTCAAAACGATTTCAACTTCATATTCAATTTCAAATCAAAATTGAATATTCTATATCATTGATATATAAATGATAATATTTTCAAAACATTATATTTTGAAATCAATTCCTTTCCGATATTCATTATAAAAATGAATAAAATCGATATAACTATCGTTCACGTCAAAATGGCGTTAATCTAATCAACCCGGCTTTATATATTTAAATATATTCGTGTCCATCCCAAATCGGACATCAAAATCAAATTTTGATATTTTGCTGAATATTATTTTAAAATATTCGTTATCCTAAAATAATCGTTCTTTCTAAACTGGAATCAGACACAGTCAATTACCATATAATGTTATTTATATGGAGTTCATACAACACATGTACACAACAACAATCAAACACAGTCAACCATCATCCAGTGTGCAATCTACACTGCATAAGCATTAAATATAAATATTCAACGCTCACATAGCTTGTTAACCAATCGATTGACATACGACTAAATATTGGGATTGGTGTACATCATATATCATCCCAATACACGTGTGGTGTTTCAACCAACAAATAAAGAATTTTATTTGTGCAGTTGGGCGATGTGTAAAAGTTATCGTCCCAATCAGTATCAGTCAAATGTGTGTACATAAACAAATCTTTGATGTTATTATGAATATTTATTTTATTCATATACACATTAAAAATTATATTTTTAACTATAAAATATTTTATACCATTCCACATCACACAATCAATTTTCATAAAATAATCAAACAAACAAACAATTCGTCCATGGTCTATGGACGACGGGTGTCGGGTGGTGCTAAGCACCGTCTGCACCCTAATATAGATTTCTAACTGGAAAATAAATTAAAGTGAGGAGTTCTCACCTTGGGGTTCCACTCCGTCATTCTTTGTTTCTGAACGGTTCGGATTTTGTTTTGATTTCAGTTCGTTCCATCGCACTCCTTTTCACGCTGTTCATAGTAAAAATCATATTTTTAATATGATGTTTTATTTTTAAAATCACATTTTTATAATGCCACTTCATATATAAAAATCACATATTTTTACAACGCTTCTTTCTATATAAAAATTATATTTTTATATCTCTACATCTTAATTAAGATCGAATTTTTATCGCTACTCCATATATAACAATCGGATTTTTATATCGTTCTTCATATAATAAAAAATCATATTTTTCTCTCGCCATTCTCTATATAAAAATCACATTTTTATATATAAAAATCGTACTTTTATATCTCTACTACATATGTAAAAATCGCATTTTTATCTTCTCTATCATACAAAAATCATATTTTTATTATCTCTATAATATAAAAATCATATTTTTATTATTTCTATAATATAAAAATCATATTTTTATTATCTCTATAATATAAAAATTATATTTTTATCTCTACTTTCAAAATGAAAATCTTATTTTTCTACAATGAAAAATTTAATCTTTTATCACTTTAAAAAAAATCTTTTATATTAATAAAAATCAAACTTTTCTATAATAAAAATTATATATTTCCTATGATAAAAATTCAGTTTTACTATAATAAGAAAATCATTTTTAATCGAAGAAATCAATAAAATAATGAGAAAAATAAAAACTCTCGTTTTTTTTTATTGGAGGAGGGGGGTTTGGTCTTCGGCGTGGGGTTGCTGAGAGGGGTGGAAGGCGCAGGGGGCGGTGGACCTAAGGGGAAGGCGGCACTAGGGTTTTGGTGGCGTGGGGGTGGCGGTATGGTTTGAAATTGATGGGGGGTGCGGGATAAGGCGTCGGTGGGAGGGGAAGAGGGAAGGGAGACAGCGGAGCTTGGGGGAGGTGCGGCGCCATGCCTAGCGGCGGCGGCGGGCTGTCGCGCGAAGGCACTTCCTTTTTTTTAATCGATTTCGATCTGTTTGGGGGGAGAGAGAAAGTAGAGAGAGATATAATTATATATATATATATTATTATTATTTTTAATTTCAAAATGTACCTTTTTATTTTGAACTCGAAATCAAACCCATCGACTGTTATCCCTAGCTAATTACCCCTATTCTGAACACAATGGGATATGTCACGTAGGCCAATCCGATCGCTTCGATCATTTTTCATTTAAATTAACATTTAAATCATTATGCTGAATTTTAAACGTACAATTCAATTACTGGGGTCACATACGGACCCCAAAAATCCCAGAAAAAATAATCTAGCTATGTTTTGACGATACGGCCCTAATAAAACTAATTTCGTAAAATTTGGAGACCGTTTGAAAATTGGCCATTTTCTGGTTGATCCAAATTGACTAAAATGGTCAAAACACATTTTACATCGCCACACTCACATATTAATCCCAAAAATTATAATTTTGGAATCTAGCAATAACTTGACATCCCGGATCCAAGAAAAGTGGTTTCGTTGAAAATGGAGGTCGTTTGCAAAATTTCCATTTTTAAGGGCTATATTTCCATAGTGACTATTCTGAATTTTCAACTGGACATAAATTTTTATTCCCGATATGAAATTTTGATTTTTCAGATTCGTTGGAAAGATATTTTTTAATAGATTCTAATATTTTTGGTTTCGCTAAAATCCGGTTAATTTTGAATCCTGTACATTCATTTGAAATTTGAAATCGAAATTTCAAACTACCGCGCCATTTTCAGTTCCGTTTATAATTAAAAATAAATATTTATATTCTAACGTCGATTCAAATAAATATATACATTCTAATTCTATTCCAAATAAATTTCTCGTAGTTATTATTTAAAATAAATCATTTTAAATATTCAAATTTCATTAAAACTGCCAAAATAAAAAATTTAAATTGGTTCTGATTTTCCGGGTTGTTACAACTATTCTTATTTATTACTTAATTATTTATTGGTTGACTGTTTTACATATATACACACACACACACACATACCAGGCCTCTCACATTAAGTTAACAACTTATGGGTGCTGGATTTATCCGTCGGTTCGAAACAGACTTCTACCACAAGTTAAACTTAACCTCGTGCCTTAGTACGTTTATATTTATGCATTAGACCCTTCACATTAAAATGACTACCTATGGTTGTTGGATTTGTCGGTCGGTTCCGGGCATGCTTATACCAAAAGTTGAGCTTAAACTCGTGCCTAAATGCGGTTATAATTTGAGTTCCCTAAATTGGGGTTTACAACATTTATCCTAATTGAATTAGGAATTGTAATCATTCCCCTACCATTTTTAATTTCACCATCCAATATTGGCTACAATTGGTTTTTATTGGTTTACGGTCCTATTTATAGCAATTAACTATATCGATTGCTACGAATGGTCACCACAAATATATTAATTAAATATAGATTACATTTACATATAATTTCATACTTTAACCTTATCCAAACATTCAAACTTCCAATATAATGTATAATTTACCGTTTTACGCTGATTTGGACGGATAATATGTATATTTTTATATTTATGTTTTCGTGCGGACAACGTAGTTAATATTTTATTTTTATTATTATAACTTAAATGATTTGGTTCAAAATTTCCTTTTTGTATTCGGTTTTGCCAAAAGGTTCAAATCTTACAAAAAGACCCTTAGCCATACTCATTGTAAATAATGCCTAATTAGTGGAATTGGTATACTTCAAAATCACAAGAAATATATGTAAATATATAATTTGGAATTGTTGATGCAAATTACACAAATATATATATATATATATTTATATTTATATGTACATTTGCACCTCTTATCCCTTTTTGATCTTTTTATTAGACCTCTTGTGATTACAAAATAATGTCTTTTTATGTAGAAAGAGAAACGACACATGTACAAAAATTATGCAAAAAAAAACAATATTGAATACAAACATGCATATTCCTTTTAATATTACAATCACACAATTTACCAATTTCACATCTTTACCAAAATTTCATTTTTCAACACTGAATTGAAGATCTGGAATGTAATTACATCTACGTGGTGTTTAATGTGACTGATTTCCAAATCTACAGTGTTATGCAATGCCCACAATATATTTTACCATATAATTGCAATATATTTCATAACATAACTGTAGGAATATGTGTAAACAAGTTTAAGAATCCTACAATTGGTGTTACGCATAACCACAACTTGCAATTCACAATTTTTAACAATAATTATAATCAGATCTGATGGTTGTCAATAAGTTCATAGTACTTAAATGAACAAATCTGATAGGGAATAGACATAAAAACGTAGATCTAATTCAAATGAAATAGGTAAGTTATTATAACTGTATTCGTAAATTTCCCACTCACCTTATAGCCTCCAAATCCAAAGTTTGAACCCTTTAGGCCTACAATCCCCAAATTCTTATAAATCTACAATTTATTTGGAAAGGAGAAAATTCCAAATTTGTAAAGATGTAAGAAAACAGGAAGAGGCGAGAATCTGATTTGGAGCGTCAATTTACATTATTTTCCATTAGATCCGCTTATCCTCTCAATTTCATATGAATTGGATTTGATTTGTTACGTATGAATATATTTTTATTTTAGATATTAGGTTTGGAGAAGGACGAAAATGGCAGAGCTTCGCTGCCACTGCAGATTTATGTGAAAAAGAATGAAGCCTTACCCTTTTATTTATAGGGATGGAAATGGCCTAGGACCGTTGGATTAGTTTTACATTATATCCATTCATTCGTCATATAAATATTATAAACCAAACCCTAAAAACCTAGCCATTACTGGACAATCTGGCACCCATTAGGTCGACCGTGACGGTCGACCATGGGTCGACCTCTACGGTCGACTGCTTGGGCCTCAGATGCCTAGGTCGGCTTGGTTAAATGAGGTAAATTATAATTATAAATCCTGATTTATTTATTTTCCATCCATTTTCGTATTTTGTCCGTAACTTTCTCATACAGACTCCGTTCACGAAACTCCAAACATGAAAGTTGAACATAATTCCGAGACGAATGCATCAGCTAAAATTTCATGGCCAAATACCTTCATTTACAAAAATTCCTATTTTTGAATTAAATTTGAAAAGGATAAGTGCTACATCCAAGATAATAATTCGAAATTTATATTTGAAGGAATTAGGAAGAAAATTATTAATATCCTAAGTATGAAATTTTCAAATGATAACCTATGTCTTTTGGCAAATACAAGTGATCCTTGGATTTGTCATAAAAGATTTGGGAATTTAAATTTCAAACTTCTTTCTAAAAAAATTAATTTTTTTAGTAAGAGGACTCCCTAAAATGAATTTTAAAATAAATAGTATATATGAACATGTCAACTAGGAAAACTGAGAACAAGTTCACTTAAACTAAAAGATGAAACTTCTACTTCAAAACCTTTAGAGTTACTTCATATGGATTTATTCGGTCCATCTCAAATCCAGTCAATCATAGTAAATACTTTTTTATTGTCAATGTTTATTCTAGATACACCTTGACATTATTTCTCAACATAAAAGTCGTGCTTTTGATTTATTTAATATTTAGCAAAAAGAATTCAAAATTTACTTACTTTAAAAATTAAATTTATACGTAGTGACCTTGGTAGAGAATTTCAAAATGGAAATTTTGAGAATTTCAATAATAATAAGGGAATCACTCATAATTTCTCTTTTCCAAGAACTTTACAAAAAAACTGAGTAGTTGAATGTAAAAATAAAATGATTCTGGGGTGTGTTAGAACTATGCGGATTCAAGAGTGTGTTAGAACTATGCTTCTGATAGTAATTCACTAAGAAATTTTTGGGTCAAAGTAGCTACGGCTTGTTATATATTAAATAGAATATTAATCAGACCATCAACCAATAAAAGACCATACGAACTCCATAATAAGAAACCAAAAGTATCTTATTTTAGAGTTTTTAGAAGCTAATATTTTATTTTAAATACTAAAGAAAATTTGGATGAATTTGATTCCAAATCAGATAAGGAATTTCTATTGGATATTCAAATAGAAGTAAAGCTTATAGAGTTTTCAACTTAAAAACTAACGTTGTTGAAGAAACAATGCATGTATCTTTTAATGACAATTTTAAAGATATTGGACAAATAAATAATAAAGTTGAATTTGATAATGAAAATAATGATTCAAATGAAATAAATTATGAAATCAACCAGCCTAATAAAATAATTAGACTTTTGAAAGAACACCTATAGAGAATATACTAGAAATATTGAATATGTAGTTAGATCTAGAAACCAATTAAAAAAAATGAGTAATGTTTTTTCTATTTCAAAAATTGAACCTAAAAATCTAAAGTAAGTACCATTTGATGATTCATGGATACTAGTTATGCAAGAAAAACTGAATCGATTTACCATAAATGATGTATGGGAACTTTTCCTAGACCTGAGGATAAAACTATAATAGGAACTAAATGAGTTTATAAAAATAAAGTGAATGAACTCGGTGAGGTCATTAAAAATAAGGCTCAAGTAGTTGCATAGCGTTACTATCAAGAAGAAAGGATAGATTACGATGAAACATTTTCTCCCATAGCAAGATTAGAAGCTATTAGAATTATACTTGCTTTCGCTAATTACAATAATTTCAAATTATTTCAAATAGTTGTAAAAAATGCATTTTAAATAGATTTGTTAAATAAGATGTTTATTTTGAACTACCACCACTTTCAAAGATGAACATTTTCCAAATTATATTTATAAATTAAAGAAATCTCTATATGGTCTAAAACAAGCTCCTAGAGCCTGGTATGATAGACTAAGATCCTATCTATTACAATCAAATTTTAAAATTAGTAAAGTAGATAATACTCTATCGTTAAAAGAAGTAAAAATGACATTCAATTATACAAATCTATGTAGATGACATTATTTTCAGATCAACAAATAATAAAATGAATCAAGAATTTTCTAAGATTACGACAAAAGAATTTGAAATGAGTCATATAGGTGAACTTCCATTCTTTTTAGGATTACAAATAAAACAGCGGGATAATGGTACTTTTATTAATCAAGAAAAATATGCTAGAGATTTAATCAATAAATGTAATATGACTAACACCAAATGAAAACTAACTCCAATGGAAACAAATGAAGCTTTAAGCAAAGATGGCTCATCCAAAAATGTTGATAAAAATTATATAATGGTATGATAGGTTCAATACTATATATAACTGCAAGTAGACCAGATATAATGCATAGTGTTTGCCTTTGCACAAGATATCAATCTCAACTAAAGGAAACTCACTTAAAATCTGTAAAACGTACTCAAAGATATGTTAAACACACATTAGATTTTGGATTATTTTACCCTAAAGATGATGCATTTAATTTAATTTCATATTGCGATGTTGACTATGCTGGTTGTAAATCAGAGCGAAAACGTACAAGTGGAACTTGTCATTTTTTAGGACATTCCCTAGTTTCATGGTTTAGTAAAAAGCAAAATATTGTATCCTTGTCAACCACCGAAGAAAAATATCTCTCTACTGATTTGGCTTGTTCTCAAGTAATTTATATGCAACAAACCTTAAAAGATTCTGGATTAAGCTTAACAAAATCTCCAACTTATTGTGATAATACTAATGCAATAAATTTATCAAAAAATCCTACTTATCATGTTAAAACAAAACATATTGATCCTAGACATTAATTTCTCAAAGATAATGTAGGTAAAGAAAATATTTCACTAAAATTGAAAATCAACTTGCATATATTTCAACTAAACCTTTGAATGAAACAACGTTAACTAAATTTATAAGAGAACTAAGTATTTGTTCATTAACCGATATATAATAACTAGATATATTAGCGTGTATATATTGGAATATAAAAAGAGAAATTAAAAAAATAAAATTCACATAGACATGTCGGCACTACCCCCTATATCGGCATGTAACAGTAAAATTTTAAAATTAAAATTCGCCTCAAAATCGGTTTCATATTTATTTAAAATCCTTAATTTGAAATTTTCTATCTCTTCACTTAATTTTTTGTAATAAACTTTTGAAAACTATAATTTAATGGCCTCCTCATCTATTACCAACCAAAATAACACTTTTTCCTTTCCTTCATATCCTCAAGGACCATTGCAACGTACTACGCTTGCATGAGTGATCAAAGTGGAAGAATCTATGAAGTATTCTCTGCAAATGCTCGTTGAAATCCAACAAATGCAAACACGAATAGCTAGGGAACAAGAGAAATAACAAAAAATCATTAAAAATATCTAGAAATAATGGATGATCGTTATAATCCAATTGTTATCGAAGATGATTCGTCTAATATTCAAGTTTATAATCTAATGGAGGAAGAAGAAGAACCAGACATTTAAATGGAAGAAGATGATCAAGTCAGATGCTTGGCGAAGTGTATTTTGATAAGAATGGTAAGGTAATTGAATAAAATGGATAACTTTGTCTCCATTATCCAAATTGTCCAATTCATAAATCATCCATTGTCAAAAACACTCATTAGATAGATTACTTATATTCGAAAATGTTCATTGTATAATTTATTATGTTCATAAATGTTTAATTGTATAATTACATACTCATTGTTTGGTATCATATGTAAAGCAACAATAAAATAAAGTTTAGTTTAATTATATTATCTTGATTTATTCTTAATATTGCTAACATTAGTGGTACCATATTTTTAGGAGGAGTATTACAGATTAAACATAGGTATATATTTTTTGTTGATGACAAAGGGGGAGAATTATAAAATAAGTCTTAGATTAAGGGGGATTAGTAGTTCCAGAAGGAGTTATTTGAGTTAGGGGGAGTGATTGAAGAATCAAGGTATCAGTAAGTATATTTTATAAACAAAGGTTGTCATCATCAATAAAAGGGAGATTGTTGGAGATTGAGATGATGGTGATGATGGTTTTGATGACAACAACCTTGTTTTAATTGATATTATTATAAATATATACTAACACTATTGAATATATATATGTATATATGCAGGATGCATGTATATACATGTACTGATTTTGAAGACTGTACAGTTTAAAAGTTCAATGTGACGACCGCCCATAACTCCTGCACTTAACAAGAGAAATAATGCGCTGAAAGATGTGCCTGGCAGCTATGGATGATCATCAGGGTAGAATAACACAAGCTGAACCTGTCATATAACTCACAGTGCAAGGATAAAATATAACTGAATATAAACAACATGCAGTAATAGTGAAGCATCATTGAACAGAATCTTAAGCTTTTCATATCATCATGAAAATATTCATACATCACTGGAATACATCAGAATATGTACAATAGGCCTCACTACATGTTCACTCAGAGTAGCATACATCAAACATAATAGCGAAAACAACAAGTATGTATAGTAGGAAAATAATACGTCAGCCACTGGCTCATCGTCCCTCAGCACCATCGTCCTCATCAAGATCTACTATCCGTTACCCAGTCTGCCCATCCACAACATCATGGATGAACATCCCATGGTAATAAGAGGGAACATAAAACCTTGAGTCGGACAACTATCCTATTGAGCGATAAAACAACTATCTAACACCATCAATAAAGTATATGAGAAGTAGGCAGATAAATCATCTAATCTACCAACATCAACAGAGAAGAAACCCCAACCCGTCTCCTCCACATCTGACGGTGATAGCCTTTAAAAAAAATCAGAAGGAAACAAATAGTAACAGACATATCAATTAGTTATCCAGCATAGACCATCCTAATCAAGATCAACATCCCCAAGCAAAAGCCCTAAAGGCTTAAACGAACATCAGACAAGCACCCAAGAGATGTCTCCTTCGATGTCGAACGATCTGCACAAGACGATATTGGAGAATGGAATGTTGATGATGTTTTGATGACAACAACCTTATTTCAATCATTATTAATTATAAAATATATACTAACACTTTTATCCAGAACATATATATATATATATGTTGGATTTATATACAGATAATAGATATTGAAGATTGTACAGTTTAGAGATTCAAGATTTCAGAGTAGAATCAAGACTCATGAGTACCAAGATACCAAGATATCAAGAGTCCAAGATTATTAGAGTAATAGAGTCTAGTTAGTATGTAAAATTCTGATTAGCACTCAAATTCCGTTTTCAATTTATCTCTTTTTAAATTGATTTCAAACAATTTTCAAAACTCTTCTCAACAATAATTTTCTAAAGGATTTATGATTTCAAATATATATACTTTCTAAGTTTCTTATATTTATATATATAATAAAGTTATATAATTATATTATATTGTTCATATATATAGTTTTTAAATCATATGTTTAAATACGTTTTTATACTTGAAAAATTATATTTTAAACAACTAGTTTTATTTCAGGAATTTCCAGAATATATATTAGTTTAAATACATTAAAAATTAATTTTAATATTCAAATTTCAAGTATATGTCAACATACACTTTCTTACATGTCGACATATAACTGTCACAAATTTTTAAATTTAAAAAGATGTGTCTTTTCATTTTAAAACGTTTCAAAAACGGATGTGACTCTTAGAACACTGTATAAAGGAGTCAATTTCGATTTTTTTTCTATATAGATTGTAACACCCCACCTCCGCTAGGGTGACTCTTGCAAGCACTCTGACTTTGGAGGGGCGTTTGAATCAGGTAAACATGCATAATGATATATCAAGGCAGAACAAGAATATATGTATATATGTAAACAGAGTAAATAACATAGATAAAACAGCGGAAGATTTCATACTATTTCAAAACAAGTCTGGTACAACATAGCTTTCCAAATAAACAAGTCTAGATAAAATCATCAACTGAAAAACTGAAATACATAAATACTATCCCCAAATAAGTGATAACCATAGCTAGCTTCATGTCGAAACCGTACATGAGCTGAAATCCCACAAGCAAGCTATCCGAAATCCAAGCTAAGCTTCAACGTTCCCACCCTGAGAACCTGGGGGGGGGGGGGGAACGGAAGAAAAGAGGCGAAAGAAAACAGGTCAGTCAAAAAGACTGAGTAAGCCCTACTACAATCAATGTAAACTGGTAAAGTTAACTGGCATGAGCAGCAGGGATGAACATAAGGATAACAACATACTAGCATGATGATTAACTAACAAGGTAGATAAAGGTGTCATCGCATAATCAGGGTTAAGGTTTTGGCACCACAGGTGTACTAGCAAACTAACATGACTTGAATAAACAAGTATTGATCCCTTGGCCCAAGCTTTGGCCCAATAACATGTAGTGACCCCAATACGAGGTCCAAAGTGTAAACAAGAAGTGATCCCCAGGCCCAAGTTTGTCCCAAACATCATGAATGACCTAAACCAAGGTCCAACTAGCACGATCTAGTCGATCGGCTCCCTATAAGCCTAACTCATCAAGTGTCGGTGTCATACGGCCCAACTACGAAGTGTAGCTAAACTGTGCTAGGTCCACCCTAGGGTGTATCAAGTCCTAGGGTGTCAACCACTGACACAAATCAATGCACGCACAGTCTAAACCTACTGGTGCCCCGTGCCTGCTTTTTCAACTTCGGACCATGTGCACGACCATGGCCCGCCTGAACCTACACCGGCGCACCTACTTAGCCGTCGTTTTGGTCGCTTACATGGCATCCAGTAATCGTGCCCCTCCCTAGCCTAGTTCCTAGGGTATCATGATACAACTAAGAGGGTTACAGGTGCAAAGGACCACGTAACTAGGGTTTCCTTAATGGGTTAAACGTGGTTAACCCAACCCATTCAAGTACCAAGTTGGTTAAGTGTACCCAAGGTTCATGACTTAACCCTACCAACCCATCGTGTTTAATTGGTTAAGTATTCAAGCGGTCCATGACTTAACCCTAATCATGAGGCATTAATTAATTTAATGCGCCTTAACCTCTCACATTAGACTTTGTTGCGGTTACTAGTTAAGCCGGTCGGTTCCGGGTAGCTTTACACCACAACTTGGTCTAACCTCGGGTTCAAGGTACAACATGACCAACTTCTCACATTGGGTCCTATTGTTTGTAGCAACTAGTTAAGCCGGTCGGTTCCGGGTAGGTTTACGCTCCAAACTCAACCCCAACATCGAGTTGGTCACACTTATATTCTCTAAGTGTCATGTCCATCATGTTTCCAAAACACATTACAAGTTTTCAAGCAATTGGGTAGACCTAACTTAATAGGTAAATTCCCAATGGGTAGACCTAACTTAATAGGTAAATTCCCAAGCTTATGTTTTTATGTCTTTTAAGTTTACCCAACCCCAAACGCAATCCCATCGCTTACATATCGCAATAGCGCATAAAGGATAGAAAGAGGGAACTTGGCATAATCGTGACATAAAGGTGCTGAAGCCACAAGTTCAACATGGTGGCATAAGAAATGTACATATGTTCATATACTTGCATATTACATTTTTAGGCCTCAAAAGCATGCATAAAACCAAACTTGGCATATTGGTGATCCATGGTGCTAAATGACATGTAGACATGGCCATAAGTTCGCATTTAGCCTCACATGCAAGTTATCATAAGAGATATGATAACTTACATGTTGCCAAAATGCTACCTTTGGCATAAAGCTTGAAGCTTTATGTTCATAAACCCAAGATAAGCTTGCATAACATGATAACATGAGCAAAAGGTTCAACCCAAACTTGCATAACATAACTTGCATATCATATGACAAACTTGCATATCAAACTTGCATAACATAACATGATAAACTTGCATATCATAACATATCAAACTTGCATAGCATGACATAATAAACTTGCATATCATAACATCTCAAACTTGCATATCATGACATAATAAACTTGCATATCATAACATATCAAACTGGCATATCATGACATAATAAACTTGCATATCATAACATATCAAACTTGCATATCATGACATAATAAACTTGCATATCATAACATATCAAACTTGCATATCATACATTTAACTTTAGAGTTTAAATATGAAAGTAGAATAGGGCTTACAATGCTTATGAAGACACACAAAACTATGACAAAGCCCTTATGCAACCAGTTAGACCCAAAATGCAAGCTCTAACATAAAAACCCTTGAGCCAAAATGATCAAAACTCTTGCTTTATGATGCAAATATAGAAACTTGACTTGAATGCAAGCTAATGATGCTCATACAAGCTTGAAAACACTTGTATGCATGGAAAATCTCATAGAAATTTATTTAGGAATTTTATGAAGAGAGTGGAGGCCATGAGAGGATTGATTTTGCCATAGTTTAGTTACTAGAATGAATAATGATGATTTAGGGTTAGGTTAGGGCCTTATTTATAGATTAGGCAAGTGTTTTAGGCCATAGGATTAAACCCTAGTTCCAATCTCAGCCCTTAAAACCGAATCTGGCCCCCAAGCTCAACACAATCTCTAAATGGTGCACCAGGCTAAACAGCCCGGCTGGACCAAGTCGACAGCCAAGTCGACAGGGCTGTCGACTTGGTTCCAACCAAGTCGACTCCCAAGTCGACAGGGCTGTCGACTTGGGTGCTCTGGCAGGAATTTTCCCTCCAGGCCCAAACTGGCCCAAATTTCCAAATTCAAACTTGAATTTGAAATCTGTTTTTACTTTGAAATTTTCTGAAAACTTCGTTGGGCCTTAATCGGGTCATACGGACTCCAATTTTCGAAAACTCGGACTCTATTTCGCGTATTTTTCCGAGACGAACGCAATGGAATAGCCCGTTTCCCTTGATTTAGATTTTAGAGTTAAATTCTGCCTCGATTTACGTTATAACAGGTTATTGAAAATACGGGTTGTTACATAGATCTTCTTCCCTTCTTAACATACCACCATTCTTCTTCTTAAAACTCTAAGTTTCTATACATATACTCTGCCGATTTCAATACAAATTATATCATTCTTCTTCTATTTTCAAACTCTATCAAATACTCTCTGTTTGGAAGTGCTACTCAAGAGTTTAAGGGCAATTGTAATTGATAAGGAAAGGGTGTGTAACGACCCGTATTTTTATGGTATTATAATTAATTAATTTAATTATTTAAATCGTGATTTAGAGATTTAAATGAGTTGTTTAATTAATTTTTTTGAATATTTAATTAATATAAATAATATAATAATATATTTATTTTCGAAATAGTCGGAAATATTGGAATTGACAATATTGTGTGTATTGGACAATTTAAAATATATAATTTAGTTTAGAGTTGAATTATATTAAGGAATATATTAGATAAACGACAGTTGAACGTATAATTATATTTTAATTATAATTGAGCTCGAAATGGCACGGTAGTTCATAATTTGGCAATTCAAACTTTAAACAAATATATAGAATCCGTTTTACGTCGGATTTCTGTGAAACAAGAATCGTTCGGAGCTGGTGATGTATATTTTTCTAATGGAAGAGAAAAATCAGGATTTCGTCGTGTAGATTTTGATTTATGTCCATATCAAATTTTCAAATAGTCGCTATGGAATTCCTTTATAATTTATAACAATTTATAAAAGGATTTCTATTTTTAATTGTATATCGATTTGACCCGGATTTGAAATATCAAGTTATAACACCATACATATTTATTTTGGAGTTGTATGATATTATATTGTGAATATATACGATAATATTTATTTATAGATATTTAATTTAATTATTTTTAGATATATTTATGTTTAAATGGGTTTGTTTAGAGCTTTAAAAATAGCCATTTTTGCAAACGACCTCCGTTTTTGACGAAACTAATTTTGTTGGATCCGGAATATTAAATTATTGTTAGATTTCAATTCTCATGATTTTTGGAGTCAGTGTTTGGCCATACGGATTTTTAATGTGGAAAATAGTCAGTATTTTGACGGTTAAAAATACGCTGTGTGAGCAAACGGGGTCGGAATTCGATGAAACAAGTTTCGTTGGGTCCGTAATGTCAAACTGTAGCTACATGCCCATTTTCATGATTTTTGGATATTTTGTGTGACCGTAGGAATTTTAAATGACGAATATAAATAACGTTAGCTTATTATATTGAAAATAATCGATTAAAATAATATTTAAACTATTCTATAAATACCAATACAATCCTAACATAACCCTAATCTATTCATTCAACAGTCAACGATTTCCGCTGCTACTTTTTTCCTCTTTTTAGAAAAAACCAGAGTTGTAAAATCCAAAACAAATTGGATAAAATCTATAAATCACTGTATTTATTTATATGAATTCCTTGCGTAATTTGCTTCGATTCCATACCTATTTCAGCTGGTTCGAACTTCTCCTGATCGCTGTGATTTTTTAGTGCATTCTAGGGTTCTATTTTTCTCGAATTTGGGGCATTGCTTAGCGGATTGAGGATGTTATTTGTATTGAGGATGGAAAACCGCGACTGTTCGAAGATTTTTGAGGGTTCTGGGCACAAAACATTTCGCGACTGGACCTATATCAATGAGAAGAAATAGGAACTCGCGATGGAAGGTGAGCATGGAGTTTGCTAAGATATATACGGAGAGAAAGAGGAATAGAAGAGGAGTGTAGTGGTGAAATTGGTTTGTTGAATCATGGGATGTTGGTGGATCGGTGGGGGATGAAATGACAGCTATGGTTTATACAGGAAGAAGATGAGATAAGTGCGGATATTAAGGATTTAAAATGGTGATTTATTTAACTAAGTAATTATTTAATTTAATTAATTATGTTATAGTATGTTAAAATGCATTGAAACTTAAAAAAATCGTATCTTTGTCATATGGAATCTGAATTGAGCGAAACAAGATCCGTTGGGATCGTATGGATGAGAACTTCACAATGGAATTAATGGGGATTGAATTGGAACTCGATACAATTTATAGCGGAATAAATTGTCTGTCTGGATCAACCGACAGTTATCGTTATTTAACGATGATCCTCCAAAGTGAGTAAATCTCACTAACTCTACCCAGTTATATTTTTATAACGTATTTTTAGAACTGATAAATGTTGGTTGATTGTTATGTGTTGACAGCTTGGTTGAACTGCTAATTGATTGGTTGAAAATATCGATATAGTTATATATATATCATTAATCAAATATTGATTCTGTTTATTAGAATATTTCATATTGAAATGAAGTTGATGTTAATTATATTGTTTAACATCTGTGGATGCAGGAAAACAGGTTGGAGGGATCCAACTGGATTCCTCAATATTATAATACTGTTTGTTTTCATATATTGTGATATATAATCTGGGATTGATTATAATGACACTGGTCATGTTATTTGGTATTTTAAATACCATATGAAATACTGGAATGTAAAAAAAGTAAAATTTCAAAGTGAATATTGAAAATGAAATATTTATATATAAAATGAATAGAATTATATAAAAGGATTTATATAAAACAAAATAGAATTATATAAAAGGATTTATATAGAATAAATAGAATTATACAAAGGGAATTATAAATGAGATTATAAATGTTGGAAATGAAATAAGATTTGTATGAATAATTCTGCAAATAAAAATATAAATAGAATTTGGGTTTGAGATATTGTTTTTAAATACGAAATCAAACTGTTTTGATTTTATAAAGAAATATTTTTCACATTCTATGTGAAAAATAGATTAAAGTAAATATTTATAAAGGAAATAGGGTTTGAAATAGGAATTTAAAATGGAGTTAAACGAATTAGAAACTGACTGGAGATTAGTTAAGTTGAACAGCTGTCTGGGTATTGATCTGATGTTTGTTTCGGCCTTCAGGGTCAATACGTAGGGGGTTGTTCTCTTACTAGTTTACAGTTAGAGATTGATATATGTGAGAAGATAGTGATGCGTGAATCAGAAATGGAAACGTTTTCCAAAGTTAATAACGTATATTTTCTAAAACTAGAAAATAAGGATTTGATGAATATATGGAAACGAGAAATGGGGAAATGAATAAATGTTGATCGATGATTGATCGATAGAATTTCCATCTGAAAATAATATCGTTGTTTGCACACATGTTTTTCTTTGATAGTTAAATCATCGACTATCAAAGTTTTTGACCATTTTTCCGTCGTCAATACGGAGAACCGAGATCAGATTCATTATCTGAAAACCACTCTGTATAGGCGTTAGCATTGCGATCAAATATGATGAAGATAATTGAAGACAGAGTTATGCAAGGGTTGTCCTGTTTACAGAATAGTGCCTTCGGTCTGTCCAGTCCCAGAATGACCTGTATGGAAGAAAGTCTGATAGAGTATATTTGATAGATCACGTAAGTTGATCTCTTCAAACGTATTTACGTTTGGTGGCGGAGGAATTCTTTTCTTTTAGCTGTTTACCCGTGATATGTTTGGAGAAATCAATTTTTGATTTAGTGGGTATGACGATGTGACATTCAAAGTGAATGAAGATGTGGTTTGTAAAGATACGTTATGGCCTCTAGCCTCACAACCGGAAATGGTATAAAATCGGGTAGGTCGCATGGCTAAGTGGTTAGCTGCCAATTAGGGTGTATTGTCGCCTGATCTAGAGAAATTCCATTTACTCCTATAATCTATTTCGATGCTGTCCCTTTCGGTAAATGGTTGTTGATCCCAACCGTTGGTGATAATACATTCGGTACACTCAAGCGAAATGAGTGACCGGTCATGTTTAGCCTGGGTTACAAGATGTTCTTGTTGAACCCGGTGTATTCTTCTCTAGAGATACACTGTCGGAAGGTGGTCCCATACCTTTCCAGTCGGAATTCATTACCCAATAAGCGCCAGGGTTTTTGATTCTATATTATGTATGTGGAACGTGAGATGAAAGCGTTCTGTTAGATTATTATTATATTGTGATTGATAGACACTATTATAATATCATATGAGTTCGATATAAGATTTATCGTTTCTTTCAAAAGGGTTTTATTTGAAAGCTGAATCAAATGTTTTAGATTCTCATAAGGGAAAAAACCATTCCGTTATATGGCATGGTCTTATGAGATATCGTTTAATTGCTCAAACTATTTTAAATTGTTTTACTCACACCAGTCTCATGACTGACCCAGAGTTTGTTTTGTTTTGATTTACCCTAAACTCTTGGGTGCCCAATTTTGTACGGGCAGTCAAGTAGTCAGGATTTTACAGATATACTTGGAGAGCTTGGAGCAGGAGGCTTCAGGAATATATAGCTATGGTTTATTTCAGCTGTGTTGTAAGTGTTATACTCTGATAATGTTACTGTATACATATACTGATTTTATTTCAAAGTTATGTATCTATTATATATTGTTCATTCCGCTGTGAGATTCGTGTTTACTGTGATGTTGTATGTTCTTCTTCTTCTATTCTAAGTTTCTATCTTATCTATTCTCACCCTCTAATCTCTTTCATGGGCTATCCGGTGTTTTCCGATGCTCGGATAGTCGACATTGAGTTTATGTCGATAACCAGGATCGCGAAAACCCCGGATCGTTACAGGATGTGTTCCTTGTAGCCCGTAAATCAAGGAAAAGGAGCGGTGTTAACCTTGTAGTTGTGAAATCAAGGGTGTTGAATTAGTGTTAACCTTGTAGAGTGAAATCAAGGGTGTTGTAATTGGATACTGATATTAATAGAACTCTGCACAATCCAATGTGGTGCGGGACTAGACGTAGGAGTAATTCGAACCAGTATAAAATCCACTGTGTTCTTTCCTTTTCTGCATTTTAATTTTGATTATATTTGCATCTGTGATTGTTTCTGTTGTGATCATTCTGTGATTCATACAACAATTTGAGTAATTGTTAATTGGTTAATATTTCTATAAATTGTTTAAAACACTATTCACCCCCATCTAGTGTTAGTTTTGCCTTAAGATCCTTGATCCTCATCCCTGACAATTGGCATCAGAGCATAGGTTTTCAAAACTTCATCATCTGAACTTTAGGAATATTAAATGGCAAATTTTGAAAAAATTTATGACACTAGTGTAAATTCATGCATTGCATCAGTATTAAATGAGTTTGCATTACATTCTATTGAAAAATCAAGTTATCTACCGAATTATTGTTCTACTTGGGAAAAGGTGTGTTACATGGCTGTTGAAAATTCAAATTTTGATGGTCAAATGGTGGAAATCAAAAAGGATAAATGGATATTGGATAGTGGCTGTTCAAGGCATGTGACCGGAAATCCGGAACCACTAAACAATCTAGTATACGCAGATGGAGAAATGGTCAATTTCGGTGATAATTCTAGTGGATATGTGGTTGGCATCGGCAATGTCAGTAATTCTGAAACTCTACTATTTCTGATGTTTTATTGGTTAGGAATTTAAAATATAACTTACTAAGTATAAGTCAACTATGTGATAAGGGCTATAAAATCAATTTTGAAAAAGATAAATGCTTTATAGAAGATAAAATTTCAAAAATAATATTCCAAGGAGATATAAAGAGAAATATCTATATACTAAGAATGAAAATCTCCAATGATAATTTGTCTTATGGACTATACAAGTGACCCTTGGATTTGGCATAATAGATTCGATCATATAAATTTTAAACAAATCTCTAGGATTTCAAGATTAGAATCAATTAGAGGTTTACCTAAAATGAAGTTCAAAGTAAATAATCTATGTGACGCTTGTCGGTTCGGAAAATTGAAAAGAAGTCCATTTAAATCAAAAGAAGAAATTACAACCTCAAAATCGTTAAAATTAATTCACATGGATCCATTTGGTCCATCCAAAACTCAATCGATAAAACACGACATATATGTTTATGTAATAATTGATGATTTTCAAGATTCACTTAGACTATTTTTCCTAAAAATAAAAGTGATGCTTTTGATCAATTAAAAACCTTTGGTAAACGAATTCAAAATTTACTATCCTTAAAAATTAAAACGATACGTAGCGATCACGGTGGAGAGTTCAAAAATGAAAATTTTGAAAATTTTTGTAACAAAAAGGGGATGACTCATAATTTTTCCTTCCCTAGAACCCCCCAACAAAATGGAGTAGTACAACGTAAAAATAGGTCAATTCAAGAGTGTGCAAGAACCATGTTATCAGATAGTAACTTACCATGAAATTTTGGGTTGAGGCGGTTGCAAAAGCTTGTTATATATTAAATAGAATTTTGATAAGACCCTTAACTCATAAAACTCCATATGAACTTTTATACAATAAAAAAACCAAAAGTACCGTATTTTAAAATATTTGGAATAAAATGTTTTATTCTTAACACTAAAGAAAAATTAGAAAATTTTGATTCTAAATCTGATAAAGGAATATTTATTGGATATTCAGAAAGAAGTAAAGCATATCGAGTTTTTAATTTAAGAACTAATACTATCGAAGAGACATTAAATGTATCATTTGACAAAAATTATAAGAATATAGCTCAACATAACGAAGATGAATGTGAAAATGAGATTGATGAAATAAATGATGAAATTAATCAACCAAATAAAAGAATTAGACTTTTGAGAGGCCACCCTATAGAAAATATCTTAGGAGATATTGAATCTATTGTTAGGACTAGAAATCAGTTAAATAATATGAATAATTCAGTTTTATTTCAACTATTGAATCTAAGAATCCAAAGGAAGCATTATCTGATGATTCATGGATCCTTACTATGTAAGAGGAATTGAATCAATTTACCAGGAATGATGTATGGGAACTTGTCCCTAGACCAGAGGATAAGGCTGTAATAGGAACTAAATGGGTTTATAAAAATAAAATGAATGAACTCGGTGAGGTCATAAGAAATAAAGATTAATTAGTTGCACAAGGATATAGTCAAGAAGAAGGAATAGTTTATGATGAAACCTTCGCTCCCAAGTAAGATTATAAGCAATTAGAATTTTACTAACCTTTGCTAATCATAATAATTTCAAATTATTTAATATGGATGTTAAAAGTGCCTTTTTAAATGGATATTTTAAGGAAGACGTATATGTAGAGCAACCTCCTCTTTTTAAAGACAAAAAATTACTAAACCACGTATATAAATTAAAGAAAGCATTATATGGATTAAAACAAGCTCCTGGAGCCTGGTATGATAAGTTAAACGTATTTATTACAATCTAACTTTGAAACTGGTAAAATAGATAATACACCTTTTATTAAAAGAAATAAAAACGATATTCAATTAGTATAATTATATGTTAACAATATAATTTTTGGATCAACAAATAATAAAATAAATGAAGAATTCTCAGATATTATGACACGAGAATTTAAGATGAGTCATATGGGCGAACTTAAAATTTTCTTAGGCTTACAAATAAGACAAATAAAGAATGGAATATTTATTAATCAAGAAAATTATGCTAGAGATTTAATTAATAAATATAATTTAACTACAACTGATGGAAGACCTACACTTATGACAACTAATATAGCCCTAAGTAAAGACGATACGTCAAAAGACATCGATAAAAAATTATATAGAGGAATGAAAGGATAGTTACTGTATATAACCACCAGTAGACCAAATAAAATGCATAGGGTATGTCTCTGTGCAAGATATTAAGCTTTACCTAAAGAAACTCACTTAAAAGTCGTAGAACGTATTTTAAGATATGTAAAACATATATTAGATTTTGGATTATTTTACCCTAAAAATGATTCGTTTGATTTAATCTCATATTGTGATGCTGACTATGTTGGATGTAAATCAGGTCGTAAAAGCACTAGTGGAGCGTGTCACTTCTTAGGTCATTCCCTAGTCTCCTGGTTTAGTAAAAAGCAAAATACGGTATTTTTTCAATAATTGAAGCAGAATATATATCTGTTGCTTTAAACTATTCTCAAATGATATATATATGGAACAAACTCTAAATGATTTTGGATTAAATATAAATAAATCACCAATCTACTATGATAACATAAGTGCCGTAAATATATCTAAAAATCCAAATCATCATTCGAGAACTAAACATATTGGTATAAGAAATCATTTCCTAAAAAATAACGTAAGTAAAGAGAAATTTTCACTAGAATTCATAGAAACGGAAAAACAAATAGCAGATATATTAACCAAACCTTTAAACAAAGCAACTTTTACTAAATTTAGAAAAGAATTAAACATTTGTTCTTTAAGTGAAATAGAGTAATTAAAATATAGTATAAAATATAATAAAATTCAGAAAAATACAAAAAAATAAAAAATAAATAGTGTATGTATGTCAACTACATGTTTCTACATGTCAACATATAACTGGTAGATTTTAAAAATTAATTCCCACCAAAAAGTAGTTACAACCTATATTTAAACTCCTAAATTCGAAATATTTTCTTATTCTCTTCATTTTCTCTCTGTCTAAACTCTAAAATAAAATAAACAATGTCCTCCTCTAATAATTCAAACCAAAACAACCCTATTTCGTTTCCCGGACCCTCCAGAGGTCCTTTCCAATGTACTATGCTTGCAAGGGTGATGAAATTGGAAGAATCTACGAAGGATATGCTGCAAATGTTGAGTGAAATTCAACTTCTTCAAATAAGGATGAGTAGAGAACAAGATAAACAAGGAAAGATTATAAGAAATATACAATGGTTTTTAATGGATAATCAAACCAATCTAATTATCATCGAGGATGATAATCAAGATATACATATGGAAAAAGAAGAAAAAGAGGAAAAAGAAATAGAAGGAGAAGAAGAAGAGGAAGAAGAGGCTAAATGAAGACATGGAAGAAGAAGTTCGAGTCATTTACGTAGGCGAAGTGTGTTTTGACAAAGATTGGAATGTCATTGAGCAAAATGGGGAACTTTGTCTTCACTATCCCCATTGCCCAATTCACAAATCCCCGTTTGTTAAGAAACACTGAACGTTTAAAGATTTCATATATTTATGTTCGTGATGTACGTAAAAACGTATTATGTTTATTTGGATTGTTTATTTGGATTGCTTGTAAAAAAAATTAGATTGCTTGTGTGGATTGCTTGCTTAGTTTATACAATGTTTGTATTGATTATATTCTTGTTTACTTACTAGAATTACAATAGTATAGCCATAGATTTAGGTGGAGTTATAAACTTTTAGATTTAGATTTATCGTTTTAGGGGAGATATACATAGAATTAGTCACTAGGATCGTCAATGGTATAAATTTAGGGGTTGTATGGTTAGATTTACTTTTTATTGATGACAAATAGAGAAAAAATATAAAATAATGGGGAGTTAGAAGGAATTCATGATGAAAGTAGGGGTAATCGAAGAATCAGATTACCAGGAAATATCTGGTATCAATATTTTAAAAACCAAGGTTGTCATCATCAATAAGGAGGAGATTGTTGGAGAATGGAATGTTGATGATGTTTTGATGACAACAACCTTGTTTCAATCATTATTAATTATAAAATATATACTAACACTTTTTTCCATAATATATATATATAGGATTTATACACAGGTAATAGATATTGAAGATTGTACGATTTAGAGTTTCAAGATTACAAAGGAGAATCAAGACTCATGAGTATCAAGATATCAAGAGTCTAAGATTATTAGAGTAATAGAGTCTAATTAGTATTTAAAACTCTGATTAACACTCAAATTATGTTTTCAAATTATCTCTTTTTAAATTGATTTCAAACTATTTTCAAAACTCTTCTCAAAAATAATTTTCTTAAGGATTTATGATTTCAAATATATATACTTTCTAAGTTTTATATTTATATATATTATAAAGATTTATAATTATATATGTTTATAATTATATTATATAGTTTTATATCATTCATATATATATATATATATATATATATATAGTTTTTAGATCATATGTTTAAATATGTTTTTATACTTCAAAATTATATTTTAAACAACTAGTTTTATTTCATGAATTTCCAGAATATATATTAGTATAAATACTTTAAAAATTCAAATTTTAAGTATATGTCGACATACACTTTCTTACATGTCGACATATAACTGTCACAAATTTTAAAATTTTAAAAGACGTGTCTTTTCATTTCAAATTGTTCCAAAAATGGTTGTGACGCTTGGAACACTATTGTTAACGATATTTTTCGTCAACGCCGGAGATAGGTCTAAGGAAGTGGACCTAAGAATATAATGGGATTATTTAGTTCCCCATAAGTTTGAGTTAGTTCACCGTTTCCTAGATATCAAGGTCTCAAGCCCAAAGATTAGTTACTCTTCCTCAAGGAATGAGTATCATGCTTCCAAGAATTAAGCACCAACAATTACCTTGGAATAAAGGTTTCATTAGCTCGTCACGAGTTAGGGAGCTAAACGGCTTGTAGAAGGGTATTTTAGTAATATAGTATGGCAGAGTACATTCAGAAGAATAGTAAAGAACACATAATATATGAAGATAATAAGAACACAATGATTTGTAGTGGTTCGTTTTGGATTGAATCTACATCCACTTCAAGGGCTTTGATGATTTTATTGATAGAGGAGGTTGCATGAGAAATCCCCAAATTGATTTACAAATTAGGGTTTGCTCTCCTAGAAATGAGATCATGATTGTGGAATGAGAAAAGTCCTCCAAAATGAGACCCCTGGTGGTCTTATTTATAGGCAAATCGGGCCCCCTTCTGTTGTGAGCCCAGTAGAAGCTTCTCTTGGATGTTGAAATAAGGTTTCGGTCGCTCTTTTAACTTTTGGTTCCTGCAGAGAGGTCTCGGCCGCCTTTCTTCTTATCAAATTTCTTTACTAATGTCCTCTTGCCTTTGGAATATCAGTCTCGGGCTTTCGGGAGAGGTCCCACCGATGAAAGGCTTTCGGCTCCAGGACCATTGGGTTCATTCTGCTTCTATGTTTGGCTTTTTACATCAAATCATAAAGACTTTAGTGCTGGTAATGGGTGTCGGTTCTAACTGATTTATTTCCCTTTGTATTCATTACTTGTTCAGGCAGATGATGTTTTCACTTTGCGGCTCCACTTCTAGAACCATGGGTAAGGGTATCTCCTCTTTTTCCCTGTTTCGCTCTAGCATATCTGATTTTGATTATAAAGATATGCTCTCGGAATACCTTTTGGTGATGCTGAAGCTACCTCTTGATGTTGGTATTAATACCAAGTAAATTGCTATCAGTATGCTCTTTCTTTCTTTTACTGAGCTTCGAGTCGTGTACCTTCAGTAACTTCTTATTACTAGTTTCTGATATCATGCGTAATTCCTTCAGAATTGCTTCTCTACATTCCCATCAGTGTCGGCATTGCCTTGCCAATTTTTTTTCTTGTATTGGTTCTAGGCTTCCGCCTATTATACCTGTATTGATAGAACATCAACCACATCTTCCTCCTTTCTTGCTGCTATTGGTGTCAGACCGAAACTTGTGTGCTCTGAACATTCTTAGTTGTCGGTATCTGCTTTCGGCTTACTGTCGGCTTTCGGACTCTGCTTTCGATAGCTCCTTAGCTTTGTCCTTTTCTTCATACCCCTGGTTTTGCTGTCTGAAACCCTTTTTTCTTTCGGCTTTGGGGCTTCTGCTTATTTATATTTGGTCACTACAAATTTTGATGTTAACAGTTAGACCCCCCTAGTATAAAGAAGCTTTTGTTCTTTAGGACAAACTCTTATGGTTCTTGTGTAATTTGCCAGCTACTCAAGGTTCATTATTAGTTTTTTATAACTCAAAGTATTGATGCAAAGGGAAGCACAAATCTTTTTTAATTAAATAGGTCTTGAACCTGAACCCTAGGTTATAAACTTTTAGTGTGTAAAATCAAACATGCATTCATGTGGGACCTTATGATGTGTCAAATATTATTTTGACCATAATCCATGGTAGCAAATATTAGGTTTAAATATTCCATGTGTTTAGAAAACTTCCCTTTATGAAGTGTTGCGGGATCGTAATCTCCGTTGGAAGGCTTTGGATGTGATGTCCTGCTTGTACATTAACTCAGGGACCTTTACCTTAAAAAACCAATGGTATATTCAAATTCAATACATGAGCATGACAGAGGGAGATTAACGTTTTCTCTAGAAATTTTCATAGAAAATTCATAACTAAAATTGAATGTTAGAAGAAAACGGGTTCAAAGGTTTTTCTTCTGAAAATATTGTAAATATGGAATACTTATTTTAAAACACCAAGGAAAGAGGTTTAAGGCTCAGACTTGAATTCATGCAACAAGAATTCGAAAACTTGAATGAAAATTTATAAATAGAAAATACGATACCAGAAACTCACATCTACAATTAGTAGAAACCCCAAGACTTACCCTCGGGTAAGTGGAAGGTCGGATATCATATCTGAAAAGTAATAGAAAACCCCAAGACTCACACTCAGGTAAATAGAAATCAGAAATCATATAGAAACCCCGAGACTCACACTCGGGTTAATGAAAATCAGAAATCATATAGAAACCCCCAGACTCACCCTTGGGTAAATAGAAGATCATATATCATATTTGAAAAATAATAGAAAACCCCAAGTGTGACTGTAACGACCCGGATTTTGAGCGACTTTGGTTATCGACATAAACACGATGTCGATAAACAAAACATCGAAAAATGCTGGTAATTAGTGAAAGAAATTAGAGGGTGAGAATAGATAAGATAGAAACTTAGAATAGAAGAAGAAGAAGAACACAACATCAGAGTAACACGAACCTCACAGCGGAACGAATAAATATATTTCATAACATAACTTTGAAATACAAATCTGTACTTGAATATACATATCATTATCAAAGTACAGCACTTACAACACAGCGGAAATAACTATAGCTATATGATCCTGAAGCCTCCTGCTCCAAGCTCTTCAAGTGTATCTGTAAAATCCCGACTACTTGACTGCCCATACAAATTTAGGTACCCAAGAGTTTAGGGAAAACAACAAAGTAAACCCCGGGTCAGTCATGGGACTGGTATGAGTAAACAATTTAAAAACAGTTCGAACAAGTAAACGATATCTCATTAGACCACGCCGCATAACGGAACAGGTTTTTTCCCCTATGAGATTCCAAATTATCTTTATGTAAAAACCTTTGATATTATGATAATGTCTATCAACCACAATATATATATAATCAACTAGCAGAAACGCTTTTATCTCACGTTCTACATATATAGTATACAATCAAAACCGCAAGCACGTATTGGGTAATGGATTTCCAACTATGACAAGGTATGGAACCACCTTTCACTAGTGTACCTCTAGAGAGGAATACACTGGGTTCAACAAGAACATCTTGCAACCCGGCCACACATGACCGACCACTCATTTCGCTTGAGTGTATCGAATGTATATCACCAACAGTTGGGATCAGCAACCGTTTCCCAAATGGGACAGCATCAACAATAGATTTTTAGAAGTAAATGAAACTCTAGATCAGGTGATTATACACCCTACTTCGGTGCGACCGACTTAGCCATGCTGCCTGCCCGATTTCTGTCATTTACCGGATGATGAGGCTAGAAGCTACGCTTTATCATCACATCAGATTCACTTTGAATGTCACATCATCAAATCCATCAAATCACCGATTGACATCCTCAACCATACATTACGCGTAAGCTAAATGAAGTTTCCTTCTCCGCTTCCACTCTTGGTACAGTTGGAGAAATCAATATACGTGATCGTCTGAAAATACTCAGTCAAACATCCGTCCATACAAGTCATCCAGGAACAGGATGAACTGAAGGCACTATTCTGTAAACAGGATAGCCCTTACATAACTCCATCTTCAATTATCTTTGGCATATATGATTCGCAACGCTTATGCCAATACAGAGTGGTTCTTTGGATAATAATCCAACCGGTCTCTCCATATTAACAACGTTAAAATGGTCAAAACTTCGATAGTCTGTGATTTAACTATCGAAGAAAAACAGGTGTGAAAACAACGATATTATTTCCAAATGGAAATTTATATCGATCAAACATCATTCAACATTTATCTCTTTATTTCATAAATTTACTTATCTCCTGTTTCCCTATATTCAATATTTCTATTTTTCTAAATTTGGAAAATATACATTATTAACAATGGAAAACATTTCCATTTCTTGTTTCCTTTATTAGAAAACATTTCTGGTTTCTTATTTGGAAAACATTTCCAAAGCTCCTTCATTGGACTTAGACGGATGTTTAAACAAACATCGCTATGCCAACTCAAAACATTTATTAAACTCACTTAACCATCATTCACTATCAACCTTACCATTCCTTAGTTAAGAAGGAAGTCAATCAAGTTGGGGTATAATTACCTCTCAGACCTTAATTGAACAACGTTATAACTTCAAAATAGTAACAGTTTATATTTTAAACCTTTAACAACTTCTTTACGTAACTCACAGATTCAATTTACGAATCTACTTGTTCATTGAAAATATTGATTATAATGATAACGTTATAATCCCTGCTTTCGAAATATCTAACTTCAATTATAACCTTTATTCTTTAATTCGAATAATTAAACATAACCCTAATTTATTAGTGTATACTCTTGATTTAAAAACTGAAAAGTAAATATTACTTTCCCGAATTCGATATAATTGAATTCAACGTATAATTCTCTTTCGAGTAATCTCTATTTGATTAACTCTTCTTCGAATAACCTATATTCGATTATCTCTCTTCGAATAACTTGTATTCGAAATTTCTCTCTTTCGAATAAGCTATATTCGATCTCTTTCTTTCGAATACGATATATTCGATAATCTCCTTTCGATTAAACTAATCGATAGCTCCTTTCGATTAAACTATAATCGATAACTCCTTTTACTTTAACTTTAATCGATTAAACTAACATCGATTAACTCCTTTTACTTTAACTCTAATCGGTTAAACTAACATCGATTAACTCCTTTTACTTTAACTCTAATCGATTAAACTAACATCGATTAACTCCTTTTACTTTAACTCTAATCGATTAAACTAACATCGATTAACTCCTTTTACTTTAACTCTAATCGATTAAACTAACATCGATTAACTCCTTTTACTTTAACTCTAATCGATTAAACTAACATCGATTAACTCCTTTTACTTTAACTCTAATCGATTAAACTAACATCGATTAACTCCTTTTACTTTAACTCTAATCGATTAAACTAACATTGATTAACTCCTTTATTCTTTAACTCTACTAAACTATTCATTTATAAAGATTTACTTTTAGTAACAGTTCTTCACTTTACAAATGATTTCCCTTTTTATTTACTTTCGAAATATTTCCTTTTTCAAAATCTGTTGATTTTATAAACTCCCTTTATTTCAATATACATTGAAATAATTCTCTTTACATCCCAGGGTCTTTTATGATATTTAAAATATTGAATAAAAATGATCAATATCATTTCAACACCCATAATCCATAACAGATTATATAACACACCATATATCACAATATATGAAAAATAGTAAAATATATGTTGAGGAATCCAGTTGGATTCCTCCAACCTGTTTCCCTGCATCACAGATGTTAAACAATATAGATAATGTTAGCCTACTTTGTGAACTAGGCAACACAAAGTCAAGATATCAGACATTGAAGAGCATTTTTAATTAGAAGACTTCGGTTCGGATCGGAGAAGACACTACAGCCTCGATCGGGCAGCTGCAATCGTTCGGGCCAGGTCAGAGCAACGTATCGGTTCGGGTCGGATAGAATCTTCTGTTCGAATCGGTGAACTGCTGCTGAGGAAATTGGTAAGGCATATCTATTCGGATCGGAGGGCAACATAATCTCAATTGGATCGGAAAGCCACCTGTTTGCCACGGAAATAGATCAGAGCGAAGCAAATTAAAGAGGAGAGAGCGCTGCCACCAAGCCAATCCGGGTCGAATCGGGTATCCCGATCCGAACCCCTTATATATGCGTCTCCGATCCGAGCCCATTTTCCATATCATTCTCCTGCAAAAGCGCCTGGATATCCGGATCGGCTGTGACCAGTTCCTACTCATAACGTTCATTACTCTGATGCGTTGTCAACACAATAATTCATCCGAACCCGAAGCTAATGGGATGGACGACACGTGGCCCCGACCCGGATCGAGTTTTGAGCAAATTCACACCTATAAATACCTCGTCTGGAGACAAAGAAAAGGATCTTTTTTCTGGCACTTGGAGAGTTCAACTACCTTCATAACTCGAATTCCAGCACGCCCGGAAAATCCAAATCTTCTTTCATTATTTATTTTCAAACAATTGAGAGATTGTGAGTGAATTGTGAGAGAGATCTAGTGAGAATTTCATTGTATTTGCAACTGAATCATTGAAAATAGTGAAAAACAAGTGGACGTAGGCATTTCTTCGCTGAAACACTATAAATCTTGTGTGTTCATTTTTATTTTTATCTCATTTCATTTTTGCTTTTAATCAATTTGGGTGTTAGAACCACTTTTTGGTCTAACATTTTGGTGCTTTCACTGAGAAACCTCATCTAAATTCTTTATTTTCTGGGATTTCTTTCTACTTTTTGGACCGTTGAGTTCAAAGAAGTTAATCCTTAAGTTTCTACGCTCTTTTATATTTGTTGAAGTGATTGTCAAAGAATCATGGCCAAAGGAAAAAGCAAAGAAGTTCAACCTGGTCGAGGAAATGGAGCTGGCGAAGATCAGCAAAATGCGGTTGTAACAAGGTCTCGGGGGTAGAGTTCAGCAGCAGGAAGAACCAATGCAGGAAATCCGAGCCGCCAGCAGGGGGTGAGCTCCGATCCGATCCGGGTAGGAGATTCTGAAGCAGTGCATTCCCCCAATCTGAACCGACCCGAGCAGCTTGCCACGTACCGATCCGACCAGGCCCCCCAGCTCCGAACCGACCCGACCTCCTACCTCCGATCCGACCCGATGCTTGGTGAAGCTGGAACCTCTACTCGAGTCCCTACGAATGCTCCAATTTCAGCCACCAGGGTTAGTGATCAGGTCAATCCATCTGCGCCCATCACTCAAGGAGATTTCTCGCGCTTACTTGACATGCTTGAGAGCACAAGGGAGGCTATGAAAGTTCAAGAGCGCACTAATCTCATGATGCAGGAAAATATGAGGCTCATGAGTCGGGAGATTAATGAACTCCGTCGATAGAGAACTCCATCACCGGTTCGTCACACACCAGTGGATCAATCTTCGTCTTCCGAGGAAGAGCGGCCCCGTGAACGAAGGCCGCTCGAACGACCTCAGAACGTGGAGCAGCTGACATTTGGGTCTTTTGGATCTCGTGAGGATATTGCACGAGCGCTAGGAAACAATGACCCCACTCGGGGGCAAAGACTCCAGTCCCCTCCTCCCGAGATCGACCGGGAGCGCAGGGAACGGAATCGAGCAGAGGCAGCCCGAAGAAGAAGGGCATCTCCTGAACAAGAGCCGAGAAGGAACTCGGATACTAGGGCCAGGGAGCCTGAGCGGCCCCTAACTAATGCTGATGTGCAGGCAATGGTTCGCCAGATCATGTCCGAGAGCCGGAACTATACAAATGAAGATTATGGCATTGAGCGAAGCCATACTCCCTTCACCGACGATATCCTCGACTTCCAATTTCCCCGACGCTTTAACTTGCCACAGATGGACAAGTACAACGGAAGGACTGATCCGGGACAACACTTGATGCGATACTCGTGGCTCATGAATGCTGCTGCTGCCCCTGATGAAGTGAAGTGCAAAGCATTCCCAATCTACTTAGAAGATGTGGCGCTGTTCTGGTTTACCCGACTTCCTCCTCGTTCGATTTCGAATTACAAGGAACTAAGCGAGCGTTTCATGAACCAGTTCCGACTCCATGCCCGAAAGTCCAAAAGTGTTATTGAATTATCGAGAATCAAGCAGGCACCAGGAGAGTCTTTGAGGGCATATCTTGACCATTTTAACCAAGCTGTAACTGAGGTCAGTGACCCGCATGAGCCCACTATTCTGATGGCATTGAAGGAAGGAGTCGATCCTGAATCTGAGTTTGGAGACTACCTTTCTGGGAAAACACCCTCCACAAGGGAGATATTCTATGAAAAGCCGATATTTATCTAAGGCGAGAGGAGGCCAGGGCAAACCGAAAGAGAAAGTCTGAGACGGCTTCAAAGGAGAATGTGCGGAGTAATATCGCCGTGAAGCAGTCTGGGGAAAGTTCTGGCAAGGTTGAAGTAAATGTAGGAAACAAGGGTGGAAACAGCAATACTGGAAGTGGGGGTAACAACAACAATAACCGTAATCCGAACGGTAACAGAAGAAACAGAAATAGGGGAAGTGATCCTAACAAAAGACCCCGATTCTAGAACTACGAGAATTATACACCATTGAACGACACCCTGGAAAATATTTACTTGGATACGTACAATGTGTTACAGTACAAAAGACCGCCACCTCGTGATTCGACCGAGAAAGAATTGGCGACAGGGAAATTTTGTTTGTTTCATGGAACTCATGGGCATTCAACCAATGAATGTCGGCATTTGAGGGATGTGATTGAGAAGCTGTTGCATGAAGGGAAGTTGGATGAATACAAGGTTGCCCCGAGGGACAGGGGGCAAGGAGAGCAGGCTCCAAAACAGATTCTACCTGCTCCTAAGCCTACAGCGCAGCAGAAAGGTACAGGAATTGTTATCAACTCCATAGTAGGCGGACCTCACCCAGCAATCCAAAGTTTCAGATCAATGGATCAATATGTAAATGCTGCCAAGCATCTAGACGTGAATGAAGGTGATGATTTGGAAGATATCACCGCCATAAAACAACAGAAGACCATGTTTGACGATGTGGTATTTCACAGCCGAGACAATACTGGGATCCAGTCACCCACCGATGATCCGTTGGTTATCACTACCACCATTGGGTCGGCCTTGGTCCATAAGGTATTAGTAAACAACGGAAGTTCCGTTAATATTTTGTTCAAGAAATCATTTGATCAGATGAAGCTTGAATCTGAAGATTTGAAGCCATGTGAAGGATGGATCAGAGGCTTCAACGGGGCGTCGACAGCTCCCATAGGATACATAGAGTTGCCCGTGACCCTGGGGCAAGGAGAACGTAGAAGAGTGCGGATGCTTCAGTTCGTAGTATTGGACGTAGATTCGCCTTATAATGCATTTTTGGGGAGGCCTGCCCTTGCTGAATTCAGAGTTTGTATCGCCCCTTGGTGCTTGTTACTTAAGTTCCCAACCGAAGCCGGAACTGGAGTAATGAGAGGGGATCAAGTTTCCGGACGGGCCTGCTACGTGGTCGAAATAAAGATGTTGATGAAAGGACTTAACGTTGAGAGTAAAGATGCCTCATCTCCCTCAAAGGGGGCTCGGCATAGCAATTAGAGAGATTGACCCCAAAGGAGTTGCCCAAAGGAACGCCCGAAGACCTGGATCCCAGAAAAGACGAGGAATCAGAGGCTAGGAATGCAACTCCTAATGAAGCGACAATGGAAATTCCCATTGATAAAGCTGATCCGACAAAAGTTTTGAAGATTGGTTCTCAATTGGATCCACGTCGAGCTAACGAACTAACGGACTTCTTGAAGGCAAACTTAGACGTGTTTGCCTGGACCCATGCTGACATGTGTGGAATACCGCCATCCATTATAAGTCACAAATTGAATGTAAATCCGAAACATCTGCCTGTGAAGCAAAAGAGACGCATGCTGGGCCCAGAGAGGTCGGCTGCTCTCAAAGAGGAAGTAGAGAAGTTGAAGCAGAATGGATTTATTCGAGATTCGACATATCCCGACTGGATATCGAATCCCGTCTTAGTAAAGAAGCCAAACGGAAAGTGGCGGACTTGCATTGACTTTTCAGATTTAAACAAAGCTTGCCCAAAAGATAGTTTCCCACTTCCCAGGATTGACCAGCTTGTAGACTCGACAGCAGGTCATGAACTTCTCTCTTTCATGGACGCATATTCTGGATATAACCAAATTCCTATGCACGTACCAGACCAAGAACATACGAGCTTCATTACGAATTTGGGATTATATTGTTATGTTGTAATGCCATTCGGATTGAAAAACGCTGGAGCTACTTATCAGCGCTTGGTGAACAGAATGTTTTATAATCAAATAGGAAAAACTATGGAAGTTTATGTGGATGATATGCTTGTCAAATCGAAGCAGTCCTCCAGCCATACGCAAGACTTGGCGGAAATGTTTGGTATCCTGCGAAAGTACCGGATGAAATTGAATCCTCTGAAATGCTCATTTGGAGTGGCATCGGGAAAGTTCCTTGGCTTCATTGTGAGTTCCCGAGGAATTGAAATCAACCCTAGCCAGATAGCAGCGATTAGAAATATCAAAGAGCCGAGGAGAATTAAAGACGTCCAAAGTCTTGCAGGGAAAGTAGCGGTGCTGAGTAGATTCATCTCCAAAGCCACAGACAAATGTGTTCCATTTTTTGATTTGATTAAAAGAGGAAAGAAGAACTTCGAGTGGACTCCGGACTGTGTTGAGGCCTTTTGAAATCTATTGGAACTGCTAGAGAAACCGCCGATTTTATCAAAGCCCGTAGATCACGAAGAATTGTTTGTTTACTTGGCAGTCTCGGCTCACGCCGTCAGCACAGCCCTGGTTCGAGAAGAAGACAAAATACAAAGGCCAGTGTATTATGTAAGCAAGAAATTAGCAGCGGCAGAGCGCAACTACCCAAAAATTGAGAAGCTCGCTTACAGCCTCTTGATCGCATCCCGAAAACTTCGTCACTATTTCCAAGCTCATCCAATAACCATATACACCGACCAGCCCTTAAGGCACGTGTTGTAGAGACCCGAAGCATCGGGAAGGTTGATCAAATGGAACATAGAACTAAGTCAGTTTGATTTGAATTTTCAACCACGAAAGTCAATCAGGGGGCAAGCTCTAGCAGACTTTATTGCGGAATTCACCATTCCAGAGGAGGAGGTAGTCGATGATAGAGTGGTTAAGTCTGAGGATGAGTTAAAAATAGATCCGTGGAAACTATATACAGATGGAGCCAAGAACGACCGAAGGTCCGGAGCTGGAATCGTCTTAGTCACTCCCGAAGGACGGTCGTTATATTACGCCCTGCGATTAGAATTTTCGGCGACTAACAATGACCCTGAATATGAAGCCCTGATTGCCGGGCTGAAGCTTGCTAAAGACCTCGGAGTAAAAATGTTAGATATATTCTGTGATTCTAAAATTGTTGTTTGCCAAGTGCGAGAGGAATTTGTGGCTCGAGGACCTCGACTTATCGCCTACCTCAAGAAAGTGAAAGAGCTATTGAATAGCTTAGAGCGGTACAACATAACACACATTCCCAGAGTTGAAAACCAGAAAGCGGATAGGCTGGCAAAGCTGGCTAGTTCTGACAATCCAGAAGAGACTGAAATAATTCCAATTGAAACATTGGAATCACCAAGCTTTGAGTCAATGGAAATTGAATTCGCTTTTGAAGCGGAACCAGAGAAGGAGTCGTGGATGACTCCAATTAAGAATTTCCTTAAGAATGGGACACTCCCATCAAAGAAGAGTGAGAAAAGAGCTGTAGTTCGCAAAGCTACCAGATATGTCATACAAGATGATACTCTTTATAGGCAAGGATTTTCTATGCCCCTGTTACGATGTATAGCACATGACGACATCAAGCGTGTACTAAGAGAAGTGCACGAAGGTGAGTGTGGAGATCATACAGGAGGTCAAACTTTAGCAAAGAAGATATTGCAGTACGGATACTTCTGGCCTACGATCAATAAAGATGCAGCTGATTATTCACGACGCTGCGATAAGTGCCAGAGATTCGCCAAAATCCCCAGGGCACCATCAACCCAACTTAAATCAATGGTGAGTCCTTGGCCATTTGCCACATGGGGAATTGATATCATTGGAGTTCTACCAATTGCTAAAGGAGGAGCTAAGTATGCAATAGTGGCCGTGGACTATTTTACGAAGTGGGTGGAAGCTGAGCCCTTGACCAAGATCACAGCAAGAAAGGTGATAAGTTTTGTGGTCAGAAATATTATATGCCGGTTCGGGATCCCAAGGACGATTATAACTGACAACGGAACCCAATTTGATAGTACTGAATTCAGAAATTTCTGCTAGAAGTATAAGATAGACAAAAGATATACTGCAGTTGCCTATCCGCAATCGAACGGGCAAGTAGAGGCAATAAACAAAGTGATAAAATCCATCCTCAAGAAACGATTAGAGCGTGCAAAGGCAAAGTGGGTTGATGAATTGCCCCTAGCTTTGTGGGCATATCGAACAACATTTAAAACGGCCACCGGTCATACCCCTTTCTCTCTCTCTCCTTTGGCTCAGAAGCTGTAATTCCAGTGAACTAGAAGTTCCTTCCCACAGGGTGACATATTATGACCCGATGACAAATCGGGCACTTTTACTTGAGTCTCTTGATGAAGTCGAAGAGAAAAGGGACGAAGCAGATTTGCGTGCGGCAAGACATCGGTGTCAGATGGCACGCTATTACGACAAAAAAGTTCGCCTCAGGACTTTTGAACCAGGAGATTTGGTGCTAAAGAGAGTCTTTCCATCTCTTCCTCACCTTGGTCCAAAATGGGAAGGACCCTTTGTCATTCAACGGAAACTTGAAAAAGGAACCTTCAAGTTAACGACCGTAGATGGCGAAGAAGTCCCCAGAGCATGGAATGCCCAACACTTAATGCGATATTTGGATTAGAAATGCTGTACTTTGTGTTATTTTTCTTAGACTTGCCTTGGGAAAATCTGACGATATGAATGAAGAACTATAAAGTGGATGTAGGCTACGACTTAGCCGAACCACTATAAAAATACTGTGTGTTATTTACTTTTATGCATTACATATATACATTTATCAGTTATTCTGTTGTGATTATAAGATACAGGATAACTCACAGCCTAAAAAGGTTGAAAACATTTTAGACATAAAAAGAAGCACAACGACTATTTGTGCGATAAGACATAAAAGAATGAGAAAGTGACATTCTTAACTCTAACTCTCCAGAGAGAGAGAGAGTATAAAAGCGTCTCCGACTGAGCGCTAAAAAAGAAATTCTCCCCCTAACTCTAACTCTCCAGAGAGAGAGAGAGAGAGTATAAAAGCGTCTCCGACTGAGCGTTGAAAAAGAAATTCTCCTCCTAACTCTAACTTTCCAGAGAGAAAGAGAGTATAAAGGCGTCTCCGACTGAGCGCTGAGAAAGAAATCTTTCCCCGTTGAAAGACCAGGGAATAAATAGATGACTGAGCTCAAACTCTAACTCTTAAGAGAAAGAGAGAGAGTATAAAAGAAATGCCAGAAAAAACGACAGGTACTGACGACACAGGAGGTGCTATCCCGTCAGAGAATCGGGAGCATTCAGATTGCTTGATTAAGCAATAAATAATTTGTGGGGATTGACTGGGGACACGTATGTTTACGCATATTTCCCCCCTCCACAACTTCGTTTCATAACTATAGACATGCATTTTTACATAAGTGCAGAACTACTAACAAGCAAACATTGCCAAAAAAATGAGTTATTTTTATTTACAAATGAATGAATTTGTACAGGAAAATAGCTAAAAAAGAAAGTGCAGGAGCTACTTTTGTAGCAGCAATTATTGGTTCACTAAATGCTAAAACGATACAAGGCAATCCACTAATTAGATTTTGAATGAGCCTTGGATTTCTTGGCGGCTTTCTCCGCGTCCTTTGCTTCTTTCTCAGCCTCCGTCGAGATTCGCTTTGACTTCTTTTTTCCTGAAGATGCGGTGGTGGAGCCAGTAGACTTCTTCCCGGAGGGCGGGGCGCTGGAATCAAGAGAAGATTTTTTAGCGAGTTCCTCTGTAATAGATCTAGTTGAGAGCTTAACAACTAACCTTGATCCCGCATCCACGACTGCGAGGGGTTTGAGGACTTCGGGGTCTAGCTCTTCAGCTTTTAATTGCAAGCGTTTGTCTTGATCGGCTTTCATTGCAGCCAAGGTAACATCATCAGCATTTTTTGACTCCCCGACTATTGTAACTTCTGGTTCCTCTTCATGCCCCCCGTCTCCGCCATCGTCCTTTAAAGCTGCTATCATTTCTTCATCACGGGGGGTGGTGGCCTTAGTCGGCTCACTTCCTTCTCCCAAGTCTATAGAAGCAGCCTTGTCTTCCCCTCTTTTGGCCTTTTCTGCGGGCTTTGCCCCAGCGGTGGCTCCTTGAGTTACATCTGTCTTTTCGGATGATTCAACACCTACAGAATGAGAAGCAACAGTTATCAACTCAGGCGAAAACATCGGGTCTTTCATTGATTGTTCAATCACGTGGCGAAAGGTAGAAATAGCCTTGGCAAATTGAGGAGAAAAGGTAGGGATACCTTCCGAAGACCTCTCAGCAGGGGTAACTACTACCTTTGGTGCTGTTTCAGGAATAGGGGATGGCAGAGTTGTTCGGGGAATTCCCGGATTTTCAGGATCATACCCCTCTACTTCAGAAGATGCAGGGGCGGAAGAAGAGGAACCAGCTTCGAGAATAGTTTTTCGTTTAGACTTCCGTCTCTCTTCTTCCATGGCTTCAGCAATAAGGCGGCGCCCTTCAGCTAAGCGTTCCGGTTCATCATCCCTCAAGTATTTTTCCATTAGTTTATCTTCGTCAATGGAATCGACCTTAAGTTCCTCTTTTTCCCACTCGATGATCTGATTCCACACTTGAACTAGAGTGGATGGATAGTCCTCGATCCAAGAAATGTTTCGGCGACGAATAATATGTGCGAAGAATTCAATCATTAGTTCGCCGAAACCCTGAACATCAGCCTCTGCCTCTGATAATTGCCTGCGGGCTTCTTCCGCAGATTTGATGGCACACTCCACATTGCCCTCGGCCAGGGCAGCTCTATTCTCTGCCTCCAGTAGCTTTGAAGCCAAGTCGGCATTCTTCTTTTCTAATTCAGTACTCCTCTTTGCTAACTCGGCGTTTTTCCGTTCAAGCTCAGCATAAGCAAGGCGTGTCTTAGCAGCTTCTGACTTGGCCTCGTCAGCTTGCTTTTTTAATTCAGAGCGCTCCTGAGTGTGAGATTCAAGCAAGTCATGATAACGTTTTTGCATGTCCTCGAATTGTTGTTTGAAATTAGAAGCGTCCCTTTGAGCGACAGCTAGCTGAGCTTGAGTGTCTTCCAAATCTTTTCCTAGAGCTTTTAAGGCCTTAGCATCCTCCTCCACGGTCTTTTGCATTGAATCAGTATTTGTGATTAGAGTGCGGATGATTCTAGAAAGATTGCGTGAATATTTGAACATCTCAGTATACTGTTTTTCCACTGCATCTATTTATGCTTTGGCCTCATCTGCCCAATTAGACGAAATAGGTTCAAGGGCAGGTAAAAAAGTCAAAGTCTCGAAGTAGTGCTCGGGAAATTGCTCCACCAAATATGCCCGCTTTACCGCGGTTGCCGCATCTAGTGGGGGAGGAGCGGGGATCGATAACTCGGTGTCCCTGTGTGAAGAGGATTCGGTAGTCTCTTTGTCTGTCCTAGGTCGTTTAGTAGCAGGGACCTTGTGCTTGCTTCGAGACCCAGTTTCTTTTGGAGGAGTTCTCTCTCTACTGCGCTTTTCATGGGAAGAAGTGGAGTCTTTAGATGGTGGTCTGTCCTCTTCCCTGCGGCTTTGATAACCCTTATATTTCTCTTGTTCCGGTCGAACTGGTGAGCGGGAACGTGAGGGTCGAGAACGATAGGGATCATAAGGTCTTCTCTCCTCCCTACCATGATCATCCCGGCGATCATACTCGACATCCTGAGGAGGATTGGACATGCGGCGACGAAGCTTCCTGATATCGTAGTAGGATCGAGACATCGTACCTGCACGATAAGACAAACGAAATTTAGAATTAATGGATTCACGGAGAAAGAGGTGCAATGAATGCTAATGCTATTGAGTAAAGTGTATCCTAAGTGGTGTGTTTCCCCCCAACCAACCCGAGTCTGAAGCTAGACTAGTACGGGCAGGCTCTTTAGCCTTAGCGGGAGTGGTCTCTTCAGAAGAGGTGAAGACTAGAGGATCCTTCCTGAAATCCTCTGAAGTGTATATAGTTTCAGGTAAGGGGAGATCCCCCAAACCCTGAAATATTTGCTCATCAGTACTAGGGACATCCCCCTCGGAAGCATGAAGCGGCGACTCTTGGGAGGATTTTGACTTTTCTAGAGAAGTAGTTTCCTCGGGGGCAATATATCCTTCACGATGCTTCTCGGCCAGATTAGCCAATTCATCATCTTGTGTAGAAGATGGAGAAGGTGAAGTTTGAAGAGGCGCTGTAGGAACTCCTGAGCCTTCTCCTGTCTCTGGGACTACATCCACTGGAGGAATGTATGCGTATGGAACCGTCTCATGACCAATGCTACGAAAAACAGATAACAGCCCATGAAAGTGAAGGTATTCGTCTTTAAGGGCTTCGTCGATAGTCAAGAATTTCTGATCGCCATTAAGAAGTCGGTGCATCCGGTCAAAGAACACCTGATCTGATATCTGCTTGGGGTTGTCGACTGCAAACAAAAAGGAAAACAAGTCAAGGTGATGATTCAAGTGTATAGAGCCCGGATTTAGAAAATCAGTGCTTTACTTGATTTTGTCCACCTCCTGGCGCATCCAGGCTGTCGCTTCACGTAGAACCATTCTAGTCTGGAATCTCCAGCTTTACTGCTAAATGGTACAGAGATTATCTTCCTTTTTGGAACTGATTCAAAGTAGCAGAAGGATGGAGTCTCTCGAGTCCGATGCTTGAAATTATAGAAGAAGTGAACGTCATCGAACGTGAGCTCTATGCCTAAGATTTCACGATATGCTATGTACAAGGTGTGCAAATAGGCATATGAATTGGGGTGCAATTGCATGGGGGCAATCCGCATTTGTCTTAAAAAGTCAACGATGAAGGGAGAGAATGGAGGAATGGCGCCAACCATGCACATCAGTCGAGTGACCGTCATATATCCTTCTAGAGGGTTGTGGGGATGATCAGAGCGCGAAGGCACTAGAGTGTCCCTTTTCATTATTCCGTACTTTAAGCAAATTCGGACAAGTCGATCGTTGTCGATTGTTGATTCAACGGAGTCTGGAGGTGATTCCAATATAATGGCCGATTCAAATTCATCAGGGGCTCGGTCGTCACCAATCCCTCCTTCCTCCTCAAAACCCAGAGAAACTTCATTCTCTGAAGACACCTCGTCGCTTTCCCGATGTCCAACCCCGTAATCTGGACCCTCGCTGTCCCATTCTGGATCCGAAGAAGAAGATATATCCTCGAAAGTGATTTTGTTAGAAGTGTCCGGGGCTTCTTTCCTCTCAGCTAATCTGGAAGAGCGTCTGGGCCTCATTGTCATAGAACTATTGAAGAAGCAATAGCACGGATTAGAGTAAATTAGCTCGTACCCCCCTGTGTATGTGTGTGAACTAAAATGTGTGCAGTGAATGTGAGAAATGCAAAGTAAAAGTGCAACAATGTAAGACGAAACTTTGAAGAGAAAGCGATAGTCAGAGTAGTTCTTAATGTTCATTTATGTCCGCAAGGCACTATCCTAACTGTTCATGAAGTTGGAAGTAATATCTTTTAAATAGTTGGACGAAAGTTTGTGTTTTAGATTGAGTAGTTTTCGGTTCGGATGCAGACACCAGGTTCGGATCGGATGAGCAAAGGCTCACACTCAGAGAGAAATATCCGGATCGGTTCGGAGGTAGACTTTTGGGGCGGGGCGGATTAACCTAGATAACCATATTACTATTCTCTCTTTTGTTTCATAACCCAGTCCGACCCGGGCGCATAAGTCTTAACCTCCATTTTATTCCTAGCTCCGACCTGACCCGGTCAAACGAGTTAAGTCCCATTTCCTTGTCCTATTGCCCCGACCCGGTCCGGATCTGTGAATTTCTCTCTTTCCCTTTTTCTCCTACTGTTCCCCTACCCGAACCGATCTTCTTCAATTTCCTTCCTCTTCCTCCTCTTGAGTAGTGAACCCAATTCGATGTCCCAGGCCTTAATTAAAATCAAGTGGGTAAGCACTCAAGTATTCAACAGCGAGTCTTAATACCCTCCTCCAATGCCTCGAAATGGTGCTGATGCCATTAACGACGAAGGCGGAGGAAGAAGGAAGTCGTGGCGGTGGAATTAGTCATTTACTTTGCTCGAATCGTTCAACTTAGCTACGGATGTAAATTAAAAACAATTATGGCAACGAGATTCAAGATTACAAGGCTACCTATGTATTTGATTCAAAGATTGAAGCGAGAATTTTGGAGTTTCTTGGAAAGACTAAAGTTTCGAGGTGGAATCGGTTCGGATGAGCAGAAACGGTGAATGAGAGAAAGGAAGAAAAGAGAAGTGAATTTATATAAAAAAACAAGCTGACTATTCGTATTCCCGATCGGACCGGCTCGAAAAGCCCAATGACGCAGCTTGGCCCACTAATCCCTTGCAGAGTAAAGGAAGAAAGAGATCCGTTCGGGTCGGAACCCAAAGCAGAAATCCGTCCGGGTCGGAATCCGAACTGAACAGGATGAAGTGCGACAGCTTGGCATGTGAATTCAGAAGGAAGGATGAAGGTATTGTGCCATGGCAGTCAAAGCATGCTCCGTTTCAAACAGAAGCATCCTTTGAGGGGGCAAAGTGTTAGCCTACTTTGTGAACTAGGCAACACAAAGTCAAGATATCAGACATTGAAGAGCATTTTTAATTAGAAGACTTCGGTTCGGTGAAGACACTACAGCCTCGATCGGGCAGCTGCAATCGTTCGGGTCAGGTCAGAGCAACGTATCGGTTCGGGTCGGATAGAATCTTCTGTTCGGATCGGTGAACTGCTGCTGAGGAAATTGGTAAGGCATATCTATTCGGATCGGAGGGCAACATAATCTCAATTGGATCGGAAAGCCACCTGTTTGCCACGGAAATAGATCAGAGCGAAGCAAATTAAAGAGGAGAGAGCGCTGCCACCAAGCCAATCCGGGTCGGATCGGGTATCCCGATCCGAACCCCTTATATATGCGTCTCCGATCCAAGCCCATTTTCCATATCATTCTCCTGCAAAAGCGCCTGGATATCCGGATCGGCTGTGACCAGTTCCTACTCATAACGTTCATTACTCTGATGCGTTGTCAACACAATAATTCATCCGAACCCGAAGCTAATGGGATGGACGACACGTGGCCCCGACCCGGATCGAGTTTTGAGCAAATTCACACCTATAAATACCCCGTCTGGAGATAAAGAAAAGGATCTTTTTTCTGGCACTTGGAGAGTTCAACTACCTTCATAACTCGAATTCCAGCACGCCCGGAAAATCCAAATCTTCTTTCATTATTTATTTTCAAAAAATTGAGAGATTGTGAGTGAATTGTGAGAGAGATCTAGTGAGAATTTCATTGTATTTGCAACTGAATCATTGAAAATAGTGAAAAACAAGTGGACGTAGGCATTTCTTCGCCGAACCACTATAAATCTTGTGTGTTCATTTTTATTTTTATCTCATTTCATTTTTGCTTTTAATCAATTTGGGTGTTAGAACCACTTTTTGGTCTAACAGATAACATCACTTTCAGTTCTATATGATACATTCTGTTAAACAGAATCAATATAGAAATTTAACTAACTGACTAGCAGTTCAATCAAACAGTCAACACACAGTCAAACAGACAATATCTAATAGTTCTAAAAATACAACATGAAATTATAAACTGTTCAGAGTTAGTGAGATTTACTCACATTGGACGATCATCGTTAATAACGATAACCATCGCTCGATTTGATTCGGACGGACAATTTATTTTACAATAAATTGTAGCGAGCTCTGATCCACCTCCAATCAGTTCCAGTGCATAGCCATCGTCCATATGATCCCGACGGATCTGACTGTTCGTTAATCAATCAAAACAGTACCATCTTCCTGGAATTAAAACTGCGACTTCTTCTAAGTACCCATCTCCAGTTCGAAAACCATCCACCCAAAACAGTTGCGTTCTTCCATCCTTGCGTTCCATTCTACTTTGGTACTGTCTTCTTCTCAAACCCGCTGTCTCCAGGCATCCAGACATACACGGCGCCATTTCCCCGGACCTGGACGTCCTGTAGCTTCACCAAATATGAATACACCATGCAGTCTTCTTTTGAATCACGTCCAAGCCCATGCGAATCTTGCTACAACATATCACTTCCTCATGCCAATGCAAACCATCCAGTTCACGTCGCATAGGTCGGTCCGCTTTCTGTATATACCTTGAATAACCCAAACTAAACCGCATGTTCATGTAACACAAGGACAGACACGCCATCCCACATCATTGAGACTCCAAACTCCCTTCTCCCACTGTCGTTTGCCAAACCGAGCCCAACATCGGTTTCCTTTACTACCCCTCTTACACAAGGAATCAACGCACCAGTCCCCAACTTCCTTGTCTACATCACGAACGACATCTCCTTCCTGAGTACTAACTTTCCCTCTACTTCGCTTCCATGTTGTCGTCGCATGAATACGCCCCTTCTATTCACGCAAGGAAGCATTGGATCATCCTATGTTGTTTGCTTTTATTTTCCCTTGCACCATTTCTTGCGTTAGATATTTAAGAGGGTGGAGGCGAATCTAAAATTTCTGGGAAAAAGAAATAAAAGAAGAGATTCGATCTATAAATAGAAGAAGCAAATACTTAACACTTCAGCAACCTAGTGGTAGGTAGGGTAGGCAGAAGGAGACGTTCTTCGGTGAACAACAGGGAATATGCGGTGGAGGGTGGTTTGCCTCAAATGGGGAAATGATGTTTGCTGTACTGTTTAGTTTATAGGGTAGTCTAGGATGTGAAAATACATTACAAAATCAAACGTAGGTAGGCTATTTTTGCTATCAGTTCTGCGTGTTTTTCATTCATTTTATTCTATTTCCTGAATGATGAATTACCCCCTTAACGAATCCATACGTGTTCTATTATGGACAAAACTAAAGATACCGTTGAAATCAACAGTATGCCACGATCCCAAAAATATAATAATACTGGTAGGTGGACTCATATTTTGAAACTTCAAAATGTTGATTTCAGGGTGCGAAATACTTCAAATAAAAATTCACTTATTAAATTAATTAAAAATTTCAGTAAATTTCTAAAAATTAAATTATCACTATTTCCCAAAAGAACCTTGTCTGAATTCACACCCGATATCTAGTTATTTTGAAATAACCGTTATGGCCGATAAACGATTCTATAGCGACTATTCTAAAATTTGATTTGGACATATCTCAAAATATACACGACGAAATCCTGATTTTTCTCTTCCATTAGAAAGATATACTCCACCAGCTCCACACGTTTCTTGTTTCACAGAAATCCGGCTTAAAACGAATCATATACATTCAGTTGAAGTTCAAATTGCCAAATAGCGAACTGCTGCGCCATTTCAAGCTCGTTTATAATTATATTATAAACTATACGTTCGACTATCGACGATTGAATATATTCGTTACTATAATTCAACTTTAAACTGAATTATATAATTCGAATTGCCCAATTCACACATATCGCCATTTCAGCCAATTCTGATTATCTCAGAATTAAATATATTATTTAATTTATTATTTAAATTAAATATTCACCATTATTAAATTCCACGACCAATAAATCCTCTAACCCGCCATTTATATAATTAAATAAATTAATTATAATACCTCTGCCAATGCGGGTCATTACAATCTTCCCCACTTAAAATAATTTCGTCCTCGAAATTGCTAAAAGGTAGAGGATGACCCTATCAACTGGTTAGAACATATTTGTTCACTTCTTAACTTCAGTATTAATTAATAATTTAATTTCAATTAAATTATTAATTAATTCTTATCAACAAAAATTTTCAAAAATCCTGAAAATTTTCTAACACCTTAACTCTTCGAAATTTTTTGCCAGCACCTCCTTTGTACTGGTCAATAGGTCAAACTCCAACTCGCCTCTCTGGGCCATCTCCAACCCAAAGGAAAATCAAACAGCCAAGCGGCTTGCCAATTTGGCACATCAACATCTCAAACCCATATATAATATAAACTGGTACCTTTTTGTTGGGCATATCATTTTATCCTTTCTACCTGTTATCAATTCAGCATATACCAATGTCATGCCAATCAAACTCCAAATTAGTTTTTATCTCCAACACAACCATTCGCTTATATCCAAGCCAAATCCTATTCAACTCAAGTTCAATTCTTGATTTTCAATTCCTTAACTCCTCAATCCAATACCATTTCGGATTTTAATTTCACAAATCCAATCTTATTCGATTTCAATTTAACTTCAGTTACCACTTAACCGACTTCGTTTTAATTCAATTTTGCTTTCACAAATTTCTGTTAAATTTGTTTTTAATTTAAACAGTCTTTACCAGGGAGTTTTCAAATAGTTTACTCTTTTCAAAAATCAAATTTTCCTTTCTGAAATTCAACTGAGCCCTTAATCAATATTCCATTAGTTAAATTACTTCCCTATTTCTTTATTAATATTTGTTAACCAAATATTTTCAATAACCTTATTGGCCTTTTATGTTATTTGGAAAACATTTCTGAATATTGCATTCCTTTATTTTCCTAAACTTTAGAAAATATAGGCTATTTATAATTGGAAAATATTCCAATTACTTATCTCTTTTCCGATTTCGTTTATTTCTATACTTAGGAAATATCTATTATTCTATTTCAAAGCTTACACTTATTTGGGTTAAAACGGATGTTGTGTAAAACATCGTTACGACAATTTAAATACTATATTCAACTAACTCTTATTCAACATTGATCTTCGAGCCTGAAATCTTACTATTTATTTGTTAATAATGAAATCAATTGTAACACCCCACGCCCGCTAAGGTCACTCACAAAGGGAATGCCTTAGCTTTGGTGGAGTATTTTTAGTGAGTATAGAACAGAAAAATTACAACAGGACAGATATAAGTAATACTTGAAAATTTAAAACATCATTTCATTAACAAAACATGTTTGGTTACATCACAAAACCGTAACAAGAGTCCAGTACATAATATCCATCCTGATAAAATAGAAGTACATAATCCCATTACATAGACAATAGCCATAATAGAAAAGATAAACCGAGCTTTACTTCTACGATCCAAGCCCAAAAGATAGATATAGCAGTCTGATCCAAGCCCACTAGTGCTAGGCCCACTCTGATAACCTGAGGGTTGGGAAAAAAGATAAAAACAACGGGGTCAGACATAAGTCTGAGTGAGTCCTATAACCCTAACAATACAACCATTAAAGAAATTAGGGTATGACATAAATAAGGTACGGTACCTCTGGGGATAATGACTACACTATGTAGCCAACTAAACACCGGATGTACTACGATAACCAAAAAGACGCATTTATTCACCCAAGGATAATTCTTACACCACCCCAGACTTATTCACCCAAGGGTAATTCCTACACTGCACCACACCAGTTCTACCCACCAAGAGTAATTCCTACTTAAAGGTTGATCCCATCTAAAGTCTTGGAAAATATAACTAGTAGTTTCTGGTACTTCTAGCTGACCATGTAGGTGCCGTCTGCCCCTACATCCATTAGGTGTATAACTGACCACGTAGGTGCCGTCTGCCCCTACATCCACTAGGTGTACCTAGTAATCTTACCCAGTAGTTTCGTGTACCCCTACACAGGTGCCGTCTGCCCCTATCTTTACTAGGTGTACCTACTACTACCCATCGATCGGCTCCCTACCGTAGATACCCGTGCTGGTCCCACGATTGGGGTGTATCATTCCCCTAAAGTGGCTACCAGATAATATCACGGTGCACGGCTTTATATCTACACGATGCAACAACGACTTACCAACCAGCCCGGGCCCACACACGCATATGAAACCCGTTGGTCCCGCGTTGCCACCGCTAACCCGTTTTGGCCTCTTATAGTCAAGCCCAATATGCGTGTCCCGTCACTCGACTTGAGTCGAGCCTACAAAGATACGTTTGGGATATTGGTTGAAATGGGCCCCCACAAGCTACTACTTAAGCTTGTCATTTAATCTAGTGCATCCCACTTAACCCTTTAACCATGTCCCCTTACATGTTATAAATCTTGGTTAAGTCCTTTAATCATATTTCGATTGCCACTTAGGGCACCCACTAGATTTCCACATGCCACCCATGGCACTTACTTAACCCCTTAATCATGTTTAATTACATGTTCCACCTTGGTTAAGTATTCTAATCGTATTTTTCTATTGCCACCCAAGGCAACCCACTAGTCTCATCATGCCACCCCAAGGCACCCACTTAACCCCTCATGTCCCACTACATGCTAATATGGTTAAGTGTTTCTTAATTAATTAAGACCGTGATCTCCCATAAAGACCTCCCACATTAGACTGGCTGTTATGACCGCCTGGTTAAGCCGGTAGAGTCCGGGCAGTCTTACGTCATAATAGAGTCTAACCTCGTGTCTTTACCTTAATCACGTATTTAATTTATGGCTAAGACCTCTCACATTGGGCTGACATTTGTAGCAACTGGTTAAGCCGGTCGGGTCCGGGCAGTTTTACACTACAAATGAGTCCAACCTCGTGTCTTAGTCGATTAATTATACCTAATTAATCACCCCCATATTAATTATCCCTAATTAATATCAAGTTTTCCATAACATGGGTAGACCTAACTCAATAGGTAAATTCCCATGGGGTAGACCTAACTCAATAGGTAAATTCCCACTTATGGTAATTTATTTTTATGGTATGCTTAATCATACCCAATCATACTTTTATTAACATATTTATTACCCCATCGTTCCCCACGTAAATCGTTCTCATTTCACGACATAATAAAGGGAAAGATCCATCACAAATATCATGGGTTTAACATATAACTTTGTCATGGGTTAAGAGGATGTCAACTTGCATATATGAACATATATTAACCCAACTACATATAACCCAAAATTGCATATTATCATACACATGATTTGCATAACATGTTGAACTTGCATATAGACATTCTCATAACTTGCATAACATGTTAATCATGCATTTAAGCATACACATAACTTGCATAAGCATTCATATACTTGCATAAGCATTCACATACTTGCATGAGCATTCACATACTTGCATGAGCATTCACATACTTGCATGAGCATGCATAACTTGCATATCACATTAAACTTGCATTTAAGCATATACATAACTTGCATAACATCACGCTCATAACTTGCATAATCTCATAAACTTAACTTGCATAACATTATGCACACAACTTGCATACCCTCATACACATAACTTGCATAATATGTCGAATCTTACATATATGACTTGCATCTTAAAGGAGGGTAAATATGCATAGCATATAAGGGTGCCATCTTGCATATGTATATACCATATTTAAAAGGGTAAACTTGCATGTCATGATTTATGCATAATACCAAACACTTAGCATGCATATAACCACTTACTTATCATGCATAGAATCAAATACTTATTATGCATAAAATCAAATACTTATTATGCATAAAACCAAATACTTATTATGCATAAAATCAAATACTTATTATGCATAAAATCAAATACTTATTATGCATAAACCCACCACTTAACTTGCATAAGCCCAAACACTTAACATGCATAAAACCCCATACTTAGTATGCATACAATCAAATACTTATCATGCATAACGTCAAATACTTTAGCATGAATAACATCAAATACTTAACATGCATAACACCAACTACTTAGCATGCATAAAATCACATGCATAACTTGCATATCATGTTACATATAACTTGCATATATCCTCACATATAGTTTGCATAACATGTCACATATGCATAAATGTTTAACATGGTGTTTTGCATCATAAAACATGGCCTTAACTTGCATTTAACATAAAACTTGCAAATCACATATCATACAAACTTGCATAAATACATTTATCCACAAACATAGCCATGTCTTATCACATCCTACCATAATCAATTTAACAATTGATTATTAAAGCCATAGAAACTCACCAAAACAAGATTAGCAAGTTAAATGAAGCAAATCCCAATGATTAAGTAGAAGAAGATGTAGATTAGCTTGCAAACCCTCTTAGGATTTTTAGTGGAGGCTCTCCAATTTTCTAAGTGGTGGCATAATGGCCTTAGATCTATTTTTGGTAAGGATAAGGGGGGTATTAGGGTGTATATATAGATTAGTTAGATGTTTTAGGACCATAGGATATACCCTAGAACCAATCCTAGCCTTTAAAGCATGTCTTGGGGAAGAAGTCAAGTGTAGGAACCATTTAGGGCCCAAAAAAAACAGCCCAAAACTCATCCCGGGCCTCAAAACATGAGCAGTTTTCGTTTTTGATTTTTCGTGAAACTTTGACGGGCCATAACTTGGTCATACGGACTCCGATTTACGAAAACTCGGACTCTATTTCGCGTATTTTTCCGAGACGAACGCAATGGCACAGCCCGTTTCCCCTGATTCAGAATATTAAATTTAATTCTGCTCTGATTTATGTTATAACAAGTTATTTAACATACGGGGTGTTACATTCTCCCCTACTTAAAGGATTTCGTCCCCGAAATCTCTAAGTCAAGAAGAACGTATCCTACCAACCAAACAACCATCTACTCAACCATCAAACACTGGCATCCATTGTCCTTAAAACAATTTCTAATGATGTATGAGCATATGCAAAAAGTGTGTGTATATGTTCCCTATCTAATGTATGAACATATGCAAACCATGATAGTGCCATGCATCCATTATGTATGCGAGGGAACCCTATCGACACATACAATATCTACATGAGTGCACAATCATTCACCAAAATGCATCATCCATATGATAACACAATCATTATACATCCATAAATATAGCTTCCTACACACAATTTTATGCAATATGCAATATGAAGTGATTGAGCCGATCTAGTGCCTAGAGTGTGTGTATATGCATCCACGAGCAACCACTAGCAAACACTTGCATCCACTTGCATCCATCATACATAACATGTCTCAAACACATGTTTCAACCATAGGACTATCCTATCTGAAGGTCAAAGGTACTAACGAGAGGACATACTAAGGATAAGATAAGTACCAGTCAAACGATAAAGGAGAAGTTAAAAGACATACTCTCAAAAAGAAAAGGGTACAAAGAACGCATCTTCGCTTCCGTCTCCCAAGTTGCGTTGCTCTCCTCTTCTCCCTATTGCACTTTGACTAGCTGAACCTCTCGATTCCTCAATTTCCTAGTCTCTGACCCAAGGATGCGAGTAGGAGCTCGTCGAATAGTCGCATCACGCTCTGCTTCCACTTCTCTAAGCAAACTTGGCTCTACCACCTCTGCGGTCTTATGTAGGCACTTCCTCCCATGGAATACATCATGTACACCACTAAGTCTGTCGGGCAACTCCACCAATGGAAGATGCTCCTCCCATGTACCTCCAAAATCCAAGATACATAGCCTCAAAAGGTCTTCTAAAATATGATTCACCCTCTCTGTCTGGCTGTCCGTCTGAGGATGATATGCGGTACTCAAACGCAACTGAGTCCCTACCGCCTTTTGCAAACTCCTCCAAAACTCTCTAGTGAAGATAGGATCTCGATCACTCACTATACTGGAGGGTACCCGATGCAATCTAACTATCTCTCGAAGATATACAAAAGCTAGCCATGGAGCAGTCCACTTACTCTTCACAGGTATGAAATGGGTGTTCTTAGTAAGTCTGTCTACCACCACCCAAATTCCTGTATTACTCTTTCTCGATCTGGGTAACCTGTCAATAAAATCCAACGAGACGCTGTCCCACTTTCATTGCGGAACCTCCCATGGGTGAAGCAACCCACCTGGTTTCTTTCGCTCCGTCTTCACTCGTTGGCACACCAAGCATCGAGCGACATGCTCGGCCACATCTTTCTTCATACCGGCCCAGAAGAAAGCCCTCTTCATGTCTTGGTACATCTTACCCCCACCGAGATGAATGGTCATCCTAGAATGGTGTGCGTCATCAAGAATAGCCTTCCTCAAACCCTCGTCTTGCGGTACACAAAGTCTACCGTCTCTACGCAAGCACCCTCTATCATCTAGGGTGTACCTACTCAAATGGCTGGACGACTCCCCCCTTATGAGCTTCTCTACTAACTCAACCAACTGTGGGTCGCCCCTCTGTGCTTCTCCAATCCGCCCCAAAAGAGTAGGTCTAACTTCCAAAGAAGCTAGCAAACCGGGTACAAAGTCAACGGAAGGTCTAAAGTCAAACTTAGAAATAAACTCTAAGCTCCGTCGTTCAACGAACAATGAACTCAAGGACAACCTTTTTCTACTTAAGGTGTCCGTTACCATGTTACCCTTACTCATAGGATGCTAAGGATCCCATCCACTTTTGCTGTCCTAAGACTATGCGCTCGAAGAGTCTCCAACACTTCCCTAAGATGTAGGGCATGCTCTTCTCCACCAGAATATCATCCAAAATCATCACAACTGTCTCCCACGCAGACCACCCTAGTCGAATTCGGCATCCCCCAAATGCAAGCCCCAAAGGCCTAAACCAATATCAGACAAACACCCAAGGGATACCTCCTTCGAATTCAGACGACCTACGTGAGACGATACTAGTAAAAATGGCTAAATAATTAAGCCCTCGTCCAATTCTGGATGTTCTCGCCAGTCTCGCTCCAAAACCGTCGTTTATCCTATACTGGCCCTGCTCAGCCTATTGAGCACATACGAAAACTTATTTCGCTCCTAGAAAAGACCCAGATGTCATCTACAAAGACCATCACGAACTTATTTAGGTACTCCCTGAACACCCTTCTCAACAATGTATGCGGGGGCGTTCTTCAAACCCAATGGCATCACCAGCCACTCATAAAAGAAATCATCCGGAGTCCTAAAGACAGTCTCCTCTATACTATTCTCAGCCACTCTCAACTGATGAAATCCCGTGGCTAAGTCCTACTACAAAAATACTGAGGCGCCAGCCAACTGATCAAGGAGATCATTAATCCTCGGCAATGGGTATCTATTCTTCTTTGTGAGTTTCTTTAGTTCCCTTTAGCCTACACAAAGTCTGAGGGACCCATCCGCCTTCATAACAAAAACTACTGGAGCGCCCCACTCCAATATACTTCGTCTTATGAACCCCTTCTCAAGCAAATCGCCTACTTACTTATGGAGTTCCCTCCTCTCACTAGGAGCCATGTGGCACACTGGCCAAGATACTGGTTTAGCATTATCCATCAGATATATTCGGAAGTCAATCTCCCGCTTCGGAGGTAAGCCCTTCACCTCCTCAAACACATCCGGATATTCCCGGACCGCTCTAGCAGATCGCAGACTCTAGACCAACGTGTCAAGCGATTCTAGATACCTTAGCATAACAGACTCTATGGGATTACAAGAGATCTCGAGAGTGTTACCCAGGCGGCCCATAAGCCTAACAACTCTCCCTTCAAAATGAAGAACAGCACTCCTACTGGATAACCAGTCCATGCCCAAAACTAACCCATAGCCCGTGAAGCCCAACAAGCATCACATCTAAACTCAACGCTAAGTATAGAAACTTTCAAACCCAAACATATCATGGAGCCCCAACTGGGTTTGAAACAACTAAGGGATCATCTACCAAACTGGTGTCTAAGTGCAGTGACTCAACTAACAATGGTGGGATAAACGAACTCAATATATCAGAATCAAATAAACCTTGAATCGGATGATAAAGAAATCCAAATTCCAACCTAGACGGTCATATCCCCATCTGGTACCCTAGTCGTGAGGGAATACAACTACCCTCCAGAAGATTCCATACCTTGCCCTTGCTTCTTTGGACAATCCTAATAACGTGTTCTATTCCTCCCAAAAGGATAACTACCAGCCTTCTTCTTCCCTATTCTCCACTCATAACCTCCCACCAATGAGGTCTCATCTTTCATTAACCAAACAACTATTTGAGCCTTCCTCCCATCGTTTATCCAATAGATACCTACCAGTCCTCCTCCTTCTTGAACCAACTTCTAATCCGACTAACGTCTAAGTCCCTTGAAGTGGTTTTCCATCCTTATCTATCTTAGAAAGATCATCTATACGCGGAGGGGAAACTCAAAACGGGAGAAAGGAAGAGATTCAAAATGGAGAATTCGAAAGATATAGATATGGCTATTGGGGATTATGCTTTTCTTTCAAAAACTTTTCTCTTAAAAGACATGTTTTTGAAAATACTCCTTTCCAAAAATATTCTTAGAAAATAGTTTTTCTAAAAAATTTATCTGTTCCGGTAACCTTAAGCTCTGATACCACGTGTAACACCCCACGCCCGCTAAGGTCACTCACAAAGGGAATGCCTTAGCTTTGGTGGAGTATTTTTAGTGAGTATAGAACAGAAAAATTACAACAGGACAGATATAAGTAATACTTGAAAATTTAAAACATCATTTCATTAACAAAACATGTTTGGTTACATCACAAAACCGTAACAAGAGTCCAGTACATAATATCCATCCTGATAAAATAGAAGTACATAATCCCATTACATAGACAATAGCCATAATAGAAAAGATAAACCGAGCTTTACTTCTACGATCCAAGCCCAAAAGATAGATATAGCAGTCTGATCCAAGCCCACTAGTGCTAGGCCCACTCTGATAACCTGAGGGTTGGGAAAAAAGATAAAAACAACGGGGTCCGACATAAGTCTGAGTGAGTCCTATAACCCTAACAATACAACCATTAAAGTAATTAGGGTATGACATAAATAAGGTACGGTACCTCTGGGGATAATGACTACACTATGTAGCCAACTAAACACCGGATGTACTACGATAACCGAAAAGACGCATTTATTCACCCAAGGATAATTCTTACACCACCCCAGACTTATTCACCCAAGGGTAATTCCTACACTGCACCACACCAGTTCTACCCACCAAGAGTAATTCCTACTTAAAGGTTGATCCCATCTAAAGTCTTGGAAAATATAACTAGTAGTTTCTGGTACTTCTAGCTGACCACGTAGGTGCCGTCTGCCCCTACATCCATTAGGTGTATAACTGACCACGTAGGTGCCGTCTGCCCCTACATCCACTAGGTGTACCTAGTAATCTTACCCAGTAGTTTCGTGTACCCCTACACAGGTGCCGTCTGCCCCTATCTTTACTAGGTGTACCTACTACTACCCATCGATCGGCTCCCTACCGTAGATACCCGTGCTGGTCCCACGATTGGGGTGTATCATTCCCCTAAAGTGGCTACCAGATAATATCACGGTGCACGGCTTTATATCTACACGATGCAACAACGACTTACCAACCAGCCCGGGCCCACACACGCATATGAAACCCGTTGGTCCCGCGTTGCCACCGCTAACCCGTTTTGGCCTCTTATAGTCAAGCCCAATATGCGTGTCCCGTCACTCGACTTGAGTCGAGCCTACAAAGATACGTTTGGGATATTGGTTGAAATGGGCCCCCACAAGCTACTACTTAAGCTTGTCATTTAATCTAGTGCATCCCACTTAACCCTTTAACCATGTCCCCTTACATGTTATAAATCTTGGTTAAGTCCTTTAATCATATTTCGATTGCCACTTAGGGCACCCACTAGATTTCCACATGTCACCCATGGCACTTACTTAACCCCTTAATCATGTTTAATTACATGTTCCACCTTGGTTAAGTATTCTAATCGTATTTTTCTATTGCCACCCAAGGCAACCCACTAGTCTCATCATGCCACCCCAAGGCACCCACTTAACCCCTCATGTCCCACTACATGCTAATATGGTTAAGTGTTTCTTAATTAATTAAGACCGTGATCTCCCATAAAGACCTCCCACATTAGACTGGCTGTTATGACCGCCTGGTTAAGCCGGTAGAGTCCGGGCAGTCTTACGTCATAATAGAGTCTAACCTCGTGTCTTTACCTTAATCACGTATTTAATTTATGGCTAAGACCTCTCACATTGGGCTGACATTTGTAGCAACTGGTTAAGCCGGTCGGGTCCGGGCAGTTTTACACTACAAATGAGTCCAACCTCGTGTCTTAGTCGATTAATTATACCTAATTAATCACCCCCATATTAATTATCCCTAATTAATATCAAGTTTTCCATAACATGGGTAGACCTAACTCAATAGGTAAATTCCCATGGGGTAGACCTAACTCAATAGGTAAATTCCCACTTATGGTAATTTATTTTTATGGTATGCTTAATCATACCCAATCATACTTTTATTAACATATTTATTACCCCATCGTTCCCCACGTAAATCGTTCTCATTTCACGACATAATAAAGGGAAAGATCCATCACAAATATCATGGGTTTAACATATAACTTTGTCATGGGTTAAGAGGATGTCAACTTGCATATATGAACATATATTAACCCAACTACATATAACCCAAACTTGCATATTATCATACACATGATTTGCATAACATGTTGAACTTGCATATAGACATTCTCATAACTTGCATAACATGTTAATCATGCATTTAAGCATACACATAACTTGCATAAGCATTCATATACTTGCATAAGCATTCACATACTTGCATGAGCATTCACATACTTGCATGAGCATTCACATACTTGCATGAGCATTCACATACTTGCATGAACATGCATAACTTGCATATCACATTAAACTTGCATTTAAGCATATACATAACTTGCATAACATCACGCTCATAACTTGCATAATCTCATAAACTTAACTTGCATAACATTATGCACACAACTTGCATACCCTCATACACATAACTTGCATAATATGTCGAATCTTACATATATGACTTGCATCTTAAAGGAGGGTAAATATGCATAGCATATAAGGGTGCCATCTTGCATATGTATATACCATATTTAAAAGGGTAAACTTGCATGTCATGATTTATGCATAATACCAAACACTTAGCATGCATATAACCACTTACTTATCATGCATAGAATCAAATACTTATTATGCATAAAATCAAATACTTATTATGCATAAAACCAAATACTTATTATGCATAAAATCAAATACTTATTATGCATAAACCCACCACTTAACTTGCATAAGCCCAAACACTTAACATGCATAAAACCCCATACTTAGTATGCATACAATCAAATACTTATCATGCATAACGTCAAATACTTTAGCATGAATAACATCAAATACTTAACATGCATAACACCAACTACTTAGCATGCATAAAATCACATGCATAACTTGCATATCATGTTACATATAACTTGCATATATCCTCACATATAGTTTGCATAACATGTCACATATGCATAAATGTTTAACATGGTGTTTTGCATCATAAAACATGGCCTTAACTTGCATTTAACATAAAACTTGCAAATCACATATCATACAAACTTGCATAAATACATTTATCCACAAACATAGCCATGTCTTATCACATCCTACCATAATCAATTTAACAATTGATTATTAAAGCCATAGAAACTCACCAAAACAAGATTAGCAAGTTAAATGAAGCAAATCCCAATGATTAAGTAGAAGAAGATGTAGATTAGCTTGCAAACCCTCTTAGGATTTTTAGTGGAGGCTCTCCAATTTTCTAAGTGGTGGCATAATGGCCTTAGATCTATTTTTGGTAAGGATAAGGGGGGTATTAGGGTGTATATATAGATTAGTTAGATGTTTTAGGACCATAGGATATACCCTAGAACCAATCCTAGCCTTTAAAGCATGTCTTGGGGAAGAAGTCAAGTGTAGGAACCATTTAGGGCCCAAAAAAAACAGCCCAAAACTCATCCCGGGCCTCAAAACATGAGCAGTTTTTGATTTTTCGTGAAACTTTGACGGGCCATAACTTGGTCATACGGACTCCGATTTACGAAAACTCGGACTCTATTTCGCGTATTTTTCCGAGACGAACGCAATGGCACAGCCCGTTTCCCCTGATTCAGAATATTAAATTTAATTCTGCTCTGATTTATGTTATAACAAGTTATTTAACATACGGGGTGTTACATCAATCAAGTTGGGGTATAACTACCTCTCAGACCTTGATTGAATAACATTTATAACGTCAAAACAGAGATGACTACTTACTCGAATAATCAATACCATACAACTACTTATTCACTTTTAAGCACATATACGCTTTCTCTTTCTATTCTTACTAGATTTTATTCTTAGTCTTCCTTTTTGATTTTACTATTCTATTTCTAAGTTCGTTTCCTTATCGACTTATATATATATATATATCGATACGTTGATTTCTAACTATCAAATTATCTTAAAAATATTCTAACTCCTTAAATTCCCGGAAAAATTCGCCATAACCTCCTTTATACCAGGAGCATCGGGATATTTCAAATAGCCTCCCATGGCCCTCACCAATCCAAAAGAAAAAGAAAGCCAAGCAGCTAGCCGATACGGCGCATAAAATCTCATATATGAATTAAACACATACCTTTTCGTAGAGCATTCTATTTATATACCTTCATACCTTATCCATACCTATCTCAAGTATATTTATACCTGCCCAATCTATTTTAACTATACCTGATCGTTTTAACTCAATTCGTTAATTAATTTGTTAGTTAACTCTTTAGTCTATTTCACTTTTATATTTGAACATGATATGTTCAAATATATTTTAACTTTCTTATTAACTAATTTGAATCCAAATTTCAAATTTAAGTTCTATATTCGATTTTGAATATACATTTACACATCCAATTCACCTTTCAAAGTTCAACTTCAAATTCAAAACTCGATTAACTAATTCCTCTTCGACTTAGTTAATTCTATTAAATTTCTATTCAAATTTTATATCACTTCTATTATTCAAATTCTATATATCAAATTCTATTTGAATTTCTATCTTCAAATTTCATTCCACTTTCGATATTCAAATCCTATATTTGAATTCCTTTATATTTCCTATATTCAAACTCTATATTCGAATTCCATTTGAATTTATATATTCAAATTCCGTATTTGAATTCCATTTGAATTTCTATATTCAAATTCCATATTTGAATTCCATTTGAATTTCTATATTCAATTCTATTTCAATCTATTTGAATTCTATATTCAAATTTCATTTCAAACTATTTGAATTCTATATTCAAATTTCATTATTACTCTATATGAATTCTATATTCAATTCTCCATTATTTAAATCTTCTTTATTCAAATCTCATTGAATTTCCATATTCAAATCCCCTTTGAATTTTCTTATTTAAATTCCATGTTTGAACTTCCTTTATTCAAATTCCTTTTCAAACATTCTTTATTCATCCTTTACATAAGTCTCGATTCCAATTCCTTTTGAAATCGATATTTCTACCTTTGGAAAATAGATTTCCCTTTCAATTTCACACTTGTATTTTTATTTCTGAATTATCCAATGATAATTCTCTTCACTTCATTTATAAACTTCGTTTATAAAAGAACTATTTATATACTTCGTTTATGAAGGAACTTCTTGTTTTATTTCTTTTAAAATAAGTTAATATTTCAAATCTATTTAAAAATTCAAATTCTATATTATAAATCCCATTTTGAAATTTAACACAACTTGTCTTTCCCAAAACAAATTCAAAACAGTATATCTGGTAGTAATTTGTCACTTACAACTCGAAAATGAATACTAATGATGCAGCTGTCATCATTAGAATCTATTTTCCAGCGATCGAAGTGAGTTCAATACTATAAAACCATTTTTAAACATTTCCACTTTGAAATTCATTTCAAAATATAATTCACACTGCTTGTAAAACAATTTAAAATCTCCCAGGATCTTAAATTTTTCTTATCTTAAATCCAAATCCATTTATAAAACACTTATCCAATTTTCCAGAGTTTTAATTCAATTTTGGTTTAAATTCAGATTGAACTCATCTGATTTCACGCATTTCGCTTATATGAATTCTGATTGGTTATTTACATAACCATTTAATTTATAATCTTACTTGATTATAATAACAACCAATATATCCAATATATATCAAAATATACGTCGGGTAAACTATTTTCATTTACCCTCTTTCAAAACATATCGTGCCGACCCATCGTATTCAAGTGTTTAGTAACTCCTACCGATACAGTGGATCAAACTGATCGACCAGAACTCATAAACAACTCAACCAACAAATCTTCACAATATAAAATTATTTTTATATCATATACAAATACGTTCACTCGTACATATATACTCAAACTCAATCTAGGGTATTACTAACCCTATCTCTACCGAGTCACGCCACAGAGCCAAGGTAATTCACTTAACTTAAGCTCTGATACGAACTGTAACGACCCGGATTTTGAGCGACTTTGGTTATCGACTTAAACACGATGTCGATAACCAAAACATCGAAAAATGCTGGTAATTAGTGAAAGAAATTAGAGGGTGAGAATAGATAAGATAGAAAATTAGAATAGAAGAAGAAGAAGAACACAACATCAGAGTAACACGAACCTCACAGCGGAACGAATAAATATATTTCATAACATAACTTTGAAATACAAATCTGTACTTGAATATACATATCATTATCAAAGTACAACACTTACAACACAGCGGAAATAACTATAGCTATATGATCCTGAAGCCTCCTGCTCCAAGCTCTTCAAGTGTATCTGTAAAATCCCGACTACTTGACTGCCCATACTAATTTAGGCACCCAAGAGTTTAGGGAAAACAACAAAGTAAACTCCGGGTCAGTCATGGGACTGGTATGAGTAAACAGTTTAAAAACAGTTCGAACAAGTAAACGATATCTCATAAGACCACGCCGCATAACGGAACAGGTTTTTTCCCCTATGAGAATCCAAATTATCTTTATGTCAAAACCTTTGATATTATGATAATGTCTATCAACCACAATATATATATAATCATCTAGCAGAAACGCTTTCATCTCACGTTCTACATATATAGTATACAATCAAAACCGCAAGCACGTATTGGGTAATGGATTTCCAACTATGACAAGGTATGGAACCACCTTTCACTAGTGTACCTCTAGAGAGGAATACACTGGGTTCAACAAGAACATCTTGCAACCCGGCCACACATGACCGACCACTCATTTCGCTTGAGTGTATCGAATGTATATCACCAACAGTTGGGATCAACAACCGTTTCCCAAATGGGACAGCATCAACGATAGATTTTTAGAAGTAAATGAAACTCTAGATCAGGTGATTATACACCCTACTTCGGTGCGACCGACTTAGCCATGCTGCCTGCCCGATTTCTGTCATTTACCGGATGATGAGGCTAGAAGCTACGCTTTATCATCACATCAGATTCACTTTGAATGTCACATCATCAAATCCATCAAATCACCGATTGACATCCTCAACCATACATTACGTGTAAGCTAAATGAAGTTTCCTTCTCCGCTTCCACTCTTGGTACAGTTGGAGAAATCAATATACGTGATCGTCTGGAAATACTCTGTCAAACATCCGTCCATACAAGTCATCCAGGAACAGGATGAACCGAAGGCACTATTCTGTAAACAGGATAGCCCTTGCATAACTCCATCTTCAATTATCTTTGGCATATATGATTCGCAACGCTTATGCCAATACAGAGTGGTTCTTTGGATAATATTCCAACCGGTCTCTCCATATTAACAACGTTAAAATGGTCAAAACTTCGATAGTCTTTGATTTAACTATCGAAGAAAAACAGGTGTGAAAACAACGATATTATTTCCAAATGGAAATTTATATCGATCAAACATCATTCAACATTTATCTCTTTATTTCATAAATTTACTTATCTCCTGTTTCCCTATATTCAATATTTCTATTTTTCTAAATTTGGAAAATATACCTTATTAACAATGGAAAACATTTCCATTTCTTGTTTCCTTTATTAGAAAACATTTCTGGTTTCTTATTTGGAAAACATTTCCAAAGCTCCTTCATTGGACTTAGACAGATGTTTAAACAAACATCGCTATGCCAACTCAAAACATTTATTAAACTCACTTAACCATCATTCACTATCAACCTTACCATTCCTTAGTTAAGAAGGAAGTCAATCAAGTTGGGGTATAATTACCTCTCAGACCTTAATTGAACAACGTTATAACTTCGAAATAGTAACAGTTTATATTTTAAACCTTTAACAACTTCTTTACGTAACTCACAGATTCAATTTACGAATCTACTTCTTTATTGAAAATATTGATTATAATGATAACGTTATAATCCCTGCTTTCGAAATATCTTACTACAATTATAACCTTTACTCTTTAATTCGAATAATTAAACATAACCCTAATTTATTAGTGTATACTCTTGATTTAAAAACCGGAAAGTAAATATTACTTTCCCGAATTCGATATAATTGAATTCAACGTATAATTCTCTTTCGAGTAATCTCTATTTGATTAACTCTTCTTCGAATAACCTATATTCGATTATCTCTCTTCGAATAACTTGTATTCGAAATTTCTCTCTTTCGAATAAGCTATATTCGATCTCTTTCTTTCGAATACGATATATTCGATAATCTCCTTTCGATTAAACTATTCGATAGCTCCTTTCGATTAAACTATAATCGATAACTCCTTTTACTTTAACTCTAATCGATTAAACTAACATCGATTAACTCCTTTTACTTTAACTCTAATCGATTAAACTAACATCGATCAACTCCTTTTACTTTAACTCTAATCGATTAAACTAACATCGATTAACTCCTTTTACTTTAACTCTAATCGATTAAACTAACATCGATTAACTCCTTTTACTTTAACTCTAATCGATTAAACTAACATCGATTAACTCCTTTTACTTTAACTCTAATCGATTAAACTAACATCGATTAACTCCTTTTACTTTAACTCTAATCGATTAAACTAACATCGATTAACTCCTTTTACTTTAACTCTAATCGATTAAACTAACATCGATTAACTCCTTTATTCTTTAACTCTACTAAACTATTCATTTATAAAGATTTACTTTTAGTAACAGTTCTTCACTTTACAAATGATTTCCCTTTTTATTTACTTTCGAAATATTTCCTTTTTCAAAATCTGTTGATTTTATAAACTCCCTTTATTTCAATATACATTGAAATAATTCTCTTTACATCCCAGGGTCTTTTATGATATTTAAAATATCGAATAAAAATGATCAATATCATTTCAACACCCATAATCCATAACAGATTATATAACACACCATATATCACAATATATGAAAAACAATAAAATATATGTTGAGGAATCCAGTTGGATTCCTCCAACCTGTTTCCCTGCATCACAGATGTTAAACAATATAGATAACATCACTTTCAGTTCTATATGATACATTCTGTTAAACAGAATCAATATAGAAATTTAACTAACTGACTAGCAGTTCAATCAAACAATCAACAAACAGTCAAACAGCCAATATCTAATAGTTCTAAAAATACAACATGAAATTATAAACTGTTCAGAGTTAGTGAGATTTACTCACATTGGACGATCATCGTTAATAACGATAACCATCGCTCGATTTGATTCAGACGGACAATTTATTTTACAAAAAATTGTAGCGAGCTCTGATCCACCTCCAATCAGTTCTAGTGCATTGCCATCGTCCATATGGTCCCGACGGATCTGACTGTTCGTTAATCAATCAAAACAGTACCATCTTCCTGTAATTAAAACTGCGACTTCTTCTAAGTACCCATCTCCAGTTCGAAAACCATCCACCCAAAACAGTTGCGTTCTTCCATCCTTGCGTTCCATTCTACTTTGGTACTGTCTTCTTCTCAAACCCGTTGTCTCCAGGCATCCAGACATACACGGCGCCATTTCCCCAGACCTGGACGTCTTGTAGCTTCACCAAATATGAATACACCATGCAGCCTACTTTTGAATCACGTCCAAGCCCATGCGAATCTTGCTACAACATATCACTTCCTCATGGTAATGCAAACCATCCAGTTCACGTCGCATAGGTCGGTCCGCTTTCTGTATATACTGTAACAACCCGTATTTTTGAATAACATGTTATAACATAAATCAAGGAAGAATTAAACTGTAAAATCTGAATCAAGCAAAACGGGCTGTGCCATTGCGTTCGTCTCGGAAAAATACGCGAAATAGAGTCCGAGTTTTCGAAAAACGGAGTCCGTATGACCAAGTTATGGCCCAATGAAGTTTTCAGAAAATTCTAAGCCCGAAAACAGTTCAAATTCGAATTCAGATTCGAATTTCAACCAACAGGATAGGCGGGAATTTTCCCGCCCCAGGCAAGGTCGACACAGGGGTTGACACCAGTGTCGACCCCCCCCCAATGGGTCGACACCCATTTCGACCCAGGGGTCGACACCTATGTCGACCCAGGGGTCGACCCCCCCGGTCGGACCAGTTTTTCTGGTGCACCATTTGTGATGTGTTGAGTCTGTTCTAGAAGCTTCTGACGAGATTTGATGGACCTGATGTGTTTTAGGGTTAATCCTATGGTCTAAACTAACCTAATCACCTATAAAAAGGCCCCTAGACCTAGCCTAAACCCTCATTAATCATTCCTACAACTAAACTATGTCAAAATGTTTCTCAATCATGGCCTCCATCTTCTTCATGAAAGCATGAGTGTCTCAAATCAATCTATGTCATAAAAGAGTCATCTTTCTTAAGTAAAAGAGCCTCCTTTCTTTGTCTTTGGGGTTATTACTTCTTATTTCAAGGCATTTAAGTGGAGCTTATTATTTTCTTTGCGGATTTTGCTTGTGGCTTCATCTCAATCTTTATATATATTGATCTAGATCGCATAACCGCTCATTGTAAGCCCTATACTACTCTTAGATTCTAACTATGAAGTTAAATGTGATATGTTGCAAGTTGAGTTTGGGCCTAAGTATGATATATGCTTTGATCTTATCATGTTATGCATGAATATATTCTATGCATGTTTGAAAACCTATCACCTTGACCTTGTGGGCTAAAAGCTATAAGCTTTATGTTGAAATGTTGCACTATATAACATGAGAACTCTTATAACCTTTATGAGAACTTGCAGCGAACTTTTAGCCATCATCCTATGTCATTCATAATCATGTTTCACCTATTTGCTTAAGTCGATATTATGCATGTTTTGAGGCCTATGATGTAATATGCAAGCTTATGAACCTATTTATGCCTCATATGCCACCATGTTTAACTTGTGGCCAACCTTATTACCTTATGCCCTTTTGTCATGCTTTAGCCAAGTTCCCTCTTTTGATCTATGTTATGTTATGTGAAACGTACATGCAATGGGAATGCGTTGGGTTGGGTAATATTAATGACATGAAAACATGATTTTAAAATATGACATGAACATTGACTTGTGATTATGTATGTAAACATAATGATGGACATGACACTTAGAAAATATGAGTGTGGCCAACTCGACGTTGGGTTGAGCTTGTAGCATAAATCTACCCGGAACCGACCGGCTTAACTAGTGGCTACAAGCAATAGGACCCAATGTGAGTAGTTGGTCATGTTGCACTAGAAACCCGAGGTTAGACCAAGTTGTGGTGTAAAGCTACCCGGACCCGCCCGGGTTAACTAGTAACCACAACAAGGTCTAATGTGAGAGGTTGGGTGCATTAAACTAATTAATGCCACATGGTAGAGTTAAGTCATGGACCACTTGAATACTTAACCAATTAGACATGATGGGTTCGCGTGGTTAAGTCATGAACCTTTGGTACACTTAACCAACTTGATACTTGATTGGATGGGGTTAACCACACTTAACCCACTAGAAAACCCTAGTTGCGTGGTCCTTCTCAGCAGTAACCCACTAGGGAGTATCGGATACCCTAGGGACTAGGCTAGGGTGGGGCACGATTACTGGGCTGGAGTGTAAGTGACCAAAAAGACGGCAAAAGTAGGTGCGCCATAGTTGATTTCGACGGACCATGGTCGTGCACATTGTCCGGGGATGAAAGACAGACTTGGGCACCAGTAGGTTTGGACTGTGCGTGCTTGTTTTGTGTCAGTGGTTGACACCCTAGGGCCGGATACACCCTACGGTAGACCTAGCACAGTCGACTACATTTCATGTTTGGACCGTATGACATCGATACACGACAAGTTAGGCTGATAGGGAGCCGATCGACTAGACCGAGTAGTTGGACCTTGATTTAGGTCATCTCATGGGTTTGGGCCAGCTTTGGGCCAAGGGATCATTTCTTGTTTATACTTGACATGGATTCGATACTAGTACACACCTGGTGCAACTTAACCTTGTATATGCGATGCCACACTTGAACGATCTTGTTAACTTTTCACCATGCCAGTTATCACCCTACACCTCATCTCTGTTTACATGTTCAGTTAACTATATTAGTTTTTATACTAATAGTAGATAGGACTTACCAGTCTTTTTGACTGACCCGTTTTCTTTTGCCTCTTTTCTTCCGTTTCCCCCCCCCCCACCAGGTTTACAGGGTGGGAACACTAGTACCTAGCTTGGATCTTTAGCTGCTTTTCTGGATAGCTCATGTACGGTTTAGACTTGAGCACGCTATGGCTTTATTCTACCTTGGGGATAGTTACTTTATGTTATTTCCAATTTTCAGTTTATGTTTCTAGACTATGTTTTGTGGAAAATAATGACCAAGTACTTTGATGTAACTTGACTATGGTTTTGAAATGTTAGTTTTATCCGCTGTTTTATTTACTCTGTTTTACTTATATGTTCTGTCTTGTCATATCTGCATGCATGTTTACCTCGTTTAACACCCCTCCAAAGCTAGTGTCCTTGCAAGAGTGGCACTGGCGGAGGTGGGGTGTTACATTTGGTATCAGAGCATAAGGTTTACAAGATTTGGGCAAAAGGTTTTTAAAACTTATCTTTTTGGAAAACTATTTTCAAAACCAATTAAGTATTTTCCAAGAAAAGTCTAGTTATTTTAAAAGGCTACTCCCCAAAAGCCATTAGCACTATCCTTCGTTTCCTTGTTCTAAATCTATCTTTTCCTTTTTCAGTATGGCCGATCTTAACCTTCCCGAGGGAGTGACCATTCCCGGATGGTTCCGGAGGTACTTGGAAGCTAGGGCCAACAATGTGGGCCCAGCAACCACCCCCACCGTAACTGAGGTCCCTCCTCTTCCTCCTCAGAATCCACAAGCAGATTTCGCTAAGATTTGCAAAGACTTTAAGGCGATGGGTGACAAGAATTTCATTGGGACGGAGTCTTTTGTTGAGGCACGAAATTGGTTGAAAGAAACCGAGGATCTCTTCGCTATCTTTGATGTGGAAGACCATAGAAAGGTTTTATTGGCAGCATGGTTATTAAAAGAAGAGGCTGCTTATTGGTGGGAGGTCACCAATGCTACTAGACCTATAGAGACTTGGGCCGACTTTAGGACGAGGTTTGGGCTTAAGTTTCTATCATCAGCTGAGGCGAATCTGCAATTGGAGAATTTTATATCTTTGAAGCAAGGGGACATGACAGTGAGGGAGTATGTGAATAAGTTTAACCAGCTTGCTCGATTCGGTTTGGACATGGTTAATACTCCCCAGAAGAAGGCTTTACGCTTTGCACGAGGGTTGAATGAGCCATTACAAGGTTTAGCCCTATCTCATATACCCATGGGGGCCACTTTCGAAGGTTTAGTAGACATAGCATTGCTTCAAGGAGACGATAAGAATGGTAAGAAGGAAGTCAAGGCTAATGAGACTCAAGCCAAGAAGACAGACTCCAAGTGGGGAGGAAATAAGAGCAATCAAAACAACAAGAACAACAAGGGAAACAAGGCCAAGGCAAAGGACCCAAGAAAATGCAACTTCTGTGGGATTGTGGGGCACATAGCCAAGGATTGCAGAAAGAAGAAGAGGAAGCGGGGCGAATGCTTTCATTGTGGAGAGACTGGACACTTTAGCAAGGATTGCCCCAAGAAGCAAGGACAAGGGCAAGGGCAGAATCAGCGTGCAGGACCTTCTGGAGGGCAAGTGCATGCTCTCAACACTGCTCCAGTTCAGGACCGAGGTAGTATTTCTGTAGAAAGTCTTGTTTATATTTCTGATTATCCTGTTCGCACCTTATTTGATTCTGGCGCATCGCATAGTTTTATCTCTTCTGACATTGTGGAAAGTTTGCACCTAAGTACTAGTCTAGTTGAGGATCACGTTTGTGTTTCAAATCCAATTGGGGGTTCCGCCCATCTATCTATGATTTGTGTGGATTTGAAGATTTCTATCTTGACCGTAGAATTCACGTGTAATGCTTATGTTCTCGGGTTCATGGGATACGGGTTGATCTTGGGCATGGATTGGTTGTCCAGTTATGGAGCCATTCTCGATTGTGAACATAAGGTGGTGAGGCTCATGACTCGCCTCGGTAATACCCTAGAAATTTCTTGTAACCCTAGAGGTCCCGTCATGTTATGTTATCTTGAATCTCTTGACTCGTCCATCGATGATCTGCAATCTGTAAGGGTGGTCCGAGACTATCCTGATGTCTTTGAAGAAGTTAAGGGGTTACCCCCTAAACGAGAGATAGATTTCCGCATTTATCTAGTCGATAATGCCAAGCCAGTATCATTTCCCGTTAGGCACATGGCCCCGCGAGAAAGAAGGGAGCTCAGTAAGCAAATCAAAGAGCTGCTTGAGAAGAATTTAATTAGGCGAAGCATTTCTGAATGGGGTGCTCCGGTGGTATTCGCTACTAAGGCGGATGGTTCGCTTCGTCTATGTGTTGATTATCGAGAATTGAACAACCTAACAAAGAAAAATAGGCACCCGTTACCGAGGATTGATGATCTCTTTGACCAGCTGGTTGGTGCTTCTGTTTTCTCTCAACTCGATCTAGCCACGGGATTCCATCAGCTTAGAGTAGCTGAGGATAGTATCGATAAGACAGCGTTTAGGACTCCAGATGGATTCTTTGAATGGCTTGTCATGCCATTCGGTTTGACTAATGCACCCGCCTATTTCGTAGATTTGATGAGTAGGGTGTTCAGGGAGTTCCTTAACAAGTTCGTGGTTGTCTTCGTGGATGATATTCTGATCTTCTCAAAGGATGAGGAAGAACATGCCAGACATCTCAAGGAAGTGATGGATACGCTTAGAGCGCATCAGTTGAAAGCCAAGTTCTCCAAATGTCATTTTTGGAGAAGGGAAGTTCGGTTTCTTGGACATATAGTTTCCAAGCAAGGCATAGCGGTGGATCCCGTGAAAGTGGTTGTAGTTCAAGACTGGAAGACTCCTAGGAATGCAACCGAAGTAAGAAGCTTTCTCGGTCTGGCGGGCTATTATAGGAAGTTCATCAGGGACTTCGCTAAGATTTCGGCCCCTCTTACTAAGTTGACAAAGAAGAACTTAGTCTTTGCATGGGACTTGGAGTGTGAGCTTGCTTTTCAAAGGCTCAAAGGAGCCCTTACCACAGCTCCAGTTTTGGCATTACCCGATGGCAGTTAGATGTTTACCATGTACACCGATGCATGTGGTACGGGGTTAGGAGCTGTTCTAATGCAAGAGGGAAGAGTGATATGTTATGGGGGTAGGCAACTTAAAGTTCATGAGAAGAACTATCCCACTCATGATTTGGAGTTAGCGGCGATCGTCTTTGCACTCAAATCCAGGCGCCACTATCTTCTAGGCGAAAGGTTTGAGTTGTATACTGATCACAAGTCACTCAAATACCTCTTCTCGTAGAAAGATCTGAATTTAAGGCAGCAAAGGTGGATGGAATTCTTGGCATCATATGACTTCGAGATAGCTTATACCCCTGGCAAGGGTAATGTTGTGGCAGACACACTAAGCAGAAGGAGGTTGACTTTGAGTCCCTTGTTTATTGAGATGAAGAACTTAGAGTTCTTGGCAACCTTTGATTTTACGACGGCTGTTGAGTCGATGACGGGTTCATTAGCATCCCTTGAGCTTAGACCCACACTTCTCGATCAGGTTGGGGCCTCGCAGAAGGAAGATCCACAGATAGTCGAAGTTATGGACAAGTTGATTCGTGGTGAGACGTCTAGTCACCTTGCTAGATATACTATTGATGATAAAGGTTGGCTAAGGCGTGATGGAAGGCTATGCGTTCCACAAGTAGGAGACTTGGTGCATAAAGTTCTCGAAGAAGCACATCACTCGAAGATGACTATACATCCTGGAGGAGATAAGATGTATAGAGATATGAAGCGCATTTTCTTTTGGGCCGGAATGAAGAAAGATGTGGCAGAGTATGTTTCAAAGTGCATAGTGTGCCAACAAGTGAAAGCCAAGTCAAAGAAACCAGGTGGGCTATTACATCCATTAGAGGTCCCGCAATGGAAGTGGGAGAGTATTTCTATGGATTTTGTGGATGGGTTGCCTAGGTCAAGGAAAGGGAACACGAGCATATGGGTCATAGTTGATAGACTTACGAAGAGTGCTCACTTCATCCTAGTAAAGAACAAGAGGACCGCATCATGGCTGGCATCTATTTATCTCCGAGAGATAGTGCGGTTGCATGGAGTTCCTTCTAGCATAGTTAGCGATTGTGACCCAATTTTCACTAGCCAGTTCTGGAATAGTTTGCAAGAAGCGATGGGTACGCGATTGAATCTGAGTACAGCCTATCACCCCCAGAGGGATGGCCAAACCGAGAGGGTGAATAGAGTGCTAGAAGATCTTTTGAGGCTTTGTATTCTTGACTTTGGTGGTACTTGGGAAGACCACCTTCCTCTTGTAGAGTTTGCTTATAATAATACCTATCAAGCCAGCATAGGGATGGCACCATTTGAAGCTTTGTATGGGAGGCCGTGTAGGTCACCATCTTGTTGGTGGGAGACAACAGATAAACTTATACTTGGGCCTGATATGATACGGGACACATCCGAGAAAGTTGAATTGGTGAGAAGACGGATGAAAGCGGCCCAAGATAGACAGAAATCCTATGCTGACAAGCGAAGGGCAGATTTGGAATTCGAAGTGGGAGACATGGTTTTCGTGAAGGTTTCTCCTTTGTGTAATATGGTACGTTTTGGAGTAGTTGGGAAGCTGGCACCAAGGTTCGTAGGATCCTTCCCTATCATAGAGAGAATTGGAAAGATGGCCTATAAGGTGGAATTGCCCGAGAAGCTAGCCGGAGTGCATAATGTCTTTCATGTCTCGCATCTCCGAAAGTGCCTTCATGAGTCCGCTGAAGTAGTTGAACCAAGCATTCTTGAAGACGTGGAAGTAGAGAAAGAGGCAACCTTGAGGAGAGCTCCAATTCGTATTTTGGGGACAGAGATCAAGAAGTTAAGGAATCGAGAAGTCAAATTGGTGAAAGTTCAATGGAGTGAAGTCGATGAAGATGCAACTTGGGAAACCGAGGAGAAGATGCGTGGGCTTTATCCATTCCTTTTTGAGGGTACATTCTCAATCTCCTTTCCTAAGTAGCATATCTTCCTTTTTGATATCCATGTTTATCCTGCTTATCTCGTTATCTCGTTAACCTTTTCATGAGAACCTTAAGTAGAAACCCGTTGGATGAAACATGTATTTGAAACATGTTATGCTTGATGGTTGCAAGTGGTTGCAAGTTTTTGCAAGTGGATACTCGTGGATGCATGATACACATTAGGCACTAAGATCGGCTCACACACTTTCATGTTGCATATGCATGAGTGCTTATACTTATTCATGGATGAAACTTGTTGTGCTATCACGTGGATGTTGCATATGAATGAATGTTATGTGCACTCATGTAGAGATTATAAATTATGTTAGGAATTTGCATACATATGGATTCATTTCACTAACATGTTTTGCATTAAGGGGGTTTACTGAATCAGTAACCTCCTGATTTTCGCATTAGATAAGTACATATACACACACCTTTGCATATGATCATACAGCATTTAGAATCCTTTAAGGACAATGATTGCACGTGGATGATGTTTTGAGTAGATGGATAATGGATGGTAGGATACGTTCTTCCTAACTTGGAGATTTCGGGGACGAAATCCTTTAAGGAGGGGAGAATGTAACAACCCGTATTTTTGAATAACATGTTATAACATAAATCAAGGCAAAATTAAACTGTAAAATCTGAATCAAGGGAATCGGGTTGTGCCATTGCGTTCGTCTCGGAAAAATACGCGAAATAGAGTCCGAGTTTTTGAAAAACGGAGTCCATATGACCAAGTTATGGCCCAATGAAGTCTTCAGAAAATTCTAAGCCCGAAAACAGTTCAAATTCGAATTCAAATTCGAATTTCAACCAAACAGGATGGGCGGGAATTTTCCCGCCCCAGGCAGGGTCGACACAGGGGTCAACACCAGTGTCGAACCCCCCCCCCCCCCCTCCAATGGGTCGACACCTATGTCGACCCAGGGGTCGACACCTATGTCGACCCAGGGGTCGACCCCCCCGGTCGGACCAATTTTTCTGGTGCACCATTGTGACGTGTTGAGTCTGCTCTAGAAGCTTCTGACGAGATTTGACGGACCTGATGTGTTTTAGGGTTAATCCTATGGTCTAAACTAACCGAATCACCTATAAAAAGGCCCCTAGACTTAGCCTAAACCCTCATTAATCATTCCTACAACTAAACTATGTCAAAATGTTTCTCAATTATGGCCTCCATCTTCTTCATGAAAGTATGAGTGTCTCAAATCAATCTATGTCATAAAAGAGTCATCTTTCTTAAGTAAAAGAGCCTCCTTTCTTTGTCTTTGGGGTTATTACTTCTTGTTTCAAGGCGTTTAAGAGGAGCTTATTATTTTCTTTGCAGATTTTGCTTGTGGCTTCGTCTCAATCTTTATATATATTGATCTAGATCGCATAACCGCTCATTGTAAGCCCTATACTACTCTTAGATTCTAACTATGAAGTTAAATGTGATATGTTGCAAGTTGAGTTTGGGCCTAAGTATGATATATGCTTTGATCTTATCATGTTATGCATGAATATATTCTATGCATGTTTGAAAACCTATCACCTTGACCTTGTGGGCTAAAAGCCATAAGCTTTATGTTGAAATGTTGCATTATATAACATGAGAACTCTTATCACCTTTATGAGAACTTGCATATAATTCTATATGCGAACTTTTAGCCATCATCCTATGTCATTCATAATCATGTTTCACCTATTTTCTTAAGTCAATATTATGCATGTTTTGAGGCCTATGATGTAATATGCAAGCTTATGAACCTATTTATGCCTCATATGCCACCATGTTTAACTTGTGGCCAACCTTATTACCTTATGCCCTTTTGTCATGCTTTTGCCAAGTTCCCTCTTTTGATCTATGTTATGTTATGCGAAACGTACATGCGATGGGAATGTGTTGGGTTGGGTAATATTAATGACATGAAAACATGATTTTAAAATATGACATGAACATTGACTTGTGATTATGTTTGTAAACATAATGATGGACATGACACTTAGAAAATATGAGTGTGGCCAACTCGAGGTTGGGTTGAGCTTGTAGCATAAATCTACCCGGAACCGACTGGCTTAACTAGTGGCTACAAGCAATAGGACCCAATGTGAGTAGTTGGTCATGTTGCACTAGAAACCCGAGGTTAGACCAAGTTGTGGTGTAAAGCTACCCGGACCCGCCCGGCTTAACTAGTAACCACAACAAGGTCTAATGTGAGAGGTTGGGTGCATTAAACTAATTAATGCCACATGGTAGGGTTAAGTCATGGACCACTTGAATACTTAACCAATTAGACATGATGGGTTGGCGCGGTTAAGTCATGAACCTTGGGTACACTTAACCAACTTGATACTTGATTGGATGGGGTTAACCACACTTAACCCACTAGAAAACCCTAGTTGCGTGGTCCTTCTCAGCAGTAACCCACTAGGGAGTATCGGATACCCTAGGGACTAGGCTAGGGTGGGGCATGATTACTGGGCTGGAGTGTAAGTGACCAAAAAGACGGAAAAAGTAGGTGCGCCATAGTAGATTCCGACGGACCATGGTCGTGCACATTGTCCGGGGATGAAAGACAGACTTGGGCACCAGTAGGTTTGGACTGTGCGTGCTTGTTTTGTGTCAGTGGTTGACACCCTAGGGCCGGATACACCCTAGGGTGGACCTAGCACAGTCGACTACATTTCATGTTTGGACCGTATGACACCGATACACGACAAGTTAGGCTGATAGGGAGTCGATCGACTAGACCGAGTAGTTGGACCTTGATTTAGGTCATCTCATGGGTTTGGGCCAGCTTTGGGCCAAGGGATCATTTCTTGTTTATACTTGACATGGATTGGGATACTAGTACACACCTGGTGAAACTTAACCTTGTATATGCGATGCCACACTTGAACTATCTTGTTAACTTTTCACCATGCCAGTTATCACCCTACACCTCATCTCTGTTTACATGTTTAGTTAACTTTATTAGTTTTTATACTAATAGTAGATAGGACTTACCGGTCTTTTTGACTGACCTGTTTCTTTCGCCTCTTTTCTTCCGTTCCCCCCCCCCCCGGTTTACAGGGTGGGAACACTAGTACCTAGCTTCGATCTTTAACTGCTTTTCTGGATGGCTCATGTACGGTTTAGACTTGAGCACGCTATGGCTTTATTCTACCTTGGGGATAGTTACTTTATGTTATTTCCAGTTTTTAGTTTATGTTTCCAGACTATGTTTTGTGGAAAATAATGACCAAGTACTTTGATGTAACTTGACTATGGTTTTGAAATGTTAGTTTTATCCGCTGTTTTATTTACTCTGTTTTACTTATATATTCTGTCTTGTGATATCTGCATGCATGTTTACCTCGTTTAACACCCCTCCAAAGCTAGTGTCCTTGCAAGAGTGGCACTGGCGGAGGTGGGGTGTTACATATACCCTGAATAACCCAAACTAAACCGCATGTTCATGTAACACAAGGACAGACACGCCATCCCACATCATTGAGACTCCAAACTCCCTTCTCCCACTGCCGTTTTCCAAACCGAGCCCAACGTCGGTTTCCTCTACTACCCCTCTTACACAAGGAATCAACGCACCAGTCCCCAACTTCCTTGTCTACATCACGAACGACATCTCCTTCCTGAGTACTAACTTTCCCTCCACTTCGCTTCCATGTTGTCGTCGCATGAATACGCCCCTTCTATTCACGCAAGGAAGCATTGGATCATCCTATGCTGTTTGCTTTTATTCTCCCTTGCACCATTTCTTGCGTTAGATATTTAAGAGGGTGGAGGCGGATCTAAAATTTCTGGGAAAAAGAAATAAAAGAAGGGATTCGATCTATAAATAGAAGAAGCAAATACTTAACACTTCAGCAACCTAGTGGTAGGTAGGGTAGGCAGAAGGAGATGTTCTTCGGTGAACAACAGGGCATATGCGGTGGAGGGTGGTTTGCCTCAAATGGGGAAATGATGTTTGTTGTACTGTTTAGTTTATAGGGTAGTCTAGGATGTGAAAATACATTACAAAATCAAACGTAGGTAGTCTATTTTTGCTATCAGTTCTGTGTGTTTTTCATTCATTTTATTCTATTTCCTGAATGATGAATTACCCCCTTAACGAATCCATACGTGTTCTGTTACGGACAAAACTAAAGAAACCGTTGAAATCAACAGTGTGCCACGATCCCAAAAATATAATAATACCGGTAGGTGGACTCATATTTTGAAACGTCAAAATGTTGATTTCAGGGTGCGAAATACTTCAAATAAAAATTCGCTTATTAAATTAATTAAAAATTTCAGTAAAATTCTAAAAATTAAATTATCACTATTTCCCAAAAGAACCTTGTCTGAATTCACACCCGATATCTAGTTATTTTGAAATAACCGTTATGGCCGATAAACGATTCTATAGCGACTATTCTGAAAATTGATTTGGACATATCTCAAAATCTACACGACGAAATCCTGATTTTTCTGTTCCACTAGAAAGATATACTCCACCAGCTCCACACGTTTCTTGTTTCACAGAAATCCGGCTTAAAACGAATCATATACATTCAGTTGAAGTTCAAATTGCCAAATAGCGAACTGCCGCGCCATTTCAGGCTCGTTTATAATTATATTATAAACTATACGTTCGACTATCGACAATTGAATATATTCGTTACTATAATTCAACTTTAAACTGAATTATATAATTCGAATTGCCCAATTCACACATATCGCCATTTCAGCCAATTCTGATTATCTCAGAATTAAATATATTATTTAATTTATTGTTTAAATTAAATATTCACCATTATTAAATTCCATGACCAATAAATCCTCTAACCCACCATTTATATAATTAAATAAATTAATTATAATACCTCTGCCAATGCGGGTCATTACAGTGACGACCCCATTCCCGATAAGACGGTGGCAAGGGTAATCTTTGGAATATAACACATAAAGATTATTCAAAATTTCGGCAGCATAACGGCAGGGTAGTTAAAACCGCCACCTTCCCTAGTACGGCTCCTCGCTCTACCTTAAAACCTTGCGGTTTTTGACAATGGGGATTCATGCATCTAATTCGCACGTAGGCGGCATGTTTATTTTTATTTCCACAAATATTTCCAATTCATTTCAACCACCAATGGGTATATTTCAACCACAACCAAACAATAGCAACCACAAACCATTATTCAACCATTCGTATTTTTCATCCAATATTTCACGCCAATCCACAACAATAAATAAAGTCCATGGTTTGTGGACGAGGGGAGTTTGTGTGTATATATATATACTATATTATATTATTGCTATATTTCACTTGCATTTCAACACATATATCGATTATTCTACGCATGTATAATTCATACTTCGCTTATATAGCTTACACTATGCATGTACATGAGGTATACAACACGTGTGTAATTTATATTTCTCTTGTTTAATTTATACATGACATTTTCCATTCAAATTCAATTAATTTAGATTTCTCACATTGGTTTTCGGAGTGCTAAAAATCGTAGATGACTCAGAAAAATCCACGGCTTCTTCTATGTGGTAGAGGGCTTCCTTGTGGTCCCAATGTTTCCTGTTTCATCGAATTTCGTCAACACATCAAAAAGAACTCACCTTTCACGATGGTTCAAAACTAGGTTTGCGGTTTTCGCGAGAACCGAGGCACGAGGGGACGATCGGCGGGTTGGACGTGGAAGAGGGAGGAGAGGGCTTCCTATCGGTGGTGGTTTGGTGGCGCTCGGTGGTTCGGCGGCGATGGGAAGGTCAGAACTTCCTGGGGCTCGTGCTCGACGATGCGGAGCAGGGAGGAGACGAGGGTAGGTCGGATTTGAAGAGGGGAGGGAGGCGAAGCGAACGACGGTGGTGGCGACGTCAGTAGGCGGCTGGGGCGGTCGGAAATCGCGTGGGAAGAATGGAGCTCCAGTCGCCGTCGATATCGAGGGTTTTGAGCGTTTTTTTATTTATTTATGAAAGAAATAATCCTATTGGCCGATATATATTATATTTCTAAATAGTGTTTTCTCCAACGAACTCCTTTTCAAGCCCAACGACTGTCGTCCCCAGCTAAATACCCCCATTCCGGACACAATGTGATATGCTTCGTTGGCCAATTCGACTGTTACAGTCAGTTATTTTTCAAATTAAAGTATAAAACATTTAATTTTTAACTTTGAACGTACATTTCAATTTGCCAGGGCCACAAACTAATTCGAAAAATTCCAGAAAAATAAATCTAGCTATGTTTTGACGCTACGCCCCAACAAAACTAGTTTCGTCGAATTCTGAGATCGTTTGAAAAATGGCCATTTTCTGGTCAATCCAATTTAACAGAAATTGACCAAACACATTTTCTTTTGCCACGTTCACCTACTAGCTTCAAAAATTATGAAATTTGAAACCTAGAAATAGTTTGACATCCCAGACCCAACAAAAGTGGTTTCGTCGAATTCGGAGGTCGTATGCAAAATATTAATTTTCCAGGGCTATGTATTCTATATAGCGACCATTCTGAAAATTCATTCGGCAATAACTTTTGATTCCCGTTATGAAATTTCAATTTTTCAGATTCGTTAGAAAGGTATTGATAAACAGATTTAAATATTTTTGGTTTCACTAAAATCCGTTATATTTTCCACCCTGCACAGTCAGTCAAAGTTTGAATTCAAATTTTCAAACTGACTCACTGTTTCTAATTCACTATTTTATTGAAATATTCTATTTCAATTGTTCAAATTCCTTTGAAATCACCAATTTAAAAATTTAAAATTGGCTCGTATTTTCCGGGTTATTACACCGAGACTCACACTCGGGTAAACAGAAATCATATAGAAATCCCGAGACTCGCACTTGGGTTAGTGAAAACCAAAAATCATATAGAAACCTTGAGACTCACACTCGGGTAAATAAAGGATCATATATCATATCTGAAAAATAATAGAAAACCCCGAGACTCACACTCGGGTAAATAGAAATCAGAAATCATATGGAAATCTTGAGACTCACACTTGGGTTAATAGAAATTAGAAATTCATATCAAAGAACCATATATTAACTGAAAGTTATTAAAGAACGTCACAGCTAAATAAAATGCCTTAATAAAGGCATAGAAGAATCGTAGAATGTTAATTAAGGATCATCCAATGAAAGCATCACAAACCATCCAAAGATCATATATGTGCACAGTGTTAATCTATCCAAACATTATAAAAAGTAATCAAGTAATCAGAAATTATATAGGGTCCCTAGGAAGTTCACTCAGAGAAACCACATGAATGAAAGAGCCGTAAATATACCGAGGGATTATGTCTCGAGAGCATACATAGAGGATCGCTTTCAAAATAAATTAGTCCTATCCTAAACTAAATAATCATTCAACAGTAGTTCCATTCAGTTTTCAAACCATTTGGCCTTTCAGCAGTAGTTCCATTCAATTATTTCATCATTTGATCATTCATCAGGCAGTTCCATTTAACCGCTTAAATTTTCAATTGTTTAGTCATTCAGTAGGTAGTTCCGTTTGTTTATTTGAATCCACAATCATTCAGCAAAAGTTCTATTGGGTTGTTTGGCTATCAACCGTCCAGCGAGAAGTTTCGTTTGATTATTTGGTCATAAGGTATCTATCGTCTAGTCTTACCCCTAACCCTCAGGATATGCAAATGAATGAATGCTCTTTAAGAGAGCGACACATGTCCCTTTATGGATAGATGCATAACTAGCCCCCACTTAAGGGGCAGCTCCGCTAACCAGAGATGCAGGTCTATTTAGGCTCCCATGTACGCAACTCCATTGCTAGAGATGCAAGCATTGTAACCCTGCTTGAGAGGCACTCCCTTGTAGGAGATGTTTCTTCCCTTCTTGGAAGCTTTGTTGCTCCCCTTTGGAGGCTTTGTTTATCGCTCCTTGTCCAGGAGGTTGTGTTTGTTGTGTTTTCTCTCTTTGGAAGCTTTGTATGACGCTACTCTTCTGGGAGATTGTGTTTGGTGTGGCTTCTCTCTCTGGAAGCTTTATTGATGTATCTTCTTCCCCTGGAATCTTTGTTGATGTAGCTTCTCCCCCTGTAAGCTTTGTTTGTTGTGCCTTTTCTTCTAAAGGCTATATTGGTTAGCCCTTCCTTCTGAAGGCTTATTGATACCATTTATCAAGGGTAGGTTCCACATCTTTCATAGAAGCATTTATGTATGCAAATATAACATGTGTTGGCAAAGTTTATGAAATTCTGAAATAATGGAGATAAGATTTAGAAGAATCTTATTTAAGCTTAGAAGAATCTTATTTAAGCCGAGCTATGACGGATGCTTAATCATTCCTTTGTTGCATGTTTACCGGGACAGCTTCCACCAAGGTTTGTCATTGATTGATAACTTTACCGTGCATTTATTCATACACTATGTTCCTTAATTGATTCCTTTTGTGCTTTCGTTCCCTTCTGCGGGACGAGTCATAGGCAGTGGTTGGGCGCGCTTTAGGTCCTCCACTTGAGCTCTTGTTGTGTGTACAAGATTGAACAGGGTTTGGTTTTTACTTGTAAAGTCACTTTAACTTGTATTAATATTTGTTTGATTATAAACAAGATATAACATGAAATGACTAATGGAGAATGGAATATGAAACAGAAAACTCATTGTTGAATTATGGTCCCATGTTGTAGTTTCTTTAGCCATCTCTTTCGCTTGTCGTCTTCAAGCCTTCTTAAACGGGCTTCCTTTACTTCTTGGTTTGGATCCTTTTTGCCACACCCTAACATTGTCTTTTTTGATGTCCTTCCGTCTTATCATATGAACAATGGTCTTTCTCTTTATTTGACTTTTGAGAGTTGACTGCAAAGGAATCAGCATCGAACTCTTTTGCTTTTTGATTTTGACCCAAACTCTTTCTTGTTTCGAGTATCCTTTCCATACGGTTGAACTTTTCAGCTATATAATAAAAATCACTCAAGCTTTCACAGATGTTAACTTTTCCCTATCCGTTGCTCCTTCCACTTTAACTGACTCGGTATGAAATCTCTTTAGATATTTCTCAAGTGATTCTTCTGGCGTTTGTTCGATAGTGGCTAGATCGTAAAGGCTGATTTAGGATCCTTCCACACATGGAATTCGGTACTAAACGCAGTTGATAGTTGTTTCCAGGTGGTGATGATTGGGCCATGGTAATTTTTGCAACATTTGATATCTTATCCACGAAGCGTTTTCAGTAATATCTTACAACGGAGTGTTTCAGGCATGTTATATAAATCCATGTAGTTTTCGAAGACACAAAGGTGGTTTTTTGGGTCTGTAGTTCCATCATACAGAAGTGGTGGCATTTTTATGTCAAATGAAACTCTAGCTGTTTTTATTTCATTAGAGAAGGTGATTCCTTATAGATCACTATCTTCTGACAACATTGGGCTTTCATCTTGTTTCGGGCCATCTATTTCCTTTGATAACTAGTTGCTTCCTTGAACTGGAATGTCTTGTAGGCTTGGTGTAATTATAACTTGGTCATTAACCCCTTGAGGTTCTATCGTTCTTGACTCCATTTCATAAGGTTTTGCTTTGTAAGACCTTTTGACTATATTTTCTTCAATCAACCTTCTTAAAATATCGATTTGTGAAGCTAAATGCAATACCTCCAACTCATAACTCGCTCGTTTCATTGGGCTTGAAGGTTCCCCCATTTGTTAATCTGCTAAGTTGAAACCCGAAAGTATACCATCTTCTAGGGTGGATGATGCACTGAAATCTTGCTCATGATTCTTTCCCAGGCTAACCATCTTTAATGGGTATTGGGAGTTTCTTTCAATGATAGAAAGGGAAATAACGTAAAAGCCTTATGCCGGAAAGGAGACAGTAAGAAAGGAAGGTTTAAGATAAGGATGGAAGGCCAAGGTTATGCTATCCCTCAAATAGCTTAGGTCAATGATGTATCAAGGGGTTGATAAGTATCCGAAAGCTCCTTGCGGAGACTCTTTATCTATAGCTTTGCTTTTTCAAAGCCTAGTCCAATCCAGGATGGAACAGCACAGTTAGAAACATGGCAAGGTTACCTAAAGGGTTAAAGGTAGGAATAGGGATCAGAGGTTCAAACCCTCTTTCTAGCGCCAAAATGTTAACGATATTTTTCGTCAACGCCGGAGATAGGTCTAAGGAAGTGGACCTAAGAATATAATAGGATTATTTTGTTCCCCACAAGTTTGAGTTAGTTCACCGTTTCCTAAATAGCAAGGTCTCAAGCACGAAGACTAGTTACTCTCCCATCAAGGGGTGAGTATCACACTTCCAAGGCTTAAGGACCAAAAGTTACCTTGCGATAAGGGTTTCATTAGCTCGTCACGAGTTAGGAAGCTAAACGGCTTGTAGAAGTGTATTTCAGTAATATAGCATGGCAGAGTACATTCATAAGTGTAGTAAAGAACAACATAATATGTGAAGATAATAAGAACACAATGATTTATAGTGGTTCGGTTCGGATTGAACCTTTATCCATTTCAAGGGATTTGATGATTTTATTCATAGAGAAGGTTATATGAGAAATCCCCAAACTGATTTACAAATTAGGGTTTGCTCTCTCAGAAATGAGAAAAAGATTATGGAATAAGAAAATTCCTCCAAATTTAGACCCCTAGGGTGTTATTTATAGGCAAATCGGGCCCCCTTCTGTTGTGAGCCCAACAGAAGCTTCTCTTGGATGCTGAAATAAGGTTTTGGTTGCTCTTGTAACTTTCGATTCCGGCAGAGAGGTCTCGGCCGCCTTTCTTCTTATCGAATGTCTTTACTGATGTCCTCTTGCCTTTGCAATATTAGTCTCGGGCTTTCGGGAGAGGTCCCACCATCACGCCACTCAGAGCTTCATCTATAAGCTTTTAGTCCCGGATGTAACTCTTTAGTGTGTTATGCATATACTTCTGGTATGCCTTCCGATGAAAGGCTTTCGGCTCTGGGACCATTGGGTTCGGTCTGCTTCTGTGCTTGGCTTTTGACATCGAATCATAAGGCATTTAGTTTCGGGAATGGGTGTCGGTTCTAACTGCTTTATTTCCCTTCATATTCGTTATTTGTTTAGACAGATGATGCTTTCGCTTGTCGATTCCACTTCTAGAACCATGGGTAAGGGTATCTCCTCTTTTGCCCTATTTCTCTCTAGCGTATCTGATTTTGATTATAAAGATATGCTCTTGGAATACCTTCTGGTGATGCTGAAGCTACCTCTTAATGTTGGTATTAATACCAAGTAAATTGGTATCAGTAGGCTCTTTCTTTCTTCTACTGGGCTTCGGGTCGTGTATCTTCAGTAACTTCATGTTACTAGTTTCTGGTATCGTGCGTAATGCCTTCAGAATTACTTCTCTTCATTCCCTTCACTGTAGGCATTGCCTTGCCGGTGTTTTCTCTGGTATTGGTTCTAGTTTTCCAACCATTATTCTTGTATTGAAAGAACACTGGCCACATCATCCTCCTTTCTTGCTGCTATTGGTGTTGGACCGAAACTTGTGTGCTCTAAACCTTCTTGGTTGCCGGTATCTGCTTTCAACTTGCTGTTGGCTCTCGGACTCTGCTTCCGGCAGCTCCTTGGCTTTGCTTTTTTCTTCATAATCTTGGTTTTGCTGTCTAAAACCCTTTGTTCTTTCGTCTTTAGGGCTTCTGCTTCTTCATATTTGGCCAGTGCGAATTTTGGTGTTAACAACTATATAAAGGGATTGATTTCAAATTTTTCTATATAGATCTTCTCCTTCTTCCCTACTTAAAATACCACCATTATTCTTCTTAAAATTCTAAATTTCTACATTTATACCCTGCCGATTTCCATACAAATTGTGTCATTCTTCTTCTATTTTCAACTCTACCAAATACTCTCTGTTTGGAAGTGCTACTCAAGAGTTCTTAGGAAATTGTAATCAATAAGGAAAGGGTGTGTTCCTTGTAGCCTGTAAATCAAGAAAAAGGAGCGGTGTTAACCTTGTATCCGTGAAATCAAGGGTGTTGAATCGGTGTTAACCTTGTAGCCGTGAAATCAAGGGTGTTGTAATTGGATACTGATATTAATTAATCTCTGCACAATCCAGCATTGTGCGGGACTGAACGTAGGAATAATCCGAACCAATATAAAATCTGGTGTGTTCTTTCCTTTTCTGCATTTTACTTTTAATTATGTTTGCATCTGTGATTGTTTCCATTGTGATATTCATTCTATGATTCATATAGTAGTTTGAGTAATTCTTAATTGGTTAAGATTTCTATAAATTCTTTAAAACACTATTCACCCCTCCCCCCTTCTTGTGTAAGTTTTTCCTTAAGATTCTTGATCCTCATCCCTAACAGATGATACAAGCAAAACAATCGACATCCATGATTCTAGCTATCACCGCCTATCTTGCTTTGAAACCATCGTTAATCATATGATTGGCCATGACATGCCATCCGTCAAGGGCTAACGGTAACCCCGGTTCTAGCAAAACCTCATACGCCATCGTGACTCGTATCTAGGCCTTTCATCTATACCTTGGGTACTCGACTAATCATCTAGTCTTTTAGGCGTCTGTTGGCTAGCTTTTGGACCAAGCCACCAAAGTTCACATACAAAGAAAACACAGAGCCTCATTTGTCAGAACCATCGGAAAACCCGATCGTGGTCATCTCATTGCGTTCGGCTCGTGGTCCCTTATAACGACCCCAGTTCGTGATCACCTACCACGACCCGATCCCTCATCACGACCTGATGCTCACAGTCAAATAATGGAGGCAGCGACCTGGTCTTCCACGACCCGAAAGGCTCGGATCTCACGACACCTATCCATAACTGCCATTTTGACCATTTCTCCATCCACCCAAGAACCAGTCCGAGATCCTCGGGATTTTTGCCACGTATGACCATGATCCGCCTGCAAACACCACCTATAAATAGCCCAGTGCTTGGCATTTTTCAGGATCTTTTTGGCAGTGTGGAGTGTTGTTTCCACCATTACTGCTATTTTATTATTTCTTATCCGTCTTAGCTCGAAATCATTGAGTGAATCACCATTGTAAAAGTGAGACTGAGGGAGAAATCATTGGTTGTACTTGAATCTTACGTATAATCATAGATATAAAGTGGACGTAGGCTCGTTAACGCCAAACCACTATAAATCTTGTGTGTTTTCTGTGAGATTCTTGCAATTCTAGATATTAATCTCTGCATATTCAGACAATTTAGGTGTTAGAGCCATTTTTGGATCTAACATTTTGGTGCTTTCACTGAGAACCGAAGTCTTAGCATATCAGATTGTCACTCTGCTGTTTGGATAGTCAAATTCGAAGAAGATAGTCCGAACCTTCACTATTTTGATTTTTGAAGAACTCAGCAAACTCAAAGTATTATGGCTCGAAAGAAGTCCAAGGATGCGCGAGCTTCGCAAGCCGGTGAAGCTACAAACGAAGCTCACGAATATAGCGTTCAAGAGCAGGTCGACGTGAACTCTTCGGATCATGGTGAGGGGGGGCGACCCGACCCGGTGGTGGTAACACGACCCTAGTGGCTGAAGGCGTCACGACCCGGTCCCAACATAACGCCACCATACTTCCTGCTAATGCCTCCACGATCCGAACCCAAGGGGCCTCCATGAGCCGACGCCAAGAGGGTACCACGAGCCATCAGCCTAGGGCGACCACGACCCGAAGTGATAATCAGACCACTACTCGATCTGGGAAGGAAATTATGGCTCGTTCTGCTCGTGCTGGTGCTTCTGTATGACCTGGTTCAGGTTCTTTGTGCATAAGAGAGAATGTTGACGATCAATTACATGCTTCTGCTCCAGTAACTGAAGGAGACCTCTCTCGCATACTTGAAGCATTAAACAGAACTACTGATGAATTGGCCGCTCAAAGGCGAGAGAGCTCGTTGCTACGTCAGAATATTGCTGTTGACAGACGGATTGATGATATCCAGAGGCAGGTGTCACCTCCGCCAGCTCACCCTTTTACCCCAGAATACTCATCCTCGTCCGAAGAGCATAGAAGATACCGGCGATGGCCCCCATTAGAAAGGGCTGAGAACATAGAGCAGCTTCGAAACGGGTCACTTCCCTCTCTAGAAGACGAGTTGCTTAATCAGTGAACTAATAACCGTAACTTAAATGAGCCTGCTCTACCACCTAGAAATGGGCATGTCGTTGACCCTGCTCAGAATCAACCCATTCCTCCCGCTCGTCGCGTGATTGACCGTGGCAATAAAGGGCAAGGCAGTTATGCTCAGGCCCCAGACTTTGCAGCATCACGTCAAAGAAATGCTGGAGGGTCCCGTAGGGAAAGAAGTGATGATCCTGAATCTACCCTGATCCATGCAGATGTCGAAGCCACGATCATACAAATGATGGTAGAAAGTCACGGACAAAGGAGTGAAGATTGGAGTATAGGCCGCAGTTATACGCCCTTCATGGATGACATATTAGAGGTTCGATTCCCAAGCAAATTCAACATGCCATCTATGAATCGTTATACAGGAAGGGCGGATCCAGTCCTACACCTAATGAGATATTCATGGTACATGAATGTAGCTGCCGCCTCCGACATTGTAAAGTGTAAGGCATTCCCGGTATTTCTGGAGAATACGACGTTAATGTGGTTTACTCGTTTGCCAGCGCGATCGATCTCCAGTTTCAGGGAATTAAGTGAACAGTCCGTGAATCAGTTCCGGCTGCATACTCAGAGATCTAAGAATGTCATTGAATTATCCCTCATTAAGCAATTTCCGGACGAACCTTTGAGGTCCTATCTAGATCGCTTTAATCTAGCAGTCACAGAGGTTAGAGATCCCCACGAACAAACTGTTTTGATGGCCTTGATCGACGGAGTGGATAAGGATACAAAGTTTGGAAAATACTTGGCTGGCAAGCCACCGTTGACTAGGGAAATATTTTATGAAAAAGCCAACATCCTCCTGTGTGAAGAAGAAATTTATGCCAACAGAAAGAGGAAGGCCACTGACAAGGAAGATATACAGAGTAATGTGGCTATCAAACAAACTGGGGACAGATCTGGAAAGGTGGAAGTGAACGTAGGGAATAAAAACCAGGGGAATGGCCGTCAATCTGGGAATGGTAACAAAAGGAGGAATCAAGGAAATAACTCACAGAAGAGGCCTCGATACCGGCCATTCGAGAGTTTTACCCCATTGAATGATACCTTAGAAAATATCTTTATGGATACTTACAACGTCCTCCAGTATAAGAGGCCCCCACCTAGGGATTCTACAGAGAAAGAACGAGAGTCGGGGAAGTTCTATCTTTTCCATCAAACCCACGGACACTCCACTAATGAACGTTGACATTTGAGGGATGTTGTTGAGAAGTTACTTCGTGAGGGAAAGTTGGACGAGTATAAAATTACGCCGAGAGACAAGGGGCAAGCTGGACAATCCCCGAATCAGAATCAACCTGCCACCAGACCTACCGCTCAACAGAAAGGAAAGAACATTGTCATTAACTCTATAGTAGGAGGACCTCATCCTGTTGGTCACAGCTTTAGGGCAATGGATCAATATGTAAATGCATCCAAACATCTTGAAGTAGGGGAGTGCAGCAATCCTGAAGTTGTAGCCCCGATGAAACAGCAAAAAACTGTGTCCGGTGATGTCGTCTTTCGCGACAGAGATAACGTTGGAATTCATTCCCCCACTGGGGACCCTCTGGTGATCACCACAAATATTGGCCCCGCATTAGTCCATAAAGTTTTGGTGGATAATGGAAGTTCGGTAAATATACTCTTCAAAAAAGCATTCGATCAGATGCAATTGGAATCGAAAGATTTGAAGCCCTGTGATGGATGGATATGTGGCTTCAACGGAGCCTCAACATCCCCGATCGGATATGTAGATTTGCCAGTCACTCTGGAAGAGGGAGATCGCCGGAGAGTGAGAATCCTCACATTTGTAGTGTTGGATATTGAGTCGCCTTATAATGCTTTCCTGGGTCGACCGGCCCTAGCAGAATTCAGGGCCTGTATCGCGCCCTGGTGCCTATTGTTAAAATTCTCGACAAATGAGGGAGTGGGAGTAGTTAGGGGCAATCAAGTCACAGGAAGAGCTTGCTATATAGCAGAATTGAAATTATTACTCAAGGGATTAAATATCGACCCAAAGGATTCTTCTCCGCCTGTAAAGGAGAATACAGAACAACAATTAAAGACAGTTCCAAGGGAGCCACCAATGGAACTACCCGAGGATATAGATCCCAGAGAGGACGAGGAACCCGGAAGCAGAATGGCGACTCCTAACGAAACAACTGAGGATGTTTCGATCGATGATAATGACCCAGCGAAGATCTTAAAGATCGGGTCCCAGTTGGAACCTGTTCGTGCAAAGGAATTGACCAACTTTCTGAAGGCCAACCTGGATGTGTTTGCCTGGACTCACGCTAATATGTGTGGCATATCTCCGTCAATCATGCGCCATTCACTGAGTATTAATCCGAAGCATCCACTTGTCAAGCAGAAAAGGTGAATGTTGGGCCCAAAGAGGTCGGCTGCCTTAAAAAAAGAAGTTGAGAAGTTGAGGAGCAACGGGTTTGTCAGAGACTCGACTTACCTGGATTGGATTTCAAACCCGGTTTTGGTATAAAAAAAAAAGGCCAATAGAAAATGGTGTACCTGTATCAATTTCTCGGACTTAAACAAGGCTTACCCGAAGGATAGCTTTCCACTTCCCAGAATTGATCAATTGGTGGATTCAACGGCAGGCCACGAGCTCCTCTCCTTTATGGACGCTTATTTTGGATATAACCAAATCCCCATGCATGTTCCAGATCAGGAACATACTAGCTTTATCACGGATTTAGGATTATACTTTTACGTGGTGATGTATTTCGGCCTAAAGAACGCCGGAGCGAATTACCAAAGGATAGTAAACATAATGTTTTATAACTAGATTAGGAAGACGATGGAGGTATATGTAGATGACATGCTAGTAAAGTCTAGACAATCAGTGAATCACACTGCTGATCTAGCCGAAATGTTCAATATACTCAAACGATATGGAATGAAGCTCAACCCTCTGAAGTGTTCGTTTGGAGTTGCTTCTGGGAAGTTTTTAGGTTTTATTGTTAGTTCGCGTGGAAATGAGATCAATCCAGATCAGATTAGAGCAATCCGAAACATTCAGGAACCAGGGCAAATCAAAGATGTGCAGAGTCTCGCTGGAAAAGTAGCTGCGTTGAGTAGATTCATCTCCAAAGCTACAGATAAATGCATCCCGTTCTTCGATCTGATCAAGCGAGGCAAGCGCAACTTTAAATAGACTCCTGATTGTGTGGAAGCGTTTCAGAACCTATTGCATCATTTGAAAAAAAAAACGATACTGTCTAAGCAAGTGGATCATGAGGATTTGTTCGTATACTTGGCAGTATCGTCCCACGCCATAAGTTCAGCCTTGGTAAGAGAAGAGGATAAAGTTCAAAGGCCCGTGTATTACGTAAGCAAGAAGTTAGCGGCCGCAGAGCGAAATTACCCGAAGACAAAAAAACTTGCATATAGCCTGCTGGTCACATCAAGGAAACTTCATCACTATTTTCAGGATCATCCCATTACAATGTATACGAATCATCCGCTGAGACAAGTATTGCAAAAGCCCAAGGCGTCGGGAAGGCTATTAAAATGGAATATTGAATTGAGTCAGTTTGACTTGAACTTCCAGCCCCGAAGATTGATAAGGAGGCAAGTACTGGCACACTTTATAGCAGAATTTACCATCCCTGAAGATAATGAAGTAAGTGAAGAAATTGATACCCCAAAACAACTCCTTAACCCTAAAGCATGAAGACTATATACCGATGGAGCCAGGAATGATTGAATATCAGGTGCAGGAAATGTATTGGAAACCCCCGAAAACAATCAATATATTATGCTCTGAGGTTGGAGTTCCACGCCACGAATAACGATTCGGAATATGAAGCCCTAGTTGCCGGGCTTAGGCTTGCCAAGGAGTTGGGAACAACAAAGCTGGATATCTTCTGCAATTCAAAGATAGTTGTGAACCAGGTCAACGAAAAATTCCAGGCTAAAGGGCCAAGACTGGTGTCATATCTAAGGAAGGCAAAAAAATGTTGAATAGCTTCGAACACTACGGTATTAAGCACATCCATCGATTGGGGAATCAGAGGGTCGATAAGCTAGCCAAAATGGCTAGTTCTAATAGCCCCGAGGACACGGAGATGGTCCCGGTAGAAACACTTCAGACTCCAAGCATCGATCAGATGGAAATTGATCGTGTGCTGGAAACTGAGCCGGAAAGGGAGTCATGGATGTGTAACACCCCACACCCGCTACGGTCACTCACTAAGGGAATGCCATAACATCGGTGGAGTATTTTAAGTGAATATAGAACAGAAAAATTACAACAAGACAGATATAAGTAATACTTGAGAATTTAAAACATCATTTCATTGCAGCGGAAAGTAAAACATGTTTGGTTACACCAAAACCATAAACAAGAGTCAAGTACATAATATCCATCCTGATAAAACAAAAGTACATAATCCCACTACATGACTTAATAGCCATAATAGAAATGATAAAGTGAGCTTTACATCCACGGTCCAAGCTCCAAAAGATAGATAAAGCAGTCTGATCAAAGCCCACTAGTGCTAGGCCCACTCTGAAAACCTGAGGGTTGGGAAAAAGATAAAAAACAACGGGGTCAGACATAAGTCTGAGCGGGTCCTATAACCTTATCAATACAATCATTAAAGTAATTAGGGTATGATATAAACAAGGTACGGTGCCTCTGGGGATAATGACTACATTAAGTAGCCAACTAAACACAGGATGTACTAAGATAACCGAAAAGACGCATTTACCCACCCAAGGATAATTACTACACTGCACCACCCCAGATCTACCCACCCAAGGATAATTCCTACACTGCACCACACCAGATCTACCCACCCAAGGGTAATTCCTACACTGCACCACACCAGTTCTACCCACCCAAGGGTAATTCCTACACTGCACCACACCAGTTCTACCCACCCAAGGGTAATTCCTACACTGCACCACACCAGTTCTACCCACCCAAGGGTAATTCCTACTTAAGGTTGATCCCACTAAGTGTACTTAGTAATTTTTAATAGTAGTTTCGTGTACCCCTAGCCGACTACATAGGTGTCGTCTGCCCCTATCTCCACTAGGTGTACCCACTACTCCCCAAGCGATCGGCTCCCTAATGTAGATACCCGTGCTGGCCCCACAGTGGGGTGTATCATTCCCCAAAGTGGCAACCTGATAATATCAACGGTGCACGGCTTATACCTACACGATGCAACAACGTCTTACTTACCAGCCCGGGTCTACACACGCATATGAAACCCATTGGACTTGCGTTTCCACCGCTAACCCGTTTTGGCCTCTTACAGTCAAGCCCAATATGCGTGTCCCGTCCTCGACTTAGGTCGAGCCCACAAAGATACATTTGGGATATTGGTTGAAATGGGCCCCCACAAGCTACCCACCTAAGCTTGTCATTTCTAGTGAATCCCACTTAACCCTTTAACCATGTCCACTTACATGTTATAAATTTTGGTTAAGTCTTTTAATCATATTTTAATTGCCACTCAAGGCACCCACTAGATTTCCACATGCCACCCAAGGCACTTACTTGATTCCCACATGCCACCCAAGGCACTTACTTAACCCTTTAACCATGTTTAATTACATGTTCCACTTTGGTTAAGTATTCTAATCGTATTTTCTATTGCCACCCAAGGCAACCCACTAGTTTCCTCATGCCACCCAAGGCACCCCCACTAGTTACTACATGCCACCCAAGGCACCCACTTAACCCCTCATGCCCCACTACATGCTAATTTGGTTAAGTGTTTCTTAATTAATTAAGATCGTAACCTTTGTAAAGACCCCTCACATTAGACTGTCTTCTATGGCAGCTGGATATGCCGGTTGGTTCCGGGCAGCCTTACACCATAACAGAGTATAACCTCGTGTCTTTACACTTGTCACGTATTTAGTTTATGACTAAGACCTCTCACATTGGGCCAATCATTTGTAGCCGCTGGATTTGCCGGTTGGTTCCGGGCAGTCTTATGCTACAAAAGGGTCCAACCTCGTGTCTTAGTCGATTAATTACACCTAATTAATCACCCCTATAATTTATATTAATTATCCCTAATTAATTACCAATTTCAAGAATATGGGTAGAGCTAACCCAATAGGTAAATTCCCAATCCCATAATATGAGTAGACCTAACTTTATAGGTAAATTCCCAATTCCATAATATGGGTAGACCTAACTTAATAGGTAAATTCCCAATTATGTCCATTCACTTTATGTTATGCTTAAGCATACCCATTTCACACCATTTTATTAACATGCATATTAACCCCATCGTTCCCTACGTAATTCGTTCTCATAACATGACATAATAAAGGGAAGATTCATCACAAATGCCATGGGCTTAACCAATCATAGCATATAACTTTATCATGGGTTTAAAAGGTGTCAACTTGCATATATGAGCATACATTAAACCCAACTAGCATTTAACCCAAACATGCATGAAGCACATATGTCACAAAGGGGGTAACTTGCATATGATTCTTATGTCATACAAAGGTGTGAACTTGCATAGCATGTCACATGTTAACTTGCATATAGCCAAACACATAACTTGCATAACATGTTACATATGAACTTGCATATAATCATGCACATAACTTGCATATAACCAAACACATAACTTGCATAACATGTTACATATGAACTTGCATATAATCATGCACATAACTTGCATATAACCAAACACATAACTTGCATAACATGTTACATATGAACTTGCATATAATCATGCACATAACTTGCATATAACCAAACACATAACTTGCATAACATGTTACATATGAACTAGCATATAATCATGCACATAACTTGCATATAACCAAACACATAACTTGCATAACATGTTACATATGAATCAATGTTCAACATAGTGTTTTGCATAATGAGCATCATAAAACATAGCATTAAACTTGCATAACATATAGCATAAAACTCGCAAAACACACAACATACACTATACTAAACTTGCATAAACACATTGATCCACAAACATAGCCATATCTTATCATATCCTATCATAATCAATTTAACAATTGATTATTAAGGCTATAGAAACTCACCACTAAACTCCAATAAGCAAACCCTTGCCAAAAATCACCCAAAAACTCTAGCCTTGAAAATAAAGCTTGCAACTTGATAATGAATGCAAGCTAATGATCACTCATACAACTTAAAAATGCTTGTATGAACATGAAAGCCTTCATAGAAATAGTTTTTAAAGAGGATGGAGGCTAGGGTTTTGAGTGGAGGCCATGATCATAGAAAATTTTGGCATAGTTTAGTTAGAGGATAGGATTATGATCATTTAGGGCTAGCTTAGGGTCTTATTTATAGGATTAGGATGTGTTTTAGACCCTTAGATTAACCCTAGGTTAGTTTAGGTCTGTCAGATTTCGTTCCAAGCCCTCCAACCCAGCCCAAAACTCAACCAGGTGCACCCAGGCCAAAATCAGCCGATAGGGCAAGTCGACAGCCCTGTCGACTGCCAAGTCGACAGGCATGTCGACAGGCAAGTCGATAGCCCTGTCGACAGCCAAGTCGACTTGGCTGGGCGGGAGTTTTCCCGCCTGGCCCCCATTTCTGCATGTTTCGAAATTCAAATTTCCCGAAAACTTCTTTGGGCCTTAACCGGGTCATACGGACTATGGTTTACAAAATTTCGGACTCTATTTCGCGTATTTTTCCGAGACAAACACAATGACGTAACCCATTTCCCCTGATTCTCACATCTGAGATTATTAATTCTGTAATTAGTGAATATCAGTGTTAACTGAAATTTGGGGTGTTACATTCTCCCCTCCTTAAAGGATTTCGTCCCCGAAATCTCCAAGTTAAGGAGAATGCATATCCTACCATCCAAACAACCATCTACTCAATCCATCAAACACGGGCATCCATTGTCCTTAAAACAATTTCTACTGATGTATGAGCATATGCAAAAAGTATGTGTATATGTTCCCTATCTAATGTATGAACATATGCAAACTGTGATAGTGCCATGCATCCAATATGTATGTGAAAGAACCCTATCGACACATACTATATCTACATGAGTGCACAATCATTCACCAAAATGCATCATCCATATGATAACACAACCATTATACATCGATAAATATAGCTACCTACACACAATTATATGCAATATGCTATATGAAGTGATTGAGCCGATCTAGTGTCTAGAGTGTGTGTATATGCATCCACGAGCAACCACTAGCAAACACTTGCATCCACATGCATCCATCAATCATAACATGTCTCAAACACATGTTTCAACCATAGGTTTACCCTATCTAAAGGTCAAAGGCACTAACAAGAGGACAAACTAAAGATAAGATAAGTACTAGACAAACGATAAAGGAGAAGTTAAAAGACATACCCTCAAAAAGGAATGGGTATAATGAACGCATTTTCGCTTCCGTCTCCCAAGTAGCGTTGCTCTCATCTTCTCCCCATTGCACTTTGACTAGTTGAACCTCCCTGTTTCTCAACCTCTTAATCTCTGACCCAAGGATGTGTGTAGGAGCTCGTCGAATAGTCGCATCACGCTCTATCTCTACTTCTCTAAGCAAGCTCGGCTCTACCACCTCTGCGGTCTCATGTAGGCACTTCCTCAAATGTGACACATGGAATACATCACGTACACCACTAAGTCTGTCGGGCAACTCCACTCTATAGGCCATCTGTCCAACCCTTTCCTTAATAGGAAACGGTCCAACAAACCTTGGTGCTAACTTCCCAACAGATCCAAAGCGAACCACATTCCGTAACGGAGATACTTTGACAAAGACCATGTCCCCAACATCAAACTCAAGCTCTGTTCTCCTCTTGTCCGCATAAGATTTCTGTCTGTCTTGCGCCGCTTTCATCCTTCTTCGAATCAAATCAATCTTTTCCGAAGTCTTCCTAACCATATCGGGCCCAAGCAAGATCTTATCCGTAGATTCCCACCAACATGTAGGTGATCGACAAGGCCTTCCATAAAAAGCTTCGAAGGGAGCCATGCCAATACTAGACTGAAAGCTGTTATTATATGCGAACTCCACCAATGGAAGATGCTCTTCTCATGTACCTCCAAAATCTAAGATACATAGCCTCAAAAGGTCTTCTAAAATGCGATTTACCCTCCCGGTCTGGCCGTCCGTCTGAGGATGATTTGCGGTGCTCAAACACAGCTGAGTCCCTACCGCCTCTTTCAAACTCTTCCAAAACTCGCTAGTGAAGATAGGATCTCGATCACTCACTACGCTGGAAGGTACACCATGTAATCTAACAATCTCTCGAATGTAGATTGAAGCTAGCCATTAAGCAGTCCTCTTACTCTTCACGGGTATAAAATGGGCACTCTTAGTAAGTTTGTCTACCCCAACCCAAATTCCCGTATTACCCTTCCTCGATCTTGGTAATCCATTGACGAAATCCATCGAGACACTATCCCACTTCCATAGCGGAACCTCCAATGGGTGAAGCAACCCACCGGGTTTCTTTTGCTCCGCTTTTACTTGTTGGCACACCAAGCATCTAGCGACATACTCGGCCGCGTCTTTCTTCATACCGGCCCAAATGAAAACTTGCTTCATGTCTTGGTACATCTTGTCCCTACCGGGATGAATGGTCATCTTCGAACGATGTGCATCATCAAGTATAGCCTTCCTCAAACCCTCGTCTTGCGGTACACAAAGTCTACCGTCTCTACGCAACCACCCCTTACCATCTAGGGTGTACCTACTCAAATGGCTGGACGACTCCCCCTCCTCATGAGCTTCTCTACTAACTCAACCAACTGTGGGTCATCTCGCTGCGTTCCGCCAATCCGCCACCAAAAGAGTAGGCCTAACCTCCAAGGAGGCTAGCAAACCGGGTACAAAGTCAACGGAAGGTCTAAAGTCAAACATAGAAATAAACTCTAAGCTCCGTCGTTCAACGAACAATGAACTCAAGGACAACCTTTTTCTACTTAAGGCGTCCGCTACCACGTTTCCCTTGCCATGGGTATACGCTATCTCAAACTCATAGGATGCTAAGAATCCCATCCACTTTTGCTGTCCTAAGACTATGCGCTCGAAGAGTCTCTAACACTTCCCTAAGAAGTAGGGCATGCTCTTCTCCACTTTTAGAGAAAACCAGGATATTACCCCGTCCAAAATCATCACAACTGTCCATCTCTCACGCAAACCACCCTAGTCGAACTCGACATCCCCCAAATGCAAGCCCCAAAGGCCTAAACCAATATCAGACAAACACCCAAGGGATACCTCCTTCGAATTCAGACGACCTACGTGAGATGATACTAGTAAAAACGGCTAAATAATTAAGCCCTTGTCCAACTCTGGATGTCCTCGCCAGTGTCGCTCCAAAACCACCGTTTATCCCATAACTGGCTTTGCTCAACCTATTGAGCACATACGAAAACTTATTTCGCTCCTAGAAAAGACCAAGATGTCATTTACAAAGACCATCACGAACTTATTTAGGTACTCCCTGAACACCCTTCTCATCAAATCAACAAAGTATGCGGGGGCGTTCGTCAAACCAAATGGCATCACCAGCCACTCATAAAAACCATCCGGAGTCCTAAAGGTAGTCTTCTCTATACTATCCTCAGCCACTCTCAACTGATGAAACCCCGTGGCTAAGTCCTACAACGAAAACACTGAGGCGCCAACCAACTGATCAAAGAGATCATCAATCCTCGGCAATGGGTGTCTATTCTTCTTTGTTATCTTGTTAAACTCCCTATAATCTACACAAAGTCTGAGGGACCCATCCGCCTTCATAGCAAAAACTACTGGAGCACCCCACTCCGATATACTTCGTCTTCTAAACCCCTTCTCAAGCAAATCGCCTACTTGCTTATGGAGTTCCCTCCTCTCACGAGGAGCCATGTGGCACACTGGCCAAGATACTGGTTTGGCATTGTCTACCGGATATATTAGGAAGTCAATCTCCCGCTACGGAGGTAAGCCCTTCACCTTCTCAAACACATCCGAGTATTCCCGGACCACTCTAACAGATCGCAAACTCTAGACCGACGTGTCAAGCGATTCTAGATAACTTAGCATAACAGATTCCATGGGATTACAAGAGATCTCGAGAGTGTTACCCAAGCGGGTCGTAAGCCTAACAACTCTCCTTCCACAAACAAGAACGGCACCATTACTGGATAACCAGTCCATGCCCAAAACTAACCCATAGCCCGTGAAGCCCAAGAAGCATCACATCTAAACTCAATGCTAAGTATAGAAACTTTCAAACCCAAACACATCATGGAGCCCCCAATTGGGTTTGAAACAACTAAGGGATCATCTACTGAACTGGTGTCTAAGTGCAGTGACTCAACTAACAACGATGAGATAAACGAACTCGATGCGTCAGAATCAAATAAAGTTCGAACCGGATAATAAAGAAATCCAAATTCCAACCTAGACGGTCTTATCCCCATCTGGTACACTAGCCGTGAGGGAATACAACTACCCTACAGAAGATTCCATACCTTGCCCTTGCCCCTTTGGACAACCCTAATAAGGTGTCCTATTCCTCCCAAAAGGATAACTACTCGCCTTCTTCTTCCCATTCTCCACTTGTAACCTCCCACCAATGAGGTTTCATCCTTCATTAACCAAACAACTATTTGAGCCTTCCTCCCATCGTCTATCCAATAGGTACCTACCAGTCCTCCTCCTTCTTGAACCAACTTCTAATCCGACTAACGTCTAAGTCCCTTGAAGTGGTTTTCCATTCTTATCTATCTTAGAACGATCATCTATACACAGAGGGGAAACTCAAAACGAGAGAGGAAGAGATTCAAAACGGAGAATTCGAAAGATAAAGATATGGCTATCGGGGATTATGCTTTTCTTTCAAAAACTTTTCTCTTAAAAGACATGTTTTTGAAAATACCCCTTTCAAAAATATTCTTAGAAAATAGTTTTTCTAAAAAAATTATCTGTTCTGGTAACCTTAAGCTCCGATACCACGTGTAACATCCCACACCCGCTACGGTCACTCACTAAGGGAATGCCATAACATCGGTGGAGTATTTTAAGTGAATATAGAACAGAAAAATTACAACAAGACAGATATAAGTAATACTTGAGAATTTAAAACATCATTTCATTGCAGCGGAAAGTAAAACATGTTTGGTTACACCAAAACCATAAACAAGAGTCAAGTACATAATATCCATCCTGATAAAACAAAAGTACATAATCCCACTACATGACTTAATAGCCATAATAGAAATGATAAACTGAGCTTTACATCCACGGTCCAAGCTCCAAAAGATAGATAAAGCAGTCTGATCAAAGCCCACTAGTGCTAGGCCCACTCTGAAAACCTGAGGGTTGGGAAAAAGAAAAAAAAACAACGGGGTCAGACGTAAGTCTGAGCGAGTCCTATAACCTTAACAATACAATCATTAAAGTAATTAGGGTATGATATAAACAAGGTACGGTACCTCTGGGGATAATGACTACATTAACTAGCCAACTAAACACAGGATGTACTAAGATAACCGAAAAGACGCATTTACCCACCCAAGGATAATTACTACACTGCACCACCCCAGATCTACCCACCCAAGGGTAATTCCTACATTGCACCACACCAGATCTACCCACCCAAGGGTAATTCCTACACTGCACCACACCAGTTCTACCCACCCAAGGGTAATTCCTACACTGCACCACACCAGTTCTACCCACCCAAGGGTAATTCCTACTTAAGGTTGATCCCACTAAGTGTACTTAGTAATTTTTAATAGTAGTTTCGTGTACCCCTAGCTGACTACATAGGTGCCGTCTGCCCCTATCTCCACTAGGTGTACCCACTACTCCCCAAGCGATCGGCTCCCTAATGTAGATACCCGTGTTGGCCCAACAGTGGGGTGTATCATTCCCCAAAGTGGCAACCTGATAATATCAACGGTGCACGGCTTATACCTACACGATGCAACAACGTCTTACTTACCAGACCGGGTCCACACACGCATATGAAACCCGTTGGACTTGCGTTGCCACCGCTAACCCGTAATGGCCTCTTACAGTCAAGCCCAATATGTGTGTCCCGTCCTCGACTTGGGTCGAGCCCATAAAGATACGTTTGGGATATTGGTTGAAATGGGCCCCCACAAGCTACCCACCTAAGCTTGTCATTTCTAGTGAATCCCACTTAACCCTTTAACCATGTCCACTTACATGTTATAAATTTTGGTTAAGTCTTTTAATCATATTTTAATTGCCACTCAAGGCACCCACTAGATTTCCACATGCCACCCAAGGCACTTACTTGATTCCCACATGCCACCCAAGGCACTTACTTAACCCTTTAACCATGTTTAATTACATGTTCCACTTTGGTTAAGTATTCTAATCGTATTTTCTATTGCCACCCAAGGCAACCCACTAGTTTCCTCATGCCACCCAAGGCACCCCCACTAGTTACTACATGCCACCCAAGGCACCCACTTAACCCCTCATGCCCCACTACATGCTAATTTGGTTAAGTGTTTGTTAATTAATTAAGATCGTAACCTTTGTAAAGACCTCTCACATTAGACTGTCTTCTATGGCAGCTGGATATGCCGGTTGGTTCCGGGCAGCCTTACACCATAACAGAGTCTAACCTCGTGTCTTTACACTTGTCACGTATTTAGTTTATGACTAAGACCTCTCACATTCGGCCAATCATTTGTAGCCGCTGGATTTGCCGGTTGGTTCCGGGCAGTCTTATGCCACAAAAGGGTCCAACCTCGTGTCTTAGTCGATTAATTACACCTAATTAATCACCCCCATAATTTATATTAATTATCCCTGATTAAATACCAATTTCAAGAATATGGGTAGACCTAACCCAATAGGTAAATTCCCAATTCCATAATATGGGTAGACCAAACTTAATAGGTAAATTCCCAATTCCATAATATGGGTAGACCTAACTTAATAGGTAAATTCCCAATTATGTCCATTCACTTTATGTTATGCTTAAGCATACCCATTTCACACCATTTTATTAACATGCATATTAACCCCATCGTTCCCCACGTAATTTGTTCTCATAACATGACATAATAAAGGGAAGATTCATCACAAATGCCATGGATTTAACCAATCATAGCATATAACTTTATCATGGGTTTAAAAGGTGTCAACTTGCATATATGAGCATACATTAAACCCAACTAGCATTTAACCCAAACTTGCATGAAGCACATATGTCACAAAGGGGGTAACTTGCATATGATTCTTATGTCATACAAAGGTGTGAACTTGCATAGCATGTCACATGTTAACTTGCATATAACCAAACACATAACTTGCATAACATGTTACATATGAACTTGCATATAATCATGCACATAACTTGCATATAACCAAACACATAACTTGCATAACATGTTACATATGAATCAATGTTCAACATAGTGTTTTGCATAATGAGCATCATAAAACATAGCATTAAACTTGCATAACATATAGCATAAAACTCGCAAAACACACAACATACACTATACTAAACTTGCATAAACACATTGATCCACAAACATAGCCATATCTTATCATATCCTATCATAATCAATTTAACAATTGATTATTAAGGCTATAGAAACTCACCACTAAACTCCAATAAGCAAACCCTTGCCAAAAATCACACAAAAACTCTAGCCTTGAAAATAAAGCTTGCAACTTGATGATGAATGCAAGCTAATGATCACTCATACAACTTAAATATGCTTGTATGAACATGAAAGCCTTCATAGAAATAGTTTTTAAAGAGGATGGAGGCTAGGGTTTTGAGTGGAGGCCATGATCATAGAAAATTTTGGCATAGTTTAGTTAGAGGATAGGATTATGATCATTTAGGGCTTGCTTAGGGTCTTATTTATAGGATTAGGATGTGTTTTAGACCCTTAGATTAACCCTAGGTTAGTTTAGGTCTGTCAGATTTCGTCCCAAGCCCTCCAACCCAGCCCAAAACTCAACCAGGTGCACCCAGGCCAGAATCAGCCGATAGGGCAAGTCGACAGCCCTGTCGACTGCCAAGTCGACAGGCATGTCGACAGGCAAGTCGATAGCCCTGTCGACAGCCAAGTCGACTTGGCTGGGCGGGAGTTTTCCCGCCTGGCCCCCATTTCTGCATGTTTCGAAATTCAAATTTCCCGAAAACTTCTTTGGGCCTTAACCGGGTCATACGGACTACGGTTTACAAAATTTCGGACTCTATTTCGCGTATTTTTCCGAGACGAACACAATGACGTAACCCGTTTCCCCTGATTCTCACATCTGAGATTATTAATTCTGTAATTAGTGAATATCAGTGTTAACTGAAATTCGGGGTGTTACATTCTCCCCTCCTTAAAGGATTTCGTCCCCGAAATCTCCAAGTTAAGGAGAATGCATATCCTACCATCCAAACAACCATCTACTCAATCCATCAAACACGGGCATCCATTGTCCTTAAAAAAATTTCTATTGATGTATGAGCATATGCAAAAAGTGTGTGTATATGTTCCCTATCTAATGTATGAACATATGCAAACCGTGATAGTGCCATGCATCCAATATGTATGTGAAAGAACCCTATCGAAACATACTATATCTACATGAGTGCACAATCATTCACCAAAATGCATCATCCATATGATAACACAACCATTATACATCGATAAATATAGCTACCTACACACAATTATATGCAATATGCTATATGAAGTGATTGAGCCGATCTAGTGTCTAGAGTGTGTGTATATGCATCCACGAGCAACCACTAGCAAACACTTGCATCCACATGCATCCATCAATCATAACATGTCTCAAACACATGTTTCAACCATAGGTTTACCCTATCTAAAGGTCAAAGGCACTAACAAGAGGACAAACTAAAGATAAGATAAGTACTAGACAAACGATAAAGGAGAAGTGAAAAGACATACCCTAAAAAAGGAATGGGTATAATGAACGCATTTTCGCTTCCGTCTCCCAAGTAGCGTTGCTCTCATCTTCTCCCCTTTGCACTTTGACTGGTTGAACCTCCCTGTTTCTCAACCTCTTAATCTCTGACCCAAGGATGTGTGTAGGAGCTCGTCGAATAGTCGCATCACGCTCTATCTCTACTTCTCTAAGCAAGCTCGGCTCTACCACCTCTGCGGTCTCATGTAGGCACTTCCTCAAATGTGACACATGGAATACATCACGTACACCACTAAGTCTGTCGGGCAACTCCACTCTATAGGCCATCTGTCCAACCCTTTCCTTAATAGGAAACGGTCCAACAAACCTTGGTGCTAACTTCCCAACAGATCCAAAGCGAACCACATTCCGTAACGGAGATACTTTGACAAAGACCATGTCCCCAACATCAAACTCAAGCTCTGTTCTCCTCTTGTCCGCATAAGATTTCTGTCTGTCTTGCGCCGCTTTCATCCTTCTTCGAATCAAATCAATCTTTTCTGAAGTCTTCCTAACCATATCGGGCCCAAGCAAGATCTTATCCGTAGATTCCCACCAACATGTAGGTGATCGAAAAGGCCTTCCATAAAAAGCTTCGAAGGGAGCCATGCCAATACTAGACTGAAAGCTGTTATTATATGCGAACTCCACCAATGGAAGATGCTCTTCTCATGTACCTCCAAAATCTAAGATACATAGCCTCAAAAGGTCTTCTAAAATGCGATTTACCCTCCCAGTCTGGCCGTCCGTCTGAGGATGATTTGCGGTGCTCAAACACAGCTGAGTCCCTACCGCCTCTTTCAAACTCTTCCAAAACTCGCTAGTGAAGATAGGATCTCGATCACTCACTATGCTGGAAGGTACACCATGTAATCTAACAATCTCTCGAATGTAGATTGAAGCTAGCCATTGAGCAGTCCTCTTACTCTTCACGGGTATAAAATGGGCACTCTTAGTAAGTTTGTCTACCCCAACCCAAATTCCCGTATTACCCTTCCTCGATCTTGGTAATCCATTGACGAAATCCATCGAGACACTATCCCACTTCCATAGCGGAACCTCCAATGGGTGAAGCAACCCACCGGGTTTCTTTTGCTCCGCTTTTACTTGTTGGCACACCAAGCATCTAGCGACATACTCGGCCGCGTCTTTCTTCATATCGGCCCAAATGAAAACTCGCTTCATGTCTTGGTACATCTTGTCCCTACCGGGATGAATGGTCATCTTCAAACGATGTGCATCATCAAGTATAGCCTTCCTCAAACCCTCGTCTTGCGGTACACAAAGTCTACCGTCTCTACGCAACCACCCCTTACCATCTAGGGTGTACCTACTCAAATGGCTGGACGACTCCCCCTCCTCATGAGCTTCTCTACTAACTCAACCAACTGTGGGTCGTCTCGCTGCGTTCCTCCAATCTGCCACCAAAAGAGTAGGCCTAACCTCCAAGGAGGCTAGCAAACAGGGTACAAAGTCAACGGAAGGTCTAAAGTCAAACATAGAAATAAACTCTAAGCTCCGTCGTTCAACGAACAATGAACTCAAGGACAACCTTTTTCTACTTAAGGCGTCCGCTACCACGTTACCCTTGCCATGGGTATACGCTATCTCAAACTCATAGGATGCTAAGAATCCCATCCACTTTTGTTGTCCTAAGACTATGCGCTCGAAGAGTCTCTAACACTTCCCTAAGATGTAGGGCATGCTCTTCTCCACTTTTAGAGAAAACCAGGATATTACCCCATCCAAAATCATCACAACTGTCCATCTCTCACGCAGACCACCCTAGTCGAACTCGACATCCCCCAAATGCAAGGCCCAAAGGCCTAAACCAATATCAGACAAACACCCAAGGGATACCTCCTTCGAATTCAGACGACCTACGTGAGATGATACTAGTAAAAACGGCTAAATAATTAAGCCCTTGTCCAACTCTGGATGTCCTCGCCAGTCTCGCTCCAAAACCACCGTTTATCCCATAACTGGCTTTGCTCAACCTATTGAGCACATACGAAAACTTATTTCGCTCCTAGAAAAGACCAAGATGTCATTTACAAAGACCATCACGAAATTATTTAGGTACTCCGTGAACACCCTTCTCATCAAATCAACAAAGTATGCGGGGGCGTTCGTCAAACCAAATGGCATCACCAGCCACTCATAAAAACCATCCGGAGTCCTAAAGGTAGTCTTATCTATACTATCCTCAGCCACTCTCAACTGATGAAACCCCGTGGCTAAGTCCTACTACGGAAACACTGAGGCGCCAACCAACTGATCAAAGAGATCATCAATCCTCGGCAATGGGTGTCTATTCTTCTTTGTTATCTTGTTAAACTCCCTATAATCTACACAAAGTCTGAGGGACCCATCCGCCTTCATAGCAAAAACTACTGGAGCACCCCACTCCGATATACTTCGTCTTCTAAACCCCTTCTCAAGCAAATCGCCTACTTGCTTATGGAGTTCCCTCCTCTCACGAGGAGCCATGTGGCACACTGGCCAAGATACTGGTTTGGCATTGTCTACCGGATATATTCGGAAGTCAATCTCCCGCTCCGGAGGTAAGCCCTTCACCTCCTCAAACACATCCAGTATTCCCGGACCACTCTAACAGATCGCAAACTCTAGACCGACGTGTCAAGCGATTCTAGATAACTTAGCATAATAGATTCCATGGGATTACAAGAGATCTCGAGAGTGTTACCCAAGCGGGTCGTAAGCCTAACAACTCTCCTTCCACAAACAAGAACGGCACCATTACTGGATAACCAGTCCATGCCCAAAACTAACCCATAGCCTGTGAAGCCCAAGAAGCATCACATCTAAACTCAACGCTAAGTATAGAAACTTTCAAACCCAAACACATCATGGAGCCCCCAATTGGGTTTGAAACAACTAAGGGATCATCTACTGAACTGGTGTCTAAGTGCAGTGACTCAACTAACAACAATGAGATAAATGAACTCGATGCGTCAGAATCAAATAAAGTTCGAACCGGATAATAAAGAAATCCAAATTCCAACCTAGACGGTCTTATCCCCATCTGGTACACTAGCCGTGAGGGAATACAACTACCCTCCAGAAGATTCCATACCTTGCCCTTGCCCCTTTGGACAACCCTAATAAGGTGTCCTATTCCTCCCCAAAGGATAACTACTCGCCTTCTTCTTCCCATTCTCCACTCGTAACCTCCCACCAATGAGGTTTCATCCTTCATTAACCAAACAACTATTTGAGCCTTCCTCCCATCGTCTATCCAATAGGTACCTACCAGTCCTCCTCCTTCTTGAACCAACTTCTAATCCGACTAACGTCTAAGTCCCTTGAAGTGGTTTTCCATTCTTATCTCTCTTAGAAAGATCATCTATACACGGAGGGGAAACTCAAAACGAGAGAGGAAGAGATTCAAAACGGAGAATTCGAAAGATAAAGATATGGCTATCGGGGATTATGCTTTTCTTTCAAAAACTTTTCTCTTAAAAGACATGTTTTTGAAAATACCCCTTTCAAAAATATTCTTAGAAAATAGTTTTTCTAAAAATTTTATCTGTTCTGGTAACCTTAAGCTCCGATACCACATGTAACACCCCATACCCGCTACGGTCACTCACTAAGGGAATGCCATAACATCGGTGGAGTAATTTAAGTGAATATAGAACAGAATAATTACAACAAGACAGATATAAGTAATACTTGAGAATTTAAAACATCATTTCATTGCAGCGGAAAGTAAAACATGTTTGGTTACACCAAAACCATAAACAAGAGTCAAGTACATAATATCCATCCTGATAAAACAAAAGTACATAATCCCACTACATGACTTAATAGCCATAATAGAAATGATAGACTGAGCTTTACATCCACGGTCCAAGCTCCAAAAGATAGATAAAGCAGTCTGATCAAAGCCCACTAGTGCTAGGCCCACTCTGAAAACCTGAGGGTTGGGAAAAAGATAAAAAAAACAACGGGGTCAGACGTAAGTCTGAGCGAGTCCTATAACCTTAACAATACAATCATTAAAGTAATTAGGGTATGATATAAACAAGGAACGGTACCTCTAGGGATAATGACTACATTAAGTAGCCAACTAAACACAGGATGTACTAAGATAACCGAAAAGACGCATTTACCCACCCAAGGATAATTACTACACTGCACCACCCCAGATCTACCCACCCAAGGGTAATTCCTACATTGCACCACACTAGATCTACCCACCCAAGGGTAATTCCTACACTGCACCACACCAGTTCTACCCAGCCAAGGGTAATTCCTACACTGCACCACACCAGTTCTACCCACCCAAGGGTAATTCCTACATTGCACCACACCAGTTCTACCCACCCAAGGGTAATTCCTACTTAAGGTTGATCCCACTAAGTGTACTTAGTAATTTTTAATAGTAGTTTCGTGTACCCCTAGCTGACTACATAGGTGCCGTCTGCCCCTATCTCCACTAGGTGTACCCACTACTCCCCAAGCGATCGGCTCCCTAACGTAGATACCCGTGCTGGCCCCACAGTGGGGTGTATCATTCCCCAAAGTGGCAACATGATAATATCAACGGTGCACGACTTATACCTACACGATGCAACAACGTCTTACTTACCAGCCCGGGTCCACACACGCATATGAAACCCGTTGGACTTGCGTTGCCACCGCTAACCCGTTTTGGCCTCTTACAGTCAAGCCCAATATGCGTGTCCCGTCCTCGACGGGTCGAGCCCACAAAGATACGTTTGGGATATTGGTTGAAATGGGCCCCCACAAGCTACCCACCTAAGCTTGTCATTTCTAGTGAATCCCACTTAACCCTTTAACCATGTCCACTTACATGTTATAAATTTTGGTTAAGTCTTTTAATCATATTTTAATTGCCACTCAAGGCACCCACTAGTTTTCCACATGCCACCCAAGGCACTTACTTGATTCCCACATGCCACCCAAGGCACTTACTTAACCCTTTAACCATGTTTAATTACATGTTCCACTTTGGTTAAGTATTCTAATCGTATTTTCTATTGCCACCCAAGGCAACCCACTAGTTTCCTCATGCCACCCAAGGCACCCCCACTAGTTACTACATGCCACCCAAGGCACCCACTTAACCCCTCATGCCCCACTACATGCTAATTTGGTTAAGTGTTTGTTAATTAATTAAGATCGTAACCTTTGTAAAGACCTCTCACATTAGACTGTCTTCTATGGCAGCTGGATATGCCGGTTGGTTCCGGGCAGCCTTACACCATAACAGAGTCTAACCTCGTGTCTTTACACTTGTCACGTATTTAGTTTATGACTAAGACCTCTCACATTCGGCCAATCATTTGTAGCCGCTGGATTTGTCGGTTGGTTCCGGGCAGTCTTATGCTACAAAAGGGTCCAACCTCGTGTCTTAGTCGATTAATTACACCTAATTAATCACCCCCATAATTTATATTAATTATCCCTAATTAATTACCAATTTCAAGAATATGGGTAGACCTAACCCAATAGGTAAATTCCCAATTCCATAATATGGGTAGACCTAACTTAATAGGTAAATTCCCAATTCCATAATATGGGTAGACCTAACATAATATGTAAATTCCCAATTATGTCCATTCACTTTATGTTATGCTTAAGCATACCCATTTCACACCATTTTATTAACATGCATATTAACCCCATCGCTCCCCACGTAATTTGTTCTCATAACATGACATAATAAAGGGAAGATTCATCACAAATGCCATGGGTTTAACTAATCATAGCATATAACTTTATCATGGGTTTAAAAGGTGTCAACTGGCATATATGAGCATACATTAAACCCAACTAGCATTTAACCCAAACTTGCATGAAGCACATATGTCACAAAGGGGGTAACTTGCATATGATTCTTATGTCATACAAAGGTGTGAACTTGCATAGCATGTCACATGTTAACTTACATATAACCAAACACATAACTTGCATAACATGTTACATATGAACTTGCATATAATCATGCACATAACTTGCATATAACCAAACACATAACTTGCATAACATGTTACATATGAACTTGCATATAATCATGCACATAACTTGCATATAACCAAACACATAACTTGCATAACATGTTACATATGAATCAATGTTCAACAAAGTGTTTTGCATAATGAGCATCATAAAACATAGCATTAAACTTGCATAACATATAGCATAAAACTCGCAAAACACACAACATACACTATACTAAACTTGCATAAACACATTGATCCACAAACATAGCCATATCTTATCATATCCTATCATAATCAATTTAACAATTGATTATTAAGGCTATAGAAACTCACCACTAAACTCCAATAAGCAAACCCTTGCCAAAAATCACCCAAAAACTCTAGCCTTGAAAATAAAGCTTGCAACTTGATGATGAATGCAAGCTAATGATCACTCATACAACTTAAAAATGCTTGTATGAACATGAAAGCCTTCATTGAAATAGTTTTTAAAGAGGATGGAGGCTAGGGTTTTGAGTGGAGGCCATGATCATAGAAAATTTTGGCATAGTTTAGTTAGAGGATAGGATTATGATCATTTAGGGCTAGCTTAGGGTCTTATTTATTGGATTAGGATGTGTTTTAGACCCTTAGATTAACCCTAGGTTAGTTTAGGTCCGTCAGATTTCGTCCCAAGCCCTCCAACCCAGCCCAAAATTCAACCAGGTGCACCCAGGCCAGAATCAGCCGACAGGGCAAGTTGACAGCCCTGTCGACTGCCAAGTCGACAGGCATGTCGACAGGCAAGTCGACAGCCCTGTCGACAGCCATGTCGACTTGGCTGGGCGGGAGTTTTCCCGCCTGCCCCCCATTTCTGCATGTTTCGAAATTCAAATTTCCCGAAAACTTCTTTGGGCCTTAACCGGGTCATACGGACTACGGTTTACAAAATTTCGGACTCTATTTCGCGTATTTTTCCGAGACGAACACAATGACGTAACCCGTTTCCCCTGATTCTCACATCTGAGATTATTAATTCTGTAATTAGTGAATATCAGTGTTAACTGAAATTCGGGGTGTTACAGGATGACACCCTTGAAGAATATCCTCGTAAACGGGACGCTTCCAACCAAGAAGAGTGAGAGACGTGCCGTGATTCGGAAGGCTTCGCGATATGTCATGCAAGCTGAAGTTCTATATCGGCAAGGATTCTCGATGCCGCTCCTCCAGTGTATAGCCCATGACGATATCAAAAGGGTATTAAAAGAAATTCACGAAGGAGAATGCGGCGACCACACTGGAGGACAAACACTGGCAAAGAAGATACTGCGATATGGGTATTTTTGGCCCATTATAAATAAGGATGCAGCTAAGTATGCTCAACACTACGACGCATGCCAGAAATTCTCAAAGATCTCTAGGGCACCTCCTAGCTAATTAAAGACAATGATGAGTCCGTGGCCTTTTGCTGTATGGGGAGTTGATATTATTGGAAGCCTCCCCCTAGCGAAAGGTGGAGCAAAATTCGCCATAGTGGCCATTGATTACTTTACAAAATGGGTTGAAGCAGAAGCGCTGACAACGATTTCAACCAAGACGGTGATCAATTTCGTCGTGAGAAATATCATATGTCGATTTGGGTTCCCGAAGGTTATCATAACTGATAATGGAACCCAATTCGACAGCTCCGAGTTCCGAGATTTTTGTCAAAGATACCATATCGAGAAGAGGTTCACGGCTGTGGCACACCCACAATCAAATGGGCAAGTAGAAGCGGCAAACAAAGTAATCAAATCCATTCTGAAGAAGCGACTGAAGCAGGCTAAAGCCATGTGGGTCGATGAGTTACCTTTAGCAATATGGGCTTACAGAATAACTTTCAAATCAGCTACCGGGCATACTCCTTTCTCCCTTGCTTTCGGGTCGGAAGCAGTCATCCCGGTAGAGCTAGAAGTACCGTCCCACAAGGTTACTTATTACGACCCAATGACTAATAACAAGCTGCTTCTTGAATCCCTGGATATGGTAGAGGAAAAGAGAGACAAAGCGAACCTACGTGCCTTGAGGCACAAGCAGCAAGTTGCTTGGTATTACAACAAAAGATTCTGAGCTTGAACCTTTGAACCTGGAGACTTGGTTCTAAAGCGTGTCTTTCCACCCCCAGTGTATTTGGGACCAAAGTGGGAAGGACCCTATGCCATCCTACGGAGGCTTGATAATGGATCCTTCAAGCTAACGAGCGTGGACGGAATTGAAATCCCCAGAGTGTGGAATGCCCAGCATTTGCGGCACTATTTGACATGAAAACTGTCATTCTTATTCTTTTGTTTGTAGGACCATGTAATAAGGCTTGACTTGCCTAGAACAGTCCAGTTATATGAACAAAAGATTATAAAGTGGACGTAGGTCATGATTCGACCGAACCACTATAAAATATCGTGTGCCATTTACTTTTATCGCACCTTTACTTACTATATTATTACTCATGAATTATCGTAAACTATGTAATTACTAACAGTATGCAGGGTATCGAGAAAGCGATAAAGTAAACGACACAATCATCGAAGCTCTACTTCTCAAGACCTGAGAAGAAGTACATAAGACAAGGAAACAAATTGTCCACGAGACGTGAAGGTGCACCATGATTTTAAAGACCGTCTAGATTGAAACTCTACCCCTGGCATTCGAAGGGAGAGTATAAAGGTGTCGGAGACTAGGCACCGCATAAGAACTCCTACCCGCTGAAGGATCGAGGAACAAATTGAAATCTAAGTTCGAACTCTATCCTGGGCATACGACAGGAGAGTATAAAGGCGTTTTAACTAAATGCCGCATAAGGGCTCCTATCCCGCTGCAGGATCGGAAACGAGAACGAAAGCTGAGCCCGACCCCCTCATTTCCGGACATGGGGGGCAACCTAAGTGTGACTCTAGTCAATCCTCAATAAACCCTGGCCAGGCATTAAAATGATGATTGATTGGAGGCATATTCATACAACACTTCGCATTTGTGTATACTTCACATTTACTTAGCACACGAACTTTTTAACGATTATCATCTATGACTTCAACGCTAGTTGTGATTGTCAACATTACATATGATTATATTTAATGTCTGTGATTTAGAATGATAAACTTTGCAGATATGATAAATTTGCAAGTATGTGATGATACAAAAGAAACAGATTTTCATTTACTAAATGCGGATTTACAAAATAAAACTAAGCAAAAGGCAAGGGCCATACTCGCAGCTACATCATAAGGCCAGTAGAAATACTAAAAATAAAGGCATAATTAAACTAGCACTACTTGGGCCTAGGGGACGACCTTAGCCTCTTCTCCTTCTTTTTCTTCCCCGTCTCCTCCTCCTTGTCAACGTCGGCTTTATCATGCTTTTTCTACTTCTTTTTGTCGGAAGGAGGATCCATTGGAAGGTTGGTAGACTGGCTTGCAAGCTGCGAAGTTATCAACTTAGATGGGAACTTTATGATCAACCCCGTTTTGGGATCAGCAGCAGTGATAGGAGGCACATTTAGAGGCTCTGGTTCCTCTATTTTCAAAGCCAACTGCTTATCCCTCCACGCTTTCATCTCGGCCAAAGTCTCACGCACAGGATCTTTGGTTTCTCCCATTATGTCTATCTCCTCCTCTTCATCCTCGTGGTCGTCATCAATATCATCCAAGGCCCCAATAATTTCAGCATCCTTTGGGGCATCTTTGCTGGAAGCCTCAATAGTTTCCTTAGTTATCTCAGTTTCGGGTTGCTTTGGATCTTCAGGAGTAACCTCAGTGACTGAAGGCACACCAACCTTCTCGACATCCGCCGGCTTCTCTGTAACCTTCTCGATAGACCTGACACCTATATTATGAGAAGCAATAGTTATTAGTTTGGGAGAAAGTGTGGTCCCTTCAATGGATTGCTCAGCATAGCGACGACAAGTTATAATAGCCTTGACAAACTGTGGAGAAAGTGTGGAGATACCTTCCGCTGATCCTTCAGCCGAAGCCACAGTGGAAGCCCCAACGGCAGGAGGGACTGGAATTTTGGAGATCAAGGGATCGTCGGGATTGTATTCCTCGACTTCAGCAGTTTTGGGTCTTGGTACTGAGCTGGAACCCTCATCAATTTTAGTTTTGCCCTTGAGATCGGATTTCTCTTTTTCCATGGCCTCTCGGATCATACGTCTACCTTCTGCCAAGGCTTCGGGATCTCCATCCTTAAGGAAGGTTTCCATAAGTTTGTTTTCGTCGATCTCATTAACCCCTAACCGTTGCTTCTCTCCATCGACTATCATATCCCAGACATTAGCCAGAGTGATGTTATAATCTTGGATCCAGGAGATGTCTCGGGTGCGGATAACTTGAGAAAAAAAGTCCATAAGCAGCTCCTCAAACCCTTAAATCTCCTTCTTGACTACAGCAAGGCGAGTAAAGGCAGTGGAAGCTGACTCAAGAGCAGCATTGGTATTACTTTCAGCAAGAGCTACCCGTTCTTCGGCATGGGCGAGTCTATCGTTCAAGCTTGTTCTCTCCTCTTCCCAAGCGGCCCTTTCTATAGCAAACCGATCTTATGCAGCTTTCAGTTCAGCATTAGCAAGTTTTATATCCTCTACCTCGTTCTTCAAGGCCACGCGCTCTTGACTATTTGAGTCAAGTTCGAGATGGAAGCGTTTCGTGGCATTCTCTAGTTCGGTCCTATGATTGTTAGCATCCCGCTGAGCTATCGTAGGAAGAGCCTGTGCATCCTCAAGATCCTTTATTGCTTTATTCCTGGCCCTGGTGTCATTGTCAATCTTTACTCTGGCCCTAGCTGCATCCGTCTCTAGAGTACGGATAACATCCGAAAGATTTTTGGCATGTTTTTTCATCGCCCTATATTCCTTGGCTACATGGGCGATGTGTCCCACAATTTCATCATCCCATTCCTCAGGAACCGGCTCTAGGTCTGGGACGAAGACCATCCTCTCAGAATAGATTTCGGGAAATTGCTTCCGCAAGTGCTCCAGTTTTGCCTTATTGTCAGGAGTCAGGGCCACTTATTGCGTAGTAGAAGACTCTAAATGTTGTTGACCCGAAGAAACGAGAGTTGTTTTCTCTTGCTCTTTACCTTTGCTTGGTTCCTTTTGTTTGCCCTTGGGATCATGAGGCTTTGTAGAAGACTTGTTGTGCAGAGGTAAGCCCCTCGGAGGAGTTAGCGCCTTAGGAATCTTTTTACCACCAATATATGGTGGATGGCGACTGTGGGATTTGCCAAGATCATGTTTAGAAGGAGAGCGAGAGCGTGGGGAACGAGGTTGATAGGAATCAGAATGTCTTTGACTATCCCTCCCACGACTGTCACTGCGGTCATGCTTGGACATGGAAGAAAGCCGGGGAGTACTTTCACGAAGAGCACGGTAAGAGTAGGAATGACGACGAGGCATGCTTCCTGCAGAAAATAACATATGGAGATTAGAGTTATAGATATGACTAGCGTAAAGGTGTCGTGACAAGTGGTGCATGTGGTATGTGTGTATGCCCGTGTAATCCCCCTAACAGACCAGGGCCGGAAGTCTGGCTCATCTGCACGGCTTCTTTATCTTTGACAGGAGAAGTTTCTCATTCGGAGGTAGGAAAAAATGGTTCCCCTCCAAAATCTCCGGAGGTATAGAGGTCATCTGGTAAGGGAATCTTTTTTAAACCCTCACGTATTTGTTCATATGTTAATGAGGGTTCGAGAGGTGGTGGAGTCTTCGTGGGGGACCGCCCTTTGGAGGAAGGGTTAACTTCCGACTCACTGACCCGAGTTTCACCCTCTTTATACACATTTAAATCCTCATCGTCTTGATCAGTCAGAGGTGAAGGACTTTTGGGAATCTCAACCACGTTTGTGGCTTCTATAGTCCCTTCTCCCCCAGCCGGGGGCATGCTGCTAGATTCCCCGACAGCAGGGGACACATACTTGTAAGGTTTACCACCTAAGCCAAGCCCAAATCTCATATCTAAAAGATGGTGCTTATGAAGATTCTTGTCGGTGATACATCTCCTAATTTTCACGAAATTGGATGTTCTTTTGAGGAGATGGGATAGTCGGTCTTCATATACCGAACCTTCCGTTTTTGGAAAAATGTGATCTGCACATAAAAAATAAACACGTTAGCACTCTAATTGTGTACTTAGGTCATGCATTAAGATACTTAAGGCATACTTGACTTTAGCCACTTCCTCACACACCTGGCCTGGTGTGTTATATAAACCAATCAGCTTTGGCGTCCCGTATGTTGCTGTGACCCTCCGATAGGACCTTCCTGTTGGCCACTGATTCAAAGAAAGTGAAGTTTGGAGTTCCTGTGGAGCGGTGTTTGAAATGGTAATAGAATTTTAAGTCCATGAAGGTGAGTTAAGCCTGTAGAATCTCTGCATAAGCAACACATAGAGTGTATAAAGTCGTGTAAGCGTTAGGATGAAGTTGCATGGGGGCAACGCGTAATCGCCTTAAGGTCTCAACAAAAATTGGTGGAAATGGGGGACAGCGCCTACCCAGCACATGAGCCTACTAACGGTCATGTACCGTTTTGGGGTAGAATGAGGCCTATCCTCACCTCCTGGAGTTTTCACGTCATCCCAAGAGATCTCGTGTCTTAAGCATATTTTCTTGAGCTTTATATCATCTAATTTGGAAGCCAGAGAATCGGTGAGCTTCTTTTCCTCAATTTCCTCAACACCGGGGATCTCGTTAGGAGCTCGGTCATTTTCTTCTTCTTCCTCTTCCTCAAGCGATGTGCTCTTAGAAGAATTTGATTTTGTATCTGTCTCATATTCAGAGCCAGAATTACTCCAGTCTGAGCTTGACGGGAGCACATCAGGATTGTGGAATTTTAAGGACTCCGGATCTGCTCTTATTTCAGATAATCTCGAGGAACTTCTATCTGACATTGCTGTTTTGGTGAGTAAAAAGGAATGATTAGGATGCAGTAACCCGTGAACCATGTGCATGTGCAAGTGCTAGTATGTGCAAGTGTGTATAACATTGGAAAAGAAAATCACAAAGTAAATTGGATAAACGTAATAAGTATGCTGTAAAGTCATGTTATTGATTAGTCAAGAAAGTCCATCTCGAAGGCTCTAACCTAACTGTCCAATATATTGTGATTACGATACATTGCTTAAGTTAATATGTGTCTAGGATTGTCGACAAATCCGGTTCATTGAAATCTTGGGATTGGATCGCTCGAATCGTGGGACTCATGTCGGATCATGAGGAACGGATCACCTACCAGTCTCGCCAATGGATAGACTTTGGGTCGTGGGACAGTTCGATTCATGGTATCTGATCGGATCGTGAAACACCTCCCACGATCCACCTTGATGTCCAGTACCACGACCCTATCCCATTCTAATATCGCGAACCGATCCGTTGTCCAGAATCCGCACCATGACTTCTTCTTTGGTCCCTTCACCTTACTGCTACCACGACCCGAGCCATAGTCTCGTTCACGAACCGCCCCAACCTGCTCCTTCGTCCTCCTCATTTCTCCTCTCCAATCATGAACCCATACAATTGAATCCATTACCACCGTAGTTATACCCAAAGTCCTCGCCATCACCACCATATTAGTGAAAATTCAAAGGGAATAAAGAGGAGCGAAAGAGAAACCATAAAAAATAGGAAAGGAGCCTCACACCGTTACCTTTTAATCGTAGAAAATTCTTGGTTTTTGGTGAAAGTCAAATTAGGGTTTCGATTGAAAGAATGGGTGGCGGCTGCAAAAGGAAGAAGAAAGGGGAGAGCGGAAGAAGGTCCAGCTTATATAGGAATAACGATGACCCTTGGTATCCCCTTTTTTGTCCCATTCGGACCGTGGAAGCTGATGGGTCGTGGGAGACCGCCCATCATGACTCAAGATAAGGCCCGCTCCGGCAATTATTCACGACAAAGATTGGAAAGTCCATTGCGGAAAATAGGCCCGTTCAGACCGTGATAAATGTCCAAATCCCTGAGCTATATGACGTTTCGATGATCCAAACTCGATGGACGTTCACTAAAGTGGAAGACCCAGAGATACTTACAAAAATTTTAAAGCTTACCTGACGTGTTGATTGCGATGTCCTTTGGAATTCAAGGGATGAAAATTACCCAACAAATAAAGAAATGATTGAAGGATTCAACTTGATATTTTTCCCGCCAAAAACGCGACTTCCTGAAGCAATATGATGTTTCAGACAGACACGAATTTTGATTCACACGACTTATGATTCACATCACTTCATGAAAAGACAGCTCAGTAATTTCGAAGCATGTTCCATCCTTTATAAAACATACTTCGAGGGGGCAAAATGTTGGCTAGCTTTCGGACCAAGCCACCAAAGTTCACATACAAAGAAAACACGGAGCCTCATTTGTCAGAACCATCGGAAAACCCGATCGTGGTCATCTCATTGCCTTCTGCTCGTGGTCCCTTATCATGACCCCAGTTCGTGATCACCTACCACGGCCCGATCCCTCATCACGACCCGATGTTCACAGTCAAATAATGGAGGCAGTGATCTGGTCTTCCACGACCCGAAAGGCTCGGATCTCACGACACCTATCCATAACTGCCATTTTGACCATTTCTCCATCCACCCACGAACCAGTCCGAGATCCTCGGGATTTGTGCCACGTATGACCACGATCCTCCTGCAAACATCACCTATAAATAGCCCAGTGCTTGGCATTTTTCAGGATCTTTTTGGCAGTTTGGAGTGTTGTTTCCACCATTACTACTATTCTACTATTTCTTATCAGTCTTAGCTCGAAATCATTGAGTGAATCACCATTGTAAAAGTGAGATTGAGGGAGAAATCATTGGTTGTACTTGAATCTTACATATAATCATAGATATAAAGTGAACGTAGGCTCGTAAACGCCGAACCACTATAAATCTTGTGTGTTTTCTGTGTTTTTCTTGCAATTCTAGATATTAATCTCTGCATACTCAGTTTGGGTGTTAGAGCCATTTTTGGATCTAACAGCGTCCCTATTATACCCCTGCTTTGAGTCTATTAGAACCTCCGACTAACGATAATCCCTCGGCCTTCAATATCTTTAGTCATTATCATTGGCGACCATCCATAAGCTCAAAAATCCTTGAGCAACCATTATCCACGAACTCGGACATCCTTGAGCCTTTCCACATTCGTTGCATTTCATTGATCAACGAACACTTCATGACGCTTCGAACATTCCATCAGAATTTAACTCGAAGCCACATTCATTCTCGAACCAAAAATCATCACCATTTGGTCACTAGTTAGATGAATCACTTGACCACTTATGGGTTTCCACCGACCCATATGGGTCTCCACGGACCCATCCTCCCACATACCCCATCCATCATATTCGAGTCGACCCCATCACAAGTACACGACCTATGACTTTATACGTGCAACCGATCCATAGCCCAAGTTTTAAACGACCCATGCCATGCTCGATCCAATCTCCACCAACCCATGTCATGCCTTGCTTTTCAACCGACTGAACCCCACTTGAACGACCCGACCCTTGGTCAATGTAATCCATTAACATGTCGGTTGCACCGATCCATTTACACACTTGAACCGATCTATGTCCTTGACCGATTCCGATCCATCAACGCCTGAACAGCCCGATCCATCGAATACGTTAGCTGATCCATGGTTTTGACATGGCTTTCCCTTGCTGATCGATCTCCATTTCTTGAGCAACACTCCACCGATCCATCCATGTCGAACGATACCTACACCTGATCCATGCCATCCCGAACACCATCGATCCATCCACAAAAAACAACATCAATGCACGTAACTCATTTGAATCATCCAATCTCAACAATTCGATCATCAATATTTCATGAAATCATCAGGCAACACTTACACAGCAACAATTATCATATATAATCATATAAAATTCACCAAACGATAAAACAATAAACGAATAAACAAATAGATCTAAACTTGCATAAACATATGAATTTACCATTATAATCTTGCTAGATTAGATCCTATGGTGATTCCAATTAAAATAGACTTACCTTGATCAGATCTAGGTGAAAATAACTCGAAATGATGAAAATAAAATCAAACAAACCCATACACTCGATTGAATCCGTTGAGAGATGCTTATCACTCACAAAATCCACAAAATAGCTTGAAATCAACTAAACTCTAATCCGAGCAGCGAAGAACGACCTCTGAATCAATCACTTTGATGCGATCTAACCTTCTTCGATGTTGATCTTCAATCTTCTTATATAGATCTATGAATTGAAACAAAGTGAAGAGGCATTTGGTGGAGTAGGGAGAATCACAAACTCTAACCAAATAGAGAAATGAAGAAACTAAACTTGCCTCTACCCTCCTATTCATAGCCAACAGCCTCGAGCCTTAATGGGCCTCACTAATAGCCCATTAATGACTAATTAGTCTGTTCTGAAAATGTTCAACACAAAAAAAGTGATTCCTCCCAAACCACTAAACCAAATCTTTAAAATGACCACTCTATGGAATTGGAAACACCATTTTCGATCCAATGAATTGACTCCAGTACCTGATTCGATTCCAACCAAAAGATATTCCCTAAACAAAAACAACAGGGGAAAAATGGTCACAAACAAAATTGGTAAAAATCATGGACATCTCTTACACTTCCATGAACAACATATCAAAATATGATAATGATCCTACCCTTGGGGAATTAAACAAAAATATTTTATGATCCTCTGATACGTAAAATACGGGTCATTACATTGTCCCCCTTAGGAATTTTGCCCCCAAAATTCCAAACAAGCATAGGCAACCAAAACACATGCATGCCTATCATCCACGAGCAGTCAATCTACCACCCAAGCTAGTATCCAGCAAGCCGTGCATCTATAGCCTTAACCTAGCACGTGGAATTCTAATAAATAGCAAAAGCTACAATGGTGTAAGGGTGACATGATATCAATGGGGTCGTACCAACCAAGAGTTCTAGATGGATCTTCTTCATACTCTCTTCCGTTTCTCACATACAATCGTCATCATCCTCACTCCATTGCACCTTGACTAGCTTAACCATCTTCCTCCTAAGCTGTTTCGTGTCATTCCCCATAATCACTACACCATAATGGCCATATGGCAACTCTTATTTTTTTCAACTGCCAACACTTATATGTGTTGTAGACTAGTGACACTAATATGTGTTGCGGTAGCAAAAATGTGCCAACACTTCTATGTGTTGTTATGCCTAGTCATGTAACAACCCGAAAATCTGGGCTAGTTTAAAATTTTATTTTTGGCAATTTTAGCGAATTCTGATTATTTAAAATGAATTATTTTAAATAATATCGACGAGAAATTTATTTTGAATATAATTCGAACGTATATATTATACGCGTCGTCGTTAGAATATAAATATTTATATATAATTATAAATAGAATTGAAAATGGCGCGGTAGTTCGATAATTTGATTTCAAACTTCAATTGAATGTACCGGGTGCAAAACAATCCGGATTTTAGTGAAACCAAAAATAATGGGATCTAATTGATAATATCTTTCCAACGAATCCGAAAAATCAAGATTTCATATCGGGAATCAAATGATATGTCCAGTTGAAAATTCTGAATAGTCGCTATGAATTCAGGCCCTTAAAATGGACATTTTGCAAACGACCTCGGATTTCGACGAAACCAGTTTTGTTAGGTCCGGGATGTCAAGTTATTGCTAGATTCCAAATTTCATAATTTTTCGAATCAATATGTGAGCGTGGCAAAGGAAAACGCGTTTGACCAGTTTCAGTTGATTTTAATCGACTGGAAATTGGTCATTTTTCAAACGGTCTCAGAAATCGGCGAAACTAGTTTTGTTAGGACCGTATCGTCAATACGAAGCTAGAAAATATTTTTCGGGAATTTTTCTAGTTAGTATGTGACCCCGGTAAATTGAAATGCGCGTTTAAATTCACTATATAGAGTTATATTTTGATTTTGACGAAAACTGATCGAAACGGCCGAACTGGCTTACGAAACATATTCCGTTGTGTTCGGAATGGGGGTAATTAGCTAGGGCGACAGTCGTTGGGCTTGAATCGGGGTTCGAAATGAAAGACAAATTTAATGAGAATTAAAGGAGAATAAATTAATTAAAATATATATATATATATATAACAATTCAAGTCAAACTCTATTATTCTTCAACCCCCCCCCCCCCGGTCAAACTTCTTACCGCCGCTCCTGGAAGGCGGAAAGTGTTCAATTTTTAAACCCTAAAAATTTCCCAAACAGATTCGAATTAAATGAAGGTTTCCAAACAAAAACTAGAGAGATTTGTGAGGGCTATCAATCCAGACGGACATGATCGATTTCCTTGGAGTAATTTGGTCGGAATTCGAGCTCAAAGGGCTCGAGTTCGAGCTCGATTTCAGCGCGCTGGGGTGGCGCGAGTGGGCCCCAATGGCCAGCGTCGGTGGAGCATCTGAAGGCGCGTCGAGGGGTTGCCGTTGATCTGGGTCCGACTTTGTTAGGAGGCGGCGGTGGTGAAACCCTAGGGTGGAGCGTGAAGACGATGAAGAAGAAGACTTGCAGTGTAATTTTTAAACCATGTAATTAAATATACATTGTTTCTAGAAAATAAAATATTTGATTTTTCTGCTTATTAAAAAAAAATTAAAAAAAAAAAACTGATTTCATCTAAAGTTAAAAACTGTTTTTTTCTTGAGGTTTAAAAATTGATTTTTAACAGGTTTTAAAACTAATTTTTAAAGGAAGTTAAAAACTGATTTTTTTTTACAAATTTAGAAACTGATTTTTTTTATTTTAAACTTTAAAAGAAGAAAAAAAACTGAATTGATTTTTAAAAGAAAAACTGAATTGATTTTTAAAAGGTTAAAACTGAATTGATTTTTTTTAAAGGTTTTAAAAGATTTGAATTTTGAAAAGTAAAAGTTAAAGATTTAAACTTTAAAAAGTAAAAGAAAAGATTTGATCTTTAAAATGAAAAAGGCGGAATCTATATTTTTAAAAAATGTGATTTTTATATGTTAGACTTCGAATTAAAAATGTGATTTTTATATGTTAGACTTCGAATTAAAAATGTGATTTTTATATGTTAGACTTCGAATTAAAAATGTGATTTTTATATGTTAGACTTCGAATTAAAAATGTGATTTTTATATGTTAGACTTCGAATTAAAAATGTGATTTTTATATGTTAGACTTCGAATTAAAAATGTAATTTTTATATGTTAGACTTCGAATTAAAAATGTGATTTTTATATGTTAGACTTCGAATTAAAAATATGATTTTTATATATTGGGTAGCGAAGTCAAAATTCGATTTTTATATATTGAATAACATAGTAAAAATTCGATTTTTATATATGTAGTGACTACGGCCGGTGAAAGTGACAAAAAGGCGAAACGACAAAGATTTCTATAAATGAAGAGTCAAGATGATTGGATAGCTATAGGTGAGAATTTCTCACTCTTCAATTTATTTTCTAGTTATATATATATACTAGGATGCAGACGGTGTTTAGTAGCACCCGACACAATCGTCCACAGACCATGGACTTGTTTGTTTGGTTGTTTGGTGATTGATTGCGATATTGGTTTGAATGTGGTTTATGGTGTGAAAAATCGAATCGATAAATTGGTTAGGATTAGACGTGCGCCGTTATAAGGCGAAGGAGTAAGGCTAGGTTAGATTCTTACTCCAAGTTTTGTGGTTTGCATAACGAATTGATTTGATTGATGTGTGAATGGCATGGGCCTTCACTAGACCGGGGATAAGGCTAGGCCTTGTCCCGTTTCTAGTATCGTGCCGTTATGCCGCCGAAATTTTCTAAAATAAGTTAGAAAAATAAAAATATCATTTTATTGAATAAATGAATTGTATAGAAATTCATAGGTTGGAATAAAATGTTTTAGCGTTAAAAATATAATTTTTAACGTGAATGTGAATAAATAAATATTCATTTACAAACCAGACGGTTTGTTTATGTACACTTATTTGAATGACATTGATTGGGAAGATAAATTTTACACATCGCCCAACTGCACAAATAAAATATGTGTTTGATTGTTTGAAACCCCACACGGGTGTTAGGATGAAATTTGAAGTTCACTCATCCTGATTGATTAAATATGTGGATCGATTGATTGACAGGCTGTTATAAGCGTTGAATATCTATATTTGATGCTTATACAGTGTAGTGCACTTTGGTTGATGGTTGATTATTTTTCAATGCTATGATATACATGTGTTGTATGAAAATCCATATAATTAACTTTATATGGTAATTGATTGGGCCTCATTCCAATTTGAAAAATAAAGAATGTTATAAAATAAAAGTTCATGTGTTGACAGTACTCATCCACTGAGATTGGTCATGTGTTGAACGAAATATTTAGTAATAAAATTTACACCTTTATCGATATAAAATAAAAGTTCATGTGTTGACAGTACTCATTCATTGAGATTGGTCATGTGTTGAACGAAATATTTTGATAATAACAACTATTTTGAAAAAGAAATATTTGAAATAGAATATTTGAAAATAGAAATTTATGAAGCCGTGCTGATTAGATTGACGCCATTTTGACGTGATCGATATTTATATCAATTTTATTCATTTTAAAATGAAAATGAAAAGTGAATTGAAAACGATTTCGAAATGAAATGAATTGAAGACGATTTCGAAATGAATTGAATTGAAAACGATTTCGAAATGAATTGAATTGAAAACGATTTCGAAATGAATTGAATTGAAAACGATTTCGAAATGAATTGAATTGAAAACGGTTTCGAAATGAAATGAATTGAAAACGATTTCGAAATGAATTGAATTGAAAACGGTTTCGAAATGAAATGAATTGAAAACGATTTCGAAATGAAATGAATTGAAAACGATTTCGAAATGAAATGAATTGAAAACGAGTTCAAATTGAATTAAAAGCGAATTTAAATGAATTCAAATTGAATTGAAATTTGAATTGAATAGAAATGAATTTTAAAACGAATTTATAGAGAAGAATTCAATTTTGATTTGAATTGAAACGGAAGTTGAAATTGCTTTTGAAACGAATTTAAAACTATTTATATAATTCGTTTTAAATAGAAATCGACGAAATATATTATATATATATTATATATATAATATAATGGCCTGAATAGAACGCGCCGCGCCGCGGCAGTTCGTGAATTTCGACCATTTATTTCAAATGGACATTGCGGGAGATCCGACCGTCGGATTCTCCTAAAACCGGAACCGTTGGGTTCGTATCGAAAAGAGCTTTCTAACGAATATTAGAAATTTGAAATCTAACGGTTGGATTTGGAGATACGTCCAAATCAAATTCGAAAAAGGTCGCTGTAAGTGCAGTTCGATGGCCATTGATGGAAATCGACTGTACGGGCCTTGATAAAATTATTAAAAATAGTAATAATTTGTGTAAAATCATAAGAAATGATTTGTGAAGATTTGGGATGAAAAACTCCATATTTGAAAAGATAAAAATAGACTTTTATCGAATTGAACTAGTTTTGAACTAGAAATATAATTCTATTTATTTTTAAATAAATAAATTGAATTTGAAAAGGGTTTTGAAAATAACCAGAATATCCAATGATTGCATTGGAGTGGATTTGAATCGAAATTGTCTTCGGAATATTTCGATGTTGGAATTCGTGATTATACAGGTGTTGTTATGGAAATTTGAAAGATATATATTTATATCGTTATTTCCAATACGACATTTGTTAGTCGTAGAATTTGATATTGAATATAAGCCGATATATTTTCTATTCAGAGCCTTGTATTGAATATCGAATGTGATTTGGGTTTGTCGTGAATGGTGTCTTCACTAACACTGTTCTTGAACCCAGTTGAGAAAGGATTAAATCTTTTTATTTAGATTTAATGAAGTGTACCAATTAAATAATATTTAATTGGAATCGAATCGATATTGATTTTTGGGTTTATCGCGAACAGTGTTTTAAATAACACTCGTTCTTTAACCCGATAATTAATGAATGTGATTTTGGGTTTATCGTGAACCGTGTTTTAAATGACACTGATTCTTTAACCCAGTCGAAGATTAAAACTAAGTGGAGTTTTAATGAATCTTTAATTAGATTGAAATGATCGAAAATGGAGTATCACCAGTTTTGCTCCAGGCGATAGTTAAATCTTTAATTAGATTTGAATGTGAAATGGTAATTGAATTTACCGATAACACCGTGGTGTTAGATATGAAGTATGACCAGTTTTACTTCATGGGATGAATAGGTTGGAATTGGGAAATTAAAACAAATGATTACTTCGGTAAGGTTCGCTAATCCCGACTAGTTTGAATTGAGATTCAAAAATAGATTAAAGAATAAATTTTAAAGAATTTATCTTTGATAAAATTAATGGGAACCTTTCCCTATGAATGTGAAATCAGAAACTAACTGTCGGTTAGCTAAGCAGAATGGTTTTCTGGATATTGATCTGATGTTGGTTTCGGCCTTCGGGGTTAATATTTAGGGAATTATTCTCTTGATTAATTTACGGTTAGTGACTAATGAATTGGAATGAGGCGTATGTTGTGTTTGTGTAACACTTACTTAAGATATACGCGAGTTATTCGGAAAGACCGGGTTTACCCCATTCTGAATAACTGATACGACGATAAGTCGAAGATGAAGACGATGGGCGAAGACCAGAGGTCTTCACGTCGTTTGGGTGCTTACTGATGATCTTGATTGGGCTGTACACCCAAGAAGATGGAAACAGTTAGTGATCGTCCAGACGTACTTGGAGATCGATGGATATGCGAGGTACTAGGTGCCTCCGGTTTCGTTCAGACCCAGAACGGACTTGTAAATGGACTGTGTGTCTGACATTGGATTTTAGTCCGTGTGATTGATCTCTATTAAATATATATCTGTTTGGCGGTGGAGAATTTATTCTCTTGCTTAACGCCCTTCTTTGAGACGTACGAGCTCAGGGGTTATATATTGATGGATATCAATCGCATGGAGTGAATTGCCTGTGTGGCATGCTAAGATGCAAATGATCAAGGCTTCTGTTGAAAAGCAAAGTCTTGTGGTTGATGATCGAAGCACGGCCTTTGTGGCGTAGCTTTGTGTAACGTTGATTCGCGAGTATCACACCCGGTATGAATCAAAAACGGGAGACGGACCTCAGGGAGGACATGCGTTTCTTTCTAGTTAGGAGTGGCGTCAGTGCTTGAACTGGCTGACGAGTTTGACTCCTGTGGATGTTACTTATTATTACTTGCTGAAAAGCGAGGCGCCTCGTGATATCGGTTTCGGCCGATGCTTCTGGTCGGCTGACGGGCCAGATTTACGCCCCAAAGGGCGGGGAAACGTAGTGTTCAGGCATAATAATCCACATAGGTGGATCGGCCCTGACGATCCAAGGGGCAGTTGCGGCTGTTCCTGAGGGGCGGACTAGAGCGTCTCGAATCGGTTGAGGATCTTGCCCCTAGCCTCGGTTCATACCATAAATGATAACCCAACTTCCAATATGACATTTGCGGTTTTGATTGTAAACTTATATATGGCGACATAGTGGTATGGGGCATTCATGCCGCCTATGATTGATACTTATGATTTGAAGTTGTTTTATACACTATGCACTTATAATAGTATCAAACGATTTGTTTTAACCGTATCAAGCATTCTTTGGCTGTTATAAGGGAAAACCCTATCCTCGGCTGCGTTGCATTGTGTGATGGGACCTGGGTCTTATAACAGCTTCATTTTTCTTTATTTAGCATTGCGCTGTTTGTTTTATGCACTGGTATTCTTGGGAGGAAACCCGTTCCGTGTTATACGGCGTGGTCCCTTGATTTACCTAACTTTAAAAATAAAGATTAACTGTTTTAGTTCTCACACCAGTCCCATGACTGACCTGGAGTTTATTGTTTTAACCTAAACTCTGGGTGCCCTTATTTTGGCACGGGCAGCTAGTAGTTTTGGTTTTGCAGATTTATATTCACAGGATCCTGGTTTACAGCTGGAACGATATCCGGAAAGCTTTGTATCCGTATATCTTCTTCTAGTTGTGTATTGTATTATTTTCCGCTGCGATGTATTTAAATGTAATTTAAATCTCTGATATTTCTGTGTAATATTTATTCATTTTTACTCTGTATATTCTTGTAATCTGATGCATTGTTGTAATATACAATGAAATGTTCTTCTGTATGTGTTCTGTTGTGGCTTGTTCTCGAACTATCTGACGCTTTCCTTTACGGGGAAGTTACGGGTTTTCACAAGTCAATTCTTCTTTTCTAAGGGCAAAAGGGTAAGTTACCAAACATAACCCTAATCGGATGCTCAACGCTTATTCCTCAACACTTATTCCTTCCAAGTCACAACATAAGCTAATAAACAGAATGGACTTCGAAGAATTGAAATCAGCGACTAGCCTCTCAAATCGGTTTTAGCCTCTCAAATCCTCTCTCCATGACCTCGAATTGGGGATTCTAGGAATTGGGGCTCCTAGGAATCACGATGGCTTCTACGAATCACGATAATAGGTAAAAAAAAATTGATTTCACTTTCAAATTTCAATTAAGCTTGCATGGCGTATGCTTTAATTCGATTCTGTTAAGTCGGATGTTGGATAGTCAATCGAGTCTGTTAAGTCTGATGTTGGCGAGTCTTGGTATATTTCGATTCTGTTAAGTCTGATGTTGGATAGTCAATCGAGTCTTGGTAAAAACTGCATTTGTGCTACCAATAATCACATGAAAATATCGCAAGAACAAGTATTTACAGTTCTTCCTAATGAAGCATCTTGTTTGTTTTTTTTTTTTTTGGAGGATGAAAATATAAGAAGAATGCATAAGTACATACCTGGTTATCACTTAATAGGTTGATAAAAATACCTTTCTAACTTCTGAAACATTCATTTTTTTGTATGAAGAAGCACCTATTGCTTGTATTGAATGTTTCTTCAACGGCATGGAATAATAACTCAAGTGATATAGTGCAAAGTATTGGGAAAGTTGTTTGCATACCAAAAGTTTTAGATTTGGAAGCGCCGATTTACGATGGTCCTTAAAACGAATATTACAAGCTTTGTGAATTTTCGGATGGAGGCTTTGTGATATGGTTCACGTTTCGCCTTCGCAGTATCTAAAATTCTATGTATCTTTAGTAAAACTTTGTATTACTTTTTATAATTTGAACATTATGGTATTCTAAAATTAGAAGCATGTAGCAAATATTTGAATATTATGGAATGTGATATTGTTGAATTTGAAATATGGAAGTGTACTAAATCTTATATTGAATTGATATGTTGAAGTATATATGTGATTGGAAATCATAAAGGCATGTTATACTCATTTGTTTTATGATTTTTAATATTAATTGTGCATTTATTAGTGTTAGCAATGAATATGTTTGTAACTCTTATAAGTGTTACCATATCTTATGGTTACAACATTTATAAGTTTTAGCAATGAATATGTTTGTAACTCTTATAAGTGTTACTATATCTTATGGTTCCAACATTTATAAGTGTTAGCAATGAATATGTTTGTAACTCTTGTAAGTGTTACCATATCTTATGGTTCCAACATTTATAAGTGTTAGCAATGAATATGTTTGTAACACTTATAAGTGTTAGCAATAAATATGTTTGTAACACTTATAAGTGTTAGCAGTTACTCTGTTTGTAACACTTATAAGTGTTACAGGAAATTCCTCACAGGCCGTTGGTGACACTTAAAAGTGTTACAGAAATTATTTGTAACACATATACTTGTTGGAAATCCACTGTTTTGGTGTAGTGAATGCAAAGCGGCTTACGAGGTTTTGAACTACAGACTCGACTTCTAGATCTTCGTACTAATCCGGAGATACCACCACATTCGAGTTGTGCACACACTTCCGTAGAAAAGACACGTGAAAAACATTGTGCACACTCGACATCTTCTCGGGTAAATCCAATCTACACGAGAGCTTTCCAATTCGCTCGACTATCAGAAACAGTCCAACGAATCTTGGGGCTAACTTTCCCTTATTTTCGAATCGAACAGCATTCTTCAAAGGTGAAATCTTCAAGAAAACCATATCACCAACGTTGAACTCTAAATCCTTTCGACGCTTATTGACATAACTCTTCTGATGATCTTGGGCATCTTTCAATTGTTGTCGAACGATCTCAATACAATCTGATGTTTCTTTTATTATCTCAGGCCCAAGAGTCATCTTATCTCTAGTCTATAACCAACATGTCAGAGAATTACATGGTCTACTATACAACACCTTGCATGGTGCCATCCCAATGCTCGACTGATAACTGTTATTATAGGAAAACTCAACCAAATATAGATAGTATTCCTATGATCCCCCAAAATCTAATACACAAGCTCTTAGGAGATCTTCAATACTAGGTTAACTCACTTGGTTTGACCGTCGGTCTGGGGATGAAAAGTTGTACTCAAACATAACTCGGTTCCGAAATTCTTTTGCAAACTCTTCCAAAATCCACCTGTGAACAATGGATCTCGATCAATCACTATACTCTTCGGGGTACCATGGAATCAAACTATCCATTTAATGTATAACTCAACCAATTTCGATGTTGTCCTAGTTGATCTGACATAAATAAACCTTGCGCTTTTGGTCAAGAGATCCACTATGACCCAAGTTCCTTCATTTCCTGCCTTGGTCCTAGGTAGTCCATTGATAAAATCCATCGATACCTGCTTCCATTTCCACGTAGGAATTTCTAATTGCTGAAGAAATTCACTCGACTTCTTCTATTCAGCTTTCACCAACTAACAGTTCATGCACTTAGAAATAAACTTTTCAACATCCCTCTTCATGCCTTTCCAGTAATAAGCTCGTTTCATGTCCAGATACATCTTGTTACCACCAGGATAAATAGTCAACTTCGAGTGATGACAATCCCTCAAAACCTCATCTCTCAATCCATTAACATTAGGAACAACCAGTCGTCCTTTCTTACGAAGCCAACCCTCTCGATAAACTTCGAATTCCTTATCCTCTGGTTCTAACTTCTGGATGATTTCTATAAGCTTTACATCACGCTTTTAGCTTTCGCCAATCCTTTTGATGAGAGTAGGTATTATCAATAAACTTGCCAACATTTCAGGCTCTAACTCACACCGAGGTCTGAAATCAAATCCAGCCAAGTACTCGAGGTGCTTCCATTCTGAAAACATTGCCCCCAAACTTGCATGTCTTCGACTTAACGCATCCGCCACTGCATTACCTTTACCAGGAGTATAAGCTATACCAAAATCATTAGATGCCAAAAACTCTATCCACCGCTGTTACCGAAGATTCAAATCTTTTTGGGAGAAGAGATACTTCAACGACTTGTGATCCATAAACAACTCGAACCGAACCCCCAACAAGTAATGTCTCCACATCTTTAAAGCAAACACAATTGTTGTCAACTCCAAATCTTGAGTCGGATAATTCCTTTCGTGCGGCTTCAGTTGTTGACTCGCATATGCCACAACTCTATCCTTCTGCATCAGCACTACTCCAAGTCCAGTACTGCATGCATCAGAGTATACCACCATATCCTCATTCCCGCTCGGAAAAATCAAAATAGGAGCACTCATCGGTCTCTCTTTCAGGATCCCAAAAGCTTGCTTACACTTAGCATCCCATGTGAACACTTGATTCTTCTTCATCAATCCTATTAATGGTGCAGCAATCTTGGAGAAATCCTTGATAAATCGACGATAATATCCCTCTAAACCAAAGAAACTCCTAACGTTCGCAATATTATTAGGTTTATCTCGATCTTGAATTGTTGCCACCTTAGCGAGATCCACCGCTTTCCGTTTCTAGAAACAACATGACCTAATAACCTCACTATATTCTTCTAAAAGTGACAAACTTAGCCCTTAGTTGATGCTTTCGCAAGATTTCCAAAACAACTCGCAAGTGTGTCTTATGCTCTTTCTCATTCCAGGAGAAAACCAGAATATCATCCACGAACACAAGCATGAACTTCTTCAACTGATCTTGGAAAACCCTATTCATAAGATTCACAAAATACGATGGTGCTTGGTCAATCCAAATGGAATCACCAGCCATTCAAAGAAACCGAATGGTGTCCTAAAAGCTATCTTCGGCACACTATCCTTCGCCACTCTCAATTAGTGATATCCCGTCGCCAAATCCGTCTGAGAAAACTCCTTGACTTTGTGAAGCTGATCAAACAAGTCACTTATCCTCGGCAACAGATGCTTGTTCTTCTTGTTTACCTTGTTCAGCTCACGATAATCCACACACAATCTTAAAGGTCCATCAGCCTTGGTTGCAAACACAACTGGTGCACCCCATTCAGACACACTTCTCCAAATAAATCCTTTTCCTAAAAGGTCACGAACTTGCACCTCTAACTCTCGCTATTCTTTAGGCGCCATCTGCCTAAGGGCCATAACTATAGGTCTAGCACATTCGACCAAATCGATCCTAAACTCAATCTTGCAATGCGGCGACAAATCTTTGACCTCTTCAAAGAAATCATCAAACTCACTAGCGATTGGCACAGATGACAAGTCTTCTTATGGAATCACAAGCGAAAATAAAAAGCTTACGAAGACAACATCTTCAGGCTTACATCAGATCACAACCATTCGCCTTTCCATATTCCCGACTGTCACCTCGAGCTTCTCGCAATCCATTTTTGTCGCGTACCGCTTGAGCTAATCCACACCCAAAATGATCCCAAACCTAGCAAAGTTCAAAGCAATCACACACAAAGGAGCAACCATGACCCAATAACACCACGACAAAGCATACAAAGACTAGACGAACCCCCGACCGGATTAGTCATAACCAATGGTCTATCACAAATTTCGGGTTCCAAACCCAAGCGGCACACAAGCTCATTGAAAATGAAAGAATGCGATGCACCAGTATCAAACAACACTCGAACTGAAACATCCCGATAGAAAGCGTACCTTGAACAACAACGCTCTTCCCTTTCTCCTCTATCGTAGGAGCTCTTAAAGAAGATGGCACAGACTCCAAAGCATACACCTTTACTATCTGCTTACTCTTAGCTGGTTCTAGACAATCCTTCTTGTTATACCTAGGCTTACCACAGTTATAGCACTTCATTTCAACTTTCAGATTCTTACATTCCTTGGAAAATTGGCCTTTCGACTGGCAGTTGAACCAAATCACCTCGCTTTTCGGTTTCGTCTAGCCATCTTTTCCTTCTACTATTATTGCTTCCTCTTTTGTTATTACAACCCTGTTGTGGTTTCAGTTCCTCTTTAGCTGCAACAACAACTTCATCCTTGGAAAATAAACTCCCATGCCTCAAAAATTTCTCCACGATCTTCTTATAAGGGTCATCCAGATGATGAACTAGCTGGTTCCCAAGATATTTATCCAAGCCCATGACAACTTCTCATTCTTATGATAAGGAGTGTCAATATACGAACGAGCATACTTGGACAAAGATTCAAAATTAGAAACATACTCCAACACCAGTCGACTGTTCTGCTTTAGCTCCACAATTTTTTTGAACAGAACCGACTTTTAGGCAGTAGAGATGAGCTTCGTCTCAAACTTGACTCAAAACTGATCCCAAGTGATTTTTCTTCAGGAGTCTCAAAAGTGGCAGAATTCCACCAATCCATAGCTCTGCCTTATAGCTGTCTTGAAGCAAGCTTCCTCTTAGTCCCATCCTCAATACCCAAGTCTCCGAATATCCGAATGCAAGTATCAATCCACCCTTGAATCTCAACTGTCTTCTCTGTCCCTTTATACAGTTTCCTACCAAGAGTAGTAAAGTCCTTACATAGCTTTGCGAAGTCAACCACCCTCGGTACCTACACCTGAACACCAAGATCTACTCAACTACCCCTAGAGCGGGTACCCTCCTCATGATCTCTGCCATCATAGCCTTGAACATAGCTGGGTAATCAGGTATACCACCATCTCCCCCTCCAGCAACAATTTCCTCCCTAGTAGTATGTCTCGAAGATCGACGACTCATTCTAAATCTGAAAAATAGAATGATTAGTCCACACATGAGAAAAACTGCTATGGAGTTCAAGCGCTATTATTCTATACATTAATATATAGTATACATCCATCAGAAAATTACAAATACTTCTTTCATACGTCATTACGTTATCGAACTTTAGCTAAAATCGATTAACCAAAGCTCTAATACCAAATGTGACGACCGCCCATAACCGCTGCACTTAACAAGAGAAATAATGCGCTGGAAGACGAGCCAGGCAGCTATGGACGATCATCAGGGTAGAATAACACAAGTGGAACCTGTCGTATAACCCACAATGCAAGGATAAAATATAATAGAATATATACAACAAGCAGTAATAGTGAAGCATCATTGAACAAAATCTTAAACTTTTATATCATCATTAAATTATACATACATCACTATAATACTTTAGAATCTATACAATAGGCCTTACTACATGTTCATTCAGAGTAGCATACATCAAACAAAATAGCGGAAACAACAACTATGTATAGTAGGAAAATGATACGTCAGTCTCCAGCTCATCACTGCTCTACACCATCGTCCTCGTCAAGATCTACTACCTGCTACCCAGTCTGCCCATCCACAGCATCATGGATGAACAATCCAAGGTAATAAGAGGGAACGTAAAACCTTGAGTTAGACAATAGTCTTAATGAGCAATAAAATATCTATCTAACATCATCAATAAAGTATATGAGAAGTAGGCAGATTAGTCATATAATCTACTGACATCAACAGAGAAGAAACCTCAAGCTGTTCTTCCACATCTGACAGTGATAGCCTTCACAAACAATCAGAAAGAAACAAACAGTAATAGACATAACAAATAGTTATCCAGTGTTGACCATCCTAATCGAGATTAACATCCCCCAAGCACAAGCCCCAAAGGCCTAAACCAACATCAGACAAGCACCCAAGAGATGTCTCCTTCGACGTCGAACGATCTACACAAGACAATACAAGCAAAACAATCAACATCCATGCTCTGTCTATCACCGCCAATCTTTCTCTAAAACCATCGTTAATCGTATGATTGGCTACGACATGCCATCCATCAAGGGCTCATGGTAACCTCGGTTCTAGCAAAACTCCATACGCCATCGTGACTCGCATCTAGGCCTTTCATCATTACCCAGGGTAGTCGACTAATCATCTAGTCTTTTAGGCGTCCCTATTATACCCCTTCTTTGAGTCCGCTAGAACCTCCGACTAACAATAATCCCTCGGCCTACAATATCTCTAGTCATATTCATTAGAGACTATCCATAAGCTCAAACATCCTTAAGAAACCATTATTCACGAACTCGAACATACTTGAGTCATTTCCACATTCGTTGCATTTCATTGATCAACGAACACTCACGACTCTTCGAACATTGCGTCAGAATTTAACTCGAAGCCATGTCCACTCTCGAACCAAAAATCATCACCATTTGGTCACTAGTTGGAAGGGTCACTTGACCACTTATGGGTTTCCATCGACCCAAATGGGTCGCCACCGACCCGATCCATCTAATTCGAGCCAACCCCATCACAAGTACACGACCCATGACTTTATGTGTGCAGTCGGTCCATAGCCTAGGTTTTAAATGACCCATGCCCAATCCAATCTCCACCAACCCATGACATGCCTTGCGTTTCAACCGTCCGGAACCCCACTCAAACTACTCAACCTTTGGTCTATACGATCCATCAACCTGCCATGTGCACTGATCCATTTTCCCACTTGCATTGATCTATCTCCTTGATCGATCCTGATCCATCAACGCCTGAACGAACTGAACCATCGAATACGTTAGCCGATCCATGCCTTGGACGTGGTTTTCCCTTGCTGATCCATCTCCATTTCTTGAGCAACACTCCACCAATCCATCTATGCTGAACGGTGCAACCTACACCTGATCCATGTCATTCCGAACACCATCGATCCATCCACAAACAACAACATCAATGCACGCAACTCATCCAAATCATCCAATCTCAACAATTCAATCATCCACATTTCATGAAATCATCAAGCAATACTTACACAACAACAATAATCATACAATCATATAAAAATCACCAAATCATGATAAAACAATAAACGTATCAACAAATAGATCTAAACTTGCATAAACACATGAATTAGCATATGAATTTACCGTTATAATCTTGCTAGACTAGATCCTATGGTGATTCAAATGAAAATAGACTTACCTCGATTAGATCTAGGTAAAAATGACTCGAAATGATGAAAATAAGATTAAATAAACCCATATACTCGATTGAATCCGTGTGAGAGAAGCTTATCACTCACAAAATCAACATAATAGCTTGAAATCAACAAAACTCTAATTCGGACACCGAAGAACGACCTCCGAATCAATCACTTTGATGCGATCTAACCTTCTTCGACGTTGATCTTCAATCTTCTTATGTATATCTATGAATTGAAATGAAGTGGAGAGGTATTTGGCAGATGTAACGACCCGAAAATCTGGGCCAGTTTAAAATTTTTGTTTTGGCAATTTTAGCGAATTTTGATTATTTAAAATGAATTATTTTAAACAATATCGACGAGAAAAATGTTTAGAATTGAATTCGACGTATATATTTATATATGTCGTCGTTAGAATATAAATAATTATATATATAATTATAAATAGAATTGAAAATGGCGCGGTAGTTCGATAATTCGATTTCAAACTTCAATTGAATGTACCGGGTGCAAAACAATCCGGATTTTAGTGAAACCAAAAATAATAGGATCTAATTGATAATATTTTTCCAACGAATCCGACAAATCAAGATTTCATAGCGGGAATCAAAAGATATGTCCAGTTGAAAATTCTGAATAGTCGCTATGGAATTCAGGCCCTTAAAAATTGAAATTTTGCAAACGACCTTGGATTTCGACGAAACCTATTTTGTTGGGTCCGTGATGTCAAATTATTGCTAGATTTAAAATTTCATAATTTTTCGAGTCAATATGTGAGCGTGGCAAAGGAAAACGCGTTTTGACCAGTTTTAGTTGATTTTAATCGACTGGAAAATGCCCATTTTTCAAACGGTCTCAGAATTCGACGAAACTAGTTTTGTTAGGACCGTATCGTCAATACGAAGCTAGAAAATATTTTTCGGGAATTTTTCTAGTCAGTATGTGGCCCCGGTAATTTGAAATGTACGTTTGAAATTCAATATAATGATTTAAATGTAAATTCAACGGAAACTGATTGTAACAGCCGAATCAACTAATGATACATACCCCATTGTGTTCGGAATGGGGGTAAAACGCTATGGACGGCAGGCGGTGGGCCTCGTTTAGAGGTCGTATGAAAAAGTCAACTTTCGGAGGATTAATTAAATTACATATACCCCCCCTTTTTCCTCCTTCCCCCGTCAGTTTCAATCAAAAAAAAAAAACTCGATCCCCAAATCCCGTAACCCACCATCGCGCCCCAGCGACTTCGAACCGCCACCCCATAGCCTCCTCAACCCTAAATCGAACCGCCCCTCCATCGACCATCGCTCCGCCCTCCTTTCCGCCACCATGTGTCAGCCCCACCCTCGTCAGTGTCGCTGCGTTCGTCAGCGGTTCCTGGCCACCAGATGAGGCCGAGTTCGCCTCTGGCTCAGGCGATAGGGAAGGTAAGTGGCGGCTCTACGGTGGTAGCATTTGATCGGGGTCTCGTGCCTCGTTGCGCGTGCAGCATGGGTTTAAAAGAAGAAGACGACGGAGAGGGGAAAACATACAGTAAGCTCCTCTTCTTCTCTTTATAATTTTATTTTTGTTTAAAAATATAAATTAGCAATCTTTATAAAGTAGAAAACGAACATTGTTTTTAAATAGGATTTCTGATTTTTAGTTCTTGAAAGAAAAAAATATATATACTTTGTTTTGAAAGAAAAAAATATATACTTTGGTTAGAAAAATAGGATGTTTAGAATAATAAAAATATAATCTTTATTTAACTAGAGTAATAAAAATATAATCTTTTTTAAAGTAAAAATTCGATTTTTTTATCTATTGAATAACGAAGTAAAAATGCGATTTTTATATATTGAATATCGAAGTAAAAATGTGATTTTTATATATTGAACATCGAAGTAAAAAATGTGATTTTTATATATTGAACATCGAAGTAAAAATGTGATTTTTATATATTGAATAACGAAGTAAAAATTCGATTTTTATATATTGAACATCGAAGTAAAAATGTGATTTTTATATATTGAACATCGAAGTAAATTGTGATTTTTATATATTGAACATCGAAGTAAAAATGTGATTTTTATATATTGAACATCGAAGTAAAAATGTGATTTTTATATATTGAACATCGAGGTAAAAATGTGATTTTTATATATTGAACATCGAAGTAAAAATGTGATTTTTATATATTGAACATCGAAGTAAAAATGTGATTTTTATATATTGAACATCGAAGTAAAAATGTGATTTTTATATATTGAACATCGAAGTAAAAATATGATTTTTATATATTGAATAGCGAAGTAAAAATTCGATTTTTATATATGTAGTGGCTACGGGCGAAGAAAGTGATAAGAGACGAGAACAGTGAAGATTTCCTGCATTAGAAGTGCCGTGGAGTTAGGATAGCTATTGGTGAGAATTTCTCACCTTTCAATTTCTTTTTTTCTAGTTATATATATATACTAGGATGCAGACGGTGTTTAGTAGCACCCGACACAATCGTCCACAGACCATGGACTTGTTTGTTTGATTGCAAGAATTGGTTAGATTATTTGATTGAAATTTAATTGTTTGGTGGATTGAATGGATTTGATTGATGTGTGAATGGCGTGGGCCTTCACTAGACCGGGGATAAGGCTAGGCCTTGTCCCGTTTCAAGTATCGTGTCGTTATGCCGCCGAAATTTTCTAAAATAAGTTAGAAAAAATAACAATATCATTTTATAGAATAAATGAATTGAATAGAAATTCATATGTTGAAATAAAATGTTTTGTCATTAAAAATATAATTTTTTACATAAATGTAAATAAATAAATATTCATTTACAAACCGGACGGTTTGTTTATGTACACCTATTTGAAGGACATTGATTGGGTCGATAAATTTTACACATCGCCCAACTGCACAAATAAAATCTGTGTTTGATTGTTTGAAACCCCACACGGGTGTTGGGATGAAATTTGAAGTTCACTCATCCTGACTGATTAAATATGTCGATCGATTGATTGACAGGCTGTTATAAGCGTTAGATATCTATATTTGATGCTTATACAGTGTAGTGCACTTTGGTTGATGGTTGATTATTTTTCAAAGCTATTATATACGTGTGATGTATGAAAAGTCCATATAATTAACATTATATGGTGATTGATTGGGCCTCATTCCAATTTAGAAAATAAAGAACATTATAAAATAAAGGTTCATGTGTTGACTGTACTCATCCGTTGAGATTAGTCATGTGTTGAACGAAATATTTTAATAATAAAATTTTATATCTTTATCTTTATAAAATAAAGGTTCATGTGTTGAATGTACTCATCCGTTGAGATTAGTCATGTGTTGAACGGAATAATTTAACAAAAATAGTCACACGTGGACAGTACTCATTCGTTGAGATTAGTCGTGTGTTGACAAAAATAAATATTCATTTGTTGAATAGAATGAAGGAATATATGAAGTCGTGTTGATTAGATTAACGCCATTTTGACGTGAACGATATTTATATCGATTTTATTCAAATGAATTGAATATAAAACGATTTCAAAATGAATTGAATATAAAACGATTTCGAAATGAATTGAATATAAAACGATTTCGAAATGAATTGAATATAAAACGATTTCGAAATGAATTGAATTGAAAACAAATTGAATTCGAATTGAATATATAACGAATTTGATTTCAATTGAATATATAACGAATTTGATTCCAATTGATTATATAACGAATTTGATTTGAATAGAAAATGAATTTGAATCGAATAGGAAACCAATTTGAATTGAATCGAATAGAAAACCAATTTGAATTGAATCGAATAAAAAACTGACTTTGAAATTGAATCGAATAGGAAACGACTTTGAAATTGAATTGAATTGAAAATGAATTCAAATTGAATTGAAATTTGAATTGAATAGAAATGAATTTTAAAATGAATTTATAAGGAAGAATTCAGTTTTGATTTGAAATGAAATGGAAGTTGACATTTTTTTTGAAACGAATTTAAAACTATTTATATAATTCGTTTTAAATAGAAATCGATGAAATATATATTATATATTATATATATATATATAATATAATATAATGGCCAGAATAGAACGCCGCAGCGGCAGTTCGTGAATTTCGACCATTTATTTCAAACGGACATTACGGGAGATCCGACCGTCGGATTCTCCTGAAACCGGAACCGTTGGGTTCGTATCGAAAAGAGCTTTCTAACGAATATCATAAATTTGAAATCTTTCGGTTGGATTTGGAATTATGTCCAAATCAAATTTGGAAAAGGTCGCTGTAAGTGCAGTTCGATGGCCGCTGATGGAAATCGACTGTACAGGCCTCGATAAAATTACTAAAAATAATAATAATTTGTGTAAAATCATAAGAAATGATTTGGGAAAAATTGGGATGAAAAACTCCATATTTGAAAAGATAAAAATAGATTTTTATCGAAATGAACTAGTTTTGAACTAGAATTATAATTCTATTTATTTTTAAATAAATAAATTGAATTTGAAAAGGGTTTTAAAAATAACCAGAATTTCCAATGATTGCATTGCAGTGGATTTGAATCGAAATTGTCTTCGGAATATTTCGATGTTGGAATTCGTGATTATACAGATGTTGTCATGGAAATTTGAAAGATATATATTTATATCATTATTTCCAACACGACATTTGTTAATCGTAGAATTTGATATTGAATATAAGCCGATATATTTTCTATTCAGAGCCTTGTATTGAATATCAAATGTGATTTGGGGTTTGTCGTGAATGGTGTCTTCATTAACACTGTTCTTGAACCCAGTGGAGAAAAGATTAAATATTTTTATTTAGATTTAATGAAGTGTACCAATTAAACAATATTTAATTGGAATTGAGTTGATATTGATTCTTGGGTTTATCGTGAATGGTGTTGTTAAATAACACTCGTTCTTTAACCCGATAATTAATGGAAATGTGATTTTGGGTTTATCGTGAACCGTGTTTTAAATGACACTAATTCTTTAACCCAGCCACAGATTAAAACTAAGTGGAGTTTTAATGAATCTTTAATTAGATTGAAAAGATCGAGAATGGAGTATCACCAGTTTTGCTCCAGGCGATAGTTAAATCTTTAATCAGATTTGAACGTGAAATGGTAATTGAATTTACCGATAACACCGTGATGTTAGATATGAAGTATTACCAGTTTTACTTCATGGGATGAATAGGTTGGGATTGGGAAATTAAAACCAATGATTACTTCGGTAAGGTTCGCTAATTCCGACTAGTTGAATCGAAATTCAAAAGAAGATTAGTGTATAAATTCAAGGAATTTATCTTGGATAAAATTAATGGGAACCTTTCCCTATGAATGTGAAATTTAGAAACTAACTGTCGGTTAGCCAAGCAGAATGGTTTTCTGGATATTGATCTGATGTTGGTTTCGGCCTTCGGGGTTAATATTTGGGGAATTATTCTCTTGGTTAATTTACGGTTAGTGACTGATGAATTGGAATGAGGCGTATGTTGTGTTTGTGTAACACTTATTTAAAATATACGCGAGTTATTCGGGAAGACCGGGTTTATCCCATTCTGAATAACTGATACGACGATAAGTCGAAGATGAAGACGATGGTCGAAGACCGGAGGTCTTCACGTCGTTTGGGTGATTACTGATGATCTTGATTGGGCTGTACACCCAAGAAGATGGAAACAGTTGGTGATCGTCGAGACGTGCTTGGAGATCGATGGATATGCGGGGTACTAGGTGCCTCCGGTTTCGTTCAGACCCAGAACGGACTTGTAAATGGACTGTGTGTCTGACATTGGATTTTAGTCCGTGTGATTGATCTCTATTAAATATATACTTGTTTGGTGGCGGAGAATTTATTCTCTTTCTTAACGCCCTTCTCTGAGACGTACGAGCTCAGGGGTTATATATTGATGGATATCAAACGCATGGAGTGAATTGCCTGTGTGGCATACCTAAGTGGCAATTGATCGAGGCTTCTGTTGAAAAGCAAAGTCTTGTGGTTGATGATCGAAGCACGGCCTTTGTGGCGTAGCTTTGTGTAACGTTTACTTCGCGAGTTTCACACCCGGTATGAACCAAAAACGGGAGACAGACCTCAGGGAGGGCATGCGTTTCTTTCTAGTTAGAAGTCGCGTCAGTGGTTTTACACGCCCTGACGAATTTGACTTATGTGGTTGTTGCTGTTGCGAGGCGCCTCGGTTTGATCGGACGATCCGGGTCCGATGGAGTCATTCGTTGGCTCATTTACGCCCCAAAGGGCGGGGAAACGTAGTGTTCAGGCATTTTAATCCACATCGGTGGACCGGCCCTGTCGCTCCAAGGCTTGACTGAGTACTTGCCTGAGACATGGGCTAGATTGTCTCGAATCGGTTGAGGACTATCTTTTGCCTCGGTTCATAGATGGAAATCCAATTTCCAAATACGTGACATTTGCGGTTTTAATTGTAAACCTATATATGGCGACATAGTGGCATGGGACGCTCATGTCGCCTATGATTGATACTTATGGTTTGAAGTTGTTTTATACACTATGCACTTATAATAGTATCAAATGATTTGTTTTAAACGTATCAAGCATTCTTTGGCTGTTATAAGGGAAAACCCTATCCCCCGGCTTGCGTTGCATTGTGTGATAGGACTTGGGTCTTATAACAGCTTCATTTTTCTTTATTTAGCATTGCGCTGTTGTTTTATGCACTGGTATTCTTGGGAGGAAGCCCGTTCCGTGTTATATGGCGTGGTCCCTTGATTTACCTAACTTTGAAATAAAGATTAATAACTGTTTTAGTTCTCACACCAGTCACATGACTGACCTGGAGTTTATTGTTTTAACCTAAACTCTGGGTGCCCTTATTTTGACATGGGCAGCTAGTAGTTTTGGTTTTGCAGATTTATATTCACAGGATCCTGGTTTACAGCTGGAACGATATCCGGAAAGCTTTGTATTCGTATATCTCTTCTAGTTGTGTATTGTATTATTTTCCGCTGCTATGTATTTAAATGTAATTTAAATCTCTGATATTTCTGTGTAATATTCATTTATACTCTGTATATTCTTGTAATCTGATGCATTGTTGTAATATACAATGAAATGTTCTTTTGTATGCGTTCTTTTTTGTCGTGTTCTCAAACGATAGGGCGTTTCGAACGGTCTGGGTGGGTTTAGCGACTGGTTCGGACCGAGCGAAATCCCTTCTCGTCACATTTGGTATCAGAGCTTTGGTTTACAAAGCTCGGAGAACAAGGCACCTTAGAACCATACGAAAGAATTCATCAGAAACTGGATTAGTAATATCCAATGGGAATGACTCGTTAGAGATGGGATCAGTAGTATCCTAGAACGAGTGTGAAGAGTATATTTTTAAAGTGAAAACAATTTTGGTTTTGAAAATTTAAATCAACTATTCGTATTTGATTATTTATTTGTATTGATTTGGACAGTCCAGTATATAAAGAATTTGCATATACGCCTTGCAAACGTATATTCAAAGTTTTAATATATTGGATAGATATAGCATCACACTCTAGTCGCCCGAAGATGATATTGATGATAGCGATCGCATCATCAACATTTATGTTCGAGTTTCGAAGGTGGGATTTCTATATATCTCCATTAGACTGGTGTGAGAACCAAAACTAGATAGTGCTTATTGTTGTGATTTGGCATCAAAAATTTGATTTTTGACTATGTATCAAAATTATGAATTTGAAACGTTAATCCACTAATTGATTGATGTTTGTGTTGTTTGTTTAATTGTTTGATAAATTTTGAACCATTACGCCTAATTGTATCAAATATTGAACGATATTGAAAATTGGTCGCATATGCTTGCATATATGTGTACTTGCATTGAACAGGTCATAGCAAGGAGGCTAGAGCAGAGAATAAAATTTGTTTGCCCGACAAATAGGTACATGTTTACTACAATATTTTACTGTTTTGTTTGGGTGATGATGATTTTATGAGCCTATTGGCTAGCCGCTTGGCTTTTTCTTTTTCTTTTTGAGATCAGAAGGCCTATATGGCAATTTCGGGATTTTCCCGTGGCTCCCGGTGCAGGGGAGGTTATGGCGAAATTTTTCGAAAATTTAGGGTGTTAGCCAAATTTTTGAAGAATTTGAAAATTCTCAGAAACTGAAAAGTTGGAGAATGCAAGCCAGATCGAAAGTAGAGTTGATTAATCAAACCACTTTCGACTTTGTTCCTTTTCGGGGACGAAAAGTTTTAAGTGGGGGAGATTGTAACGACCCGAAAATCTGGGCCAGTTTAAAATTTTTGTTTTGGCAATTTTAGCGAATTTTGATTATTTAAAATGAATTATTTTAAACAATATCGACGAGAAAAATGTTTAGAATTGAATTCGACGTATATATTTATATACGTCGTCGTTAGAATATAAATAATTATATATATAATTATAAATAGAATTGAAAATGGCGCGGTAGTGTAAAGACCCGCAACTTCCCCGTAAAGGAAAGCGTCGGATAGTTCGAGAACAAACCACAACAGAACGCATACAGAAGAACATTTCATTGTATATTACAACAATGCATCAGATTACAAGAATATACAGAGTATAAAACAATATTACACAGAAATATCAGAGATTTAAATTACATTTAAATACATAGCAGCGGAAAATAATACAATACACAACTAGAAGGAGATATACGGATACAAAGCTTTCCGGATATCGTTCCAGCTGTAAACCAGGATCCTGTGAATATAAATCTGCAAAACCAAAACTACTAGCTGCCCGTGCGGAAAATAGGGGCACCCAGAGTTTAGGTTAAAACAATAAACTCCAGGTCAGTCATGGGACTGGTGTGAGAACTAAAACAGTTATAATTCTTTATTTTAAAAGTTAGGTAAATCAAGGGACCACGCCGTATAACACGGAACGGGTTTCCTCCCAAGAATACCAGTGCATAAAACAACAGCGCAATGCTAAATAAAGAAAAATGAAGCTGTTATAAGACCCAGGTCCTATCACACAATGCAACGCAAGCCGGGGGATAGGGTTTTCCCTTATAACAGCCAAAGAATGCTTGATACGTTTAAAACAAATCATTTGATACTATTATAAGTGCATAGTGTATAAACAACTTCAAATCATAAGTATCAATCATAGGCGGCATAAGCGCCCCATCCCACTATGTCGCCATAAATAGGATTACAATTAAAACCGCACATGTCACGTATTTGGAAATTGGATTTCCGTCTATGAACCGAGGCTAGGGTCAAGATCCTCAACCGATTCGAGACTGCCTAACCCGAGTCTCAGGCAAGCGCGCAGGCAAGCCTTGGATCGTCAGGGCCGGTCCACACGGAGTGGATTAAAATGCCTGAGCACTACGTTTCGCCGCCCTTTGGGGCGTAAGCGAGCCAACGAATGACTCCATCGGACCCGGATCGTCCGATCTAACCGAGGCGCCTCGCAACAGCAACAACCACATAAGTCAAACTCGTCAGGGCGTGTAAAACCACTGACGCCACTTCTAGCTAGGAGGAAACGCATGCCCTCCCTGATGTCCTCTCCCGTTTTTGGTTCATACCGGGTGCGAAACTCGCGAAGGAAACGTTACACAAAGCTACGCCACAAAGGCCGTGCTTTGATCATCACCACAAGACTTTGCTTTTCAACAGAAGCCTTGATCATTTGCATCTTAGCATGCCACACAGGCAAACCACTCTATGCAACCGATCTCAGTCACACAGAATGAAATCCGATGTCAGACACACAGTCCATTTACAAGTCCGTTCTGGGCCTGAACGAAACCGGGGGCACCTAGTACCCCGCCTATCCATCGATCTCCAAGTACGTCTGGACGATCACTAACTGTTTCCATCTTCTTGGGTGTACAGCCCAATCAAGATCATCAGTTATCACCCAAACGACGTGAAGACCTCCGGTCTTCGACCATCGTCTTCATCTTCGACTTATCGTCGTATCAGTTATTCAGGATGGGATAAACCCGGTCTTCCCGAATAACTCGCGTATATTTTATAAAAGTGTTACACAAACACAACATACGCCTCATTCCAATTCATCAGTCACTAACCATAAATTAATCAAGAGAATAATTCCCCAAATATTAACCCCGAAGGCCGAAACCAACATCAGATCAATATCCAGAAAACCATTCTGCTTGGCTAACCGACAGTTAGTTTCTAAATTTCACGTTCAAATCTAATTAAAGATTTAACTATCGTCTGGAGCAAAACTGGTGATACTCCATTCTCGATCTTTTCAATCTAATTAAAGATTCATTAAAACTCCACTTAGTTTTAATCATTATCTGGGTTAAAGAATCAGTGTCATTTAAAACACGATTCACGATAAACCCAAAATCACATTCCATTAATTATCGGGTTAAAGAACAAGTGTTATTTAAAACACTGTTCACGATAAACCCAAAAATCAATATCAATTCAATTCCAATTAAATATCATTTAATTGGTACACTTCATTAAATCTAAATAAAAAGATTTAATCTTTTCTCAACTGGGTTCAAGAACAGTGTTAGTGAAGACACCATTCACGACAAACCCAAATCACATTCCATTAATTATCGGGTTAAAGAACAAGTGTTATTTAAAACTCTGTTCACGATAAACCCAAAAATCAATATCAATTCAATTCCAATTAAATATCATTTAATTGGTACACTTCATTAAATCTAAATAAAAAGATTTAATCTTTTCTCAACTGGGTTCAAGAACAGTGTTAGTGAAGACACCATTCACGACAAACCCAAATCACATTCGATATTCAATACAAGGCTCTGAATAGAAAATATATCGGCTTATATTCAATATCGAATTCTACGACTAACAAATGTCGTATTGGAAATAACGATACAAAGATATATCTTTCAAATTTCCATAACAACACCTGTAATATCACGAATTCCAACATCGAAATATTTCGAAGACAATTTCGATTCAAATCCACTCCAATGCAATCATTGGAAATTTTGGTTATTTTCAAAACCATTTCAAATTCAATTTATTTATTTAAAAATAAATAGAATTATAATTCTAGTTCAAAACTAGTTCATTTCGATAAAAATCTATTTTTATCTTTTCAAATATGGAGTTTTTCATCCCAAACTTTCACAAATCATTTCTTATGATTTTACACAAATTATTACTATTTTTAATAATTTTATCAAGGCCCGTACAGTCGATTTCCAACAACGGCCATCGAACTGCACTTACAGCGACCTTTTTCGAATTTGATTTGGACGTATCTCCAAATCCAACCGTTAGATTTCAAATTTCTAACATTCATTAGAAAGCTCTTTTCGATACGAACCCAACGGTTCCGGTTTTAGGAGAATCCGACGGTCGGATCTCCCGTAATGTCCGTTTGAAACAAATGGTCGAAATTCGCGAACTGCCGCGGCGCGGCGCGTTCTATTCAGGCCATTATATTATATATATAATATATATAATATATATTTCATCGATTTCTATTTAAAACGAATTATATAAATAGTTTTGAATTCGTTTCAAAAACAATTTCAACTTCCTTTTCAATTCAAATCAAAATTGAATTCTTCTTTATAAATTCGTTTTAAAATTCATTTCTATTCAATTCAAATTTCAATTCAATTTGAATTCATTTCAATTTGTTTTCAATTCAATTCGAAATCGTTTTCAATTCAATTCATTTCGAAATCGTTTTCAATTCAATTTATTTCGAAATTACTTAAAATTGATATAAATATCGTTCACGTCAAAATGGCGTCAATCTAATCAACACGGCTTCATAAATTTCTATTTTCAAATATTCTATTTCAAATATTTCTTTTTCAAATATTTCTTTTTCAAAACTGGAATGAGGCCCAATCAATTACCATATAAAATTAATTATATGGATTTGCATACAACACATGTATATAATAGCATTGAAAATACTCAACCATCAACCAAAGTGCACTACACTGTATAAGCATCAAATGTATATATTCAACGCTTATAACAGCCTGTCAATCAATCGATCGACATATTTAATCAATCAGGATGAGTGAACTTCAAATTTCATCCCAACACCCGTGTGGGGTTTCAAACAATCAAACACAGATTTTATTCGTGCAGTTGGGCGATGTGTAAAATTTATCGTCCCAATCAATGTCATTCAAATAGGTGTACATAAACAAACCGTTCGGTTTGTAAATGAATATTTATTTATTCACATTCACGTTAAAAATTATATTTTTAACGATAAAACATTTTATTCCAACATATGAATTTCTATTAAGTTCATTCTTTAAATAAAATGATATTTTTATTTTTCTAACACGTTTTAGAAAATTTCGGCGGCATAACGGCACGATACTAGAAACGGGACAAGGCCTAGCCTTATCCCCGGTCTAGTGAAGGCCCACGCCATTCACACATCAATCAAATCAATTCGTTATGCAAACCACAAACTTTGGAGTAAGGGTCTAACCTAGCCTTACTCCTTCGCCTTATAACGGCGCACGTCTAATCCTAACCAATTTATCGATTCGATTTTTTTCACACCACAAACCACATTCAAACCAATATCGCAATCAATCACCAAACAGTCAAACAAACAAGTCCATGGTCTGTGGACGATTGTGTCGGGTGCTACTAAGCACCGTCTGCATCCTAGTATATATATATAACTAGAAATAAAATAGAAAGGTGAGAAATTCTCACAGATAGCTATCCTAGCTCCACGGCACTTCTAATGCAGGAAATCTTCGCCAACTCGCCTTTTGTCGCTTTCGTTGTCCGCTTTCACTACATATATAAAAATCCCATTTTTACTTCGCTATTCAATATATAAAAATCGAATTTTTTATTTCAAAGTTCAATATATAAAAATCGAATTTTTATTTCAAAGTTCAATATATAAAAATCGAATTTTTATTTCAAAGTTCAATATATAAAAATCACGCCTTTTTCAAAATCAAATTCTATTTTTCTGTCGAAGTTCAATATATAAAAATTCTATTTTTATATCAAAGTTCAATATATAAAAATTCTATTTTTCTGTCGAAGTTCAATATATAAAAATTCCATTTTTCTATCGAAGTTCAATATATAAAAATTCTATTTTTCTATCGAAGTTCAATATATAAAAATTCTATTTTTCTATCGAAGTTCAATATATAAAAATTCTATTTTTCTATCGAAGTTCAATATATAAAAATTCCATTTTTCTATCGAAGTTCAATATATAAAAATTCCATTTTTCTATCGAAGTTCAATATATAAAAATTCTATTTTTCTATCGAAGTTCAATATATAAAAATTCTATTTTTCTATCCAAGTTCAATATATAAAAATTCCATTTTTCTATCGAAGTTCAATATATAAAAATTCCATTTTTCTATCGAAGTTCAATATATAAAAATTCTATTTTTCTATCGAAGTTCAATATATAAAAATTCTATTTTTCTATCGAAGTTCAATATATAAAAATTCTATTTTTCTTCTACTATTCGATATATAAAAATCGAATTTTTTATTCCACTAAATTATATATGAAAATCCAATGTCATCCATGTAAAGATCGTGTCTTTTCTATTATATCAAACATTTGCCTTTCTAAAGGTCAAATCCTTTTTTTTTTCTATTACCACTCAACCACAAAATAGGATTAAATAAAGTAATTACCAAAAATGAAACGAACGCTTACTTTTTTTTCTTCGAAGCTTCGGATTTCGACAGGAGTTGGGGGGGGCGGACGCCTGGAAGCTTGGCGCTCGACGGTGGGGGTAGCGGCCCTGAGTGGCGGCGCAGGAGGTCTTCTCGCATCGGGGAGGGGTGCGAGGTGCTGTGGGTGGTTGCATCTGTTCGGGGGGCTTCAGGGTTTGCGACGGGGCTGACAGGAGGTGGGTGGAGGAGCAGAGGAGAAGAGAGAGAGTGCGGAGCGGTGGCGCGGCAATCATCGGAGGCGGCTGACGCGGATTAGGGCTCGATCGCCTTCTCTTTTTCTTTTTCTTTTTTTTTTTTTCATCTGAAATGATTTTGAAAATAAGGGGGGGGGGCTAAGCGGGTTAACGGGGAGTAAGGAATATTTTTTTTTTTTTTATTAATTAATTTTCAAAAAGCTGACTTTTACATACGACCTCGAAACGAGGCCCACCGCCTGTCGTCCATAGCATTTTACCCCCATTCCGAACACAATGGGATATGCATCGTAAGCTGGTTCGAACGTTACAATCAGTTTTCGTTAGATTTACATTTAAATCACTATATTGAATTTTTAAACGTACATTTCAAATTACCGGGGTCACATACTAACTAGAAAAATTCCAGAAAAATATTTTCTAGCTTCGTATTGACGATACGGTCCTAACAAAACTAGTTTCGTCGAATTCTGAGACCGTTGGAAAAATGGCCAATTTCCAGTCGATTAAAATCAACTGAAACTGGTCAAACGCGTTTTCCTTTGCCCCGCTCACATATTGATTCGAAAAATTATGAAATTTGGAATCTAGCAATAACTCGACATCACGGATCCAACAAAACTGGTTTTGTCGAAATCCGAGGTCATTTGCAAAATGTCCATTTTTAAGGGCCTGAATTCCATAGCGACTATTCAGAATTTTCAACTGGACATATCTCTCAATTTTTAAAGTGAAATCTCAGTTTCTTACATCCGTTAGAAAGATATTATCAATCAGATCCTAATGTTTTTGGTTTCACTAAAATCCGGATTGTTTTGCACCCGGTACATTCAATTGAAGTTTGAAATCGAATTATCGAACTACCGCGCCATTTTCAATTCTATTTATAATTATATATAAATTTTTATATTCTAACGACGACGTATATAATGTATACGTCGAATTTCTATTCAAAATAAATTTCTCGTCGATATTATTTAAAATATTCTATTTTAAATAATCTAAATTCGCTATAATTGCCAAAATAAAAATTTTAAACTGGCCCAGATTTTCCGGGTTGTTACAATCTCCCCCACTTAAAACTTTTCGTCCCCGAAAAGGAACAAAGTCGAAAGTGGTTTGATTAATCAACTCTACGTTCGATCTGGCTTCCATTCTCCAACTCTTTAGTTTCTGAGAATTTCCAACATTTCAAAAATTTGGCTAACACCCTAAATTTTCGAAAAATTTCGCCATAACCTCCCCTGCAATGGGAGCATCGGGGAATTTCAAATAGCTTCCCCGGTCCTTCAGATCTCAAAAAGAAAAAGAAAAAGCCAAGCGGCTAGCCAATAGGCTCACAAAATCATCATCACCCAAACAAAACAGGAAATTATGTAGTAAACATGTACCTATTTGTCGGGCAAACAAATTTTATTCTCTGCTCTAGCCTCCTTGCTATGACCTGTTCAATGATATATATGTATATGCAAGCTACTGCGACCAATTTTCAATACAATTCAATATTCGATCAAATTAGGCATAATGGTTCAAAATTATAAAACAACTAAACAAACACCACAAACATCAATCCATTAGTGAATTAGAGTTTCAAATTCGTAATTTTGATACATATACAAAAATCAGATTCTTGATGCCAAATCACAATAATAAATCCTATATAGTTTTGGTTCTCACACCAGTCAATAGGAAATATATAGAAATCACACCTTCGGAGCACGAACATAAATATCGATGATGCCATGGTCATTATCAACATCATCTCCGGGCGACTAGAGTGTGATTCTATATCTATTTAATATATTAAAACTTTGAATATACGTTTGCAAGGCGTATATGCAAATTCTTTATATACTGAATTGTCCACATCAATTAAATAAATAATCAAATACGAATGATTGATTTAAATTTTCAAAACAAAAATTTGTTTTCATTTTCAAAAATATACTCTTCACACTCGTTCTAGGATACTACTGATCCCATCTCTAACGAGTCATTCTCATTGGATATTACTAATCCAATATCCGATGAATTCTTTCGTACGGTTCTAATGTGTCTTGTTCTCTGAGCTTTGTAAACCAAAGCTCTGATACCACGTGTAAAGACCCGCAACTTCCCCGTAAAGGAAAGCGTCGGATAGTTCGAGAACAAACCACAACAGAACGCATACAGAAGAACATTTCATTGTATATTACAACAATGCATCAGATTACAAGAATATACAGAGTATAAAACAATATTACACAGAAATATCAGAGATTTAAATTACATTTAAATACATAGCAGCGGAAAATAATACAATACACAACTAGAAGGAGATATACGGATACAAAGCTTTCCGGATATCGTTCCAGCTGTAAACCAGGATCCTGTGAATATAAATCTGCAAAACCAAAACTACTAGCTGCCCGTGCGGAAAATAGGGGCACCCAGAGTTTAGGTTAAAACAATAAACTCCAGGTCAGTCATGGGACTGGTGTGAGAACTAAAACAGTTATAATTCTTTATTTTAAAAGTTAGGTAAATCAAGGGACCACGCCGTATAACACGGAACGGGTTTCCTCCCAAGAATACCAGTGCATAAAACAACAGCGCAATGCTAAATAAAGAAAAATGAAGCTGTTATAAGACCCAGGTCCTATCACACAATGCAACGCAAGCCGGGGGATAGGGTTTTCCCTTATAACAGCCAAAGAATGCTTGATACGTTTAAAACAAATCATTTGATACTATTATAAGTGCATAGTGTATAAACAACTTCAAATCATAAGTATCAATCATAGGCGGCATAAGCGCCCCATCCCACTATGTCGCCATAAATAGGATTACAATTAAAACCGCACATGTCACGTATTTGGAAATTGGATTTCCGTCTATGAACCGAGGCTAGGGTCAAGATCCTCAACCGATTCGAGACTGCCTAACCCGAGTCTCAGGCAAGCGCGCAGGCAAGCCTTGGATCGTCAGGGCCGGTCCACACGGAGTGGATTAAAATGCCTGAGCACTACGTTTCGCCGCCCTTTGGGGCGTAAGCGAGCCAACGAATGACTCCATCGGACCCGGATCGTCCGATCTAACCGAGGCGCCTCGCAACAGCAACAACCACATAAGTCAAACTCGTCAGGGCGTGTAAAACCACTGACGCCACTTCTAGCTAGGAGGAAACGCATGCCCTCCCTGATGTCCTCTCCCGTTTTTGGTTCATACCGGGTGCGAAACTCGCGAAGGAAACGTTACACAAAGCTACGCCACAAAGGCCGTGCTTTGATCATCACCACAAGACTTTGCTTTTCAACAGAAGCCTTGATCATTTGCATCTTAGCATGCCACACAGGCAAACCACTCTATGCAACCGATCTCAGTCACACAGAATGAAATCCGATGTCAGACACACAGTCCATTTACAAGTCCGTTCTGGGCCTGAACGAAACCGGGGGCACCTAGTACCCCGCCTATCCATCGATCTCCAAGTACGTCTGGACGATCACTAACTGTTTCCATCTTCTTGGGTGTACAGCCCAATCAAGATCATCAGTTATCACCCAAACGACGTGAAGACCTCCGGTCTTCGACCATCGTCTTCATCTTCGACTTATCGTCGTATCAGTTATTCAGGATGGGATAAACCCGGTCTTCCCGAATAACTCGCGTATATTTTATAAAAGTGTTACACAAACACAACATACGCCTCATTCCAATTCATCAGTCACTAACCATAAATTAATCAAGAGAATAATTCCCCAAATATTAACCCCGAAGGCCGAAACCAACATCAGATCAATATCCAGAAAACCATTCTGCTTGGCTAACCGACAGTTAGTTTCTAAATTTCACGTTCAAATCTAATTAAAGATTTAACTATCGTCTGGAGCAAAACTGGTGATACTCCATTCTCGATCTTTTCAATCTAATTAAAGATTCATTAAAACTCCACTTAGTTTTAATCATTATCTGGGTTAAAGAATCAGTGTCATTTAAAACACGATTCACGATAAACCCAAAATCACATTCCATTAATTATCGGGTTAAAGAACAAGTGTTATTTAAAACACTGTTCACGATAAACCCAAAAATCAATATCAATTCAATTCCAATTAAATATCATTTAATTGGTACACTTCATTAAATCTAAATAAAAAGATTTAATCTTTTCTCAACTGGGTTCAAGAACAGTGTTAGTGAAGACACCATTCACGACAAACCCAAATCACATTCCATTAATTATCGGGTTAAAGAACAAGTGTTATTTAAAACTCTGTTCACGATAAACCCAAAAATCAATATCAATTCAATTCCAATTAAATATCATTTAATTGGTACACTTCATTAAATCTAAATAAAAAGATTTAATCTTTTCTCAACTGGGTTCAAGAACAGTGTTAGTGAAGACACCATTCACGACAAACCCAAATCACATTCGATATTCAATACAAGGCTCTGAATAGAAAATATATCGGCTTATATTCAATATCGAATTCTACGACTAACAAATGTCGTATTGGAAATAACGATACAAAGATATATCTTTCAAATTTCCATAACAACACCTGTAATATCACGAATTCCAACATCGAAATATTCCGAAGACAATTTCGATTCAAATCCACTCCAATGCAATCATTGGAAATTTTGGTTATTTTCAAAACCATTTCAAATTCAATTTATTTATTTAAAAATAAATAGAATTATAATTCTAGTTCAAAACTAGTTCATTTCGATAAAAATCTATTTTTATCTTTTCAAATATGGAGTTTTTCATCCCAAACTTTCACAAATCATTTCTTATGATTTTACACAAATTATTACTATTTTTAATAATTTTATCAAGGCCCGTACAGTCGATTTCCAACAACGGCCATCGAACTGCACTTACAGCGACCTTTTTCGAATTTGATTTGGACGTATCTCCAAATCCAACCGTTAGATTTCAAATTTCTAACATTCATTAGAAAGCTCTTTTCGATACGAACCCAACGGTTCCGGTTTTAGGAGAATCCGACGGTCGGATCTCCCGTAATGTCCGTTTGAAACAAATGGTCGAAATTCGCGAACTGCCGCGGCGCGGCGCGTTCTATTCAGGCCATTATATTATATATATAATATATATAATATATATTTCATCGATTTCTATTTAAAACGAATTATATAAATAGTTTTGAATTCGTTTCAAAAACAATTTCAACTTCCTTTTCAATTCAAATCAAAATTGAATTCTTCTTTATAAATTCGTTTTAAAATTCATTTCTATTCAATTCAAATTTCAATTCAATTTGAATTCATTTCAATTTGTTTTCAATTCAATTCGAAATCGTTTTCAATTCAATTCATTTCGAAATCGTTTTCAATTCAATTTATTTCGAAATTACTTAAAATTGATATAAATATCGTTCACGTCAAAATGGCGTCAATCTAATCAACACGGCTTCATAAATTTCTATTTTCAAATATTCTATTTCAAATATTTCTTTTTCAAATATTTCTTTTTCAAAACTGGAATGAGGCCCAATCAATTACCATATAAAATTAATTATATGGATTTGCATACAACACATGTATATAATAGCATTGAAAATACTCAACCATCAACCAAAGTGCACTACACTGTATAAGCATCAAATGTATATATTCAACGCTTATAACAGCCTGTCAATCAATCGATCGACATATTTAATCAATCAGGATGAGTGAACTTCAAATTTCATCCCAACACCCGTGTGGGGTTTCAAACAATCAAACACAGATTTTATTCGTGCAGTTGGGCGATGTGTAAAATTTATCGTCCCAATCAATGTCATTCAAATAGGTGTACATAAACAAACCGTTCGGTTTGTAAATGAATATTTATTTATTCACATTCACGTTAAAAATTATATTTTTAACGATAAAACATTTTATTCCAACATATGAATTTCTATTAAGTTCATTCTTTAAATAAAATGATATTTTTATTTTTCTAACACGTTTTAGAAAATTTCGGCGGCATAACGGCACGATACTAGAAACGGGACAAGGCCTAGCCTTATCCCCGGTCTAGTGAAGGCCCACGCCATTCACACATCAATCAAATCAATTCGTTATGCAAACCACAAACTTTGGAGTAAGGGTCTAACCTAGCCTTACTCCTTCGCCTTATAACGGCGCACGTCTAATCCTAACCAATTTATCGATTCGATTTTTTTCACACCACAAACCACATTCAAACCAATATCGCAATCAATCACCAAACAGTCAAACAAACAAGTCCATGGTCTGTGGACGATTGTGTCGGGTGCTACTAAGCACCGTCTGCATCCTAGTATATATATATAACTAGAAATAAAATAGAAAGGTGAGAAATTCTCACAGATAGCTATCCTAGCTCCACGGCACTTCTAATGCAGGAAATCTTCGCCAACTCGCCTTTTGTCGCTTTCGTTGTCCGCTTTCACTACATATATAAAAATCCCATTTTTACTTCGCTATTCAATATATAAAAATCGAATTTTTTATTTCAAAGTTCAATATATAAAAATCGAATTTTTATTTCAAAGTTCAATATATAAAAATCGAATTTTTATTTCAAAGTTCAATATATAAAAATCACGCCTTTTTCAAAATCAAATTCTATTTTTCTGTCGAAGTTCAATATATAAAAATTCTATTTTTATATCGAAGTTCAATATATAAAAATTCTATTTTTCTGTCGAAGTTCAATATATAAAAATTCCATTTTTCTATCGAAGATCAATATATAAAAATTCTATTTTTCTATCGAAGTTCAATATATAAAAATTCTATTTTTCTATCGAAGTTCAATATATAAAAATTCTATTTTTCTATCGAAGTTCAATATATAAAAATTCCATTTTTCTATCGAAGTTCAATATATAAAAATTCTATTTTTCTATCGAAGTTCAATATATAAAAATTCTATTTTTCTATCCAAGTTCAATATATAAAAATTCCATTTTTCTATCGAAGTTCAATATATAAAAATTCCATTTTTCTATCGAAGTTCAATATATAAAAATTCTATTTTTCTATCGAAGTTCAATATATAAAAATTCTATTTTTCTATCGAAGTTCAATATATAAAAATTCTATTTTTCTTCTACTATTCGATATATAAAAATCGAATTTTTTATTCCACTAAATTATATATGAAAATCCAATGTCATCCATGTAAAGATCGTGTCTTTTCTATTATATCAAACATTTGCCTTTCTAAAGGTCAAATCCTTTTTTTTTTCTATTACCACTCAACCACAAAATAGGATTAAATAAAGTAATTACCAAAAATGAAACGAACGCTTACTTTTTTTTCTTCGAAGCTTCGGATTTCGACAGGAGTTGGGGGGGGCGGACGCCTGGAAGCTTGGCGCTCGACGGTGGGGGTAGCGGCCCTGAGTGGCGGCGCAGGAGGTCTTCTCGCATCGGGGAGGGGTGCGAGGTGCTGTGGGTGGTTGCATCTGTTCGGGGGGCTTCAGGGTTTGCGACGGGGCTGACAGGAGGTGGGTGGAGGAGCAGAGGAGAAGAGAGAGAGTGCGGAGCGGTGGCGCGGCAATCATCGGAGGCGGCTGACGCGGATTAGGGCTCGATCGCCTTCTCTTTTTCTTTTTTTTTTCTTTTTTTTTTCATCTGAAATGATTTTGAAAATAAGGGGGGGGGCTAAGCGGGTTAACGGGGAGTAAGGAATATTTTTTTTTTTTTATTAATTAATTTTCAAAAAGCTGACTTTTACATACGACCTCGAAACGAGGCCCACCGCCTGTCGTCCATAGCATTTTACCCCCATTCCGAACACAATGGGATATGCATCGTAAGCTGGTTCGAACGTTACAATCAGTTTTCGTTAGATTTACATTTAAATCACTATATTGAATTTTTAAACGTACATTTCAAATTACCGGGGTCACATACTAACTAGAAAAATTCCAGAAAAATATTTTCTAGCTTCGTATTGACGATACGGTCCTAACAAAACTAGTTTCGTCGAATTCTGAGACCGTTGGAAAAATGGCCAATTTCCAGTCGATTAAAATCAACTGAAACTGGTCAAACGCGTTTTCCTTTGCCCCGCTCACATATTGATTCGAAAAATTATGAAATTTGGAATCTAGCAATAACTCGACATCACGGATCCAACAAAACTGGTTTTGTCGAAATCCGAGGTCATTTGCAAAATGTCCATTTTTAAGGGCCTGAATTCCATAGCGACTATTCAGAATTTTCAACTGGACATATCTCTCAATTTTTAAAGTGAAATCTCAGTTTCTTACATCCGTTAGAAAGATATTATCAATCAGATCCTAATGTTTTTGGTTTCACTAAAATCCGGATTGTTTTGCACCCGGTACATTCAATTGAAGTTTGAAATCGAATTATCGAACTACCGCGCCATTTTCAATTCTATTTATAATTATATATAAATTTTTATATTCTAACGACGACGTATATAATGTATACGTCGAATTTCTATTCAAAATAAATTTCTCGTCGATATTATTTAAAATATTCTATTTTAAATAATCTAAATTCGCTAAAATTGCCAAAATAAAAATTTTAAACTGGCCCAGATTTTCCGGGTTGTTACAGGTAGTTCGATAATTCGATTTCAAACTTCAATTGAATGTACCGGGTGCAAAACAATCCGGATTTTAGTGAAACCAAAAATAATAGGATCTAATTGATAATATTTTTCCAACGAATCCGACAAATCAAGATTTCATAGCGGGAATCAAAAGATATGTCCAGTTGAAAATTCTGAATAGTCGCTATGGAATTCAGGCCCTTAAAAATTGAAATTTTGCAAACGACCTCGGATTTCGACGAAACCAGTTTTGTTGGGTCCGTGTGTCAAATTATTGCTAGATTTCAAATTTCATAATTTTTCAAGTCAATATGTGAGCGTGGCAAAGGAAAACGCGTTTTGACCAGTCTTAGTTGATTTTAATCGACTGGAAAATGCCCATTTTTCAAACGGTCTCAGAATTCGACGAAACTAGTTTTGTTAGGACCGTATCGTCAATACGAAGCTAGAAAATATTTTTCGGGAATTTTTCTAGTTAGTATGTGGCCCCGGTAATTTGAAATGTACGTTTGAAATTCAATATAATGATTTAAATGTAAATTCAACGGAAACTGATTGTAACAGCCGAATCAACCTACGATACATATCCCATTGTGTTCGGAATGGGGGTAAAACGCTATGGACGGCAGGCGGTGGGCCTCGTTTAGAGGTCGTATGAAAAAGTCAACTTTTGGAGGATTAATTAAATAATTAATTAAATTACATATACCCCCCCCCCCCCTTTTCCTCCTTCCCCCGTCAGTTTCAATCGAAAAAGAAAAAAAAACTCGATCCCCAAATCCCGTAACCCACCATCGCGCCCAAGAGACGTAGAACCGCCACCCCATAGCCTCCTCAACCCTAAATCGAACCACCCATCCATCGACCATCGCTCCGCCCTCCTTTCCGCCACCGTGTGTCAGCCCCACCCTCGTCAATGTCGCTGCGTTCGTCAGCGGTTCCTGGCCACCAGATGAGGCCGAGTTCGCCTCTGGCTCAGGCGATAGGGAAGGTAAGTGGCGGCTCTACGGTGGTAGCATCTGATCGGGGTCTCGTGCCTCGTTGCGCGTGCAGCATGGGTTTAAAAGAAGAAGACGACGGAGAGGGGAAAAACATACAGTAAGCTCCTCTTCTTCTCTTTATAATTTTATTTTTGTTTAAAAATATAAATTAGCAATCTTTATAAAGTAGAAAACGAACATTGTTTTTAAATAGGATTTCTGAATTTTATTTCTTGAAAGAAAAAAAAAATATATACTTTGTTTTGAAAGAAAAAAATATATACTTTGGTTAGAAAAATAGGATGTTTAGAATAATAAAAATATAATCTTTATTTAACTAGAGTAATAAAAATATAATCTTTTTTAAAGTAAAAATTCGATTTTTTATCTATTGAATAACGAAGTAAAAATGCGATTTTTATATATTGAATATCGAAGTAAAAATGTGATTTTTATATATTGAACATCGAAGTAAAAAATGTGATTTTTATATATTGAACATCGAAGTAAAAATGTGATTTTTATATATTGAACATCGAAGTAAAAATTCGATTTTTATATATTGAACATCGAAGTAAAAATGTGATTTTTATATATTGAACATCGAAGTAAAAATGTGATTTTTATATATTGAACATCGAAGTAAAAATGTGATTTTTATATATTGAACATCGAAGTAAAAATGTGATTTTTATATATTGAACATCGAAGTAAAAATGTGATTTTTATATATTGAACATCGAAGTAAAAAATGTGATTTTTATATATTGAACATCGAAGTAAAAATATGATTTTTATATATTGAATAGCGAAGTAAAAATTCGATTTTTATATATGTAGTGGCTACGGGCGAAGAAAGTGATAAGAGACGAGAACAGTGAAGATTTCCTGCATTAGAAGTGCCGTGGAGTTAGGATAGCTATTGGTGAGAATTTCTCACCTTTCAATTTCTTTTTTTCTAGTTATATATATATACTAGGATGTAGACGGTGTTTAGTAGCACCCGACACAATCGTCCACAGACCATGGACTTGTTTGTTTGATTGCAAGAATTGGTTAGATTATTTGATTGAAATTTAATTGTTTGGTGGATTGAATGGATTTGATTGATGTGTGAATGGCGTGGGCCTTCACTAGACCGGGGATAAGGCTAGGCCTTGTCCCGTTTCAAGTATCGTGTCGTTATGCCGCCGAAATTTTCTAAAATAAGTTAGAAAAATAACAATATCATTTTATAGAATAAATGAATTGAATAGAAATTCATATGTTGAAATAAAATGTTTTGTCGTTAAAAATATAATTTTTTACGTAAATGTAAATAAATAAATATTCATTTACAAATCGGACTGTTTGTTTATGTACAACTATTTGAAGGACATTGATTGGGTCGATAAATTTTACACATCGCCCAACTGCACAAATAAAATCTGTGTTTGATTGTTTGAAACCCCACACGGGTGTTGGGATGGAATTTGAAGTTCACTCATCCTGACTGATTAAATATGTCGATCGATTGATTGACAGGCTGTTATAAGCGTTAGATATCTATATTTGATGCTTATACAGTGTAGTGCACTTTGGTTGATGGTTGATTATTTTTCAAAGCTATTATATATGTGTGATGTATGAAAAGTCCATATAATTAACATTATATGGTGATTGATTGGGCCTCATTCCAATTTAGAAAATAAAGAACATTATAATATAAAGGTTCATGTGTTGACTGTACTCATCCGTTGAGATTAGTCATGTGTTGAACGAAATATTTTAATAATAAAATTTTATATCTTTATCTTTATAAAATAAAGGTTCATGTGTTGACTGTACTCATCCGTTGAGATTAGTCATGTGTTGAACGGAATAATTTAACAAAAATAGTCACACGTGGACAGTACTCATTCGTTGAGATTAGTCGTGTGTTGACAAAAATAAATATTCATTTGTTGAATAGAATGAAGGAATATATGAAGTCGTGTTGATTAGATTAACGCCATTTTGACGTGAACGATATTTATATCGATTTTATTCAAATGAATTGAATATAAAACGATTTCGAAATGAATTGAATATAAAACGATTTCGAAATGAATTGAATATAAAACGATTTCGAAATGAATTGAATATAAAACGATTTCGAAATGAATTGAATTGAAAACAAATTGAATTCGAATTGAATATATAACGAATTTGATTTCAATTGAATATATAACGAATTTGATTTCAATTGATTATATAACGAATTGGATTTGAATAGAAAATGAATTTGAATCGAATAGGAAACCAATTTTAATTGAATCGAATAGAAAACCAATTTGAATTGAATCAAATAGAAAACCAACTTTGAAATTGAATCGAATAGGAGACGACTTTGAAATTGAATTGAATTGAAAATGAATTCAAATTGAATTGAAATTTGAATTGAATAGAAATGAATTTTAAAATGAATTTATAAGGAAGAATTCAGTTTTGATTTGAAATGAAATGGAAGTTGAAATTGTTTTTGAAACGAATTTAAAACTATTTATATAATTCGTTTTAAATAGAAATCGACGAAATATATATTATATATATTATATATATAATATAATGGCCTGAATAGAACGCGCCGCGCAGCGGCAGTTCGTGAATTTCGACCATTTATTTCAAACGGACATTACGGGAGATCCGACCGTCGGATTCTCCTGAAACCAGAACCGTTGGGTTCGTATCGAAAAGAGCTTTCTAACGAATACCAGAAATTTGAAATCTAACGGTTGGATTTGGAATTATGTCCAAATCAAATTTGGAAAAGGTCGATGTAAGTGCAGTTCGATGGCCGCTGATGGAAATCGACTGTACAGGCCTCGATAAAATTACTAAAAATAATAATAATTTGTGTAAAATCATAAGAAATGATTTGGGAAAAATTGGGATGAAAAACTCCATATTTGAAAAGATAAAAATAGATTTTTATCGAAATGAACTAGTTTTGAACTAGAATTATAATTCTATTTATTTTTAAATAAATAAATTGAATTTGAAAAGGGTTTTAAAAATAACCAGAATTTCCAATGATTGCATTGCAGTGGATTTGAATCGAAATTGTCTTCGGAATATTTCGATGTTGGAATTCGTGATTATACAGATGTTGTCATGGAAATTTGAAAGATATATATTTATATCGTTATTTCCAATACGACATTTGTTAATCGTAGAATTTGATATTGAATATAAGCCGATATATTTTCTATTCAGAGCCTTGTATTGAATATCAAATGTGATTTGGGGTTTGTCGTGAATGGTGTCTTCATTAACACTGTTCTTGAACCCAGTGGAGAAAAGACTAAATCTTTTTATTTAGATTTAATGAAGTGTACCAATTAAACAATATTTAATTGGAATTGAGTTGATATTGATTCTTGGGTTTATCGTGAATGGTGTTGTTAAATAACACTCGTTCTTTAACCCGATAATTAATGGAAACGTGATTTTGGGTTTATCGTGAACCGTGTTTTAAATGACACTAATTCTTTAACCCAGCCACAGATTAAAACTAAGTGGAGTTTTAATGAATCTTTAATTAGATTGAAAAGTTCGAGAATGGAGTATCACCAGTTTTGCTCCAAGCAATAGTTAAATCTTTAATCAGATTTGAACGTGAAATGGTAATTGAATTTACCGATAACACCGTGATGTTAGATATGAAGTATTACCAGTTTTACTTCATGGGATGAATAGGTTGGGATTGGGAAATTAAAACCAATGATTACTTCGGTAAGGTTCGCTAATTCCGACTAGTTGAATCGAAATTCAAAAGAAGATTAGAGAATAAATTCAAGGAATTTATCTTGGATAAAATTAATGGGAACCTTTCCCTATGAATGTGAAATTTAGAAACTAACTGTCGGTTAGCCAAGCAGAATGGTTTTCTGGATATTGATCTGATGTTGGTTTCGGCCTTCGGGGTTAATATTTGGGGAATTATTCTCTTGATTAATTTACGGTTAGCGACTGATGAATTGGAATGAGGCGTATGTTGTGTTTGTGTAACACTTATTTAAAATATACGCGAGTTATTCGGGAAGACCGGGTTTATCCCATTCTGAATAACTGATACGACGATAAGTCGAAGATGAAGACGATGGTCGAAGACCGGAGGTCTTCACGTCGTTTGGGTGATTACTGATGATCTTGATTGGGCTGTACACCCAAGAAGATGGAAACAGTTGGTGATCGTCGAGACGTGCTTGGAGATCGATGGATATGCGGGGTACTAGGTGCCTCCGGTTTCGTTCAGACCCAGAACGGACTTGTAAATGGACTGTGTGTCTGACATTGGATTTTAGTCCGTGTGATTGATCTCTATTAAATATATATTTGTTTGGCGGTGGAGAATTTATTCTCTTGCTTAACGCCCTTCTCTGAGATGTACGAGCTCAGGGGTTATATATTGATGGATATCAAACGCATGGAGTGAATTGCCTGTGTGGCATGCCTAAGTGGCAATTGATCGAGGCTTCTGTTGAAAAGCAAAGTCTTTTGGTTGATGATCGAAGCACGGCCTTTGTGGCGTAGCTTTGTGTAACGTTTACTTCGCGAGTTTCATACCCGGTATGAACCAAAAACGGGAGACGGACCTCAGGGAGGGCATGCGTTTCTTTCTAGTTAGAAGTGATGTCAGTGGTTTTACATGCCCTGACGAGTTTGACTTATGTGGTTGTTGCTGTTGCGAGGCGCCTCGGTTTGATCGGACGATCCGGGTCCGATGGAGTCATTCGTTGGCTCATTTACGCCCCAAAGGGCGGGGAAACGTAGTGTTCGGGCATTTTAATCCACATCGGTGGACCGGCCCTGTCGCTCCAAGGCTTGACTGAGTACTTGCCTGAGACATGGGCTAGATTGTCTCGAATCGGTTGAGGACTATCTTTTGCCTCGGTTCATAGATGGAAATCCAATTCCCAAATACGTGACATTTGCGGTTTTAATTGTAAACCTATATATGGCGACATAGTGGCATGGGACGCTCATGTCGCCTATGATTGATACTTATGGTTTGAAGTTGTTTTATACACTATGCACTTATAATAGTATCAAATGATTTGTTTTAAACGTATCAAGCATTCTTTGGCTGTTATAAGGGAAAACCCTATCCCCCGGCTTGCGTTGCATTGTGTGATAGGACCTGGGTCTTATAACAGCTTCATTTTTCTTTATTTAGCATTGCGCTGTTGTTTTATGCACTGGTATTCTTGGGAGGAAGCCCGTTCCGTGTTATACGGCGTGGTCCCTTGATTTACCTAACTTTGAAATAAAGATTAATAACTGTTTTAGTTCTCACACCAGTCACATGACTGACCTGGAGTTTATTGTTTTAACCTAAACTCTGGGTGCCCTTATTTTGACACGGGCAGCTAGTAGTTTTGGTTTTGCAGATTTATATTCACAGGATCCTGGTTTACAGCTGGAACGATATCCGGAAAGCTTTGTATCCGTATATCTCTTCTAGTTGTGTATTGTATTATTTTCCGCTGCTATGTATTTAAATGTAATTTAAATCTCTGATATTTCTGTGTAATATTCATTTATACTCTGTATATTCTTGTAATCTGATGCATTGTTGTAATATACAATGAAATGTTCTTTTGTATGCGTTCTGTTTTGTCGTGTTCTCAAACGATAGGGCGTTTCGAACGGTCTGGGTCGGTTTAGCGACTGGTTCAGACCGAGCGAAATCCCTTCTCGTCACTGCAGAGTAGGGAGAATCACAAACTCCAACCAAATAGAGAAATGAAGAAACTAAACAATTCTCTTTGCCTCCACCCTCCTATTTATAGTCAATAGCCCTAGCCTAAATGGGCCTCACTAATCAGCCTACTAATGACTAATTAGTCTGTCAAAAAATATGTAACAATAAAATAGCGATTCCTCACAAACTGCTAAACCAAATCTTTAATGTGACCACTCTACAGAATTGGAAATGTTATTTTCGACCCAATCAAATCGACTCCAACACCTGATTCAATTTCAGCTAAAAGATATACCCTAAACAAAAACAATATAGGCAAAATGGTTACAAACAAAATTGGTAAAAATCATGCTCATGTCTTACACCTCCATGAACAACACATCAAAATATGAGAATGATCTGACCCTTGGGGAATTAAATAAAAATATTTTACGATCCTCTAATATGTAAAATGCGGATCGTTACATTCAATATTATAGATTACAAAGAAGAAGAATTCAAGATTGAAGACATATGAGTAACAAGAGTTCAAGAAATCAGGATAAGTAATGGAGTCAAAGAATTTTTGTCAGAAGCCCGTAATAACACTAAAATCTTTATTCTAATTCTATTACAAAAATCTTTTATTTTCAAAAGATTTCAAAATTACTTTCTTTTTTAAATATATATAACCCCTAGTTGTTTAAATTATTTCTTAAATTTCAATATAACCCCGGATTTAAATATTTTTTGACAAGGCTAATTTAAATATTTTAGATTTTCTTATTTATATTTTAGTTTTAAATATATATATATATATGTTTATGATTACTTGATTTTTAATTTTCTTATATTCATATTTATAATGTTATATCTCAAGTTCTAAGTTTCCCATATTTATATTTATAGTTTTATATTAAGTTTTGATATCACTTTTAAAGATTATGAATATATGTTTTAATTTATATTCTTACTTCATTATACTACTTTAACGTATAGGAAAACAGTTCGTTTAAACTCCATAATTGACTTAGTCTATTTCAACATCATTTACATTGTTTTCAAAGATTTTAAATTTCAAAATTTTCTAAGACATGTCAATATCCTTTACCCCCCATGTCAACATGGTGACCGTTATTTTAAAATTTTCAATTTTCAATTTTCAAAAGAAGTGTCTATTTGTTTAAAGAATTTCATAGAGAGATATGATTGTTAAACACCTGTAATACCCATCTAAATTCTAAAAAATTTAACCACTTTCATTATCTTCTTATCTTTTTTCCTCTCCATTAGTATCTCTCGAATTTCAAGTTTTTATAATCAAACTCTGCCAAAATTTAAAGAGAATTAAATCATTTCATTTCTAGTTAAATTATCAGCTATTCTCTCTCAAAGAACCAAGTGTTATTCATAGTTATAGGAGTATTTGTAATCAAAGATCACAAGATCAAATTTCTATCAAGTCTTTCGTCCAAACCAATATTGAAAAGGTGTGGTTGCAGCTCATTCAAATCAACTGGATTATCCTATAAATCAATTGGCTGTGATTGTAGCCTGGAAAATCAATTGAGTCTCACTGTACTCCAGAAATAGATGGGGTATACCTCGTGGTCTGTGAAATTGAGGATTGTAATTTCAAGATTATTTGAAAGGAAATCTTCATCAACCCAGAGTTGTGTGAGACTGGATGTATGATAATTCCGAACTAGTGTAAAAATCCCTGTGTGTTCTTTCCTTTACTGCTTTTACTTTTTATTTTGCATATGTGTTTGATTCTATGATTATTTCATATTTGTTATTTTATTTTGTTTTTGATATATAAAAAAGTTATTTCATAAAATTCCATTAAACACTACTCACCCCCTCTAGTGTTAAGTTTGCCTTAAGATTTGTGATCCGCATTTCCCAACACTTACCACGTATACAACTATTCACACTATGTATTACGATGACCTTAGAGTAAAGTACATTACCGTATGTGCTAACTCTTTGGATGTGGGGACAGGTTAGGTATGACTCCTTGTACTTATAGTGTTACTCTATTAGATCACTCATACCAGAATTTGTCTGACTTGGAGATTTACATGTTGCTTCTTATTACTATGGATGCTCTTAAATGAGTAGACTAGATACATGTAGGGTATGCTCGAGTAGCTAACTGGACACAAGCATGAAGCTTTCCATGTACTGTTGTATATGTTGTTATACCCTCTTCTACTTTTGTTGTTCCCTACTTTGGGAATAGTAGCGTTTTGTGTAGAGACGGTATTTTGGAGATGCATCTATGTTTGACTTATTAGATATTATGCTAGGATGTGGATCTACTACTCTGATGCTTATCATTTATTTTCAACTTATACCGTCTTGCCTGTTTTATATCAACCAATTTTATTATTATATTTTGTTCCATGTGTTATGAGATATATGACATGTTATGGGTTACTTTCTTCTATTTCTCTCCCTTCAAGCTTGGCGATCGCCTTGCATTAGCTAAACGCCACCACAGCACACTCGATTGGGTGTTGGTAATCTAAGGCGGTTGTCACAAACATAGTTTAATTAGAGTTATTTACAGTAGTTTAATTCCTACTATAATTAGTCAATTTTTACATAGCTTAGTAAAAATTATTTATAATAAATCTGTATTTAAACTGTAAATCTTGGGAAATTTATACCTACGTGAAAAAGTTAATTGTTGGAAATTGAAATTGAACCAATATAAGTGTTACTGGGATTAAAAGAATTGCAGAAAGAGGCATATGCCCATTTGTATTTAATATTTATAATAATAATGTCAAAATTTTGGAAATAAATTAAGAACGAGAATCAAGATATACTGATTAAATTGGAAGTAAAAAAAAGACTAGGTTGGTTATGGAAAAGAGAAATATTCCCATAGTTTGATTTGTAAGAAAGGCAACAAACGTAATTACAAGAATAAAAGTTCAAGAAGATGGATTAGTGTAAAATAGATATTTAGCTGCATTTTGCACTATCTAATAGTTCAGAAATAAATAAAAGAAATGTATTGCAATTACAGATTTAGGTTTAAGTGATTGTTTAATATTAAATTATGAAAAAAAATAGTAATTTTCAATAATTAACCAAAAAGGATACATGTAACTTCCTAAAGACAAAAACTTACAAAGACGATAAGTAAAAGATCGAGAAAACATACATACGGTTGCATTCATTGGTTGCGTTTAATATGTAATGCAACCAATGTGGTTTTTAATTTCGTATTTAAGGATTTTGGTTGAATTTATTTAGCAATTGACTAAAATACAAGTTACGTTTAACATTTCCCTCCTATTACATTTCACTTCCCTTCCCTATTTCAATTTTTCGCCTAAACCTTATTTACTTTCCGCCTATCTTCCCTTAAATTACTTTCTCCTTTCTCGTCTTCCCTCCCATTGCCTTTTACAACAATGCCAAACTATGCAATTTGGTGTCCATCTCCGTAACCCAATACTTGATTCGTTGACAACCATCTTATCCAATCACAACTGCTTCTTCTACGACATCATTTCTTCATATATTTACGCGACTGCATAAATTTGTCTCTCAACCCATTTCTTCTTCCTCTTCGAAAGGCATAATTCCCAATTTCATAATATCGTTGCTCCCATTCTTTTACAATCATTTAAACCTAAAATTGGATTATATTTTTTATTCCTTATTTTCCTTCTTTATCTTATCGGTTGATGCTTCTCCCAAAACTGGTAACTACTGCCCTCTGTCTTCGTTCTTTTTCCCCGCTCCTATTCCTTTCTATTCAACACCCTGTTGATTCTCTTTTTCTGTCACCAAACATTTGCTAACTAATAAATATCAACCGTAAAACTACACTTTCCCCTATTCCCTACATGGCCAAATTTTTGTTTGGGTAGACTTCATATATTTTCTTCCCTTGTTTCTGCTTTCTATCCACATTTAGATAATGTACTTTTCTGCCAAGTAGATGTTACTGGCTCCTTCCCAGGTTCATCCTACTCTCAGTGGTGAGTTAGAATCCACTTTTATTTTACAGCTTTATAATATTAGTTACCATTCCTAATGTAATAAAGCCCTGATTTAAATTAGGTGAGTGTTTGACTTATATCCGATTTGATCACATTTTGTTTGATGTTATTTGATTTGTTCACATGTTCGGTTTTGTTCCATTTGTTCAAAGCCTGTTTTGTTCTCATGTCTGATTAGCTTAATATTTTTTACTTTGGCATATGCTTGTTAATAGAATTGATAATTTTAGAATTAGAATGTAAATGACCCAAGTAATCATCACTTAGAATATAAATTATTTTCAAATAGAACTATCGCTAAATGTTACTTAGAGGTTCACAATGTTTAATGCTGATTATGCCTAAGTAGATTACTTTTAAATTCACCATTATGAAGCAGTAATTCATGCAAAAATATTAAATGATTGTTCAATGGAAAAAGGTTAACTTTTGAATTTCTGGTTACCTTTTTTGGTTTAAAGACCGTGCCTCGTGGTTAATTATTTATTGAATACGATTCATAACGAAGGAACCCTGAAGAGATTCCACAGTTATAACTGGTGCAGTGTTCATTACGAAGTCAAAGTGTGTCTTCACTGACAAGGATAAGGCTGTTTCTTGTCTCAAGGTTTGTTTGTTCAAATCATGATTTGATTATTTCATTTTTGTCTGAATCAGAATTATTTTTAAGTCAAAAGAAGCATATCAATGAAATACTGGTCATAGCAAATATGGATGCTGCAAATTCTATATCTACTCCCATGATTACAAGCCATCATTTATCCAAATACAGGGGAGAAAATATAGATAATATCAAACAGTATAGAAGTCTAGTGAGTGCATTACAATATGTCACCATCATTAGACCTGAAATTGCATACAGTATTAACAAGTTATCTCAATTTATGCAGGAGCCTAAAGATGAGCAATGGAAAGCAATGAAGAGAGTTCTAAGATATCTAAAGGGAACAAATGACTATGGACTACATTTCAAACAATGCAAGCAGGTAGATGTATTTGGATACAGTGATGCAGACTGGGCTACAGATCTTGATGATAAAAGATCAAACTCAGGGTATTGCATCTATTTAGGCAACAATCCTATATCTTGGCATGCAAAGAAACAACCCACAGTTTCTTGATCTAGCACTGAAGTAGAATTTAGAAGTATTTCTAATGATACTGCTGAAATTATGTGTGTACAATCATTACTTAGTGAATTAAAAATTACTGTTCAGAAGCCACCAGTACTATGGTGTGAGAATTTAAGTGCGGTATCATTATCATCAAATCTTGTGCTGCATTCTAGAACAAAACATATGGAGATTGATCTATACTTTATTTGTGAACAAGTAATCAATGGTAAACTACAAATAAATCAAGTTCCAGCATCACATCAAGTAGTAGACATACTCACTAAACCATTATCAAGTAAGAGCTTTACCAGGCTTAGATCTGAGCTTAAAGTAATCAAAAAATCAGAACTTGATGGAGGTATGAAGCAACCAGACCCAGATCGGAAGCAAGCAACATTAAATTTCTGAAACCCTAATTTGAAGCCGAAAGCTACATCAATCCGCAAGTTATACGAGCTAAAGACAAGCAACTGCAGAGAGCCATCTTCATCCTCACAAGGAGAACAAAAACGATCGAAGGTAGATGTAAAGTATGAAGACACTCGCAAGCATGTCAAAAACAAGCATGTAAGTTCGAATCCTCACCATTAACAAGAGCAACTGAGGCTGATTTGAACTCACTTTTGAAGGGATTATCACTCTTTCCTGAAGATTAATTCTTATGGCGACTACAAAGGAACCCTAGCTATCGTTTGAAGGGGGGTATTATGAGATAAAGAAAACGACAATCATATATTTGTATCAATTAGTTTAACATTATACATTGATCAAGCCCATTTACCCATTATCTGTTTTTATTACCGTTGCTTGCGTGTATTATAAATACAAGGCAATACTGCTGTGTACATCATTATTCCATCAATAATACATTTTACATTCTCTCTTCCAATCTGATCAAAATTCAGATTACTCCAAAATCTTTTAGTGTTGCATGGAGGAGGTGTGAATTTCAGCTAAAGTGATAGGTGACAATAGGGAAAGGATTCCAAAATTATATTAGATTGATTACACAGCTTTTATGCAACATTGTATGATTGGCTGGAGGGAGTTTCTTTGTTGTGCGGATCAGGCACCTTTGGCGGATTATGAAGGCTGTTCATGAGGCTAGGTAGCATATGCAATGTTTCTAATCGATAATTGACTTTTCTGGAGTGAAGCACATGTAGTTTTGATGGATTGGTACTATTATGTAGGTGAAATGAACGTAAAGCCAGTAAAATTGCATAGAAAGGGAAGTAAGGTTGCATGAGGTTAGGAGTAGAGGGTCAATATCATTAAGGTACAAGGAAAGTAAATGGGATACATGAGTGAAAATTTATGTTATTTGAATGAGAATTGGGTGGATTGATTGGCTTCTATTGCTTGGAGGATGAGCCTAATGTGACAGTGGTTGCAACTTGCGTAGAACTTCACGTAGTTGCTTGGGAGGTGTATCTATATTCAGTATCGTGCACTCGAATTGAGTTTAAAATAAAAAAAGGTAACATTAAAATGTTAAGGTCACATTATACCTATAACACGTTGAACTCATACTTGATTTTTTAATTCACTGACTATATCATTAATTATTTAGCATTTTGATTGATAATGTAGGTGAGTTGATGAAATTATTCTAAATGCTCCCTAGGTCCTTACTAAAAGTTTGTCGATAAACTTTATTAGCCAAAATCATATTACATATTTTACTGAAGAATTGCTCTATATCGCAATTCCAAGATTTTCGTGAAGGCTATGTCAGGTAATCTTTTCAATTTACCAAATTTACCTGTCCACTTTTATATCTTAATGCATATTTTTTGTAACACCCCACGTCCATTAATGTCACTCACAAAGGGAATGCATTAACTTTCATGGAGCATTTTAAGTGTGTATAGAACAGAAACTTAACAACAAGACAGATATAAACAGTACTAAAACTTTAAAACTATATTTCATTGCAGTGGAAAATACATAAGTTTGATTACATCATCAAAACCAGAGTCAAAGTACATAATATCCATCTTGACCAACTCAAAGTACATAAATTGGAAGACATAACCCCAGTACAAAATAGCCATAAATAAGAGAGGCTGAACTTTACTTCAGCGATCCAAGCAACTTCTAAAAGCAAGAGATACAGCTGTCCAAAATCAAGCTCCACTGGTGCTAGTTCCAACCTGAGCACCTGGGGGGGAAGGAAGAAAAGAGGTGGAAACAAAGGGGGTCAGACATAAAGTCTGGCGAGTGCGATAGCTTTAACAATACAATTACCAAAATAACTAGGCTAAGGCATAAGTTGGAAAATAAGGAAATGACTGTGAACAATTGAGTATTACAGAGTAATCAAAAAAGGAAATAAGATGAACGGAGATAACGTTAAAGACGCACCTAAACCACTATAAGATAATTACTATACTGCACCACCACTAGTCACCCTAAGGTTGATCCCGCCTACAGAACTTAAATATGATAATGGTAGTTTCATGCACCCCTAGTTGCTTTCATAGGTGCCGTCTGCCCCTATCTCCACTAGGTATACCCACTACCCCATGGGATCGGCTCCCAAACTCGTAGATACCCATGCTGGACCCACAGTGGGGTGTATCACGCCCCAAAGTGGCAACCCGATACCACCAATAATGCATGGCTTATACCTACACGATGCAACAACGTCTTACCTACCAGCCTGGGCCCACACACGCACATGAACCCGTTGGACTTGCGTTGCCACCGCTAACCCGTTTTGGCCTCTTACAGTCAAGCCCAGTACGCGTGTCCCGTCCTCGACTTGGGTCGAGCCCACAAAGATACTTATGGGTTACTGGTTGAAACGGGCCCCCATTACTTGACACAAGCTATTCACCTAAGCATGGTCCCCTCTAGTACATCCCACTTAACCCTCTTCTTATTCATGTTTACTTACATGTTTCAATTTTGGTTAAGTGTTTCTAATCGTATTTCAAATGTCACCCAAGGCACCCACTAGATTCCACATGCCACCCAAGGCACCCACTTAGCCCCCTCATGTCCCACTACATTTTTATCTGGTTAAGTGTTTCTTAATTCATTAAGACCGTAACCTTATAAAGACCTCTCACATTAGACTGGCATTTGTGGTAGCTGGATTTGCCGGGCGGGTCTGTGCAGTCTTACACCACAAAAGAGCCTAACCTCGTGTCTTTACAACTGTTACGCATTTAGTTTATGCCTAAGACCTCCCACATTAGACTGGAATTTGTGGCAGCTGGATTTGCCGGGCGGGTCCGGGCAGTCTTACACCACAAAAGAGCCTAACCTCGTGTCTTAGACGATTAATTACACCTAATTAATCATCCCCCAATTTGAATTAATTTCCCTATTCAAATTATCAATCAATTCCAAATTTAACGATATCCATAATTGACTCAATTATGTCCATCTATTTATGGTATGCAAAATCATACCAATTTCATCACAAATTTATTATATGCCATTAAAGGCAGTTATGCCAAATTCTCAATATTAAATCTTTTAATATTATCCCCTTACCCCACATGGTACGTTCGTTCGTTTAACGTAAAATATACATTAGACTCGAATAGTCTAACTCATAGAATAAAGAGAAAACATCACAACATACATATAACTAAAAATAGACATAAGGGGCAAACTTGCATGTGTGAATGATGTTCTACATCTAAAACTTGCATAGGCCAAAGTTACAACTTGCATAAAACTACATATGTCATAGATCCAAATCTAAAGGTGTAAACTTGTTAGGTAATGGTCACAACTTGCATAAATCATATATGTCATAGATCTACATCTAAAGGTGTAAACTTGCATAGGCAATAACCACAAACTTGCATAACATGATTCATATTCCAAACTCATATATATATATATATATATATATAAACTTGCATAAGTGATTTATGGAACATAACAATGGTGCAAACTTACATCTAAACATGTAAACTAGCATGCAGAATTTAGCATATAACTCACATATGTCATAAGCTAACTTTAGATCTAAAATAGATGTCATGAAACATGTAAGGTTATACATAATTTTCACTAACTTGCATATGATTCATGTCTAAACTTGCATACATACATATGATTTATCATATGAATCAACATAACCAAACTAGCATATGAACAACATGATGATTTGATTATACATAAGCCAATCATAGAATTACAATATAGATGATAGCATCATAACTTTACAACATAGATGATAACATCACAACATAACATCATAGAATTTACAACATGTATGATAACATCACAATTTTACAACATAATTATAACATGCGGTCAATAATTCACATCATATCCATATAATCCACATCATAACTTAATCCAATTAAATTGCTAATTATTTTATTAAAGAAATCGAACTCACAACTCAAAGAAGGTCTTGAGTTCTGAATTCTGAGTTCTTAAGTTGTATTAGCTTTCCTTTGAAGAAGATTCGTTGTTAGAGTTGAATAGAATTGAATTTGATTTGCCTTCTTCCTCTCTAATTGGTGGCGGCTATTCTGAGTTGCTAGGTGACGGCATGGAGGCCATGAATCTAATTTTATTTTGATTTTAGGGTTTGAGTCTACATGTCTTTTTATAGAGTTTAGGATTAGTTTAGGCCGTCCAATCAACCCAGAATTAATCCCAGCAAATCAGAGCAGATCAAAAACCCTAATGAGTCAGCACACAGTCATTAACAGGTCACTAATCAAATCTGCCCGGGGGGCAGGTCGACCCCCAGGTCGACCCTATGGTCGACCTGGCCATGGCGGGAATTTTCCCGCCTAGCCTGTTTGACTCTGAAATTTGAATTTTCTAAAATCTGTTTTGAATTTTCTGAAACTTCCGATGGCCATAACTTCTTCACACGAAGTCCAATTCACGCAAACTCGTACTCTATCTCAACTAGAATTCCGAGACGAACACAATGGAGCCACCCATTTCCCTTAATTCTCAAATCTTAGATTAGTTATTCTTTAATTTGTTATTATAGTGTTAACAGAAATACGGGGTGTTACATTCTCCCCTCCTTAAAGGATTTCGCCCCCAAAATCTCCAAGTTAAGGACAATGCATATCCTAACATCCAAACAACCATCTACTCAACCATCAAACACAGGCAACCATTGTCCTTATAAAATTCCTAATGTTGTATGAACATATGCTAGAAGTGTGTGTATATGTTCCTTATCTAATGCAGAATCAGGAGGTCTACTGATTCAGTTGACCTCCTTAATGCAAACCATGATAGTGCCATGCATTCATTATGTATGCGAAAGAATCCTATCGATACATATTATTTCTACATGTGTGCACAACCATTCACCAAAATGCAACATCCATATGATAACACAACCATTATACATCCATTAACTTAAATATGCACACACATTTATATGCAATATGCAATATGAAGTGACTGAGCCAATCTAGTGCCTAAAGTGTGTGTATATGCATCCACGAGCAGCCACTAGCAAACACTTGCATCCACATGCATCCATCATACATAATATGCCTCAAACACATGTTTCAACCATAGGATTACCCTATCTAAAGGTCAAATATACTAACGAGAGGACATACTAAAGATAAGACAAGTACAAGCTAAGTGATAAAGGAGAAATTAAAAGACATACCCTCAAAAAGAAAAGGGTACAATGAACGCATCTTCTCTTCCATCTCCCAAGTAGTGTTGCACTCATCATCTCCCCATTGCACTTTGACTAGTCTAACCTCTCGATTTCTCAACTTCTTAATCTCTGACCCAAGAATGCACGTGGGAGCTCGTTGAATCGTCGCATCACGCTCTATCTCCACCTCTCTAAGCAAGTTCGGCTCTACCACTTCCGCGGTCTCGTGCAGGCACTTCCTCAAATGTGATACATGGAATACATCGTGTACACCACTAAGTCTCTTGGGCAACTCCACTCTATACGCCATCTGTCCAATCCTCTCCTTAATGGGAAACGACTCTACAAACCTTGGTGCTAACTTCCCAACGGACCCAAAGCGAACGACGTTCCATAATGGAGACACCTTGACAAAGACCATGTCCCCAATATCAAACTCAAGATCTGTCCTCCTCTTGTCCGCGTAAGATTTCTTCCTATCTTGTGCCGTCTTCATCCTCCTTCGAATCAAATCGATCTTTTCCGAAGTCTCTCTAATCATATCGGGCCTAAGAAAGACCTTAATTGTAGATTCCCACCAACATGTAGGCGACCGACATGGCCGTCCATAAAGAGCCTCGAAAGGTGCCATGCCAATGCTAGACTGAAAGCTATTATTATATGCGAACTCTACCATCGGAAGATGTTCCTCCCATGTACCTCCGAAGTCTAAGACACATAGCCTCAAAAGGTCCTCTAGAATACGATTCACCCTCTCGGTCTGGTCGTCCGTCTGAGGATGATATGCGGTGCTCAAACATAACTGAGTCCCTACCACCTCTTGCAAGCTCTTCCAAAATTCTCTAGTAAAGATAGGATCGCAGTCGCTCACTATGCTAGAAGGAACACCGTGCAAACGAACTATCTCTCGAATGTATATGGAGGCTAACCATGGAGCAGTCCTCTTACTCTTCACAGGAATGAAATGGGCGCTCTTAGTAAGTCTGTCTACCACGACCCAAATCCATGTATTACCCTTCCTCGATCTCGGTAACCCATCAACAAAGTCCATCGAGACACTTTCCCACTTCCATTGTGGGACCTCCAATGGGTGAAGCAACCCATCGAGCTTCTTTTGCTCTGCTTTTACTTGTTGGCACACCAAGCATGTAGCGACAAACTCGGCCAAATCCCTCTTCATACCGGCCCAAAAGTAAACTCGTCTCATATCCATGTACATCTTGTCCCCGCCGGGATGGATAGTCATCTTCGAACGATGTGCATCATCAAGAATGGTCTTCCTCAAATCCTCGTCCCGTGGTACACAAAGTCTACCGTCCCTACGTAACCAACCCTTATCATCTAGGGTATACCTACTGAGATGGCTCGATGACTCCCCCCTTTTGAGCTTCTCTACTAACTCAATCAACTGTGGGTCATCTCGTTGTGCCTCACCAATCCGTACCAAAAGCGTAGGTCTGACCTCTAAGGATGCTAGCAAACCGGGTACAAAGTCAATGGAAGGTCTAAAGTCAAACGTAGAGATGAACTCTAAGCTTCGCCGCTCAACAAACAACGGACTCAAGGACAACCTTTTCCTACTTAAGGCGTCTGCCACCACGTTACCCTTGCCAGGGGTATATGCTATCTCGAAATCGTAGGATGCTAAGAATTCCATCCACCTTTGCTGCCTTAAGTTCAAGTCCTCCTGAGAGAACAAGTATTTTAGCGATTTGTGGTCAGTGAACAATTTGAATTTCTCGCCAAGAAGATAATGGCGCCAGGACTTAAGCGCGAAAACAATAGCGGCCAACTCTAGGTCATGTGTAGGGTAATTTCTCTCATGCACTCTCAATTGCCTTCCACCATAGGCTATTACCCTTCCCTCTTGCATTAAGACTGCGCCTAGTCCTGTTCCATAAGCATCGGTATAAACGGTAAATGGATTATTCCCATCTGGCAACACTAAGTCTGGGGATGTGGTCAAAGCTCTCTTTAAACGTTGGAACGCATCATCATAATCTATGTCCCATGTGAAAACTAGGTTCTTCTTCGTCAAGTGTGTTAATGGGGCTGATATTTTTGCGAAGTCTTTGATAAACTTCCTATAGTAGCCAACCAACCCTAAGAAATTCCTCACCTCGGTAGCATTTTTAGGGACCTTCCAATCTTGGATGGCCACTACCTTCGCGGGATCCACAGCTATCCCTTCTTTGGAAACCACGTGCCCTAAGAAAAGCAATACCTTCCTCCAAAAGTGACATTTAGAAAATTTAGCTTTAAGGCTATGCGCTCGAAGGGTCTCCAACACTTCCCTAAGATATAGGGCATGGTCTTCCTCGCTTTTAGAAAAGATCAAGATGTCGTCCACAAAGACTACCACGAATTTATTAAGGTACTCCCTAAACACCCGACTCATCAAGTCAAAAAGTACGCGGGGGCGTTTGTCAAACCGAAGGGCGTCACAAACCACTCGAAGAAACCGTTTGGAGTCCAAAAGGCGGTCTTGTTTATGCTATCCTTAGCCACTCTCAACTGATGGAAACCCGTGGCTAAGTCCAACTGCGAAAACACTGAGGCGCCAACTAACTGATCGAAGAGATCGTCAATCCTCGGCAGTTGGTGTCTATTCTTCTTAGTAAGCTTATTAAGTTGTTTATAGTCCACACAAAGTCTAAGGGACCCACCTGCCTTCGTGGCAAATACTACTGGAGCACCCCACTCCGATATACTACGTCTGATGAACCCCTTCTCAAGCAACTCCTTCACTTGCTTACTGAGTTCTCTTATCTCTCTTGGAGCCATGTGGCGCACTGGCAATGCAACTGGCTTTTCATTATCTACTAGATATATTTGAAAGTCTATCTCATGTTTTGGGGGTAAACCCCTCACCTCATCAAAGATATCAACATATTCATGGACTATACGAACAGAATGTAAATCATTATCGGATGAGTCAAGGGATTCTAGGTAGCTAAGCATTACTGGACCTCTAGGGTCACAAGAAATATCAAGGGTCTTTCCACAACGAGTCAACAATCTAACTACCCTTCTTTCACAATCTAGGATGGCCATGTATCTAGTTAGCCAATCCATACCTAGAATCAAGCCGTAGCCCATGAAGCCAAGAACAAAGGCATTGCATTCAAACTCAACACCCAAGATAAACACTCTCAAATCCCGACAGATCGTAGAAAGATGAGCCGAACCACCAATAGGATTTGAGACTACTAAGGGATCTGTAACTAAACTAGTATCTAAGTGCAGTGTTTCAACTAATGATGTAGAGATAAACGAATGTGATGCGCCAGAATCGAATAAAGTACAGACAGGATGATCAAACAGAAAAACTAAACTTTCAACGGAAATTGCTCTACCTCGTTCTTGCAGCAGTGGGACCATGAGAGCTTGAACTTGTCCCCTTGCCTGCCCTGGTGCCATAAGAGCCTGCACCTTTCCTCCTGAGGTAGACCTTGCCCTCTGCCCTTTCTTTGGGCAGTCCTTAATCAGATGTCCCGCTTCGCCACAGTGGAAACAACCAGTCTTCTTTTTCTTCCTAAATCTTTGCTTAGATGGCCGGGTGTCCCACAGTTAAAGCATCTTTTCTTTCCCTTAGCATTGTTGCCTTTACCACCTTTCTTGTTCTGTTGTTGCTATTGCGGTTTCCTTTGATCCCCTTTCTTCTCGGGTGCCTTATTAGCATTGGCGCCCTTCTCCTCTTCATGCATAAGCGCCATATCAACTAGTCTCTCAAAGGTAGCCCCCATAGGGATGTAGGTCATAGCTAACCCATGAAGCGGCTCGTTCAAACCCTTAACAAATCTCAGGGCCTTCTTTTCTGGTGTATTCACCAAGTCCAAGCCAAATCTCGCCAACTGATTGAACTTATTGATGTATTCTTTCACTGATAGATTCCCTTGCTTTAACGCCAAAAATCTTTCCATGTATAGATTCTCTTCATCCCGTGAGAGGAACTTCGCCTCAAACCTCCGCCTGAAGTCTGGTCATGTATCAACTGGACGCTCCCCATTAGTGACCTCCCACCAAAACGAGGCCTCATCCTTCATTAGCCAGGAAGCTAACTGGGCCTTTCTTCCATCATCCACTTCAAAGATTCCGAACAATTCTTCCACCTCCTTTAGCCAATTACGAGCTTCAACAAATGTCTCTGTCCCGTGAAAAGGTTTTCCACCCATTGCCCTGAAGCCCTTACATATATTTGCAAAAGTATCGACATGAGGAGGAGGAGGAGGATTTGTTGGACCTGCAGTGGTGGCCCTAGTCTCCAAATACCTCCTAAACCATCCTGGTATTGGTATCCCCTCGGGTATCTCGGGAATTCCAGACATGCTGAAACGAAAAAGGAAAGATTTAATACAGAAGAACCGAAGGAAAGATATATGGCTCTTGGGGTTATGCTTTCTAAAATAAGCTTTCCTCTTGCAAATACTTTCCTTAAAACATACTTTTGAAGGTACTTCTTTATAAAAGTTGTTTTTCAAAAACACTTTTCAAAATTCATATCTGTTCTGGTAACCTTCAGCTCTGATACCACGTGTAACACCCCACGTCCATTAATGTCACTCACAAAGGGAATGCATTAACTTTTATGGAGCATTTTAAGTGTGTATAGAACAGAAACTTAACAACAAGACATATATAAACAGTACTAAAACTTTAAAACTTTATTTCATTGCAGCGGAAAATACATAAGTTTGATTACAACATCAAAACCAGAGTCAAAGTACATAATATCCATCTTGACCAACTCAAAGTACATAAATTGGAAGACATAACCCCAATACAAAATAGCCATAAATAAGAGAGGCTGAACTTTACTTCAGTGATCCAAGCAACTTCTAAAAGCAAGAGATACAGCTGTCCAAAATCAAGCTCCACTTGTGCTAGTTCCAACCTGAGCACCTGGGAGGGAAAAGGAAGAAAAGAGGTGGAAACAAAGGGGGTCAGACATAAAGTCTGGCAAGTGCGATAACTTTAGCAATACAATTACCAAAATAACTAGGCTAAGGCATAATTTGGAAAATAAGGAAATGACTGTGAAGAATCGAGTATGACAGAGTAAATAAAAAAGGAAATAAGATGAACGAAGATAACGTTAAAGGCGCACCTAAACCACTATAAGATAATTACTACACTGCACCACCACTACTATACTGCACCACCACTAGTCACCCTAAGGTTGATCCTGCCTACAGAACTTAAATATGATAATGGTAGTTTCGTGCACCCCTAGTTGCTTTCATAGGTGCCTCCTGCCCCTATCTCCACTAGGTATACCCACTACCCACATGCGATCGGCTCCCTAACTCGTAGATACCCGTGCTGGCCCCACAGTGGGGTGTATCACTCCCTAAAGTGGCAACCCGATACCACCAATAATGCACGGCTTATACCTACACGATGCAACAACGTCTTACCTACCAGCCCGGGCCCACACACGCATATGAACCTGTTGGACTTGCGTTGCCACCGCTAACCCATTTTGGCCTCTTATAGTCAAGCCCTGTACGCGTGTCCCGTCCTCGACTTGGGTCGAGCCCACAAAGATACTTATGGGTTACTGGTTGAAATGGGCCCCCATTACTTGACACAAGCTATTCACCTAAGCTTGGTCCCCTCTAGTACATCCCACTTAACCCTCTTCTTATTCTTGTTTACTTACATGTTCCAATTTTGGTTAAGTGTTTCTAATCGTATTTCAAATGCCACCCAAGGCACCCACTAGATTCCACATGCCACCCAAGGCTCCCACTTAACCCCCTCATGTCCCACTACATGTTTATCTGGTTAAATGTTTCTTAATTCATTAAGACCGTAACCTTATAAAGACCTCTCACATTAAACTGACATTTGTGGCGGCTGGATTTGCCGGGCGGGTCCGGGCAGTCTTACACAACAAAAGAGCCTAACCTCGTGTCTTTATAGCTGTTACGCAATTAGTTTATGCCTAAGACCTCCCACATTAGACTGGCATTTGTGGTAGCTGGATTTGCCGGGCGGGTCCGAGCAGTCTTACACCACAAAAGAGCCTAACCTTTTGTCTTAGACGATTAATTACACCTAATTAATCATCCCCTAATTTGAATTAATTTCCCTATTCAAATTATCAATCAATTCCAAATTTAACGATGTCCATAATTGACTCAATTATGTCCATCTATTTATGGTATGAAAAATCATACCAATTTCATCACAAATTTATTATATGCCATTAAAGGCATTTATGCCAAATTTTCAATATTAAATCTTTTAATATTATCCCCTTACCCCCACGTTGTACGTTCGTTCGTTTAATGTAAAATATACGTTAGACTCGAATAGTCTAACTCATAGAATAAAGAGAAAACATCACAACATACATATAACTAAAAATAGATCTAAACATAAGGGGTGAACTTGCATGTGTGAATGATGTTCTACGTCTAAAACTTGCATAGGCCAAAGTTACAACTTGCATAAAACTACATATGTCATAGATCCAAATATAAAGGTGTAAACTTGTTAGTTAATGGTCACAACTTGCATAAATCGTGTATGTCATAGATCTACATCGAAAGGTGTAAACTTGCATAGGCAATAACCACAAACTTGCATAACATGATTCATATTCCAAATTCATATATTTATATAAACTTGCATATGTGATTTATGCAACATAACAATGGTGTAAACTTACATCTAAACATGTAAACTAGCATGTAGAATTTAGCATATAACTCACACATGTCATAGCCTAACTTTAGATCTAAAATAGATGTCATGAAACATGTAAGGTTATACATAATTTTCACTAACTTGCATATGATTCATGTCTAAATCAATATCTAAACTTGCATACATACATATGATTTATCATATGAATCAACATAACCAAAATAGCATATGAACAACATGATGATTTGATTATACATAAACCAATAATAGAATTATAGTATAGATGGTAGCATCATAACTTTACAACATAGATGATAACATCACAACATAACATCATAGAATTTACAACATGTATGATAACATCACAATTTTACAACATAATTATAACATGCGGTCAATAATTCACATCATATCCATATAATCCACATCATAACTTAATCCAATTAAATTGCTAATTATTTTATTAAAGAAATCGAACTCACAACTCAAAGAAGGTCTTGAGTTCTGAACTCTGAGTTCTGAAGTTGTATTAGCTTTCCTTTGAAGAAGATTCGTTGTTAGAGTTGAATAGAATTGAATTTGATTTGCCTTCTTCCTCTCTAATTGGTGGCGGCTATTCTGAGTTGCTAGGTGACGGCATAGAGGCCATGAATCTAATTTTATTTTGATTTTAGGGTTTGAGTCTACATGTCTTTTTATAGAGTTTAGGATTAGTTTAGGCCGTCCGAACAACTCAGAATTAATCCCAGCCAATCAGAGCAGATCAGAAACCCTAATGAGTCAGCACGCAGTCATTAACAGGTCACTAATCAAATCTGCCCGGGAGGGGTCGACCCTATGGTCGACCTGGTCAGGGTAGGTCAACCCTATGGTCGACCTGGCCATGGCGGGAATTTTCCCGCCTAGCCTGTTTGACTCTGAAATTTGAATTTTCTGAAATCTGTTTTGAATTTTCTGAAACTTCCGATGGCCATAACTTCTTCACACGAAGTCCAATTCATGCAAACTCGGACTCTGTCTCAACCAGAATTCCGACACGAACATAATGGTGCAACCCGTTTCCCTTAATTCTCACATCTGAGATTAGTTATTCTATAATTTGTTATAATAGTGTTAACAGAAATACGGGGTGTTACATTTTTTGCGGTGTTCTTATATTTTATGTATTAAGCGAGGTTCATATTTTTAAATTTAGGTGATACAAAATCACGAATAGATGGAAAGTAAATATTGGTTTAATATGGAAATGCATGAATTAATTGATTGCATTTGCATGAGATGGAAAGAAATAAGTGCATCCATTAATTTCTTCCATTTACCCTAAGGAAAGGGATTGATTTACTTTCTATATGTGCACTTTGTTGCTATTGTAATTAGACTCCATTATATTATTACCATATGTTGGTAATTCAATTGATGACTCACATAGATTTGCACTGGCTATATATTGAGAGGTAGACTTTAGTGTAATCCTATCCTGGCGTGGAGCCAGTGATCCCCAATGGTGTCTCTTCTTATTAAGATATGTAAACTCATATTTTTGTAATCTCTTGTGATTCTCTCATGTGGAATAAAATCTCTCTTTTGGACTAGATGTACACTATCTCGATGATAGTGGAACCAGTATAAATATTGTGTGTCTCTTTGTTTCTTCGTTATATTTATTTACTATTTTGTTGATGTAATAGAATAATTGCTATCAGATTAAATTGATGTTCAATTGGCAAATCTAGATCTTGTTTATTGTGCTTCTGCATCCGCGCAATCTTCTCGCACAACAGATTGGTATCGGAGCTAGTTGTCTTGTTCTAGATTAGTTACCAATGGCTAATTCTTCTAGTAGTTATATGTTTGTTCAAGAATGTGACTTCGTAGATAACAGCTTGGAGAAATTGCTTAGAGGAGGTAGCGACCAAAGACGAACCACTGGAGGTGTTAGCGACCTTTCCAAGTGTTTGAGAACTGTATAACTTCAAGTTCAGTTGAGAAATGCTCGCATTGTATGAGAGATAAAGAGTTTAATGTGTTGAAGGGGCCACTGGATTTAGAAACTGTATTTGATGTTGCTGATTTTGGTGATGGATTTGACGCCACTCATACTTATCGACTTGTGATGTCGTCTTGAGGTGTTCAGTTCATGGAGCTGATTTTGGCGGATTTGGTGCCACTGTGATACATTGTCGATTTTGTGATGTCGTCTTAAAGGAGGTGCTACATGCAGGTATCTGGAAGGATACAGAGATTTGAATTTTGGCTCTGTTTTTGAGTTGCTGATTGAGAGAATTATTTTTGGCCTTGGTAGTGTTGAGATTATTTTGGGATTCGCCTTTTTTCGATTTTGGATATTTGCAACATTTTGTTGGCGAGTGGGGACGTTGTCTGAGCTCGTTAACATTGTGCGATGGGGGTAGCTTTGCTGGAACCCATTACGCAAATATTCATTTTTGTTTCCTATCTCATTGTGAGAATTTGATTTAAGGTGGAGTTTTGTTGAAGAGTTTTATATGCGAAAGGAATTTGATTCGAGATGGGCTATTGAAGATATGTGATTTTACATCAAGGTGGAGTGTTAAATTTAGGTAATACAAAATCACGAATAGATGGAAAGTAAATATTGGTTTAATATGGAAATGCATGAATTAATTGATTGCATTTGCATGAGATGGAAAGAAATAAATGCATCCATTAATTTCTTCCATTTACCCTAAGGAAAGGGATTGATTTACTTTCTATATGTGCACATTTGTTGCTATTGTAATTAGACTCCATTATATTATTACCATATGTTGGTAATTTAATTGATGACTCGTATAGATTTGCACTGGCTATATATTAAGAGGTAGACTTTAGTGTAATCCCATCCTGGCATGGAGCCAATGATCCCCAATGGTGTCTCTTCTTGTTAAGATATGTAAACTCTTATTTTTATAATCTCTTGTAATTCTCTCATGTGGAATAAAATCTCTCTTTTGGACATGTACACTATCTCGATGATAGTGGAACCAGTATAAATATTGTGTGTCTCTTTGTTTCTTCGTTATATTTATTTACTATTTTGTTGATGTAATAGAATAATTGCTATCAGATTAAATTGATGTTCAATTGGCAAATCTAGATCTTGTTTATTGTATTTCCGCATCCGCGCAATCTTCTCGCACAACACATATATGGTATGGAATTTGTTGCTGGTTTCACAAATTATAGATATTAGTGTATTTTCACGTGACAATTTGTACAACACATTCCAGATAAATTATCACGTGGATTTATGCTGCCATAAATTTAACATCTTGCTAAAAGAATGGTACTTCCCATCTATTAACATAATGAATTCATAGCTAGAGTTTATAAAATAGCCTTCTTTTTTAATAACCTACGAAAGTTTATGACAACAATAGCTATATGAAACTGAAACTTAAGACTTAATGCATTTGTGTTTTAGCAGTGTGGTCATTTGATTTCATTGAAAATAATAGCTATATGGATCAAGTCAGAGCTCAAGTTATGATACTGCCAAATTTAGCAAACCAAACATACATATATTAAAACAAATGCTACATAAATTAAGATAAATTGATCAAACTGAACTGTAAGTCATCATCATATGAGATGTTGCTTATTCGTGTTAATATTTTTAGTTTGTTGCTGCACCTTATGAGATGTAACTTATTTGTGTGTTTATAATACATTTTGTATCAGCATGTGGAAAATCCGGAACTGAATGACATGATAAAAAGAATAAATGGAAGTTTAGGAATCCAATCCGTAATCAAATTAAAAATTCAAATGTAAAAATCAATGAATTGAATTAACATATATGTGTGTGTGTGTGTACACGCACATACAACACATTTATAAAATACAAACAATGTTTTGTGTGAGAAGCATGGGCTATGCACTAGCTTCTTGGAAAACTACAGAAGCAATATTTAGAAAATTATAATCACTAAAGTTTATTAGTTCAAAGCGACTAGATTATTGCATCTTGCACAAAATATTGTTCGATGATAGTTATTCAAGTGCCTGCAGTTAACATCTATTGAATCGGTCAAATATGAAAATTTTGTTAATGTACAACACAACTGCATGTGCTTAGTCTTTGGATTTTTCTTGAAATGGGATAATGTGGAATCAATTTATATATTATGGGTATTGAATTTAATGCCAAGTTTCTATAAAATGCTTGTTGTTCTAATATTGCAAATCATGAACTTATTTGATACTTATCTTCTTTATATCTGTCTGATATTACATGGGTGGAAGTGAGGCAACGTCTGATGAAGGATATGGACTTGGCATAGCAGGTGACGAGCCCAAGAACTTAATGACAATGTTCCACTTTCTGCTTCTTCTGGTGTGGAAACTATAAATATCTTCCTAAAGAAACCTAAAAAATATATTAATTAAAATGGTTGTATTTTACTTCTCTGAATGTACAATATGTAAAATGTTCATGTTTTCGTTTTTTCCTACAATGATTACAGTAGGAGAGGAAGTTGAATTGCTGGTTGGAGTACACAATCAGGGTAACTTGTTTAGAAACTTTGCTTTGTTTTAGTGTGCTCACTGAGTTTATGTATGATTACCACATAACTACGCCTTACAAACTAGATTTATCTTGAATGACATGGTAACAATGAAACAGCTGAAAAAATTGATTTTTGTGTTTTTTGGTTTTTATTTGTTTTTGTTGCAGCAACTATGAACAACATTGTATCTTCTCTAGTTTTTTTCTTCTAAAATACATTGTGCATATAATAAGATGCACACATTGAAAGCACCAAAGCATGCATGCAATTTTCCTTGAATGAAAAAAAATTATTTACTGGAGGGGTGAGATGGGAGACTTACGTGTAGGTGTTAGTAGGCGCAAGCGGCAGCTAAAAAATGTTCCATCATCAATTATATCAAGCCAAAACATGCATCTAGGAGTTTTGACTACTGCATCACATGCCATTTCTACTGGAATACGTTAGTATTTTAGGTTTAGAATTATGAATGATAGCTTCGAAAAGATATCTGAAAATAGTTACAATGTCTACATCACCGAACAAGTCAAAAGCGTGAACATATATCTTGAGGCAAAAAATCATAAACTATCCATACGAACACGATTTAAGATGAAATTTGAAGGTGAAGAAGCTCTTGAAAAAAGGTATTTTGCGCCTTGCAAGATTTTCCTTACTAATTAAAAGTGTGAAAATGAATAGTATGATTAATATGGTGATATTTTAATATTTTCCCTAACAGCTATAGCAGTACTATTTTTGACATTAGCGATTCCGGGTCATCTGGATGGACAAATTTTGTGTGGAGATCCTTAAAGGTAAACAACATGGTTCCTCTCTTTCTAATAATACAAGTGCATAAAGTTTGCATTGAAGATAAATATTTAAGGCTTATTTCGTATTAAGTATTGTCATAACGAAGATAATAGTAGATACAACCAAAATGACTCAACTTTTAAATTCCTTTGTAATACATCATCTTCTCAGTGTCAAGACAATTGTTCTATCCGAATAATTGAGTGAGAATTTACAACTTGGATGCTATATTTTGCAATTTACTAGTATCCACTATCATCTGTTGACACTACCGTTGTATATTTCTATGCCTTTTTACTTACTGGCTATTTAAAGTTGAAATTATTTGTGCAGGTGCAATTCGATGAACCTTCTCCAATTGCAAGACCAGATAAAGTTTCACCATGGGAAGTTGATCCTTTAGCGACTAGGAACCCTCCATCTCAAGCAACGTAGAGGAATAATAAATGCCCACCGCCAAGTTCTTCTTCTGGAATACCTGATCATCATCCATCATATTTTGGTAAAAAAAATCATTACAGTTAGCATTTAAATTTTAATATTCATTGCTTGCTTCATGTCCTATTGTTAGGTAATGTGTTAATTTATAGGCACACTTTAGTATGTTGTCCTTTGTGTGCATTTTGTATGTTTACATGTAAGTGTATCTAAACTTTTCCAGTTCATTTTATTACATTAACTACAATAAAAGGAATATTGCATCAATTAAGTTCAATTCTTGGCATACTATCTACATCTATAATCACTATTGGAAATAATTTTTTCAATTGAACACTATTTTCACAACCCATGTTTCATGTATGTTTAACCTGTTTTATAGAAGTAACTAAGCTATGTTAGTGAACAATATTAATATAAACAAGTTTTATAAAATTAACTAAGTTTAAGTTGACAAAAAATTATAAATAATAATATAATAACTAATTTAAAAAAGTTCTATAAATAACGATGATGATTAATTAAGTTTACAAAAATTAACTAGATTTGTAGTAATAATAATAATAATATAATTAAGTTAACTGAGTTCTAATAATAATTAGAATATATGAAATTATTATTATTAATTATTGTATTAAATTAATTAAGTTAATTAGGTTAACAAATTAATTAATTCAAAACTGAGTTGCACTTACAGTTGGGGGTACAAAACTAAGCTTTTGCATGTCAGTCTTATAACTTAGTTGCAAATCGCAATTTTGGTTGTAAAACCTATTTGCAATTGCATCGCAGTTTCAACCTAGGATCAAAAATACTATACAACTAAGTTATAATCCATATAATGTTATTCGTAGTGAGATAAAAACAAGTTCCATCAAAAACGAAGTGTACTGGAAACCATGTACACACTACAAAAATAAAGTGCGCCAAAATCATTTATTGTTTCATCTAATGAGTGGTTGACCGCTACTAGAGTAAGAAACTGCAGGGATAAGGCGGCGGTTATATAGGAGCAAAAAAATTAAATTTTTCATGTTTTGAGCTCATTAATTAAATGCAAAGGGACGTGCATTCCTGTAGCAACTTGTATTGATCATGTTGTGATGGGGTGGACGGTCATGTTGTGGTGAGAGTAATGCGCGGAGTTGTTGTTTTGCTATTTGTGTTGGTCTAGGCAGAGATGGGTGTAGTATGAAGTGTAGGCTGAGTTTGTGTGAAGTGAAGGAGAGCAGAGTTATTTTGTTTATGTGTAGATCTGAATGTTGTAGTGGAATAAATTATTCATGGTCGAGTTCTATTAATATTGTTTATGTTTTGGTTTTAATACTAACCAATGAATATTGTGTACATCTAACTATCTTTTCTGGAGTGAAGACTATCAGTAACAATGGACATGACTTTAATTGTTGTATGTATTACGGTATTTGTTAGTACTTATTGTGTAAATTTATTTCTGAATGCTTGTGGTATGTGAATTTGTTGATTTTGTCAAATAGCTATTATCTAAATGGTTATGGAAAATACATGTGTGATTAATGTGTTCTCAGTCATTTGAATATGATGATTATATAATTGATTGATTATTGTTTTAGATTCGACTTTTTATGATCGTTGGTGATTTTAATATGATTTGTATAACAAATTACTGAAAATAATTGTAACGACCTGGATTTTTCGGTCTTTTGATTCGAATATTTAAATTTATTTTAAATATTTTATTTGGAATTTAATATCGAAATCATTAATTAAACGACGACTGAGCGTTTATATTTATATTTAATTTAAAACGAACTCGAAACAGCGCGGTAGTTCGTAAAATTGAATTTCAACTTCAATTGACTATACTGAATTTGTTTTAAGTCGGATTTCGGTGAAACAAGAGACGTTGGAATCGTTTTGATAATATTTTTCTAATGGAGGAGAAAATTCAAGTTTTCGTATTATAGATTTTGTTTTACGTCCAAATCAAATTTTGAAATAGTCGTTGTGGAATCGTTTATACGCCGTAACGATTTATTTAAATATAATTAAATATTGGCTTCGAATTTGGACAAGTCCTTTGAGGCGTAGTTATAATTTAATTTTTATAATTTTACTATAATTTTTATTTCCCGATATAAGAAACTTTTTATTTGGAGTATTTTGCACCCTATATCAACATTTTGGGATATCAAAATATAAGTTAGCGTACCGATATTATTATATATTCGTGATCGTGGCACACTTCTGAGCGCGACGGTATATTTATTTCTGTCGATAGCGGGTCGTATGCGGACAAAGATCTATATAGCGGGGTCCGTTATCTCTAAAACTAAAAATCTTTAGTCTCTTTCATCATTCTCAAATCAAAGTAAAAATAAAAAAATTATGATGTCAACGCCTACAGAACCAACCCACGCTCTGCCATCATTTTATGCGATAGTCCATATTGTGAAGTGATCCATCAATACAGCTAAGTGAAAAAACACATGCACCTATAAGAGCAGACCTATCAAAATCTTTTACTCTCCCTGGGTAGCCTACTCTGTATGGTATGTCTTGATCGAAAATTTAACTAGCTGTGTAAAGTGATATATTGTACACCCTATATTTGCTTGCCAACCTTGTTTCTTACTTCACCACTGCCTACCTTCAAATTTAACACCTTATACCTCTTTTTATCAGCTACACCGGTCCCAAATCTATTTCTTCTTATCAATCAACAAGTACGGGCAAATCTGAAGGAAGCCAATGACCTAAACTTAAGCTAACCTACTTTATTAGCCATTAACTACTTAATAGCTTCTATCTTAAGAGTAGGATTTCCCCAGGTTCGCACATGCGTGAGCCATGAGATGCAGACAACCTCTCCTGTACATGTAAAAGCAAAACTGAGTCCTGTTTCTTCTCTTTTTAAGTCCCATCGCCACGTCCAGTTTCTATCGTAGCCTGAAAACCTATGTTCCTTCGTCCCAAAGCATCAACACAGTACCTACCTGCAAATGGTTTGATTGAACACCACACAATAGCTTTACAGTTTTACCCAGCTATGTTCATGGAGTCCGAGTTTGTACACATCTTTTTCAAAGATGTGTACAAAACACCGGATCCTATTGGTGGAAAGCAGGGGGGTCCATATGGACCCACCTGATTTCCACCAATAGGGTGAAGTGTTTTGTTCACCTCACTTAAAAGTGAGGTGAACAAACTACTACCGTATGTTCATGTTCACTCGTACCTCATTGAAGGAACGTGATGCTTATCTCCTCAAATCCCCTTATAAATACTTCCATCGTTTGAAGCAGCTAGTAGGAAAACACTCATTTCCATCAGAAAGCAAAAACAAAACCAGTGCACTCCTTTTTTTCTCTCAATATAACATAGATCAAACCCTCTAAAAATATATCTAAAACTAAACTCGCAAATGATGGCAACACAGAAACATGCACGGAGCTTGAACGCAGTTGATTTTTGAAATTGTTTCTTCCGTGCTGGGTTAACTTGAAGGGGCAGTAAGAGACGGCTAGGGTGCTGTGGTTGGCGCGGTAAGATTGGCGGCATGGAGGGAGGAAGCGGTGCAGTTGCGGAGGGGGGTCAGCGCAGTGTTGATAAGGTGGGTGGAAATTGTTTTCATGAGGGAGATACATAAATATATGACAGTTGTTTTGGGAAGAAAGGTTAACTGTGCGGTATGGTTTTCAATTGTTGGCGTGGGCTGTACATTTCGTTGCTGGGCTTGGACCAGTCGTGTTTCAAGTATTAAAAAAAAGTGCAAATGATTGGGACAAAACAGAAAGGAAAGATATAGGTGTGCATGGTTCAGTCCTTCAGCGGGTTTCACATGAGAAGTTGGATTGGTGTAATGGTTTAGTTAATTTAATAGGAGGAGTATTTACTGAAGAGGAAATGGGGTTCATGGAGTATAAGTGTGTTAAGGGATGGGAGGTGTTGCTTGCGGGGAAGGTTTCAGCTATGCATGTTTTTACAGGAAAACGTAATTGAAGGAGAACAACAAGGACGGTGGAAGCATCAAGCTGAACGTGAGGAAAGGATGGTTGTGTATGGGCTTTAGGCCCATCACGAATAAAAAATAAAAAAAATAAAAAAATGAAACGATGAACAGCTGAAAACATAAGAAGAAGGTGGGAAGGAGACAGTGGCCAAAACTATGGGGAAGGGAAGTAACCTACGCAGGCTAGGATACTGTACGGTGTGAGGAAACTGGATTCTCACGCATTGAATTAAGGTACTTGGATTTAATTGAAGTTTGCCACACATTCAGCATATGTTGTTAAGTAATACTGTACGTTAATTTGCCAGCATGATTCGAAAATAAGACAACATAGTGGGAACGAAAGAGGAAAAGAAAAAGGGGATGGACATTTAAGTAGACCACGGTATTGGTTGGTGGATACGAAGCGGGCTATTGAAAGATGGTTAGCGGCTCGATTAATTTTAATGTAAGTTTAGCATTAAGTAATATAGTTAAATAAGAGTGTTAATTATTTTAATTTAAAAACCATAACTTATAATTGGTATTATTCGTGTCGGTATTATCAGAATCATACGGAACCAGTCACGTTGGAATCACGGTACAGAACACTACACTGTCGCGCTGATTCAGGAAGGAACGGAAGCAACCGGATTTTCTGTTTAATTTTAAACATCGGTTTAAAATTAAACAAAGCGAACCGTCGATCGGAGTAAAGGTGAGTTCATTCTCACACATTTCTGAAATACTAGGATGTGCTAAATTCGTATAATTAAATTTAATTGGTTGATTGGATGCCTTGGATGCCTATGGTTGCTTAAATGGTTGACGTTAACTTTATTATCGTCGTTTAAAATATTTCTATGTACTGATATGAAATATTTTAATGATCTGTGTTGCAGTGAAGAACAGGTAAGAGGAATCAAACCGGTTCCTCAAATACTTAATAGCTGTTATTTCACATTTTATGAACTGTTTAAAACCCGTTGACTTTAAACCCAATTGGTTGTTGAATGTGGTTGAGTTTGAACCAATATATATAGTATTGGTTGATAAATAAACAGCAGATGGCCCTTAAATACACCGTTTTATAAAGTTCGATTCACTATCAGGTGAATCGCTAGAAAAGAAGTTATGAAATTATTTTATAACCAATATAGATTTTTAAAATATATTATTTTAAATAAAGTTCTAAAAAGGAGAATAAACCAACTACATAAATACGTTGATTGGTTTAACCAAATCGACCGTGCGCGAAGCACGTTCTTATTAAGTGATTATTAAAAACGATCTTATTTAGCTAAGTCAAGTGATCGGAATTAACGTAACAATTAGAATGGGTTTACATTAATATTGGTTGGAATAAAATCAAATTGAATATAATTATTTAGATTAATTAATTATTAATTAATTTAAATGGCGAGATCTATAACGATTGACTAACGAGATAGTCATGTTTAGAGGAAAACAAGTTAACAGCGTTAGCTGAACTTGTGATTAAATTAGTTCATTAATTTGAAGGGGATAGTTAATGGTAATGAAATCAGTTTATTTTAATTAATGTTGACACTTGATTTAATAGTAATCGAAGTGGTAATTTGGGATGTAAATATAGTAAGGGAAGTTTGTGAAGTTAAAGCTATGTTTATAATTAATATAGCGATTTAATATTTATAATGAGAAATCGAAGTTTTAACTTATATTATTACTGAAATATATTGTATTCTATGAATCCAAGTTATGTGAAGTTATAAAACCTAAGTGGAATCAGATTAGTAAACAGACTAAATTATAAAGGTGCAATATAGAATCGTCATTTTTAAAGAAGTGATGATATTCCATTAAGATGGAATTATAATGGGATTTGACTTATTGGAAATGAGTGTTGGTTTTTGTATTACAACTGATATTTATCTTAGATAAGAACGTTGTTGATCAAGGTCTGAGAGGTAATTAAAATACCCCAACTTGAACAACTTCAGGATTATCAAAAGATGGTATTAGTCATAATGGTTGAGATATTAGAGTAAAATATTTTGGGAAATCATGGTGTAATGCATTTGAAGGATTCAGAAATATATATAATGAAATTTCGAAATATAAAAAGGGGCTTGATGGTATGAAATGATATCCCCATAATAAAGTAGATTTGTGGGAATATAACGATATGTTCAAAGTTATGGAATGAGATTTTCTAGGTTTATAGGTAAAAGGATTTGAGATTATTGACCAATATATTATAAGGGCCAAGTGATGATGTGCATAAAACAATGGATCTGTTTGTTTTTATGGTTGTTTATTTTGATAGTTAAATAACCGACTATCAAAATCTGACCCAACGTTATTGGTACGGAAAGACCGGGATCAAATTTATATTCGAAAACCATTCCGATCAATAAATACGAATACGTCGAAGACGCTGATCGAGATAGAGCAATTGAAGACCGTAGATCTTCATGAAACGGAAGAGTTACTTACAATCTCTGGCTGATCCCTAGAGATATACTATGATTCTGTCGTGATTGGAATCTATGGGTTGTAAGAACTTATCGCTGCTGATCCGTGAGGTGATTCCTATATTGGATGCAGTAGGAGAGTACCTTCGGCTCATCCTGTTCCGGGATGACGTATATGGACGATGTGAATGGTGACCAGATATTTCAAAGGTCGATTATAGCCTCAAGCCTCATCAACCGGGAATTGACAAAAATCGGGCAGGCAGCATGGCTATGTGGGTCGCACCCATTAGGGTATATTGTCACCATCTAGAGAAATATTGATATTGTTACTTCTTTTCATTTCTGCATCTCCCGGGGAATTACGGTGGTCGCGACAAAAAGTCGTAAGGTGACAATACATTCGATACACTCAAGAGAAATGAGTGGTCGGTCATGTGTGGGCTGGGTTGCAAGACGTTCTTGTTGAACCCAGTGTATTCGTCTCTAGAGATACACTACCGGCAGGTGGTCCCATACCTTGTCTTAGTTGGAAATCCAATCTCCAATAAGTGCCCGCGGTTTTTGGTTGTATATTATATATGTGGAGCCTGAGATGAAAGCGTTCCGCTAGATTCTATTTACTTGTATTTAGACACTATTATAATATCAGAATAAGATATTGATTTCAAAACGTTTTGGGTTATAGTAAGGTAAAAATCGTCCGTGTTTATGTGTGGACTGGTCTTACTGTTATCCTTTGATTTCAAAAGGATTTCAAAGTTAAACAAGTTGGTTGATGTATGAATTTATCACTGATAGTATTTCAGACTGATCCGGGTGAATTTTGTTTTAAATCAAATGTGCTCGGCTCAGACCGAGTATATTATCAGGTTGGGTATCGCTTGGAGCTTCAGAAGAGGAGTTGAAGTCGAGACGTATTCCATATATATACTGGTACTAGTTTATTTCCGCTGTGTGTTGTATTGATCTGAAGGTATACTCTGATGTTGTAATATACAGTTCTTTTATAAAGTATTATTGATTATTAGATTTTGTCCAATTCGCTGTGAGACTCTGATCTTCTTATTCTTCTATTCTAATATTTCTTTCTTTTCTCACCCTCTAACTTCTTTCTATTAGCTTTCAAGGTTTTCGGTACTTGAGTTGGACACGGGATGTGTTAGTGTCTGGATTCGAGTGTCGAAATTCCCAGGTCGCTACAGTTGGTATCAGAGCAATGGTTTAGGAATAACCTTGGCTCTGTGGTGTAACTCGATAGAGATTGGGCTAGTAATACCCTAGATCGAGTTGAGTGTGTATCTATACGCGAGAGAATATTTGTGATTTGAATATAAAATTACTTTAAATATTTTGCCAAGATATTTTATAAAGAAAGTAAGTTTTAAATTCCCTTATGGTATTATTAGTGTTGATTTGAATTAGAGTTCAATTTGATTATGAGATTCAAACGAGATTGGGGAATATTTTTTAATATGAAATTTAATATAGAATTTAATAAATCGAAATTAAATTAAACTAAGTTCAATATGTGATTTGGTTGTATTGTGTATGGTTTGGTTTATTGGATGTTAATTGGTTAAATTAAATTCGTTAACAAATTAATAAGAAATTGAACGAATGAGAAGCAAGGATATAAATCCCAGTATAATAAATTGGGAATCAAAATTAGTTAAGGAATGAACTGAATAAATTAACCTTGGATTGTCACTTGCATTATAAGTGAAGTTAAGTACAGATTTCAGACGGCTGTGGAGTTGATTTGGTTACACAGATTAGAAGTACAATTTGGATGACGAAGAGCAGTTACTTGGTTTGCTTCGAAACTAGGATGAAGTTGCCCAACAAAAAGGTAAACCTTAATATTATTGATCGGGTGTTTGAATTTGTACCCAAATGGGTAGCCACTTGGCTCTTATTTTCTTTGGATCAATATGAGAGGCCCAGTGTGGCGTTTGTAGTTGTTTCGATCGAACCGTGCAAAGGAGGTGCTACCGAATTTTTTTCGAAAATTTTATAACTTGGTAATATTTATGGTAATATTTTGAATTAATTATTTTGAAAATAAATGCGGTTGGAGCATTCTTTTTACCTAGCAATTTCGAGGACGAAATTTATTTAAGGGTGGAAGAATGTAACGACCTGGATTTTTCGGTCATTAGATTCGAATATTTAAATTTATTTTAAATATTTTATTTGGAAATTAATATCGAAATCGTTAATTAAACGACGACTGAGCATTTATATTTATATTTAATTTAAAACGAACTCGAAACAGCGCGGTAGTTCGTAAAATTGAATTTCAACTTCAATTAACTATACTGAATTCGTTTTAAGTCGGATTTCGGTGAAACAAGAGGCGTTGGAATCGTTTTGATAATATTTTTCTAATAGAGGAGAAAAATCGAGTTTTCGTATTATAGATTTTGTTTTACGTCCAAATCAAATTTCGAAATAGTCGTTGTGGAATCATTTATACGCCGTAACGATTTATTTAAATATAATTAAATATTGGCTTCGAATATGGACAAGTCCTTTGAGGCGTAGTTATAATTTAATCTTTAGAATTTTACTATAATTTTTATTTCCCAATATAAGCAACTTTTTATTTGGAGTATTTTGCACCCTATATCAACATTTTGGGATATCAAAATATAAGTTAGCGTACCGATATTATTATATATTCGTGATCATGGCACACTGCTGAGCGCGACGGTATATTTATTTCTGTTGATAGCGGGTCGTATGCGGACAAAGATCTATATAGCGGGGTACGTTATCTCTAAAACTAAAAATCTTTAGTATTTTTCATCATTCTCAAATCAAACTAAAAATAAAAAATTTATGATGTCAACGCCTACAGAACCAACCCACGCTCTGCCATCATTTTCTGCGATAGTCCATATTGTGAAGTGATCCATCAATACAGCTAAGTGAAAAAATACATGCACCTATAAGAGCAGACCTATCAAAATCTATTACTCTCCCTGGGTAGCCTACTCTGTATGGTACAGGGCATGTAATGTCTTGATCGAAAATTTAACTAGTTGTGTAAAGTGATATATTGTACACCCTATATTTGCTTGCCAACCCAGTTTCTTACTTCACCACTGCCTACCTTCAAATTTAACACCTTATACCTCTTTTTATCAGCTACATCGGTCCCAAATCTATTTCTTCTTATCAATCAACATGTACAGGAAAATCTGAAGGAAGCCAATGACCTAAACTTAAGCTAACCTACTCTATTAGCCATTAACTACTTAATAGCTTCAATCTTAAGAGTAGGATATCCCCAGGTTCGCACATGCGTGATCCATGAGAAGCAGACAACCTCTCCTGTACATGTAAAAGCAAAACAGAGTCCTGTTTCTTCTCTTTTTAAGTCCCATCGCCACGTCCAGTTTCTATCCTAGCCTGAAAACCTATGTTCCTTCCTCCCAAAGCATCAACATAGTACCTACCTGCAAATGGTTTGATTGAACAACACACAACAACTTTACAGTTTTACCTAGCTATGTTCATGTTCACTCGTACCTCATTGAAGGAACGTGATGCTTATCTCCTCAAATCCCCTTATAAATACTTCCATCGTTTGAAGCAGCTAGTAGGCAAACACTCATTTCCATCAGAAAGCAAAAACAAAACCAGTGCACTCCTTTTTCTCTCAATATAACACAGATCGAACCCTCTAAAAATATATCTAAAACTAAACTCGCAAACGATGGCAACACAGAAACATGTACGGAGCTCGAACGCAATTGATTTTTGAAACTGTTTCTTCCATGCTGGGTTAACTTGAAGGGGCAGTAAGAGACGGCTAGGGTGCTGGGGTTGGCGCGGTAAGATTGGCGGCGTGGAGGGAGGAAGCGGTGCAGCTGCGGAGGGGAGGTCAGCGCAGTGTTGATAAGGTGGGTGGAAATTGTTTTCATGAGGGAGATATGTAAATATATGACAGTTGTTTTGGGAAGAAAGGTTAACTATGCGGTATGGTTTTCAATTGTTGGTGTGGGCTGTACATTTCGTTGCTCGGCTTGGACAAGTCGGGTTTCAAGTATTAAAAAAAAGTGCAAACAATGGGAACAAAACAGAAAGGAAAGATACGGGTGTGCATGGTTCAGTCCTTCAGCGGGTTTCACGTGAGAAGTTGGATTGGTGTAATGGTTAGTTAATTTAATAGGAGAAGGAGTATTCAATGAAGAGGAAATGGGGTTCATGGAGTATAACGTGTGTTAAGGGATGGGAGGTGTTGCTTGCGGGGAAGGTTTCAGCTATGCATGTTTTTACAGGAAAACGTAATTGAAGGAGAACAACAAGGACTGTGGAAGCATCAAGCTGAACGTGAGGAAAGGATGGTTGTGTATGGGTTTTAGGCCCATCACGAATAAAAAATAAAAAAATAAAAAAATGAAACGATGAACAGCTGAAAACGTAAGAAGAAGGTGGGAAGGATACAGTGGCCAAAACTATGGGGAAGGGAAGTAACCTTCGCGGGCTAGGATACTGTACGGTGTGAGGAAACTGGATGCTCACGCATTGAATTAAGGTACTTGGATTTAATTGAAGTTTGCCACACATTCAGCGTATGTTGTTAAGTAATACTGTACGTTAATTTGCCAGCATGTTTCGAAAATAAGACAACAAAGTGGGAACGAAAGAGGAAAAGAAAATGGGATGGACATTTAATTAGACCACGGTATTGGTTGGTGGATACGTAGCGGGCTATTGAAAGATGGTTAGCGGCTCGATTAATTTTAATGTAAGTTTAGCATTAAATAATATAGTTAAATAAGAGTGTTAATTGTTTTAATTTAAAAACCTTAAATTATAATTGGTATTATTCGTTTCGGTATTATCAGAATCATACGGAACCAGTCACGTTGGAATCACGGTATAGAACACTACACTGTCGCGCTGATGTAGGAAGGAACAGAAGCAACCGGATTTTCTGTTTAATTTTAAACATCGGTTTAAAATTAAACAAAGCGAACCGTCGATCGGAGTAAAGGTGAGTTAATTCTCACACATTTCTGAAATACTAGGATGTGCTAAATTCGTATAATTAAATTTAATTGGTTGATTGGATGCCTTGGATGCCTATGGTTGCTTTAATGGTTGACGTTAATTTTATTATCGTCGTTTAAAATATTTCTTTGTACTGATATGAAATATTTTAATGATCTGTGTTGTAGTGAAGAACAGGTAGGAGGAATCAAACCGGTTCCTCAAATATTTTATATGTTGTTATTTCATATTTTATGAACTGTTTAAAACCCGTTGACTTTAAACCCAGTTGGTTGTTGAATGTGGTTGAGTTTGAACCAATATATATAGTATTGGTTGATAAATAAACAGCAGATGGCCCTTAAATACACCGTTTTATAAAGTTCAATTCACTGTCAGGTGAATCGCTAGAAAAGAAGTTATGAAATTATTTTATAACCAATATAGATTTTTAAAATATATTATTTTAAATAAAGTTCTAAAAAGGAGAATAAACCAACTACATAAATACGTTGATTGGTTTAACCAAATCGACCGTGCGCGAAGCACGTTCTTATTAAGTGATTATTAAAAACGATCTTATTTAGCTAAATCAAGTGATCGAAATTAACGTAACAATTAGAATGGGTTTACATTAATATTGATTGGAATAAAATCAAAGAGAATATTATTAATTAGATTAATTAATTTAAATGGCGAGTTCAATAACGATTGACTAACGAGTTAGTCATGTTTAGAGGAAAACAAGTTAACAGCGTTAGCTGAACTTGTCATTAAATTAGTTCATTAATTTGAAGGGGATAGTTAATGGTAATGAAACCAGTTTATTTTAATTAATGTTGACACTTGATTTAATAGTAATCGAAGTGGTAATTTGGGATGTAAATATAGTAAGGGAAGTTTGTGAAGTTAAAGCTATGTTTATAATTAATATAGCGATTTAATATTTATAATGAGAAATCGAAGTTTTAACTTATATTCTTACTAAAATATATTGGATTCTATGAACCCAAGTTATGCGAAGTTATAAAACCTAAGTGGAATCAGATTAGTAAACAAACTAAATTATAAAGATGCGATATAGAATCGCCATTTTTAAAGAAGTGATGATATTCCATCAAGATGGAATTATAATGGGATTTGTCTTATTGGAAATGAGTGTTGGTTTTTGTATTACAACTGTTATTTATCGTAGATAAGAACGTTGTTGATCAAGGTCTGAGAGGTAACTAAAATACCCCAACTTGAACAACTTCAGGATTATCGAAAGATGGTATTAGTCGTAAAGATGGTATTAGTCGTAATGGTGGAGATATTAGAGTAAATTATTTTGGGAAATCATGGTGTAACGCATTTGAAGGATTCAGAAATATATATAATGAAATTTCGAAATATAAAAAGGGGCTTGATGGTATGAAATGATATCCCCATAATAAAGTAGATTTGTGGGAATATAACGATATGTTCAAAGTTATGGAATGAGATTTTCTAGGTTTATAGGTAAAAGGATTTGAGATTATTAACCAATATATTATAAGGGCCAAGTGATGTTGTGCATAAAACAATGGATCTGTTTGTTTTTATGGTTGTTTATTTTGATAGTTAAATAACCGACTATCAAAATCTGACCCAACGTTATTGGTATGGAAAGACCGGGATCGAAATTATATTCGAAAACCATTCCGATCAATAAATACGAATATGTCGAAGACGCTGATCGAGATGGAGCAATTGAAGACCGTAGATCTTCATGAAACGGAAGAGTTACTTACAATCTCTGTCTGATCCCTAGAGATATACTATGATTCTGTCGTGATTGGAATCTATGGGTTGCAAGGACTTCTCGCTGCTGATCCGTGGGGTGATTCCTATATTGGATGCAGTAGGAGAGTACCTTCGGCTCATCCTGTTCCGGGATGACGTATATGGCCGATGTGAATGGTGACCAGATATTTCAAAGGTCGATTATAGCCTCAAGCCTCATCAACCGGGAGTTGACAAAAATCGGGCAGGCAGCATGGCTATGTGGGTCACACCCATTAGGGTGTATTGTCACCATCTAGAGAAATATTCATATTGTCACTTCTTTTCATTTCTGTATCTCCTGGGGACTTACGGTGGTCGCGACAAAAAGTCGTAAGGTGACAATACATTTGATACACTCAAAAGAAATGAGTGGTCGGTCATGTGTGGGTCGGGTTGCAAGACGTTCTTGTTGAACCCAGTGTATTCGTCTCTAGAGATACACTATCGGCAGGTGGTCCCATACCTTGTCATAGTTGGAAATCCAATCTCCAATAAGTGCCCGTGGTTTTTGATTGTATATTATATATGTGGAGCGTGAGATGCAAGCGTTCCGCTAGATTCTATTTACTTGTATTTAGACACTATTATAATATCAGAATAAGATATTGATTTCAAAACATTTTGTGTTATAGTAAGGTAAAAACCGTCCGTGTTTATGTGTGGACTGGTCTTACTATTATCCTTTGATTTCAAAAGGATTTCAAAGTTAAACAAGTTGGTTGATGTATGAATTTATCACTAAAAGTATTTCAGACTGATCCGGGTGAATTTTGTTTTAAATCAAATGTGCTCGGGTCAGACCAAGTATATTATCAGGTTGGGTATCGCTTGGAGCTTCAGAAGAGGAGTTGAAGTCGAGATGTATTCCATATATATACTGGTACTAGTTTATTTTTGCTGTGTGTTGTATTGATCTGAAGGTATACTCTGATGTTGTAATATACAGTTCTTTTATAAAGTATTATTGATTATTAGATTTTGTCCAATTCGCTGTGAGACTCTGATCTTCTTATTCTTCTATTGTAATATTTTTTTTCTTTTCTCACCCTCTAACTTCTTTCTATTAGCTTTCTAGGTTTTCGGTACTTGAGTTGGACACGGGATGTGTTAGTGTCTGGATTCGAGTGTCGAAATTCCCGGGTCGCTACAATAATATAAGCCATTAACAATATGTAGTAGCATTTAAAATATGTTACAAAACAATCAATATCTTTAAATAGTGTTTTAGAAACGCTATTAAAATAAATGTAACTTACCATCCGAATTTTTAGTGACACAAATTAAACGCTACAGAAAAGCAAAAAAGAACCCATGTATAGACATTCAGTAGCGTTTGAAAAGCGAAACTATGAAAATCATGTGAATTTCTAGTGGCATAAAATAAATGTAACGAAAAAAATTTAGTCGCATAAAATAAACGTTATAGAAAAGCAAAAAGTGACCCACGTACAGGAATTCAGTAGCGTTTGGAAAATGCAACTATACTAACCACATGGTAGCGTTTATCAAAATGAAACCAAAAAATTCAGACTTTTAGTTGCGGAACCTGTAGTAGCGTTCATTGAAACACTACCAAAAGTATTAGTAGCGTTTTTCAAACACTACAAAAGGTTTTTTCTGGTGTAGTAAGTAATCAAGTTAGACACTTGATAGCCCAAAAAAGAACAAATAAAGTGTATGATTAAAATCAGCTGTTATAGTATAGATAATAAAAAGAAAAGTGATTATTATGATAAAAGATTTGTAACAAGATAATACAACTTCTGATTAAGATTGTCATAAAAAGTAAGTAAGAAAAGATGAGAGTAGTATCATAATAAAAAATAAGAGCAGATTAGGAAAAATAAGACAAAAGAAATTAAACGTGTGAGAAAAAATTTATACATAGGTCTAATAAGAAATGTGAGGTGCGTGTGGAGTAGTCCAAAGCAAATCCAAAGGCATGCTTAGTAATGTAGACCGCAGCAGATTCATCATAGTACATTGATCTCATGAGACGCATTTATAGCAGTATTCTCTACCAGTCGAGAATTAATGATCTTAAGAAGATAAGGACCAGCCATGCTGAAGACAGGAAGCCTAGACTTCAAAGAGAGGATACCCCGAGAATGATCCTCTAATGTAGTCATAGTTAGGTGATCCATTGGAGGTAGGTATGTAGTTTTCATCAAGAGGATTTGCCATAACTGCTTCCATAGAGTAGGCAGTCAGAAGGCTGATAAGTGATTTTAGGATACAACGGTCACTTAGAGCAAGCTTCGTGGTTACAACCTAGAAAGGATAGTAACCGTCGGATGTCTTTCGTCGTCAGCCAATAACGATTACGGGAAGACGTGGGCTAAACCAAGAGGATAACGGTCTTTCACTAACAGGGAATTATATGAGGTGGCAACGCCAATTGTTTGCATAGTTTGTTTGTTTTAGGTAAGGCCTTAACCCAGTATCGAGTCTTCCACTAATAAAGGGGGGGCGGTGTAGAGCCTTAGCCACAATAGAAAAGAGACAGACCTAGTTTAGCATCTGTGGACCCTAGTAGTTTCCCTTTAAGATTGTAAAAAATCTGGATCACATACTGAACAATTACATGTAGATCCTCGATGCATGCACCGGGTGGTACATTGTGAATATCCGAGCATTGGAGAGACTAATACGGACATAGTTTCATGTTTTCTTAGTAGACGATGGAGCATCTGTATCATAGACCTTATGTAGTAGCCCGTTACAGATGTAGTATCAAAACTCTTTCGTATAGAGATGATGGAGACCTATCGAGGAGGGTATTATGGGTGGTACCTGGATATCTTGGGAACATAGCTACATATATATTATTAGGTTTGGTCTATTGGAGAGTAAATATGTATGATTTGTGCACAAAGACGAGAATATAAACCTAATAACCTAATAATAAGTAAATCGTGATAGAATGGTATATGTAGTGTTATTCTTAAATAGTGTAATTTTTTCATTTACCAAAACTTTAGTTCTGACCCCTTCCTCATAACAAACCCACAGATTAGACAAATGATAGAGATTTTGAGCTTTGAGACAGTTTCTTAGTCAGTGCCATTACTACAGTAAGTATTTACTTATTATCATATTTTATTCAGTTCTGTGTTAGATATTTATTTGAGCTTTGATGATTTATCTTTGCCTTTTTGTAGGGTACTAAACAACCAATTTGGGTTTCGATTGACTTGGATTTTAGCATTTTGCGTAAATTTTGGGCTCACTGAAATTTGAATTGTCACAATATCCGTATGTAGCTCGATTCCTGTGTGCTTCCTTTTAACATGGGTATTAATAATCTTTTTCGTTAAAGCGCTCCAAAGTCTTCGAAGTCTTTCAATCGAGCCATTCCCCAAAATTAGTTTCAGGGTGAATGCGTTTGATGAGTGCTACAATAACAACTTCCTTCTTAGGGTTGTCAACTTCAGTTAGAGCGTTCTTGAAACAATCCAAATAGCTTTTCAAAAAAATTCTAGTTATTTGGAATATATTGGATACCGACATGATATCCTTAGGTCTGGTAGCATGCATTTTAAATTATTCTACGAGTCTACTAGCAAGCTTATCAAAAGAGGCGATGCATGGTTCTCGGTGGAAGCTGATGGAACCATAACAAGGCCATGCCTTCAAGAAAAATAGGGAAGCATTTTATACTTCACTGCATCAGTGGTGCGTGCAGAATCCATATGCCATTCATAACAGCTTAGGAATTGATAAGGATCGGTCTTTCCTGAATAAGGTGGAAGAGGTGTCATATTAAAGTGCCGAGTCCATTCAGCATTCATAACTTCTTTAGTGAAAGCATTTAGCCTTGTATCAGTTTCCCAGTCATCGCCGACTTGACTTTGCGACTCTCACAAGATCCTACAGATCATGGATATGAGGTCGGGAGTTATGATCTCCTTCGGGATCCGACTGTTATGATCCAACTCCGTATGGTGTCTTATGTGGTGCCTCCAAGGTTGAATGGCATTGTCGTGTGAATTTTGTGAAGGCAAGGCAGTAACAACTTAGTTTCGGTTGAGACTGTGAAATCCAAGGATGAAGTTATGAATAATTATGTCATGGGTCCATATGAACGGGTCCGGGCCCGACCCGTAGGAGGGATCAGCACCGAACCGAGAATGACTTAGATAGTTTGTTCCCTTAATGGTGATGACTCTCGTGCCATCTTCAGATTGTCTTCTCCTTTGTTTTCGATCGCTAGGCTACGATGAGGATGAAGAGTTGTCTAGAACATAATTAATAGGAGTTGGAGTCCTCTTATTTCCGTCGAGTCGATTAACAATAGCTTGAGTGGCATGTTACAACTACTGCATAAGATCTATGTTATGCTTAATCTTGGTGTTGAGCTTCCTTTGAGTCTCTTCCAGTTTCTTCATTATGTTTTCAAGTTGGACTTTAGTAATCAAAACATATGGATTAGAAGTCATGGCCGCATAAGGTAGGGCAAAAAGTATGATCATCATCGGAAATTTTTTGTTGGATGAAAGCATCATTATGATTAACATAAGATGGTCCAATAATGTAAGATTCTTCTTTTAACCACTATATTAAGCTTCATGTGTAGATCGACGGGGATCTCGGAAGGAGTGGGAAATCCAAAAAACGAGTCTCTCACAATGAAAACACAAAAATGTTAGCGCTAAAATTGACATAGCACACAGAAAGTTAGTAAATAATTATACCGATGAAATAAATGGAAAATGAGGGTAATTGCAGTTAATAAGAACATTCGAATTTATGATGGTTAATCATGGTTATGTTTACATCGACCTGGGAAGTTTTGATCACTTTATTGCTGTTTTGAGAGCTATAAGTAATCAGATCAGTATGAATCTAAATCATATGAAATAAAGTAAAAAAATGGCTACAAGATCTATTTTTCTCCAATACAGCTGGTATTTATAGATGCAGATAGTCGAAGATGTCTCAGAAAAGTATGAGAGATGTTGCGGAGGAGGCTAAGACGTGGTCTCACCGACGAATCCCCCAAGTAGCGGATCAATACCAATTCCTTTGATAATAATGGGTACCGATCCCTCAAACCAAAAGGGATCATAGTGTGATTCGTTATTTGGGACCTCTTGGCATTTCTAATGTTTCTCTAAAGTTTTATGTGATTTTGCTTTGTTGTTGGAGAGATTTGGTATGACATTGGTCGAAATTGTTATACCCTGCTTGTCCATGTTGGATCGGTATAGATTCCTTGCTTTGAGCTAGGTCACTCCCTCACTTGGTGAACTTTCAAGTATCGTTTTGCTAGGCTGATTCAACTACCATCTTGTGATGGTATCCGAGCTTGCTATTTGGGCTTTTGGACTATCTCTCTGGGTTGTTAGCCTTGATAATCGTAAAATCATGTCAAATCGAATAGCCGGAAATGTCGGGTACGAAAGTCGGATAAAACCCTTGAAAAGTTTGAAGTCATGAATAACGTACACAATGATGTCTTTCTTTATATAACACTCAACCTAATTTTATCATGCAACTCAAACTTGTCTACCATTATTTTTTAACTTTTCTCAAACCCCTTTAAGTCTTGTGTATAATGTACCATTTTTTGTAAAGGACTTTTAAACAATTCTTAGAAATTACGACTTCCAAATTTTCCAAGTAACTTCTTCATCACATACTACAAGCATAGTCGATGTCTAATATTAGAAAATACAATCTCTATAGCCTTTTTCATGGCTAGGTCTTGGTTTATAATTATTCTTTTAAAAGTAACATCAGACATGCAAACAAGCACATTATAATGTTGTTACACTTAAAAGCAATCCAAATCATAGCATAAACGATTATCAATTGTGGTTGACTCCAATAAAAGGTGCAAAAGACAGATCATACTTGTTTGTTAAGTATGTCATTCCGAAAGTAATAACATCACCAAATTTTTTATATGCCTCCCTACTACTTCCACATGCAAAAAAAAGACTTCCGCCATAGTTGTTTAAGTCCATGCTGAAGAAAAAATTTGAATTTTATGCCTACATATTTAGAAAATAGTTTTCAGTCACCACAATATCTCTTTCTCCAAGACATATTTGTCTTGCTTTACCAAGATAGTTTCTACAATCCTTTTCTACAAACGACAAGTTATCATGTCTACCAACTTCTGCTACTAATGCATTGAAACCTTTCTTCGGTAAAATTCCTATAATATCGCCAACTTCAAGTTATCTTTCTACATATACATCAGTGATAACAAAAAAAATTGAGATTTCATGAGACTTAAGTAGGGGGTGATTGTTATTTGGTTAAACCAAACAAACTAATTCATTTTGATCAGTTTGGACTGATTTTGAGACTATTGATTTATAATTGGCCCTTTTTTTATTATTTGGTTATTTGTTTAACCAAATTAACCAAACCTTTATTATATTTTCAAAATTATCGATGTTATAATAATTTTTTCTAGTTTAGTAATCCAAGTAAATTGTAAAGATCATTTATGTGTCAAAATTACTTTTAGAAAGTTGATAAATAAGAATACTTAAATAGTACATTTATACTCTGCTTCAAATTATAATGAATGTGCAAATTATAAAGTGCAAAACATTTTTGGTCCGATTATATCAGATAATCAACCGAATCAACTAAACTTAATTTGGTTGGTATGGATTGGTTTTTAGTTTTACTTGTTTTAGTTATGTTTAAAACATTTCATCATCGGGTAAACCAAACCAACTAAACATTCACTCCTATACTTAGATCATGGTTGTGATCAAGAAATGACTTGTTGATATATCACTTTCCATCTTTTCCACAAACTAGAAGTGAGTTTCAATTTGCAACCAATTTTGTTGGTTGGCCTGCTATAGTAAAGGGTTTCTGCTTATACAATCTGGATTCCTATCGCATGCTAATGTTGTATGTCTTCACTAGCCATCCTCATCCCTTTTAGCTGACCTTCTTTTTGCTAGAAAAGCATTTTAATTATTTTTATTGTCAAATTGTATGTGTTTGTGTCATAATTCCAAATGACTGCTTGCGACTATCAGTGAAATAAGTAAATAAATGTAATGAATCCAACATGGTACTAGAAGGAATTATAGGCATGTTGAATTGATATTCAAAGTATATTTTTGCTAAAAAAATTAAAAAAAAAAATCTAGCAGTAGCGATAGTAATGAAAGGGAAGGACTTCTAGTTCTAGGAGAGGGAGACGAAAACGATTTAATGGTTTGTGGAATAAAAGGAGAACATGACAATATAAGAATTTATGGAAGAACATGCCATGTCAGCCGCATAAACTAGCTAAATTACTTTTGAGTATAATAATCGGGGTTAAGCATTTATTAAGTAAAATTGAACAAACAAACCAAACCAGTCAAATGTAACCGATATGATTCAGTTTTGCTAGTCAATTGGTCAGTTTGGTTTTTGTTTTTACATTTCTTTAGTTTATTGATTAGGTTTGGTTTCCAATGCCTAAAACCGAACCAACTAAATAAACAAAATATAAAAGTTAAGTTGTTTCAAAGTTAAAAAATTACCACTGAGAATGATACGATATTATCATAACTATATTATTTTTCTTTTAATTCATATTAATATTTTAGGAAGACATGTTTGTTTCTTAAAAATATATATATCATATAGACTCAATTAATTATTTTAACCTTATACTATATCAACAATTAGAAGATACAATTCATTTTAAGATAATTCAAATAAACCAACAAAAATCTAGGTTGTTTGGTTCCAATTTGAAAAAAATTCGGATTAGTTTGGCTCAGTTTAAGTTTCTTGAATGATTATTTTGGATTTGACATTTTTGAATGGTTTGAAACTTGTTGAAAAACAATAGCAAAAAAATAATAAGGTGGTATTTGATTTAGATTATGCTTTTTGTTTCAAGTTTTCAACGTTAATCACCAAAAATAAAAAGAGTTGATGGACAATGGAAGAAATAAAAGGATGATGAAGGGAATGACAAAGGGAATGGAGGAACGATGTTCTGCAATAATTTTTTAAAGGGATTATTAAAGTGACTCCATATTTGGTTACGAGGATGCTCAATTTTTATTTATTGTATAATTGTTATGAGGAAAACAAAATAAATTAGTCTCTCCTTAAACATATAAATTACAATTCCGACATTAGCCCCCTATAATTCTCATTAATATAAACCATAAAACTTAAATCTTAATTAATGCTTACAATTTAATGTTGCACATAAAAATAAAAATGATGTAGTTAATGTAATGAAGATGTGGATGATCAGACGACATTAGATTAGGTAATTAATTGTAATTTCTTATTAGAATGGGTATGATTAATTTAGGGCATTGTTATTGACACTCCATTTTCTGTTAAGGGGGGGCCAAATTTTAAGAACACTCCACTTTTTTTAAATTGTTAAGGGAAGTTTAATGTAGGTGACTATTTTTTTTTTACTTCTTACGCTTTTACCCTTACTTATAAAAATTACTCACCATGAAATCATCACTCCCCTAAATCAACTGCAAACTTAATTCAGTATAAAATCAAAGAAAAAATGGTGAGAACGAAGAAAACACCACTGTCCTCTTTGTGAATTTATAACATATCTCGGATTGTTGGAATTCGGCTTTGGTTGAACTAGTCTAACAAGGGAACAAACGTTACTATAATATCTTTGGGATCAGATATAAATAAAATTGTTGTGACTCCCAGTTTAACATGTGGTTTAGGGATTAAATTGTAGCTAGCAACTCCAATTTTGTCACCAATTTGTTGGAATTTTTGTAAGAACGATCTGAGTAGCAGATGTAGAATAAGGAAACTTTCATTTACATATAGCAACTGTATAGACGCAAATCGTTGTACCCAGGCATAAACAATTTAATTGAATTCGCTGTTAAAATCAAACACACCCAAGGATTATACTCGACACTCTATGGAATATATATATATATATATATATTGTTGGAAATTATAACTCAATAGTAAAAATAAATCCAGAGCCGGTTCTGAGGTTTGTAGTGCCCAGTGCGATTTTTTAAAGGATGCCCCATATTGTAAAATTCAAAGAGTGGTTTTGAACAAAATTCATATTTATAAGCAATCTAAATTATTTTTAAAAAACTCAATACTACTACGAATTAACATTGAAACACGCAAACAAGACAAATGAAAATAACGTTGTTATAATGCAAAAAATTATAACTAATTTGTTCAAATATAAAGATTTTGTACATACAAGACTTGAATCCTTCCATCTACTAGAAATCATCGATTGCGTCCTTTGTACCATTATATATGCTAGCACTTTGTATATCTGCAATTATGATGTCAGTAATATGGTTATTTATGAAAAATATAATTATAAAATAAAAGATTGGTTGTCATTCCCTTAATCATCGGAACCAATTCCAGGTTCAAAATCACAAGATTGATCTACATTATCAACCGAATCTGTCATTTTTGAAAAATACTTGTTAAAAGACTCTCTTAATTATTGGGCTATCTGTAACAACCCGGAAAATCAGAACCAATTTAATTTTTTTATTTTGGCAATTTTAATGAATTTTGAATATTTAAAATGATTTATTTTAAATAATAACGACTAGAAATTTATTTTGAAAAAAATTAGAACGTATAAATTTATTTAAATCGAAATTAGAATATAAATATTTATTTTAATTATAAAAGGAATTGGAAATGGGGCGGTAGTTTGAAATTTCGATTTCAAATTTCAAATGAATGTACAGGATTCAAAATAAACCGGATTTTAGTGAAATTAGAAATATTTGAATATATTTGAAAATATCTTTCCAAAGAATCTGAAAAATCCAGATTTCATAGCGGGAATAAAAAGTTATGTCCAGTTGAAGATTCAGAATAATCAATATGGAAGTACAGCCCTTAAAAATAGAAATTTTGCAAATGACCTCCGTTTTCGACGAGACCACTTTTGTTCAATCCGGAATGCCAAATTATTGCTAGATTCCAATTTTCATAATTTTTGGAATTGATATGTGAGCGTGGCAGATTTAAACGTGTTTGATGATTTCAGTTTGAATTAATCGAATGGAAAATGACTGTTTTTCAAATGGTCTCCAAATTTGACGAAATTAGTTTTGTTAGGACCGTATCGTCAAAACATAGCCAGATTTATTTTACTGGAATTTTTGGAGTCAGTACGTGGCCCCAGTAAATTAAAATGTGCGTTCAAATTAAATATATATAGATTTATATTTTAATTTAAAGAATAAATAACTGAAACGGTCGAGTTGGCTTACGAAACATATCCCATTGTGTTTGGAATGGGGGTAATTAGCTGGGAACGTCAGCCGTTGGGTCTTGATTGGAGTTCGAATTGGAAACATACTTTTTTTGGAAATAATATCTAAATTATAAATATTCCTTCCTTTCCCTTAACCCTCTCTCTCTCTCTTCAGTTACAATCGAATAAAAAAACCCGAAGCCACCCACGAACCCGTCGCCCCCCTACGCCTTACCAACGCGCCGTAATCCCCCCCTCCCCCGTTAATGATCGGTGATCCCCCCCCCCCCCCCCCCCCACCTCCAAGCAGCTGCCGCCCTTCTCCGACGAGATCCCAAACCCTAGAACGCCTAAAAAAACCACCGTCAGCACCCTAGACCCCAACCACCAGGCCCACCTCCGACCAGAGCACCCCCGCCACCTCAGATGGCCTGCGCCCGCCTCCCTGATCGCCTGAGCACCTCAGTCCGCCTCCGACAGTGACGCTCCAGACAGAAGCGAAGGATTGCAACGGTTTTAAAGTGAGTTTTTTTATGCTATTAATTTAAATTTAGTTTTTAAAATATATAAAACATAGAGAATAAAAATAGAATTTTTTTCTATATATGTAAAGAATAAAAATATTTGATTTTTATTAGTATAAAGACTAGATTTTTATACATGAAAAGATTAAATTCTTATACATGAAAAGAAGTGATTTTTAATTATATAAAGAAGTGATTTTTAATTATATAAAAATATAATTTTTATATATGTATCGAAATAAAAATGTGATTTTTATATGAATTCTCTTTATATAAAAATACGATTTTTATATATGAAGTAACGCTATAAAAAATAGATTTTTATATATGAAGTAGCGATGTAAAAATTGGATTTTTACAAATTGGATTTTTACATATAAAGTAGCAAATATAAAATTTTGATTTTTTAAATGAATAGCAATATAAAAATATTATTTTTAGTTAGATAAAAATATAATTTTTATCGTATGTATGAAATAATATTTTGAGTAGGATAAAAATATGATTTTTATATATGTTGTAGCGAAATAAAAATTCGGTTTTTATACATGTTATAGAGAAATAAAAATTCGATTTTTATATATGTTGTAGCGAAATAAAAATGTGATTTTTATATATGTAGTAGTGTTGTTTAAAAATTTGACTTTTAGTTATATAAAAATTCGATTTTTATTATATATATAGCGATATAAGAAAGTGATTTTTAAACATATATACCATTGTTAAAAATATGATTTTAACACATACAGTGTGAAACAGATTGCGACGGAACCAACGGGAATCAAATCCAAATCCGAACCGTTCAGAAATAAGGAAGGGAGGAGTGGATCCCAAAGATGAGAACTTCTCAATTTAATTTAATTTCTAGTTAAAAAAATATACTAGGATGCAGACGATGCTTAGTAGCACCCGACACCTCTTTTTGAAACCATGTTCATTTGGTTGTTTGGTTGATTAGATTATTTGGTTAAATTTGGTTTGGGAAATGAAATTAATTGATTAGAATTGGTATGTACATGGCGCGAGCCATTAGTAGGCGAGGGATAAGGCTAGACCTTATTCCGGTTCTAGTATCGCGCCTTTATGCTGCCGAATTTTTCTAAAAATATTAGAATAATAAAAATATCATTTTTATTGTATAAATGAACTGTATAAAATATTCATGGGATGAAATAAATATTTTATAGTTAAAAATATAATTTTTAACGTGTATATGAATAAAATAAATATTTCTTTACAGATCGGACGATTTGTTTATGTACACGCATTTGACTGATATTGATTGGAACGATATACTTTACACATCGCCCAACTGCACAAATAATAATCAGTGTTTGTTGTTTGAAAACCACACACGGGTATTGGGATGATATTGGACATACACTAATCCCAATATTTAGTTGTATGTCAATCGATGGGTTGACAGACTATTGTAAGCGTTAATTATTTATATTTAACGCTTACGCAGTTGTGTAATGCACTCTGGATGATGGTTAACTGTGTTTGATTATTATTGTGTACATGTGTGTATGAAATCCATATAAATAAAATTAAATGGTAATTGGCTGTGTTTGATTCCAATTCGGAAAGAACGAATATTTTAAATTAACGAATATTTTAAAATGGCGAATAACGAATATTTTAAAATAACTAATATTTTAAAATAATATTCAGTAATGGATCAAAATATGATTTGGATGTCCGATTTGGGATGGACACAAAAATATTCAAATATAAAAAGCCGTGTTGATTAGATTAACGCCATTTTGACGTGAACGATATTTATATCGATTTTATTCATTTTTGTAATGAATATCGAAAAGGAAGTGATTTCAAAATCTAATGTTTTGAAAATATAATCATTTATATATCAATGATACGGAATATTCATTTTTGATTTTGAATTGAATATGAAGTTGAAATCATTTTGAAAACGAATTTAAACGATTTATAAGATACGTTTTAAATGGAAATCGACGAAATATATAACATATATATATATTATATATTTAATGGCCTGAATAGAACGCGCCGCACCGCGGCAGTTCTCAAATTTCGACCATTGACTTCGGGTGGACATTACGGGAGATCCGACCATCGGATTCTCCTAAAACCGGAACCGTTGGGTTCGTATCGAAAAGAGCTTTCCAACGAATATAAGAGATTTGAAATCTAACGGTTGGATTTGGAATTATGTCCAAATCAAATTTGGAAAAGGTCGTTGTAAGTGCAGTTCGATGACCGTTTATGGAAATCGACTGTACGGGCATTGATAAAATTATTAAAAATATCAATAATTTGTGTAAAATCATAATAAATGATTTGGAAAGAATTGGGATGAAAAATTCCATATTTGAAAAGATAAAAATATATCTTTATCAAAATGAACTAGTTATGAACTAGAATTATAATCCAATATTTTAAAATAAATAAATTGGATTTGAAATGGTTTTAAAAATAACCAGAATTTCCAATATATGAATTGGAATGGATTTGAATGGAAATCATCTTCGGAATATTTCGACATTGGATTCCGTGATTATACGGATATGGGTATAGAAATTTGGAAGATATATTTTATATCGTTATTTCGAATACGATATTTGTTGGCTTCAGAATTTAATATTGAATATAAGTCGATATAATTTCTATTTAGAGCCTTATATTTGATATCGAATTGGATTTTGGGTTTGTCGTGAATGGTGTCTTAAATAACACTGTTCTTAAACCCCGTGTGAAAAGAATAAATCTTTTAATTAAGATTTAAAGAAAAATTACCAATTAATTGACATTTAACTGGAATTGAAAATGGAATGTGAATTGGGTTTGTTGTGAACTGTGTTTTTAATGACATTCGTTCTTTAACCCAATTTACAGTGAAATGTGATTTGGAATTTATAAATCTTTTTATTAAGATTTAACGGGAATTTTCCAAAGTTTTCCAATTTAATATATTAAATTGGAATTGAACGGAATTCGATTTGATAATAGTAGAAATGGGCTTCTGTGGAGGAAGACTGTTAATATATATGGAATTTAAAAGGCTTTGTCGTTATTCCATTTATATTATAAGTCAGATACGGAAATTGATATCGATTATACATATTGATCTGTTTTCCATGAAGATTCCATGATTATTGGAATGTGATTTTGGGTATATCGTGAACTGTGTTTTAAATGACATTAGTTCTTTAACCCAATTAAAGACATGATTACATGTCTAACATTGTATTTCGAACTATATGGATGATCTCTGCTAAATATATATTTGTTTGATGGCGGAGAATTTATTCTCTTGCTTAACACCCTTCTCTAAGACGTACGAGCTTAGAGGTTATGTATCGGCAGAAATCAATAGTACAGGGTAGATTGTCGATGCGGCATGTTTATGTTTCCAAAGTTAAATAATCATTAATATTGATTTTTGGGAAGATTGAAACTAAGTGGAGTTTTAATGAATCTTTAATTAGACTGAAATGGGAATTGATAATTTAAATTATCAAATTTGGGAAATGATCGGGAATGAAGTATTACCAGTTTTGCTCCTAGCGATAGTTAAATATTTAATTAGATTTGAACGTGAAATGGTAATTAAATTTACCAATAACACCGTGGTGTTAGATATGGAGTATGACCAGTTTTTCTCCATGGGATAAATAGGCTGGGATTGGGAAATTAAACAAATGATTACTTCGGTATGGTGCACTAATCCCGACTAGTTTGGATAAACCTTAATTTGGTTTGAATTGATATCCAAAGGAAGATTAAAGAATAAATTTAAAGAATTTATCTTTGATAAAATTAATAGGAACCTTTCCCAAAGGATATGAATATTTAAATAAAAGAATATTCAGAATTGGAATGAGATGTATGTTGTGTTTTTATAGCACTTGTTTATTATATACGCGAGTTATTCGGAAAGGTCGGGTTTATACCTATTTTGAATAACTAATTCGACGATGTCAACGATGAAGATGGTGGTTGAAGACCGAAGGTCTTCACATAATTTGGATGATTATTGATGTCTTGATTAGGCTATACACCCAATACGAGGTAATAAGTGATGATTGTCCAGACGTACTTGGAGATCGTCCGGATATGCGAGGACCTCTCTCCTGTATTGGACATATGGGACGAGGAATAAGGTGCCTCTGGTTTCGTTTTGACCCAGAACAAACTTGTAAATGGATGTGTGTTTGACATTGGATTTTATTTTGTGCTAATTGATCTCTATTAAATATATATCTGTTTGGCGGCGGGGAATTTATTCTCTTGCTTAACGCCTTTCTCTGAGACGTACGAGCTCAGAGGTTATATATCGATAGACATCAGTCGAATGGCGTGAATTGCTTGTGTGGCATGCTGAGATGCAAATGATCAAGGCTTCGGTTGAAAAGAAGAGTCTTGTGGTTGATGATCAAAGCACAGCTTTAATATAGCATAGCTTTGTGTATAGCGTTAATTCGTGAGCCTCACACCTCGGTATGAGTCAAAAATGGGATAAGGGACAACAGGGAGTGCATGATGTTTCTTTCTAGCTATGGGTGGTGTCAGGGTTTTGCAAGCCCAGACAATTTTATATTTTTACCTATGTGGTTGTTGGAATGCGAGGCGCCTCGGATTTTCGGTTACTACAAAGCCGATGGATAGGTCTTATAGGACCGAGAAACATGCGTTCAGGAATTGTCAATCCTCAAACGTAAGAGAGGATCGGCCCTGCAAGATCCTGGGGTTACCCAGAGTGTGTGGTCCCGAGGCATTTGCTAGAGTGTCTCGAAGCGGAAAGGAGTGCATCCTTTGCCTAGACTCATGACCGAAATCCAATTTCCAATACGTGACATTCAGCTTTATTTGTAAAGCCTAGTATGGCGACATAGTGGGATGGGGCACTACATCGTCTATGATTGATACATTTATATTTAAAGTTGTTTTCATACACTTTACACTATAATAGTATCAAAATGATTTGTTTTAAATGTACCAAGCATGTTTGGCTATTATAAGGGAAAACTCTATCCTCCGACTTGCGTTGCATTGTGTGATGGGACCTGAGTCTTATAATAGCTTCATTTTTCAAAAAGCATTGCACTGTTTGTTTTATGCACTGGTATTCTTGGGAGGAACCCCGTTCCGTGTTATACGGCGTGGTCCCTTGATTTACTCCATTTTAAAGTAAAGTTTTAAATAATTGTTTTAGTTCTCACACCAGCCACATGACTGATCTGGAGTTTATTGTTTTAACCTAAACTCTGGGTTCCCCTATTTTCCACACGGGCAGCCAGTAGTTTTGGTTTTGCAGATATATATATTCATAGAATCCTGGTTAACAACTGGAGTTATATTCGTAATGCTCTGTATCTGTGTATTCCTTTCAGTTGTGTTTTGTATTATTTTTTTCCGCCGCATAATCATTTGTAAATCTCTGATGTTTATCAAATGTATATTATTTGTTCATACTCTGTATATTCTTGTACTCCGATGTAAATTGTTGTAATAAGCAATGAAATGTTCTTCTGTTTGTGTTCTGATTTGTCGTGTTCTCAGACAATCTGTCCTTTCTCTTCTCCTCGGAGACCGGGGAAGTTCAGGTCGTTACAGTTTGGTATCGGAGCTTTGGTTTGCAGAGCTCGAGAACAAGGCATATAAGAACCAAACGAAAGAATCCATCAGAGATTGGATTAGTAATATCCAATGAGAATGACTCGTTAGAAATAGGATCAATAGTATCCTAGAACGAGTGTGAAGAGTGTTGTTTTAAAATAAAAATGAAAACGAATTTTGTTCTGAAAAGTTAAACCATATTCTACGTATTTGAATATTTATTTTATATTGAATTTGGACATTCGAGTATATAAAGATTTTGCATATACGCCTTGCAAACGTATATTCGAAGTTTTAATATACTGGATGGATATGGAATCACACTCTAGTCGTCCGGAGATGATACTGATGATAGTACGTACATCATTAATATTTATGTTCGAGTTTCGAAAGTGGGATATCTATATATTTCCAATTGACTGGTGTGAGAATCAAAAACACAGTTAGAATTTATTGTTGTGATTTGGCACCAAAAATGTGATTTTTGACAATGTATTAAAGTTATGTGTTTGAAACGTTAATCAACTAATTGATTGCTGATTTCGTTGTGTGAATATTCATTTGAACCAACATGTAAATGTATGGTAAATTTGGCAAAATGGATCAAATAATGAACTGAATTGAAAATTTATTGCAATTGCATACATATACATGCATATGTATTGAACAGGTCATAGCAAGGAGGCTAGAGAAGAGGAATAAAATTGTATGCCCAACAAATAAGTACATGTTTACTAATTTATTGGGTTTGGATGAGGAGCCAATTGGCTTTTTCTTTTTCTTTTTGGATGATGAGGGCCCTGCGTGGCTAGTTGAGCTTTTAAATGTCTCCCCGTACAACGGAGGTTATGGCGAAATTTTTCAAAAATTTAGGGTGTTAGCCAAAATTTTGAAGAATTGAAAAATTCTTAGAAACTGAAAAGTTGAAGAATGAAAGCCAAACTGAAAGTTGAGTTGATTAGTAAAACAACTTTCAGCTCTGTTCCTTTTCGAAGACGAAAAGATTTAAGTGGGGGAGATTGAAACAACCCGGAAAATCAGGACCAATTTAAAATTTTTATTTTGACAATTTTATTGAATTTTGAATATTTAAAATGAGTTATTTTAAACAATAATGACTAGAAATTTATTTTGAAAAAAAATAGAATGTATAAATTTATTTAAATCGAAATTAGAATATAAATATTTATTATAATTATAAAAGGAATTGGAAATGGCGCGGTAGTTTGAAATTTCGATTTCAAATGAATGTACAGGATTCAAAATAAACCAGGCTTTAGTGAAACCAGAAATATTTGAATCTTTTTTAAAATATCTTTCCAACGTATCGGAAAAATCCAGATTTCATAACGGGAATAAAACGTTATGTCCAGTTGAAGATTCAGAATAGTCGCTATGGAAATATAACCCTTAAAAATAGAAATTTTTCGACGAGACCACTTTTGTTAAATCCAGAATGTCAAATTATTACTAGATTCCAATTTTCATAATTTTTGGAATTGATATGTGAGCGTGGCAAATTTAAACGTATTTGATAATTTTAGTTCGAATTAATCGACTGGAAAATGACCGTTTTTCAAACAGTTTCCAAATTCGACGAAATTAGTTTTGTTAGGACCGTATCGTCAAAGCATAGCCAGATTTATTTTTTTTGGAATTTTTGGAGTCAGTACGTGGCAGCAGTAAATTAAAATGTGCGTTCAAATTAAATATATATGGATTTATATTTTAATTTAAAGAATAACCGACTGAAACGGTCGAGTTGGCTTACGAAACATATCCCATTGTGTTTGGAATTGGGGTAATTAGCTAGGGACGTCAGTCGTTGGGTCTTGATTGGAGTTCGAATTGGAAACATACTTTTTTTGGAAATAATAATATAATAATATCTAAATTATAAATATTCCTTCCTTTCCCTTAACACCCCCCCCCTCTCTTTAGTTACAATCGAATTAAAAAAAAACTCAGCCACCCACGAACCCGTCGCCACCCCTGCGCCTCACTAACACGGCGCGATTTCCCCCCTTTGATGATCGGCGATCCCCCCTCCAAAGCAGCTGTCGCCCTTCTCCGACGAGATCCCAAAGCCTAGAACGCCTAAAAAAACCCACCGCCAGCACCCTAGACTACCCACCACCAGGCCCACCTCCGACCAGAGCACTCCTGCCACCTCAGATGGCCTGCGCCCGCCTCCCTGACCGCCTGAGCACCTCAGTCCGCCTCCGACAGTGATGCTCCAGACAGAAGCGAAGGATTGCAACGGCTTTTAAAGTGATTTTTTTTATGCTATTGTTTTAAATTCAGTTTCTAAAATATATAAAGCATAGAGAATAAAAATAGGATTTTTTTTATATATATGTAAAGAATAAAAAGATTTGATTTTTATTAGTATAAAGATTAGATTTTTATACATGAAAAGATTAAATTCTTATACATGAAAAGAAGTGATTTTTAATTACATAAAAATATAATTTTTATATATGTAGCGAAATAAAAATACGATTTTTATATGAATTCTCTTTATATAAAAATATGATTTTTATATATGAAGTAACGCTATAAAAATTAAATTTTTATATATGAAGTAGCGCTATAAAAATTGAATTTTTACATATAAAGTAGCGAATATAAAAATTTGATTTTTAAATTGAATAGCGATATAAAAATATTATTTTTAGTTTGGTAAAAATATAATTTTTATCGTATGTATGAAATAATATTTTGAGTAGGATAAAAATAGGATTTTTATATATGTTGTAGCGAAATAAAAATTCGATATTTATATATGTTGTAGCGAAATAAAAATGTGATTTTTATATATGTAGTAGCGTTGTTTAAAAATTCGATTTTTAGTTATATAAAAATTCGATTTTTATTATATATATATATAGTGATATAAGAATGTGATTTTTAAATATATATATACCGTTGTTAAAAATATGATTTTAATACATACCGTGTGAAATAGATTGCGATGGAACCGACGGGAATTAAATCCAAATCCGAACCGTTCAGAAATAAGGAAGGGAGGAGTGGATCCCAAAGGTGAGAACTTCTCACTTTAATTTATTTTCTAGTTACAAATATATGCTAGGATGCAGACAGTGCTTAGTAGCACCCAACACCTTTGTTTGAAACCATGTTTGTTTGGTTGATTAGATTATTTGGTTGAATTTGGTTTGGAAAATGAAATGAATTGATTAGAATTGGTATGTACATGGCGCAAGCCATTAATAGGCGAGGGATAAGGTTAGACCTTATTCCGGTTATAGTATCGCGCCGTTATGCTGCCGAAATTTCCTAAAAATATTAGAACTATAAAAATATCCTTTTTATTGTATAAATGAACTGTATAAAATATTCATGAGATGAAATAAATATTTTATAGTTAAAAATATAATTTTTAATGTGTATATGAATAAAATAAATATTCATTTACAAATCAAACGATTTGTTTATGTACACACATTTGACTGATATTGATTGAGACGATATACATTACACATTGCCCAACCGCACAAATAATAATCAGTGTTTGTTGTTTGAAAACCCCACACGGGTATTGGGATGATATTGGACATACACTAATCCCAATATTTAGTTGTATGTCAATCGACGGGTTGACAGACTGTTGTAAGCGTTAATTATTTATATTTAACGCTTATGCAGTTGTGAAATGCACTCTGGATGATGGTTAACTGTGTTTGATTATTGTTGTGTACATGTATGTATGAAATCCATATAAATAAAATTATATGGTAATTGGCTGTGTCTGATTCCTATTCGGAAAGAACGAATATTTTAAATTAAAGAATATTTTAAAATGGCGAATAATGAATATTTAAAAATAACTAATATTTTAAAATAATATTCAGTAACGGATCAAAATATGATTTTGATGTCCGATTTGGGATGAACACGAAAATAGTTAAATATATAAAGCCATGTTGATTAGATTAATGCCATTTTGACGTGAATGATATTTATATCGGTTTTATTCATTTTTATAATGAATATCGAAAAGGAAGTGATTTCAAAATCTAATGTTTTGAAAATATTATCATTTATATATCAATGATATGGAATATTCAATTTAGATTTAGAATTGAATATGAAGTTGAAATTGTTTTGAAAATGAATTTAAACGATTTATAAAATACGTTTTAAATGGAAATTGACGAAATATATATAATATATATATTTAATGGCCTGAATAGAATGTGTCGCACCGCGGTAGTTCGCGAATTTCGACCATTGACTTCGGGTGGACATTACGGGAGATCCGACCGTCGGATTCTCCTAAAACCGGAACCATTGGGTTCGTATCGAAAAGAGCTTTCCAACGAATATAAGAGATTTGAAATCTAATAGTTGGATTTGGAATTATGTACAAATCAAATTTGGAAAAGGTCGCTGTAAGTGCAGCTTGATGACCATTTATGGAAATCGAATGTACGGGCCTTGATAAAATTATTAAAAATATCAATAACTTGTGTAAAATAATAATAATAAATGATTTGGAAAGAATTGGGATGAAAAATTCCATATTTGAAAAGATAAAAATATATTTTTATCAAAATGAACTAGTTATGAACTAGAATTATAATCCAATATTTTTAAATAAATAAATTGGATTTGAAATGGTTTTAAAAATAACCAGAATTTCCACTATATGAATTGGAATGGAAATCATCTTCGGAATATCTCGATATTGGATTCCGTGATTATACGGATATGGGTATGGAAATTTGGAAGATACATTTTATATCGTTATTTCCAATACGATATTTGTTGGTTTCAGAATTTGATATTGAATATAAACCGATATAATTTCTATTCCAAGCCTTGTATTTGATATCGAATTGGATTTTGGGTTTGTCGTGAATGGTGTCATAAATAACACTGTTCTTAAACCTCGTGTGAAAAGAATAAATCTTTTAATTAAGATTTAAAGAAAAATTACTAATTAATTGACATTTAATTGGAATTGAAAATGGAATGTGAATTGGGTTTGTTATGAACTGTGTTTTTAACGACATTCGTTCTTTAAACCGATTTACAGTGAAATATGATTTGGAATTTATAAATCTTGTTATTAAGATTTAACGGGAATTTTCCAAAGTAATGTGTGACGACCCCAAAACCCGTACTGCGGTGTTAAGGGTAATCTTTGGAATATAACACATAAACAGATAATAGCAGAACAGAAATAAATAAATACACCACATAATGAACAAATAATACACTGGATAAACATAATCTTCAGAGTTACACAGTATACAGGATCATAATTAGTACAAATACAGTTCAGCTATACATAAATGTCTACAGCGGAAAACAAACATAATATGTACAATAGGAGCTGAAAAGTATAAAAAGAAATAAATGATAGAATCCATCTTCAGCTCCAGCTATCCAGAAAGAGCCTGCTAAAACCTGAATACAAGGCTGCCCGTGTAGAAAAAGGGGCATCCGAGTTTGCAAGTGAAACAAACTATGAGTCAGTCATGGGACTGGTATGAGAAATCTACTTAACACATTTTATAATATGGCCAATCATAGGACCATGCCACTTTCGTGGAACGGGTTTACTCCATTGGATTGCCAGTGCTTTAAAACAAATAATTCTTTTAAATATCGCAATGCTTTTTATAAAAATGAAGCCATTATAAGACTCAGTTCCCATCACACAATGCAACGCAAACCGGAGGATAGAGTTTTACCTTATAATAGCCAAAATATGCTTGATACGAATAAAACATTTAAAATTTAATTTTATTTGGTTTAATTCTAAATCAGACTCCAACTGTAAAATAGTAAGAGAACGATCCCCTAGGTATTAACCCCGAAGGCCGAAACCAACATCAGATCAAAACCCAGGAAACCATCCGTCTTAGCTCGTTTCCAGTTAGTTTCTAATTTTATAAAACAATCATAAATATCAATCATAGACAGCATTAATGCCTCATACCACTATGTCGCCATATATAGGTATACAATCAAAACAGCACGATGTCGTATTTGGAAATTGGATTTCCGTCCTGAACCAAGGCAAAAGATAGTCCTTACCGAATTCGAGACGCTCTAGCCCGTGTCTCAAGACCCAGACTCAGGTGGGCCCTTGGATCGTCAGGGCCGGTCCACCGATGTGGATTATTATGCCTGAACACTACGTTTCCCTGCCTTTTGGGGCGTAAATGAGCCAACGAATGACTCCATCGATCCCGGATCGCCCGATATAACCCAGGCGCCTCGCAACAGCAACAACCACATAGGTGAAAAATAGTATAAATGTCAGCCAGTTTAAGCACTGACACCACCTCTAGCTAGAAGGAAACGCATGCCCTCCCTGAGGACCTTCTCCCGTTTCTTGTTCATACCGGGGTGTGAGGCTCGCGAATTCACGTTATACACAAAGCTACGCCACACAGGCGATGCTTTGATCATCAATTACAAGACTTTGCTTTTCAACAGAAGCCCTGATCACTGCATCTTAGCATGCCACACAGGCAATTCACACCATGCAACTGATGGCTATCAATCACACAGAATAAATTCCAATGTCAGACAGACAATCCATTTACAAGTCCGTTCTAGGTCTGAACAAAACCGGAGGCACTATATACCTCGCAAACCCATCGATCACCACGTACGTCTAGACGATCACCACTCATTATCCATATTTCGGGATGCCTCCCAATCAGGACATCAGTTGCCATCCAAACGAGGTGAAGATCTCCGCTCTTCGACCACCTTCTTCATCTTCGATTTCTTATCGTCGATTCAGTTATTCAGAATGGGATAAACCCGGTCTTTCTGAGCAACTCGCGTATATAATAAATAAGTGCTATATAAACACGACATATGCTTCATTTCAATTCATTAGTCACTAACCGTAAATTAGCAAGAGAACGATTTCCTAAATATTAACACCGAAGGCCGAAACCAACATCAGACCAATACCCAGGAAACCATTCGATCTAGCTAACGTTCAGTTAGTTTCTAAATTTCACGTTCCATATTGTTTATAATATTTTATAACGATTTATCGCTATTTTTATTTATTTAATAATAGCCAATTTATTCGAACGACGCTTCAGGCTATAACGCGGCCGTGGCGCTGTTTTTCTTCATATTTGATTTACACATATCAGAAAATCTAACCGTTGGATCTTCACAAAATTTACATCATTAGAAAGATCTTTTCAAAACAAATCCAACGGTTCCAGTTTTGGGAAAATCCGACGGTCGGATCTCCCGGTACAATCGTTTGAAGTTTCGATTTCAAAATACGAACTGCAGTGTCATTATTCGATTTAATTTAATTATATATATATATATATAATCGATTCTGGCGCTGTTTTTCTTCAGATTTGAATTAAACATTCCAGTCAATCCAACCGTTGGATCTTTACAAAGTTGGTGTCATTGGAAAGATATTTCCAAAGCGAACCCAACGGTTTCGGTTTCGGGAAAATCTGATGGTCGGATCCCCTGCACTAATCGTTTGAAATGACGGTTTCAAAACATGAACTGCAGCTTCGTTATTCGATTTATTTTAATTATATTTATATATATAATCGATTCTTCGATTTCAAAACCATATTCATTTCATACCTTTGATAAAAATGATATTTTTATCAAACTAACTTCTATTTCAACACTTCACTATTTTTAACAATTCATGTATATAATAAAAATGTGATTTTTATGGTAAAACCATTTATTTCAAAACAAGACTATTGTATACAGTTCATACAGATTGTAAAAATAGGATTTTTTATTACAAAACAATTTCTTTTAAAACACGGCTATTTTATATAGTTCATATAGATGATAAAATTATGATTTTTATTATAAAACAATTTATTTCAAAACACGAATACCATTCAACACATGAATTTCCATTCAACGAATGAATTTCTATTCAACACATGAAGGTTTTCTATAGTTTATATATATAGATAAAAAGGTGATTTTTATATTTAAAACACGAATACCAATCAACACATGAATTTCTATTCAACGAATGAATTTCTATTCAACACATGAAGGTTTTCTATAGTATATATATAGATAAAAAGGTGATTTTTATATTTAAAACACGAATACCATTCAACACATGAATTTCCATTCAACGAATGAATTTCTATTCAACACATGAAGGTTTTCTATAGTTTATATATATAGATAAAAAAAGGTGATTTTTATTGCAAACAATTTATTTCAAAACATGAATGTCGTTAAATAGATGAATTTCTATTCAACACACGAATATAGTTTCAACACATGAAAATAATTCTAACACATGAATATTATTCAAAATTTCGGCAGCATAACGGCAGGGTAGTTAAAACCGAGGTCGTCCCTAGTACGGCTCATCGCTCTACCTTAAGGCCTCGCAGCTTTTGACAATGGGGATTTCATGCATCTAGTTCGCACGCAGGCGGCATGTATATTTTTTTCATTTCCACAAACTAATCCTATGTGGTTTCAACCAAATATTTCTCAACCCCAACCGGGTATTTTTCAACCACAATCAATCAATTTCAACCACAAACAATTCTAATCAACCATTCGTAATCAACCAATCACAACCAATAAATATCGTCCATGGTTTGTGGACGAGGGGCGTATATATATAAGCATTTCACTTCTATTTCAACATATATATAATTTTTACAACGCATATATAACTTATATATCGAACGTACAACTTATACAACGCTTATACAAGAGGTGTACAACGCTTATATAACTCATACATCGACTATATAATTTATACATCGTCGTTTTTCATATCGTTTAAAATTTAGAAATCTCACATTGGATTCCACTCCACCAAAAAATAGCAACAGGCTCAGAAAAATATGCGGTCTCCTCTAGAATGTAGAAGACGCCCACACGAGTCCACTGTCTCTTGTTTCACTGAATTTCATCAAGAAACAAAAAAGATATGATTTTTACTGTGAAATCAAAAACCGTAGCGCTTTAAACTGCTATTAAATAGTTTAAAATAGTTTCAGCCATATACCTCCTTGAAGCTTCAAAACTAGGTTATCGTTTTTCGTTCAATCCGTGCAACTATATGACGATCGGCCTGCGCCACCTTGAAGGGTTAGGAGAGGCACGCCTGCACCTCTGACGGCGGTGAACTCGGTGGTCAGAATCAGGCGGGGCGGCGGTCGAAAGTGGTGAACTTTGGAGGGCTCGTTCTCGCGATTCACCAGACGAGAGGGGATGCCATGACCATGGATTTGAAGCTTGAGGGGAGCTCTTCAAAAACCCCAATTGGGTCGAAGGCTATCGGTGCGTGTAGGAGGAGAAAACGAGGGGGAAAGCTTTGAAGAACTTCCGCTGTGCGCGGTTTAGAGATCGGGGAGAGAGAATGTTTTTCTGACCAATGAAATTTTTTATTTTATTTTATAATTTTTAAAATCTCCAAAATACCCTCTTTCACACACAAACACCAATCCAAACCCAACGACTGTCGTCCCTAGCTAAATACCCTCATTCCGAACACAACGGGATATGTTTCGAAGGCCCATTCACCTATTACAGTCAGTTATTCATCAAATTAAAATATAAAACATTCAATATTTAATTTGAACGTACATTTCAATTTGCTAGGGCCACAACTGATTCGAAAAATTCCAGAAAAATAAATCTAGCTATGTTTTGACGATACGGTCCCAACAAAACTAGTTTCGTCGAATTCTGAGATCGTTTGAAAAATAGCTCATTTCTGGTCGATCCAATTTAACTGTAATTGACCAAAACGCGTTTTCCTTTTCCACGCTCACATATTAAATTCAAAAATTATGAAATTTGAAACCTAGCAATAATTTGACATCCCGGATCCAACAAAAGTGGTTTCGTTTAATTCCGAGGTCGTTTGCAAAATGGTCATTTTCGCGGGCTATATGAACTTCATAGCGACCTTTCTAAAAATTCATTTTGCCATAACTTTTGCTTCCCGCTATGAAACTTCGATTTTTCAGATTCTTAGAAAGATATTCACTAACAGATTTAAATATTTTTGGTTTCACTCAAATCCGTTTTGTTTTGCACCCGGTACAGTTAGTCAAAGTTTGAATTCAAATTTTGAAACTACCGCGCCATTTCAGGCCATTATAATTCAAAGTAATTATATTTATTTTCAATGTAGATTCAAACTTACTTTTCACCGTTATTATCTAAAATATTTATTTTAAATATTTAAAATCCACTAAATTAGCCAATTTAAAAAATTTAAAATTGGTTCAGATTTTTTGGGTCGTTACAATCTCCCCCACTTAAAACTTTTCGTCCCCGAAAATGAACAAAGTTGAAAGTAGTTTGATTAATCAACACTACATTCAATCTGGCTTCCATTCTCCAACTTTTCAGTTTCTGAGAATTTTCAAATTCTTCAAAAATTTGGCTAACACCCGGAATTTTCGAAAAATTTCGCCATAACCTCCTTTGTACGGGGAGAGGTTTGGAAATTTATTGGGCTGTATTAGTGTAACAACCCGTAAAATCTGGGCCAGTTTAAAATTTTTATTTTGGCAATTTTAGCGAATTTTGATTATTTAAAATGAATTATTTTAAATAATATCGACGAGAAATTTATTTTGAATTGAATTCGACGTATATATTTATATACGTCGTCGTTAGAATATAAATATTTATATATAATTATAAATAGAATTGAAAATGGCGCGGTAGTTCGATAATTCGATTTCAAACTTCAATTGAATGTACCGGGTGCAAAACAATCCGGATTTTAGTGAAACCAAAAATAATGGAATCTAATAGTGAATATCTTTCCAACGAAGTTGAGAAACTGAGATTTCACTTTATAAATGATGAGATATGTCCAGTTGAAATTTAGAAATAGTCGCTGTGGAATTTATATATATTTTAATATAATATAAGGCCTTTAAAAATAGCAATTCTGCAAACGATCTCGGATTTCGACGAAACCAGTTTTGTTGGGTCCGTCATGTCAAGTTATTGCTAGGTTTCAAATTTCATAATTTTTCAAATCAATATGTGAGCGTGGCAAAGGAAAACGCGTTTGACCGGTTTCAGTTGATTTTAATCGACTGGAAATTGGTCATTTTTCAAACGGTCTCAGAATTCGACGAAACTAGTTTTATTAGGACCGTATCGTCCATATGAAGCTAGAAAATATTTTTCTGGAATTTTTCGTGTTCGTATGTAGCCCCGGTAATTTGAAATGTACGTTTAAAATTCAATATAGTGATTTAAATGTAAATTCAAAAGAAACGGATTCAAACAGTCGAATCAGCCTACGATACATATCCCATTGTGTTCAGAATGGGGGTAAAACGCTATGGACGACAGGCGGTGGGCCTCGTTTCGAGGTCGGGTGTAAAAGTCAACCTATTGGCAAAAATAATAATTAAATAATAATAAAAAAAAAAATATTTCTTTCCCTCCTTAAAACTCTGGCCCCCCCCCCCCCCCCCCCCGTCCATTCATTTTAAACAGAAAAGAAAAAAAAAGAAAAAAAAAAAAAAAACCTAAATCTAAAATCGAACGCCGACAGCCCCCCCGCCATCGCCTCACTCCGACCAAGCTCCGGCGAGCTCCCCCCTTCTTCGATCCACCCCCCTCCGTTCGACCTCCTCTCCGCCCCCCCCCACAGATCGACGAAGCCGCCGAACCCCCCTCCCTCGATGAAGCCGCCGAACCCCCACATCGCGAACCACCAGCGGCCTCCAGTCTGCCACACCTCTCCCCATCACCGCACCTCCCTCCACCTTCTTCTTCCTCCTCCCTGCTGACTCGCGCCCCCCCCTACCATCCTCCTCCGACGCATGAAGAACCCCCCCCCCCCCCCCCCCCGCTGGTATGTTCCTTTTTTATTTTATTTTATTTTTATTTTATTCTCTTATTTTATTTCATTTTTAATTTAATTAAAATACAGTTAAGAAAATATAAAAAAACTGATTTTGGTTTGAAAATATAAAAACCGATTTTGTTTTGAAAGAAATAAAACTGAGTTTTTACTTTATTGTTAAAACTGATTTTTAACTTTATTTTTGAAAACTGATTTTTAATAAAAATATAAACTGATTTGTTTTAAGAAAAAAGAAATAAAAACTGATTGGTTTTAAAAATGGTTTAAAATTTAAAAAGAAAAGGTTTAAACTTGAAAGGTAAAAGAGTTAAACTTTAAAAAGTAAGAGAAAAGATTTGATCCTTTGAACTAAAAATTCGATTTTTATATATTGAACTTTGAAATAAAAATTCGATTTTTATATATTGAACTTTGAAATAAAGATTCGATTTTCATATATTGAACTTTGAAATAAAGATTCGATTTTCATATATTGAACTTTGAAATAAAGATTCGATTTTCATATATTGAACTTTGAAATAAAAATTCGATTTTTATATATTGAACTTTGAAATAAAAATTCGATTTTTATATATTGAACTTTGAAATAAAAATTCGATTTTTATATATGTAGTAGCTACGGACGACGAAGCTGACGAAGATGCGAAAACAATGAAGACTTCTGCAAATGAAGTGCCGTGGAGCTAGGATAGCTATCTGTGAGAATTTCTCACCTTTCAATTTATTTTTCTAGTTATATATATATATACTAGGATGCAGACGGTGCTTATTAGAAGCACCCGACACCCGTCCACATACCATGGACTTGTTTGTTTGGATGTTTGGTGATTGATTGAGATATTGGTTTGAATGTGGTTTGTGGTGTGAAAAATCGAATCGATAAATTGGTTAGGATTAGACGTGCGCCGTTATAAGGCGTAGGAGTAAGGCTAGGTTAGACCCTTACTCCAAATTTTGTGGTTTACAAAATGAAATTGATTTGATTGATGAGTGAATGGCGTGGGCCTTCACTAGACCGGGGATAAGGCTAGGCCTTGTCCCGTTTCTAGTATCGTGCCGTTATGCCGCCGAAATTTTCTAAAATAAGTTAGAAAAATAAAAATAGCATTTTATTTAACGAATGAACTGAATAGAAATTCATATGTTAAAATAAAATGTGTTATCGTTAAAAATATAATTTTTAACGTGGATGTGAATAAATAAATATTCATTTACAAACCAGACGGTTTGTTTATGTACACCTATTTGAATGACGTTGATTGGGTCGATAAATTTTACACATCGCCCAACTGCACAAATAAAATCTGTGTTTGATTGTTTGAAACCCCACACGGGTGTTGGGATGAAATTTGAAGTTCACTCATCCTGATTGATTGAATATGTCGATCGATTGATTGACAGGCTGTTATAGGCGTTGAATATCTATATTTGATGCCTTTACAGTGTAGTGCACTTTGGTTGATGGTTGATTATTTTCAATGTTATTATATACATGTGTTGTATGAAAATCCATATAATTAACTTTATATGGTAATTGATTGGGCCTCATTCCAATCGTGAAAATAAAGAATATTTTTATAATAAGAAATATTTGAAATAGAAATATTCGAAATGGAATATTTGAAAATTTCAATATATGAAGCCGTGTTGATTAGATGCGCCATTTTGACGTGAACGATATTTTTATCGATTTTATTCCTTTTGAAATGGATATTGAAAAGTAATTTTGAAATCAAATATTTCGAAATGAATTGAATTGAAAACGATTTCGAAATGAATTGAATTGAAAACGATTTCGAAATGAATTGAATTGAAAACGATTTCGAAATGAATTGAATTGAAAACGAATTCGAAATGAATTGAATTGAAAACGAATTCGAAATGAATTGAATTGAAAACGAATTCGAAATGAATTGAATTGAAAACGAATTCGAAATGAATTGAATTGAAAACGAATTCGAAATGAATTGAATTGAAAACGATTTCGAAATGAATTGAATTGAAAATGAATTCAAATTGAATTGAAATTTGAATTGAATTGAAATTTGAATTGAATTGAAATGAATTTTAAAACGGATTTATAAGGAAGGATTCAATTTTGCTTTGAATTGAAATGGAAGTTGAAATAGGTTTTGAAACGATTTTAAAACTATTTATATAATTCGTTTTAAAAAAGAATCGACGAAGTATATATTATATATTATATATATAATATAATGGCCTAAATAGAACGCGCCGCGCCGCGGCAGTTCGCGAATTTCGACCATTTATTTCAAACGGACATTACGGGAGATCCGACCGTCGGATTCTCCTAAAACCGGAACCGTTGGGTTCGTATCGAAAAGAGCTTTCTAACGAATACCAGAAATTTGAAATCTAACGGTTGGATTTGGAATTATGTCCAAATCAAATTCGAAAAAGGTCGCTGTAAGTGCAGTTCGATGGCCATTGATGGAAATCGACTGTACGGGCCTTGATAAAATTATTAAAAATAGTAATAATTTGCGTAAAATCATAAGAAATGATTTGTGAAGAATTGGGATGAAAAACTCCATATTTGAAAAGATAAAAATGGATTTTTATCGAAATGAACTAGTTTTGAACTAGAATTATAATTCTATTTATTTTTAAATAAATAAATTGAATTCGAAAAGGGTTTTAAAAGTAACCAAAATTCCAATGATTGCATTGGAGTGGATTTGAATCGAAATTGTCTTCGGAATATTTCGATGTTGGAATTCGTGATTATACAGGTGTTGTTATGGAAATTTGAAAGATATATATTGATATCGTTATTTCCAATACGACATTTGTTAGTCGTAGAATTCGATATTGAATATAAGCCGATATATTTTCTATTCAGAGCCTTGTATTGAATATCGAATGTGATTTGGGTTTGTCGTGAATGGTGTCTTCACTAACACTATTCTTGAACCCAGTTGAGAAAAGATTAAATCTTTTTATTTAGATTTAATGAAGTGTACCAATTAAATGATATTTAATTGGAATTGAATTGATATTGATTTTTGGGTTTATCGTGAACAGTGTTTTAAATAACACTCGTTCTTTAACCCGATAATTAATGAATGTGATTTTGGGTTTATCGTGAACCGTGTTTTAAATGACACTGATTCTTTAACCCAGATAATGATTAAAACTAAGTGGAGTTTTAATGAATCTTTAATTAGATTGAAAAGATCGAGAATGGAGTATCACCAGTTTTGCTCCAGGCGATAGTTAAATCTTTAATTAGATTTGAACGTGAAATTTAGAAACTAACTGTCGGTTAGCCAAGCAGAATGGTTTTCTGGATATTGATCTGATGTTGGTTTCGGCCTTCGGGGTTAATATTTGGGGAATTATTCTCTTGATTAATTTACGGTTAGTGACTGATGAATTGGAATGAGGCGTATGTTGTGTTGTGTTTGTGTAACACTTATTTAAAATATACGCGAGTTATTCGGGAAGACCGGGTTTATCCCATTCTGAATAACTGATACGACGATAAGTCGAAGATGAAGACGATGGTCGAAGACCGGAGGTCTTCACGTCGTTTGGGTGATAACTGATGATCTTGATTGGGTTGTACACCCAAGAAGATGGAAACAGTTAGTGATCGTCCAGACGTACTTGGAGATCGATGGATATGCGGGGTACTAGGTGCCTCCGGTTTCGTTCAGACCCAGAACGGACGTGTAAATGGACTGTGTGTCTGACATCGGATTTCATTCTGTGTGACTGATATCGGTTGCATAGGATGGTTTGCCTGTGTGGCATGCTAAGATGCAAATGATCTAGGCTTCTGTTGAAAAGCAAAGTCTTGTGGTGATGATCAAAGCACGGCCTTTGTGGCGTAGCTTTGTGTAACGTTTACTTCGCGAGTTTCACACCCGGTATGAACCAAAAACGGGAGGGACATCAGGGAGGACTTGCGTTTCTTTCTAGCTAGAAGTGGCGTCAGTGGTTTTACACGCCCTGACGAGTTTGACTTATGTGGTTGTTGCTGTTGCGAGGCGCCTCGGATTGATCGGTCGTTCTCGAACCGATGGAGTCATTTAGTTGGCTCGTTTACGCCCCATAGGGCGGGGAAACGCATGTTCAGGCATTTTAATCCACTCCGTGTGGACCGGCCCTGACGATCCAAGGGTCACTCGAGCTCTGATCCTGAGGGGCGGGCTAGAGCGTCTCGAATCGGTTGAGGACTATCTTTTGCCTCGGTTCATAGATGGAAATCCAATTTCCAAATACGTGACATTTGCGGTTTTATTTGTAAACCTATATATGGCGACATGATATATGGTACCCATGCCGCCTATGATTGATACTTATGATTTGAAGTTGTTATATACACTAAGCACTTATAATAGTATCAAATGATTTGTTTTAAACGTATCAAGCATTCTTTGGCTGTTATAAGGGAAAACCCTATCCCCCGGCTTGCGTTGCATTGTGTGATAGGACCTGGGTCTTATAACAGCTTCATTTTTCTTTATTTAGCATTGCGCTGTTTGTTTTATGCACTGGTATTCTTGGGAGAAAACCCGTTCCGTGTTATACGGCGTGGTCCCTTGATTTACCTAATTTTAAAATAAAGATTAATAACTGTTTTAGTTCTCACACCAGTCACATGACTGACCTGGAGTTTATTGTTTTAACCTAAACTCTGGGTGCCCTTATTTTGACACGGGCAGCTAGTAGTTTTGGTTTTGCAGATTTATATTCACAGGATCCTGGTTTACAGCTGGAACGATATCCGGAAAGCTTTGTATCCGTATATCTACTTCTAGTTGTGTATTGTATTATTTTCCGCTGCTATGTATTTAAATGTAATTTAAATCTCTGATATTTCTGTGTAATATTCATTTATACTCTGTATATTCTTGTAATCTGATGCATTGTTGTAATATACAATGAAATGTTCTTCTGTATGCGTTCTGTTGTGGTTTGTTCTCGAACTATTCCGACGCTTTCCTTTACGGGGAAGTTGCGGGTTTTCACAGTTGGTATCAGAGCTTTGGTTTACAAAGCTCAGAGAACAAGACACATTAGAACCATACGAAAGAATTCATCAGATATTGGATTAGTAATATCCAAATAGAATGACTCGTTAGAGATGGGATCAGTAGTATCCTAGAACGAGTGTGAAGAGTATATTTTTTAAAATGAAAACAAATCTTGTTTTGAAAATTTAAATCAATTATTCGTATCTGATTATCTATTTATATTGAGTTGGACAATCCAGTATATATAGATTTTGCGTATACGTCTGATCCGCGTGTATTCGAAATTTTAATATACTGGATAGATATAGATTCACACTCTAGTCGCCCGAAGGTGATTCTGATGATTGTAGCTACATCATCAGAATTAATGTTCGAGTGTTGAAGGTGTGATTTTCTATATATTTCCATTAGGCTGGTGTGAGAACCAAAACTTATATATAGTTAGAACACATTGTTGTGAATTGGCATCAAAAACATGATTTTTGTATATGTATCAAAATTATGAATTTGAAACTCTAATTCACTAAATGATTGATGTTTGTGTTGTTTGTTTATTTGTTTGCTAATTTTGAACCATTATGCCTAATTGAATCAAATATTGAATTGTATTGAAAATTGGTCGCATCTGCTTGCATATACATGTATATCATTGAACAGGTCATAGCAAGGAGGCTAGAGCAGAGAATAAAATTTGTTTGCCCGACAAATAGGTACATGTTTACTACATAATTTACTGTTTTGTTTGGGTGATGATGATTTTATGAGCCTATTGGCTAGCCGCTTGGCTTTTTCTTTTTCTTTTTGAGATCTGAAGGACCGGGAACGCTATTTGCAATTTCCCGATGCTCCCATTGCAGGGGAGGTTATGGCGAAATTTTTCCAAAATTTAGGGTGTTAGCCAAATTTTTGAAATTTTGAAAGTTCTCAGAAACTGAAAAGTTGGAGAATGGAAGCCAGATCGAACGTAGAGCTGAATAATCAAACCACTTTCGACTTTGTTCCTTTTCGGGGACGAAAAGTTTTAAGTGGGCCCCGTAAAGGAAAGCGTCGGAATAGTTCGAGAACAAACCACAACAGAACGCATACAGAAGAACATTTCATTGTATATTACAACAATGCATCAGATTACAAGAATATACAGAGTATAAATGAATATTACACAGAAATATCAGAGATTTAAATTACATTTAAATACATAGCAGCGGAAAATAATACAATACACAACTAGAAGTAGATATACGGATACAAAGCTTTCCGGATATCGTTCCAGCTGTAAACCAGGATCCTGTGAATATAAATCTGCAAAACCAAAACTACTAGCTGCCCGTGTCAAAATAAGGGCACCCAGAGTTTAGGTTAAAACAATAAACTCCAGGTCAGTCATGTGACTGGTGTGAGAACTAAAACAGTTATTAATCTTTATTTTAAAATTAGGTAAATCAAGGGACCACGCCGTATAACACGGAACGGGTTTTCTCCCAAGAATACCAGTGCATAAAACAAACAGCGCAATGCTAAATAAAGAAAAATGAAGCTGTTATAAGACCCAGGTCCTATCACACAATGCAACGCAAGCCGGGGGATAGGGTTTTCCCTTATAACAGCCAAAGAATGCTTGATACGTTTAAAACAAATCATTTGATACTATTATAAGTGCTTAGTGTATATAACAACTTCAAATCATAAGTATCAATCATAGGCGGCATGGGTACCATATATCATGTCGCCATATATAGGTTTACAAATAAAACCGCAAATGTCACGTATTTGGAAATTGGATTTCCATCTATGAACCGAGGCAAAAGATAGTCCTCAACCGATTCGAGACGCTCTAGCCCGCCCCTCAGGATCAGAGCTCGAGTGACCCTTGGATCGTCAGGGCCGGTCCACACGGAGTGGATTAAAATGCCTGAACATGCGTTTCCCCGCCCTATGGGGCGTAAACGAGCCAACTAAATGACTCCATCGGTTCGAGAACGACCGATCAATCCGAGGCGCCTCGCAACAGCAACAACCACATAAGTCAAACTCGTCAGGGCGTGTAAAACCACTGACGCCACTTCTAGCTAGAAAGAAACGCAAGTCCTCCCTGATGTCCCTCCCGTTTTTGGTTCATACCGGGTGTGAAACTCGCGAAGTAAACGTTACACAAAGCTACGCCACAAAGGCCGTGCTTTGATCATCACCACAAGACTTTGCTTTTCAACAGAAGCCTAGATCATTTGCATCTTAGCATGCCACACAGGCAAACCATCCTATGCAACCGATATCAGTCACACAGAATGAAATCCGATGTCAGACACACAGTCCATTTACACGTCCGTTCTGGGTCTGAACGAAACCGGAGGCACCTAGTACCCCGCATATCCATCGATCTCCAAGTACGTCTGGACGATCACTAACTGTTTCCATCTTCTTGGGTGTACAGCCCAATCAAGATCATCAGTTATCACCCAAACGACGTGAAGACCTCCGGTCTTCGACCATCGTCTTCATCTTCGACTTATCGTCGTATCAGTTATTCAGAATGGGATAAACCCGGTCTTCCCGAATAACTCGCGTATATTTTAAATAAGTGTTACACAAACACAACACAACATACGCCTCATTCCAATTCATCAGTCACTAACCGTAAATTAATCAAGAGAATAATTCCCCAAATATTAACCCCGAAGGCCGAAACCAACATCAGATCAATATCCAGAAAACCATTCTGCTTGGCTAACCGACAGTTAGTTTCTAAATTTCACGTTCAAATCTAATTAAAGATTTAACTATCGCCTGGAGCAAAACTGGTGATACTCCATTCTCGATCTTTTCAATCTAATTAAAGATTCATTAAAACTCCACTTAGTTTTAATCATTATCTGGGTTAAAGAATCAGTGTCATTTAAAACACGGTTCACGATAAACCCAAAATCACATTCATTAATTATCGGGTTAAAGAACGAGTGTTATTTAAAACACTGTTCACGATAAACCCAAAAATCAATATCAATTCAATTCCAATTAAATATCATTTAATTGGTACACTTCATTAAATCTAAATAAAAAGATTTAATCTTTTCTCAACTGGGTTCAAGAATAGTGTTAGTGAAGACACCATTCACGACAAACCCAAATCACATTCGATATTCAATACAAGGCTCTGAATAGAAAATATATCGGCTTATATTCAATATCGAATTCTACGACTAACAAATGTCGTATTGGAAATAACGATATCAATATATATCTTTCAAATTTCCATAACAACACCTGTATAATCACGAATTCCAACATCGAAATATTCCGAAGACAATTTCGATTCAAATCCACTCCAATGCAATCATTGGAATTTTGGTTACTTTTAAAACCCTTTTCGAATTCAATTTATTTATTTAAAAATAAATAGAATTATAATTCTAGTTCAAAACTAGTTCATTTCGATAAAAATCCATTTTTATTTTTTCAAATATGGAGTTTTTCATCCCAATTCTTCACAAATCATTTCTTATGATTTTACACAAATTATTACTATTTTTAATAATTTTATCAAGGCCCGTACAGTCGATTTCCATCAATGGCCATCGAACTGCACTTACAGCGACCTTTTTCGAATTTGATTTGGACATAATTCCAAATCCAACCGTTAGATTTCAAATTTCTGGTATTCGTTAGAAAGCTCTTTTCGATACGAACCCAACGGTTCCGGTTTTAGGAGAATCCGACGGTCGGATCTCCCGTAATGTCCGTTTGAAATAAATGGTCGAAATTCGCGAACTGCCGCGGCGCGGCGCGTTCTATTTAGGCCATTATATTATATATATAATATATAATATATACTTCGTCGATTCTTTTTTAAAACGAATTATATAAATAGTTTTAAAATCGTTTCAAAACCTATTTCAACTTCCATTTCAATTCAAAGCAAAATTGAATCCTTCCTTATAAATCCGTTTTAAAATTCATTTCAATTCAATTCAAATTTCAATTCAATTCAAATTTCAATTCAATTTGAATTCATTTTCAATTCAATTCATTTCGAAATCGTTTTCAATTCAATTCATTTCGAATTCGTTTTCAATTCAATTCATTTCGAATTCGTTTTCAATTCAATTCATTTCGAATTCGTTTTCAATTCAATTCATTTCGAATTCGTTTTCAATTCAATTCATTTCGAATTCGTTTTCAATTCAATTCATTTCGAAATCGTTTTCAATTCAATTCATTTCGAAATCGTTTTCAATTCAATTCATTTCGAAATCGTTTTCAATTCAATTCATTTCGAAATATTTGATTTCAAAATTACTTTTCAATATCCATTTCAAAAGGAATAAAATCGATAAAAATATCGTTCACGTCAAAATGGCGCATCTAATCAACACGGCTTCATATATTGAAATTTTCAAATATTCCATTTCGAATATTTCTATTTCAAATATTTCTTATTATAAAAATATTCTTTATTTTCACGATTGGAATGAGGCCCAATCAATTACCATATAAAGTTAATTATATGGATTTTCATACAACACATGTATATAATAACATTGAAAATAATCAACCATCAACCAAAGTGCACTACACTGTAAAGGCATCAAATATAGATATTCAACGCCTATAACAGCCTGTCAATCAATCGATCGACATATTCAATCAATCAGGATGAGTGAACTTCAAATTTCATCCCAACACCCGTGTGGGGTTTCAAACAATCAAACACAGATTTTATTTGTGCAGTTGGGCGATGTGTAAAATTTATCGACCCAATCAACGTCATTCAAATAGGTGTACATAAACAAACCGTCTGGTTTGTAAATGAATATTTATTTATTCACATCCACGTTAAAAATTATATTTTTAACGATAACACATTTTATTTTAACATATGAATTTCTATTCAGTTCATTCGTTAAATAAAATGCTATTTTTATTTTTCTAACTTATTTTAGAAAATTTCGGCGGCATAACGGCACGATACTAGAAACGGGACAAGGCCTAGCCTTATCCCCGGTCTAGTGAAGGCCCACGCCATTCACTCATCAATCAAATCAATTTCATTTTGTAAACCACAAAATTTGGAGTAAGGGTCTAACCTAGCCTTACTCCTACGCCTTATAACGGCGCACGTCTAATCCTAACCAATTTATCGATTCGATTTTTCACACCACAAACCACATTCAAACCAATATCTCAATCAATCACCAAACATCCAAACAAACAAGTCCATGGTATGTGGACGGGTGTCGGGTGCTTCTAATAAGCACCGTCTGCATCCTAGTATATATATATATAACTAGAAAAATAAATTGAAAGGTGAGAAATTCTCACAGATAGCTATCCTAGCTCCACGGCACTTCATTTGCAGAAGTCTTCATTGTTTTCGCATCTTCGTCAGCTTCGTCGTCCGTAGCTACTACATATATAAAAATCGAATTTTTATTTCAAAGTTCAATATATAAAAATCGAATTTTTATTTCAAAGTTCAATATATAAAAATCGAATTTTTATTTCAAAGTTCAATATATGAAAATCGAATCTTTATTTCAAAGTTCAATATATGAAAATCGAATCTTTATTTCAAAGTTCAATATATGAAAATCGAATCTTTATTTCAAAGTTCAATATATAAAAATCGAATTTTTATTTCAAAGTTCAATATATAAAAATCGAATTTTTAGTTCAAAGGATCAAATCTTTTCTCTTACTTTTTAAAGTTTAACTCTTTTACCTTTCAAGTTTAAACCTTTTCTTTTTAAATTTTAAACCATTTTTAAAACCAATCAGTTTTTATTTCTTTTTTCTTAAAACAAATCAGTTTATATTTTTATTAAAAATCAGTTTTCAAAAATAAAGTTAAAAATCAGTTTTAACAATAAAGTAAAAACTCAGTTTTATTTCTTTCAAAACAAAATCGGTTTTTATATTTTCAAACCAAAATCAGTTTTTTTATATTTTCTTAACTGTATTTTAATTAAATTAAAAATGAAATAAAATAAGAGAATAAAATAAAAATAAAATAAAATAAAAAAGGAACATACCAGCGGGGGGGGGGGGGTTCTTCATGCGTCGGAGGAGGATGGTAGGGGGGGGCGCGAGTCAGCAGGGAGGAGGAAGAAGAAGGTGGAGGGAGGTGCGGTGATGGGGAGAGGTGTGGCAGACTGGAGGCCGCTGGTGGTTCGCGATGTGGGGGTTCGGCGGCTTCATCGAGGGAGGGGGGTTCGGCGGCTTCGTCGATCTGTGGGGGGGGGCGGAGAGGAGGTCGAACGGAGGGGGGTGGATCGAAGAAGGGGGGAGCTCGCCGGAGCTTGGTCGGAGTGAGGCGATGGCGGGGGGGCTGTCGGCGTTCGATTTTAGATTTAGGTTTTTTTTTTTTTTTTTTTTTCTTTTCTGTTTAAAATGAATGGACGGGGGGGGCCAGAGTTTTAAGGAGGGAAAGAAATATTTTTTTTATTATTATTATTTAATTATTATTTTTGCCAATAGGTTGACTTTTACACCCGACCTCGAAACGAGGCCCACCGCCTGTCGTCCATAGCGTTTTACCCCCATTCTGAACACAATGGGATATGTATCGTAGGCTGATTCGACTGTTTGAATCCGTTTCTTTTGAATTTACATTTAAATCACTATATTGAATTTTAAACGTACATTTCAAATTACCGGGGCTACATACGAACACGAAAAATTCCAGAAAAATATTTTCTAGCTTCATATGGACGATACGGTCCTAATAAAACTAGTTTCGTCGAATTCTGAGACCGTTTGAAAAATGACCAATTTCCAGTCGATTAAAATCAACTGAAACCGGTCAAACGCGTTTTCCTTTGCCACGCTCACATATTGATTTGAAAAATTATGAAATTTGAAACCTAGCAATAACTTGACATGACGGACCCAACAAAACTGGTTTCGTCGAAATCCGAGATCGTTTGCAGAATTGCTATTTTTAAAGGCCTTATATTATATTAAAATATATATAAATTCCACAGCGACTATTTCTAAATTTCAACTGGACATATCTCATCATTTATAAAGTGAAATCTCAGTTTCTCAACTTCGTTGGAAAGATATTCACTATTAGATTCCATTATTTTTGGTTTCACTAAAATCCGGATTGTTTTGCACCCGGTACATTCAATTGAAGTTTGAAATCGAATTATCGAACTACCGCGCCATTTTCAATTCTATTTATAATTATATATAAATATTTATATTCTAACGACGACGTATATAAATATATACGTCGAATTCAATTCAAAATAAATTTCTCGTCGATATTATTTAAAATAATTCATTTTAAATAATCAAAATTCGCTAAAATTGCCAAAATAAAAATTTTAAACTGGCCCAGATTTTACGGGTTGTTACAATTAGGTACCCGATAAATCCTATAAAGCATACACATATTTATAGTGATATATTCTGGTGTTTACAGGGGAGCGTGTATAGATAATAACTCCAGAGAATAAATTCTCGTCACCCTGTCAAAGCCTGAGGGAGTGTGTATTTTTAATTGCTCCAGAGAATAAATTCTCGTCACCTCGTCCTGCAAAATATAGTCATCGCCATACAAGCCTCTCGCTCGTATGGTAAATCTTCCACCTCGTCACACAAGCTCCAAATTCTTATATGGTATATGATGAAGTATGCCTATCTTCAAGAAGTATGCCATGTAGTGTAGTTCAAAATTAATTGTTACTATCCTATGGCGACATTTATTATTTCACACAGAACAACCAGCACTCCGCATCCAATGGCATTCACAGGAGTTGATATAATAATATTTCGCATCCAACTCATTAAGGCTTACCTATTTGTCGGGCACGCAAATAAATTCTTTACTCAACAGCTAATCCATTTACCTGTTCAAACATATATGATGCGCATGTATATATTTCTATCTATTTTTAAATCAGTTCAATGTGTGATTTAATCGAATAAATTCTACCATTATTCTCTTATTGATTAAATTAACTACCATTTTAATAATCTAATTAATCAAATCTACTATCCCACAACACAATCAACCAATTCGTTTTTAACTTTTCAAAAAAAATACTTTTATATATTCAAAAATCATATTTATAAAACCAGAATATAATCACAAATATGTTATTTATAAACATATAACTCTCGACTCGTTCTGGGGCTCTTCTGACCCCATCTCTAACGAGTTATTCTGATTCTGCTATACTCATACTAGGATATTGTTGATCCTAACTGTAATGAGTTATTCGTCCTAGAACACTACTGGTTCTATCACTGACGAGTTCATTAATGTGTTATATACCAGAGCTAAGCTTAACCAAAGCACTGATACAACGTTGTGACAACCCCAAAACCCGTACTGCGGTGTTAAGGGTAATCTTTGGAATATAACACATAAACAGATAATAGCAGAACAGAAATAAATAAATACACCAGATAATGAACAAATAATACACTGGATAAACATAATCATCAGAGTTACACAGTATACAGGATCATACTTAGTACAAATACAGTTCTGCTATACATAAATGTCTACAGCGAAAAACAAACATAATATGTACAATAGGAGCTGAACAGCATAAAAAGAAATAAATGATAGAATCCATCTTCAGCTCCAGCTATCCAGAAAAAGCCTACTAAAACCTAAATACAAGGCTGCCCGTGTTGAAAAAGGGGCACCCGAGTTTGCAAGTGAAACAACTACGAGTCAGTCATGGGACTGGTATGAGAAATCTACTTAACACATTTTATAATATGGCCAATCACAGGACCACGCCACTTTCATGGAACAGGTTTACTCCATTGGATTGCCAGTGCTTTAAAACAAATAATTCTTTTAAACATCGCAATGCTTTTTATAAAAATGAAGCCATTATAAGACTCAGTTCCCATCACACAATGCAACGCAAACCGGAGGATAGAGTTTTACCTTATAATGGCCAAAATATACTTGATACGAATAAAACATTTAAAATTTAATTTTATCTGGTTTAATTCTAAATCAGACTCCAACTGTAAAATAGTAAGTGAACGATCCCCTAGGTATTAACCCCGAAGGTCGAAACCAACATTAGATCAAAACCCAGGAAACCATCCGTCTTAGCTCGTTTCCAATTAGTTTCTAATTTTACAAAATAATCATAAATATCAATCATAGACGGCATTAATACCCCATAGCACTTTGTCGCCATATATAGGTATACAATCAAAACCGCACGATGTCGTATTTGGAAATTGGATTTCCGTCCTGAACCAAGGAAAAAGATAGTCCTTACCGAATTCGAGACGCTCTAGCCCGTGTCTCAGGACCCAGACTCAGGTGGGCCCTTGGATCGTCAGGGCCGGTCCACCGATGTGGATTATTATGCCTGAACACTATGTTTCCCCGCCCTTTGGGGCGTAAATGAGCCAACAAATGACTCCATCGGTCCCGGATCGATCGATATAACCGAGGCGCCTCGCAACAGCAACAACCACATAGGTGAAAAATAATATAAATGTCAGCCAGTTTAAGCACCGACACCACCTCTAGCTAGAAGGAAACGCATGCCCTCCCTGAGGTCCTTCTCCCGTTTCTAGTTCATACCGGGGTGTGAGGCTCACGAATTCACGTTATACACAAAGCTACGCCACACAGGCGATGCTTTGATCATCAATTACAAGACTTTGCTTTTCAACAAAAGCCTTGATCACTGCATCTTAGCATGCCACACAGGAAATTCACACCATGCAACTGATGGATATCAATCACACAGAATAAATTCCATTGTCAGACACACAATCCATTTACAAGTCCGTTATGGGTCTGAACGAAACCAGAGGCACTATATACCTCGCAAGCCCATCGATCACCATGTACGTCTGGACGATCACCACTCATTATCCATATTTCGAGATGCCTCCTAATCAGGATATCAGTTACCATCCAAACGAGGTGAAGATCTCCGCTCTTCGACCACCGTCTTCATCTTCGATTTCTTATCGTTGATTCAGTTATTCAGAATGGGATAAACCCGGTCTTTCTGAGCAACTCGCGTATATAATAAATAAGTGCTATATAAACACGACATATGCTTCATTTCAATTCATTAGTCACTAACCGTAAATTAGCAAGAGAACGATTTCCCAAATATTAACCCCGAAGGCCGAAACCAACATCAGACCAATACCCAGGAAACCATTCGATCTAGCTAACCTTCAGTTAGTTTCTAAATTTCACGTTCCATATCGTTTATAATATTTTATAATGATTTATCGCTATTTTTATTAGTTTAATAATAGCCAATTTATTCGAACGACGCATCAGGCCATAACGCGGCCGTGGCGCTGTTTTTCTTCAGATTTGACTTACATATATCTAAAAATTTAACCGTTGGATCTTCACAAAATTTACATCATTAGAAAGATCTTTTCAAAACGAATCCAACGGTTCCAGTTTCGGGAAAATCCGACGGTCGGATCTCCCGGTGCAATCATTTGAAGTTTCGATTTCAAAATACGAACTGCAGCGTCGTTATTCGATTTAATTTAATTATATTTATATATATATAATTGATTCTGGCGTTGTTTTTCTTCAGATTTGAATTAAATATTCCAGTCAATCCAACCGTTGGATCTTTACAAAGTTGGTATCGTTGGAAAGTTATTTCCAAAGCGAACCCAACGGTTTCGGTTTCGGGAAAATCCGATGGTCGGATCTCCCGCACTAATCGTTTTAAATCACGGTTTCAAAATACGAACTACAGCTTCATTATTCGATTTATTTTAATTATATTTATATATATATATAATCGATTCTTCGATTTCAAAACCATATTCATTTCATACCTTTGATAAAAATGATATTTTTATCAAACTAACTTCTTTTTCAACACTTCACTATTTTTAACAATTCATGTATATAATAAAAATGTGATTTTTATGGTAAAACCATTTATTTCAAAACGCGACTATTGTATATAGTTCATACAGATGGTAAAAATAGGATTTTTATTACAAAACAATTTCTTTCAAAACACGGCTATTTTATATAGTTCATATAGATGATAAAAATATGATTTTTATTATAAAACAATTTATTTCAAAACACGAATACCATTCAACACACATGAATTTCCATTCAACGAATGAATTTCTATTCAACACATGAAGGTTTTCTATAGTTTATATATATAGATAAAAAGGTGATTTTTATATTTAAAACACGAATACCATTCAACACATGAATTTCTATTCAACGAATGAATTTCTATTCAACACATGAAGGTTTTCTATAGTTTATATATATAGATAAAAAGGTGATTTTTATATTTAAAACATGAATACCATTCAACACATGAATTTCCATTCAACGAATGAATTTCTATTCAACACATGAAGGTTTTCTATAGTTTATATATACAGATAAAAAATGTGATTTTTATTGCAAAACAATTTATTTCAAAACATAAATGTCGTTAAATAGATGAATTTCTATTCAACACACGAATATAGTTTCAACACATGAAAATAATTCTAACACATGAATATTATTCAAAATTTCGGCAGCATAACGATAGAGTAGTTAAAACGGGGTCGTCCCTAGTACGGCTCCTCGCTCTACCTTAAAGCCTCGCAGCTTTTGACAATGGGGATTTCATGCATCTAGTTCGCACGCAGGCGGCATGTATATTTTTTTCATTTCCACAAACTAATCCTATGTGGTTTCAACCAAATATTTCTCAACCCCAACCGGGTATTTTTCAACCACAATCAATCAATTTCAACCACAAACAATTCTAATCAACCATTCATAATCAACCAATCACAACCAATAAATATCGTCCATGGTTTGTGGACGAGGGGCGTATATATATATATATATAAGCATTTCACTTCTATTTCAACACATACATAATTTTTACAACACATATATAACTTATATATCGAACGTACAACTTATACAACGCTTATACAAGAGGTGTACAACGCTTATATAACTTATACATCGACTATATAATTTATACATCGTCGTTTTTCATATCGTTTATAATTTAGAAATCTCACATTGGGTTCCACTCCACCAAAAAATAGCAGAAAGCTCAGAAAAATATGCGGTCTCCTCTAGAATGTAGAAGACGTCCACACGAGTCCACTGTCTCTTGTTTCACTGAATTTCGTCAAGAAACGAAAAAGATATGATTTTTACCGTGAAATCAAAAACCGTAGCGCTTTAAACTGCTATTAAATAGTTTAAAATAGTTTCAGCCGTATACATCCTTGAAGCTTCAAAACTAGGTTATCGTTTTTCGTTCAATCCGTGCAACTATATGACGATCGGCTTGCGCCACCTCGAAGGGCTAGGAGAGGCGCGCCTGCACCTCTGACGGCGGTGAACTCGGTGGTCAGAATTAGGAGGGGCGGCGGTCGAAAGTGGTGAACTTTGGAGGGCTCGTTCTCGCGATTCACCAGACAAGAGGGGGTGCCACGACCATGGATTTGAAGCTTGAGGGGAGCTCTTCAAAAACCCCAACTGGGTCGAAGGCTATCGGTGCGTGTAGGAGGAGAAAACGAGGGGGAAAGCTTTGAAGAACTTCCGCCGTGCGCAGTTTAGAGATCGGGGAGAGAGAATGTTTTTCTGACCAATGAAATTTTTTATTTTATTTTATAATTTTTAAAATCTCCAAAATACCCTCTTTCACACACGAACACCTATCCAAACCCAACGACTGTCGTCCCTAGCTAAATACCCCCATTCCGAACACAATGGGATATGCTTCGAAGGCCCATTCAGCTGTTACAGTCAGTTATTCTTCAAATTAAAATATAAAACATTCAATATTTAATTTGAACGTACATTTCAATTTGCCAGGGCCACAAACTGATTCGAAAAATTCCAGAAAAATAAATCTAGCTATGTTTTGACGATACGGTCCCAACAAAACTAGTTTCGTCAAATTCTGAGTTCGTTTGAAAAATGGCCCATTTCTGGTCGATTCAATTTAACTATGATTGACCAAAACGTGTTTTCCTTTGCCACGCTCACATATTAACTTCAAAAATTATGAAATTTGAAACCTAGCAATAATTTGACATCCCGGATCCAACAAAAGTGGTTTTGTCGAATTCCGAGGTCGTTTGCAAAATGGCCATTTTCACGGGCTATATGAACTCCATAGCGACCTTTCTGAAAATTCATTTTGCTAAAACTTTTGCTTCCCGCTATGAAACTTCGATTTTTCAGATTCGTTAGAAAGATATTCACTAACAGATTTGAATATTTTTGGTTTCACTCAAATCCAATTTGTTTTGCACCCGGTATAGTCAGTCAAAGTTTGAATTCAAATTTTGAAACTACCGCGCCATTTCAGGCCTTGTTTATAATTCAAAAATAATTATATTTATTTTCAATGTTGATTCAAACTTACTTTTCACCGTTATTATCTAAAATATTTATTTTAAATATTTAAAATCCACTAAATTAGCCAATTTAAATTTTTTAAATTGGTTCAGATTTTCCGGGTCGTTACATAATGTTTTCCAATTTAATATATTAAATTGGAATTGAATGGAATTCGATTTGATAATAATCGAAATGAGCTTCTGTGGAGGAAGACTCTTATTATATATGGAATTTAAAAGGCTTTGTCGTTATTCCATTTATATTATTAGTCGGATACGGAAATTGATATCGATTATTTATACTGATCTGTTTTCCGTGAAGATTCTATGATTTATAGAATGTGATTTTGGGTATATCGTGAACTGTGTTTTTAATGACATTAGTTTTTTAAGCCAATTAAAGACAGGATTACATGTCTAATATTGTATTTCAAATTGTATGGATGATCTCTGCTAAATATATATCTGTTTGGTGGCGGAGAATTTATTCTCTTGCTTAACACCCTTCTCCAAGACGTATGAGCTTAGAGGTTATGTATCGGCAGAAATCAATATTACAAGGGAGATTGTCGATGCGGCATGTTTGTGTTTCCAAAGTTAAATAATCATTAATATTGATTTTTGGGAAGATTGAAACTAAGTGGAGTTTTAATGAATCTTTAATTAGATTGAAATGGGAATTGATAATTTAAATTATCAAATTTAGGAAATGATCGAGAATGGAGTATCACCAGTTTTGCTCCTAGTGATAGTTAAATCTTTAATTAGATTTAAACGTAAAATGGTAATTAAATTTACGAATAACACCGTGGTGTTAGATATGGAGTATGACCAGTTTTGCCCCATGGGATGAATAGGTTGGGATTGGGAAATTAAACAATGATTACTTCGGTAAGGTGCGCTAATCCCGACTAGTTTGGATAAACCTTAATTTGGTTTGAATTGATATCCAAAGGAAGATTTAAGAATAAATTTAAAGAATTTATCTTTGATAAAATTAATGGGAACCTTTCCCAATGGATATGAATATTTAAATAAAAGAATATTCAGAATTGGAATGAGGCGTATGTTGTGTTTTTATAGCACTTGTTTATTATATACGCGAGTTATTCGGAAAGGCCCGGGTTTATACCCATTATGGATAACTGATTTGACGATAAGTCGACGATGAAGACGGTGGTTGACGACCGGAGGTCTTCACATTGTTTGGATGATTATTGATGTCTTGATTGGGTTGTACACCCAAGAGAGGTAATAAGTGGTAATCGTCCAGACATACTTAGAGATCGACCGGATATGCGAGGACCTCTCTCCTGTGTTGGACATATGGGACGAGGAATAAGGTGCCTCCGGTTTCGTTCTGACCCAGAACGAACTTGTAAATGGATGTGTGTCTAACACTGGATTTTATTCTGTGTTGATTGATCTCTATTAAATTATATCTGTTTGGCAACGGAGAATTTATTCTCTTGCTTAACGCCCTTCTCTGAGACGTACGAGCTCAGAGGTTATATATCGATAGACATCAGTCGCATGGCGTGAATTGCGTGTGTAGCATGTTGAGATGCAAATGATCAAGGTCAAGGCTTCCGTTGAAAAGCAGAGTCCTGTGGTTGATGATCAAAGCACGGATTTAATATAGCATAGCTTTGTGTATAGTGTTAATTCGCGAGCCTTACACCTCGGTATGAGTCAAAAACGGGATAAGGGACAGCAGGGAGTGCATGATGTTTTTTTCTAGCTATGGGTGGTGTCATGGTTTTGCAATCCCAGTCATTTTTATATTTTTACCTATATGGTTGTTGGAATGCGAGGCGCCTCGGATATATCGGTTACTACAGAGCCGATGGATAGGTCCTATAGGATTGGGAAACGTGTGTTCAGGAATTGCCAATCCCCAAACATAAGAGAGGACCGGCCCTGCAAGATCCAGGGGTTACCCAGAGTGTGTAGTCCTGAGGCATTTTCTAGAGTGTCTCGAAGCGGAAAGGAGTACATCCCTTTCCTATTCTCATGACGGAAATCCAATTTCCAATGCGTGACATTCGGTTTTATTTGTAGAGCCTAGTATGGCGACATAGTGAGATGCGGCACTATGCCATCTATGATTGATACATTTATATTTGAAGCTGTTTTCATACACTTTACACTATAATAGTATCAAAATGATTTGTTTTAAACGTACCAAGCATGTTTGGTTATTATAAGGGAAAACTCTAACCTCCGGCTTGCGTTGCATTATGTGATGGGACCTGAGTCTTATAATAGCTTCATTTTTCAAAAAGCATTGCGCTATTTGTTTTATGCACTGGTATTCTTGGGAGGAAACCCATTCCGTGTTATACGGCGTGGTCCCTTGATTTACTCCTTTTTAAAAGTTTTAAATAACTGTTTTAGTTCTCACACCAGTAACATGACTGACTTGGAGTTTATTGTTTTAACCTAAACTCTGGGTGCCCCTATTTTCCACACGGGCAGCTAGTAGTTTTGGTTTTGCAGATATATATTCACGGGATCCTGGTTAACAGCTGGAGCTATATTTGGAACGCTCTGTATCCGTGTATTCCTTTCAGTTGTGTTTTGTATATTTTTTTGCCGCTGCATAATCATTTGTAAATCTCTGATATTTATCAAATGTATATTATTTGTTCATACTCTGTATATTTTTGTACTCTGATGTAAATTGTTGTAATAAACAAAGAAATGTTCTTCTGTTTGTGCTCTGATTTGTCCTGTTCTCAGACAATCCGTCCTTTCTTTTCTGTTCGGAGACCGGGGAAGTTCGGGTCGTTACACTATCTCTTCGTTTCTTTTTTGTTTTTTCCTGATAGAACTTCCAGATGTGGTTGCTTATGTCGAAACATTGCAACTAGCTTTTATTTTTTTTCAAATTAAAAATAAGATTCATGTTGAAAAAAAATCAATTTTTATAGTAAGAAAAAAATTAATTTTGTTTTTAACAACAATTTTGTTCATCAAATTTATAGATAAAAATTGATATTTTGTTAAACACATTCAGTGTTTAGAAATTCTAATATATGTAACCAAATTCAAATTCTCCTCCACATTCTTAAATGAAAAAAAATCAAATTTTCTTTCTTTCTGTTATTAGTTGAAATAAGAGAACAAATTAGGAGTAGTCAGCTATGATCATGATTTAATTTACTCATTTCATTTTTATTTTGAGGTTTTATAATCATGAATTTGTAGCTAAATTATAAAACAACTTTATTCTACAATTTGTGGGATGAATTTCAATTGCATTATCAGATTCATCCTTTTCTCCTAACAAGTCATTTTTACTAAATGCTATTGCCTAACATTGAACACTGTAAAATGTACACACGCTAAATAGATTAAAAACAATGTTTCATAACAATTGTGCTACACCTAGAAACAAAGTATTTGAAAGGCATCTTCTTAATTTGAAATTACCCTATTCAAGATATTGAATACAAATTGCACTATTCAGTAATTGAAACCCCTCTCACATTAACCAAAAGTTAAACTGAACAGGGTAATTTGAATTAACCAAAATTTAAAAATTTGGGATACCTAACGCTGATCATAATTAAACTTGAATAGGGTAATTGAAATATACAACCATAATTCAAGATATTAACCAAAAATTAAACTGAATAGGCTAATTAAAAATTTGGGAAACCGCAGATCTGAGATGTTAAATGACAAACTTATAACACCCCACCTCCGTTAAGGTCACTCACGAAGGGAATGCCTTAACTTCAGTGGAGCGTTTTAGGTAAAAGATGCAGATAAATTACAAGACAGGCAAATAAAGCAGCGGAAAATAAAGTCATTTAATAAAACAATGTGGTTCAGTCAAGCTTTTTCAACAATTGTCTCAATCTTGCTTAAAAGTAATACATAGAACTTCTGTCTTGATTCGAAAACTTCCAAGTATAAAAGAAGCATAAAAATAACAATGATATTCCCCAGTAAAGCATGAACCAGCCATAGCAGTGGAAGAGAGAGTCCAAAGCAATACATAGACTATCTTCGAGCTTGGAAAGAAAATAGAGCTAAGTGGTAATATTCCCTCCCTGTGAACCTTGAGGGGAGGGACGGAAGAAAAGAAAGCGAAACAAAACAGAGATAGGCATAAGCGTGGTAAGTCCAGTGACTTTTAGCATGTAAATAGGTAAAAGCATCTTGACATGAATAAACTGGATACCAGACCATAACCATGATAATAAGCATAGCAAGACAACAAATGATGATCGTTAGATATGACAAGGTAAGATACACTGAATGTGCTTTTGTTCTTTCTCTGATTTCCTATTTTCTCTGCACCACCCAACTAGCATCCTAACTAGTGTCTTTTATAGAACGATTTGTATTCCCTACTAATGTCCCAACTAGTATCATGTGGAAAAGGGTCTGTATCCCCTACTAGTGTCCTAACTAGTATCCTATGTTATATAATAAGGTGATCCCATCCCCGCAATTGTGGTAGCCTTCAGGTGTACATCTAGTATGAGGATCTTACCTCAGTCAGCCTATTTGCCATGAAGATGTTAGATGTACCCTTACTACCATATCGATCGGCTCCCTACTTGTATAAATTTTCCTTGTGTCTACGTCAATCGGCCCTCTCTTTCGTGTAGATACCCTGTGATAGCCCCACCATAAGGTGTATCAATCCCTATGATAGCGACCCGACACGATTCAAGTTGCATAGTGTATACTACTGATGCCCAGTGCCTCCTTTTCCACTGTGGAGCACGTGCACGCCCATACTCCGTCGGAACTACACTACTGCACCCCCTATCACGATTTTGACTGCTTATAATCAGCCCAGTAATCGTGCACCACCCTGCCTAGTTCAGGGTACCATGATACATCTATGTGGGTTACTGCTGAAATGGGTCTCCGTTGCTAGGGTTTCCTACTGGTTAAGTTTGTGGGCCTATATATATACAAATATTACCCACCTACACGAGATGTACTTAACCCTCCCACCGATTCAAGCATGTTTATTCAATGGTTAAGTTTGTGGGCCTATATATACTAATATTACCCACCTACACGAGATGTACTTAACCCTCCCACTGATTAAGTCAATACGTATTATTGGTTAAGTTTTGCCTTAACCCTATCCGCTTCGTTCATGTAGTATTGGTTAAGTGTTGTCCATTCATGTTAACTTAACCCACCCACACTTCATGTTGTATTGGTTAAGTGTTTCCTATTAACTTAACCCCGTTCATTCATCATGTCATATTGGTTAAGTCTTCCCCAATAACTTAACCCCATTCCACTACAACAAAATGACCCTATTACAACGGTGGAATATACATTTTACAACGGTGGGCAAACCATCATGTATTAAGAAGTTAGACTCATATCTTTCACAACTTTTTTGCACTGTTGCAACACCGTTGCAATATGTATATTTTACAACTTTTTTCCATCGTTGTAATAAACTTTATTACACTGGTTATGCACCCTTGTAATAAAATCTACTACAACTGTTATGCACCGTTGTGATTGACATTTGGGTTTTAAAAAAAATAAACATCTTTTGTAACTGAAAAGAACAATACACTAAATATAGCAATACTCCATAAGCAAATCTGATATTACAGTTATTTGCAAACTAATTTATTAAAATACTCAAATATTCAGTATTACAAACAATAAGTTTTGGACAACATTTCGTACATTATTACATACTTGATCGTTATAAAGCAACTTAGTACAAGCACAAGTTATCCACAAAAAATTGCATATCCTACGAGAGTACACTAGTCGAAGACAAGGAAATCTTTACGCCATTTATTTTTTGGTGCAAGTTCACTGCAGTGATCAAACCTATTGCATAAGTATATGTCTGTTGTTAGAAAAAAGAACAAAAATTGTTTTTTAAAGCCAACAATACCAAAACTTAACAATAATGTTTAACGTACCGGATAGCATGAACTGCATGTGGTCCAAAGCCCCTTTTTAAACAATTGGATGTTGCACAACTTCTAAAAAAGAGAGCATCTGCACTTGGACTTTCAGAAAACAAATTAGCAGATGATAATATTGACATGGTAGCTAAATCCAATAATGAACAAAGTAGTAATTACTTTCTACCCTACTGGATAGCAAAATGAATACTACTCATTTGCTATCCCTACAAGATGGCTCTTACCACCAAAGTAAGATAGCTCCAGGTTTAACAGGATAGACAAAAACATCCCAACTCCTCTCGTACTCATGATCTAAGTTTCTTTATGGCTTGTTCGGATGAACTTAAAAGTGTACCGTTTTGAAAACCAAAAGGCCCAAAACAAGGTTTCCGAAAAGGAAAAAAAGGGAAAAGGTTTGGGGGTGGGGGGTATTTGAGTCCATCCAAATGGGCTATTAATATTTGTTCATTACCTGTTCTCTGGGTAGAACAATCCTATATTGCTATATCAACAAGAATTGATAATCTTAAAAACACTTGTACTAAAATGAACAACAAACACTGAATTTAGTTCTACAATACAAAATTGTATGGACATGAAATGATAGAATCGATGGACCTGAAAGCTTGTTCTAACCCTGAGTACAATTGGTTCAAAAGCTTTATATTGAATGGAAGCGGTTTTGTTACAGAAAACATGGAAATTCCACAACAAGGATGTTGCTGTTGAGTGTAATAATAGTGAAATTAACTGTACTGGTATTCTAAATCAACTTTCGGTCCAAAACAAGGCACTGTTTAAGAAGAGCTCCATCAATATATCATTTCATTATATTTGTATTTGTAAAATAAAATTCATACAGTTTGGTGAAACTCTTTTTTAAACGTAGGATGCTATAAATCCAAAAATATTTTAGCAATACAGTATATCTTTTTTATTGTGTAATTTCATTTTCCTGTTATAATAACTACCATTAGATAAAAATATAAATTCTCAATAATAAACTGATAGATTACTGTACATTTAGTACCTCCCACGTGCAGCTTCATTACAATCTTATTCGATTGTTCCAAAAATCAGTATCATCAACGTCAATCTACATCCTTCGGCTACTTGATCCAAAAGTTGTTTTACAAATTATGTCTATGGTTTTAGAAGTCTGTTATCACAGTAGAAAACCAATCGATTTAAAGGGGGAAAAAATCCGCCTCTTATATTACATTGTGATTAATTGTCTAAAGAACTCACCAAAGAATTTAGAAGACTGCGGTTTTAAATTGTGAGTCCTTCCGCTTTAAATTAAGAAGATATAATTTAAAGCAGAAAGCAAGACTGTGAGTCCTTCCGCAGTTTTCTAAAACCACAGTCTTGCTTTAGAAGACTGCGATTTAGAAGACATAATTTAAAGCGTAAAGCAAGACTGTGGTTTTAAATTGTCTAAAGAAATCACCAATCGATTAATTTAGAAGACTGCGGAAGGACACACCAAAGAACCGGAAAGCAAGACTGTGATTAATTGTAGTTTCACGAAGAATTTCTGACGAATTCTTCCATGTCTTCGAGTGGCATTAAAATGAAACAGCGAAGAGCGAAGTGAAGGAATGACGGCGCGTGAATTGGATGATGTAGGGTTTCCTTGTTATCGGGTCGGGTAGAGTCTGGTCATTTGATTTAGTGGCAACCCTTTACTCTTTAGTGTGGACATATGGGCTGTTTTGTAAGCATTCGTATACGCGTTGTACATACAACAATTTAATTATTTCACCGATAATTATTAAAAATTAGAGATAATATTTTTTGTTATTAATTACTTAAAGATATGATATTTTTAGTCGCTTAACGACTGTGAAACACACTTATTATTTTTTTGGCAAGGCAAAACACACTTATTATTCTATTAGTTCAAATGCATTATTTTACTTTTTAACTATCACATGATGAGATCCACAATTGTTTATTGGACCGTTGCAACAAAAGTATTTGTTATAGTCACTTTCAAGTGACTGTAGATAACAAATCTCAATTATTTAATAGTATTTATTAATTAATAGTTTTTAAAATATTACTTTTTAAGTATTAAATATTACTTTTTAGTTATTAGTTATTAATGTTATATATTTAAAATTAAATATTACTTATTAATAGTATTAAATATTACTTTTTGTTATTAATTATTACCTATTAATGTTACATATTAATTATTAAATAATTACTTATAAATGAAATATTAAATGTTAAATATTGATCATTAAATATTTGATGATAAATATTAAATTATAAATAATGACATGTATAAGTTATTATCAAGAAAAACCAATTATAAAAACCCTTTATTACAAATGTCGAGAAAAATCAATTTTTATAAATTTGTTATTGCAATTGTCGTCTATCGAACGTTGCAAATATTTAGTTAATTGTAATATGGTGATTAATTTTGAATTATTAAATATTTTGTTACTTATTGATTATTTATTAAATTTATTTTTTATAGTTATTATTAGTTAATAATTATTAAATTAAAAAATTACATTCATTTGTGTTAAATTTAATTATTATTTTTATAAATATATTAAATATTAATTATTAGTTGTTAATTATATTAAAATATAGTCATTTATTACAACAGTCAAAAAATAAAAGTTGTGATAGGCTTTTATTACAACTGTCAAAATAATATAGTTGTTAAAAATAAGTTTATTACAACTTTTCTGGAAAAAAGTTGTAAAAAACATTTATTACAATGGTGCTTTTACCACCGTTGTAAAATTAAAGTTGTAATATGGTGTTTTTGTTGTAGTGTTTGTTCATCAAGTTATATCGGTTAAGTGTTGTCCATTCATGTTAACTCAACTCATCCACTCATCATGTCATGTTGGTTAAGTGTTTCTTATTAACTTAACCCTTCTCATTCATCATGTTGTATTGGTTAACTTAACCCTTCTCACTTGTCTAATTAACATGTTATAACGGTTAAGTGTTCTAAATTTACTTAACCCCACCTTCTTGTCTAATTAACATGTTATAACGGTTAAGTGTTCTAAATTTACTTAACCCCACCTTCTTGTCTAATTAATATGTTATAACGGTTAATTGTTCTAAATTTACTTAACCCCATCTCCTTGTCTAATTAACATGTTATACCGGTTAAGTGTTCTAAATTTACTTAACCCCACCTTCTTGTCTAATTAACATGTTATAACGGTTAAGTGTTCTAAATTTACTTAACCTTACCGTTCTTAGCATGTCTGTTTATTGGCATTAATTAATTTATCAATGCCTCAACCTCTCACATTAGAACTGTTGTTTGCGGTTGCTGGATGTGTCAGGCGGTTCCTGGCAGACTTCTACCGCAAACTCATTCTAACCTCGGATTTTGGGCTAAATGCGCTAATCTCTCACATTAGATCTGTGTTGTTGCGGTTACTGGATGTGCCGGGCGGTTCCGGGTAGTTTTTACACCGCAACTCAATCTAACCTCGAGTTAGGCATGTTTATCTTTTAGCATATTTACTATACATGTCCAAGTCTAGATTTTATATGCTAATCATCCCAAATTCACCAAAACTAGTCATGTTCCAATTCTTAGGTTATACCCCAACAAAGCTGATTGCAAGTTATGCCCCACAAATTCAAATTCAAGTTATTACCCAAAATAGGTTACACCCAATTTTCCCAAATTTGCAATAACAATCATACCCCAAAATCACAATATACATTATGCTTGGCGTCCCAACAAATAGTTATGCCCAATCTAGATTTATATTCCAATTTACAGTTTACGCCCAATCTAGATTTAATATTTCAATTTACCCCAAGTTCGCAACAACAATTATGCAAAAAAATTGATTTATATGCCAATTAACCCAAACTTGCGGTTATAATGATAATAATGCCCCAATATCAATTACAAGTTATACCCAAATCTCAATTACAAGTTATGCCCAATAGTACATAAAATAGATTAGGCCCAATTCCCCCGTATTCCAATCGTATATATAACAAGATTTCGTCTAGGTTCGAGACAACCTAGATCCATAATAAAAGGGGAAGAAGAGGAAACATAAAAGATTAGACATAAAATAGCCATACGACCACAACACCAGACAAGGGCAATTGCAACGCTAATAAGCATGACAAATTCACTTTGTCATGGTTATAACCGTTATCCCAACGTGCGTGGTAATTTTTCGTCACGGATAATGTCATGGTTATAACCATTATAAACCATAAAATTTGTAACACTTATAACCGTTACAAAGAAAACTTGCCTAACATTTATAACCGTTATGAATATAAAAATTGTAACACTTATAACCATTATAAAGTGAAAACCTGTAACATTTATAACTGTTATTGAATTTACAGGCATGTAACAATCCCATTTTACACCAGTATATCACAAAACTCATATAGCAACATGTAACAATTTTATTGCCTGAAAGCATATATAGCAAAATATAACGATTCATTTAGGGACAATTTTAATTTCATAAATCAAAATGTCAAATTTCATCGTACAACCATTTGCCAAATAACAATCATCAAATTTAGAAGTATCACAACATAGCTCAAAGTACCACAACCTATAAACAAACTAAAAAGCTTACAACTAAAAATTAAGAAGCTTACATGCAACTTTAAAGTACTTATAGCTGTTAAGTACTTTTTATGGAGCGAAGTAGCATCTACTTATGTGCTTTCTACTTGTCTCGATGAACCAGCTGACATTCTGCAATATGCAACATCTAAAAGATACTAATAATATTGTATAAGTAAATCAAAATAATGATATTAAATGTATGAATTGATTGATGACTTTAGTATATGGGTTGTAGTTGAATATGTAATCAATTTTTACAAACAAATTAAGTTCAACTTTTGTATTTTGAAGTTTCTCTAACTTGTACAAAGGGAAAATATGAAATATCATGTTGTAACTAGCAACAGATTTAGCACATAAAACATTTGAAGAAACTGATATCATTGTTGAAGCTAGCGTCACTTTCTTATGATAGAGACAAAATTAAATTATAGTGAAGATTCAAAATTTTATGGAAACGCATTAATTAGTGTTTTTATTCAAAAATAAGTCCACTTTTTTTATGATTATAACACATAAATTAATGTTTGTAAGCATTAAAGAAAACTGTGGCTCGATTCCTAAATGGAGCTAAGGTTTGCTTGTTAAATGGAGCCAAGGATCGAACAATGAGAATTGCAATGTCATCAAGATATTGGCTTTTTCTCTCCCTAAATACAGAGCCTTTGAGTGCAGCAATCTTTAGTGCACTTCTAAGCTTGTTGACAACAAGCGTGGCTAGTGCTTCTTGTAAGACGTCCTCAACAATTACAATAATGGGATAACCTCCTTTAATAGTTCCTTCCAACAAGAAGTAACTGAAAGAATTTACAATGATACATCAATGAACAAAAGCAACAACAGGAAGTCCAAGGTTGTCGAGAAGCCTTTTCTCAAGGTCAAGCCCTTTTTATTTTATTCAATTTAGTTTTTTTATTTTAAAAAGGAGAAATGAAAGACTATGCATGTACATAACAATGACCAAAATTTGCAAACCTGGAAGGCATGATCGGTAGATGTAGTTGTAACACTTTACTGTTTTATACTCATCATATTCCAGCAGATATGGTCAAAAATTTGGAATGAAGCCTAATATAACCATAATTATAACAACATGTTTTGCCAATCAATATGTTGCACCAACTATATATTGGAATGAAAGCCGGTCCTTACCAAACATTAATTTTGAAATAGAGGCGTTTGGTATTTCCATGCTTTTCCAATTAATTCTTTTGCAGTTTTCTCAATACCATGATTGATTTGAACCGGGTTAGCACCAGCTGCAACAACCTATGTAAGCCGTTATCTATTTAGGGTGGTTAATATCAAATGATTTCATCGTAGAACAACCTAGGTAAATATTTACCTTGACACCTTCAGTGACTAAACCTTGAGCAAGAACAACAAATGTGATTGTATCATCTCCAGCGAAATCATTTGTCTTTGCAGCAGCCTGCCTAACTAATTTAGCACCAATGTTTTCTACATGGTCCTTTGATCCACTCTCGGCATCTATCTCCAGTAATTTCACACTTAAGTCTATTATAAAATTAATTTTCTCTGCTCTCTCTCGCCCTCTAGTTTTTCATAGTAAAGTTACATATAGTTTAAAATTCTGTCTATATATTAACATATGATTTTTATGCACTTTTCATGTAAACAACAATGTTATATGCATTGAACTACATGATAGTTCGTCAGTTCACTCATTTCCAATTTTTTTTTTTTTGCATAACTTATATGTCATAAATAAAACCACATAGGGAAAGTACTTAATCACTCACTTATTTTGACTTTTGGGACAAATGGTTGATTTCCCTTTTACAAGTTTCATTGCAAAGATCAATAGCTAAAGTTTGAAATCCAATGATGAAATTACAGTACTGACAGATAAGAGTATAAACAGAACAGGTGAGCCTTGATCAGTATTTGATGAATTAACTAACCAAGTAAACGCGGCTACTACAAGATAGATCAGTTGCAAATTCATATCCGTTTTGAGAAGAAATATGCTGAAATCGAAGTTGATTTATTTTCTTAAGCTTAGCATTCACCTCCATAAGACTGAATATCCACAGTTTCAATTTACTATTACTAAACAACAACATGAAATGTATTCTGATTCCATTCACAACATTAGTGATTTAGAATGTTCTGATTGAACTCCAAATATCCCATGCCCTCATATTGTTAAGGGGAAAAAATGATAGGTACAAAAATCATCTATATAAAACTGAGAGTGGATGTAGACATTTAACAAAAAAAAAAGTCAACAAATAAAACCAATGATCAAATGCTACAAAACCTACTTCCTGACAGGCTTTGAGGATATTACCTATCCTCCTTATCTTGTTTGGTCAAAATTGTCACAAGAGTATGCTGTTAAAGGCCTCAAAATCAAGTATTCATACTCACCCAATCAGATATCAGTAGCAAATAAAAAAACATAACTTTCAAGTTTGCTGCCATTTATTGTAAGAACGCACCTGTGCCATGAAACATTTCTTCCTAACACAGAATTCCTACACTAAAATGCAAAAGATAGCAACTTTGCCGCAATACATGTCTCGTACCAGGTCTTTCACGGCGATGCTATAGCCAAGTTTCTTTCACCCAAGTCATGTTTGCTTCAGTTTAAACCTTTTTCAACCATTTAAACTGCTTGCCAATCACCTCAAACCTCTCTTTGTAGCCACACCACATCATATCAAACTGCTTTGTTATCCTGTTCTATCATTTTGATCATGTTTGCTAAAATAATTAGCTAAACAATACTGTTCATTTTGATTGCTTACGTTTTAAAATATCATTGTTATAATAGTTAAAGACAATTAAAGCACATGCATAATTTATTTCTTACTTCAGACAATCTGCACGAAAAATTTTCATAAGAGTGCAATCAAGTTTGGTTCTATGTCTGGCATGGATTTGAATTACTTTAGCAAATTTGTATATTATGTTGACTAAAATAAACAAGCTCCTTTGTTTGCATATTTACATGAATATGAAAATGAAACAAATTAATAATTCCTTCATTTTATGAGAATGGTATAAATCATTAATTCCTTACTCTATATAAAAATGCCAGTCATCCCAGATATCTTACTTCATATAAAAATGTGAAAAACCTTTGATTCCTCTCATTAGGAATATGTGTTAATATAGTTTCTTGCTTTATTTGCACATCAAGTGCTTACACATAAGAAAATTTATTACTTAATTAAAGTGAAAAATTAATGATATTGTAGTGCATGTGAGATTGTTTTCTAAACTATTGGTTCGTTTTACTGGGATTTTTTTTCAGACACTGATATAGTTTACTAAAATTATTCCATTTCCATAATAGTGAAAGCAATATAATTATGTTCATATAGGAACTTGAATTCTTTACATATATATAACTGTATTTTGAAGAAAATACTACAGTCTAGTTAAATCTTGGCTAAAAATATATTTTTGATTTTGATAACGTTGTAATATTACTGTTTATAAATGGAATACTGTTTAATTATTGCGATGAATAAATGGAATAAAACTATTAGGAACTTGAATAACGAATAAAAAGTCAAATTAATAATGTGTACATATAAAATTATTACTACATGCCAGCCACTACTACTAGAATAAGTTGTATATTTAGTTCTATCTATTTGTTTCATTATTTTTGGTCAATATGGTTTGGACTGAGTTTGTTGCCCCTATTTTGAAAACCGACCTTCCAATATCTTAAATCCATTTTATATGATAAAATGTAATGTTGTTGTACTTTCTATCCTAATCAAATATCTATGCACCTATATATACTCATACGGTATCGTTTTATGTAAGTTTGTGATGTAGCTGATGAAAATGCATGATTATGAATTAGGGATCACAAGACAAGGCAATGGGTGTCGGTAGCAATTATAAGTTAGTTAAATGTGACGGTCAGGTAAGGCAAAGAGAGGCACGCAAGTAATGCTTCTATATATCTCAAAATATGGAAATAAAGCTTAAATAAATATGTTTTGCGAAAGAAGAAACAAATTTATATGGAAAACAGAAATTTTCATGTATGTCAGTCAAGATAGTTGTATGTGCATGGACCTATGCATGTGATGCTGGACATTTTTTAAGTCCATTTATTTTTAAAGCCTAATCAGATTTGTTATGTGCCTAATAAAATACATCACAATGCTAAAAAAACATCAAAATTTCGAACATGCATTTTATGTAACTCGTTAAACCAGACATTCTTGTTAATTAAGCTTTCCATAATGCTAACACTTCCTATTTTAGACAAACATAAAGGAAACAAATTGTTTATGCGATGGAATAATTGATCTATTAATATTTTTTTATAAGTAGTGTAGCCTGTATATGTATGTCCATTATATTTATATATATATATATATATATATATATATATATATATATATATATGGGAAAGTCTATTTTGACACAATTTGGTGACACAATGAATTCTCACCATTGGATTGCCCCCTGAATTCCACCTTCCCATATAAAGACAAAAAGATCCAATGGTGCAGATCTTTTGTCTCACCATTTGTGTCACCAAATTGTGTCAAAATAGGCGCTCTATATATATATGTATGTATGTATATATATATATATATATGTAGGCAGCGTTCCGCTACACTTCTTATATTGCACGTGAGCTCTTCCCCTGAATCTCATCCATTCAATCCCCCACTCATTCATATATATATATATATATATATATATATATATATATATATATATATATATATGAATGTTGGTATATGTCAATGAAAAAAAAGTTACCGGCAACCATGCTTGCTGAAGGACTTGTACTGACCGGAATAGTTTCATGCTGCTAACTTCAAGTTGCTGAATATATATCATATATGCAAGTTACATATTGGAATAAAATCATTACACAAGATGATGCAAACTTAGCTAGTTCACAAGTATTGAACAGTGTACGTTGCATTAACAGAAGCATGGGAACACACAAGAAGAATACAAACCTTGGAAATGATGCATCATCCCGTGAGGTCAGTTTTTGCTTCTATTGGATAATAAAGTTTAGCTAATAACAACATATGTGTACTCCATCAAAAGATAAAGGTCAGTAGATACAGCCAGTTTATTATAAAAAAGTCAATGTAATTTTATTTTCCGCATTACCAACCTAAGGGCATGTCCATATATATCAACCAAGTCATTGTATCTTATCACAATAAAATTCATAACTTCATCACCATGTTTGATGCTAGCAGCCAAACATGGCGAAGCTAAAAAAGGGTTTTGTCATTTACCCAAGGAGATTTCATTCATAACGTCCACCATTACCCATAAGTAAATAACAAAGAAACTAGAATAAGAAGCCAAGCTGAAAAATCCCTAACTATTCATAAATGGGGCTTCAGAAGCATTCATAATCAACACGACTCTAGGCCTAGCATCAAAATCCTTAACTGGTTAATAACTAATCATATACGATCATAATGACCACCACATGTAGCAATCCTAAACTACAAACTACGAAGTTGTATGCTAATATATATATATATATATATATATATATACACACACACACACACACACACACACACACACTAATGATTGTTGTGTATTGTACGCCAGTCTTCGGAATAATCATAACATCTTAATTGTCAGTCAAAGAATCACAGTACAAGCAATTAAAAAACAAACCTGATTGTGATTTAAAAAAAAACTATAGTCGAAGAATCACAATACAAGTAATCTAAAAAATCGATTTCCCTCCTCGGTTGACAAAGCTTATTACATATATTCTTGTGATACATGCTCATACACACACATATATAACATACTATACAAGATAGCATTTACTCTAACTTTTGCTCATTGATAAACAGTCTTGTTACCAAAAATAATATAAGATCATGCCTGTGTGAAATAAGTTTAGATGAAAGAATAGCTATATCTGATACCTTGATAACATATTAAAGCTAATGACGTGTCAAATTCATTGTAAAGAAAATGCCACAAAATATAGAGCGGCATAGTTGTCATTCTCTGAATTATTATATTAATAACTCGCTTGGCATAAGAATAGTTAAGGGAATGAAGCAATGGTCTGAAGTATATACACTTACTCTCCTATCTAGAAAATCATATTGGTTTATAACAAACTTGCATGTATAACTTGTACAATCGACCCATAATTAATATAAAGCCAACAACTAGAGGCTTAGAAAATCAGCCATGGTGAGAACATATCAACTTACAAAAGAATACAAATATATCAAAATTCTAGGGAACAATGAGACGAGGAATCAAAAACCCCAATAAGGCTAGGGGTAATAGAAGAAAAATAATCCAAAAAAAAAAAAGATACTAGCATTGCATACCTTGTTGAAAAGCACATCACGTCCATTGAGATGCATTAGACCATCCTTAAGAGTGCACTTCCATCTACTTTTTGTCCGAGTCGCCTTTTAGGATTCACAAGATTAAGAAATTTGAAAAGAAAAGAACCATCTTAAGTTGCTTAGATGATACCTTATCAAATTGAGCTAGAACTAAAAATGCAGAAAAAATGCTGCACTCGACAAGAAACACACCACTGCAAAAATGCTGAAAAAAAGAAATGCTAACCGGTTCATATCCAACGCTCCTAACCGCAGGTTTATTTATTATTGGTAAGTTAAAAGCTTCAAAAAAATCTCTTAGAAATTGGCTTAAGCGTCATTGCAATAGACAAGAGCCGATTGATCATCTCAGATCTAAAGCCAACGATTTATATGATAAAATGGTGAACAACACTCAAGGTGAAATTAATTTCAGACATTATGAAAACACAGTTCAACACCTTTCTAATCTCATGAGGTCAATTGTTACTAAGAATACCCAAAGAATGAAATCGAAGTGCCTGACAGGCTGACACAAAGGTGATTAAACCAATAAATTCTTTCACGAAAAAATGGAGATACCCAAAACAAATCACATAAGAAAATATATATCAGACTCCAATGGAAATATTATCTTGGCATTAGAGAAAATTGCTTAGAAAGAAAAAAAAATACTTTTTAGTGCTGTATAATTCAAACGAGGCTACAAATCAACTTCCAGGCATAACTTGTAACAAAAATACTCTCTATAAATCAATTTCCAGGCATAACTTGTAAAAAATACTATCTGCTACTGCTAAGGAAAATCTGATGAAAAGTTTTCAACTGGAGAAAATCAAAATGATCTTTTTCAAGTAGATGACAATGTATTAATGATCTTTGGCATAAGCAGAATTTAAACATGTAAATCGTATTTTCTCACATTACATAGCTCATTACTAGAACTCATTAATGGTAGACTTAACATTATAACAGCCCCTTGGCTCAAATACAAAACTCTAATTGAATATATTTGAAAATCGAATGTAAATATAATGTTATTTTCTGTTATTTTTCATATGTTTTGAGGTGTCAAACATTGATTCAAGCATATTTCCGTTTGCAAGTTCAAATCCTCTGTTGTGGGATGGATGTAAATTTTATTTGTTATCAAATCATACTCCTGCTAATTATTTTCCTTGCAACTAGCTTAAATACATGATAAATTATACTATTATTGTGAAAAATGATTCAACTGTGTATTATGCATTACTCTAAATTTTCATGCTAGCCTAAACTATTACACTATTGTTGGGTGTACCAACTCAAAAACAAGAAAAACACTACTGCAGCTCAACCTGAACATTTTCTGGGATCGCGTCTTCTTTCAGTGCTGACGGTTTCCAGTTTACAAGGGTAGAACTTTATAAAGGTACCGCATAATGTATCCGAAATTTTTAATTGCAACACAGGTTCCCAAACTGAATTATAACGTATGTTATGTATAGTAGCATACTTTATTTATGCCAAACTAAATAAACTAAGAGCCTATGAATTAGAAAACAGAACCATAAAATTAATGAAGCGATAAACACATAATTTAGCGTCCCGAACTAAATTAAACAACAGAACTATAAAATGAGATCGCATAATTACAATCACCGGACTAAATCTTACAAAAAGAAAATAAACACCATACCTTGACCACAGAAGAAAACGAGAATTAATTATAAGACGAGATCCAGAGATAACGGAATCACAACCAATTTGGGAGAAAACCTAATCCTATTCTTCAAGCGCTGAAAAGGGTTCATATGATTTTGTTCGTATGATTTCGAAGCGTGATAAAACGAGAGAACAAGAAATGACTATTTTTCCCAGGCTACTTGAATTGAGTAACGAAATTAACCGTGAGGATGTGCGGTAATAATCATTGTAATCTAGCCACAGTAATAACCATTATAATTAACAGCGAAATAAGTGTGGCAAACAAGCCTGCTTGGTGTGGTCAACGTTAGATTTTATAATAGCAATATCAGAAACATAAAAGAAGTATAGATCTGAATAATTACATCGCAGGCATAAATATGATAGATTATATTTGAATAACATCGCAGGCACAAATCTGATAAAATAGATTTGAATAACATCGCAGGAACAAATCTGATAGATTTGAATAACATCGCAGGAACAAATATGATAAAATAGATTTGATAAATCTGAAAGGATTATCTCATAATCAGGTATAGCTTGGATTTAGATTATTACATGCCAAGAATTTCAATTAAGAATTCACATCTGAAAGTAACTTGAACTTACAAACAAAAGAACAAATCTTGTTTTCTGGGATCTGTTTTCTGAAACTGAAAAGCTATCCTTTGATGTAGACTGTTGATTCTCTAGTTTTGATTTGATTTGGGACTTCCTAACTTGCTTTCTAGTCTAGAGAAAAACGGAGGCTATGCTAGGTTGGCCATGGACAGCATGACGGCTTCATAGAGCAATTTTATGAGGTTTTAGGGTTGAGGGTTGGGATTGTTTATGTAGAAGTTTAGATTAATATGAGCCGTCAAATCAACCTAGGAGTAATCAGGGCCATTAAGATCAAAGAGAGCCAACCAGAAATCGCCATATATGCCCTAATCACTCAGAAATGATTCAGAAATCGTCACTGGAACAGGATCTCGGGAGGGGTCTACCCCCCCTAAAGGGGGGTCGACACCTATGTCTACCCCCCTTAAGGTGGGTCGACACCTATGTCGACCCCCCTTAAGATGGGTCGACACCATTTGAGTAGGATCTTTCCTGCTCACTCGTCTTTGACTTATTTTGGTTCTGAAGATGATTTTGTGTATATGCATATACTTCCTTGCGTGTATACGAACTTCTACGGCTTATAATTTCTTCATACGTTGTCCGATTTACGCAAACTCGGACTCTATCCCAAGCAGAATTTCGAGACGAACGCAATGACGTAACCCGTTTCCCTTAATTTCCACTTTTAAAATTAATTATTCTTTAATTCGTTACTCTAATATTCACATGAAATACGGGGTGTTACATTCTCCCCTCCTTTAAAGGTTTCGTCCCCGAAATATCCAAGTCAAGGAGAATGTATCCTAACATCCAACATCCATCTACTCAAGCATTCAATCACAGGCATCCATTGTCCTTAAAAAGATTTCTAATGCTTTCATGATCATATGCATAGTGTGTGTACATGTCCTTATCTAATGCAGAATCAGGCGGTCTACTGATTCAGTTGACCTCCTTAATGCGAATTATGTCAGTGCTATGAGTCCACCATGCATGCAATTACTCCTAATCGTATTTTATAACTTCTACGTGAGTGCCCAATCATTCATACAAATGCAACATCCATATGATAACACATCAAGTTTCAATCCATATACAAATACATATATGCATATGCAACATGATAGTGACTGAGCCGATCTAGTGCCTAACGTGTGTATATGCATCCACGAGCAACCACTAGCAAACACCAGCATCCACCAAACATAACATGTCTTAAACACATGTTTACATCCATTTGCTTGTACCTGAGGATCGAGGATAGGACCAAGAGGATATACTTATACTTAAAAGATAAAGACTAGCATGCAAATAAACTTTACAGAAAAAGAGGAATCAAGGACATACCCTCAAAAAGGGTATGATGCGCGTATCTAGTCTTCAATCTTCTAAGTCGCATCTTCTTGAGCTTCACTCCATTATGCTCTGACTGTCTTAACTTATCCATTGCGTCAACTAACTGAGAGTCTTTTCTTCGTGAAGTCCCTATTTAATTCAAAAGCGTAGATCTTACTCCTAACCATGCCAACTACTAACTTAACCGAAGGTTTTAAAATCAAAATTTGATATGTATTCCGAACTTTTCCTTTTTATATCAAAATGGCGCCTAGCTCCGTGCCGCATGCATCCGTGTATACCTTTAACCTTTTACTACCGTAAGGTAAAAGTCAAAACTGGGGCCGTTGTAAGAGCCCTCTTCGATTGTTGGAAAGCGACATCACAACCAATATCCCGAGCAAAGATTAGATTCTTCTTCGTCAATCTTGTAAGTGAGGCTAATACCTTCGCAAAGTCCTTAATGAACTTCCTATATTAGCCCGCTAGTCCAAGAAAACTTCTTACTTCCGTTGCGTTCTTAGGAATCTTCCAATCTTGGATTGCCACCACCTTTTCAGGATCCACTGCTATCCCTTCCTTAGAGACCACATGTCTTAAGAACCTCACCTCTTTCCTCCAAAAATGACATTTGGAGAACTTAGCTTTGAGTTGATGCGCTTGGAGAGTATGAGACTTCCCTTAGATGCAAAGTATGTTCTTCCTCATTCTTAGAGGAAACCAAAATATCATCTATGCACAAGCGAAGTGAACCATCTGCCTTTGTAATGAAAACGACTGGAGCACTCCATTCAGAAATACTTTGCCTTATGAACCCTTTTTCAAGTAACTCTTTTACTTGTTTACTGAGCCCTTCCTTTCCCTTGGAGTCATGTGTCGTACAGGTAATGCAACTGGCTTTGCATTGCCAACTAGATATATGTGGAAGTCTATCTTGCGTTTTAGGGGACAAACCCCTAACCTAATCAAAAACATCTGCGTACTCATAGACTACTCCAATAGATCGCAAATCGTCGATAGATGCATCGAGTGATTCTAGGTAGCTAAGACAAACTGATCCCTTAGGATCGCACGAAATCTCGAGGGTATTCCTGAGGCAAGTCGAAAGTCTAACTACCCTCCTTTCATAATTACTAGCTAACCAATCCATGCCTAGAATCAACCCATAGCCCATGAAACCAAAAACATAAGCATTACACTTAGACTCAATACTTAACATAGCTATTCTCAAATCCTTACAAACCAAAGATAAATGAGCTGAACCACCAATTGGATTTGAGACAATAATAGGATCTTCTACTATACAAGCACTAAGGTGCAGAGACTCAACTATGGAAGTAGATATAAACGAATGTGAAGCGCTAAAATAAAAAAAGAGCACTAACAGGATGAACAAAAAGAAAAACTAGTCTTTTTCAACAGAAACTCTACTACCACTCTCCTAGGTACGCTGGAGGTGAGAGCATGCACTTGCCCTCCTAAAAATAATGTCCTTTGTTCTTGCCCTTGTCCTTAATTATATGACCCGTTATACATACACTTCCTCTTGTCTTAGATTTTTCTATTCTTTCCTCCTTTGTGAACCAATTCCATATCCATAAGTTTCTCATCCTTGGGTTGTGCTCCTTAGCCAAACTCCCTCATTCTCATCTTTGCCATCCTTGGGTGGCTTGTTGACAAGTCTCTTGAAAGCTGCCTCCATCGGACGGAAAACCCTACAAAGCTTGAAAGAAAATTAGCCGTAGGTGAAACTACTGCGGCTATAGATGGAAGTTGGGCACTTCTTCGCCCTTTGACAAGTGTCGTAGTCTCATCAAGCCTACGGAACCATGCCACGATGAGGTTACCTCCTAGAAAGCCAGGAGCCCCGGAGACTCAGTAAAGAAGGAAAACAAGGATTCAAACAGAGGATCAAAAGATAATGCATATGGCTTTCGGGAATATGCCTTTAAAACAAAACTTTTCTTTAGAAAATGCTCTGATACCAAAATGAGACGACCCCAAACCCCGTACTGACGGTGGCAAGGGTAATCCGTGGAATATAACACAGAAACAGATAATAGCAGAACAGAATTTAATAAATACACCAGATAATGAATAGTAGAATATACCGGATAAAAGTAATCATCAGAGTTACATAGTATGCAGGATCATACTTAGCAAAAATACAGTTCAGCTATACATAAATGTCTACAGCGGAAAACAAACATAATATGTACAATAGGAGCTGAACAGCATAAAAAGAGATAAATAATAGAATCCATCTTCAGCTCCAGCTATCCAGAAAGAACCAGCTAAACCTGAATACAAGGCTGCCCGTGTAGAAAAAGGGGCACCCGAGTTTGAAAGTGAAACAAACTACGAGTCAGTCATGGGGCTGGTATGAGAAATCTACTCAACACATATATAATTTGGCTATCACAGGACCACGCCACTTTCGTGGAACGGGTTTACTCCATTGGATTGCCAGTGCTTTAAAACAAATCTTTCTTTTAAACAACGCAATGTATTTTATAAAAATGAAGCCATTATAAGACTCAGTTCCCATCACACAATGCAACGCAAACCGGAGGATAGAGTTTTTACCTTATAACGGCCAAGATATGCTTGATACGAATAAAACAAAGGCATTTGGTATTATTACTAGTGTTTATATGTTTTGAAAACAATTTCAAATCATAACTATCAATCATAGACGACATGATCGTCCCATGCCACTATGTCGCCAAATATATATATATATATATATATATATATATATATAAAATCGAAACCGCACAGTCACGTATTTGGAAATTGGATTTACGTCATGAACCAAGGCAAAAGATAGTCCTTACCGAATTCGAGACTGCCTAGCCCGAGTCTCAGGATCATAGCTCGAGTGACCCTTGGATCGTCAGGGCCGGTCCACCGATGTGGATTATTATGCCTGAACAATACGTTTCCCCGCCCTTTGGGGCGTAAACGAGCCAACGAATGACTCCATCGGACCCGGATCGTCCGATCAAACCGAGGCGCCTCGCAACAGCTACAACCACATAGGTGAAAAGTATATAAATGTCAGGACTGGTAGGTCACTGACACCACCCTAGCTAGGAAGAAACGCATGCCCTCCCTGAGGTCCTTCTCCCGTTTCTGGTTCATACCGGGGTGTGAGGCTCGCGATTTCACGTTATACACAAAGCTACGCCACACAGGCGGTGCTATGATCATCACCACAAGACTTTGCTTTTCAACAGAAGTCCTGATCACTGCATCTTAGCATGCCACACAGGCAATTCATGCCATGCGACTGATGTCCATCGATATACAACCTCTGAGCTCGTACGTTTCAGAGAAGGGTGTTAAGCAAAAGAATAAATTCTCCGCCGCCAAACAGATGTATATTTAACAGAGATCAATCGTCACATAATAAAATCCAATGTCAGACACACAGTCCATTTACAAGTCCGTTCTGGGTCTGAACGAAACCGAAGGCACTAAATACCTCGCAAACCCATCGATCACCACGTACGTCTGGACGATCACCACTCATTATCCATATTTCGGGATGCCTCCCAATCAGTACCTCAGTTACCATCCAAACGAGGTGAAGATCTCCGGTCTTCGACCATCGTCTTCATCTTCGGCTTTCAATCGTCGGTCAATTATTTGAAATGAGAATTAACTCGGCCCTTTCAAATAATACACGTATATTTAGAATTTCAAATCAATTTATTTCAATGTTTAATTATTCGACAACACCAATTTTGTTCTTTAATGTAATTTTCACACCAAACACATTCAACCATCAAAAACCACAAAAATCGAGCAAATTCAGTTTATTTCCATTCCATATTTGTAACACCCCACACCCGCTAAGGTCACTCACTAAGGGAATGCCTTAACTTCGGTGGAGCATTTTAAGTGAATATAGAACATAAAAATTACACAAGACAGATATAAATACTTGAAAATTTAAAACATCATTTCATTGCAGCAGAAGGTAAACACGTTTAGTTACAACACCATAAAGAGTCAAGTACTAAATATCCATCCTGATAAAAACATAAGTACATAATCCCACTACATAAACAATAGCCATAAAAGAAAAGATAAGCTGGGCTTTACATCACGGTCCAAGCTCCAGAAGATAGGTAAAGAAGTCTGATCAAAGCCCACTAGTGCTAGGCCCAACCTGAGGACCTAAGGGAGAAAAAGATAAAAACAACGGGGTCAGACATAAGTCTGAGTGAGCCCTATAACTTCAACAACACAATCATTAAAGTAATTAGGGTATGATATAAACTTGGCACGGGATGACTGGGGATATATGACTACACTAAGTAGCCAACTAGACATAGGATGAACTAAGATAACGGTAAAGACGCATCTACCCACCCCAGGGTAATTACTAACTGCACCACACCAGTCATTCCTACTTAAAGGTTGATCCCAACCAAGGACTTAGAGAATTTACCCAGTAGTTTCGTGTACCCCTAGCTGACTACATAGGTGCAGTCTGCCCCTATCTCCACTAGGTGTACCCACTACTCCCAAGCGATCGGCTCCCTACCGTAGATACCCGTGCTGGCCCCACAGTGGGGGTGTATCACTCCCCAAAGTGGCAACCCGATACAACAAATGGTGCACGGCTTATACCTACACGATGCAACAACGTCTTACCTACCAGCCCGGGTCCACACACGCATATGAAACCCGTTGGACTCGCGTTGCCACCGCTAACCCGTTTTGGCCTCTTATAATCAAGCCCAGTACGCGTGTCTCGTCCTCGACATGGGTCGAGCCCAATAAGATACATATGGGTTACTGGATGAAATGGGCCCCCACAAGCTACCACCTAAGCTTGTCAATTTATCTAGTGCATCCCACTTAACCCTTTAATCATGTTTAATTACATGTTTCCACTTGGTTAAGTATTCTAATCGTATTTTCTATTGCCACCCAAGGCAACCCACTAGATTTCCTCATGCCACCCAAGGCACTTACTTGATTTCCACATGCCACCCAATGCACCCACTTAACCCCTCATGCCCACTACATGCTTATCTGGTTAAGTGTTTCTTAATTGATTAAAAACGTAACCGTTGTAAAGACCTCTCACATTAGACTATCTTTTATGGCAGCTGGATTTTCCGGTTGGGTCCGGGCAGCCTTACGCCATAACTGAGTCTAACCTCGTGTCTATACACTTGTCACGTATTTAGTTTGTGCCTAAGACCTCTCACATTGGGCCAATCATTTGTAGCCGCTGGATTTGCCGGTCGGTTCCGGGCAGTCTTACGCTACAAAAGGGTCCAACCTCGTGTCTTAGTCGATTAATTACACCTAATTAATCACCCCCGAATTAATTTTCCCTAATTAATTCCAATTTTAACGATGTACATAATTGACTCAATTATGTCCATCTACTTTATGGTATGCATAATCATACCAACTTCACACCATTTCATTAACATGTATATTAACCCCATCGTTCCCCACGTAATTCGCTAACGTGACATAAAAGGGAAGATTCATCACAAATATAATGGGTTCAACTTGCATAACATTAGCATCAACATGGGTTTAAAGGTGTCAACATGCATATAACATCAAACCCAACTAGCATAAATAATCAACCCAAACTTGCATGAATCACATATGTCATAAGGAGGTTAACTTGCATAAGTTATTCATGTCATACAAAGGGGTAAACTTGCATATGTATGTATGACATACAAAGGGGTTAACTTGCATATGTATGCATATCATACTAAGGTGTAAACTTGCACATGTTACTTGCATATAATCAAACACCAAACTTGCATAACATGTCATATATGAACTTGCATATAATCATACACCAAACTTGCATAACATATCATGTATGAACTAGCATATAATCATACACCAAACTTGCATATCATGGTGTCATAATGGATCAATGTTTCTCATATGACTTGCATAACTTGCATAACATCATAAACACATAGCATATGACTTGCATAACTTGCATAACATCATGAACATGTAGCATATGACTTGCATAACTTGCATAACATCATGAACATGTAGCATATTACTTGCATAACTTGCATAACATCACAAACACATAGCATATGACTTGCATAACTTGCATAACATCATAATCACATAGCATATGACTTGCATAACATCACAAACATATAGCACATAACTTGCATAACATGCATAACATCATTAACATAAAGCATATAACTTGCATAACATGCATTGATCCACATTCATAGCCATAACCTCATTATATCCTATCATAATCATTTCAATAATTGGTCATTAAGGCTATAGAAAACTCACAACTTGTTGATTAGCACTCCTAAGAAGAAGATTAAGTTGCTAGAATTGATTAGAGATTGATTTGAGATGCTATCTTCTTCTACAAATTGGTGGAGGCTCCTTCAAGTTGCATTTTGACGGCATAACGGTGTTGTAGCTATTTTTAGTATGAATTAGGGTAGTCTTAGGGTGTATTTATAGATTAGGTAGGTGTTTTAGGCCATTAGATTAACCCTAAATTAGATTAGAGCCGTCAGATCTCGTCCTAGCCACCAAAACACAGCCCAAAAGCCAAGCTGATGCACCCAGGTCACCTGGGTTCGACCAGGGAGGTCGACCCCCAGGTCGGCACTAGGGTCGACTCCCCAGTCGACCTGGTGGGCAGGTCGACTCCCCAGTCGACCCCCTGGGTCTGGCGGGAATTTTCCCGCCGCTTCTGAAATGTGAAATTTTCATATTTAAAATCTGTTTTAAATTTCTGAAAACTTCTTTGGGCCTTATCTGGGTCATACGGACTCCGATTTTCGAAAACTCAGACTCTATTTCGTGTATTTTTCCGAGACGAACGCAATGGCATAGCCCGTTTCCCCTGATTCAGAATTTAAAATTTAATTCTGCCCTGTTTTATATTATAGCAAGTTATTCAACATACGGGGTGTTACATTCTCCCCTACTTAAAGGATTTCGTCCCCGAAATCTCTAAGTCAAGAAGAACGTATCCTACCAACCAAACAACCATCTACTCCAACCATCAAACACTGACATCCATTATCCTTAGAGTTTCTAATGCTGTAAGAACATATGCAAATAGTGTGTGTATATGTTCCCTATCTAATGCAAAATCAGGCGGCCTACTGATTCAGTTGACCTCCTTAATGCAAACCATGATAGTGCCATGCATCCAATATGTATGCGAAAGAACCCTATCAACACATACTATTTCTACATGAGTGCACAATCATTCACCAAAATGCATCATCCATATGATAGCACAACCATTATACATCCATTAATATAGCTACCTACACACAATTTTATGCAATATGCAATATGAAGTGATTGAGCCGATCTAGTGCCTAGAGTGTGTGTATATGCATCCACGAGCAACCACTAGCAACCACTTGCATCCACACGCATCCATCAAACATAACATGTCTCAAACACATGTTTCAACCATAGGTTTACCCTATCTAAAGGTCAAAGGTACTAATGAGAGGACATACTAAAGATAAGATAAGTACTAGACAAACGATAAAGGAGAAGTTAAAAGACATACCCTCAAAAAGGAATGGGTACAATAAACGCATCTTCGCCTCTGTCTCCCAAGTAGCATTGCTCTCTTCTTCTCCCCATTGCACTTTGACTAGTCGCACCTCTCTGTTCCTCAACTTCCTAATCTCTGACCCAAGGATGCGAGTAGGAGCTCGTCGAATAGTCGCATCACGCTCTACCTCCACTTCTCTCAGCAAGCTTGGCTCCACCACCTCTGCGGTCTCATGTAGGCACTTCCTCAAATGTGACACATGTAATACGTCATGTACTCCACTAAGTCTCTCGGGTAAATCCACCCTATATGCCATCCGTCCAATCCTTTCCTTAATAGGAAACGGCCCAACAAATCTTGGAGCTAACTTCCCAACGGACCCAAAGCGAACTACATTCTGTAATGGAGATACTTTGACAAAGACCATGTCCCCAACATCAAACTCAAGATCCGTTCTCCTCTTATCCGCTTAAGATTTCTGCCTGTCTTGCGCCGCTTTCATCCTTCTTCGAATTAAATCAATCTTTTCCGAAGTCTCTCTAACCATATCAGGCCCAAGGAAGATCTTATCCGTAGATTCCCACCAACATGTAGGTGATCGACAAGGCCTTCCATAAAGAGCTTCGAAAGGAGCCATACCAATACTGGACTGAAAGCTGTTATTATACGCGAACTCCACCAATGGAAGATGCTCTTCCCATGTACCTCCAAAATCTAGGATACAAAGCCTCAAAAGGTCTTCCAGAACACGATTCAACCTCTCGGTCTGGCCGTCCGTCTGAGGATGATATGCGGTGCTCAGACACAATTGAGTCCCCACTGCTTCCTGCAAACTCCTCCAAAACTCGCTAGTGAAGATAGGATCTCGATCACTCACTATGCTAGAGGGTACCCCATGCAATCGAACTATCTCTCGAAGATAAACTGAAGCTAGCCATGGAGCAGTCCTCTTGCTCTTCACGGGTATGAAATGGGCGCTCTTAGTAAGTCTGTCTACCACAACCCAAATTCCCGTATTACCCTTCCTCGATCTCGGTAACCCATCGATAAAATCCATCGAGACACTATCCCACTTCCATTGCGGAACTTCCAATGGGTGAAGCAACCCACCGGGTTTCTTTTGCTCCGCTTTCACTTGTTGGCACACCAAGAATCTAGCGACATACTCGGCCACATCTTTCTTCATACCGGCCCAAAAGAAAACTCGCTTCATGTCCTGGTACATCTTGTCCCCACCGGGATGAATGGTCATCCTAGAACGGTGTGCATCATCAAGAATAGCCTTCGTCAAACCCTCGTCTTGCGGTACACAAAGTCTACCGTCTCTACGTAAGCACCCCCTATCGTCTAGGGTGTACCTACTTAAATGGCTGGACGACTCCCCCCTTATGAGCCTCTCTACCAACTCAACCAACTGTGGGTCGTCCCGCTGTGCCTCGCTAATCCGCCCCAAAAGAGTAGGTCTAACCTCCAAGGATGCTAGCAAACCGGGTATATAATCAACGGAAGGTCTGAAATCAAACATCGAGATAAATTCCAAGCTTCGTCGTTCCACGAACAATGGACTCAAGGACAACCTTTTTCTACTCAAGGCGTCCGCCACCACGTTACCCTTGCCAGGGGTATACGCTATCTCGAAATCATAGGATGCTAAGAACTCCATCCACCTTTGCTGCCTCAAGTTCAAATCCTTCTGAGAAAACAAGTACTTCAATGATTTGTGGTCAGTGAACAATTCGAATCTCTCGCCAAGAAGATAATGGCGCCAAATCTTAAGTGCAAAAACAATAGCGGCCAACTCTAGATCATGGGTAGGGTAATTCTTCTCATGCGCCCTCAACTGCCTTCCACCGTAGGCTATTACCCTTCCCTCTTGCATTAAGACTGCGCCCAGTCCAGTCCCACAAGCATCGGTATAGACAACAAATGGCTTACTCCCATCTGGCAACACTAAGACTGGAGCTGTGGTTAAAGCTCTCTTTAACCGTTGGAACGCATCATCACAATCTACGTCCCATACGAAGACTAGATTCTTCTTCGTCAAGCGAGTTAATGGGGCTGATATCTTCGCGAAGTCCTTGATAAACTTCCTATAGTAGCCAGCCAACCCCAAGAAACTCCTCACCTCGGTAGCATTCTTTGGAACCTTCCAATCTTGGATGGATACTACCTTCGCGGGATCCACAGCTATCCCTTCCTTGGAGACCACGTGCCCCAAGAACCGCACTTCCTTCCTCCAGAAGTGACATTTAGAAAATTTAGCCTTAAGGCTATGCGCTCGAAGAGTCTCCAATACTTCCCTAAGATGTAGGGCATGCTCTTCTTCACTCTTAGAGAATACTAAGATGTCATCCACAAAGACCACCACGAACTTATTAAGGAACTCCCTGAACACCCTACTCATCAAATCAACAAAATATGCAGGGACGTTCGTCAAACCAAATGGCATCACCAGCCACTCATAGAAACCATCCGGAGTCCTAAAGGCAGTCTTGTCTATGCTATCCTCAGCCACCCTCAACTGATGAAACCCCGTGGCTAAGTCCAACTGAGAAAACACTGAAGCGCCAACCAACTGATCAAAGAGATCATCAATCCTCGGCAATGGGTGTCTATTCTTCTTTGTGAGCTTGTTGAGTTCTCTATAGTCTACACAGAGTCTGAGGGACCCATCCGCCTTCGTGGCAAAAACTACTGGAGCACCCCACTCCGATATACTCCGCCTTATGAACCCCTTCTCAAGCAACTCCCCTACTTGCTTATGGAGTTCCCTCCTCTCACGAGGAGCCATGTGGTGCACTGGTAAAGACACAGGTTTAGCATTATCCACCAGATATATTCGGAAGTCTATCTCCCGCTTCGGAGGTAAGCCCTTCACCTCCTCAAACACATCCGAGTATTCCCGGACCACTCTAACAGATCGCAAACTCTCGACCGAAGCGTCAAGCGATTCAAGATAACTTAGCATAACAGAATCCATGGGATTACAAGAGATCTCGAGAGTGTTACCCAAGCGGGTCATGAGCCTAACAACTCTCCTTTCACAATCAAGTACGGCACCATTACTGGATAACCAGTCCATGCCCAAAATCAACCCATAGCCCGTGAAGCCCAAAACAAAAGCATCACATCTAAACTCAACGCTAAGTATAGAAATCTTCAAACCCAAACATATCATGGACAAATAAGTGGAGCCCCCAATTGGGTTTGAAACAACCAAGGGATCATCTACTAGACTGGTGTCTAAGTGCAGTGACTCAACTAATGATGATGAGATAAACGAATGCGATGCGCCAGAATCAAACAATGTACGGACAGGATGATCAAATAGAAAAACCAGACTTTCAACGGAAATAGTTCTACCTCTTTCCTGAATCGGTGGAACTGCGAGAGCCTGAACTTGCCCCCTTGCCTGACCTGGTGCTATAAGAGCTTGCACCTGTCCCCCTGAGGTAGATCCCGTCCTTTGCCCCTTCTTAGGGCAATCCTTCACTAGATGCCCTGCTTCACCACAGTGGTAGCAGCCAGTCTTCTTCTTCTTCCGACAATCTTTGCTTAGGTGGCCTGGTATCCCGCAATTGAAGCACTTCTTCTTCCCCTTGCCACCGTTGCCTTTCCCACCCTTGTTTTGCTGTTGCTGTTGAGGTCTCTTTTGATCTCATTTCTTCTCGGGTGCCTTATTAGCATTGGGACCCTTCTCTTCCCCATGCATGAGTGCCATGCCAACTAGCTTCTCAAAGGTGGCTCCCATAGGGATGTGAGTCATAGCCAATCCATGCATTGGTTCATTCAAGCCCTTAACGAACCTCAAAGCCTTCTTCTCCGGTGTATTCACCATGTCTATGCCAAACCTTGCCAATTGATTAAACTTGTTGACATATTCCTTCACCGAGAGGTTTCCTTGCTTTAGAGTCAAGAACCTTTCCATATACAAGTTTTCCTCCGCTCTTGAGAGAAACTTTGCCACAAATCTTTGCCTAAAATCTGCCCAAGAGTCAACGGGTCGTTCTCCATTAGTGACCTCCCACCAGAACGAGGCCTCTCCCTTCATTAACCAAGCAGCTAACTTGACTTTCTTTCCTTCTTCCATCTCAAAGATATCTATCAACTCTTCCACCTCCTTAAGCCAATCTCTAGCCTCCACAAAAGTTTCTGATCCTTGAAAAGGTTTCCCTCCCATAGCCTTAAATTCCTTGCAAGTCTTAGCAAAAGTATCCGTGCGAGGAGGAGGGGGAGGAGGAAGATCGGGTGCTACGGTTGGTGGAGGAACATTTGCTGGACCCGCAGTGGCGGCCCTAGCCTCCATCAATCTCCTATACCATACTGGTATCGTCACACCCTCCGGAAAGTTAAGATCTTCAGCCATGCTGAAACGAAAAAGGAAAGATTCAAAATGGAGAATTCGAAAGATAAAGATATGGCTATTGGGGATTATGCCTTTCTTTCAAAAACTTTTCTCTTTAAAGACATGTTTTTGGAAATACTTCTTCCAAAAATGTTTTTAGAAAAATAGTTTTCTAAAAATTTTATCTGTTCTGGTAACCTTCGCTCTGATACCACGTGTAACACCCCACACCCGCTAAGGTCACTCACTAAGGGAATGCCTTAACTTCGGTGGAGCATTTTAAGTGAATATAGAACAGAAAAATTACACAAGACAGATATAAATACTTGAAAATTTAAAACATCATTTCATTGCAGCAGAAGGTAAACACGTTTAGTTACAACACCATAAAGAGTCAAGTACTAAATATCCATCCTGATAAAAACATAAGTACATAATCCCACTACATAAACAATAGCCATAAAAGAAAAGATAAGCTGGGCTTTACATCACGGTCCAAGCTCCAGAAGATAGGTAAAGAAGTCTGATCAAAGCCCACTAGTGCTAGGCCCAACCTGAGGACCTGAGGGGGAAAAAGATAAAAACAACGGGGTCAGACATAAGTCTGAGTGAGCCCTATAACTTCAACAACACAATCATTAAAGTAATTAGGGTATGATATAAACTTGGCACGGGATGACTGGGGAAAAATGACTACACTAAGTAGCCAACTAGACATAGGATGAACTAAGATAACGGTAAAGACGCATCTACCCACCCCAGGGTAATTACTAACTGCACCACACCAGTCATTCCTACTTAAAGGTTGATCCCACCCAAGGACTTAGAGAATTTACCCAGTAGTTTCGTGTACCCCTAGCTGACTACATAGGCGCCGTCTGCCCCTATCTCCACTAGGTGTACCCACTACTCCCAAGCGATCGGCTCCCTACCGTAGATACCCGTGATGGCCCCACAGTGGGGTGTATCACTCCCCAAAGTGGCAACCCGATACAACAAATGGTGCACGGCTTATACCTACACGATGCAACAACGTCTTACCTACCAGCCCGGGTCCACACACACATATGAAACCCGTTGGACTCGCGTTGCCACCGCTAACCCGTTTTAGCCTCTTATAATCAAGCCAGTACGCGTGTCCCGTCCTTGACATGGGTCGAGCCCAATAAGATACATATGGGTTACTAGTTGAAATGGGCCCCCACAAGCTACCACCTAAGCTTGTCAATTTATCTAGTGCATCCCACTTAACCCTTTAATCATGTTTAATTACATGTTTCCACTTGGTTAAGTATTCTAATCGTATTTTCTATTGCCACCCAAGGCAACCCACTAGATTTCCTCATGCCACCCAAGGCACTTACTTGATTTCCACATGCCACCCAAGGCACCCACTTAACCCCTCATGCCCACTACATGCTTATTTGGTTAAGTGTTTCTTAATTGATTAAAAACGTAACCGTTGTAAAGACCTCTCACATTAGACTATCTTTTATGGCAGCTGGATTTGCCGGTTGGGTCCGGGCAGCCTTACGCCATAACCGAGTCTAACCTCATGTCTATACAGTTGTCACGTATTTAATTTGTGCCTAAGACCTCTCACATTGGACCAATCATTTGTAGCTGCTGGATTTGCCAGTCGGTTCCGGGCAGTCTTACCCTACAAAAAGGTCCAACCTCGTGTCTTAGTCGATTAATTACACCTAATTAATCACCCCCGAATTAATTTTCCCTAATTAATTCCAATTTTAACGATGTACATAATTGACTCAATTATGTCCATCTACTTTATGGTATGCATAATCATACCAACTTCACACCATTTCATTAACATGTATATTAACCCCATCGTTCCCCACGTAATTCGCTAACGTGACATAAAAGGGAAGATTCATCACAAATATAATGGGTTCAACTTGCATAACATTAGCATCAACATGGGTTTAAAGGTGTCAACATGCATATAGCATCAAACCCAACTAGCATAAATAATCAACCCAAACTTGCATGAATCACATATGTCATAAGGAGGTTAACTTGCATAAGTTATTCATGTCATACAAAGGGGTAAACTTGCATATGTATGTATGACATACAAAGGGGTTAACTTGCATATGTATGCATATCATACTAAGGTGTAAACTTGCACATGTTACTTGCATATAATCAAACACCAAACTTGCATAACATGTCATATATGAACTTGCATATAATCATACACCAAACTTGCATAACATATCATGTATGAACTAGCATATAATCATACACCATACTTGCATATCATGATGTCATAATGGATGAATGTTTCTCATATGACTTGCATAACTTGCATAACATCATAAACACATAGCATATGACTTGCATAACTTGCATAACATCATGAACATGTAGCATATGACTTGCATAACTTGCATAACATCATGAACATGTAGCATATTACTTGCATAACTTGCATAACTTGCATAACATCACAAACACATAGCATATGACTTGCATAACTTGCATAACATCATAATCACATAGCATATGACTTGCATAACTTGCATAACATCACAAACATATAGCACACAACTTGCATAACATGCATAACATCATTAACACATAGCATATAACTTGCATAACATGCATTGATCCACATTCATAGCCATAACCTCATTATATCCTATCATAATCATTTCAATAATTGGTCGTTAAGGCTATAGAAAACTCACAACTTGTTGATTAGCACTCCTAAGAAGAAGATTAAGTTGCTAGAATTGATTAGAGATTGATTTTTGATGCTATCTTCTTCTACAAATTGGTGGAGGCTCCTTCAAGTTGCATTTTGACGGCATAACGGTGTTGTAGCTATTTTTAGTATGAATTAGGGTAGTCTTAGGGTGTATTTATAGATTAGTTAGGTGTTTTAGGCCATTAGATTAACCCTAAATTAGATTAGAGCCGTCAGATCTCGTCCTAGCCACCAAAACACAGCCCAAAAGCCAAGCTGATGCACCCAGGTCACCTGGGCTCGACCAGGGAGGTCGACCCCCAGGTCGACACTAGGGTCGACTCCCCAGTCGACCTGATGGGTAGGTCGACTCCCCAGTCGACCCCCAGGCCGACCCCCTGGGTTTGGCGGGAATTTTCCCGCCACTTCTGAAATGTGAAATTTTCGTATTTAAAATCTGTTTTAAATTTCTGAAAACTTCTTCGGGCCTTATCTGGGTCATACGGACTCCGATTTTCGAAAACTCGGAATCTATTTCGCGTATTTTTCCGAGACGAACGCAATGGCATAGCCCGTTTCCCCTGATTAAGAATTTAAAATTTAATTCTGCCCTGTTTTATATTATAGCAAGTTATTCAACATACAGGGTGTTACAATATTGTTTTTGATATTTTATAACAATTTATCGCTATTTTTATTTATTTTAAAATAGCCAATTTGTTCAAAACGACGCTTCGGGCCATAACGCGGCTGTGGCACTGTTTTTCTTCAGATTTGATTTACACAAATCTGAAAATTTAACCGTTGGATCTTCACAAAATTTACATTATTAGAAAGATCTTTTCAAAACGAATCCAACGGTTCCAGTTTCGGGAAAATCCGACGGTCGGATCTCCCGGTACAATCGTTTGAAGTTTCGATTTCAAAATACGAACTACAGCGTCGTTATTCGATTAAATATAATTATATTTATAAATATAAATAAATATAATCGTTTCTGGTGCCGTTTTTCTTCAGATTTGAATTAAACATTTCAGACAATTCAACCGTTGGATTTTTACAAGGTTGATGCCGTTGGAAAGATACTTCCAAGGCGAACCCGACGGTTGCGGTTTCGGGAAAATCCAATGGTCGGATTTCCCGTACTAGTTGTTTGAAATCACAGTTTCAAAACGCGAACTGCACGGCCACGTTCCATTTTAATTTTATTTATATATTTATATAAATATAGTTCATTCAACCATTTCAATATCGTTTTTACTTCAAATATTTCACTAACGCCTTAAAATTTTGGAAAATTTCGCCATAACCTCCTTTGTACGGGAGGGGCTGGGAAAATTCCCAAATAGCCACACGGGCGTCTCATGTCGAAAAGAAAAAGAAAAAGCCAAGCGGCTAGCCAACAGGCTCATAAAATCATCACCCAAACAAAACAGTAAATGTGTACCTATTTGTCGGGCACAAAATTTTATTCCTCTTCTCTAGCCCCTTTGCTATAACCTGTTCAATAAATATGCATGTACATATATACAGTTCTTATCGTTTATCATTTTCCATTCAACTTCATATTTGATTCCTTTTGGTTTAAAAACACCATTCATTCTAATGTTGCATGTATAGGCAAAAATCATATCATTAGCTAATTAATGAATATTTCAACTCATATATGTTTATTTGAACGAGTGGCTATTTTTAACACTCCACATTTCAACGATTCATGTATATAATAAAAATGTGATTTCTATTGTAAAACAATTCATTTCAAAACACTATTATTTTATATAGTTTATATAGGTGATAAAAATAGGATTTTTATTGTAAAACAATTTATTTCAAAATATGAATACCATCCAACACATGAATTTCTATTCAACGAATGAATATCAATTCAACACATGAAGGTTTTCTATAGTTTCTATATATAGATAAAAATGTGATTTTTATATTTAAAATGCGAATACCATTCAACACATGAATTTCTAATCAACGAATGAACGACCCCAAACCCCGTTCAGACGGAGACAAGGGTTATCCTTGGAATATAACACAGAAACAAGTAATAGCAGAATAGAATTAAATAAATACACCAGATAATGAACAATAGAATTTACTGGATAAAAGTAATCATCAGAGTTACACAGTATACAGGATCATACTTAGTAAAAATACAGTTCAGCTATACATAAATGTCTACAGCGGATAACAAACATAATATGTATAATAGGAGCTGAACAGCGTAGAAAGAGATAAATGATAGAATCCATCTTCAGCTCCAGCTACCCAGAAAGAACCAGCTAAACCTGAATACAAGGCTGCCCGCGTAGAAAAAGGGGCACCCGAGTTTGAAAGTGAAACAAACTACGAGTCAGTCATGGGACTGGTATGAGAAATCTATTCAACACATATATAATATGGCTAATCACAGGACCTCGCCACTTTCGTGGAACGGGTTTACTCCATTGGATTGCCAGTGCTTTAAAACAAATCTTTCTTTTAAACATCGCTATGCTTTTTATAAAAATGAAGCCGTTATAAGACTCAGTTCCCATCACACAATGCAACGCAAACCGGAGGATAGAGTTTTTACCTTATAACGGCCAAAATATGATTGATACGAATAAAACAAAGGCATTTGATATTATTGCTAGTGTTTATATGTTTTGAAAACAATTTCAAATCATAACTATTAATCATAGACGGCATGGGTACCATATATCATGTCGCCGTATATATATACAATCGGAACCGCACAGTCACGTATTTGGAAATTGGATTTCCGTCATGAACCAAGGCAAAAGATAGTCCTTACCGAATTCGAGACGCTCTAGCCCGCCCCTCAGGAACAGCCGCAACTGCCCCTTGGATCGTCAGGGTTGGTCCACCAATGTGGACTATTATGCCTGAACACTACGTCTCCCCGCCCTTTGGGTCGTAAACTAGCCAACGAATGACTCCATCGGACCCGGATCGTCCGATCAAACCGAGGCGCCTCGCAACAGCAACAACCACATAGGTGAAAAGTATGTAAATGTCAGGGCTGGTAGGTCACTGACACCACCCTAGCTAGAAAGAAACGTAGGCCATCCCTGATGTCCTCTCCCGTTTCTGGTTCATACCGGGGTGTGAGGCTCGCGATTTCTCGTTATACACAAAGCTACGCCACACAGGCGGTGCTTTGATCATCACCACAAGACTTTGCTTTTCAACAGAAGCCCTGATCACTGCATCTTAGCATGCCACACAGGCAATTCATGCCATGCGACTGATGTCCATCGATATACAACCTCTGAGCTCGTGCGTTTCAGAGAAGGGCGTTAAGCAAAAGAATAAATTCTCCGCCGCCAAACATATGTATATTTAATAGAGATCAATCAACACAGAATAAAATCCAATGTCAGACACACAGTCCATTTACAAGTCCGTTCTGGGTCTGAACGAAACCGGAGGCACTAAATACCTCGCAAACCCATCGATCACCACGTACGTTTAGACGATCACCACTCATTATCCATATTTCGGGATGCCTCCCAATCAGGACCTCGGTTACCATCCAAACGAGGTGAAGATCTCCGGTCTTCGACCACCGTCTTCATCTTCGACTTTCAATCGTCGGTCAATTATTTGAAATGAGAATTAACTCGGCCTTCTCAAATAATTCACGTACATTTAGAATTTCAAATCAATTTATTTTAATGGTTAAATCATTCGACAACAGCAATTTTGTTCTTTAATGTAATTTTCACACTAAACACATTCAACCATCAAATACCACATAAATCGAGCAAATTCAGTTTATTTCCATTCCATATCGTTTATGATATTTTATAACGATTTATCGCTATTTTTATTTATTTTAAAAAAGCCAATTTATTCAAAACGACGCTTCGGGCCATAACGCGGCCATGGCGCTGTTTTTCTTCAGATTTGATTTACACATATATGAAAATCTAACTGTTGGATCTTCACAAAATTTACATCATTAGAAATGTCTTTTCAAAACTAATCCAACGGTTCCAGTTTCGGGAAAATCCGACGGTCGGATCTCCCGGTACAATCGTTTGAAGTTTCGATTGCAAAATACGAACTGCAGAATCGTTATTCGATTAAATATAATTATATATATATATAATCGATTCTGGCGCTGTTTTTCTTCAGATTTGATTTAAACATTCCAGACAATCCAATCGTTGGATCTTTACAAAGTTGGTGTCGTTGGAAAGATTTTTCCAAAGCGAACCCAACGGTTGTGGTTTCGCGAGAATCCAATGGTCGGATTCCCCGCACTAGTTGTTTGAAATCACGGTTTCAAAATACGAACTGCACGGCCACGTTTTGTTTTAATTTTATTTATATTTATATATTTATATAAATATAGTTCATTCAACAATTTCAATATCGTTTTCACTTCAAATATTTCACTAACGCCTTAAAATTTTGGAAAATTTCGCCATAACCTCCTTTGTACGGGAGGGGCTGGGAAAATTCCCAAATAGCCACATGGGCGTCTCATGTCGAAAAGAAAAAGAAAAAGCCAAGTGGCTAGCCAACAGGCTCATAAAATCATCACCCAAACAAAACAGTAAATGTGTACCTATTTGTCGGGCACAAAATTTTATTCCTCTTCTCTAGCCCCTTTGCTATAACCTGTTCAATAAATATGCATGTACATATATACAGTTCTTATCGTTTATCATTTTCCATTCAACTTCATATTTGATTCCTTTTGGTTTAAAAACACCATTCATTCTAATATTGCATGTATAGGCAAAAATCATATCATTAGCTAATTAATGAATATTTCAACTCATATATGTTTATTTGAACGAGTGGCTATTTTTAACACTTCACATTTCAACGATTCATGTATATCATAAAAATGTGATTTTTATTGTAAAACAATTCATTTCAAAACACTATTATTTTATATAGTGTATATATAGGTGATAAAAATAGGTTTTTTTCTTATAAAACAATTTCTTTTAAAAACGAGATTATTTTTCATATTCCATATAGTTGATAAAAGGTGATTTTTGTTATGAAACAATTTATTTCAAAATATGAATACCATTCAACACATGAATTTCTAATCAACGAATGAATATCGATTCAACACATGAAGGTTTTCTATAGTTTCTATATATAGATAAAAATGTGATTTTTATATTTAAAACGCGAATACCATTCAACACATGAATTTCTAATCAACGAATGAAAATCGATTCAACACATGAAGGTTTTCTATAGTTTTTATATATAGATAAAAATGTGATTTTTATATTTAAAACGCGAATACCATTCAACACATGAATTTCTAATCAACGAATGAAAATCGATTCAACACATGAAGGTTTTCTATAGTTTCTATATATAGATAAAAATGTGATTTTTATATTTAAAACGCGAATACCATTCAACACATGAATTTCTAATCAACGAATGAAAATCGATTCAACACATGAAGGTTTTCTATTCAATGAATAAATATAGTTTTAGCAAATGAAAATAATTCAAACACATGAATATTATTCAAAATTTCGGCAGCATAACGGCAGGGTAGTTAAAACCGGAACCGTCCCTAGTACGGCTCCTCGCTATACCTTAAAACCTCGCGGTTTTTGACAATGGGGATCATGCATCTAGTTCGCATGCAGGCGGCATGTATATATTTATTTCATTTCCACAAACTAATCCTATGTGGTTTCAACCAAATATTTCTCAACCACAAACGGGTATTTTTCAACCACAATCAATCAATATCAACCACAAACAATCCCAAACAACATTCGCTATCAATCAATTTTCACACCAATCACAATCAATAAATATCGTCCATGGTTTGTGGACGAGGGGCGTATATATATATATATATATATATATATATATATATAGCAATTCACTTTTATTTCAACACATATATAATTTTTACAACGCATATACAACTTATACATCGAACGTACAACTTATACAACGCTTATACATGAGGTGTACAACGCTTATATAACTCATACATCGACTATATAATTTATACATCATCGTTTTCCATATTGTTTTTAAATTAGAAATCTCACATTGGGTTCCACTCCACCAAAAATAGCAGAAGGCTCAGAAAAATATGCGGTCTCTTCTAAAATGTAGAAGGCGTCCACACGGTCACGATGTTTCCTGTTTCATCGAATTTCGTTAACATAGCAAAAAGATATGATTTTTCAAAGGTTTGCAACGGTTTAAAGGTGTTAAAATTAAATTAAATTAAATCAGCCGATACCTTTCAAAACTGTTCGAAACTAGGTTTCGATTTTTCGATCAATCCGTGCAATGGTTCCACAATCGGGTTGCGCAGGGTCGAAGAGCTACGTGAGGCGCACGTGCGCCAGGGAGGAGGGTCAACTTGGTGGCTTCTGGTGACGGCGGCGGCGAAGTGAAGGCGGCGACTACTCGGCGTCCGTTCTCCCAAAATACACAATGAAAAAATCGAAACTAGGTATGGATTTGAAGATCTCGAGGAGCTCTACAAAATCTTCAACTGGAGGAGGGGCTAATTTTGCTTGTGGGAGGAGAAACGGAGGAGAGAAGGCACGGGCGGTTTTCCGCCGTGTATCGCGATCGGGGAGAGAGAAGCGGGGGGGGGGGGGGGTCTGACGTGGACGAGTAGTTTTTTTTTTATTTATAAAGTTTAAAAATCCGAAAATACCCCTTGCCTCTCGCGAACCCCAATCCAAACCCAACAACTGTCGTCCCTAGCGTTTTACCCCCATTCCGAACACAATGGGATATGTTTCGAAGGCCCATTCGACTGTTTCAGTTAGTTTCCCTTCGAATTATAATATAAAACATTCAATATTTGATTTGAACGTGCATTTCAATTTGCCAGGGCCACAAACTGATTCAAAAAATTCCAGAAAAATAAATCTAGCTATGTTTTTGCGATACGGTCCTAACAAAACTAGTTTCGTCGAATTCTGAGACCGTTTGCAAAAAGGCCCATTTTTGGTCGATCCAATTTAACTATAATTGACCAAAACACATTTTCCTTTGCCACACTCACACACTAGCTTCAAAAATTATGAAATTTGAAACCTAGCGATAACTTCCCATCCCGGACCCAACAAAAGTGGTTTCGTCGAATTCCAAGGTCGTATGCAAAATGGCCAATTTCACGGGCTATATAAATTTCATAGCGACCGTTCTGAAAATTCATTCGGCCATAACTTTTGCTTTCCGCTATGAAAATTCGATTTTTCAGATTCGTTAGAAAGATATTCACTAACAGATTTAAATATTTTTGGTTTCACTAAAATCCGTTTTGTTTTGCACCCGGTACAGTCCGACAAAGTTTGAATTCAATTTTTGAAACTACAGCGCCTTTTCAAGCCTTGTTTATAATTATAATAAATTATATTCGTTTTCAATTGTTGATTCAACTCACTTTTCATTGCTATTATTTAAAATACTTATTTTAAATATTTAAAATCCATTATTTTAGCCAATTTAAAAATTTTAAATTGGTTCAGATTTTCTGGGTCGTTACAATCTCCCCCACTTAAAACTTTTCGTCCCCGAAAAGGAACAAAGTCGAAAGTGGTTTGATAAATCAACAATCCCACAATACAACAACCAATCCAATTGTTTTTAACCTTCCAAAAATATACCAATCAAATCATATATTCCCTTAAAAATCATTCAGAGTATAGAATAAATAGTGCACATCCATGGGAAGAAAATAGCAACAGAATAGAGAATTAAATGGTAATGCAAAGTATGGTAAATGTACCTTGCACCGGAGTCAATCAGAGATATCTACTCGGCATCTGGGATAGGCTTTCTGAATGCTCTCCTCAGTTTCCCAAGTACAATCTCGCGGATCTCCACTCCATTGCACTTTGACTAAGTGAACTTTCTTGTTCCTCAGCTCTTTGGTTTCTTTGCCGATAATCTTTAGCGGCTCTCTTCTCACAGCCAATTCTGGAGTAATTTCAATATCTCGCTGAGCTGCTTCTTCCACGATCAAGTCTGGATCATGAACGTGCTTTCGAAGTTGAGATATGTGAAATACATCATTAACTCTAGGCAACCAATTAGGCAGTTTGACCCTATAAGCGAGAGTCCCGATCCATTCCAGAATAGGAAACGGACCAATAAATTTGGGCGCTAACTTTCCAGTTTTACCGAAACAGATAACTCCTCTCATCGGCGATACTTTCAAATATACGTAGTCGCCAACAACAAAGGATATATCTCTTCTTCTTCTATCGGCATAGCTCTTTTGTCGGCTTTGAGCGGCGAGTAATCGCTTCTTAATAAAATCGACTTTGTCGGCAGCTTCTCGAATCATATCGGGACCCAACACAAGTCTATTTCCTGGTTCGACCCAACAAGCAGGAGATCGGCACGGTCTACCATACAATGCTTCGAATGGCGACATCTTCAGATTCGCCTGGTAGCTGTTGTTATATGAGAATTCAGCCAAATGCAGATGGTCTTCCCATGATCCACCAAAATCTAGAACACAAGCCCGCAATAGATCTTCCAAAATACGATTCACCCTCTCAGTCTGACCGTCTGTCTGAGGATGATAAGCGGTGCTCAAGTTCAACTTCGTTCCCAGCTCGACTTGAAATGCCTCCCAGAATTTGCTAGTAAATATTGTATCTCTATCACTGACTATACTGAGCGGCACTCCATGTAGTCTAACTATTTCCCTGAAGTATATCTGCGCCAGACTCTGAGCGGTTCTGTTTGATCTGACAGGTATGAAATGGGTGGTCTTCGTGAAGCGATCTACGATCACCCAACTGCTGTCATTCCCTTTTCTGGTTCTAGGCAAACCATCAATGAAATCCATAGAGATATGTTCCCACTTCCAACCAGGAACTTCTAATGGTTGTAATAATCCAGCCAATTTCTGTTGGTCGCTTTTGACTAGCTGGCAAGTAGGGCATCGGCTAACATATAAAGAAATGTCCCTTTTCATCGACTTCCACCAGAAAGTGCGTTTGATGTCATTATACATTTTGTTTACTCCCGGATGGATACTAAGTTTCGACTTATGGCATTCATCCAGTACTTCCTTTCGAAGCTCAGGAATGTTAGGGACACAGATTCGACCCTTGAGCCTTAGAATCCCCTCATTATCTACTTGAAAACTCGAGGGTTCGCCTTGTTGAATTATCTCTCTGATCTTCTGAATGAAGTGGACATACTTTTGAAGAGCAGATATTTTATCTAGCAATGAAGTCGTGATAATAAAACTGGCGATCATTTCATTCTTTTGGCTTAACGCATCAGCCACGACATTTGCTTTCCCTGGAGTGTATATAATCTCAAAGTCATATGCTGCAAGAAACTCCAGCCAACGTTGCTGCCTCAGATTCAAGTCCTTCTGGGTGAACAGATACTTTAATGACTGGTGATCTGTAAACAGTTCAAATCTCTCACCCAGTAGATAGTGTCTCTAGATTTTTAAGGCGAATACTATAGCCAATAACTCAAGATCATGAGTTACGTAGTTCTTCTCGTGTGGCTTCAGTTGACGGCTAGCATAAGCAATCACTTGGCCCCTTTGCATTAACACTGCCCCAAGGCCTTCTCTAGACGCATCAGTCCAGACTTGCAAATCTTGGTTGCCATCAATGATGGTTAACACTGGAGCAGTTGTTAATCTCAACTTTAGCTCTTTAAAAGCCTCATCACTTTCTGGAGTCCATTTGAATTTAGAATGCTTCTTCGTAAGCTTTGTTAAATGACCAGATATATTCGAAAAGTTTTTAACGAACTTCCGGTAATAGCTAGCCAATCCGAGAAAACTACGGACTTCAGTGGGGGTACTGGGCTGTTTCCAATTCTGAATAGCTGTGATTTTGCTTGGATCCACAGCAATTCGTTCTTTCGATACGACATGGCCCAGAAATTTCACTTCATCTTGCCAGAATATACATTTGGAAAACTTTGCTTTCAATACATTCCTTCTGAGGATTTCTAACACCTGTTCCAAATGCTTTTCATGTTCGGCCTTTGATTTAGAGAAGATTAGAATTCATCAATAAAAGCCAGAACAAATTTATTTAATACTCCTCTGAATACTCTGTTCATCAGATCGACGAAATAGGCAGGAGCGTTACATAAGCCGAACGACATTACTAACCACTCGTAGAATAAGTCGGGACCTCTGAATGCTGTCATTGGAACACACTCTTCGGCAATTCGAAGTTGATGGAAACCTGTAGCTAGGTCCATTCGTGAAAATACTTGTGCTCCATTTAATCGATCCAACAAATCGTCAATCCGCGGCAATGGATATTTGTTCTTTATTGTCTGTTTGTTCAGATCACGATAATCCACACATAAACATAGAGTACCGTCAGATTTCGGGACAAACACCACTGCTGCTCCCCAATCAGAGAAACTGGGCCTGATCAGACCTTTCCATACTAGCTGTCGTGTTTGACTGTCAAGTTCCTCTTTCTCTATCAAGGACATTCTTCGAATAGCGTGAACTACCGGCCTTGCATTGGGAATCAAAGCAATCTTGAAATCTATTTCTCTCTGCGGAGGTAAGCGAACAACTTCTTCGAACACATCCGCATAGTTCTTGACGACAGGGATATCTTTCACTAGGTCGGGAATATTCTCTGTGGTTTCAGGGATATTTTCTATTTGGGCTGGAGAAACATTCAAAGCTGCCCAGAAGTCTTTTCTATTTGATGTCGGGCCTTCACATGGTATGGTTATATAATTCCCTGATTTAATCTTAGCTCTAACAACTCTCTCGGCACATCAAACCTCTGCTTCATATTTGGTTAGCCAATCCAATCCCAGAATAATATCGAATTCATTAAAATTCATGACGATAGAGACAATAGGGAATTTATAGCAAGAAAAGGAGACAGGTACTGCACAAATCCAACTGAGATTGATAGAACCCCTGACCGGATTCTGGACAGTCATTGGTTCCTTGAGCTTCCTCAAGTTCAAATCTAGTTTCTTAGCGGCACTCTTTGCAATAAAGCTTCGTGACGCGCCTGTGTCAAACAGTACTTTAACTGAAATGTTTTTGACAGTAAGCGTTCCTTCCAAAACATCAGATCTTCCCTGACTGGTTGAGGGATCAGAAGTTCCTGCTACTTCATTCACTTGAACTACTTCATGCTTCTTCCCCTTCCAGCAATCTTGCTTTAGATGACCAAACTGATGGCATTGATTGCACCTTTGCTTTCCTTGAAAATCCTTCTTGGGTTTAGATCCACTCTTTCTTTGTTTGTTCCAAGATTTGCAACTTATCGCCAAATGTCCTTTTCTATTGCAGCTTGAGCACGTGGCGGTCGTTATTCGTTCGTTCCCAGATTCAACCCTTTTTCTCTTGGCACTGGGCTTCTTGTTGACCTCAGACCTCGTACTGGCTTCACGAATATCAGTTTCCGACTCTACTTTGTCACTACAACAAACTTCTTCGTCGCGTAACATTCCTTTCTTATGGAGATCTTCATACTGATAAGCCATGTATATCATTTCATAAAAAGGAAGCTTTACATTCCTCATTACACTATTCTGATATCTCCTTTGCAGGCCATGAATAAATCTCAGATTTTTCCTCTTTGGATCTTGAATCAGATGAGGAGCAAAGTGAGCAAGTTCGTTGAATTTCTTATGATATTCTGGGATGGTCATATCACCTTGTATTAGATAAGAAAATTCATCACATAATCTCTCGGTTGCTTCGGAAGGAGTAAATCTTTCTAGGAAAATCACTTTGAATCTGTCCCAGGTGATATCACCTTATGGATTATCTTTGATGATTGTTTCCCACCAGATTAAAGCTTCTTCTTTGAGCGCCCAAGATGCTACTAACCGTTTCTGGTCATCCCTCAGCTGGATACGCTCAAAAATTCTTTCGACAGAACTCATCCAAGCTTGAGTCTGAATTATAGATTCATTGCCCGAGAACTGTGCTCCGTTCAGATTTCGATATCTCTTTAATAGAGCCTCTAGATCGGGTTCTGTATTCCTTCTGTTTCTGGCACTCATTTTCCTAGTACTTCTGCAATTAGCAGATCAAATGTCAGGTCATAGAAAAGGTATTTTAAAATATAGAGACAAATACTTCAAATGTAAATGTGTCTATCGAGGTGTAATTTCATTCTGCTTTACTCATACTAGGATATTGCTAATCCTATCTGTATAGAGTTTCCCGTCCTAGAACACTACTAGTTCTATTTCTGACGAGTTCGTTCAAATGTTATATTCCAAAACTAAGCTTAACCAAAGCTCTGATACCACGTTGAGACGACCCCAAACCCCGTTCAGACGGAGACAAGGGTTATCCTTAGAATATAACACAGAAACAGGTAATAGCAGAATAGAATTAAATAAATACACCAGATAATGAACAATAGAATTTACTGGATAAAAGTAATCATCAGAGTTACACAGTATACAGGATCATACTTAGTAAAAATACAGTTCAGCTATACATAAATGTCTACATCGGAAAACAAACATAATATGTACAATAGGAGCTGAACAGCATAAAAAGAGATAAATGATAGAATCCATCTTCAGCTCCAGCTACCCAGAAAGAACGTGCTAAACCTGAATACAAGGCTGCCCGCATAGAAAAAAGGGCACCCGAGTTTGAAAGTGAAACAAACTACGAGTCAGTCATGGGACTGGTATGAGAAATCTATTCAACACATATATAATATGGCTAATCACAGGACCTCGCCACTTTCGTGGAACGGGTTTACTCCATTGGATTGCCAGTGCTTTAAAACAAATCTTTCTTTTAAACATCGCTATGCTTTTTATAAAAATGAAGCCGTTATAAGACTCAGTTCCCATCACACAATGCAACGCAAACCGGAGGATAGAGTTTTTACCTTATAACGGCCAAAATATGATTGATACGAATAAAACAAAGGCATTTGATATTATTGCTAGTGTTTATATGTTTTGAAAACAATTTCAAATCATAACTATTAATCATAGACGGCATGGGTACCATATATCATGTCGCCGTATATATATACAATCAGAACCGCACAGTCACGTATTTGGAAATTGGATTTCCGTCATGAACCAAGGCAAAAGATAGTCCTTACCGAATTCAAGACGCTCTAGCCCGCACCTCAGGAATAGCCGCAACTGCCCCTTGGATCGTTAGGGCCGGTCCACCGATGTGGATTATTATGCCTGAACACTACGTCTCCCCGCCCTTTGGGGCGTAAACGAGCCAACGAATGACTCCATCGGACCCGGATCGTCCGATCAAACCGAGGCGCCTCGCAACAGCAACAACCACATAGGTGAAAAGTATATAAATGTCAGGGCTGGTAGGTCACTGACACCACCCTAGCTAGAAAGAAACGTAGGCCCTCCCTGATGTCCTCTCCCATTTCTGGTTCATACCGGGGTGTGAGGCTCGCGATTTCACGTTATACACAAAGCTACGCCACACAGGCGGTGCTTTGATCATCACCACAAGACTTTGCTTTTCAACAGAAGCCCTGATCACTGCATCTTAGCATGCCACACAGGCAATTCATGCCATGCGACTGATGTCCATCGATATACAACCTCTGAGCTCGTGCGTTTCAGAGAAGGGCGTTAAGCAAAAGAATAAATTCTCCGCCGCCAAACAGATGTATATTTAATAGAGATCAATCAACACAGAATAAAATCCAATGTCAGACACACAGTCCATTTACAAGTCCGTTCTGGGTCTGAACGAAACCGGAGGCACTAAATACCTCGCAAACCCATCGATCACCACGTACGTTTAGACGACCACCACTCATTATCCATATTTCGGGATGCCTCCCAATCAGGACCTCGGTTACCATCCAAACGAGGTGAAGATCTCCGGTCTTCGACCACCGTCTTCATCTTCGACTTTCAATCGTCGGTCAATTATTTGAAATGAGAATTAACTCGGCCTTTTCAATTAATTCACGTATATTTAGAATTTCAAATCAATTTATTTTAATGGTTAAATCATTCGACAACAGCAATTTTGTTCTTTAATGTAATTTTCACACCAAACACATTCAACCATCAAATACCACATAAATCGAGCAAATTCGGTTTATTTCCATTCCATATCGTTTATGATATTTTATAACGATTTATCGCTATTTTTATTTATTTTAAAATAGCCAATTTAGTCAAAACGACGCTTCGGGCCATAACGCGGCCGTGGCGCTGTTTTTCTTCAGATTTGATTTACACATATATGAAAATCTAACCGTTGGATCTTCACAAATCTGGTGACGGCGGCAGCGAAGTGAAGGCGGCGACTTCTCGGCGTCCGTTCTCCCAAAATACACAATGAAAAAAATCGAAACTAGGTATGGATTTGAAGATCTCGAGGAGCTCTACAAAATCTTCAACTGGAGGATGGGCTAATTTTGCTTGTGGGAGGAGAAACGGGGGAGAGAAGGCACGGGTGGTTTTCCGCCGTATATCGCGATCGGGGAGAGAGAAGCGGGGGGGTCGGACGTGGACGAGTAGTTTTTTATTTATTTATTTATAAAGTTTAAAAATCCGAAAATACCCCTTGCCTCTCGCGAACCCCAATCCAAACCCAACGACTGTTGTCCCTAGCGTTTTACCCCCATTCCGAACACAATGGGATATGTTTCGAAGGCCCATTCGACTGTTTCAGTTAGTTTCCCTTCGAATTATAATATAAAACATTCAATATTTGATTTGAACGTGCATTTCAATTTGCCAGGGCCACAAACTGATTCGAAAAATTCCAGAAAAATAAATCTAGCTATGTTTTTGCGATACGGTCCTAACAAAACTAGTTTCGTCGAATTCTGAGACCGTTTGCAAAAAGGCCCATTTTTGGTCGATCCAATTTAACTGTAATTGACCAAAACACATTTTCCTTTGCCACGCTCACACACTAGCTTCAAAAATTATGAAATTTGAAACCTAGCGATAACTTCCCATCCCGGACCCAACAAAAGTGGTTTCGTCGAATTCCGAGGTCGTATGCAAAATGGCCAATTTCACGGGCTATATAAATTTTATAGCGACCGTTCTGAAAATTCATTCGGCCATAACTTTTGCTTTCCGCTATGAAAATTTGATTTTTCAGATTCGTTAGAAAGGTATTCACTAACAGATTTAAATATTTTTGGTTTCACTAAAATCCGTTTTGTTTTGCACCCGGTACAGTCCGACAAAGTTTGAATTCAATTTTTGAAACTACAGCGCCTTTTCAAGCCTTGTTTATAATTATAATAAATTATATTCGTTTTCAATTGTCGATTCAACTCACTTTTCATTGCTATTATTTAAAATACTTATTTTAAATATTTAAAATCCATTATTTTAGCCAATTTAAATTTTTTAAATTGGTTCAGATTTTCTGGGTCGTTACAGTGGTCCCATCCCCGCAATTGTGGTAGCCTTCAGGTGTACATATAGTATGAGAATCTTACCTCAATCAGCCTATTTGCCATGAAGATGTTAGATGTACCCTTACTACCATATCGATCGGCTCCCTACTTGTATAAATTTTCCTTGTGTCTGTGTCAATCGGGCCTCTCTTTCGTGTAGATACCCTGTGCTAGCCCCACCATAAGGTGTATCAATCCCTATGATAGCGACCCGACACGATTCAAGTTGCACAGTGTATACTACTGATGCCCAGTGCCTGCTTTTCCACTCCGGAGCACGTGCACGCTCATACTCCGTCAGAACTACACTACTGCACCCCTTGTCGCGATTTTGACCGCTTATAATCAGCCCAGTAATCGTGCCCCACCCTGCCTAGTTCAGGGTACCATGATACATCTATGTAGGTTACTGCTGAAATGGGTCTCCGTTGCTAGGGTTTCCTACTGATTTAGTTTGTGGGTCTATATATATACAAATATTACCCATCTACATGAGATGTACTTAACCCTCCCACCAATTCAAGCATGTTTATTCAATGGTTAAGTTTGTGGGCCTGTATATACTAATATTACCCACCTACACGGGATGTACTTAACCCTCCCACTGATCAAGTCAATACGTATTATTGGTTAAGTTTTGCCTTAACCCTATCTGCTTCGTTCATGTAGTATTGGTTAAGTGTTGTCCATTCATGTTAACTTAACCCACCCACACTTCATGTTGTATTGGTTAAGTGTTTCCTATTAACTTAACCCCGTTCATTCATCATGTCATATTGGTTAAGTCTTCCCCATTAACTTAACCCCATTCGTTCATCAAGTTATATCGGTTAAGTGTTGTCCATTCATGTTAACTCAACCCATCCACTCATCATGTTATGTTAGTTAAGTGTTTCTTATTAACTTAACCCTTCTCATTCATCATGTTGTACTGGTTAACTTAACCCTTCTCACTTGTCTAATTAACATGTTATAACGGTTAAGTGTTCTAAATTTATTTAACCTCACCTTCTTGTCTAATTAACATGTTATAACGGTTAAGTGTTCTAAATTTACTTAACCCCACCTTCTTGTCTAATTAACATGTTATAACGGTTAAGTGTTCTAAATTTACTTAACCCCACCTTTTTGTCTAATTAACATGTTATAACGGTTAAGTGTTCTAAATTTACTTAACATTACCATTCTTAGCATGTTTGTTTATTGGCATTAATTAATTTATTAATGCCCCAACCTCTCACATTAGAACTGTTGTTTGCGGTTGCTGGATGTGCCGGGCGATTCCGGACAGACTTCTACCGCAAACTCATTCTAACTTCGGGTTTTGGGCTAAATGCGATAACCTCTCACAATAGATCTGTGTTGTTGCAGTTACTGGATGTGCCGGCACAACAAGAAAACATACATATGGTTACATTCATTGGTTGCGTTTGATATGTGAATGTAACCAATGTGGTTCTTAACTTTGTATTTAGAGGTTTTGGTTACATTTGTTTAACAATTTACTAAAATAGTGGTTACATTTAACCCTTACCTCCGAAAACATTCCACTTCCTAGGGATGAGCATGGTGCGGTTTGGTGCGGTTTTGACTTAAAACCGCACCCGAAACCGTCAGCATGCGGTTTTCAAAAGTAGGAACCGGAACCGGACCAAAAACCGTTGGTGCGGTTCGGTTTTAAAAGTGCGGTTTCGGTTTTTAAAAGTGCGGTTTCGATTTCAAAACCAATTAACAAAAAAACATCGTTTCCTTAGATGGTGATGCACACGAAATGTTTAAAGCTGAGGCAGAGGCTTTTTTATTTGTCCAGTGTGTGATACTGATCTTCACATGCAAATGAAAACTCTTTTACTATAATGACCAATCGGTCCAATCCTAATACCATCTTACTATAAATGACATCAAGGCAAAGGATGTAATCCAAATCATAATTCTGATGGACCGAAAGCAGTATGTAGAACTTGTTCTAGATACTTCTCAGCAGTAGCATACCGCCTCTTTTTAACCTCTATAGCTAATACAGTAAGAGCTTTGTATGGTGGTAGGTCGTGATAGCTTCTCAAGGTGTTCAATATTAGTTTTGTTTTCTTTTGTAGATCCTTTCTATGATCAGACATTTCCATCAACACGTCATGATTAATCTTGGCAACTTGAGTCAATATAGCCGTGTAGTTAGAGTGCTGCAGCATGTATTGCTGCTCTTTTGCTTCCATGATTGCCAAGTAGTGAACGTGCAGATTTGCCTGAAGCTAAATTTGAGAAGGTAGCGTTAAAATTTACGTATAAGTAACATTCAGTGCGGTTTCGGTTTTGCGGTTTGAAAAAGGATGAAAACCGAACCCGGACCATACTAATGGTGCGGTTTCATCGGTTTTGCGGTTTTACTTCGATGCGATTTTTTAAGATGCGGTTTTTATCGGTTTTATGCGGTTTCGGTTCGCAATCGGTTTTCCTGCTCATCGCTACCACTTCCCTCCTCTATTTCCCTTTTTTCCGCCAAAACCTAAATTAGTTTCGTCCTCATCTTCCTCTAAATTACTTTCCACATTAATCTTCTTCTCCATTTAAACGTATCTTACATCTGCCATACTACCGAAACTCCTTTTTTCGTAATTAATAAATTTCAATTAACAAACAAAACCTGGATTTAGCATCCCTACCAGATTTGTCAAAAAAAGTTAGGGTTTTCAGTTTCTGATTTGAAATTGATTACATGGAGCAACGTATCGCAACCAAATTTAGGCTTGGGAAAAGGATCGAAAGCGGATCTTTTGGCAAAATCTATCTGAGTTTGTAATTTTATCATTGATATCAGGGGAAGTTTTGAACTTCTCGAATTTTATAGCATACAATCTGTATTTGATTTGGGTTTCTTTTTTATTTTTTGCTTCAGGTACTAATGTTCTGACTAATGAAGATGTTGCAATCAAACTGGTAAGTTTGTTTTTGTTTCATTCACTGCAATGTTCAGACTAACGAAGATGCTTACTGATCAATTGGTTGATTTTTCCCCCTTTTCTTTCTTTCTTTTGAATGGTGAATTACCAGAACTATCTATTTTATTCTATCAATTATGTTTTCTTCACAGATAAACCGGGTTGAGTTTGTTCATGCAAAATCTTTTCTACATAGAGATATTAAACCTGGTAATTTTCTTATGGGTTTAGGGAGGTGAGCAAATTGGGTTAACTAAATTTAAATGTAGTCCACTTTGCAGTATTATTCGATGCCATAGATCAGTCACACTCTTTTGATCTTGATGCCAAAATAGGCAGGTAACTCAAGTTCCACATCAGAATTTCATCTAATTTTGTGTTCCAGTGTCATATACAAAACCATTTTAAATGCGATTTGCAACAAAATTAAGGGTGTATAGATTGTTTAATTTTTATGGACCTAAATGCTTGCATTCCAAAAAAATATATGTGACAATTCTTTATCAGCTCACGAAATAGTGAGACCTTTTAATACAGAGGGCTCAAACAGTATGTGCCTAGAAGTTGATATACAAATAGAATATAAAATAGGGAATTATATGTCATATGTTGTTGTATTATGGAATTCTTAACGAAGTTGGTTAGTTTGATCTATACATACATAACTTATCCTACTTTTTCTGTCCTTACCGAGGGTAGTCCATATGGATTTATAAATAGAAATATATGATTGAATAAGGGGGTCCGTTATCTCGTTATCTCTTTGTAGCGGCGACGGAGTGCCTTTTCGTAATGTCTGAGTTAGAACATTTAGAAGGTAATTAATTTGAGTCACTGCAATATAAATGCAACCTAAATTATATCGACTATTCTATATTGATGAACTTTCGTTGTTTGCCGAAGCATGTCCAAATCATCAAATAGACCATCTTTTAACTGAAATTTTAATCTGGATTGACAGTAAGTGAAAAGAAGTCAAGTTATATTTTTATGATGGGGTGATTAAGGAGAAAGAGATCTCTGAAGTTATGTCAAATCAAGGTCAAATAGTATATTTTTCGATTATACTGGGCCTTTTGGCTCAGTTTTGAAACTGAGATTGGCTCAGTTTAGAAACTGATCCCTTTGGCTCAGTTTCTTAACTGAGCTGAAAGGCTCAGTTTCTTAACCGAGCCTTTCGGCTCAGTTTCGATTCGAAACTACCTGTTCCAAGTGTAATATATAGTAGCAATTGACGTCAAATACAAAAGTAGCAGCTACCTGTTCCAAGTGTCATTATGCTTTCTACTACAATCACTATTTTCATTCTTCCATTCCACATTACCAGTGTCATTACTTGTCAGTTGATATATATAATAGAAAATGCTATTTTTTTTCGTATTATGATGTCTTTTATAGCATAAAACATAAGTACTAGATGGTAAAACGAAGTCGTCTTGGTTTCCCAAAATTGGAAAGTTCATGTTTATATAATAGTTGGACATATTCACATTTTCAATTAAATTGTTTTTGGACTTCCAGCTTTTGAGCTTTCAATTTTGAAAATATATTGTTGTTCCTTCACCTCCCTAACATCCTCTTCATTTTCATATTTGCATAACTAGAATAAAGGTGCCATTTGTTAATTTGATTATCGAATATAATGATGAAAGCAATGAAATAATTGACTATCTTATTTTCAACATGACATTTCTCTAGAAGAGCCATGTCTAGCTGAGCCTTGAATTTAGCAAGCTTCGCTTCCAGTTACTTGATCTTCCTTGCCTTTTTGTCTAACATGACATTTCTCTAGAAGAGCCATGTCTAGCCTTGCCTTTTTGTTTTGAAACCAGAAAACTACTTGTTTGGGGAATAGTCCAAGTTCACAAGCCATTTCATTTGTCTAACTAATTCAAACTTGCTCTATTTACCAAAATTGGTCACTTGCTTGCTTCTAATGTGAACTTTCGCTTGCTTCATTTGGTTGTCAAATGCAATAGTTGACTGTAAGTCTGTAGCAGCTAATGATTAAAATTGTTGAAGTATTTGGAAAAAATGGCTTATTGATGCATGTTTAATATATTTGTTTTCTACCTAACAGTTTCATATCAGCTTCAGAAGTTAAAATTTATGAATAATCCCCTCAAATTAACTATTCGATAGTGGATATCTACATAAAATTTTGAAATTTGGTTTAATGGTTCATCTTTCAAGAATTCTCTTATTGTGTTGACTGCATGAGTTAACCACCATCTAAGTTTAAGCTTAGTAAAAAAAAAAAAGAGTTAACAGAGAGTTCAAACTGAGTTATTAAACTCAGTTTAAAACTCTGTTGTAAATTAACTCCGTTTAAAACAGAATTTTAAACCAAGTTTAAAACTCAGTTTATTAGTCTCTATTAGAAGAAAAGAAAAATGTTTTTGTGTGGTACACAAAAGTGGACTCTGGTCATGAATTACTTTAGTCGAACATATTTTTTAGTTTACCGAGAAAGATGAGTGGATTAAACAGTAAGCGTTTAAATAATTTTGCTGTGTAAGGTCTCTTATTGTCAATCCAACAATTTTCCAGCGAACTTGGACTATGAATGAATTAATTTGATATTGACTTTATTAGACATTTGGAAAATAGGATTTCAACTTCCAAACGTTAATGTTTTAATTTTTCAAAAAATTTAATATAAAAGAATAACTTTATGGCACTCTTAAGTTTCAAATTTGGAATGAGTAATAATTAACTTTATGTAACCTTTCTTAAACAAAATTCGAATAGGAAAATTTGGCCTCGACATCCCATTTTCATTTGAAGACAATTACCCATTTTTTATTAAGAAGAAACAAAATGAAAATTAAATGTAGGAAATCAAAATTAATATTCATATATACATAAAACAAATTCAGATTTATTATTGTGCATTTTCAGTGGCCAGTGTGCTATATCTGGAGTTGCGAGTAGGGGTTGGATTTTCATATTCAAACACTAGATCATATGATATAATTGATGATAACAAAACAAAAATTGATGCATACACATTTTTAATAAACTGGTTAGAAAGATTTTTGCAATATAAAACCCGTGATTTTTTCATAATTGGAGAGAGCTATGTCGGTTGCTATGTACTTGATCTTGCTCTACTTATACTGAACAATAATAACAAGATCAAAAATCAACTAGTTATCAGCCTTCGTGGCATCAATGTAAGTTCATGTTTGGATAAAACTTTTAAGATATTATCACTGTAAGTTCTTATGCTCCAACATGCAATGGCTCAAATACCAAATCCAGTGCTGCTGTAATATTTAGCATTATATTTATTTTTGAAGTCCGTCATTGATCTGAATATATCATGTATATTTTTGTTAGTTGTTCAGATGGCTGATTTCAATCCTGGTTCAGACAATTATTTTCGTTCTTATCTGAATATGCCTACAGCTCAAAAGGCTCTTCATGCAAAAATTACAAATTTGCTACATGGCTAGGAACCCTGCAGGCAAGTATATTATTTCCATGAAATTCATTTTTTCCCTGCAATATCATATATCTTAAGACAAGGAAAGCTTTCAGACCAATGGTCCAAACAGCAAAAGAGTCTGCCGCACTTATCTGAGATTTCAGACTGTGATGATGTTGATGTTTATGTTGAGACATTGCGGTTAATGTATTGCAAGGACATGAGGAGGAAGCTGATAAAAGAAGACGTTTCAAGGGTTCTTGATATTTTAAAAGTATGTGCATCAATTGATTTTGATGCAGAAGTTTTGGCTTGTTTAGAGTATTTAGAAGCAACACCATGGGAAGAAGATGAAGTAGAAAATGTTGCTTCTCTGTTATCTCAGTTGAAGATTGAGAGCTCGAGTGCAGGTGAAGTTTTGAAAAGGGTTTCTACTGAAGCAGCCATACAATTGGATAATGGTGTGAGTAATGGAGGAGAAGAGATATTAGCTAGACTTCTTCAAGTGGTTTTAGATGGTAAAAATAAGAAAGCAAGGAGAGAAATGAAAGGACTCGTAGCTAAAGTGTTAAGACAGAACAATGGGAAGGATATGAGCAAAGAGTCACTGTATTCAGCCAGCAATAATTATTTGCAACTCTTGCATCATCATTCATTCGTGTGTTGCTACATGTGATACAACTGAGGCAGTGCAGATAGCTAGGCAAGCAGATAATCTACGTTGGATTTTGGACATTTTGATCGATCGTAGAATTGCAGATGAGTTTTTAAGGACTTGGGCATCACAGACTGATCTTTCAGGGTTGCATTCAAAGATTCAAGCAATGTATAGATATGAAGTTAGCAATGTAACAACTAGATTATTTGTAGAGATTGGTAAAGGGAAGATTTTGGTATCAAAGGAGGCTAGAAGTACGCTGTTGAGGACATGGTTAGACCTATTTTAGGAGGATTTTGGATGGATGAGGAGAGCTTGTAAAGGGCTTGATAGGCATTCGATAGAAGATGGACTTGGTAACATGATTCTTACGTTGCCTGTGGGAAGGCAATAGAAAAATTTTCTTGACTGGTTTGACAGATTTCTGAACTCTGGAGATGATTGCCCAAATATACAGAGAGGGTTTGAGGTTTGGTGGAAGAGGGTGTTTTAGAAGAGAAATGGAGAGCAGGAAAGGGCCATGCAGCTTAGGATTGTTGTTGTATGCGACAATTCTTGACTTTGCAGGTGATATTAATTTGGTTATTTTAGTTATTTAGTTTGGTGTTGCTTAATGTGCTTGAATTTGTTTGAGATTTGTTTAAGTAAAAGGAGATTTGCGTGGGTTTCACTGAAATATTAGGCTTAACATCATATGTTACTGAAGTTAACCATTCGAAAAAAGTTTATTGAGTGCATAGAATGTTCCATTTACTAGTACGAAATCATATATTTTCAGCCAAACAATCCCATGTCTCAGGAGAATTTACCGCAAGCTAGTTTCTGTAAAATAACCGATTCAAGTTATATAAAAAATAATCGAGAATGACCTATTCCAGAATAAAAATTCTGATTACCACGGACTGAATGAAAATTAAATCGCATTAAGGTGTGATTGGATGAACTGTATTTAACCACAAAATTAGATACGTGGAAATGAATACGGAGAAGATTTTTCTAGGAGTATCAAATCAAAGTGCAGAATAGGGTCTAGTTAGAAAAGTAAAATCAAAGCTGCGAACACTACCTTAGAAATAAATATTGGGCAAAAATTCATCACCTCTTTGTTGAAATTCTAGAGAACAGTTCTATAAATCATTGGGCAGAGGATGATATTCCAGTGATTGTTGGCAGTTATTGTCTTGAATGTGGACATTGATCCTAAATTTAATGTTGAAATCAAAAGAGAAGAAAAATCCCATGTCAGGATAAGGCTCGCATATGTTTCCTGTCATTAAAGATCTTGTTGCAAGTGGCTTAAATTTTTGTCTATTCAGCTATATACATTAATATTTATGTTGATTAATAAATAATGATTATGATCAACTTAAAATGCATAATATTAATTAACAACATTGATGCATGTAGTGGTGATGATGACTCTGTTACTCCAGTAACTTCAACAAAGTACTCTATCATAATGCTTGGTTTTCCAATCAAGAAGCAACGTTGGCAATCCTGGTAACATAATAAAGAGGTAACGTATTTGTAATATGAATATCATATGATACAATATTGTTCCTATATATTGACTGCTTGCAATTTGTAAGTTAGTTTATTTTAACTCTAGATATACTCGTTTTTTGTGGCCTTGAATGCACAGAGTGGTAGTTTTATTGATCTGGAGATCGGTTGTGATTGATTTGAAGGACTGAAAAAGTTTAGAGCAACTACAAGGAAAATTAGACTGAAACTTTTTTGGAGCAACATATCAGGTTTCTATTTTTCTCTTCTATTTTTTTAAAGTATTCGTACTCATCACTTATATGTACACACATTAACTTATAAGACCTAATAATATATAAGATGATGTTCATTGCAGCAAGTATGTATTATTTGCATGTTATACATGCTTTAATTTAATAAGTTTATTATTTTTTTAATTTTCTGAAAATGTATTCTTCTGAATATGAAAGGGTTCTTGTTGTATTTGATGAGAATATGAGCTTGTTTACTGATGGTATGTTGTCCATATCTGCAAAGCAATTTAAATCTGGATACAATTTTAGGACATTTTCTATGAAATTTTGCTTTATAATCTTCGCTTATAGTAAATTAAATAGAACTAAAAATGCAACCTTAGGTGAAGTAGAAATATCAGTGACAAATCTTAAATGCTAAATAAGTTTAATTAAAAACTGAAACTAAAATTTTCAATCTATAATCAAGAAAAATTTAACCCTTTATTTTTATTTTGTCTTTTGACAAGGGAACTAACACATAAAGATAGCCATCATGCAACACTAAGCTTAATTACATAAATCTTGAGAAGTGCTTCCTTATTATTGTAGTTTATTTTAATTTTGGACACGGTTCATGTTTCTGGGGATCACTTCTGATAATGTCTACATAAAGGAACCTTTGGACATGCTTTTATATTCTGTCTTCTCTAGAATTACGAATGGCGTACTTCTTCTAGATGATATGACTGTTGAAGAAACTCTACAGCTCCTAATTCTAAATGGACATGCATTTTGAAAGTAGAAAAACAATCCTAGATAGGCACACCCTGAATCTGCATTACATCCGTAGGGTATAATGTTAGCGATATTCTGTTGTGGCTGTGACATAAAATACTTGTTATCTTGTTAGATATTATGTTTAGTGAAACCCAACATGTAACCGGCGGAAATGAGTTAGGACCTGTTTTTCCACGATATCTTTTACCTAATATAACAGTTTGTTTTATTATAAGTTTTCAAGTACACAATTCCTCTTTCAAGCACTTTTATGTTTAGAATGTCAGTAGTTGCCTCTAAACATGCCTGGACCTGCTAATAATCATGATAACTTGTTGCTTGCATGAAACTTAACTTTGGGCTCATATCTCACATGTTTTATCTTGTGCTTTATTCTTATACTTATTTAACTACTTCATAGGTTTTTTTTTTCCAAGCCCAGTTATTGTAATATTTAACTGAGTTTAAGAACCTAAACTTAGACCAATATGCCATATATTATTTAAAGCATGTTTAACAGTTTAAAAACCTAAATTATATGAGTTTGCAGTGCAACTAATCACCAAATATCACCATTCACGGTCAAAATATGTTGCGACTACAATCTTCAGGTATCATGCAACCTCCAACAAAAAACAAGCATCTATCTAATTGTTTCCTTTGACATAAACTATTGTTTGAATGTTACTTGATAATCCATGACAAATTCTTCTTGTTGATTATCAACTTGTCTACAGGTAATTAGCTTTTATGGAGTGAAGACCATCGGCAACAATGGACATGACTTAAATTGTTTTTTGTATTATGATATTTGTTAGTAGTTACTATATAAACTTGTTTCTGAATGCTTGTGGTGTGTGAATTTGCTGATTTTGTCAAATAACTATTATCTAAATGGCTATGTAAAATACTTATATGACTAATGTGTTTTCAGTTATTTGAGTATGATGATTATAGATTCATTGATTGCCGATTTAAATTAGACTTTAATATGATTGTTAATGATTTTAAAACGACTATTATATAATTGGGCGTCGGAAATAATATAAACATTTACAATATATTTTAGCAATTCAAATATGGTAAACATGTTTTAGTAGCGTTTAAGAAACGCTATAGAAATAAATGTAACACACCATTTGAACTTCTTGTGGCAAAAAATAAATGCAACAAAAAGTTTTTAGTTGCACAAAATAAACGCTATAGAAAAGCAGAAATGACCTACATAAAAACATTCGGTTGCGTTTGAAAAACGCAACTATTCAGAAATTTTGGTAGCGTTTATCAAAACGCAACCAAAAAAATAAGATTTTTAGTTGTGGGGCCTGTAGTAGCGTTCTTTAAAACGCCACCAAAACGTTTTGGTAGCGTTTTTCAAACGCTGCTAAAGGTCTTTTTTGGTGTAGTGCGGGCGGTTCCGGGCAGTTTTACACCGCAACTCAATTTAACTTCGGGTTAGGCATGTTTATCTTTTAGCATATTTACTATACATGTCCAAGTCTAGATTTTATATGCTAATCATTCCAAATTCACCAAAACTAGTCATATTCCAATTCTGAAGTTATACCCCAACAAAGCTGATTGCAAGTTATGTCCCACAAATTCAAATTCAAGTTATTACCCAAAATAGGTTACACACAATTTTTCCAAATTTGCAATAATAGTCATGCCCCAAAATCACAATATACATTATGCTTGGCGTCCCAACAAGCAGTAATGCCCAATCTAGATTTATATTCCAATTTACAGTTTATGCCCAATCTAGATTTAATATTTCAATTTACCTCAAGTTCGCAACAACAACAATTATGCCCAAAACTTGATTTATATGCCAATTAACCCAAACTTGCAGTTATAATGATAATAATGCCGCAATATCAATTACAAGTTATACCCAAATCTCAATTACAAGTTATGCCCAATAGTACATAAAATAGATTAGGCCCAATTCCCCGTATTCCAATCGTATATATAACAAGATTTCGTCTAGGTGCGAGACAACCTAGATCCATAATAAAAGGGGAAGAAGAGGAAACATAAAAGATTAGGCATAAAATAGCCATACGACGTTAGATTTTATAATAGTAATATCAGAAACATAAAAGAAGTATATATCTGAATAATTACATCGCAGACATAAATCTGATAGATTAGATTTGAATAACATCGCAGACACAAATCTGATAAAATATATTTAAATAACATCGCAGGCATAAATCTGATAAAATAGATTTGAATAACATCGCATGAACAAATCTGATAGATTTGAATAACATCGCAGGAACAAATTTGATAAATCTGAAAGGACTATCTCATAATCAGGTATAGCTTGGATTCATATTATTACATGCCAAAAATTTCAATTAAGAATTCACATTTGAAAGTAACTTGAACTTACAAATAAAAGAACAAATCTTGTTTTCTGAGATCTGTTTTTTGAAACTGAAAAGCTATCCTTTGATGTAGACTACCGATTCTCTAGTTTTGATTTGATTTGGGACTTCCTAACTTGCTTTCTAGTCTAGAGAAAAATGGAGGCTATACTAGGTTGGCTATGGACAACGTGACGGCTTCAGAGAGCAATTTTATGAGGTTTTAGGGTTGAGGGTTGGGGTTGTTTATATAGAAGTTTAGATTAATATGAGCCGTCAGGTCAACTTAGGAGTAATCAGGACCATTAAGATCAAAGAGAGTCAACCATAAATCGCCATATATGCCCTAATGACTCAGAAATGACTCAGAAATCGTCACTGGAACAGGATCTCGGAAGGGGTCTACCCCCTTAAGGGGGGTCGACACCTATGTCTACCCCCCTTAAGGGGGGTCGACACCATTTGAGCGGGATCTTTTCCGCTCACTCGTCTTTGACTTATTTTGGTTCTGGAGATGATTTTGTGTATATGTATATACTTCCTTGCGCGTGTACGAACTTCTACGGCTTATAACTTCTTCATACGTTGTCCAATTTACGCAAACTCAGACTATCTTAAGTAGAATTTCGAGACGAACGCAATGACGTAACCCTTTTTTTTTTTTAATTCCCACTTTTAAAATTAAGTATTCTTTATTACTCTAATATTCAAAGGAAATACGGCATGTTACAAAACTGCACTTGTTTAATTTGCTTGCAGCCCTTCGCTCTTTATTTTTTATGCTGTACGCGTTTTTTGATGGAAGGGAATTTATGCCCTAGCCCGCGATGAAGCTGTACGCCTTTTCTCCTTCCCGTTTCTGTATGGGCAAAACCCTAAACCGCAGGACCAAAAACGATAAAGCAATCACCGCCTAATTTTTTTCTTTCCTGTTTGCTATTTTAGACCGACGCGCGCAAAATCTTCAGGCGGCGAAAGTTGATCTGAGTTTCCACACTGTTTGTTTCACTTTGTCCAAAATTGGCGCTCGAACATTCCAAAACCCAATTCATCGTTACCATATGTTAACAGATACCGTTGGTTAGTGCATTAATCGACTTGGTAGAACTGTATTTCTCTGTGTTTTCGTTTTCTATTTTAGCTATTCTAGTGCAACTGAGACAAATTAAGTCTAAATATGTTAAGAGTTACTATCGTTTAGGTTGTGTTCTGATATAAGTATCTGTACTACTTTTTATCCTTTGGTTTTGAACGATAACATAAATTTATGGCGCGAGTAAGCTAAATTAGTTTATGCTACAGCTTTCCTGTTGATGATTATCTTACTGTATAAAAAGTTATATATGATGAAGATTACGTGATCGCATGTTTTGTGCTTGTTCGGTTGTGCTTGGTAGAATGGGAAAATCCTTTGTCATTTTCTTATGATATTCTGTGATTTATATGTAGAGATTTCTATGCAGCGGTCCTAGTGTCAGGTCTCAAGTGTGCTCTATTTCCAATTTTGTGATTTTATTTCAATGGATCTCATCCGTTTGCCTTTACTGATAGTCAGATAATACCATGGAAGATGTGAATTTAAAGCGGAGGACTGGTTTGCAATGGCAGAAGGTTAAGTACATCTGATTGTATGCTTACTTTTGAATTACTGTATTTTTAGACAGGAAAAAAAGAATACTAGTTCCTAACTTTTATGTATCTATCATCCCAAAAAATGCAGCCAATTTTTGTTGGGAAAAAGAAAAGGTCATGGCAAAGTTTATCATCGGAGAAAGATTCAGATTCAGATGCGGTACATGTGAATAATAGAGGTTAGAAATCATGTTTGCGTGCAGCTTTGACAGTGAAGCACAAGCAAATACTCAGTTTCTTGTTTTAGCAATTCAGCATAGTTTACCTGTAATACTAAACAAAATAGAGCATAAAACAAATCTGCTATGGATCATTAACATTTCATTTGCTGGAACAATGTAGGCAGGTTACTTTCAGTCAGCATGTAACTTCTATTTCAGCTAGCACAAGAATGTCATTTTAACCAGCACAAGACTGTCATTTTAACCAGCAGAATATTCATTTACTCCGATATTTACTGCGAAACATAATATTTTTGACATTATATTTACTTCACATTTAGTCGGTGCAGTGAGGAGGCATGAAGGCCAGCTTAGTGCAAGAAAACCACGATATTATCCAAATGAAGCAGGGACAACAGTCAAAGGTTAGAACCTAGAATTTGTATGTCTCCATCACTCCAATTACAATACCAGTACTTTTTCCCACAAAAGTTGCTGTCTCCTAAGGAGCTAGCAAGGAACCCTACTGATAGATATACGGAGAAGGAATATATCATATATCATCAAACAAAAAGGAGGAAAAATGTTTTTTTTGGTGGCTCAAAGGACAGCGATACAAAAATGTATAGCAGTAGGTGTACGTCCAAACTAAGACACAGAATAAAATATAATGTGAATAAATAGAAGATATATAGACAGAACATGCAAAAGTATTTGAGAAAAAATAATAGCAAATGTGTATGCATATGAGCGTGACGTGCAAAATGCAAGCATGATGTGAATTATTGAAATAACGAACATCGACCATATGGTACAACACTAGCACGTATCCATGCAAACACATGCATTTGAGTGCAAGTCAGTGCAACATTCTTATCAATGTTACATATTTATATTAACTTCCAAAGGGGTTAGAAATTCTAATGTGAGCCATTTTACGAGACGAGCATCTTGAAAAGAATATCTCCACTTCTCATTCAATATTTTAGGGAAAGAATAGCGGGGATCTTGTTCTTTTAAATGACTTTTGGATGCAAATCTATTCTCTTTCTCTCATACACACATGCAGCGAGGTTTGTTAACAATCAGATATGGATTCAGATAGTGCCATAGTGCCGCCATATTTGTGTTTTGAATCCATGTTCGTATATATGTCCAAATTCATTTCCGAATATTGAATATACATATTTACGGATGAAACATGTCAGATATTTATATGATATTCTTCAACCATTTCACTACCAATAAATTCAGACATACTAAGCATGCATAACACAGCAACACTTTTCAATTTTTGTTTTTGCTTCTAATGCAGAGTGGAATGTCTTATACACCAGCCAGCTAACCCAAAAGGCAAAGAAATACCATGATGGTATCTTAAGACTTATTTCTGGTTCAATTACAAGTCAGGTTGGTTAGTGCTGCTTTATGGGTTAGTATTTCTATGGGCATCATATTGCAAAACTGGCGAGCTAATAGTTTTTGAGATATAACTTACCCCTTTGCAATGCTTTTCACTATTATTTTCCAACTTATGCATCATTTTTAGGCTATTTTATTAAACGAAGACGGGACTGAACTCGGGAAAAAGCACCTTCAATCAACTGACCGGATTAAAACTGGGCATGACTGTGAACTACCTAATTACTTGATTGAGATTTGCGAGTCACGTACTATTACAGTAGGTAAATGCTGTCATTATTTCGAACACGTTGGAGACAATAAGTTATTTTGATAATATCATTGGACATTAAACTTTTATTTGGATGATTATGGGCGCAATTATTTTTGAAAACTTAAATTAGTTAGTACATATGAATTTCCAACTCTACACCGGTGCATATTGATATTTGATTCCTATTTTAATTCCACAGACAATAACTGTCTTTCTGGTGGTTTTCTGGAACAAGTTGCTGGTTCTAGTAATTTAAGAATAGAAAAGACCAACTGTGAAGGTAGAGCGGATATCAAGTCAATGCCTAATGGTTTGTTATTATTTTTCTCTTTCAACTATTGCTGTTACCATTTTATTTTATGGTTCTGCATCTTTATACCATTTTATCGATAGTCATGATTAATGCTAGATCATCTAACTATGCAATGCAGTCATAACATATAACGTTACCTACGAAACATCTGGTTATTGACAGGTTTACCCCCTTATTAAATGTCAAATTCATGAAATGGAATAATATGTTACTGTGTCATTTGTTACTGTCAACTATTTTGAGTAACATAATCAGGGCCAGTCCAAGATTTGGACTGTCCAAGCCACACCCAGCAATGATTGCCCTTATGTCTAGAAGGAAAATAGTTAAGCAAATTCTAAGATGGATGGTGAGAATTGAGCAGGAAATATTAAAATTAGGATTAGGAGTGTAAAGCATCAACCAACGAACTGTACCAAACACTGATTAATTCGTACTCATGGTTATATATTGTAAAATTTATCTTTGGGTTGCTCAAGTCTAAGGGTTTAGGGCGGTTACCACTTGCACAACCATGGATATAATGTGCGAAAATGATTAATTTATATAAATAAACTATGAATTATCTTCGCATGTGTTAGGGACTAGGAAGCAAGGATACGGGTGCGGGGGTGCGGGTGCGTAGTACGGGGATACGTAGATTCGACACATATGAAAATATGAGGATTCGGGTGCGGGGGGATACGGCGTGTACAAATATTTATGATAGAATCTATTACAAAAATTAAGAGTTTCATTAAAATTAAAATTAAACCAAATACTGGAATCAAACTCCAATATTGATATAATGTCCATTTCATGATTTATAACATTGCTCCTAAGATACCATTCGCATAACAGCATAAAAAAAAAAAAAAAACAGAGGACAAGAAAGAAAGAACAAAATATTATGGATTACTTACCTTTTTTTTTTGCTGTATGTACTTTGCTGTATGCTAAACGTGCTACTGCTGACTGCTTGTTTCACTTTGCTGTATGTACGTACCTTTTTTTTTTTGCTGTGTGTACTTTTCTGTATGCTAAAAGTGCTGACTACTTGCTTCACTTTGTTGTGTACGCACCTCTCTTTGAATTTTGCTTCCTAGCTTTGCTGTATGTACTTTTATAATACATTATGTTGATGCTTTGAATTTTGTAGAGTTGGTTGTCACATTAATTGTGATGCTTCGTATCCCACAATTCCAACAGCCATCTCAAAATGATGCTTCGTCTCCCGCAATTTCAACATCCATTTAAAATTCCAATCTAAAATTTACCTTTAATGTCACCGACGCACCCCCAATCCGCATCCTTCCCGCACCCCCAGCCCAAATACGGGGACACGCCACATGGCGCACCCCGTACGCACCCCCAGACGCATCCCCGCACCCCAGCCACACCCGATACGCAATACGTCACCTAGAAGCCGCACCCCTGCTTCCTAGGTTAGGGAAAACCGTAACAAATTCCCTCTTTGTATGAGTAAAATGGGCACTAATAATTACAATAATGATGAAATTACAAATAACTTCTTCACAAGGAGGGTTAGTGACAACCAAAGCTGTCAAACTCGAGTTCTCACCAAAGAGCGTTGGGGTATACAAAGATCGTAAATCGTGGGATCGTAACACAAATCGTAAGCTCCCACAAAATGAAAATGAAAATTTCAGCAAAATAGCCATAGCGTATTATTTTCATTAATCATAACATAACATAAACCTTAAAATTCCAACAAAATAACTTTAACGCAAGTCTTCCAGCAAAATCCACCAATCTTCCATGAAAACTTCAGCTTCAACTCCATCAATTTCATCATCAAGGTTAGGATTCTCCAAATTTTCTTCTGGAGCTGCAGCAGCATCATCTTCTGCAGCAGCTCCAACATCTTCCTCTCCTTCATTTTGAGTGTCAAATTCCAAATCCTTATTGTCTAAGGTAAGATTTAAAATATCTAATGAACTTTCATCATTCGGCTGCACTATCTATTCATTATCAGATTCAAGGTCCTCAATGTTATATTCAACCATCTTTCTAGTTTGTTTCTTCTTGGACAATTTTGAATTTGTCATGACAAAAACAACATTGTTCATTGTCTTTTGTTTAAATCGGTTTCTTCTCTTTGTGTGAACCTAATAGATACAATCACACAAACTCCATCAGTAAAGACCAAGTTGTAGACAACTTTTAAATTTTAAAAGTAAAAAAATTCTACCATTTTAGAAGCACTTCAGTTTCTTTCACAATCCGACGAGCTGCAAGTCAAACTTAACACACGAATTGCAAAATTTTGTAGTTCCGGGTGCTCATCTCCATATGATTCCCACCATTGCGATGGAGTTTTGGTTTTAAGTGCAACAATAGCTATTGGACTACCAATTTTTTTGCCTTTGTCTTGAAATCTTCAAGCTGAGCATCAATTTTACTTATTTCTTCAACATCGCCCAGCATTCTTTGCAAGCAATCGTAAAGCCCATGTTTCACTTCATAGTTAGCTTTAAATCTGGTGCATAATGCAGCTGAGGGTTAAGATAGCAGCCGACGGCGTGCAGTGGCCCGTGTAATTGTTTATCTCATCTCTCGTCAATAATATCCTACAATGGCTTGAAGCTAAATGCAAAAACAGAATTGAATTAGGTTTGCATATATTTGTATAGTTGCAATTGCAAATAAGAATATAATGTAAACTACCTTCTTTGGACACCGTACTTTGAATTTTATCTTTGGCTCGGTCCATTGCCTCGTAGATAAATCCCATGGCTGACTTTTCATCCGAATCTACTAAACGAAGTACCCTGATCAAATGATAAGTACCTTTCAAGCATGGTTTGAAATTTCGTCCGAAACCACGAGATTTCGTTCATCTCGTGCCGGTTCCGGCAGTCACCGGGACGAAACAATGGCAAAAACTCGTTTCGTTTCTACAACGCAAAAAAAAAAAAAGATCGCGAAATCATGAAAAACAGACAAAAAAGCAAGCGCAAAATAGAATCGAAAATGCGATAGAAAAATATATTACGTCTTCTTCACCATTCAGCACTCTTCAGAGTCTCGAGCTTCAAAATCCTTCTCGATTCGAAGTAACCATGGTCAGCAGAAGCGAAATCCAGTTGTAATCGACTGTCTAATTGCAAATCAGTAGGAGCGAAATCGATTACTGTCTTCGGCAAAAAAGTTGTTGCCTTCGTCAATGTTTATTGTGGTCAGCAGAAGCGGAATTGATTTTCCCCTCTTTTTGCGTGGATATTTTACTGGGGGAGTAATATAATTCGTGGATGACATGTTTTTGGGATTCCCCCTCCTTTTATTTTATTTTATGTTTCCTGCTTCGTTAGTCAAATATTGATAAAGTTGAATAGTTAGATATGGCGGAAAGTTGAATAGTCTTGTCTGTAATAAAAACCTAACGTTGAATAGTCATTTTTTTTAATGAAGTTGGACATTATTTGAAATAAAATGTATTATTTATAATGTTGAACAGTTAAATATTGTAAAAAGTAACGTTGAATAGTCATGTTTTATCTATAACGTTGCATATATTTTTATAAAGTTGGAACTGAGTTTCAAAAAATATAAGTCTTGTTTTCGGACCGAAACCGAAACAAAAACCGAAACCGCCGAAATCGTCGAAACCAGCCGAAACTACTAAATTTTCAAATGACCGAAACCGAAACCGGGTTTTCGAACCTTGCTTTCAAGCACATTGCAATATTTTTTCAATTTTTTTTAATCCATAATGATTTCTTCAATATTCTGCCCTTTCCTTGTTTTTGCAAACCTACTTGATGTCCATTCATTGGAGTTGAACATTCTTATCAATGCTTCTTTGTGGTCCATAAGACACACCAAAATCAAATAAGATGTTGCAAATCGTATCACTGCAGGCCTTACCAAATCTTTTCCTTTGGTGAAATGCTGTAAAGAAATTACAGATGTCTTAGAATAAATATATTGCGTAATTTTCTTACTTCTTGATATTGTCTCATGATGAACATGTATCTTCTTTTCAAAATTTTCCAGCATAAGATCAATGAAGTGTGCTGCACATAACGTCCAATACAATTTCTTTCTTTTCTCCATTAACATTGTACCAGCAGGTTTGTAGTTTGTTGCATTATCTATCACAATTTGGACTACGTTTTCTTCCTTAATTTCTTCAACAATGTTATCAATCATCTCAAAAATCTTATTTGCAGTCTTTGATATATGAGAAGCATCAATTGACTTTAAAAATACAATACCTTTAGGGTCGTTCACCAGAAAATTCAAGATGGTTCTCCTTCTTTTGTCGATCCACCCATCACTCATGATGCTGCAGCCTGTCTTCTTCCAAAAAATCATGTGCTCTTCAATTGTTTTCACTGTCATCTCCATATTTTGCTTCAAATACTTTGCTCTGATCTGATGATGGGAGGGTGGCTTAAATCCAAGCCCATGTCTTGAAATAATTTCTAGCAACTTGCACAATTCCTCACTTTTTACCACGTTAAAAGCTATTGCATTATTGAAGAAGAAATTTACAATTTCTTGACATGCTTCTTCTTGCAAATTATTCTTGAAAATGTTATTGATGGTGACTTGAGAACTCACTCCCCTATTCTTGAAAAGATTCCCAGGTATCTCATTATCCCCCTTTACTGGCCTTTTTCCTTTTGCTTTTGCAGTATCGGTCTGCTCCTCTGTTATGTTCAGTAACTTTTCCTGCAGTGACTTGCAAATGTCAAACATCTGTTTTTTGATGTCATCTGGCACAGATTGACAGGGACCAACATTTTTTGTATACATGCCAAATGATGCTTCAATCTATAGACTCCTCCATCAACTAATTTTCAGAAGTAGTTGCACTTGATTTTTTTGGTGCTCCCATCAATAGAAACCCCATGCTTACGTGCTACATCACTTCTGTTCCCACCGACATTGATTCGACTTTTGGGTGGTGAAGAATTAGAAGAGGCAACAACGGGAATGCTGGTGTTTGAAGACATGTTGGAATGAGAAATTGAATGAGGTTATGGAATGAGAAGGGTATGAATGAAGTTGGATTTTGGAAGGGAAAATTGAATGATGAAGAAGAACAGCGAACTTACCAATTTATAGTTGAATTTGGACATTGAAATTTGAAGAATAATCATTGATGTAATGCATGAGAAGTGATTTTCGAATTAAAGAAGGAACGAGTCCCGAGGGAAGAGCTGAATCGGCTTCAACTCGACCATATTTTTGAAGCGCACGAGACATCAGTAAATGCTGAACAAAACTAGGGTTTCCACGAGATCCTTAATTTCCAGCTAACGCCTGAAATAACTCGTTACCATGATTTCACGAGACTCAGCGGCGCTCCAGCCGCTTCGCCTTTTTCGGCGAGTTTTCTGGCGTGTTAACAGGGTTGCCTAAGAAAAACGCGTAAGCTCATGCGCTTTCACGCTTTAACACACGTGCCTGACAACACTGCTGATAACTCGTCACCGCTCTCTTCCTTGCTGGAGAAGATATTTGTAATCTCATCACTATTGTAATTATTAGTGTCCATTTAAAAAAAAAGGTATTTATTACGATTTTTCCTAATAGCTGGTATTAGAGCAAAAAATGTTCAACAAAAATCTTGTATGAATAAATGGAAGAATCAAGCGGATTCATGATTAGGTTAACATCTTCCGATTATTCCATTTGGAAGCCGAAGATGAATGATTTTCTCTACAAAAAGGATCAATATTTGTCAATCTATGGTGATGACAAGAAGCCCATAAGTATGAAACTAGAAGAATGAGAGATCTTACATAGGAAAGCAGTTGCTCAAATGCAGATTACTCACGTGGCTTAAGAAACAAATGCTCACTCATTATAGTAGAAGTTGGAAGTACCATACGAGCGAAAGATCGTTTTGAACAAGGTGGGCTTGATCAAACCGATCGCGAATTTGAAATTTAACGACAGTCACGGTATAGACGAGCATATGAGCAACTTCCAAGGGCTAACTAATCAGTAGACAACTATGAAGACGCCATTAGACAATGAGTTGCATGCATTATTACTTAGCTACCAAGTAGTTGGGAAACTTTGGCTGTAACAATTAGCAATTCGGTTTGGAATGGCGTTGTGATGTGAAAATGACGAAAGATAGCATGTTAAATGAAAAGGTTAGAAGGAAAAAGCATGGAGGTAGAGCCGAATCAGAGACATTGGTTACCGAAAGACGAGGAAGGAGTAGCAACATAAACTCTAACAACTTCAATAAGCCGTATGGAAGATCCAAATCTAGGAAAGAGCTTGAGCGTTATCACTGTGGTAAATTGGGACATATAAAGAATGTCGAAGCGCGAACAAAAAAAAGGCAAAGGCGGCCAGAAGATAGAAGCCACCGCATCAGAGAAAAGGAAAGTCATCACTATATGTGATGATGCATACATCAAATTGACTGGGCATAAATGCAGCTGGGTAATCGACTTTGGTGTGTTTCCTTCCATGTTACCGCACAAAAGAAACTTTTGATGATATATTCACAAGGTGATTTCGGTCATGTCCGGATGGGAAACAGTAGAGTGTCCAAGATCATGGGTATGCGAGATGCTTGTTTGGAGATTGATACCAAGTGTAGATTGGTACTTAGAGATGTCCAACATGTTTCTAACATTGCCTAAGTTTAGTCTTTGTTAGAAAGCTTGACGGTAAAGGATATAAAAGCTAGTTCGGCGACGATTACCAAGAGTTCAGTGATTGTTGCAAGAGGAAGAGTTTGACGCTCTACACCTTAGAAGCTTAGTTGTGCATAGGCAATGTCAATGCAATCCAACAGCATGCATAGCACAAGAGGTTCAATCACATGAGCGTGAAGATCATGTAGATTCTAGTTAGAAATAGATTACGAAGGCGCAATCCTTAAAACTTGTGTTCTTTGTTTAGCAGGAAAACAACACAGAGTTTTCATTTAGTAGTTTCCCTACGTCTAGAAAACATGTGTTCTAGATTTAACACATTTTGATATCGGTGGTCCCATGAATATTAACAGTCACAGTGGATGTCGTTATTTTTTCACTTTCATTGATAATCGCTTCCGAAGAGTAGGAGCTTACGCATTGAAGACCAAGGATGGTGTATCATATGTGTTCAAGCAATTTTAGGCTTAAGCTAAACGAGAAACTGGAGAACGGTTTGCATCCGCATTGATAATGGTGGTGATTATCTGAGTTCATTTGATGATTATCGTAGAAGAAACATGATCAAGCATCAACGAGCCATTTCAAAGACACTTGAGCAGAATGAAGTAGCGGGGATGATGAACCAAACCGTCGTAGAGTGGATTCAATGTATGATTTCTCATGCTAAACTATCTAAATACTTTTGGGGTGAAGTAATGAGAACCGTGGTTGATTTCATCAATCTCTCTCCATCTGTGCCTCTTAATGGTGATGTTCAAAACAAGGTATGATTCGAAAAATAAGTATCCAATGATCATCTCAGGTTGCTCGAGTGCAGAGCATATATGCATGTTTTTAAAGTGTGAGATTGAAGCTTGGTAGCAAAACAAAGCAATACATTTTTCTGGGTTATGGTTATGATAAGTTTGGGTATAGATTATGTAATCCAGTTGCTAAAAAAATTGTCAGAAACGAGGACGTTGTTTTCTTGGAAGGCCATACAATCGAAGACCTTGACACGAAAGAGAAGCCGTTTCAATCCAAAGAGCATCCAATTAACATTGATCCAGCTCCTTTACCTACAGTTCATGACGATAACAGGGAATACACTCTAGAAGATGCAGAAAATGAAGATGATTCCACGGTTGAAGGTGAGACCCAAGAAGAAGATGATTCACCACCAGAATCTGAGCTTAGAAGATCTACTAAAGAATGAAAATCTTCTATGAAGTACCTGCTAAAGAATATGTGACGCTTACTGATGCAAGATAATCGACGTGCTACGAGGAAGCAATGACATATGAGTGTGAGTGGTTAAAAGTCATGCACAAAGATATGGCATCCTTGCATGATAACTATACTTATGACTTGGTGAGCTACGAAAGGAAAGAAGGCTCTCAATAATAAGTGGGTGTACCGATTGAAGATCGAGAAACATACCCACATTTAAAGTACAAAACAACACCGGTTGTGGAAAGCTTCAGTTAGAAGAAGGGAATCAATTTTAATGAAATTTTCTCATCAGTGATGAAGATGTCTTCCATACAGGTTGTTCTCGGATTAGCTGCGAGTATGGATTTGGAGATTAATTAACCTGATGCGAAGACCGCTTTTCTTCATGGTGGCTTACACGTAGGAATATACGTGGAGTAACCTGAAGCTTTGAGGCTCAGGGCAAAGAAGAATTAGTCTGCAAATTACAGAAGAGCTTGTATGGATTGAAGCAAGCACCACAATAATGGTACAAGAAGTTTGATTCCTTCATGACCAGCCATAGGTACAGGAATGTCTAGACCATTGTGTGTTTGTTAAAAGATTTGAAGTAGATGAATTCATTGTTCTATTGCTTTATGTTGAGGATATCTTGATTGTTGAATGGGATATCGACAAAATCAACAACTTACAATAGAGCTCAGAAAATTCTTTGCCTCGTAAAATCTGAGGCCAACGAAGCAGATACTTGGGGTTAGGATCACTCGAGATAGAGAAGCTAAAATACTTCTGTTTTCTCAAGAAAAGTATATCAAGAAAGTGTTGGACCGGTTTAACATGTCTAGTGCTATCCAATGAGTACTCCACTTGCAAATCATTTCAAACTTAGCTCCAAAGCACTGTCCAACAAGTGAGAAGTAAAAAGATGAAATGAGCAAAGTATATTCATTAGCAGTTGACGGTTTGATGTTATGCCATGCTGTGTACCAGGCCATACACGAGTCTTATCCAATCTGGGTAAAGAGCATTGGACTGAATTTAAATGGATTTTTGGATATCTCCGGGGTGCCTTTAAAATTTAAGCTTTGGAAACAAAATCTTCATCGGTTGGCTTTACAAATGCTGATATAGTAGGAGATATTGATTCAAGAAAATCCATTTTGGAAACTTGATGACCTTCGTAGGGGGGAGCAGTATCCTAGCAGTCCAGATTTCAGCAATGTGCTGCTTTATGTACTACCGAAGCAAAATATATAACAACAGTGGAATGTTGCAAAGAGATGTTTTGAATGAAGAAGTTTCTACAATAATTAGGATTACAACAAAACAAATATGTTATCTTTAGTGGCAGTTAAAGCGCTATCCATCTGAGTAAGAATTCGACATTTCACTTGAGATCCAAACATATTGACGTGAGGTATCGCTAGATACGTAAGGTGCTTGAAGGGAAGTTATCACAGCTTGAGAAAGTTCACAAAGATGAGAATGAGTCGTACACGATGACTAAGATTTAGCCCAAGGAGAAGCATATACAGTGCAAAGACAAAGCAGGATTAGTGGAACCCCCAACTGATCGGGAAGGGGGAGTTTGATGGGCACTTAAGGAAATTTGGCAGGCAAATAAACTTGGTAGATAAGTTTTCTTTCATTATAAAAGGCAAAGCCTTCGGCTATTTTGGGGTATCGGATCAAAAATCACACAAACAAACCAAAGAGTGTGAGAAAGCCTTCAATCAGAAGAAGAGAAGAGAAAAGTGGATAAAAAGCAAGGAAGAGAGATGGAGAGAAAAGAAAGTGTATAGAGCTTTTCATAGTTTCCCACTTAGCAGTTCTCCTTGTATGTTTTTTTATTATATTTTTTTCCTCTTTGTAATCCATTATAAAGGCAACGAGTTGTAAGTGATCCTCCTGAGAATATATTTATGATCTCATCATCATTTGTAATCTCATCATTGTTGTAATTATTAGTGCTTATTTTATTTACACGGGGGGGAATTTGTTACCGTGTTCCCTGACAAATTGTTTACACAGATGATCAAATTAGGCATTCTGGACCAGTTGATTATGGTAGCAGTGATGAAGCAGGGTCAACGGATATTAATGTGAAGTCCACACAAGGTTGCTTTTCCCCGTCTTGTACCAATTACTTTTACTAGCTGTTTTATTATTACTCACCTGCATGTTAAATTGTTATGATCTAAGTTGTTATGCCACAGCTTACTTTGGGTGAAATTGTTTTCCAGAGGTCCTGGATTATTCCCTTATCAATTGGTTTTGGACTAAACCATATGTTCATGTTCTTTCTTTAAATTTTAACTAACGACAGCTTGATAATGCTGTCGTTTCACAAGAAAAAACTCAAGCTTTTAGGTTATTGTTTTTAGCAAGGTAGGCCCTGTGGTCAAACAGCTTCTGAAAATTGATAAATATCTTACACTTTTGACAGTTGATTTGTAGTCTATATGAATTTTTTAACTACAAGCTGTGGTCAAACATAACATTCCGACTAGTTGTGATGTTTAATCTTATGTAGTCTATTTCCAATTCCTTGTTGCTTCCTTGGGCTTTGAACATTTTATACAAGTTTAGGTAGCATGCAACATACTGCATGTCATACTGCTGAGGCACTTTTGTTAATCTAAAGTTTTTAAACAATTCACATAACGATATGGATGTTGGTTAGCAATAGTAAGTTATACCTTATATCATAGATCATTAAAGAAAAAAGTGTCCCAGCACATCAGAAAGCAAATAAAGATTTGTGCTGCAAAAGACAGAGGGAAAAAGACAGAGAAATATTATTTTTCTTTGCAACAAGTTATAGTATCTTCTTGTCCAAGATTCACTAGTAGAATAAAACTAGATTATGGCTATTACTGGCAACGATTAGTAGAGGACGTTCAGTTTGTTAGCTGTTGGTCTGCTACTAAGCGCCATAATACTTCTTCAGTTGAAGTGGCCGATAACATCAGGAAGATCTTTTCTTCTTGGATTTTTTTTCCGATTTAGCCCACTTTCGAAAACTTATTACAAAAATAGCCTGGTTTGAAAACTAATTACAAATGTAGCATGGTTTTGGCCAACTCAACGCTGAGTTGGTCAAAACGTACAGGCGCAATCTCAAATCGCGCCAATATAGTGTAAAAAATAAAATTTGTACGGGTGCTATTTGAAATTGCGCCAGTACGAATTTTAATAAAAAATGTACTGGCGCAATTTCAAATTGCGTCAGTACAAAATGGAGTTTATGCTTAGATTTGTACGGGCGCAATTTGAATTCCGCCCATGCTACTACGTTTATTTCTATACTTTCGCTACTAAGATAAAGGTGCATGCCTACGTCCTGTTTATTTTAGTTTGGATAAATGGCAGGTGGATGCCTACCTTACTGATTTAAGGTGCAAGCCTACGTCCGTCTACAAGCCATTTGTCAATGCACAAATATATTTCTCTCCAATTACAAACACTTCAGACATTCAAGGTAAAGGAAATTTTTATGTGCTGGTGCAATTTCAAATTGCGCCAGTACAATTTTTTATTTTTATAATTTGTGCTGGCGCAATTTCAAATTGCGCCGTACAAATTTATTTTTTCCACTGTGCTGGCGCAATTTGAGATTGCACCAGTACGTTTTGGCCAACTCAAAGCTGAGTTGGTCAAAACCAGGCTAAATTTGTAATTAGTTTTGAAACGAGGCTATTTGCGATAAGTTTTCAAAACAAGGCCAAATCGAAAAAAATAAAAATAAATCCTTTTATCTTTCCACACACACACGTATGCACACACACACACACACCCAGTGCTATAAATTTTCCATAGTTTAACCTAGCATAGTATCTTGGAATCCTGACTGTTGTTGCTTTTTAAGTGTACATGCACCCATGTAGTAGGAGACCCTATAACGTTAACAAGTAATCACACCTTTTACACTGTGATATTTCTTCATATAATCTTTTAGAATGATATTTATTGGTGCTAACCAGAATTGTTCCGAAGGAAATGCCCAGATTTCTTTTGAATGTCACATGAAAGTAACAAACACAATATACAGGTAGTTAACATGGAATAGTGATATTGCTTTTCTTTCTTTGGAATTGAATTTCCATTTTGGCCAGAATGGACTGCTTTATATACAACTCAAAAAACACAGAAAGCAAAGAAATATCATGATGGCATCTTTCGGCTTGTCAGTTGTGGCTCTCATATGAAACAGGTATGCTTAGCTACAACCTTAACAAGGGTGGATCATTCTAGTTCATATGATTATATGATTTCTACATCTATAGTAACTTCGTTGACATTTGCACAAGTGTTTCACCGAATCATGGATTACATGTATTTGGTTTGACAATGTATTCAATGAACTATTTTATGTGATCTGTGTATTTATTCAGTAAATACTAAGTTTAAGCTCTGTTGGAGAACTACTTGTACTTGGAGCTTTTTTCTACTGTCATGCATGTTCCGATTTATGACCACCCTTGTCAAGCTGTCTCAGACTATGCTATGTGGCATCTTCTTTCCTTTTTCTTTGAATGGTTACCACTTAATTTACATTAGTTGATGGATCATATAAGGCAGCATTGAACAATTAGTTTAGTAATCACCTTAGTCATCTTAAATAAAAAGTTGACGATATATTGTAGGTATGATTGTTCAAAACATTTCTGTAAGATGTTTGACTTTTACGGCTTATTATTTTTCTCTGATTTCAGATTATTATACTGAATGAAGAGGGAGAAGTACTTAACAGTAGATATCTGAAGTCAACTGAATCGGTGGAACCTGGGTGCTCTTACGAATTCCCAAACTATCTGGTTGAGATTTGTGAGTCAATAGCTCCTATTAGAGGTACCGATGATTTAAATAAAGTATGCAAAGCTTCAAACCCTGTGCTTGTTATCTGCTAAACTGCATCTTTTGGATGTTGATGATTGTGACCGTGAATAAGCTAACATCTTCAGCAAGAGTTCATGAACTTTTTTATCTGCAAATCAGTTTCCAACTTAAACTAAAACATAAATCTCATTGCTTTGTGGGAATAACCGTCCAAACTGAAATAAAGATCTTGATTTCCAAATCTACTCATAAAAGTATTTTTCTGTAAACACCTGTTTGAGAGTGGATGTTTAGATTTTGCTCTTCTTGCAAAAGCGCTCTTGAACTAATGATTGGAGTTATCAGACGCTAACAAAATCACTTATTGTAATTGTAAATAATTACAGTTGTGCTAAGAAACGTTTGCTGCATTAAAAAAGCCATATAAATCATGGATTTGGTAATGTTATTGTGGGCATTATAATTATGCTAATGCTAATGAGAATACTGTAATCATGTTATTTTCATGGTCTACGTTAGTACTTTCCTCTATCAAGGTTTTCAAAATGGGATTCGAATCGCAAATCGTGAAGTTCAAATTTTAAATCGAAACGGAATTTAAATCGTAAATCGTAGTTTCATATAATCCATATTTCAAGGTATATATGCACACCTAGGAAGCAAGGATACGGGTGCGGGGGTGCGGGTGCGTAGTACGGGGATACGTAGATTCGACACATATGAAAATATGAGGATTCGGGTGCGGGGGGATACGGCGTGTACAAATATTTATGATAGAATCTATTACAAAAATTAAGAGTTTCATTAAAATTAAAATTAAACCAAATACTGGAATCAAACTCCAGTATGGATATAATGTCCATTTCATGATTTATAACATTGCTCCTAAGACACCATTCGCATAACAGCATAAAAAAAAAAACAGAGGACAGGAAAGAAAGAACAAAATATTATGAATTACTTACCTCTTTTTTTTGTTGTATGTACTTTGCTGTATGCTAAACGTGCTACTGCTGACTGCTTGCTTCACTTTGCTGTATGTACGTACCTCTTTTTTTTTGCTGTGTGTACTTTTCTGTATGCTAAAAGTGCTGACTACTTACTTCACTTTGCTGTGTACGCACATCTCTTTGAATTTTGCTTCCTAGCTTTGCTGTATGTACTTTTATAATACATTATGTTGATGCTTTGAATTTTGTAGAGTTGGTTGTCACATTAATTGTGATGCTTCGTATCCCACAATTCCAACAGCCATCTCAAAATGATGCTTCGTCTCCCGCAATTTCAACATCTATTTAAAATTCCAATCTAAAATTTACCTTTAATGTCACCGACGCACCCCCAATCCGCACCCTTCCCGCACCCCCCAGCCCAAATACGGGGACACGCCACATGGCGCACCCCGTACGCACCCCAAGACGCATCCCCGCACCCCAGCCGCACCCGATACGCAGTACGTCACCTAGAAGCCGCACCCCTGCTTCCTAGATGCACACTTTGAGATTGATTTCAATGTTTGAACTTCTACATTTAAACTTAAACTCAATTTTTTCGTTTATTATATTTTTATATTATTTGCAAAAAAAAAAAGGATTTAAATTGTGAGTGCAAATAAGCGTACTAAATATATCATTACAAACTTATTGATTTTTCGTAATTGGGGTTTTAGCTAGATTTGAATCGAAATGCGAATCGAATCGCAAGAGGTAAGATTCGATTCAAAACGGGATTTAAATCGTAGGATTTTAAGATTTTTGACAACAATGTCCTCTATAATGATGTAAAGAGGTCATTAATCTAAATGTCGGTTCTATGTTATTATCACCCCCTTCCAAAAAAAAAAAACCTACCCCAACCACCAATTCTGTTTATATACAATTTTATAAATAGATAACTAAATTTTTAAACATTTCTTTCCACTGTCAGGTCCATGCATGTTTTCCATATCCTACATATTTTTGCTTAATACCCCCTTATGAAAATGCTTATAGAGTTATGTATATATGCCTTGCAGCAAGTTTATTTCATGCATGTGATACCCTAAGAGGCACTGTGTGTAACTAACTCGAAACTATGTTGTCCAATATCGCTTTTGAGGTGAAGGCTGATAGCTAAACTATGTTTGCATACATTTCAAAATTGTAAATGTCCACAAATTTGGAAAGTGTGGTTTGTAATATCAAATTACTCACAGGATAAGTGTCAAACTAGAAAAGACAGATATAGTAAGATTTTCACCTTTCCTGGCATTCATGTTGTTATTATACTTTAAAGATTATTGTTTCACATGCAGATAATGATCCTGGATGTTCTGTAAAAAAAGAGGCTACTTGTACATCTTCAAAAGTGAGCAAGTCAATGGATATTCAGAGTGTTGTCCATAGCAAGTCATTACTTAATGGTACAAACAATATTCCATGTTCCACATGTGAAGTTTCATGCTGCATGTATTTTTATGTCGAACATATATTTACATTTTACTGGATTACTGTTTCGTCTGAACATCCTATTTATCTTTCTTGCTTATCTCTGGCAATTTGATGTTCACTTGTTTTGAGTAAGCTATCTTTGCTTGATCTATATAGCTTATGTCAAAAATGATCATTTGGAGCAAGCTGTAGAAGCTTCAGATACCGAATGCAGTGACAATAATACCAAGTTAACTATTGGCGTATTATCAATTCTTATCTACAGTACTACACCCTTTATGTACAAATGGATGCCAAAGTCATTCACGACCAAAGAATTATTTCCTTGTTAAAAGCTTAAGTACATATTTTGGGTCATCTTCTCAGTATCAGCTATAATCCATCACCCTTTATGATAGCCTTAAGAAAATGCTTGGAGAACCGTATAAATTTTGGAAGAATGGTCTTCAAAAGGTCATCTTCTCCTTATCAGCTGCTTAAATTTTTTGCAGCCTCCCTTCTGATAAAGTTGCAGATAGCATGGATACCACACTGTCCGTGTCCAAAAATGGTTACAAAATAGTTAACATAAGGCTGAACGGTTGGCCAACGCTTGTCCATTCAACTCTCACACTCGGTATTAAAATTTAGACGTATCCAAAAAATGGAATATAAATATGGGAATTATGAGAAGTAAATGAAATGTTTGTATCTACTAGGGTACCCCTTACTTAAATAATCCATTTAAATTCCAGGATAAGAAATATTTTATGATTACTAAATCGTCGATACATTGAAATAAATTATCATTCTGTTCAGAATGGGCTGTTTTATATACCACTCAAAAAACACAAAAAGCAAAGAAGTACCATGATGGCGTCTTGCGTCTTGTCAATTGTGGCTCTCATATGAAACAGGTATTTGGTTATAACCTGTACTGTTTTTTTTTTTTTTAATGCATTTGGCATCCATGTACATTGTTAACGTTATGCATGAAATTTGATTGTTGATGGATTACATATTTTCATTGCATTGAAAAAACGTTCCATTATAAATATATTGGATGGTTCTTCTCAGTTCATGAGCATTTGGTGCTTTCTGTTTGTGCTTTCTTTACTGGCATCTGTTCTTTATATCTTACATAGCTGCATCAAATCATTGGCATATACGGTTGGGTTTAAAAGCTAACTAGCATGATTCAGTGGAATATAAGAGCATTCCCAACCTAGGGTAGGTTGATTGGTTGGCTTTTGGCTCTTGGCTAAGTGTATAATATCTAAAGACTTGATTTATACGAGTACGCGGATTGCAATAGTTGCAAGTTGCAACCCACGTCCTCCTACTTAACTGGCTCAATTAAGGCCGGTTAAAGGCTCTCTAGTCTCTTCTTCCTCCCTCACGCGCGCGCGCACACACAGAGGGATCAATCTTTAGGATCGGTTGGGGGTTAGTTGGTTTATACAGGTTCAATTGATGTGTGGACTGTGGAGTCTCCGCTAGTTGGGAGTGGTCCAAGGAAGTGTTGAAATCAGGCTATGTAACTTGATTTTTTCTGTTGACAAGTCGTGATTCTGTCTTTACAAACAATCAAAGTGTTGTAGATAAATCAAACTGTTTTCTTTTTGGAGTGTGTGCGTAGGTTAATTTTTTGCATTCATGCCTCTTTATACTCCTTTAATTGCACAGATTGTTTTATTGAATGAAGAAGGGGATATACTTAACAGTAGATATCTAAAGTCAACTGAAATAGTAGAAGCTGGCTGTTCTTACGAATTTCCAAACTATTTGGTTGAGGTTTCTGAGTTAAAGACTCCTGCCGGAGGTATCACCATTTAGTAGAATATGCACAACATTTTTTGTTGATTCGCCAATTTGTCAACCCACCTTGTTTTAATTGGATCTTCCACTCACCTACCTATCCACAGTAATTTAATTCTCAATGTTTATCTTGAGTAATCTATATTCACCTATGTTTATCATTTGTCCAAAATGAATATCAAGAGCAAGCCATTTGTAAAGTCTTCGATAAAGCAGAAGCCAATAACAAGAATATCAAGGCAACACATGGTATGTTTGTTTCCCCCCTCAGCTATATTCTTATTCTTATATGTTATAAGTGAGATTTAATTTTGAAATTAAATAAATAAAGTACTTACCCTAGGAAACTTAAATGCAGTAGAACTAAAAACTGGATTCAAGTATTAGAAGTGATTTGGCAAATACCAAATAATATTTTACCTACATAAAATTTTAGCTACACTTCAGTTCTCACATGGTATTTTATTTGCCATTCCATACTGCATTATTTCGTTAGGAAAATTTCATTAAAATTTTCATGTGAGTTTTTGGTGTTTTAAGAAAAAGAGAGAAGAATGACAAGTGGGAACAGTCCTGCATTCCTTAACGTTTTGTGCTTGCATTTTAAATACAAGGCTCACAAGAGAAAGGTTGGACCTTTTGGGTACCCTAATGTTTTTTTTAATTGTGCTGAGGAGGAAGGACATGAATCTTAACATGCACATATCATAGTTCAAGATAGTAACATTTTTCTGAACAAAATTTATATATTTAGATATAACTTCTTAGCCCAATAAAAAAGCTTAGAAATATTTCAAATCCGGAGTGTTGATGATAGGAAAAACTTCTGAAGGAAAAATTATGGCAGTTGGAGTGAACAAACACATACATACATACATACATATACACATGCACGCACACGCGCGCGCGCACACACACACATATACATACATACATATATATATATATATATATATATATATATATACATACATACATACATGTATATATATACCCACACATATATACATATACATATTTGACGAGCGTTCAGTGACACCCCAAAAATGGAGTACCCTAAATGCCCGTTGACATAAACCCCCCATTTATATTAAAATAAGTGAGTGGCAGGTGAGAGAGTGAGTGGAAAGAGAAAGAAGGAGAAATGAATGGTGGAAATTAGGGGAAAAATGGTGTGTTGCACTGTTATGGGTGTCATTGAACCTACCTCTATATATACAATTCATACATACATATATATACATATACATACGTACATACATACATACATATATATATTCAAATCAGATTTTCTTATCCCAATAAAAACCCCATAAATATTTAAATTCGAATATTTACTAAGATGGGAAAAACTTTTAACCAAAAATTATGGTTGTTGGAATGAACAGTTACGACTGTTGGAATGAATGCCTTTAAAGTGAACATATACGACCGTAGTAACAAGCATTACTATTCATTGCCTATAGATAGGCTTACCATCAAAAACGGAAATCATTTTTATTTTTCACTCTAAGAACTCTCTTTTATGCTCTGTCCTCTATTTTATTCGATCGCTAAAAATTATCGAGTTCGTAATACTATAGATTGTGATCTCAATACTCTTGTCACTGCAATCATTCAAAAGATAGTTTGGATTAGATTTTGGTCGTGCGACCCCAGTCAGTTCGAGGGTTTATTTGCAACATCCCACTCTTGGGTCCGGTTCAACCCGATAATTAAACCGATTTAAACCGTTCTTAAAGGTGGATTGGTAGGGGTACTTGCACATTAGAAGAAACAAAAAGAACTTTTCATTATCATTACAACAACTTTACATCAGAGTACAAAATATATCAGAGTACAATAAATACAATACACAGCTAAAAAAATACAATGCTCAGCGGAAGACTAAAATGCTATGAACTTTATCCAAGCTCCAAATATGCAATACTCCAAGATTAACCATAAAACCTTAACTACTAGCTGCCCGTGTGGAAAATATGGGTACCCAGAGTTTAGGTGGGAAACAATAAACTCCAGATCGGTCATGAGACTGGCGTGAGAACTAAAACAGTTTTTAAATCATTTTTAAAGTAAGGTGATTCATAAGCCTACGCCGTATAACACATAACAGGTTTTCTCTCATAAATACCAGTGCATAAAAACTCGCAATGTTTTGGAAAATGAAGCTACCATAAGATTTCGCGCCACACACACGATGCAAACGCACACTTGGACAAGGTTTTCCTTATAATAACCAAAATATGCTTGATACATGAAAATTCTCTTATATTATTATTAGTGCATAGTGTGAAAATCACTTTCGTGAATAAATGTATTAATCATAGCCATCATAGGTACCACAATATTATACTGACCTCCTACGCGTTTTACGTAAGATCTACAATAGAAAACTGTATGGACATGTAGCTGATAATCCACATAATGGATAATTTGGGTTTCCAACGAATGACCAAGGCTAAAGAACTTCCTTACCGGATGGGTACGTCTCTAGATAAACGTCCCAAGGAGTAAACCCTTATCTGCCAACACAAGGTTGTAGGTGCTATCCAAGCCATGCCGCATGAGTATGTCATCTCCCGGTCGTTACCGACCTTCTTTATGGGATCCCGAATTTCCAACAAAACCACAATAGTAAAATGTCAGGGCTCTATGGCACTACCTCATAAAAGCTACATAGCAAACACCTGAGCTCCATACCATAGTGTTGCTTCAAAAATCTAGATGGAAATGGTCATCCTCTAAGGGTCGCAAACCCCATAACCTTGCTGCATCTTTTTCTGTTTCAGTCATTTTCGGGATGTGAGGCTTGTCGAAGTCTCGTTACACAAAGCTACGCTTCAATAAGTCATGCTTTGATCATCAATAGCTTATCACTTAGCATGCCACATTGCCAATTCACAACATATCATCGATGTCTGTTAATATATAACCCTCTGAGTACATAGGTCTCAGAGGACAGATGAGGGTGTTTAGTTAAGAGAATAAATTCTCCGTCACCAGGTGATATAACATCACTAGAAACCAATTGGTTATGTCGTAAAATACAACATCAGATACACATCCATTTACAAATCCGTTCTAGATTTGAACGAAACCAAAGACACCTTATTCCCCGTTCGATAAAGGGGAGAGGCCCTTACAAATCCGGACAACCTTCAAGTACGTCTGGACGACTGTCATTTATTAACTCGTCTTGGGTGTACCTCACAGTCGAGACATCAGCAATAATCTAAACGATGTGAAGATCCCCGGTCTTCAACCACCGTCTTCAGTATCTTCAATACTCGTCGTGTAGTTATTCAGAATGGAATAAGACCCGGTCTTTCCAAATAACTATCGCAACTTTACAATTAACTTATACATAAACATATCATGAGTCATTGTCATTCCATTTCGAAATATTCATTTTTCTCAATTCATTCTTCACAATGGGAATTACCCCTTAAATCTTATTAAAGATTTACATTTTTTAAATTTCTTGTTTAAATCTTTCCTTGGAAATCATTTCAAAAGATTATATAATATTATTTCACAAATTTTACTCAAATCAAATCTCTACGTCGAATCGATATTATCGAACCCTACGAAAAAGAAATTTCTCAAATTATTATCCCATTCTCATCATATTCATCCCATGGAGCAAAACTGGTGGTATTCCATATCTAGTACGCCTCGTATTCTGGTAAGTTTAATTACCTTTTTTCATTTCAAATCTTTATATTTAAATTAAATAAAGATTTCATCTTAACTTAACTTGGAAAATATTCTTTCTTTAACTGGATTAAAGAACAAATGTTATTCTAAGCATCGTTCACGATAAGCCCAAAATCATACATCTATTGGAAATGGAATCTTCACAGAATTCATGTCATTTTAAAATTGATATGAATTCCCATATCGGATTAATACTATAAGCGGAATAATGACAAAGCCTTTTAAATTTCTTAAATAATAAAGGTTTTCATCCACGGAGACCCATCTTGATTATCACTGAATCGATTTCCATACAATTCCAATTAAATTTATTAATTGGCAAACTCAACTTCGGAAACTTCATTAAATCTTAATTGAAAGATTTGTCATTCTATTCCAAATCACATCTTCCTCATAGTTGGATTAAAAGAATAACGTTATTTAAGACGTGATTCACAACAAATCCAAAACCAATTGATATTAAATAAGATTTAAATAGAATCTACATCAACTTATATTCAACATCAATAATCGTAATCAACGAATACTACAAGTGGAATAACGATGTAAAACATCTTCCAAATTCATCAAAATAGTAAATGTCTACACAACGGTAATCAATACCAAATATCTGAAGATCATTTCTTTCAAAATCCATATTCCAATTAATCTTAATTGGAAGACTTCTCAGAACTCATCTTTCAAATTCAATAAACCTATGTTTGAAAATCTTAAGTTTATTTAACTTAATTTAACAAAAACGTCATTTTATCGTTTTTAGTCAGTTAAGCTGAAAGCACAAAATTTGAAATATAGTTCATTACTTCATATTTCTTTTCCAGCTCTCATTAATAGAAAACAAACGTTTTCAGTTTCAGGAAAATCCGATTTAAATTTCATTAGTTATGACCATTTGATGTTCATGGTTGAAATTCGCGAACTGTCGCTGCGCGACACGTCCTATTCAAACCATATTATAATTTTAAAAAATAAAATTCGTCGATTTAGTTCAAATATATTTATAAAACATTTATAAAATCATTTAAAAACAATTTAAGCTTCAAATTCAATTATACATTAAATTTGAATATTCTATATTATTATAATATCAAAATAATAATATTTTGAAATCCAAATTTTTTTGACATCCATTATAAAAATAAATAAGATCATTAGAAAAATCCATTCGAGTACCTAATTCGAATTCTCTTTTTGAATTTACTATTCAAATTCTAATTTGAATTAAAACAAGCCATTTTTAATTTAAATCATGGTTCGAGGTTTCGGCCGGAATACCGAAATTCCGACCACCTCGGTTCGGTTTCGCCAGCCATCGGGACGAAACCTTAGCCAAAATTCGGTTTCGCCTTCAGCTCGACGTCGACTTCATCTAGCGAGATCGAACGTGACTTTTCTCCATCTGGATTTTTTCCCCTCAGCTTGCAGCAAAGAGCGATGAGTTTTTATCATTTCCTTTTCTTTTCTTTTTCTGACGTTGGAAGAAAGCGAAGTGATTTTTGCGGCTAGGGTTTAGTGAAATTATGGCTTAGGCTGATTCAATTTTTTTTTGTGCAAATCAACTTTCGTTTTTTGCTTGTGAGGTATATTATTCCATGCGCATGTGAATTGGGCTTTGGCCTAAATATCAACTACATTTCCAGATAATATATTAAATAAATTGAACTAACCCATGAAAACTACTGACCTGAACGTTGAATAGTCAATGTTTTTTTTATGAAGTTGGTCATTATTCGGAATAAAATGTATTATTTATAATGTTGAATAGTCAAATATTGTGAAAACGTTGAATAGTCATTTTTTTATAACATTGCATATATTTTTATAAAGTTGGAACCAATAACCTTGATGGTAATGTCTGAGTTTTAAAAAAAATATAAAAGTGATTTTTAGACCGAAATCGTCGAAACTGCCGAAACCATCCGAAATGTGTACGTTTTCAAATAACCGAAACTAAAATCGAAACTGAGTTTTGGAACCTTGATTTAAATCTCTTTCAAATTGATTCTAGCCTATTCAATAGTTATTTGAAATCATTTCAACTTCATTTTCAAATCGTTTTGGATTTAAAAATCCAAATTCCATTTCCATGTCATTTTTCATTAAAATGAATATATCGTTTATTTAAAATTCCAATGAAACGAGACTCAATCAATTCCCAAATTATTTTATATTCGTGGTGTCAATTTTTATATCAACAATATAAACACATCCATATCAACTACTATCCATCATTCAATAATTATAATATAAGCGTTCCATCGTCAACGCTTATATTCACAGTTTAATAATATTGACAATAATTGTAAATGTCATCCATCAACCACAAAGCAAGCATTGCAACCACAAGCAATCGGTTAATCAGATAACAAGTGTAATAACTTATAAATCGGTTCAGGGAATTCTCATATTGATCGATAAATCTTTAGAATGACGATTTGGATTTTAATTAAATTAAACAGTTGTTTAATTCAACCAAAATTTCCCACTAGCTCCAAATCCATCCAAATTAGTTTCACTGCGAAGCTCTCTGCTTCACAATCCCATAACAACTTGTTTCGTTCAATTTTGTTTTCGTTTGGACAAGATATGAGGGTTTAAAATTTAATTACATTAATTAACTTACTCAAGATTATTAATTATTTAATTAATCTAATCAATCACCTTCCCCTTCGTTATTCCCAGGCCACGTTTTTCGAACCCACGCACGCAACCCTAGCTCCTCCACGTGCGTTGCCACAAACCGTTAAACACCGATCAGAGATTACCACGTCGAAGCCACGATTTTCCCCCTTCGCCTGCCGCCGTGGCGAACTCGACCCCCCATGCTCCCTGAAAATGTGATTAAACGCGCAGCCTTCGTGCCCTGATTTTGAACGATTCACAAAACTACAAACGATCATACCCATTGAATAAGTAGATCTCATCACGCTCAACAATATTGTAGTTGGAAATTTCTTGAATAAATTCATGGATTAAGAGAAATCGGAGAAGGAATTTTCGAAAATCATGGTCGTTAGTTTCTAGGGTGGCGGCTGCTTTAGAGATAGGGTAGGGTTTCAGTGATGTTTTATTGTGGAAATATATTAATATTTAATTCCAATATTCCTTAGCCTTAAGTTTCGCACCCAAACTCCAAATGAACTCCAATGACTGACGTCCCTAACCCAATATCCCTATTCCAGACATAATGAAATATGTTTCGGAAGCTAATTCGATCGTTTTCATCATTTTTTCTCAAAATTGAATTATACGCTATTACTAAATTCAAACCCACTTTTTGATGCACGTTTAAATTATGCACGCTCACATACTAACTTCGATTGATGCGAAATTTGAAACCCTACAATAATTTATTGTTTTGGATCCGATAAAATTGATTTCATCAAAAACGGAGATTGTTTGAAAAATGACTATTTTTAAGGTTTAAATAAAACCAATAAAATATTAATAAATTCAAAAACAATTCAATTTAATAATTATAAATTAATATCATCGTATATATTCAAATAGAATATCATATAGTTTCAAAATAAACATACTTGGGTTTATAACTCGATGTTTTCAGAATCCATATTAAATCGATATTCAATTTGTAATAAAATCCTTTTATTTTATTTAATAAATCATTATAATTTATAAACGATTTCATACCGACTTTTTAAAATTTTGATTTGGACATAACTCACAATCTATATGACGATATCTCAATTTTTTATCTTCTTAGAAAGATATAGTTAAATAGATTCTAACGTTTCTTATTTCAGTTAATTCTGACTTATATCGCATTCTGTACATTCATTTAAAATTCAAAATGTAATATTACGAACTACCGCGCTGTTGGAAGCTCGTTTTTAATTATATTATAAGTTATACGTTCAATCGTTAAATCAAATAAATTTAAAGTCGTAAATTTTTAAAATAAATTGTTTTATATACTTAAATTAATTAAACATTCTTTCTTAGAAATCAAGGTCGTTACATTATCACTCAAGCTTCGTTATGTTTTGGGAGGCGGTTTGCCGAAATTCTACGTATTTGTTTAATCAACTATCAGTGAGGGCAATTTGCATCCTAAGGAGGGTGTCGTTTCCGCGTGCCTCAGAGCGAACACCAAACTGCATCCATTTTCTAGAGTTGCCACCATAGACGGAGCTAGGATTTCATACCAACGAGGACAAGTTAAAATTATGTTATGTCAAAATAAATATAATAACGGACATGTAAACCATTTTAACTAGCATTTATGAAAGTACAAATGATTCAATTTAACAATTATGGTGTTGTGCAAAAATTGCACAAATTGCTCTAATACCAATCTATTGTGCAAAAAGGTTGAACAAATGTGAAAGAACAATAGACAAGATTTAGATTTGCCAATTGAACATCAATGAATCTAACATCAATTATTCTATTACTTCAAATAAATAGTAAATAACTATAAAGAAGAAAATCAAAATATTATTTATACTGGTTCCACTATCATCAAGAAAAGTGTACGTCCAGTCCATAAAAGAGATTTTGTTCCACATAAAAGAGAGATATACAAGATAAGAGTTTACATAACCAAAACCTCGAATTAGGATTAACAAGAAGAGACACTTTATTTGAGGATCTCTGGCTAAATGTTATGATGGGTTTACAATGAAGTCTACCCCTAGTATATAGCCAGTGAAATATATGTGAATTATAAATCAAATTACCAAGATATGGTAATAAATAACGGAGGTAAATTACTGTGGTAACAAACGGCGCAAACATAGCAAGTAAATCACCAATTCATTTCCTTAGCATAGGTGGAAGAAAATAATGTCTGCATTTATTTCTTTGTCATCTCACGTAAATGCAATCGACAATTAATGCATATCCATATTATAAATATTTACTTTCCATTTTGCATATTTGTTTCCACCTATTTGTGATTTTGTATCACCAAATTTAACATTTGAAACCGTGGACATGTAAATTAAACTCGACCGTCAATCTAATCTAATTAATATCAAAGGAAAAGCGATTTCAAACTATCTGGTTCATTTTTGTTTTTTTATAAATTAGGGTTTTATACTGAGAAATGAAATAAACTAAAGTCTTATTTATTGAAAAATAACATATAAGTAGCACCATGACGATTTTAACAATAAAATTTGACTATGACATTTTGCACAAACACTTTCTTTTCCTTTCTTTTGGGTTGCTCTGAAATGAATCGATACCCAATAGGTGGAACGACCAACTTCTTAAATAGCGTAAAGGACTAAGTCAGCATTGAGTCTGTTACAAATATTTCCTTTCGAAGTCTATCTTATGTATCTTTTAATATACTTAAGAATGGGGACCTGGGCTGTAGCAGGTATGCATAGTCATACATCGGAATGATTCCCGTATTATTGTTTCTAACCTTTTACCAAATTTCAAGAATGATGGTTTTATATATTTAACCTTGAAGCATCACCAGTTTACATTTTTGAGATATAAAAACTGAAGGTGATCTCCCAAAGAAACATTTGGAACAAGTCACGGACTGTAGAATTTCAAACACAAAAGTATTAAGCACACCAATCTCAACATGTAAGATGTCTTTCCTAGGCCAGTTTGTTGGAAATTGTCATATAATTTCATTCAACTTAATGTGCGATGCCAATGCGTTGGTAACCCATTTTGCAACGTTGACATTCAGTCGTGCAGAACTTAACATCTTGTATATGTTTGTTTTATCTAATGTGTGTAAAACAATTCCCAGATGACCAAAAAGATTCAAAGGTCATAGATTGTAACATGGATGGTTCCACTAGTGGTAACAATAGACAAATTCGTGATGGTAAGTATGATGTGATGGATGTTTTCTCGTTTTAGTGTGTGATTTCCTTTTTTCCATATTGCTAGTAATTTGTGATTTCCCTTTCTGTTTTTCAGTCAGTCAAATCTTGTCTTTTGTTAGAAAGCCAATTCAACCTCATTCTTCAGATATTATCGTATTGGATGCAGCCAATACATACAAGATACCTGATACCCGTGTTAGGGAACCTAAAGAAGATATTCTCAATGGCAAGCATTATTTTATAAAATAATTTTTGTTTCTTGATATATTTGTTAAAATTCACATTGGATCACAAATGTCTATTCCAGGAAATGCTACCGAAATGCACGGTGATCGCAATTTGCATCCTCAATCTACACAGGAAACTGCTTCACTAAATTTGTTGTCTGGGTATGTGTTGTATTTCTTGATTAAAATTTGTATACTTCTTTAAAGTTTGTTTGGCTGGAGATTCCTGCATCAGTGCACATTAGTCTGCTATTAATCACTCATTGGAGTTCCTCTGGCAACTGGAAGTAAGTTTGTTGTTACGTTTATAAGTTAGCAACAAACAAGAAAAGAAAAGGAAAAAAATCCGTTGACAAGGTATCATCTGTAAGTTGGAAATTTGAAAAGGACATTATCAATTTATAAAAGTCTAAAAGCAAAAATGAATATGCCTACAAATAAAATCTAAACCTAAAAATGGGATTAATTATGCACATCCAAATTGAATTTCGATTATAATTATTTTTTCTTTATGCACACGCACATATTTAGTATTAGACCGACATAGCATTATAGGGTCATAATGTGAATCAAAGCTTTCATTGTACTCGAGATTTTGATCCAGCAGTTAGTTTTTTGCAACTGCCATTCACTTCATTCAATTATTTTGATGTAAACAAATGTCAGTTACCCTTTTGACTATATGAAGTTGCATTGACACATATTTTGGTAATTACGCAGGAAATTATCCATTGGCCCCCAGCCAATCAAACAGGATATTGATCATGATTACACAAAAAGCGAACATCTGTCAAGGTCATCCATTACTTTAGAGGTTTCATATGATCATATTCACAGCTCCCCAAAATACGTACAAGAAAATCTATTAAAAGATAGCTTAATTTCTTCAAGGATCTCTCCAGAAGATATTGGTGTAGATAAAAATAGTTCCCTTAGTGGTAAGTATATCAATCTATTGGATCTACGTTGACTACAGTTAACACTGTAATGCCTTCTGGCTACCTTGAACATATCACCCTTGCCAACTCACTTGGTTTGATGTACATACGTAGGAGGGGTGCAATTTTGTGTTTAATGGGGTTAGCCGGTTGGGTGTATTCAACCTTTTTTTTTTTTTTTTTCTTTCACTTGTTTTTTTATATACAAGTTAGATGTATCATGTTTATCTACTAATTGCAGATGAAATAATGAACCTTCAACAAGAGTGGACCGCATTATCACACCACGCTTTAACAATCGGGAATACACATGATCACATCAGGTTGGTTGCAGAATGTGTCATTCATATATTCGTAGGCATCATCATAGTTGTGAAAGGCGCGCTTAGGTGCGCGCCATAGCGCATGGCGCTGCGCAGCGCGGCGTTTGCGCCATTTTTACTTGCAGTGCATCGCACATGAAAAGGCGCGCCAAATGGCGCGCGGCGCAGAAATGAGGCGCCTTTTCTTTATTTTATGTTTTTTTTATTACATCTCAAACTGCAATAACTACTACTACAAATACTCTTACCATCACTACAACCACCATCACTACTATTACTATTGTTATCATAATAACATGAAATGTGAATAACTTTGTTAATATCTTTTTTTCAATTATATGGAAATATAATCACATCATTATTTTTTCCTATTTGATTATCATCAACGAGTTAATAGCCTTGCAATTATGTAATTGACTGACCTTAGCATGCCGACATTTAGAACTGACATATGTTTTATTATCCAACATAGATTAAATTCATTTTAATATTGTTCAAAATATATAATGTAATGTATAAAAAAGATCATACAATATTGTCTATCATAGATGCAAAAGCAAATGAATGAGACTGAGAACTCGTGAACGATAAATCAAGAGAAACAACTTTGGAGGAAGAGAAAACATTCTCAAACAATTAACATTCAATCAGGCTCTAAAACATACTCTTGGATAGAATTTTTTTTGCATGTGTGAATATGTCCAATATCCTTGTACGATTTGTCTGCAACTTAAAAACATTTCATGATTTGGTATTTGTTGAATATAATCGAGCATTACATTTATCAGATTCAGATTTATAGTTTATCAGTAATGTGTATTATTATTTTGGATTTGAAAACTATTGTGCTTGAAATTTTATGCTTTATGTTTTTTTTTTTAATGCATACAAATGTTTGTTGCATATGTTTTAGCAAAAAATATTGAATTTTTGTTAAAATATTAGATTTATTTAAAAAAAAGTAACATGCATAGTAAATTAATAAGGCGTGCGCCATTTGTGCGCCGTGCGCTAAGGCTCCAGAAAAGGTTTGCGCATTTTTGCGCCGTACGCCATTAATAGCACTGGGCATCATTCAGTCTTCCATAAGGCGGTATTGTAGATGCTTATGCATACGAAGCTTAAAGCGATGCATGTAGACCGCTGCTTGGGAGCTGTTTCTCCTGCTAAAAAGGCAGTTATAAGAGGAATAACATCTTAGAACTACGTAGAAATGCTTATACAAGCAATGCCAACAAATGGAATCTTTGTTAGAATTAACAGTTTGTAAATGTGATCTATATATTTATTTATATTATTATTTTTGCTGGATGCAGCTCTCTGAAGAATGACATGCATGTCAGTAATAACAATGTGGCAGACCACCCTTCATGCAATAATTTGGAGAAGAGGGATACTGGGGTTAAATCTGTATCGGATGTGAACGACTTCCCTAGCTTTGATCTTGGTTTCGATTGAGTGAGAGCACATCCTATTTTATGTAAACTGCTTATATCTTAGAATGTGTCAGTTATGTTCAGGAATTTATCCTTTCATAGTATATGTTTCTAATTTGTTCGGTATGAACCGTCATTCTGAATGTGTTATACTATGCAAATATGTGGTATGAAAATATTATGACAATTCTATACCAATTAGTTATGCATTTATCTTTTCACCTATTGAATATTCTGGAGTTTCAGTGGATGCTCATTATTTTTTAGCCCGGTCTTCCCTTTTGGGTGCATATCAATTTTTTTATTTCAATCTGTGGCTCTGCTAATTTTATAGAAATATTGTACCTCAAGCTCGGAATAAACTACAACAACCCAGTATGAAAAATGTCACAGACCTTGCTTCTTCAATGCTTCAACATCATGTTCAAATGATGGAGAACAAATTGTTAAATGGATTTTAGTATAATTTTGGAAACATTTTAATATATAAATGTAAAATTTTAGGATTGATTAAGCCGGCTAGGATGGAGATTTAGAGATGTTTTAGGATCACGGTCTACATTTTTTCCTCCATGTTAGCCCTTCATCTCACAGCCTCTTTAGCACTATTATATGTTAGCGCCATGCCTTTGTCATAGTCCAATATGCCATCCCCCATATGGGCTTTATTTCTTTTAAAGCCTAATCAAATATTTTGCATTTAAATTCAATTTAAAGACGTATTAATATTGTATATCGATTAATATATTTATAGCTATTATAAATACATTTAAGGTACATTAAATCAAATTCAAATTTTATAACTCAAAATTAATTAATTTGTAATAATTAGAAATTAACTAGATTGTTTGGTAAGGAGGTATTCATCGTTTTAGTTGTGTGATTCGTTAAGGGCAAAATTAGGTTAACTAATACCGAACTACTCAAATATTAACGTTTACACTTCACTTAGCTGGTAATGTGATACTCTAATTAAAATTTTCTTCTACTTAATTTTGATGAAAGCAAAATTTATTTTATTAAGTATTAACTGGTTGTGACTATTATTTACTCCATTTCCCTTATTTAAAATTATATCAATTTAGATTTTATAGAATTTATTAATGGTCAAAATTCAAATATCATTCACATTTAACTCTATAACCCAAATACATGGCCTTTGGTTTAATAATAATAACAATTATTACCAATCGAAATGTTATTGATCGTCGCTAGAAAAGCGTGATATTTTAAATAATTTACTGCAAGCGTACATGTGTGTAGCATACAGGTCGAACACAGGGAGGTGTAATTAAAATCAAATTATTTATCTAATCTCTTGGGCGAGTTAGACGATTTTTGAGATTGGTTTTTGAGGACAATAAAAATTGAAACTGCGATCCGATTCAGAACAAATCTAATTGAACCGACGATCAAATCACAATTATCAATTGGAAACTAAAATGCAAAACAGAAATAGAATACAGAAATTAAAATTGCAGGAAAAGAAGGACAACAAAAAGTAAATTAGGATTGCCGATGAAACTAATCAAACGACTAATCACTAATAAACAATAGAAATAACAATAACAATTTCTGTCTACCAAAACTAATTGAGTAGAACACAAATTGTTATGACAGTAAAGCAAATAGACTAAATGAAGAAGAGCTTTATTAAAACTAAAAGAGAGTATAGAAGAATGAATATCTTACAATGGTTACAACGTATATTTATAGATGAGATAGGAAAAATCCTAATTAAGTCTATGAATAAATGAGTCTCTTTTCCCAAGAAGTAATATCATATCTCTTGCCTTCCTTGACTGGGCTTGTTTGGAAATAATTCATTTAAGAATATCTGATGCATATCTTGGTGAATATCTTCCAAATCCTCCGTATGGCTATTTGCTTGGTAATTAGATTGCATGCGATTAATTATTCCAAACAAGGATGCTCATCAAACTCCAATAGCAACAAAGGATGAAATCTTCAAAATTGATCTTTTCTTGGCAATAAATCAATCGGAAATTCTTCTTATTGGAAATTGAAAAATGAATGTTCTGAATTGATTTCCATGACTACTCCTGAAATGTCTATTAGTGAATATCATACATACACATGAATATGTATATATATAATATAACACTAATTAATATATTCTTCATAGCAAAGGGGCAGTGTGAACGCGTTCTGTTCTTTGGCAAAAAGTGAGCTCGACAGGGATCGAACTCAGGTCTCTCAGTACAAACCTTTATGCATTTACCAGTGAGCTACAACGTCTTTTGTAATTGAGATGGCTTTAGTACGGGGAAGTAGCTTTTTATCTGTAGTTGACCTTTAATTTGAAACGAAGGGGCATTTCTTGACATCCTGTAAAAACACACAAAAGTAACCAAAGTATCATTTATTTATTTACAAAAGATAAAATATAAGAGCATAAAATAAACACATTTCTATGTTAATCAAATACCCCCACACTTATCTTTTACTCGTCCTCGAGTAAAAAGAAAATGAAAAACTAACTAGATAGGTCGCACTTTCGTAGGAAACACGATTGCATTGAGCGCATGCAACAAGCCGTTAAACCTCTAGGTGTCCCTAGTAGGACGAGTGGTGTCTCGTGAGGGTTTTCAGCGGATACTACCCACAAAATCCAAATGCAGTATGCTATGATTCTAATGAAACTACATGAATGCAATGGACATATGCAAAATAAAAACGAAAAATGAAAACACGACTTATTTCGGGAAAGTGGTACAACAAATTAAGTTAATAATTTCTAATCAGTTGATTTTAGATACCTCAACTTGTCACAAATTTCAATATAAATCAAGTTTTCAAATGTTAAATTCAAGTTTGGCCAGTTAGTTCGGTCGATAACATAGTGCAGCCATGAAATAAATTCTTAGTTTGCTTGGCACAGTTAGTAAAGTGGTATTCTAATTTCCTTGTGTATGGCTAGTCAAATCAATAAGGTCAAGAAGTGTTTGGGCATCATCGCTTATTCTCTATTCTATAAAATTTTAAAATTTATGATTAAGTACATACACCTAACTTAGAAGACCAAGGTTTACCACCCATGCACTGCCTCGCGGACTAACGGAGAGTGGGTAAAGAGCTTGGCGGATTGTGCAGACCGACTTTGACTTTGTCAACAACGTGTCGGTAATCCTTAGGTGTCCAATCTCATAAAATGAGACCAAGATATTCCAACGCTGACTTTGTCAACAACATGTCGGATAGAGCTTGGCGGGTTTGCACACCAACGCTTGATATACAAGCAATGTTGGATACCCTTGGATTACTATTATTATTATTGAATTTATAAGCACAAAAAAGAGTTACGCGAATTCAACTTAACACAACTTAGTTTTAAATATTCGAAAAGCCAATATAAGTATTTTAAGTCCACCACTTATTTAAACAAAGTCTACAATATAGAATAGATTTCATGGCCATCACCTAAGAATCTCCCTATGTACCGGTTACACTATTATCCCTCAAAATTAAACTTTTCATTATATTTCTTATTCGATCTAAGCTGAGAGAAAAAAATACTATCAACTGACTAAAAATCCTTAACTTATTTTGTTGTATCAATCTAAAATTAGTCATGTTTGAAAAAAAAATGGCATGTTACTACAGTCTAAAATGCATGATGGTCCTATTTAAATGGCTGAAAATGAAAAGAAAGAAAAATAAAGAAAAAATCAAAAATGAGTGAAATGCAGACTCCCCCCACACTAGAACTGAACAGTGTCCACACTGTAATTTTTTTCTATATTTGAAAGATAGTACCCAAAGGTGTATCAAATGCACAATAATTTGAAGAATGAAATGTAGTTTAGCTATATGTAAGAATGGATCATATGTACAATGATATATATGTTTGCGGTGCACGCGATGCAAAGAATTCCACCAACTTTTCCCCCCACACTTGGTTCTAGCCCTATGAGTCCCATTCCCACTGTGTCTAGACATGTTTTCTAACAAGCAAGAGTTTTTGAAAACCATCTCATCTTTGTACCTCGATTTGTAGTCCAGGAGATAAATATCTTGGGTCGTCCTAACCTGAAGTTTTTCAATCAAGCCAGCATTCCAAAAGTAATTCATGTATTTAACAAATTTGTCAGTGTAATTTTTCAAAAATTTGTGATCGTATATAAATTCAGTGAAAGTTGAAATCTGACTGTTGTTCAAGACTATGTGATCACAATTCTCAATTTCATTACTGGACAACATGTTTTCGACACTGACAATTTCAAGTTCGCTTGAAATTTCCTCAAAGTTAAAATTTTCGAACTCGTGACTTGAATCTACGTCTTCCTCATTTGGCAACTCATCCTCGTACAATCCGAAAAATTCATGTTCATTAAAATCCATTTCCAAATTTGAATTGAAAAATTCAACATTTTTATTCTGTTCAATTTCTAGAATTTCAAGTTTCTCACAGCCCGGAAGAGGAAGATCAAAATCTAAACTTAAATCTTTTTTCTAAAAAGAATTGAAGTCCAAATCATTTGTTGAATTTTGAAAAATTTCATGAAGATGATTATTCTCAATTTCCAAAGTCGTTATTTGAAAATTTTCAATGTCAGTAGAAATTGGATTATTTTCTGATTCAAGGCTTGTTTGAATTTGATTTTCTTGCTCACGTTGTTCTTTATAAGATGCCATTAAACAAAGAAGTTCATCCATCTTTTTATTTAGCCTTTCCGCCCTCTCATCAAAATTACATTCTTCAGAGTCGTTGATTTGAGAGCTCTCGCTTTGGATTTCTTGATTTTCAAAATAGTTTGAATTTTCAGAAAATTGAAATTGAGATTGGAAATCATTTTGATTTTGAAAATTATGTTCGTAACCAAAATTGTTAAAATTGGTGGGAAAATTCCAATTTTGGTCATTCTCAAGATGTGGATATGGGTTGTAGTTTTGAAAATTTTGATCGATTTGAAAATCATTTTCAAAACTATTTTCGAATTAGTTTCCAACCCCATATTGATGTTGATCAAAGGTACGTTGCGATTCAAAACCGTTTTGATGTGAATGTGGCCCATAATCGAAGTTATTGAAATTTAAATTGAAATCGTCGTTTCGATTATATCTATGATTTTGAAAATGTTGGTCAGTTGGAAAATTTTGAAAATTGTTGACATTGGGCTCACGAAATTTTGGAAAATCTTGTTTCATGAGTTGCAATTCATACTCATACTCTTCAAGAGGACGTCTACTCCGATTATTATCCCACAATTCTCTCAAGGATTTTTTTGAATCAGACATTTGAAATGAAATCACGGCAAGACAGAAATTATTCTCAATTCAAAATAAAATAAAATAATGAGTTGTGCTCTATTAATTAACTGACTCAATTGGAAGGGGGAAGAGGGTCTTATGGCCGTTCACGTATAGTATAAAACTAAGGGATGCGACCAATGTTTTACGGGTAGTATGCAACCTCTTTTGCTAATAGTTCAATAAATTGAACTACTATATATCCGCGATCCAATTATATGAGACAGTCAACTCACAAAGAACCACTTTTCAATTATATTATTTTGAAATATCTAATCAGATTTTATTGTTGAGAAACGATGAGAATGATGATAGTAGTTATGGAAATTTCAACTCAACAATCAGATAGAGTAATTGCAGAAATTAAAAATTGTACATAGCAAGCCGCTGCCCCTGCAGAAGATTTTTACAAACAATTTCTATTTTTTTTAAGCAACTGCAGCACCTGTAGAGTTTAGAAAATTTTACAGAGCGGGTATGGCAGTCCGTCCAAATCAGTTAAAAACCACTATTTGCTTTACTCGATTTTGATTTCTTTGTTGGTTGCTTGAGCTCTGTTCACTTTGCCCTTTGTTCTTTGCTGTTGTTCTTCTTCTTCTTCTTGTTTTTTTTAGAGGAAAGAAGATAAGAAAATAAACGATAAGAAAAAGAAAGTCTGAATCAGAACTAAAATAAAAACTGAACTAGAAACCGACTGGACTAAATAAAATAAAAGAGACAAAACTAAACTCAAGTTAAAATAAAAAAAACTATACTAGCGAAAGAGGAAACGAAAGGAAAAAAAGAAAGAAGAAATAACCAAAACAAACTTTTCAAGCCGACCCTTAAATTACAACAAATGTTTTTTTTTTTCAATTTTTTTTAGGACTTAACATTCGAATATACCCAAACTCAACGCAAGCACTATCAAATCTGCTATAAAACAGACCTCTACCCAAAATGACTCAACGCAGCCTCTTTCTTACAAACCAAAAAATGGTAACCGATAATTTCCCAAAGAAATGGTCAACAGCAAAACCACGTCTTTTCTTTCCAGTAATCAAATCGCGCATAAGTCTCTTTTTTCTTTCGATTGAATTTTCTGATGCTCTAATCGGGTTCGATTTGCGGATTAGCTGTTCTGGAGAGTTTCAAGGATTTCGATCGGCTGTTGGGGATTATGAATGGAGGAGGCGTTGCACTTGGCTGTTGAAGGCTGGTCTTTGAATCTTTGAGTTGCGATCTGGTTTTCCGGGGTTCGGATTTTTGGTGATTCCGAGTTCGAGTTGGGTGGATTTTGGTTCAGGATCTGAATTGGGTTTCGGTCGAATCGGGGTTCAGGAGAAGGCGGTTTGGGTTGAACAGAGTAGTGGTTGCGATGGGTGGCAGAGGGTTGGTGATTTGTGTAACAACCCGTATTTTTCGATAACGTGTTAAGAAGAGAATCGAGGCAGAATTCAATTATAAATTCTGAATCAAGTAAAACGGGATATGCCATTGCGTTCGTCTCGGAAAAATACGCGAAATAGAGTCCGAGTTTTCGAAAATCGGAGTCCGTAGGACCAAGTTATGGCCCAACGAAGTTTTCAGAAAATTTCAAAGTAAAAACAGATTTCAAATTCCAAGTTTGAATTTGGAAATTTGAGCCAGTTTGGGCCAGGCGGGAAAATTCCCGCCAGGGCACCCAAGTCGACAGCCTTGTCGACTTGGGAGTCGACTTGGTTGGACCCAAGTCGACAGCCCTGTCGACTTGGCTGTCGACAGGAGGTGCTCGGCCAGTTTGGCCTGGTGCACCATTTTAGGGTTTGGCTGTGTTTTGGGCTGTTTTCTGGAAGCTTCCGAGATCTGATGGTCCTAATCTAACCTAGGGTTAATCTAATGGCCTAAAACACTTGCCTAATCTATAAATAAGACCCTAACCTAACCCTAAATCATCATTATTCACTCATACAACTAAACTATGGCAAAATTTTACCTCTCATGGCCTCCACCCTCTTCATAAAATTTCTAAATCGTTTCTATGAGAGATTTTCCATGCATACAAGTGTTTTCAAGCTTGTATGAGTGTCATAAGCTTGCATTCAAGTCAAGTTTCTGTATTTGCATCATAAAGCAAGGGTTTTGATCATTTTGGCTCAAGGGTTTTTATGTTAGAGCTTGCATTTTGGGTCTAGTTGATTGCATAAGGGCTTTGTCATATCTTTTGTGCCTTCATAGCAATGTAAGCCCTTTCCCTACTCTTAGATATTAACTATGAAGTTAAATGTTCATGTTGCAAGTTTGGGTTTGATCCTTGAGTATGATACATGCTATCATGTCATGCAAGTTTATGAAGTCATTATCTTGATCTTGTGGGCTAAAAGCTACAACCTTTATGTTGAAATGTTGCATTATGCAACATGAGAACCCCCATAACCTTTATGTCAACTTGCATATGAAGTCATAACCCTTATATGATGATATATGCGAGTTACTAGTCATCATTCCATGTCTTTTGTCACCATGATTTGCTTATGTGCCAAGTTTGGGTTTATGCATGTTTTTGGGGCTTAAGAATGCAACATGCAAGTTAATAAACACATTTGTGCCTCATTTGCCACCATGATTAACTTGTGGCTTAATATCCATTTTTGTCATGCCTTTGCCAAGTCTCTTCTTTTAATCCATTACGTTGTTGCGAACGTATATGCGAGTTTAAAAGCGTTGGGTTATGTTATGGGTAGTTTCTAGTGACATGAAAATATAACTTAAAAATATGACTTGAAATATAACATGGAAGTTGACATGTAAGTATGCATAAAAACATAAGCTTGGGAATTTACCTATTAAGTTAGGTCTACCCTTTGGGAATTTACCTATTAAGTTAGGTCTACCCAAATGCTTGAAAACTTGTAACATGTTTTGGAAACATGATGGACATGACACTTAGATAATATAAGTGTGGCCAACTCGAGGTTGGGTTGAGTTTGCAACGTAAAACTACCCGGAACCGACCGGCCTAACTAGTAGTTGCAAACAATAGGACCCAATGTGAGAAGTTGGTCATGTTGTGCTTGAACCCGAGGTTAGACCAAGTTGTGGTGTAAAGCTACCCGGAACCGACCGGCTTAACTAGTAACCACAACAAAGTCTAATGTGAGAGGTTGAGGTGCATTAAGTAATTAATGCCACATGATAGGATTAAGTTAATTTGATTAATGACTCTTAACCAAATATGACATGGACAAATGGGTTAAGTAAATTGATTAGGCTAATGATACTTAACAAAACATGACAAGGTTGGGTAGGTTAAGTAACTTGATTTGCCTAATGACACTTAACCATTTTGATACGACTAGTGGACGGGGTTAAGTTAACCAACACTTAACCAAACCAACACGTGGATTTGATACGGTTAATTAGGCTTTCCTAATTACACTTAACCGTATAATACAGTTAGGGGATGTGGTTAAGTTAACCTGGACTCAACCCATCCAATTCGGTGATTTTGAAGTGGTTAAGTTAACCAACACTTAATCAATCCAACACGATAACTTGGTTAGGTTAAGTAAGTTTTCTTAATGACGCTTAACCGAAAAATACAGTTAATGGATGGGGTTAAGGTTAGACTCAACTAGTCTAAACATGGAAATCGGATGGGGTTAAGCTAGCCTAGACTTAATTAATCCCACTTGGTAGTTTAATGGGGTTAAGTTAAACACTTAACTAATCTAACATGATGATTTGATGTGGTTAAGTGACCTATACTTAACCAATCTAACTCGTGAATTTATTGAGGTTAAGTTAACCAATACTTAACCAATCCAACGTGATAACATGATAAGGCTAAGTCACGAATCGTTTGAATACACTTGACCAATTTGACTCAGTAATTTGATAGGGTCAAGTTAATACATACTTAACCAACGTGAACATGGTTTGTAGGGTTAAGTCTTGGACTTGGATACTTAGCCAATTTTGACATGATTTGTAGACGGGTTAAGTCATGAACTTAAGTGACACTTAATCCATTATATAAGTAATAATTCTTAGTCAAGAAAATTTAGACCAGTTCATAGATAGATGAGTAACCTAATACGGTAGGTCATCGTTTAAGCACACGAGTAGGAGCAAGTTATCTGATTTAGATAAAGGCTCCAGCGAACTGGGTAACGAAGCAGCGGCTTCGGGGAACGTGAGGATATTCTTGGTATCCCTCTGTGAGCTGCCAGGTAATTATACTAGGCTCATGAGAGGTTAAGGTCTGCGTTAGAAGAACCAAGAGTATGCCTTGGTTGCTATACGAGCAACCTAAAGACGGGGATGGATAGGGGATAGTCGACGATACACGATCGTACCCTAGATAGCATTTCGTCAGGCTACCTACCATCTTTGGTCAAGCGTGTACGTACGGAAAGGCAGAGAACACCCAAAAGACCATAATTTCTATCTAATTATGGGTGCGGTAAGGCTTGGATGTGGGCTGGCCAGTGTTGTGTTCTCATACAGGATTTATCCTGTCTTGTCTTTCGCTAGTTGAGGGAGGGGTCTCGTGGGACCATAGCCACGTATAGAAAAACAGACCTTGGCATCTGCATCGGCAGATAAATCGAAAGCTCCCGACCGAGTCCTGTATTTCTTGATCTGCCCTGTGACAGGACTCGGATGGCACGATGTGATACATGTGCATACAGTCATGGAAAAACGATTCACGATGAATGCGTGGGAAAAAGGGCGCGGTTGACGGTTAGCGTAATTCCCTGTGGCCCTGGGTGGCTGAACCCAAACCGAAGTACGAAAACGTGCAATAGGTAAGCATAATCCCTAGTAGCCCTAGGTAGCATAAGTCCTAGTTGTACAAACGATAATTCATGATGGAAGACCCTAGCTAGGTTTAGGGTAACAGTCCAAACCGATCTTAAGGATCATGGAACTATGTTAAAGTAATATAGAATCTCGTGGGAAAGCCCGTATGGTCTACGGCAAGGGACTAAACTTATACACGGAAAGGAACAAATGAGTTGAGTAACCTATATATGCGGCATATTTGGTTGACATGGACCATTATACGACTTTTGAGTAAGGGTCAATCACGGATAACACATGATACAGTTGGGATACTAGTACGGTAGGTGCAGAGCAGATGTACAGGATAGATACCATGGGACGTTATACGTGATAGATATCTTAGGGATATTATACTTGATAGAAACCTGACGATGTGATACCTTGTTTTATCTTGACATTGTAATTTATCATGACACCTTAGTTTATCTGAGTTCAGTAGTTCATCCTGTTATTTTGATTTAGCTTATCTATCTTGTTATCATGCTTATGTTCATCTCAGTTTCTCATGTCAGTTAACTTTACTAGTTTTTATGCTGATAGTAGATAGGGCTTACTCAGTCTTTTTGACTGACCCGTTTTGTTTTGCCTCTTTTCTTCCGTTTCCCCCCAGGTTACAGGGAGGAAATACTGTTGTTTAGTTCGGACTTCTTCTGCTTGAAGGTCATCATGGATGGCTTGGACTTTTCTTGGCTATGGCTACTTTACTGTTTTTACTTGGGGAATAATTTATGAAAAAGTCTTTATGCTTCTTTACTATTGCAAGACAGGTTTTGATGTACTCTGATGTAAAAGGCTTTAGACCTTATTTATTCATGTTATGAAAATTTGATTTTACTTCCGCTATTTTATATGTTCTGTCTTGTGATATTTCTGTGCAAGTTTACCAATAATGCCCCTTTAAAGCTAGTGCATTCCCTTGCGAGTGACCCTAGCGGAGGCGGGGTGTCACAATTTGCGTGATGAATGGAACACGCTGGTGGTAGGAAAGCCAAAGGGGGACTGCTAGATTGGATATTGCGAAGGGCTGGGGAATTTTGGGTTTGCGATGAGGATATGAAGGGAGGTTCGTGTATACTGTTGTGAGGTTATGAGATTTGCAGGTAGTAGCTGTGGGACACAGTATGAAGGATGGATGTGGTATGAACTGGCGATGGAGAAGGTTGGCGGCAGATGGTTTTTTTGTGGAGTGCGTGAAGTGTTTCAAGACTTGTGGTGAGATGAGATGGGGCTTCGCTATTTGGATGAGAGTAATGGGTTTATGGAGATGGTGACTGAACGACGGGGAGTGACTGGTGCTTGGTCATGACGTTGATTGTTTGGTATGGTGATGGCAATGATCGGATGTTGGGTATCGTGGGAGTGGCAGGCTTGGTAGAAAACGTTTGTGAGTATTGGTGAAATTGGGACAACGAATTATATGGTAATGATTAAATTGTTCAATGATTGGGGTAATGGATGCAGTTTTTGCTGATGATGGTCGGTGAATTTGTTTTTTTTTTCTTTTTTCTTTTTTTTTTGTTGAAAGGAATGTAATGTATTGGGAAAAATAGAAAGAAAGTGGAAACCAAATAAAATGAAAAATGGAAAGGAATCTAAAAATTGGCAACGAATTGAATGAAAAAATGGCTGTAATTTTTTTCTTTTTCTTGTTTGGAAGAGAGGGTATTTGCGGAACTGGTGACGCTGAAGATGGTTAGTTGTTGTTTGATATGAGATTTGGGGTAAGAATTTATGGTAGGGAATTGAAAATGGTAAAGGTGCGTGTGGAATTGAAAGGGGATGGTTTAAAAGGCAAGAAAATAGGAAAGTTTTTTTTTCCAGAAGAATTGTAAAAGAAGAAATAGGTAATTGTATTGAAAGTTGGAAAGGAGGAACACAGAGGAAGGAAATCAAAGAAGTTTTTTTTTTTTTTAAGAAAACTTGTAAAAGAGGTAAAGAACCAAATATACTGAAAATAGGAAGGGAATGAAGAAAGGAAATAAATAGATGACAAAAAGGAAAAAAAAATGAAATAAAAAAGAAAAATTGGCAAGTTTTTTTTCTTTTTTCTTCTATATATACAAGAAAAGTAAAAGGAAAATAAAATAAAAACTAACACGAATCGGAAATTAAATAAATAATAAAATTCAATGTTTACCTCCCCGGCAACAGCGCCAAAAACTTGATCGTTGCTAGAAAAGCGTGATATTTTAAATAATTTACTGCAAGCGTACAGGTGTGTAGCATACAGGTCGAACACAGGGAGGTGTAATTAAAATCAAATTATTTATCTAATCTCTTGGGCGAGTTAGACGATTTTCGAGGTTGGTTTTTGAAGACAATAAAAATTGAAACTGCGATCCGATTCAGAACAAATCTAATTGAACCGACGATAAAATCACAATTATCAATTGGAAACTAAAATGCAAAACAGAAATAGAATACATAAATTAAAATTGCAGGAAAATAAGGACAACAAAAAGTAAATTAGGATTGTCGATGAAACTAATCAAACGACCAATCACTAATAAGCAATAGAAATAACAATAACAATTTCTGTCTACCAAAACTAATTGAGTAGAACACAAATTGTTATGACAGTAAAGCAAATAAACTAAATGAAGAAGAGCTGTATTAAAATTAAAAGAGAGTATAGAAGAATGGATATCTTACAATGGTTACAACGTATATTTATAGAGGAGATAGGAAAAATCCTAATTAAGTCTATGAATAAATGGGTCTCTTTTCCCAAGAAGTAATATCATATCTCTTGCCTTCCTTGACTGGGCTTGTTTGGAAATAATTCTTTTAAGAATATCTGATGCATATCTTGGTGAATATCTTCCAAATCCTCCGTATGGCTATTTGCTTGGTAATTAGATTGCATGCGATTAATTTTTCCAAACAAGGATGCTTATCAAACTCCAAAGGCAACAAAGGATGAAATCTTCAAAATTGATCTTTCCTTGGCAATAAATCAATCTGAAATTCTTCTTATTGGAAATTGAAAAATGAATGTTCTGAATTGATTTCCATGACTACTCCTGAAATGTCTATTAGTGAATATCATACATACACATGAATATGTATATATATATATATATATATATATATATAATATAACACTAATTAATATATTCTTCATAGCAAAGGGACAGTGTGAACGCGTTCTGTTCTTTGGCAAAAAGTGAGCTCGATAGGGATCGAACTCAAGTCTCTCAGTACAAATCTCTATGCATTTACCAGTGAGCTACAACGTCTTTTGTAATTGAGATGGCTTTAGTACGGGGAAGTAGCATTTTATCTGTAGTTGGCCTTTAATTTGAAACGAAGGGGCATTTCTTGACATCCTGTAAAAACACACAAAAGTAACCAAAGTATCATTTATTTATTTACAAAAGATAAAATATAAGAGCATAAAATAAACACATTTCTATGTTAATCAGTTATGGTTGGAGCCTTTGCCATCGAGTTGGTGCCAACTGACCGTGATACTAACATTATATAACTAAGGTGATAAATCTTTTCTTGAATAATGTTTTACTTCTAATACTGCCAATCAACCCGAATGTAGTTTCTCAATGGACTTCACACCACAATTTAATTAAAATGAAAGCATAACTTCCATATTGAAGATCAGCGGTATTCCGAAGTCAAAAGAGTAGTGCAACTTTGTACATCGATTTTTTTTGTTTGATCTTAGTAATATCAAAAATTCGAGTGAGTTATCTCATAATTATCCAATAACTATCAGTACGTAATCTCTTAGTATTACAAACAAGGAGTAATAATCTACACAACGCTCGGAGGGCGTTGCGTACTCTTGTCTCAATGGATGCATTGATATTCAATCTCTATGCATCTTGACTATGAATATTTGAAAGAATATATTTATTTTTAGGCTATTGTTATTGACACTCCAAATATTATTAAGGGGAGGACAATTTTTTATTTTAAAAAAAATTGTTAAGGGGAGTACCAATGAGGAAAGTAGCCCTTTAACAAATAAATATAATTTTACATTATTACCCATTTAGGCTTATTTTTTCACTCTTACCTTCATTAATTTATTTCTTAATGGTTAATAAATACCATTAGCTATGGAGAAATTAAACCCTAACCAAAAAAACATGAAGGAAATAAACAATATGATATTGACACAGGATAGTGAGCGTTATTGTGGGATTTATCACCAATCATCAGTAATTGGATCGTTTGTCCTCATGTAAGGAGTGAAAATCTGAGGGAAATCCAAAGACTATGATTTTATGTCAAATTTTTGTGTTTAAGTAGACTTTCTTTATATATATACACACATAAAAACATAATCACACACATACATATTATCAATACATATGTTTATTATACGTACATACACAATGTTTAATTGTTTTATTATTATTTCAACATAATTTCAAATTGCAATAAAAATACATACTAAAATTATATATACACTTTAAATTTAATTAGATATATTTTTACTATTAAGTTATAATTTCCAACCATAACTATATATATACATAGTTAGCCACTCAGCTAGATATAAATGAAAGTTTTCTTATTCTACATCTGCTACTCAAATCGTTTTACAAAAATTCTAGCAAATTGGAGTTGCTGACTACAGTTTAATCCCTAAATCACATGTTAAACTGGGAGTCATGGCAATTTTCTTTTTATCCGATCCCAAAGATATTATAGCAACCTTTATTCCCTTGTTAGACTAATTCAATCAAAGCCGAATTCCATCAATCCAATATATATTATAAATTTACAAAGAGGGATAGTGATGTTTTCTTCGTTCTCACCATTTTTCTTCGATTTTCCCTTGACGTAAGTTTACAATTGAAATGATTTAGGGTTTTTGTAATTTAGGGGACTGATGCTTTTACGGTGAGTAATTTTTAGAAGTAAGGGTAAAAACGTAAGAAGTACAAAAAAATTAGTCACCTAGATTGATCCCCTTAACAAATTATAAAAAGTGGGGTGTCCTTAAAATTTGATCCCCTCTTAACAGAAAATGAAGTGTCAATACAATGCCCTATTTTTATTATGATAAATTGCTAGCGGTTATAACATTTTGTAACTTGTAACACCCCTTATTTATAGTAATTATTCATGAAATTTAATTGGTTAGATTAAATAAGAATAATGTAGTAGGGTGGTAAGATAAAATTTGTTATATAACAAGGTTTGGTCTTAGTGACTAATCAATCTAAAATAGCATAAGTGAAGGCTTAAGGAGTGGGCAAAGTGGGAAACACAGTCCTTAATAAGCATAACCTTCTATTCTTTCATTTCCATTCTCTCAATTCATGAAACAAAAGACTATGCTAAGGGATATCGACAACAACCTAGGAAGGAAGAGGAAGATAACTAAGGTAATCTTAGACGAAAGAAAGCTTAGAATCAAGCAATCACGAATCTTGATTCCCATATACATTCTAAGGTGACTTACACTCTATCTTTGTTTGGTTCAACTATATGGAATATTCTAGTCCTTTGAATGTTTTCATCATGATTCTGATGTTATTAGATTGTTTGGATAGAGTAATGTTTGATTATGACATTTATGCATAAGGTTGAAAATGTTTTAGACAGAAACTTATAGTTTTACATCTTCTATCGACTTGAAATTTTTATACGATGTTCTTAACATGATTTTGGAAATGAATTTTAAATTTCATATTTTACTAAGCAATTAGGAATTTTCTATTGCTTGGGTAAAAATTGTGTTAGTTACGAATTTTTATTATTAAAAATAATCAAATAATGATTTTTAATTTGAATTTTCTATACAAGATAGAGTGGGTTGCTCTTTAATTTTGTGAATTTTTGGGATTTGTCCCATGTTTTTAGGAATTGTTATGATTTTCCTAAGATACATTAATTAAGGCTTAATTAGTGATTTTAATTGTTTCACCCTTTTGAATTGTGAGAAAATCTGAAATAGCTCAGAAAACATTTATTAACCAATAATGTTTTGTCATATTACATGGAGTAGGTGAAATTTTTGTACTCTAGATAATTATAAAACAATTTTCAAAGTATTTACTTACTGCCATTGGCTGCATATGGATGGAAGAGACATTGCTTGTCGCTATCCTCCTAGTCGATAAGTATAGTCCTAGTCAATAAGTTCTGTCCTGATCGATAAGCTTCTTGGCGCATGAAATATCATCGAACATGGTATAGAATGAATCCAGACTCTGCCTTAACCGTCACCAACATTCTTATCGGCTTCGTCCTTGTCGCCTTTGTCCATATTTATGTTTTAAAAGATAACCACTCCACAAGGTTTGTCATCTTCGTACAGAGGCGATAGCTTGTCTCCATTGTACATAGGCGATAAAGCATTTTTTATATGAAGTATGAGGCTTGTCACCTCTATTGTTTTCAAAGAATCAAGGCATGTTGCCTTAGTTGTTTTCCAATCTTATCAAGGCTGTTCCCAAAATGTTTTCAAAGTATTTTGCTACAGTAGCCTCTATTTTTTACTAAACATTTATGCTATATTTCCTTGTCGACATTGATGATAAGGACAAGCATCATTTTCAAACTATTTTGAATTCTTGGGTGGTAACTTGCGTATTAGTTCGATAGACACTTGGCTATTGATTTAGTTATTTCTATTAGTTTATACACCTTTGATAAAGGGTCGAAAAGGACTTGGATGATAAAAATATTGCTCATGTTGATTTTCTGTATTTTTGGCAGGTAACTACATATTTTGTTTGTATGTCCTATTGATCCAATCGACAAGATTATCGTTTGTTTCTTATTTATAGTAGATAACCATATCATCATTTGATAAGTTATCAATATAGATACCATTGTTCAATGCTAATATTTATATTGCTTGCATATGATTACACATATTGAGGACACCATGGAAATCAAAATAATTGTGTATGAACTGGAAACTAATAGATTTAACCATTCTTGGAGGAGAAGATTAAATATTAATTTGTGGGTCATAGTCATTCTATGAATAAAACTATAACATGTGTGATGGATAATCCACATGATTGATGCATTCTTAGTCATCACAGGATAAAACTATAGGTTGTGTGATAGGTAGTCCACATCCATTGAATGGTTAATCCATATTTTAAAACTAAATAAGAGGATAATCAATCCAATAGTTAAGGTATGGGTAGTACTGATGTAATATATGGGATAATTAATCCTAGTTTCTTAAACACAAGTAAAATAACCTGTAAAGAAGTAGGTAACTTGTTCATATAATGGGTAATCATAAACCCCTTAAGACATATAGCCAGGAAAATAGAGATGGATAATCCATTGTATGATGCAATGATTACGCATAATAATAATAATAGTTGTTTCAAACAATTGTGAGTACAGAAGCATGAGATTGGTTACTATTTATTAGGATACCAATGAGAGGGAAACCTGTTTCGCTAAGCAGTGTATTGTCATTAGATATTTAGTGATTTTGGGATGGTAGTTATTATTCACACCAGACTGTCGTCTGATCCGAAGTTTTTTTAATTGAACTCTCGAGTTCTCATTTGAGTAAATGAAGAATAAGGTTTTTTAGGTTCTTCTGTGACGGATAAGCTTACAGAGACGTAAAAGAGGAAATTAGATATTTTAGTGTTTCTTTCCACTGTGTGTTATTTCTATTTAAACGTATGTAAAGGAAAAGTTGTTTATTGCCTATTATTGACTTTGATCAACCAATGAGGCATCTTCATATGTTGCATTTGGAAATATATTTTGTAGTAATTATATTTGATCTAAATGTGTGTTTTGCAAACAAGAAAATGTAGTGTATGATTATTAACAAATGATGTTTCTAAAAAGTTTCGTATTCTCGTATTCTCTGATGTTATGATTTGGTAACATATCTATTTTCTATCAATAAGAGTTAATACTATAGATGTCCGCCACATTGTAGCGCTTAGCTTTAGGCCTTAGAAAAGGGAATGTTACATTTTGGTAACAAAACATAGGTTTATATAAACTTAAAAGGATTTTTAACTTAAAAGAGTTTTGAAAAACTATAACTCGAAGGATTAGAGTAAAAGATTAGGGTATGGGATAACAATATTATAACATATTTGAATTTTTACAATATAAGTATGTTTTTACCACACTCTCTTAGACCGCCTTTCAGACAAAGGTTCTTATATAGATAAAAAGAAATAAGATATGGAGGGAAGGAGCAAAAGAATGAATCTAGCTGGAGGAAGCACTACTACTAATGGAAGTGCTTGAGATAATGCTCGAAATCCAGGTCGTCAAGCTTACAAAAATGAACGTGTTGCAACCCTTCTAGTAGATATAGGGAATTTGTATCAGTTCTTTGTCAATCTGATGCAAGCTGAAACAAATGTTTGTTTTTCCAAAGTGAATGCGGCTAATTTTGGAGGTGCTAATCAAATGGCATAAGATGATAACTACTATGCCAGGATCATTCGAGATTTTTCGAAACTCATAGGGAAACCATTTCCTAAAATGGGGATTGCCATCGACGTTGAGAATTGGTAGCTGCTTTGAGAGAGGGTCTTTACAAATTTGGGCTTAACGGATGAGCAGAGAAATAGATTGGTCTCAAGGCGATTGCATGGAGCTACACTGCACTGGAGGAACGAAGTGACCATCGGAATACCAAAGGAGGATACCAATTAGGCAATTTCAAAGGAGGTTCGAAGAATGGTACTTTTCTGAGGTTGCTATGTCAATGTTACTTAGAAAGTTTGTTGAGCTTGGGCATGGTAACATGTCGATGATTGATTATGCCAATAAGTTTAAAGAATTCTTCCAATATTCTTATGGTATTATCGACACTGTGATTAAGATGGATGAGAAGTATATCCAGAGGTTAAAGCCAGAAAATGCTAAGGCGACGATGCCATTCATGAGTGATCATTGAAATATTATGGTAGAGATGGCTTTTAAGAACAAGGAACCTGTTTTGTTTGGTAATGATAAGCCAGTAGAGACCCGGCGTTCTCACAAAAAGAAAAGAAAGCTTTAAAAGGAAAAGGAGCTCAAAGGGGAGGAAAGGATATCAGGGGGAAATTTTGAGTTTGTTTGCTTTAAGTGAGATAAGAAAGACCGTTATGCTAACGAGTGCTGGTCGGGCGAAGTCAAGGCAACTGTTGGAAAATAGAATGTGAGGTACTTTGATTGCAACCAAATACGCACTATAAGAGTAAGTATCCAGGTATAGCTAAAGGGAAATCTCTTTCTTTGGAGTCGTCATTATCTAAACCCACTACTGTTAAGAAAGGACCTGTGATGGAAGATACGCTTTTGGTTCATAGCTTTTCTGTTGGTTTTTTGCTTGATATTGGTGCATCATGTTCATTTTTCTCCAATTGTTTGGTAGATAAGTTGCCATCCATCATACCTTGTTACTTCCTTTAGGATAGCTAATCCCATTTGAGGTTACGCAACTCTGGTGATGAGATGCGATAACTTAGAATTTGAGGTGCTAGGTTGTAACAACCTGTATTTTCCTACTACTTAAATTATTGAATTTAATATGATTTTGATTCTTATATATTATGGTTAAAATAAAAGTTAATGATTTAATTGTCTAATTTTATAATGTAAACATAATTAAGTTGATTAAGTCATGAATTTCAACTAATTATAACAATAATAATTTGCATTGATTGTAAATAAAAAGACGATTTGGTTTATATTGGTAAATATTGAAGTTGGGAATTAAATATTGAAGTATTATAATGAAATTGAGTTAATTAATTTATAATTGAAATTCAAATTGAATTTGGTTAATAATCAAAATTGAAATCCAAAGTAAATGGAAACTTGTTTATAAAGTATTTTAAAATTCCGTTTTTGGTTTGAATAAAATTAATAAACTTTTGGATCAAATTAAAGAACGAATAATTCAAAAATTGAAATAATATATATTAATCAACCTGTTAAAATAGCCACTTTGCAAACGATCTCAGAATTTGATCAAATCAGTTTCCTTGAATCCAGAATTGTAATTATAATAAGATTTTAAGTTTCGTATCAATCAGATTTGTTGTGTGATCATGCGCGTTATAAACTCGATTAACGATTTAAGATTAAAATAGCCATTTTTCAAATGACCACGGATTTTGATGAAATCAGTTTCATCGAGTTTGGAATATTGAAGTATAGCAGGATATCAAATTTTGTTGCTAACAGAGCTTTTATGTGGTTGTATATGTAATGACCCAGAATTTTGAAACTAATTTAAAAATTATTTTTAATATAAATTTATGGTTAAATTTCAAAAATCAAATTTTTTTTTTTTTGAGCAGCTTACAAAGGAACATTGTTAAGATGATCTCAGATTTCGATGAAACTTTTTTTATTGAATTCGTAGCATCGAATAATGGTAGAATTCCAAATTTCGTAATTTTTGGAGCTAATGCGTGAGCATGTGAGAATCAAATGTACATTAAAATGACACGTTTAAATTAAGATGAAACGCGATCGAAAAATAAAACGGGAGGTCGAAAGAACTCGGAATTCAACGAAACCTATTCCGTTGGATCCATAATTACGTTTTTTGTCAGAATCCAAAATTTCGTGATAAACGGAATTAACGTGCGGTGGTACGATCAGAAGGCGTGAAGGCGAATTAGCACAAGTTTATGATTGACAAAAATATGCTTCCATTTACACAAAACGAAGTGGCAACCATTTAATGGGCCAAGGTGCTTTTCTTCCTCTTCACCACGCCGTGCCACCTCAGCGATCCACGTGAAGGGATGGAAAAATTGCCAAACCCCCCTCTTTCTCTTTTCCTTTCCTTTCCTCCTTCTCCTTTTTACACTTTACTCCTTTCTCCCTCTTTCTCCAAAAATGGCCGCATCTCCCCACTCCACCCCGTGACCTGCGCCGCCTGAGCACTCGACTCCCCAACCACCGCGCCGCCGCCTGATCCGCCCCCACCGCTGGCCGTGCCTCCCCTCCCTCCTCCTAAACCCAAAACACCCATTTACACCCTATTTTGCAAGTTAACCCCTCCAAAATCCAATTTTTACACCTCCTATTCCCTTTTCCACCTCTACTGTTGGTCCCCCGCCACTTCATCCCCTGTCCAGCCCAGGTCAGCAACCCCGTGGGTCCTACAGCCTCTTACATCGCCTAAACCCCCTCCATTTCACTTCAAACTTCCAAATCTACTTGTATTCATGCATACGAGTGTGTTGGTGAGATGTTCGAGCTCCGTAGGCCACCAAAAAATTTCGTAGAAGCCTGACAAGTGTCAATGTTGAGTGTGCGTGTCCATAGTCTTTCAGAAAAGAGTTTGGTTGAGTGGAAATCATTGGTGAGAAATCTAAATGCCTTAAGGGCTGGTTTATAATTAACTATTCCAGTTAATTAGTTTAAGTTGTCTGATAAGTATTGGTTGCCAATACAAGTTCATTTATGATGTTAAATAATAAATAGTATGTTAAAAATACCATTTTCAATTGATATATGTGTGATTACTTACGTTTGCGTAAAACCAAAATTATGTAAGTAGGGATTAAATTTAATTGCCTGTCGATTGTTAATTAAAGATATTCAATAATGTTTATCACTAATCATACAAGTTTATTGTTATATTAAACATTGAGTGGTGCGATAAAAATGTATTTTTTATCTGTTATATGTGATATCCTTTGAGTTCAACACTTGAACTATACACAAAGTTGATTGAAAATCGGTTGAGCCTTATATGACATTGGTTGAGTAATTTAATTATTACTATTGTCTGGTTGTGAATTAGATGCGGTGTGATGGTTTCTTGAGTGCAATAATGTACACTGTTTGATAATAAACAATAAAAGTGGTTATTGATTCATTGGTTAAATTTCCATAAAGAAAATGACAGCATAACTATATAAGCATGTATTTGTTTGATGCTTATATGATGTGGACAACATAACCATATAAGCATGTAATTGTTTGATGTTTATATGATGTGGATAGCATAACCATATAAGCATGTAAGTGTTTGATGCTTATATGATGTGGACAACATAACCATATAAGCATGTAATTGTTTGATGCTTATATGATGTGGACACCCTAGCCATATAAGCAGGTAAGTGTTTGATGTTTATATGATGTGGACAGAATAACCATATAAGCATGCAAGTTTTTGATGCTTATATGATGTGGACATCATAACTATATAAGCATGTAAGTGTTTGATGCTTATATGATGTGGACAGAATAACAATATAAGCATGTAATTGTTTGATGCTTATATGATGTGGACATCATAACCATATAAGCATGTAATTGTTTGATGCTTATATGATGTGGACATAATTACCATATAAGCATGTAATTGTTTGATACTTATATGATGTGGACAACATAACCATATAATAATGTAAATGTTTGATGCTTATTAAAATTAAAAAAAAATTCTAAGTTAGAAAATTTAAATATGAAGTTGGAGAATTATTATATATATTTTTTATATAATAAATAGAAGGGTTTGGAGATGGTTCGACGTATATTATATTTATATGTCGAATATAAATTAAAATAAAACGTGTCGTGCAGCGGTAGTTCGCGTTTTCGATGTGTAACTTTAAACAAATATATTGGGAGATCCGACCGTCAGATTTTCCCAAAATTAGAATAGTTGGATTTGTTTTGAAAAGATCTTTCAAATTATAATAAGAGTTTAAAAATCCAATAGATAGATTTTTTGAAATGTTTAATTCAAGTTTGAATGAAAACAGCGCCAATGCAGCCGAATGACCTGAAACGTCATTCAACTAAAATGGACTCTCTCTCTCTCTCTCTATATATATATATATATATAGGTAAAATCATTTTAAAATATTATAAATGATTTGGAATAAGTTTAAATCAATTTCACATGGTTTCTAATGATAAAAGTGGTTAAGTGCAATTCGACATTTTTTTGCATAAGAGCTTATACAACTGATTTTGAGTGATGTTTAGAAGTAAGAATTTTAATTCTTCAATTGAATTAAAATTCTGAGTTAACCTTTTAATATAAGGTAATGAAATGATTTACGAAAGCCAAATGACTTAACCAGATTTTAGAATAAGATTTTAAATCTTATGAAAGGAACCAATTAAAAAGAGGTTTAATTGGTGAATCAATAATCCAAATAAGGAGCACGAATTATTCGAAAAGACCGGGTTTAACCCATTTCGAATAATTGAACGACGATTAAAAGTCGAAGATTTTGAAGACGGTGCAAGAATGATAATCTTCACATCGAATGGTTTACTGTTGATGCCTTGGATATGGGTAGCTCACTTGAGAGGGTCAAAGTGGCAGTTGTTCGGACATACTTATTGATTATCCGGATATGCGAGGGCCTCTCTCCTGTATTGGACATATGGGATGAGGAATAAGGTGTCTCTAGTTTCGTTCAGACCCAGAATGGACTTTTAAATGGATTGTATGCCTGACATTGTATTTCATTATATACTAACTAATTTGTACGAAATATATATCTCTTGGTGGTGGAGAATTTATTCTTTTGCTTAGCACCATTCTTTGAGACAAACCAACTTAGAGGTGATGTATTAATAAACATCGGTTGTATGGCATGGATTGACGATGTGGCATACTGAGATGCAGTGATCAAAGCTTTTGTTGAAAAGTAGAGCTTTGTGGATGATGATTAAGGCATGGCTAATACAACCTAGATTTGTGTATGGCGTTAATTCGTGAGCTTCACACCTCGGTATGAGTCAAAAACGGGATGAAGGACAGCAGGGAGGACATGCGTTTCTTTCTAGCTTGAATTGGTGCCATGGTATAGATCCCAGGCATTTCACTTATGTGGATGTTGGAATCTGGTGGCTCGGATATGGCCGTACAAGGCCATGGTCGATGGATAAACTACGGTCGATGGACAGATAAGAGGTCCAATAGGACAGGGAAACGTAGTGTTCAGGTATTGCCAATCAGCGGTGTACTGCTGACCGGCCCTGTTGCTCCAAAGGTTCACCAGAGTCTGAGTCCTAGACATCTTGCTAGAAATGGTCCGAACCGGATTGAGGAAAATCCCTTGCCACGGCTCATGATGGAAACCCAAATTCTAATACATGATTTTATGTTTTTAGTTGTATACCGACGACGACATAATATGAAAGGGTATTATGCCATCTAAGATTGATCATTTATTTTCAAAATTGTTTTAAAACACTTAGACATCAATAACAATATCAAATGATTTTTATTTTCCTCGTATCAAGCATGTTTGGCCATTATAAGGTTAAACTCTAACCTCCAGCTTGCGCTTGCATTGTGTGATGGCACCTGATTCTTATAATGGTTTCATTCTTCTAAAAGCATTTTTTGTTATATTTTACCTTATGCACTGGCATTCAAGTGGAGGAAAACCGTTCCGTGTCATATGGCGTGGTCCCATGATATGCCTTATTTTTAAATAAGTTAAATTAACTGTAAGATTTCTCATACCAATCCCATGACTGACTCGTAGTTTGTTTTTCCCTTGCAAACTTGTTTCCCCTAATATTTACACGGGCAGCCTATTGATCAGCTTGTTAGCTCTCTTTTGGATATGCACTAGAGTTGTGGATACTGTTTTGGCTTGGAGCTGAAGATGGACCTTTATGACTTCCTTTGATCTTTTTAAGACACTTTCTTATGTAAATTATGTTTGATTTCGCTACAAACTTATTATCTTTAAGTTTAACAGTGTTTGTAGTAAGTGTGATCCTGTAATATTAATGTAACTCTGATACTTATTTCCGCTGATGTAAAATAATGTAACTTATTATATGATATGATATATTATGCTGTGTTATGTGATTTGCTTATGTGTTTAGTGTGTTATATTCTAAAGACTATCCTTGTCGCCTGAGATCTGGGGTTTGGGGTAATCACAGGTGGTATCAGAGCTAACGGTTAACCTTAGTTATAGAGTATAACATATTAAAAGGACTCATCAGAGATAGAATCAGTAGTATTCTAGGATGAGTAACTCACTAGAGATAAGATTAGTAATGTCCTAGAATGAGTAAAGCAGAATAACATACACCCTAACAGACATGTTTATGTTTTTATATATATATATATATGTGTGTGTGTGTGTGTGTGTCTTTATGCTCTTAAACTTCCTTAAGATATCTTTTCTGTTGGCCTGACTCTTTTCTTTCTATTTACAAATATAAAATAAAATGAGTTGTAGAGGCAGAGGCGGAAGAGGTAGAGGAAGAGGATGGGGTGATATTCCGGTTGAGAATCAGCAACCTGACCCTATAGGAGTTGTGAATGCACTTGTATTGCCTCCTCAACAACAAAAATAGCAACAACAACAGCAATAACCCAGTTTAGATACAATTCCTAAGAAGTACAAGAACCTAGGCGGAGTGCCATTTTTGGGCAGGAAATATGTAATTGAAGCACAATCATGGATGAGGTATTGTAAACGAATCTTTGAAGGCTTAAAATTGGCTGATGATCGGAAGAGGTTTCTAGCATCCTGGTTGCTTAAAGATGAAGCCCTGATTTGGTGGAAGCTATTATGGTGGGTAATCTAGGCGGTAATATGACTTGGGAAAGTTTTAAGGAAATTTTTGAGGAGAGATTTATTCCCCAAGAAGAAGTCGAGCGTCTATATGATGAGTTTTCTAATCTCAAGCAAAGTGATATAACCAACTATGAATATATGAACAAATTTAACGAACTCTTTCGCTTTGGTCTGGAATTGATTCAAAACCTGACTAAGAAGAATAAGAGGTTCATTGAGAGTGTTCAGAGAAGATATCAAAGTGATAGCTCATATAAATCTCCCATTTGCTGGAATGGTTGAGATGGCTTGTCGGTATTGTAACATTGATTAGAAAAATGCTTAGGAGGATTGCGATAGAGGCTACTCAAGAAAGTAAAGGAAATCTTCAAATAAGAATCCTGAGATAAGCAGGACTAAAGAGAAGCCTAAGGATGATAAGTTAAAGGAGATAAAATGTTACAACTGCGACAAGTATGGGCACTGGGCTAGGGATTGCAGAGCTCCTAAGAGGCCGAGGAGGAATGAATATGAATCTAGCCAGAAATTTCGAGATAACACGGAATGCTACAATTGCCATAAAACGGGACATATTTCAAGGAGCTTCCTGCTGCTGAAAAAGTACGAAGTGGCTAACCTCTATAATGTGGAAGATGCCCCCAACAACTACTGCTGGAGGGGGAAGACCAGATGTTTTGGAAGTTACGCTTACAGTTAAAGATATTCCTGTTAAAGAATTATTTGATACGGGTCCATCACGAAGTTTTATTTCGAGTAACATGGTTAAGAAATTGAATTTAAAATTGAAATACCTTGGAGAGCCCATTAGAGTTGATAATCTGATAAGAGGCACCCTTGGTCTTTTTTATATTGTAGAGTGTCAATTTCTTATTCTCATTACCGGTTGTCTTTCGATTTGGTCGTTATGGATTTTACCGAGTTCGATATTATTATTGGATTGGTTGACGAAATATGAAGCCGAAGTTAAATGTACTGAAAGAATTGTTAGAGTTTAAAAAAAACTGGAAATTTAATAACCATACCATGTGGAGGTCCAGATTCAAATAGAAAGGAATTTTGGTCTGCTCTAAAGATTTCCCCTACTTCCATCGAGGATATTCCCGTTGTTAAGAATTATGCGGATGTGTTTAAAGAAGTTGGTAGTCTTTCATGCGAAGAGAGATTGATTTTAGAATTAGTCTTGTTTGAATGCAAGGCCGGTAGTGCATGCAATTCGGAGAATGACATTGAAAGAGAAAGAAGACTTAAGTGATCAGACTCAGCAGATTTTATGGAACGGTCTATTCGGGCCTTGTTTCTCGAGTTAGGAAGTAGCAGTAGTGTTCGTTTTGAAATCAGACGGTACACTCGGATTATGTGTAGATTACCGAGACCTCAACAAGCAGAAGTTGAAGAATAAGTATCCATTGCCTCGTATTGACGATTTACTAGATCTCTTGAATGGAGCGCGAGTATTTTCGAAAATGGACCCAGCAACAGGTTTTCATCAATTGGGAATTGCAGAAGAATGTGTTCCTTTGACAACTTTTAGAGGTCCAGATTTATTTTATGAATGGTTAGTAATGTTGTTCGGGTTATGCAACGCCCCTGCCTATTTTGTTGATTTGATGAATCAAGTATTTCAAGGAGTGTTGAATAAGTTTGTGCTGGTTTTTATTGATGATATTCTGATCTTCTCAAAGACAGACGGAGAGCATGTGAAACATATAGAATAAGTGTTGGAGATTATGCGAAAGAATATATTAAAGGCCAAGTTTTCTAAATGCCTATTTTGGAAAGAAGTGAAATTCCTTGGTCAAGTGGTAATGAAAAAAGGAATCTCGATAGATCCGAGTAAAGTTATGGCTACCCAGGATTGGAAGCACCCAACAACACCTACTGAGGTTAGGAGTTTTCTTGGATTAGTCGGCTATTATCGGAAATTGTGAAGGATTTTTCGAAGTTATCCAGTCTGTTGATGAATCTTACAAAGAAGCATGTTAATTTTAACTGGACGTCAGAATGTGAAGCCGCTTTCCAAGAGCTAAAAGAAAAGCCAACTACTGCACTAGTGTTGACGATTATAGATGGCAATCAAGATTTGACTGTCTATACTGGTGCTTCTAATGAAGGAGTTGGCGCAATGTTGATGCAAAGAGGCAAAATTTTTGCTTATGCAAGTCGTCAATTGAAGCCGCATGATAGAAGGTACACCAGTCATAATTTGGAGTCGCTACTATGGTATTTGCCTTAATGATTTGGAGGCGTTACCTATTGGGTGATAAATTTGAGTTGTATACAGGTCATAAATCTTTGAAGTATTTGTTCATCCAAAAAGATCTGAATATGAGACAACAACGTTGGTTGGAGTTTCTTGCAGCATATGATCTTGATATTTTATATGCTCCAGAAAAGACCAATGTTATGGCAGACACGCTCACCAAAAAGAACGCAATTATTGCTAATCTGATTATTGCACCTTCGTTCATTGAGAACATTTTTTTTCTCTAGAAAGATGATGAATTTATTTAGAGGATAAGAAAAGGAGTCCGAGAAGGCGAAGTCTCGAATTTCCAAATTGATAATAAAGGAATTCTATGGTTAAAAGGACAGATTTGCATTCCGGTATTCCAGAGCTCAGAAAAAAATTATTGGATGAATGTCACAAGTCAAAGCTCAGTACTCATCCATGTGTATAGAAGATGTATCTCGATTTAAAAGGCACATTTTGGTGGAAATCTATGAAAAGAAATATCTCAATATATGTTTGCAGGTGTCCAACTTGCCAGCAAGTCAAGAGGAATAGCAGAAGGTCACTGGGTTGCTGCAACCATTAGAGATTCCGGAATGGAAGTGGGACCGGATATCTATGGATTTCATTGATATTCTGCCTCAAACCAAGAAGGGTAATGAAGGCATTTGGGTTATTATAGATCGTTTGACGAAGAGTGCCCATTTTATTCCAGTGAAGGCAAATAGAACATCTTTGAGTCTTGCACAGACATAGGTTAAAGAAATTATCAGACTGCATGGAGTTCCCAACAACATTATCAGTGATCGAGATATATCTTTACCAGTAAATTCTGGGAGGCATTTCAGTCTGAGTTTGAAACAAAGTTAAATCTTAGCACTTCTTACCATCCCCAACAAATGGTCAGACTAAAAGGGTGAATCGTATTTTAGATGATCCATTGAGAGCTTATATCCTTGACTACGGAGGATCATGGGAAGATCATTGACATCTTGTTGAATTCTCATATAATAACAGCTTCCAAGCTAGTTTGAAGATGTCACCATTTGAAGCATTATATGGTCGACCGTGCAGATCTCCTGCATGTTGGATAAAGCCTGGTAATCGGCTAGTGTTGGGTCCAGATATGATCCAAGAAGTCGCTGACAATGTGGATTTCATCAAGAAAAGGCTAAAGGCAGCTCAGAGATGATAGAAAAGTTATGTAGATTCTAGAAGAAGAGATATAGAATTTTCTGTTGGAGATCAAGTATATCTGAAAGTTTCTCCTTTGAAAGGAGTGGTCCGATTTAGGAAGACGAGAAAATTGTCACCTAAATATATCGGTCCATTCCCGATACTAGAAAAAATTGGGACTCTAGCTTACAAAGTTTAGTTACCATATTTGTTGTCCGGAGTACATGATGTATTTCACACGTCTCATCTCCGGAAGCATGTGCATGATCCAAACTTAATTGTTGAGGAAGAAACACAAGAGGATTTGGAAATTACTCTGAGTCTAACCGTTCGTAGAGAGCTGATGAAGATAACTGGCCGAGAAACAAGAGGGTTAAGGAACAAGAAATTGAACTTGGTCAAGGTACAATGACGTGGAGATCCTAGAGACTGTACATAGGGGTGGCAATTAGACCCGACCCGATGGACCCGGACCCGACCCGTCGGGTCTCGGTTCTAGGCGGGTCAGGTTTTATCGGGTCTAAACTATACATTTCAAAAATCTGGACCCGACCCGAGCTTCGGTTCGGGACGGGTCGGGTCGAAGCTCGGGTCGGTTCGGGTCCGGTTGAATAATAACACTAAAAATACATATATTTCAATACTTTTTGGTCGGGTATTTCGGGTTGGGTCTATGCGGGTCGGGTTTGATCGGGTCTTGATGGTATTTTTCATCACCTAGACTCGACCCGAGACCCATCGGGTTCGGTTCGGGTATTTTCGGGTCGGTTCGGTTCGGGTTTTCGGTTCTAATTGCCAGCCCTAACTATACATGGGAAACGGAGGATAACATAAAACAGGCTTTTCCCATGTACAAAGTGGAAATCTCCGAGCAACCCTTCTGTGTGAGGTAAACCTATATTTATTTTATCATTTCTATTTCCACTTTGTTTTTATCTTCCTTTTCGGGGAAGAAAAGGTTTAAGTGGAGGAGACTGTAACGAACCAGAATTTTGGAACCAATTTTAAAATTTATTTTTAATATAATTTTATGAGAATTTATGGTCAAATTTCAAAAATTGATTATTTAAAATTGATTTGAGTAGTTTACAAAGGAACATTATTGAGATGACCTCAGATTTTAACGAATTTTTATTTAATCCGTAGCGTCAAATAATGGTAGAATTCCACATTTCGTAATTTTTGGAGTTAACGGGTGAGCATGCGAGAATTAAATGTATGTTAAAATGACGCGTTGAAATTAAGATGAAACGCGATCGAAAAATAAAATGGAAGGTCAAATAATCTCAGAATTCGATGAAACTTGTTCCGTTGGATCCGAAATTATGTTTATGGTCAGAATCCAGAATTTTGTCACAAACAGAATTGACATGTAGTTGTGCGATCAGAAGGCGTGAAGGCGAACTAGCACAGGTTTGTGATTGTTGACAAAAGATGCTTCCATTTACAAAAAACGAAATGGCAACCATCAGACAAACCAAGGTATTTTTCATCCTCTTCACAACGTCGTGCCACCTCAACAATCCACGTGAAGGGATGGAAAATTTTCCAAAACCCCCTCCTCTTTCTCTTTTCCTTTCCTTTCCTCCTCCTTTTTACACTTTACTCCTTCCTTCCTCTTTCTTCAAAAATGGCCGCACCTTCCCACTCCTTCACCCGGTGACCTGCACCGTTTGACCACCCTCTTTCCAGCCACCACGTTTCCGCCTGAGCCGCACCCATCGCTGGTCGTGCCTCCCCTCCCTCCTCTTAAACCCTAAACACCCATTTACGCCCTATTTTGCAAGTTATCCCTCTAAAATCCAATTTTTACACCACCTACCACTTTTCTTCCTCCAACGTGGGTTCCGCTGCCGCATTAGCCCCCGTCCGTCCCAGGTCAGCAGCCCCGTGGGTCTCACAGCCCCTTACACCCACTAAACGCTCTCCATTTCACTTCAAACTTCCAGATTTACTTGAATTCGTGCGTACGAGTGTGTTAGCGAATTGTTTGAGCACCGTAGGCCAATGGAAAATTTGGTACAAGCCCGACAAGTGTCAATGTCGAGTGTGTGTATCTGTAGTCTTTCAAAAACCCGAACTTCCCCGTAAGGAAAGCCTGGAATGATTTGAGAACAACACACATCGGGACGCAGACAGAAGAACATTTCATTGTTTATTACAACAATTCCATCAGAATACAAGAATATACAGAGTATGAATAAATATTACACAGAAAATATCAGATATTTAAATTACATATCAGTGGAAAAATATTACAAAACACAACTGAAAGTAATACACGGATACAGAGCTTTCCGAGCATCGTTCCAGCTGTAAATCAGGATCCTGTGAACATAAATCTGCAAAACCAAAACTACTAGCTGCTCGTGTCGAAAATAAGGGCACCCAAAGTTTTGGTTAAAACAATAAACTCCAGGCCAGTCATGTGACTGGTGTGAGAACTAAAACAGTTATTTAAAACTTTACTTTAAAAGAGAGTAATTCAAGGGACCACGCCGTATAACACGTAACGGGTTTTCTCCCAAGAATACCGGTGCATAGAATAAACAACGCAATGCTTTTACGAAAAATGAAGCTATTATAAGACCCAGGTCCCATCACACAATGTAACGCAAGCCGGAGGATAGGGTTTTCCCTTACAATAGCCAAACATGCTTGGTACATTTAAAACAAATCATTTTGATACTATTATAGTATAAAGTGTCAAAACAACTTCAATCATAAGTATCAATCATAGACGACATAGTATCCCATGCTACTATGTCGCCATACTAGGCTCTTCAAATAAAACCGCAAGTCACGTATTGGAAATTGGATTTCCATCATGAGTCGAGGAAAGGGGCAAGCTCCTCTCCGCTTCGAGACACTCTAGCAAATGCCTCGGGACTACACACTCTGGGTAACCCCTTGAACCTCCAAGCCCAGTCCTCCCTTACGTTTGAGGATTAATTATTCCTGAACACACGTTTCCCGGTCCTAATAGACCTATATCGAGGCGCCTCGCATCCAACAACCACAAAGGTGAAAATAATATAAATGTCAGCCAGTTTAAGCACTGATACCACCGTAGCTAGAAAGAAACATCGTTCACTCCTTGGGTCCTTATCCCGTTTTTAACTCATACCGAGGTGTGAGGCTCACGAATCCACGCTATACACAAAGCTAGGCCACGTAGGCCGTGCTTTGATCATCAACCACAAGACTTGCTTTTCAACAGAAGCCTTGATCATCTGCCACTTAGGCATGCCACACAGGCAATTCACTCCATGCGACTGATGTCCATCGATATACAATCTCTGAGCTCATACGTCTCAGAGAAGGGCGTTAAGCAAGAGAATAAATTCTCCACCGCCAAACAGATGTATATTTAATAGAGATCAATCAACACAGGAATAAATCCAATGTCAGACACACAGTCCATTTACAAGTTCGTTCTGGGTTTGAACGAAACCGGAGGCACTTTCCTCGCATATCCATCGATCTCCAAGTATGCCTGGACGATCACCAACTGATTCCTTCATCTTGGGCAATCAAGATCATTAGTGATCACCCAAACGATGTGAAGACTTCCGGTCTTCAACCACCGTCTTCATCTTCGACTTATCGTCGAATCAGTTATTCAGAATGGTATAAACCCGGCCTTTCCGAATAACCCACGTATATAATAAACAAGTGTTATACAAACACAACATACGCCTCATTACAATTCATCATTCACTAACCGTAAATTAGTAAGAGAACAATTCCCCAAATATTAACCCCGAAGGCCGAAACCAACATCATATCAATACCTAGGAAACCATCCTTCTTAGCCAACCTACAGTTAGTTTCTAAATTTCACATTCTTAGGGAAAGGTTCCCATTAATTTATCAAAGATAAATTCTTCTAAATTTATTCTTTAATCTTTCTTTGGATATCATTTCAAACCATGTTAAGGTTTTCCAAACTAGTCGGGATTAGCGAACCACACCGAAGTAATTATTTATTTTATTTCCCAATCCCAACCTATTTACCCTATGGAGCAAAACTGGTAATACTCCATATCTAACACCACGGTGTTATCAGTAAATATTAATTACCATTTCATGTTCAAATCTAATTAGATATTTAACTATCGCTTTGGAGCAAAACTGGTGATACTCCTTTCTCGATCACTTTCCAAATTTGATATTTTAAATTATCAATTCACATTCCAATCTAATTACAGATTCATTAAAACTCCCCTTAGTTTTAATCTTCTCAAAAATCAATATCCTGTCTTTAACTAGGTTAAAGAACCAATGTCACCTAATACACGATTCAAGATAAACCCAAAATCACTTTCAAATTCAATTCCAATTAAATATCATTTAATTGGTACACTTCATTAAATCTAAATAGAAAGATTTAATCTTTTCTCAACTGGGTTCATGAACAGTGTTAATGAAGACACCATTCACGACAAACCCAATCACATGTGATATTAAATACAAGGCTCTGAATAGAAAATATATCGGCTTATATTCAATATCAAATTCTATGACTAACAAATATCGTATTGGAAATAACGATATAAATATATCTTTCAAATTTCCACAACCATATCTGTATAATCACGAAATCCAACATCGAAATATTCCGAAGATAAATTCGATTCAAATCCATTCCAATTCGTATATTGGAAATTCTGATTATTTTCAAAACCACTTCAAATCCACTTTATTTATTTATTTTGAAAATAATTGGATTTTTAATTCTAGTTCAAAATTAGTTCATTTCGATAAAATCTATTTTTATCCTTTCAAATGTGAAAATTTTCATCCCAATTCTTTCCAACTCATTTATTATGATTTTACACAAATTATTAATATTTTTAATAATTTTATCAAGGCCCGTACAGTCGATTTCCATCAACAGCCATCGAACTGCACTTACAGCGACCTTTTCCAAATTTGATTTGGACATAATTCCAAATCCAACCGTTAGATTTCAAATTTCTAATATTTATTGGAAAGCTCTTTTCGATACGAACCCAACGGTTCCGGTTTTAGGAGAATCCGACTGTTGGATCTCCCGTAACGTCAATTCGAAGTCAATGGTCGAAATTCACGAACTGCCGCAGCGCGGCGCGTTCTATTCAGGCCATTGTATATATAATATATATATTATATATATTTCTTCGATTTCCTTTTAAAACGTATTTTATAAATCGTTTTAAATTTGTTTTCGAAACGATTTCAACTTCATATTCAATTTCGAATCAAAATTGAATATTCCACATCATCGATATACAAATGATAATATTTTCAAAACGTTATATTTTGAAATCACTTCCTTTTCTATAATCATTATAAAAATGAATATAATCGATATAAATATCGTTCGCATCAAAATAGCGCATCTCTAATCAACACGACTTTGTATATTTCAATAAGTTCGTTATTCTATTCAACAAATGAATATTTATTCTATTCAACACATGAATCTATATTTCTTTCAACACATGACTAACCTCAACACAAGAGTACTGTCAACACACGACTATTTTTGTTATTTAATATATTTTATAAAAATGATGATTTCTATCGTTTACTTTTTAATCAGACTCCAACCGTAAATTAGTAAGAGAACTATTCCCTAAGCAATAACCCCGAAGGCCGAAACCAACATCAGATCAATACCCAGGAGACCACTCATCTTATCTACTTTCTAGTTAGTTTCTAATTTTATATATAATAAAGATGTAAATTTTATTGTTAAAATATTTCGTTCAACAGATGACTATTCTCAACACATGAGTACTGTCAACACTTGAATCTTTATTTTATAATATTCTTTATTTTCCCATTGGAATGAGGCCCAATCAATTACCATATAATGTTAATTATATGGATTCCATACAACACATGTATATAATAGCAACGATAAATAATCAACCATCATCCAAAGTGCACCACACAACTGCATAAGCATCAAATATAAATAATTAACGCTTACACAGTCTGTCGACCAATCGATCGACATACAACTAAATAATTGGGATTAGTGTACGACAAATATCATCCCAACACCCGTGTGGGGTTTCAATCCACAAACACCGAATATTATTTGTGCAGTTGGGCGACGTGTAAAATTTATCGTCCCAATCAATGTCCTTCAAATAGGTGTACATAAACAAACCGTACGGTTTGTAAATGAATATTTATTTACATTCACGTTAAAAATTATATTTTTAACGACCAAATTATTCTACTCGACCTATGAATATTCCATTCAATTCATTTATTCAATAAAATGATATTTTTATTTTTCTAACATATTTTAGAAAATTTCGGCTGCATAACGGCACGATACTAGAAACGGGACTAGGCCTAGCCTTATCCCCGGTCTAATAATGGCCCACGCCATACACATACCAATTTAATCAATCCCATTTCACATCCCAAACAAATTCAATCCAATTAATCAACCAAACAAATAAATCAATCACCAAACAATCAACTAAACAAACAAGCCGTCCATGGTCTGTGGACGACTGGTGTCGGGTGCTACTAAACACCGTCTGCATCCTAGTATATATTTTAACTAGAAAATTAAATTAAAAGTGAGAAGTTCTCACCGACTAGCTAGACCAAACGCCACGACTCTTCTTCTGTAGAAATCTTCGTCGTGCTCGCCTTTTGTCAATTTCGTTGCCCGTAGCCACTACACATATAAAAATCACATTTTTATATTTATGCTATGTATATAAAAATCACATTTTTAATTCGCTCTATATGGATAAAAATCACATTTTTATGCCACAACTATATAGATAAAAATTATATTTTTATACCGCTACTACATAGATAAAAATTCTATTTTTATATCGCTCTTCTTCCAGTAAAGAATATATTTTTATAACACTCCTTCCTATATAAAAATTATATTTTTATATCTACTTCTAATATAAAGATCGAATTTTTATATCATCGCTATAAAAATCCCATTTTTATTTCAACATATATATAATAAAAATCAGATTTTTATTTCGCTACATCTATACAAATTATATTTTTATACTCTTCATTATATAAAAATTCTATTTTAATCCGCTACTCATTTATATAAAAATCGAATTTTTTATATTCTCTGCTATATAAAAATTATATTTTTATTATCCATGCTCTATAAAAATCATATTTTTATTGCCTCTGCTATATAAAAATTACATTTTTATTATCTCTGCTCTATAAAAATCATATTTTTATAGATCCTCTCATACAATAAAACCCATGTTTTTACTTTGCCACTCAAGTGATAAAAATCATATCTTTACCTTGCTATTCAAACGGAAAAAATCTATTTTTTATCAATTGTCTTTCCTTATAAAAATATAAATTTTACATTCATAAAAATGTAATATTTATATCGCTAAAAATACAATAAAACTGAAATTGAAATTAAACAATAAAACTCACTGTGTTATTCAGAGATGGGGGGATGTCGCGCGCTGGGCGTCGTTGGTGGACTTGGGGTGGCGGGCGTCGGATCTGGGGTGGGTTTTGAGGCGGGCGTTGAAATAAGGGGGGGAGGGCGCGCGATACTGGAGGAGGGAGAGAAGCAGAGGAAGGGGGTCCTGGGATGGTCGGAGGTCTCGCCGGCGATGGGTGCTGGAGGCGCGGCTGAGCCATCGGGAATGGAGGGCGACGGGAGGGGGGGAGGGCCATCGGGTTTTGTTTTTCGATTTGGGTTATGGGAGTTTGAAAGAGAAACTGAACGTGGAAGGGGGGATATGTAAATTTACTTGTTTTATTTTATTTTATTATTTAATTTTCTATCGAGCCCCAAATCGAGTCCAATGACTGTTGCCCCTAGCTAATTACCCCCATTTCGAACACAATGGGATATGTTTTGTAAGCCAATTCTACTGTTACGATCAATTTTCTTCAAAATCAAAATATAACTCTATATATTGAATTTGAACGTGCATTTCAATTTACTGGGGCCACATACTAGCTAGAAAAATTCCCGAAAATATTTTCTAGCTTCGTATTGACGGTACGATCCTAACAAAACTAATTTCGTTGAATTCTGAGACCGTTCGAAAAATGGCCATTTTCCAGTCGATTAAAATCAACTAAAATTGGTCAAACGCGTTTTCCTTTGTCACGCTCACATATTGATTCGAAAAATTACAAATTTTGAAACCTAGCAATAACTTGACATCACGGATCCAACAAAAGTGGTTTCATCGAAAACCGATGTCGTTTGCTAAATGGCTATTTTTAAGGGCCGAAATTCCATAACGACTATTCTGAATTTTCAACTGGGCATATCTTTTGATTCCCGCTATGAAATTTTGATTTTTCAGATTCGTTGGAAAGATATTCACAAATAGATCCCAATATTTTTGGTTTCGTTAAAATCCGGTTTATTTTGAATCCTGTACATTCATTTGAACTTTGAAATCGAATTTTCGAACTACCGCGCCATTTCAGGCTCGTTATATAATTAAAATAAATTATTTATATTCTAACGACGATCCATATAAATATATACGTTCGAATTATATTCAAAATAAATTTCTCGTCGCTATTATTTAAAATAATTCATTTTAAATATTCAAAATTCGCTAAAATTGCCAAAATAAATTTTTTAAATTGGCTCAGATTTCCGGGTTATTACAATTTGTTGGAGTGGAAATCATTTGTGAGAAATCTAAACGCGTTAAGGGCTAGTTTATTATTAACTATTCCAGTAAATTAGTTTAAGTTGTGTGATCGGCACTGTTTGCTAAAACAAGTTCATTATGATGTTAAATAATAATTAGCATGTTAAAATATCATTTTCAATTGATGTACGCATGTTTACTTACGTTTATGTGAAACCAAAATTCACGTAAATAGGGATTAAATTTAATTGAATGTCAATTGTTAATAAAAAATATTCAATAATATTTATCACTGATCATATAAGTTTATTGTTATATTAAACATTGAGTAGTGCGATAAAAATGTTATTTTTATCTATTATATGTGATATCCCTTGAGTTCAACACTTGAACTATACACAAAGTTGATTGAAAATTGGTTGTGCCTTAAATGGCATTGAATGAGTAATTTAATTATTACTATTGTCTGGTTGTTAATTAGATGCAGTGTGATGGTTGCTTGAGTGTAATAATATACACTATTTGATAATAAACAATAAAAGCGGTTATTGATTCATTAGTCAAATTTCCATAAAGAAAATGACAGCATAACCATATAAGCATGTAGGTGTTTGATGCTTACATGATCTGGACAACATAACCATGTAAGCATGTAATTGTTTGATGCTTATATTTCATGGTTGTGCTAGTTGATGACATTTTGGTATTCTCATTGGGCGAGGATGAGCATGCCTTACTTTTAAGAGAGGTTCTCCGTACTCTCCATGCACATCAATTAAAGATGAAGCTTTCAAAGTGCCATTTTTGGCATGAGGAAGTGCATTTCTTATAACATATGGTTTCTAGAGAAGGGCTAGTTATGGATCACGCCAAGGTGATGGTGGTACAAGATTGAAAGGCCACTAAAAATCTTCTTAGGTGATGAGCTTTCTAGGTTTGGCGAGTTATTATAGAAAGTTCATCTAAGATTTTGCATGGATTTTGGTACCGCTTACCCTCCTCACTAAGAAGAATTTGGTATTCATGTGGGATGTGGATTGTGAGGATACTTCACGAGACTCAAGAAGGCTCTTTGTAATGACCCGGGATTTCTGGACGATAACTAAAATACGTCAGAACTTAAAATTTTACAATACATTAATAAAATAGTTATTTATATTGATATTCATTTGAATGACCCGGAAAGGGTGATAAAGTTTATTTATTACATCATGAAGCGTCGCTAAAACTTAACAACTTTTAGTGTAACTAAATTCTGTATTGAACAGCAGTAGTAGAACTCTATAGCAGCGTTAGTAAAGCGCTATAGAAAAGCGTTACTAAAGGAACTGTAACTAAAGCGTCGCAAATCTTTAACTTGAGAAATCAATCGACTGGGGTAATAACTTCAACAGCAACTTAAAGAGATATTAAATCCGATAATGACTAGACTGTTGTAGGGCCCTAGTGCAACCTATTTTAGACATGTCTTAGCAGAGAAATTGGCAAGAATAACATGAACTAAATCGAGTACGTAAGATAGTATAAAAACTATAGTTCATACAACTTGAAGGCCATAGTTCTAGACCATAGGAGACCAATCAAAAGAAAAGTTCTGCTATAACTTCTAGACCATTATACACATGTACTAGTGCAACCATAACATAGCATGACCTTGCATCAAAATTGAGAGAAAACTATGGATTGAAATCACTACAACTTAAAAGCTAGCAAAGCCATATTTTCCATGCAACTTCAAGGACCAAACTACAACCAACTTGTGTGCTGGAAACTAAGTGGACTAATGTAGATTAAAGATCCTAACTCATACAAGGAAATCAGCCTTAGACATCCCATAAATACTTGAACTTGTAGCCTATTAAATCACCTTAGCATCATGTAAATTAGGAAGCCATACATCAGCCCAGTATTGCGCAAGGAAGAACAGCCCAAGACAAGCCCAAACAAAGCCCATTTGAACCCATACTTCATGTTTAAGGCTTGCAAAATACAACAGGTGAAAGGACTAATATATTTTGAGATTAAAACTTAAACAAAATAAGAGATTTTGTTGATGCTCTTACACAAATTCTGCCGCACCATTAATGCTTGGATATTAGCCAATTACATTAAAGATTTAAGGATTTAATAGGTGTAAATCATAGGCCAATGATAAGAGAACATGTGTATGGAAGCTTCCATTTTTCATGAGTGAAATCATAGGAAGGACAGCCAACATTAAATGGCTTTGTAGAGATAAAACCCATTTGCAATGACTCACCAAAGCCTGCGCATGAAAGACAACATAAACTAAGCTATCAACCTTCAAATTCTCCATAGTTTAGTGATTAAAAACCTGCGCAAGAACATATGTTCAGAGTTATTTAAGATTTACTTAATTTAAAAAGTAAACAATGCATTAGAAAATGAATTTAAGCTTCCTATAAATAGCTGCTGTGTATATTATTTCATACACTGGCAAATCCCGAGAGAAAGAGCCAAGATCTGGAAATTGTAGCACCATAAAAGACTCCATCATCTTGCCTAATAACTGTGAGTAAACACTCACTATAATACAGTCTAGATCATGCTGAAATATTACTTTGAAGTGCTATGTTTTTGGTGTGATGTTTACTGTCAAGTTGCACTTAGAAATGCATGCTGTTCTAACCATTAGATCTACTATATAAAAACATATGTAACTTCATGTTTGACTGATGAGTAAACACTCACTACTTATTGCTGTAGAAACCATGCAAGTTTATATTACTTTTATAGGTCATGTGCTTGTTATGACTGAATTACTGAACCGTGCTGTTAGACTCATAATGATTGATCAAACTAAGACATCCACTGTAATGCATACTGTGTATGCTGTGTTAAAATATTTGCTCTGTTAAATTTCAAATGCCATGTCTCTGTTCTAGTATAGACTTTATTTTTTTTTTCTTCAGGAAAAAAATATGTTCATTCACTTGTTAGTATCAAAATAAGCAACCTTGAAATAACTAGGTATATAAGCCCCTGTAAAATGTACAGCAAAGAAAAATATTGAATAAATTTTCAAATGTAAAGAATTGGAGTTAGATCGTCGCGGGATCGTGGGGTTGCATTTTTCCTTACTGTAAAGACAGTTATAAACTGCTGCGTTTTAAAGTGATCGAATGCTTACATTTTTGGAGGAGAGGTCGGTCAGGGGTGTCCGCAACAAGTGGCGAGAGTATGGAGTTATTAAATGGCGACTGAAGGACATTATTGATCAAAGTTTTAGTGCAGTTAAATTTCCAGTCTGTTTCATATAAGCAAACATATATATATATATATATATAGGGTTCTGCAATCTTGATGAGTAGAGGTGGCCGAGCAGTGGAGTCTGTAGAAATGCTCGGGTACGGACCATTTCGTGTGTGCATGTGCACACAAAAACGTGCACTGTGAAACGCTTGGAAACATAATATGGTGAAGTTTTAACAGCAAAAGTAAGGAAAAGGGGAAGCATTGTGTAAATGGTGGTCCGCAAGATGTTGGATGGATGGAGCGTCAACGCTTCACTGGAGCTGAAAGACGTGGTGGAGTAGCAGCAACTCACGACAGAAAGGAGAAATCACATAATGGTTTTTATTCGAAAATCACTGAAGTATCCATTACTGACCTCTTAGTTGCGTCTGTTAGTGTTAAGGTAAATGATTTAAAGTTGGTTCATGGTTCCATTTAAAATTATTTGAAAAAGAAAATAAAAGAAGTGATGGCAATAGAGAAGTGGGATGCAAATGGGAAGCAGGTCATGCGAGAAATAATACGAAGTGACTGCGTGTTTAGGGTCACACTTGTAATAAAATAAAACATTAAATAAAAGCAAACAAAGTGTAGAAGAAAATAGCAACATGAAGTAGTAGAAAAGGGGTAGTGGGAGTAGCAGATTTCGTTGGGGAAAAATAAAAGTAAGGGGTGACGTGAATCTCTAGGATGTAGATACTTGTTTAGAAAAAGAGGGAGATGTAGGATGAATGAAGAAGAGATTTGTAAGGGAAGATGCATCAGGAAATGTAATGGAATAATAGGATATGAAATATAGTAGCAGGTCTCGGCCGAAAATCAATTAAAGCATGGGTTCCTTCTTTCCAACAATGGGAGCACGCCATGTCAGTTAAGTAAATGGGCCACGCATGTTCAAAAACAAAACAAAGAAGGGAGGGGAGAAAAGCGTGGCAGAGAAGAGGAGTGTGTGCTTTTGGGCCTGCGAAATGGGCTATAAGAATTTAACGAAAAAAGGGAACGGGCTGGTGTTTTTAATGGGCCAGCAATCAAAGTTATAAAGGATTGTTGATTTTAATGTAAAAAAATTTGTTTAAACTATAAACATTTGATTAAACAAATCATTTTGGTTAATAAGAAAATAAAGGGATTTGCATATGTAATCATATAACTAAAAGGAATTATATATATATATATATATATATATATATGAAATCAAAGTTGTGTTAATTCAAATTTTAGTAATTTAATCAGAGAAAAGGGAAGTGTTCATTTAAATCGAATCAATGATAGATAAAATGAAAGTAGATCAAGAGAAAGGGATAATCGTGTTGTAAATGATTTCTAATAATTTAACCTGAGAATGGGAAATGTTTATTTTATTAAACCAAAGTAACGATAAATAAAATAAGATTAGATCAAGAGAAGTGATTAACTGTCAATATCTGATCAAAACCATGTTGACTCAGATTGTATAGAAAGAGGATTGTTATATTAGTAAAGTTTAGCCCGCGCTCCGTACACGAATAAAATGAAGTAAATTTAAAAGAAGATTTTTCACTAGAAAGGATTAAAGCCCGTGCTCCGCACACAGTATGTCATGATATTGAATAAAGGAGATAAGCTAATATTTTTCGAAATAAAAATATTAAAAGAATGTGAATTTTTGAAATAAGAATTCAAATGGAATTACTGAAATTAGAAACTGACTAGAAGTAATAAGTCAAATGATTTTCTGAGTATTTATCTGATGTTGGTTTCGGCCTTCGGGGTTTATACTTAGGAAAATGTTCTCTAAATGATTACAGTCAGCGACTGGTTGATGTGAAAGGATAGTGATACGTAAACACAGTAATATGAATATATATATATATATATATATATATATATATATATATATATATATATATGATGATGATGATTGATCGAATAGAAATTTCAATTGGAAATAACATTTGTTGTGTGCACACGCGTTTTCATTTGATAGTTAAGTCATCGACTATCAAAGTTTTGACTATTTTAAACGTTGTTAATATGGAGAGACCGGTTGGATTTTTATCCGAAGAACCACTCCGTATTGGCATAAGCGTTGCGAGTCAAGTATGCTGAATATATTTGAAGACGGTGAAAAATGCAAGGGCTATTGTATAAATCTTAGATAACAGTGCCTAAGATGGTTGTACGGAATAGTACCTTCGGTTTGTCCAATCCCAAGACAACTTGTATGGACGGATGTCTGACAGAGTACTCCTAACTAATCACGTACGTTGATCTTTTCAAACATAGTTATAAGTGGTAGAGAAATTCGTTTCTCTTACTTTATACTTGTAATATATTTTTGGGGAAGTCAATTAGTGGATTAGCGGGTTTGACGATGTGACGTTCAAAGCAAATCAAAAGCATGTGTCAGGGTACGTTTAGCTTCAAGCTTCACAACCGGAAATGACAAAAATCGGGAAGGCAACATGGCTATGTGGGTAGCTCCCATTAGGATGTATCATCATCTGATCTAGAGATTCATTTACTTCTTAAAATCTATTGTCGATTCTGACCCGTTTCGGGAAACGGTGGGTAGCTCCCAACCGTTGGTGATATACATTCGATACACTCAAGAGAAATGAGTGGTCGGTCATGTGTGGCCGGGTTACAAGACGTTCTTGTTGAACCCGTGTATTCGTATCTAGAGATACACCTCCGGAAGGTGATTCCATACCTTGTCATAGTTGGAAACCAATATCCATAAGCACTTAACGGTTTTTTTGTTGTATACTATAAGTAGAATGTGAGATGAAAGCATTCTACTAGATTGTAATTATTTGTGGACACCTAGACATTATCAAAATATCTGTTTAAATATGCAAACTGTTTTGATCTCATAAGGTAAAAACCCGTTTCGTATTCACGGCGTGGTCTTATGAATCATTGTGATTTATTAAACTTGTTTATAAATCGTTTACTCATACCAGTCCATGACTGACCCGGAGTTTATTTTCTGTGTTTTCCTTAAACTCTTGGGTGCTCATAATATTTATTATGAGTAAACAAGTGATCCAGGTTTTAAAGTAACGTTGGAGTAGCTGGATGGCAGGATCTGAAGTGTTGGCTTAGCTATCATATGTTATGTAGAATTATCCGCAAGTTAGTATCACAAGTGTTAAGTATGTAATTGTGATGACATGTATCCCTATGTATGAAGTATTTCAATGTACTTGAATTATGTTATGTAATATTTTGGGTTATTATATATTGTCCCAAGTTCCGCTGTGAGATTCTGATGTCTTTTCTTAGTTCTATTCTTCTATCTATTTCTTTTCTTAAATAATGATACAACTTCCGAGGTACTGGAAAGTTGGGTCACTACAGTTGGTATCAGAGTTTAGGTTATCGTATACCTAGGCTTTGGGTGAGTGTTGAGAGAGCGTATTTTAAAATTTTGGATGCTATTATATATATTTAGACTGAACATACTTAGGATAGATCGACCAAAGTTTTTATAGACCAAGTATCCTAATATATGACCGAGTTTTGATTTCAACCTGTACATTCAGGTTAGTGAGTATGACTACCCGTGCACGAAGAGGTCGAGCTAGTGGAACCACCCCTGCAAATGGTCGTAACACTACTCAAATCCCGGTAGAAACCCTGGAAGAAGTTGCACCAGTTATAGAAGTTGCACCAACTACACCAGTCCAACCTAGGGCAAACTTTGCAAAAATTTGTAAAGAGTATAATACACTGGGAGGGAAAGTTTTTAAGGGAACTGAATCCTTTATCGAAGTTCAAGCATGGTTGAGGTCCTGTGAGAGGATTTTCAAAGGACAGAATCTGAATGATGAACAGAAACGACTTTTGGCTTCATGGCAACTACAAGGAGCAGCTGAAATCTGGTGGGACGCACAGACGGCAAACGTTTCTGAGAATGATTTTTCCTGGGGAAAGTTCAAAGAAGAGTTTGAAGCACAATTTTTACCTGTAGCTGGAAAGACTAGGATGTATCGAGACTTCATCGATCTGAAACAAGGTAACATGTCTATCGCTGAGTATGAGAATAAGTTCAACGCACTATCTTGTTTTGGCCCAGACCTGATCAATACCTCGCTCAAGAAGAATGAAATGTTCATAGCTGGTTTAAAGGAAGATCTACAGGATAAGGTGATCGGACATCTAAAGAGTCCATTCATCGACATAATCGATATGGCAATTCGTTATGAGGCATTAAGCACGAAGAAGCCAGTAGCAAAGACACAAACCGGAGAAGCCAGTGGGGAGAATCCTCTAAAGAGGAAGTTAAATCCAAATTGGAAGGGCAAAGGAGAGATGGGTGAGAAAGCTAAGGAGCGTTTCAGGAATACCATATGCCACAATTGCAAAGAGAAGGGTCACATTGCTAGGTTCTGTAAGAAGCCAATAGCAGGAAAGCCACGGCAACCTCAGCAGAAACCACAGGAATCGAATAATGCTTCTATCCGACAATATATATGCTATAAGTGTAATCAGCCTGGACATATGATTTACGATTGCCCACTTATGAAGAAAGGAACGCAATCAACAGTCTTGGCCTTAATGGATAAACCATCTACCTCTGAGGATGTGGAAGGAGTCACGGAAGGTACCTTATTCTTTTTAATAATGAAGTTAGGATTATTAATTGAATTAAAATTTTGGATTTTCACTGAATTAAGTTTAGACTTAAGTTAATAAAATACTTAATGGAGTAAAGTGAAGTGGACTTGAGATCGTTGGATATAGATTCAAGTAAAAAGAGAATTCAGAGTAGATAAATAGATTTGCATAAGTCAAAATCAAAATGGAGGAAGTATATATGATTTGGAATTTATTTTCAAATTGTAATCATGATATGTTTGAGATAAGATGAAATTAAGAAATTAGAACCTAACTGGAAATTGATTAAGTTGAAGAACTTTCTAGGTATCAATCTGATGTTGATTTCGATCATCGGGATGGATATTTAGAAGAGAATTCACTTACATATCTACGGGTAGGAACTGGTGGACAGTGAGAAGTGGTAATGCGGTAATGAGGAATGTTTTCTAACGGTAGTAACAGATATAGTAGTTATGGAAATAACTGTGATAAATAACAATTGGCTGATGTGTGTTGATTATTTATGGATATAAGTTTATAACTTTGATTATAACTTGAATTTACGCTTTAATTAAAATTTCGAGGACGAAATTTTTATAAGGAGGGTAGATTGTAATGACCCGGGATTTCTGGACGATAACTAAAATACGTCAGAACTTAAAATTTTACAATACATTAATAAAATAGTTATTTATGTTGATATTCATTTGAATGACCCGGAAAGGGTGATAAAGTTTATTTATTACATCATGAAGCGTCGCTAAAACTTAACAACTTTTAGTGTAACTAAATTCTGTAGTGAACAGCAGTAGTAGAACTCTATAGCAGCGTTAGTAAAGCGCTATAGAAAAGCGTTACTAAAGGAACTGTAACTAAAGCGTCGCAAATCTTTAACTTGAGAAATCAATCGACTGGGGTAATAACTTCAACAGCAACTTAAAGAGAGATTAAATCCGATAATGACTAGACTGTTGTAGGGCCCTAGTGCAACCTATTTTAGACATGTCTTAGCAGAGAAATTGGCAAGAATAACATGAACTAAATCGAGTACATAAGATAGTATAAAAACTATAGTTCATACAACTTGAAGGCCATAGTTCTAGACCATAGGAGACCAATCAAAAGAAAAGTTCTGCTATAACTTCTAGACCATTATACACATGTACTAGTGCAACCATAACATAGCATGACCTTGCATCAAAATTGAGAGAAAACTATGGATTGAAATCACTACAACTTAAAAGCTAGCAAAGCCATATTTTCCATGCAACTTCAAGGACCAAACTACAACCAACTTCTGTGCTGGAAACTAAGTGGACTAATGTAGATTAAAGATCCTAACTCATACAAGGAAATCAGCCTTAGACATCCCATAAATACTTGAACTTGTAGCCTATTAAATCACCTTAGCATCATGTAAATTAGGAAGCCATACATCAGCCCAGTATTGCGCAAGGAAGAACAGCCCAAGACAAGCCCAAACAAAGCCCATTTGAACCCATACTTCATGTTTAAGGCTTGCAAAATACAACAGGTGAAAGGACTAATATATTTTGAGATTAAAACTTAAACAAAATAAGAGATTTTGTTGATGCTCTTACACAAATTCTGCCGCACCATTAATGCTTGGATATTAGCCAATTACATTAAAGATTTAAGGATTTAATAGGTGTAAATCATAGGCCAATGATAAGAGAACATGTGTATGGAAGCTTCCATTTTTCATGAGTGAAATCATAGGAAGGACAGCCAACATTAAATGGCTTTGTCAAGATAAAACCCATTTGCAATGACTCACCAAAGCCTGCGCATGAAAGACAACATAAACTGAGCTATCAACCTTCAAATTCTCCATAGTTTAGTGATTAAAAACCTGCGCAAGAACATATGTTCAGAGTTATTTAAGATTTACTTAATTTAAGAAGTAAACAATGCATTAGAAAATGCATTTAAGCTTCCTATAAATAGCTGCTGTGTATATTATTTCATACACTGGCAAATCCCGAGAGAAAGAGCCAAGATCTGGAAATTGTAGCACCATAAAAGACTCCATCATCTTGCCTAATAACTGTGAGTAAACACTCACTATAATACAGTCTAGATCATGCTGAAATATTACTTTGAAGTGCTATGTTTTTGGTGTGATGTTCACTGTCAAGTTGCACTTAGAAATGAATGCTGTTCTAACCATTAGATCTACTATATAAAAACATATGTAACTTCATGTTTAACTGATGAGTAAACACTCACTACTTATTGCTGTAGAAACCATGCAAGTTTATATTACTTTTATAGGTCATGTGCTTGTTATGACTGAATTACTGAACCGTGCTGTTAGACTCATAATGATTGATCAAACTAAGACATCCACTGTAATGCATACTGTGTATGCTATGTTAAAATATTTGCTCTGTTAAATTTCAAATGCCATGTCTCTGTTCTAGTATAGACTTTATTTTTGTTTTCTTCAGGAAAAAAAATATGTTCATTCACTTGTTAGTATCAAAATAAGCAACCTTGAAATAACTAGGTATATAAGCCCCTGTAAAATGTACAGCAAAGAAAAATATTGAATAAATTTTCAAATGTAAAGAATTGGAGTTAGATCGTCGCGGGATCGTGGGGTTGCATTTTTCCTTACTGTAAAGACAGTTATAAACTGCTGCGTTTTAAAGTGATCGAATGCTTACATTTTTGGAGGAGAGGTCGGTCAGGGGTGTCCGCAACAAGTGGCGAGAGTATGGAGTTATTAAATGGCGACTGAAGGACATTATTGATCAAAGTTTTAGTGCAGTTAAATTTCCAGTCTGTTTCATATAAGCAAACATATATATATATATATATATATATATATATATATATATAGGGTTCTGCAATCTTGATGAGTAGAGGTGGCCGAGCAGTGGAGTCTGTAGAAATGCTCGGGTACGGACCATTTCGTGTGTGCATGTGCACAGAAAAATGTGCACTGTGAAACGCTTGGAAACATAATATGGTGAAGTTTTAACAGCAAAAGTAAGGAAAAGGGGAAGCATTGTGTAAATGGTGGTCCGCAAGATGTTGGATGGATGGAGCGTCAACGCTTCACTGGAGCTGAAAGACGTGGTGGAGTAGCAGCAACTCACGACAGAAAGGAGAAATCACATAATGGTTTTTATTCGAAAATCACTGAAGTATCCATTACAGACCTCTTAGTTGCGTCTGTTAGTGTTAAGGCAAATGATTTAAAGTTGGTTCATGGTTCCATTTAAAATTATTTGAAAAAGAAAATAAAAGAAGTGATGGCAATAGAGAAGTGGGATGCAAATGGGAAGCAGGTCATGCGAGAAATAATAGGAAGTGACTGCGTGTTTAGGGTCACACTTGTAATAAAATAAAACATTAAATAAAAGCAAACAAAGTGTAGAAGAAAATAGCAACATGAAGTAGTAGAAAAGGGGTAGTGGGAGTAGCAGATTTCGTTGGGGAAAAATAAAAGTAAGGGGTGACGTGAATTTCTAGGATGTAGATACTTGTTTAGAAGAAGAGGGAGATGTAGGATGAATGAAGAAGAGATTGTAAGAGAAGATGCATCAGGAAATGTAATGGAATAATAGGATATGAAATATAGTAGCAGGTCTCGGCCGAAAATCAATTAAAGCATGGGTTCCTTCTTTCCAACAATGGGAGCACGCCACGTCAGTTAAGTAAATGGGCCACGCATGTTCAAAAACAAAACAAAGAAGGGAGGGGAGAAAAGCGTGGCAGAGAAGAGGAGTGTGTGCTTTTGGGCCTGCGAAATGGGCTATAAGAATTTAACGAAAAAAGGGAATGGGCTGGTGTTTTTAATGGGCCAGCAATCAAAGTTATAAAGGATTGTTGATTTTAATGTAAAAAAATTTGTTTAAACTATAAACATTTGATTAAACAAATCATTTTGGTTAATAAGAAAATAAAGGGATTTGCATATGTAATCATATAACTAAAAGGAATTATATATATATATATATATATATATATATATATATATATATATATATATGAAATCAAAGTTGTATTAATTCAAATTTTAGTAATTTAATCGGAGAAAAGGGAAGTGTTCATTTAAATCGAATCAATGATAGATAAAATGAAAGTAGATCAAGAGAAAGGGATAATCGTGTTGTAAATGATTTCAAATAATTTAACCTGAGAATGGGAAATGTTTATTTTATTAAACCAAAGTAACGATAAATAAAATAAGATTAGATCAAGAGAAGTGATTAACTGTCAATATCTGATCAAAACCATGTTGACTCAGATTGTATAGAAAGAGGATTGTTATATTAGTAAAGTTTAGCCCGCGCTCCGCACACGAATAAAATGAAGTAAATTTAAAAGAAGATTTTTCACTAGAAAGGATTGAAGCCCGTGCTCCGCACACAGTATGGCATGATATTGAATAAAGGATATAAGCTAATATTTTTCGAAATAAAAATATTAAAAGAATGTGAATTTTTGAAATAAGAATTCAAATGGAATTACTGAAATTAGAAACTGACTAGAAGTAATAAGTCGAATGATTTTCTGAGTATTTATCTGATGTTGGTTTCGGCCTTCGGGGTTTATACTTAGGAAATTGTTCTCTAAATAATTACAGTCAGCGACTGGTTGATGTGAAAGGATAGTGATACGTAAACACAGTAATATGAATATATATATATATATATATGTATGATGATGATGATTGATCGAATAGAAATTTCAATTGGAAATAACATTTGTTGTGTGCACACGCATTTTCATTTGATAGTTAAGTCATCGACTATCAAAGTTTTGACTATTTTAAACGTTGTTAATATGGAGAGACCGGTTGGATTTTTATCCGAAGAACCACTCCGTATTGGCATAAGCGTTGCGAGTCAAGTATGCTGAATATATTTGAAGACGGTGAAAAATGCAAGGGCTATTGTATAAATCTTAGATAACAGTGCCTAAGATGGTTGTACGGAATAGTACCTTCGGTTTGTCCAGTCCCAGGACAACTTGTATGGACGGATGTCTGACAGAGTACTCCTAACTAATCACGTACGTTGATCTTTTCAAACGTAATTATAAGTGGTAGAGAAATTCGTTTCTCTTACTTTATACTTGTAATATATTTTTGGGGAAGTCAATTAGTGGATTAGCGGGTTTGACGATGTGACGTTCAAAGCAAATCAAAAGCATGTGTCAGGGTACGTTTAGCTTCAAGCTTCACAACCGGAAATGACAAAAATCGGGCAGGCAGCATGGCTATGTGGGTAGCTCCCATTAGGATGTATCATCATCTGATCTAGAGATTCATTTACTTCTTAAAGTCTATTGTCGATTCTGACCCGTTTCAGGAAACGGTGGGTAGCTCCCAACCGTTGGTGATATACATTCGATACACTCAAGAGAAATGAGTGGTCGGTCATGTGTGGCCGGGTTACAAGACGTTCTTGTTGAACCCGTGTATTCGTATCTAGAGATACACCTCCGGAAGGTGATTCCATACCTTGTCATAGTTGGAAACCAATATCCATAAGCACTTAACGGTTTTTTTGTTGTATACTATAAGTAGAATGTGAGATGAAAGCATTCTACTAGATTGTAATTATTTGTGGACACCTAGACATTATCAAAATATCTGTTTAAATATGCAAACTGTTTTGATCTCATAAGGTAAAAACCCGTTTCGTATTCACGGCGTGGTCTTATGAATCATTGTGATTTATTAAACTTGTTTATAAATCGTTTACTCATACCAGTCCGTGACTGACCCGGAGTTTATTTTCTATGTTTTCCTTAAACTCTTGGGTGCTCATAATATTTATTGTGAGTAGACAAGTGATCCAGGTTTTAAAGTAACGTTGGAGTAGCTGGATGGCAGGATCTGAAGTGTTGGCTTAGCTATCATATGTTATGTAGAATTATCCGCAAGTTAGTATCACAAGTGTTAAGTATGTAATTGTGATGACATGTATCCCTATGTATGAAGTATTTCAATGTACTTGAATTATGTTATGTAATATTTTGGGTTATTATATATTGTCCCAAGTTCCGCTGTGAGATTCTGATGTCTTTTCTTAGTTCTATTCTTCTATCTATTTCTTTTCTTAAATAATGATACAACTTCCGAGGTACTGGAAAGTTGGGTCACTACACTCTTACCAGTGTCACAGTATTGATACTTCCTAATAGTTCTAAGATGTTAATAATATATATTGATGTATGTGGGATAATCTAGGGTGGTAAGTTATGGGAGTAGGAAGCTTAAGACTCACAAGAGAAACTACCCTACCCATGATTTGGAGTTGGCAATAATTGTTTTTGCACTTAAGTCATGGAGGCATTATTTACTTGGGAAGAGGACTTACATGGACCATAAATTGCTGAAGTATCTTTTTCCATAAAGTGTCTGAATCTGAGGCAACAATGTTTGATGGAATTCTTGGTATCATATGATTTCAAGATATCTTATACCCTTGATAAGGGGAATGTGGTTGTGGATGCCTTAAGCAGTATGAGAGCATCCTTGAGTCCTCTGTTCATAGAGTGGGAAAGCTTAGAGTATATTTCTGTTTTTTTTATTTTAGACTGTATGCAGACAATACCTCTAGGTTGTTAGCATCTTTAGAGTTTCAGCCTACTTTGATGGAGTAGACTGGCTCAAGACAGCAAGAAGATCCAAAGCTAGTAGAAATTTGCGATCAATTTGATAGAGGAGAAGCCTCTAGACATATCTAATGATATATGTTTGTGTCCCTCACACTTTCGATTTGGTGAGTGTGGTATTGGCTGAGGCACACCATACAAGGATGACCATCCATCCTGGTGGTGATAAAATGTATAGGGACATGAAGAGAATGTACTACTGGGCTGGATAAAGAAAGATGTCACTGAGCATGTAGTGAAATGCGTGGTTTGCAAAAGGATAAAGGCGGAGCAATGGATACCCGATGGATTTCTCCAGACGTTATATGCACCACACTTGAAGTGAGAGAGCGTGTCTTTGGATTTTATAGGTGGATTTTCCCTATCTAGAAAGGTCAACACTAGTATTTGGGTTGTTGTAGACAGACTAACAAAGAGCTCCCATTTCATTCCAGTTAAGAGTAAGAGGATAACGACTTGATTAGATTTTTTATACAGTAGAGAGATGGTTAGGCTCCATGGTATTCCTTCCAGCATGGTGATCAATAAAGACCCAACCTTTACCAGTGAGTTTGGGAGGATCCTATAGAAGGCACAGGGGATTCAGCTCAAATTAAGTACGACCTATCACGCTTAGATAGATAAACCGACTGAGAGGGTAAATGGAGTCCTTGAGGTTATGCTTCTTGGACTTTAAGGGTACGTGAGAGGAGCATCTAACCTTGGTAGAGTTTGCCTACAATAATAGTTTCCAGACGAGTATAGAGATGGCTCCTTGCGAGGCACTTTACGGATGACCATGCAAACCGCCTTTACGTTGGTAGGAAAGACGGATAGACTGTTTCTTGGATCAGATATAGTTAGGGAAACCACAGAGAAGATCAAGCAGATAAGAAAGCAGATGAAGATGGCCTAATGCAGACATAAATCTTATGTCGACTGGAGGAGGAATGACTTAGAGTTTGAGGTAAGAATCCTGGTTTTCATTAAGGTGTCACCTCTGAGGAACATGTTGATGTTTGGTTCGCTTGGTAAACTTACACCCAGATTCGTAGGACCGTTCCCCATTGTGGATAGAGTAGAGAGGATGACATATAGGATAAGACTACCAGAGAGACTCGTGAGAGTTCACGACATATTTTATATTCCGCTCTTAAGGAAATGCCTAAATGATTCAACTGTTGTAGTTGATCACAGTCAGCTCAAGGAGGTGGAAATCGAGCATGATGCATCAGTGCGTAGTGTATCTATGGTAGGATCAAAATCAACCCTAAAAAAGGGGTGAATAAGGTTTATAACAAATTTTCACGTAATAACAACAAATCATAAATTAGCACATATAATAATCGGAGTAATTGCGAAAACTAAATCACACACAAAAATTTACCCAGCTTCAGAAAAAACCAGCCTACTACTAACTTAAGGTTTCCATTATTAGTCAAGCAATACAACACTTATAGCCACTGCAAACTCGCGACTCCCAAACACTTGATTGTTCTAACCCTATTGTTAAAATTTTACCCTAAAGTATCTACCTGGAGTTAAATAATACAACGCTTACATACACCGGTGAATTCGAGACTATTGCTTATCTAATTCTTCTAACCCTACGCTCAATACCCTGCCACAACTTAGTCGTTGAGTTGCAACTTCTCAAACTACAACACCTTAGTTTGCATCCTAGATAAATTTTCAAATTTGTAAATTAAAATAAAATAGAATATAAAATTAAAAATTGAAATCCTAATTAAAAATTATGATCAAATAGATAAGTGAAAGTTTGACCCATTTTTTTTCCAATCTCCATTGTAATATTCTTCGGCCCGAGCTTGCTCTTTATTTCCTAGATTCACTACATTACCCTTAGAAGAAAAATTAGGGTTTTTTCTCTATGTTAAACCGCTGCACCTTCTGAATCCCATTCAACCAATGTTGAATTTAAATGCCTTAATGCTTGATCGATTTCTTCTTCAACTCAATTGCGGTTTTGTAACACCCCGTAAAATGCATAAGTATTAATAATAAATAAATAATTAAAAAATAAGCAATTAAATAATATGGCCGGAAAATGAGATTTTGCAGCTTTAGGAATTAGGCTACGAAATTCTTTTATTTGAATTTATGGCGAAATTTTGAATCGTTTTCATATATAATATGCTGAAAACGGTCACTGTATAAAGAAGTTATGAACAAATGAATTGGAACAACAAAAGCAGAAAATATATATAATTAAATGGATAATATAAATATGTCCAAGATAAATTCAAAATAAATAGGATGAATTTGAAATTTGAATTGAAGATAAGATCATGAGGACAAAGTATATTGTATATATGGAATAAGATTAAGAAACGTATTAATTTAAATAAACAACTCATCAACGCTTCTTTATTGGGCGTTCCAGGCCCCAAGGAGTCGACCACTGCACCCCTTAAGGGGTATGGACCACCGGTCGACCGCTTGGCGGCTGAACAGCCCAATAAATCCAGCTGGTTAGGTTTTTTAGAGGGATATATATGAATTAAATGCTTGGATTAGTTCTAAGTAATCCAACAGTCTATGCTCACACAGGCAACTACATATAGCCCCTCATATCACACTATGAAACCCTAATCATTCTCTATCTCTACCTCCATGCTGCCTCTATGCCATTACTAAATTCCAGATAAAAATAAAAGAAAAAGAAAAAGGTTAAGGATTTCTTTCATTCCTCCAATCCTATTCTTAATCTCTCTATTCTAATTCCTATAAGTTTAGTATTCTGGAATTTGGCATAAACGTGCGTGTGTGTGTGTGTGTGTGTATATATGCAATTATAATACATGTTTCTTGTATATATGTATATATATTAGGAGAATTGTTGGAGCACATTTGACCGCAAAGAAAAAAAGAACAGATATAGATCTGCTACAGAATTCTCCTTATTCTGCATTGATCTTTGAGTGGAACATCGTTTACTTAAAAAGCTTATTCTATTTTCATTAGATTATCATGTTGATAGATATGCCTAGAAGGATTGGAAATTCGATAAAAAAAATACTAAAATCCCCAAATCCTTTATTTTATATTTGCGTATGAATTGTCGTGATTATTTGGGTTTTGATTTTAATATTGGGTTAAAGATGAAAATGGGTGTTGCTACTATTATTTCTATTTTGTATGACTCAACTTTATCAAACATTTGATTGTAACCTAAAAGGGTTTAGATTTGGGTATTTCATGATTTGATTGGGTTTGGATTCTATTTTGAATCCAAATGTATTCATACTTGAAATATGTCAAATATAAACGTTTTTACGTGTATAATACCCAAAAAGGGGTGAATTGGACAAAGTGGAAATTATGAACACACATGTATAAATGTATGTAATACTTTATTTTTAATCCAGTATGAAGATCATTCCAACAAGCCTAGGATGCAAGAAAGTTTGTATGAATGTATAATTTCCATCCGCTACTATATGTTATCTTGTTATTATGTCATCATGCCTAAGTTGTAGCGGTAAATGTATGGAAAAACTAACTTGTATGCCTTGATTTGGACAAATTGACAATTGCCACCTAATTAGAACGTTTCCTCGTTTATACAAATATTCAACGTTGTTACGCGTTATTACTATATTATTAATATAGAGTAATCAACATAATTAACATAACATTAATGTAATAAGTGCGATTAGGATAAGGTTTGAATTTGAATTGTCCCCATATATGAACATATGGATTTCTTGTGTGTGCGTATATATAATGTCTTTAAACATATATTAATAGTGACATATAGACATGAGGTTAGTTGCCATTTGTGGTAGAAGTCTGTCTGGAACCGACCAGCAAATCCAGCAACCACAAGTAGGCCCAACTAATGTGAGATGACTAGGTGCCATGGGCGATTCAAAAACTTAGTACACTATACATGAGGTTAAACCAACTTGTAGTAGAAGTCTGTCCGGGACCGACCGACATATCCAGCATCTACAGGTATACGGTTTAATGTGAGAGGTCTAGTGTGTATATATATAACTATATATAAGTCTATTTCATGTGAAGATAAGTAGGTTTACTGCACCTTGAGAAGGCGTTAAGTGGTTGACTCTCTTTTTATCTAGTTTGGGTCTTAACTGGTTAGGATTAGGACCCCTCCGAACGTTTACTCTCGGAGTGGAACCAAAGTCATGGGACCTACGCTCATTAGATTTAAAGTAAGTCTTTGGATCCTCCTTCTCTAAAAGTGGTTAGACATAAACGGTAATGGAGTAGGGTACTTCATGGGGATGTCCACTTCCTTTAGAAGCTTGTAAGGGTTCAACTAGGGACAGATTTGGTAAATAAAAAATATGTGGCCATTGCATGCTAACCAACTGTCTAAGGAAAGTCTAAAGCGATATAGGTGTCCTGTCGTAATACCAGATAAGTAGTAACGTTCGCAATACTACTTATATTACTATTGAGAGTATAGACTCAAGAATGTTAACGTATTAGGAAGGAGTCTTAAGGGGCTAGGGGTCCGCCTCAGGGTTATAAGAGATCATAAGAATTCACCCATAATAGGGCCAAAAGTGACCATGAATGCCCACATCGTTGGGTCTTTACCCAAAAAACACTAATGGGCGATAGACTTGGATATCCACTCCCATTGGTTAGATACTTGGTGTTTGTGTAAATGTTATGTGCTTCATAGAAATACCTTGACATATGTAATCTGCTAAAAATATAGTGTATGAACATTAAATAACATTATATTTCAGTCACACAGAACTTTATGTTCTGACCCCTCTGATCAATATATCCAATAGATCAGTAGATGGGGTAAAAGCCACGGACGAGGTCATGATTGAAGATGATGAAGAATACGAAGTTGATATGCTATTATTAGTAGTTATTGCTTTACTTCTTTTGGAAACTTGTGAGAACGAACTTTTTGATGTGCCTATTGAACAAATGTATTTGTGACTATTGTATTTCTGTGATTTTTAAATAAGTGGTACATCTTATTTTTAGTATTATATTTTCTCTTTCCTCTGTGAGAGATTTCCATTTGAAGTATCTGTGTATATATATTCTGTTCAAATGTAATCCTTACAAGAACCAACGACCCATTTAGAATGGCTCTAAGTTTCGATGGGCTTTTTCTAGGTCGAAATTTTGGCCCATTCCGGGCTGGTTATTACATTTGGTATCGGAGCATAGATTATCAGACTATAAGGGAATTATATGTATGAGAGGCGTATTTGTATATTGAAAAAGATTTTTTAAACTACATAATATATATATATACTCCAATAAGCAAACACATTTATACTAGTTATCTTTATCCTTTTTCTTCCCTTTCAGCTTAAATACTATCTCACGAGTATCCACTAAGGTATTCTTCCTTTTTTTTCAGATAGTAGAATGACCGAAAACCCAACCGAGCAGGTTAACCAGGTAAGACCTCGCTACTTGCCAAAATGGTTTCAACAATATCTCCATTCAGTTGAACTGGTCCCTGTTGCCAATCCTGCCCCGGTGGCACCTGCAGCTCCTGCCGCTAAGGTAGCCTTTGACTTTTCTCGCTACTATAAGACCTTTACGAATCTTGGAGGGAAATCATTTTCTAGGAAAGAAAGTTTTACTAATGCCCAGTCTTGGCTAATGGACCGTGAAAGAATTTTCGAAGCTACTAGTTGGCCCGATGAGGTGAAGAGGAGAATTGCGACCTAACATTTGAAGGATGAGGCCCTTGAATGGTGGAATGTGAAAACCCGTAACTTCCCCGTAAAGGAAAGCGTCGGATAGTTCGAGAACAAGCCACAACAGAACGCATATAAAAGAACATTTCATTGTATATTACAACAATGCATCAGATTACAAGAATATACAGAGTATAAATGAATATTACACATAAATATCAGAGATTTAAATTACATTTAAATACATAGCAGCGGAAAATAATACAATACACAACTAGAAGGAGATATACGGATACAAAGCTTTCCGGATATCATTCCGGCTGTAAACCAGGATCCTGTGAATATAAATCTGCAAAACCAAAACTACTAGCTGCCCGTGTCAAAATAGGGGCACCCAGAGTTTAGGTTAAAACAATAAACTCCAGGTCAGTCATGTGACTGGTGTGAGAACTAAAACAGTTATTAATCTTTATTTTAAAGTTAGGTAAATCAAGGGACCACGCCGTATAACACGGAACGGGTTTCCTCCCAAGAATACCAGTGCATAAAACAAACAGCGCAATGCTAAATAAAGAAAAATGAAGCTGTTATAAGACCCAGGTCCTATCACACAATGCAACGCAAGCCGGGGGATAGGGTTTTCCCTTATAACAGCCAAAGAATGCTTGATACGTTTAAAACAAATCATTTGATACTATTATAAGTGCATAGTGTATAAAACAACTTCAAATCATAAGTATCAATCATAGGCGGCATGGGTACCATATATCATGTCGCCATATATAGGTTTACAAATAAAACCGCAAATGTCACGTATTTGGAAATTGGATTTCCATCTATGAACCGAGGCAAAAGATAGTCCTCAACCGTTTCGAGACGCTCTAGCCCGCCCCTCAGGATCAGAGCTCGAGTGACCCTTGGATCGTCAGGGCCGGTCCACCGATGTGGATTAAACTTAAACCCTGAACATGCGTTTCCCCGCCCTATGGGGCGTAGGTGAGCCAACTAAATGACTCCATCGGTTCGAGAACGACCGATCAATCCGAGGCGCCTCGCAACATCAACAACCACATAAGTCAAACTCGTCAGGGCGTGTAAAACCACTGACGCCACTTTTTAGCTAGAAGGAAACGCATGCCCTCCCTGAGGTCCTCTCCCGTTTTTGGTTCATACCGGGTGTGAAACACGCGAGGTAAACGTTACACAAAGCTACGCCACAAAGGCCGTGCTTCGATCATCACCACAAGACTTTGCTTTTCAACAGAAGCCTCGATCAATTGCCACTTAGGCATGCCACACAGGCAATTCACTCCATGCGTTTGATATCCATCAATATATAACCCCTGAGCTCGTACGTCTCAGAGAAGGGCGTTAAGCAAGAGAATAAATTCCGCCGCCAAACAGATATATATTTAATAGAGATCAATCACACGGACTAAAATCCAATGTCAGACACACAGTCCATTTACAAGTCCGTTCTGGGGCTGAACGAAACCGGAGGCACCTAGTACCCCGCATATCCATCGATCTCCAAGTACGTCTGGACGATCACTAACTGTTTCCATCTTCTTGGGTGTACAGCCCAATCAAGATCATCAGTAATTACCCAAACGACGTGAAGACTTCCGGTCTTCGACCATCGTCTTCATCTTCGACACCACGTCGAATCAGTTATTCAGAATGGGATAAACCCGGTCTTTCCGAATAACTCGCGTATATTTTAAATAAGTGTTACACAAACACAACATACGCCTCATTCCAATTCACTAGTCACTAACCGTAAATTAATCAAGAGAATAATCCCCCAAATATTAACCCCGAAGGCCGAAACCAACATCAGATCAATATCCAGAAAACCATTCTGCTTGGCTAACCGACAGTTAGTTTCTAAATTTTACATTCATAGGGAAAGGTTCCCATTAATTTTATCCAAGATAAATTCCTTGAATTTATTCTTTATCTATTTTTGAATATCAATTCAAACTAGTCGGGATTAGCGACCCTTACCGAAGTAATCATTTATTTTAATTTCCCAATCCCAACCTATTCATCCCATGGAGTAAAACTGGTTATACTTCATATCTAACACCACAGTTTTATCGGTAAATTCAATTACCATTTCACGTTCAAATCTAATTAAAGATTTGACTATCGCCTGGAGTAAAACTGGTGATACTCCATTCTCGACCATTTCAATCTAATTAAAGATTCATTAAAACTCCACTTAGTTTTAATCGTTAACTGGGTTAAAGAATCCGTGTCATTTAAAACACAGTTCACGATAAACCCAAAGTCACATTCATTAATTATCGGGTTAAAGAACAAGTGTTATTTAAAACACTGTTCACGATAAACCCAAAAATCAATATCAATTCCAATTAAATATTATTTAATTGGTACACTTCATTAAATCTAAATAAAAGATTTAATCTTTTCTCAACTGGGTTCAAGAACAGTGTTAGTGAAGACACCATTCACGACAAACCCAAATCACATTTGATATTCAATATAAGACTCTGAATAGAAAATATATCGGCTTATATTCAATATCAAATTCTACGATTAACAAATGTCGTATTGGAAATAACGATATAAATATATATCTTTCAAATTTCCATAACAACATCTGTATAATCACGAATTCCAACATCGAAATATTCCGAAGACAATTTCGATTCAAATCCACTCCAATGCAATCATTGGATATTCTGGTTATTTTCAAAACCCTTTTTAAATTCAATTTATTTATTTAAAAATAAATAGAATTATAATTCTAGTTCAAAACCAGTTCATTTCGATAAAAATCTATTTTTATCTTTTCAAATGTGGAGTTTTTCATCCCAAATCTTCACAAATCATTTCTTATGATTTTATACAAATTATTATTATTTTTAATAATTTTATCAAGGCCCGTACAGTCGATTTCCATCAACGGCCATCGAACTGCACTTACAGTGACCTTTTTCAAATTTGATTTGGACATAATTCCAAATCCAACCGTTAGATTTCAAATTTCTAACATTCGTTAGAAAGCTCTTTTCGATACGAACCCAACGGTTCCGGTTTTAGGAGAATCCGACGGTCGGATCTCCCGTAATGTCCGTTTGAAGTCAATGGTCGAAATTCGCGAACTGCCGCGGCGCGGCACATTCTATTCAGGCCATTATATTATATATATATAATATATAATATATACTTCGTCGATTTCTATTTAAAACGAATTATATAAATAGTTTTAAAATCGTTTCAAAAGCAATTTCAACTTTCTTTTCAATTCAAATCAAAATTGAATTCTTCTTTATAAATTCGTTTTAAAATTCATTTCTATTCAATTCAAATTTCAATTCAATTTGAATTCATTTCAATTCGCTTTCAATTCAATTTGAATTCATTTCAATTCACTTTCAATTCAATTTGAATTCATTTCAATTCGCTTTCAATTCAATTTGAATTCATTTCAATTCGCTTTCAATTCAATTTGAATTCGTTTCCAATTCAATTCATTTCGAAATCGTTATATATTCAATTCATTTCGAAATCGTTATATATTCAATTCATTTCGAAATCGTTTTCAATTCATTTCATTTCGAAATCGTTTTCAATTCATTTCGAAATCGTTTTCAATTCATTTCATTTCGAAATCGTTTTCAATTCAATTTGAATTCGTTTTCAATTCAATTCATTTCGAAATCTAATAAAATCGATATAAATATCGTTCACGTCAAAATGGCGTCAATCTAATCAACACGGCTTCATATATTCCTTTATTTTCAAATATTCTATTTCAAATATTTCTTTTTCAAAATAGTTGTTATTATCAAAATATTTCGTTCAACACATGACCAATCTCAATGGATGAGTACTGTCAACACATGAACCTTTGTTTTATATTGATAAAGATGTAAATTTTATTACTAAAATATTTCGTTCAACACATGACCAATCTCAATGGATGAGTACTGTCAACACATGAACTTTTGTTTTATAATATTCTTCATTTTCTAAATTGGAATGAGGCCCAATCAATCACCATATAATGTTAGTTATATGGATTTTCATACAGCACATGTATATAATAGCAACGATAAATAACCAGCCATCAACCAAAGTGCACTACACTGTATAAGCATCAAATATAGATATCTAACGCTTATAACAGCCTGTCAATCAATCGATCGACATATTTAATCAATCAGGATGAGTGAACTTCAAATTTCATCCCAACACCCGTGTGGGGTTTCAAACAATCAAACGCATATTTTATTTGTGCAGTTGGGCGATGTGTAAAATTTATCGTCCCAATCAATGTCATTCAAATAGGTGTACATAAACAAACCGTCCGGTTTATAAATGAATATTTTATTTTATTCACTTCACGTTAAAAATTATATTTTTAACGATAAAACATTTTATTTCAACCTATGAATTTCTATTCAATTCATTTACACAATAAAATGATATTTTTATTTTTCTAACATATTTTAGAAAATTTCGGCGGCATAACGGCACGATACTAGAAACGGGACGAGGCCTAGCCTTATCCCCGGTCTAGTGAAGGCCCACGCCATTCACACATCAATCAAATCAATTTCATTTTGCAAACCACAAAATTTGGAGTAAGAGTCTATCCTAGCCTTACTCCTTCGCCTTATAACGGCGCACGTCTAATCCTAACCAATTTATCGATTCGATTTTTCACACCACAAACCACATTCAAACCAATATCGCAATCAATCACCAAACAGCCAAACAAACAAGTCCATGGTCTGTGGACGATTGTGTCGGGTGCTACTAAACACCGTCTGCATCCTAGTATATATATATAACCAGAAAAGAAATTGAAAGGTGAGAAATTCTCACATATAGCTATCCTAGCTCCACGGCACTTCTAATGCAGGAAATCTTCGCCAACTCGCCTTTTCGTCATCTTCGTTGCCCGTAGCCACTACATATGTAAAAATCGAATTTTTACTTCGCTATTCAATATATAAAAATCATATTTTTATTTCGAAGTTCAATATATAAAAATCCTATTTTTCTATCGAAGTTCAATATATAAAAATCCTATTTTTCTATCGAAGTTCAATATATAAAAATCCTATTTTTCTATCGAAGTTCAATATATAAAAATCCTATTTTTCTATCGAAGTTCAATATATAAAAATCCTATTTTTCTATCGAAGTTCAATATATAAAAATCCTATTTTTCTATCGAAGTTCAATATATAAAAATCTTATTTTTCTATCGAAGTTCAATATATAAAAACTATATTTTTCTACTTCGATGTTCAATATATAAAAACTATATTTTTACTAATATAGATTCCGCCGCCCTTTCAAAAATAAAGATTATATTTAATTTTTTTTTCCAAGTTCAAATCTTTCCTTTCTAAAGTTCTAATCTTTTTATTTTAAAGCTCAAACCTTTTTCTTTTTAAAATCATTTTTCAAATTCAGTTTTTATCACTTTAAAAAAACAGTTTTTAAATGCTTTTCAATTCAGTTTTTATCACTTTAAAAAAACAGTTTTTAAGTGCTTTTCAATTCAGTTTTTATCACTTTTAAAAAAACAGTTTTTAAGTGCTTTTTAAATTCTGAATTTCAGAATTGAAAACAAAAATAAAATAAAGTAAAAACTTACTGCATCGAAGAAGGGGGGGGGGGGGCGCATCGATGTCGGCGGCAGGAGGAGGCGGAGGGTTGGGGCGGCCTTCAGTTCGTCGGCGGTCATCTAGAGGATGCGGGGTTTTTAGTTAGGGTTTGGGGTTCTCGTGCGTCAGTGGGAGGGAGAAGGAGAGAGGTTCGATGGAGGGGGAAAGGTGACGCGGTGGCGCGATGGGGAGGCGCTCGACGGTGGGGATGTCGGAGGGCAGTCGGCGGCGTTAGAAATGAGGGAGCGGCGGGTTATTTTATTTCAATTTAGGTTTTAGAAACTGAACGGGGGAGGGGGGGGGGGGGGGTGGGGCCTGATATAAGGGAAGAAGAATTTTTTTTTATTTAAATATTTTTTCAAAAAGTTGTCTTTTACATACGACCTCGAAACGAGGCCCACCGCCTGTCGTCCTTAGCGTTTTACCCCCATTCCGAACACAATGGGATATGTATCGTAGGCTGATTCGGCTGTTTCAATTAGTTTCCGTTGAATTTACATTTAAATCACTATATTGAATTTTAAACGTACATTTCAAATTACCGGGGTCACATACTAACTCTAAAAATTCCCGAAAAATATTTTCTAGCTTCGTATTGACGATACGGTCCTAACAAAACCAATTTCGTCGAATTCTGAGACCGTTAGAAAAATGGCCAATTTCCAGTCGATTAAAATCAACTGAAACTGGTCAAACGCGTTTTCCTTCGCCACGCTCACATACTGATTCAGAAAATTATGAAACTTGAAACCTAGCCTTAACTTTACATCACAGACCCAACAAAAGTGGTTTCGTCGAAATCCGAGGTCATTTGCAAAATGTCCATTTTTAAGGGCCTGAATTCCATAGCGACTATTCAAAATTTTCAACTAGACATATCTTTTGATTCCCGATATGAAATCTTGAATTTTCGGATTCGTTGGAAAGATATTCACAATTAGGTCCCATTATTTTTGGTTTCACTAAAATCCGGATTATTTTGCACCCGGTACATTCAATTGAAGTTTGAAATCGAATTATCGAACTACCGCGCCATTTTCAATTCTATTTATAATTATATATAAATATTTATATTCTAACGACGACGTATATAATATATACGTTGAATTGAATATTGAAAATAAATTTCTCATCGACATTATTTAAAATAATTCATTTTAAATAATCAAAATTCGCTAAAATTGCCAAAATAAAAATTTTAAACTGGCCCAGATTTTCGGGTTGTTACAATCTTCCCCACTTAAAACTTTTCGTCCCCGAAAAGGAACAAAGTCGAAAGTGGTTTGATTAATCAACTCTACGCTCGATCTGGCTTTCATTCTCCAACTCTTCAGTTTCTGAGAATTTTCAAAAATTTGGCTAACACCCTAAATTTTCGAAAAATTTCGCCATAACCTCCCCTGCACCGGGAGCATCGGGGAATTTCAAATAGCTTCCCCGGTCCTTCAGATCTCAAAAGAAAAAGAAAAAGCCAAGCGGCTAGCCAATAGGCTCACAAAATCATCATCACCCAAACAAAACAGGAAATCATGTAGTAAACATGTACCTATTTGTCGGGCAAACAAATTTTATTCTCTGCTCTAGCCTCCTTGCTATGACCTGTTCAATGATATATATGTATATGCAAGCAAATGCAACCAATTTTCAATATAATTCAATATGTGATTCAGTTAGGCTAAATGGCTAAAAATTAGCAAACAAATAAACAAACAACACAAACATCAATCAATTAGTTGATTAGAGTTTCAAATGCATAACTTTGATATATAGTCAAAAATCAGATTTTTGATGCCAAATCACAACAATAGGCCCTATCTAATTTTGGTTCTCACACCAGTCAATAGGAAATATATAGAAAGCCCACTTTCGTCACTCGAACATAAATTCTAATGATGGAGCTCCATCATCAAAATCATCTCCGGGCGATTAGAGTGTAATTCTATATCTATCCAGTATATTAAAATTTCGAATACACGCGGATCAGACGTATACGCAAAATCTATATATACTGGATTGTCCACATCAATATAAATAGATAATCAAATACGAATAATTGATTTAAATCTTCAAAACCAGAATTGTTTTCATTTTAGAAAAAATTTACTCTTCACACTCGTTCTAGGATACTACTGATCCCATCTCTAACGAGTCACTCTCATTGGATATTGTTAATCCAATATCTGATGAATTCTTTCGTACGGTTCTAATGTGTCTTGTTCTCTAAGCTTTGTAAACCAAAGCTCTGATACCAACTGTGAAATAGCCGACGAACTCCGGTAGGCTTTGCAACCATCCCTTCATCCCCCAAGCAGCAGGTAAAACCCACCGTGGCTTTCACATGGTCCCCCAGTTACTTGTTTTACGGCAACCCTCTCGAGTCTCGCGCCCACTGGCGAACCAACCCCCACCACAAGGGACATGTAGGGGTAAGAGTCTCCCGTTCACCACCAAACTGCGAAGCGAGAACCCCCTATCACGACTGCAACAAGAACTGGTGATACTCCATTCTCGACCATTTCAATCTAATTAAAGATTCATTAAAACTCCACTTAGTTTTAATCGTTAACTGGGTTAAAGAATCCGTGTCATTTAAAACACGGTTCACGATAAACCCAAAGTCACATTCATTAATTATCGGGTTAAAGAACAAGTGTTATTTAAAACACTGTTCACGATAAACCCAAAAATCAATATCAATTCCAATTAAATATTATTTAATTGGTACACTTCATTAAATCTAAATAAAAGATTTAATCTTTTCTCAACTGGGTTCAAGAACAGTGTTAGTGAAGACACCATTCACGACAAACCCAAATCACATTTGATATTCAATATAAGACTCTGAATAGAAAATATATCGGCTTATATTCAATATCAAATTCTACGATTAACAAATGTCGTATTGGAAATAACGATATAAATATATATCTTTCAAATTTCCATAACAACATCTGTATAATCACGAATTCCAACATCGAAATATTCCGAAGACAATTTCGATTCAAATCCACTCCAATGCAATCATTGGATATTCTGGTTATTTTCAAAACCCTTTTTAAATTCAATTTATTTATTTAAAAATAAATAGAATTATAATTCTAGTTCAAAACCAGTTCATTTCGATAAAAATCTATTTTTATCTTTTCAAATGTGGAGTTTTTCATCCCAAATCTTCACAAATCATTTCTTATGATTTTACACAAATTATTATTATTTTTAATAATTTTATCAAGGCCCGTACAGTCGATTTCCATCAACGGCCATCGAACTGCACTTACAGCGACCTTTTTCAAATTTGATTTGGACATAATTCCAAATCCAACCGTTAGATTTCAAATTTCTAACATTCATTAGAAAGCTCTTTTCGATACGAACCCAACGGTTCCGGTTTTAGGAGAATCCGACGGTCGGATCTCCCGTAATGTCCGTTTGAAGTCAATGGTCGAAATTCGCGAACTGCTGCGGCGCGGCGCGTTCTATTCAGGCCATTATATTATATATATATAATATATAATATATACTTCGTCGATTTCTATTTAAAACGAATTATATAAATAGTTTTAAAATCGTTTCAAAAGCAATTTCAACTTTCTTTTCAATTCAAATCAAAATTGAATTCTTCTTTATAAATTCGTTTTAAAATTCATTTCTATTCAATTCAAATTTCAATTCAATTTGAATTCATTTCAATTCGCTTTCAATTCAATTTGAATTCATTTCAATTCGCTTTCAATTCAATTTGAATTCATTTCAATTCGCTTTCAATTCAATTTGAATTCATTTCAATTCGCTTTCAATTCAATTTGAATTCGTTTCCAATTCAATTCATTTCGAAATCGTTATATATTCAATTCATTTCGAAATCGTTATATATTCAATTCATTTCGAAATCGTTTTAAATTCATTTCATTTCGAAATCGTTTTCAATTCATTTCATTTCGAAATCGTTTTCAATTCAATTTGAATTCGTTTTCAATTCAATTCATTTCGAAATCTAATAAAATCGATATAAATATCGTTCACGTCAAAATGGCGTCAATCTAATCAACACGGCTTCATATATTCCTTTATTTTCAAATATTCTATTTCAAATATTTCTTTTTCAAAATAGTTGTTATTATCAAAATATTTCGTTCAACACATGACCAATCTCAATGGATGAGTACTGTCAACACATGAACCTTTGTTTTATATTGATAAAGATGTAAATTTTATTACTAAAATATTTCGTCCAACACATGACCAATCTCAATGGATGAGTACTGTCAACACATGAACTTTTGTTTTATAATATTCTTCATTTTCTAAATTGGAATGAGGCCCAATCAATCACCATATAATGTTAGTTATATGGATTTTCATACAGCACATGTATATAATAGCAACGATAAATAACCAGCCATCAACCAAAGTGCACTACACTGTATAAGCATCAAATATAGATATCTAACGCTTATAACAGCCTGTCAATCAATCGATCGACATATTTAATCAATCAGGATGAGTGAACTTCAAATTTCATCCCAACACCCGTGTGGGGTTTCAAACAATCAAACGCATATTTTATTTGTGCAGTTGGGCGATGTGTAAAATTTATCGTCCCAATCAATGTCATTCAAATAGGTGTACATAAACAAACCGTCCGGTTTATAAATGAATATTTTATTTTATTCACTTCACGTTAAAAATTATATTTTTAACGATAAAACATTTTATTTCAACCTATGAATTTCTATTCAATTCATTTACACAATAAAATGATATTTTTATTTTTCTAACATATTTTAGAAAATTTCGGCGGCATAACGGCACGATACTAGAAACGGGACGAGGCCTAGCCTTATCCCCGGTCTAGTGAAGGCCCACGCCATTCACACATCAATCAAATCAATTTCATTTTGCAAACCACAAAATTTGGAGTAAGAGTCTAACCTAGCCTTACTCCTTCGCCTTATAACGGCGCACGTCTAATCCTAACCAATTTATCGATTCGATTTTTCACACCACAAACCACATTCAAACCAATATCGCAATCAATCACCAAACAGCCAAACAAACAAGTCCATGGTCTGTGGACGATTGTGTCGGGTGCTACTAAACACCGTCTGCATCCTAGTGTATATATATAACCAGAAAAGAAATTGAAAGGTGAGAAATTCTCACATATAGCTATCCTAGCTCCACGGCACTTCTAATGCAGGAAATCTTCGCCAACTCGCCTTTTCGTCATCTTCGTTGCCCGTAGCCACTACATATGTAAAAATCGAATTTTTACTTCGCTATTCAATATATAAAAATCATATTTTTATTTCGAAGTTCAATATATAAAAATCCTATTTTTCTATCGAAGTTCAATATATAAAAATCCTATTTTTCTATCGAAGTTCAATATATAAAAATCCTATTTTTCTATCGAAGTTCAATATATAAAAATCCTATTTTTCTATCAAAGTTCAATATATAAAAATCCTATTTTTCTATCGAAGTTCAATATATAAAAATCCTATTTTTCTATCGAAGTTCAATATATAAAAATCCTATTTTTCTATCGAAGTTCAATATATAAAAATCCTATTTTTCTATCGAAGTTCAATATATAAAAACTATATTTTTCTACTTCGATGTTCAATATATAAAAACTATATTTTTACTAATATAGATTCCGCCGCCCTTTCAAAAATAAAGATTATATTTAATTTTTTTTCCAAGTTCAAATCTTTCCTTTCTAAAGTTCTAATCTTTTTATTTTAAAGCTCAAACCTTTTTCTTTTTAAAATCATTTTTCAAATTCAGTTTTTATCACTTTAAAAAAACAGTTTTTAAATGCTTTTCAATTCAGTTTTTATCACTTTAAAAAAACAGTTTTTAAGTGCTTTTCAATTCAGTTTTTATCACTTTTAAAAAAACAGTTTTTAAGTGCTTTTTAAATTCTGAATTTCAGAATTGAAAACAAAAATAAAATAAAGTAAAAACTTACTGCATCGAAGAAGGGGGGGGGGGGCATCGATGTCGGCGGCAGGAGGAGGCGGAGGGTTGGAGCGGCCTTCAGTTCGTCGGCGGTCATCTAGAGGATGCGGGGTTTTTAGTTAGGGTTTGGGGTTCTCGTGCGTCAGTGGGAGGGAGAAGGAGAGAGGTTCGATGGAGGGGGAAAGGTGACGCGGTGGCGCGATGGGGAGGCGCTCGACGGTGGGGATGTCGGAGGGCAGTCGGCGGCGTTAGAAATGAGGGAGCGGCGGGTTATTTTATTTCAATTTAGGTTTTAGAAACTGAACGGGGGGGGGGGGGGGGGTGGGGCCTGATATAAGGGAAGAAGAATTTTTTTATTTAAATATTTTATTTTATTTTTTTTCAAAAAGTTGTCTTTTACATACGACCTCGAAACGAGGCCCACCGCCTGTCGTCCTTAGCGTTTTACCCCCATTCCGAACACAATGGGATATGTATCGTAGGCTGATTCGGCTGTTTCAATTAGTTTCCATTGAATTTACATTTAAATCACTATATTGAATTTTATACGTACATTTCAAATTACCGGGGTCACATACTAACTCTAAAAATTCCCGAAAAATATTTTCTAGCTTCGTATTGACGATACGGTCCTAACAAAACTAATTTCGTCGAATTCTGAGACCGTTAGAAAAATGGCCAATTTCCAGTCGATTAAAATCAACTGAAACTGGTCAAACGCGTTTTCCTTCGCCACGCTCACATACTGATTCAGAAAATTATGAAACTTGAAACCTAGCCTTAACTTTACATCACGGACCCAACAAAAGTGGTTTCGTCGAAATCCGAGGTCATTTGCAAAATGTCCATTTTTAAGGGCCTGAATTCCATAGCGACTATTCAGAATTTTCAACTGGACATATCTTTTGATTCCCGATATGAAATCTTGAATTTTCGGATTCGTTGGAAAGATATTCACAATTAGGTCCCATTATTTTTGGTTTCACTAAAATCCGGATTATTTTGCACCCGGTACATTCAATTGAAGTTTGAAATCGAATTATCGAACTACCGCGCCATTTTCAATTCTATTTATAATTATATATAAATATTTATATTCTAACGACGACGTATATAATATATACGTTGAATTGAATATTGAAAATAAATTTCTCGTCGACATTATTTAAAATAATTCATTTTAAATAATCAAAATTCGCTAAAATTGCCAAAATAAAAATTTTAAACTGGCCCAGATTTTCGGGTTGTTACATGGAACTTAGTATCGGTAAAGATCCAGGGCCAGATTTTTACATGGGCCGAATTCATGACCCATTTCAAAGCAAAGTTTTTGCCAAGGGCAGAAATGACTATCCAGCTAGAGAAATTCATCCACCTCAAGCAAGGAAGATTGAGCCTATAAGAATATGTTTCCAAATTTACCGAATTATGTAAGTTTGGAAAAAGATTGGTAGACACCCCCATGAACAAAGCCCTTAGATTTGTTAAAGGACTAAACTCCCTGTTGTAGGAAACTCTATTAGCCCAAGTAACATTTGGGGTAACTTTTGAAACCTTAGTTGAGATAGCTATCTTATGCACGGCAGAAGGTACCAAGAAGGATAATGAAGGTGAGAAAGGGGAAAGCTCCAACAAAAATAAGAAAAAGGAATGGTCGAAGAACAAGAAGAAGAACAAATTCAAAAAGGATGCAAAGACTTGTATGGGGTGCAACTGCAAGGGCCATGAGGCCAAGGATTGTAGGACCTCATTGGCGAAAAAGGAGTTCAAGGGAAAATGTTACAACTACCATGAAGAAGGACACATTTCCAAAGACTGCCCAAAGCCCAAAGTTGTCAGGAGTGGCCAGAACTATGCAATAGAGGCAACACCAATTCAAAGCCGACCCCAAGAGACCAAGGGCAGCCCGCACTTGAAGGTATAACCTTTGTTTTAGGAAATTCAGTATACACCTTGTTCGATTCTGGAGCGACCCATTCTTTTATCTCCAAACGATTAGTAAATCTGTTGAACCTTCCCATATCTATCTCGGATAGTCTGATAGAGGTGGCCAACCTTATCGGAGGTTCTAAGTACCTTAAGCTATTTTGCAAAGACCTAGTATTGGAGGTAGACAATGTCGAGTTCCATTCCGAAGCGTATGCATTGGATTTTATGGGGTATGACCTTATCCTAGGTATGGACTAGCTATCGTTTTATGGAGCCGTCCTAGATTGCGATAGGGACTCGTTCGTCTTAGGAGCTGAGGTGGACATAGTCTAAGCATTCCTTGTAATGTTAAAAACAAGAATAAGGCCTTATTATATTACCTATATCTTAGTTCTAAAGGACCATCTTCGGTCCCTATAGTTTGTGAGTTCTTGGATGTTTTTGAGGAAGTCATGGGACTTTCACCCCATAGAAAAATCTCTTTTCGTATTGACCTAGGGAAGGATGCTAGACCTGTAGCACTACCCTTGAGATACATGGATCCTAAGGAAAGAAGGGAGTTAGATAAACAGATTTCAGAATTATTGCAAAAAGGTTTCATTCGACGAAGTACCTTAGAATGGGGAGCATCTACTGTATTTTCTACCAAAGCAGACGGATCTTTGAGACTTTGTGTTGACTATAGGGAACTCAATAAATTGACCAAAAAGAATATGTATCTTTTAACAAGAATAGATGACCTTTTTGATCACTTCAGAGGAGCCCGAGTATTTTCCCAACTAGACCTTGTTGCTGGGTTCCACTAAGAATTGTGGGGGACAGCAAGGACTAAACTGTGTTTAGGACGCTAGACGGATTGTTCCAATGGGAAGTTATGCCCTTTGGGCTAACGAATGCACCCTCCTTTTTGTTGACCTCATGACTATAGTGTTTAGGGGGATTCTAAATAAAACCGTGGTTGTAACGGTCCGGCATTTTGACCGGTAATTAAACTAACTTAAAACGTTCATAAAGAAGGATTGTTACGGGTACTTACATATTTGCACAAAAAAAACTTTTCATTTCATTTTCCACAATTTAACATCAGAGTTACAAGTAATACATTAGAGTACATTGATTTCACAACGAAGAGATACAAACTCATCGGAAGAATGCGAATGCTCCAAAACATATAGCTCCACCTAAAACTGGAATCCTGCTCCAACCAAGTCCAAGGCTAACTCTGCAAACTAAACTACTAGGCTGCCCATATAAAAATTATGGGCACCTAGAGTTTAGGTGAGGGAACAATAAAATTCGGGTCAGTCATGGGACTGGTGTGAGTACTCAAAACAGCTGTTATTTAGGGTTCATTTTAAAGTTGGGTAATTCAATGGACCACGCCGCTAATGCAGAATGGGTTTACTCCATATGAATTTCCATGAATAAAAATTCGCAATGAATTTTGAAAAATGAAACTGCCTGTAACGACCCGTATTTTTACGGTATAAAAATAATTTATTAATTATTTAAATAATGGTTTGGTTATTTAAAATGACCAGAATTAAATAATATTGAATATTTAATTAAAATATATAATATAATAATATATTTAATTTCTGAAATAGTCAGAAATAGTGGAATTCACAATATGGTGTGAACTGGATCATCTGTGATATTTAATTCAATTTAGAATTGTATTAGAATAACAAATATATTATTTGAACGACAGTTTGAACGTATAATTATATTATAATTAAAATCGAGCTTGAAATGGCTTGGCAGTTCGTTAATTGGCGATTTGAACTTCAACTGAATATACAGAATTCGTTTTAAGCCGGATTTCTGTGAAACAAGAAACGTTAGGAGCTGGTGAAGTATATTTTTCTAATGGAAAAGAAAAATCGGGATTTCGTCATGTAGATTTTGGATTTATGTCCAAATCAAATTTTAGAAAAGTCGCTGTGGAATTCCTTTATAATTTATAACGATTTATTTATATTTTAAAAAGGAATTTCATTAAAAATCGAATATCGATTTAATCGGGATTTGAAATATCGAGTTATAAATCCTAGTGGAGCTGTATGGTATTCGATTGTGAATATATACAATAATATTTATTTATAAATATTTAATTTAATTATATTTAAATATATTTATATATTTAAATGGGTTATTTAGGGCTTTAAAAATAGCCAGTTTTGCAAACGACCTCAGAATTCGACGAAACTAATTTTGTTGGATCCACAATATTAATTTATTGCTAGATTTCAATATTCGTGATTTTTGAAGTCAGTATGTGGCCGTATGGGATTTTAATGTGAAAAATAGTCAGTATTTTGACCTTTAAAAATACGTTGTGTGAGCAAACGGAGTCGAAATTCAATGAAATCAGTTTTTTTGGGTCCGTAATGTCAAACTCTAGTCGGATGTCTAGTTTCGTGATTTTTGGGTATCGTATGTGATTATAGGAATTTTTAACAATAAGTAAATATAGCGTTTGCTTAAAATAAAATAAAATAATAAATAAAAATATATTATACCTTTTCTATAAATACCCTAGGATATTCCTAAACCTAACAAAAATTCTCCACGGTCAAAACATACAGCCGCCACTTCTAGAAACGAGAACTGTGAGTTTTAACTCCTCAAACAAATCAAAAGAAATCCAAAACAATTCCTATAAATCCTAACACATACATACGTGGGATGCTCGAAGGATTCTCTACAATTTGGTGTAGGATTCAAGCGGTTCGACATGTGTTGTGGCGTGGCGAAGTGTACGCCGCAGGTCTTTGTGGTCTAGGGTTAAGGTTTGTAAGATTTAAAAAGCTTTGATTCATGTTTTGATATTGTTTTCGGAATCAAGAAGTAATGTCGCATCTTGCTTTGATTTTTGAGGGTATTCGGTTGAAAGGGGGTGTCGCGTGTATGCATGTAGCAGGCAGAAAGGATTGATCGATGCAACGCCTGGGAGTTGATCGAGTTTGGCTTTTGTGGTATGAGGATGGAGTTTTTCGAAGGTGAAGAGAATGGTATAGTTCGTTGGAGTTTTTATGAAAGAATGAAGGAGGTGGAGTCAGGAAATGGTGCGGCTATGGTGAATGATTTAAGTATGTGTTGAACGGAGAGGGAAGAACTCGAGTTCTTCAATTTGGGGTTTGAGGGAAGAAGTTTTTGACGAGGATAATTATGGTGATTTTTGTGGATTTCTTTTGTGAGGAGATAGGAGAGGTTTCAATGGCTAAATCGTTGGCAATGGAAGGTATCGGTTACTGGAGCGTGAAGATCTAATTGAGGAAGAAGAGTGGTATACGTGGGTTGGGTATGGTGGAGTATAGAGGGGCTAAGGAAAAGGTGAAATCCCAATTGAATTGAAATTCTAAGTTTTATTTAACTTAAATGTATATTAAACTTCGTAAAATCATAACTTGCTCGTACGGTGTCAGAATTTCGAACGGCATGATCCGTTAGGATCGTATGGACGGTGGCTCCACAATGGAACAGACTGGGAGCGAATCAGAGCTCGTTACAATTTATAGCAAAATAAATTGTCCGTCTAAATCAAGCGATGGTTATCGTTATTAACGATGATCGTCCAATGTGAGTAAAACTCACCAACTCTGAACAGTTATATTTTTATAACGTATTTTTATAACTGTTAATCATCTGTTGATTGCTGTGTGTTAACTGTTTGGTTGAATTGTTTGTGTATTGATGGAAATCATAGATAACGTTATATATATATGTAAAGACCCGCAACCTCCCCGTAAAGGAAAGCGTCGGATAGTTCGAGAACAAACCACAGCAGAACGCATACAGAAGAACATTTCATTGTATATAACAACAATGCATCAGATTACAAGAATATACAGAGTATAAATGAATATTACACAGAAATATCAGAGATTTAAATTACATTTAAATACATAGCAGCGGAAAATAATACAATACACAACTAGAAGAGATATACGGATACAAAGCTTTCCGGATATCGTTCCAGCTGTAAACCAGGATCCTGTGAATATAAATCTGCAAAACCAAAACTACTAGCTGCCCGTGTCAAAAATAGGGGCACCCAGAGTTTAGGTTAAAACAATAAACTCCAGGTCAGTCATGTGACTGGTGTGAGAACTAAAACAGTTATTAATCTTTATTTTCAAAGCTAGGTAAATCAAGGGACCACGCCGTATAACACGGAACGGGTTTCCTCCCAAGAATACCAGTGCATAAAACAAACAGCGCAATGCTAAATAAAGAAAAATGAAGCTGTTATAAGACCCAGGTCCCATCACACAATGCAACGCAGTCGAGGATAGGGTTTTCCCTTATAACAGCCAAAGAATGCTTGATACGTTTTAAAACAAATCATTTGATACTATTATAAGTGCATAGTGTATAAAACACTTCAAATCATAAGTATCAATCATAGGCGGCATGAACGGCCCATATCACTATGTCGCCATATATAAGTTTACAATCAAAACCGCAAATGTCGTATTTGGAAATTGGATTTCCGTCTATGAACCGAGGCAAAAGATAGTCCTCAACCGATTCGAGACAATCTAGCCCATGTCTCAGGAACAGAACGCATCGTCCCTTGGAGCGACAGGGCCGGTCCACCGATGTGGATTAAGAATGCCTGAACAATACGTTTCCCCGCCCTTTGGGGCGTAAATGAGCCAACCAAATGACTCCATCGGTTCGAGAACGACCGATCAATCCGAGGCGCCTCGCAACAGCAACAACCACATAAGTCAAACTCGTCAGGGCGTGTAAAACCACTGACGCCACTTTTTATCTAGAAGGAAACGCATGCCCTCCCTGAGGTCCGTCTCCCGTTTTTGGTTCATACCTGGTGTGAAACACGCGAGGTAAACGTTACACAAAGCTACGCCACAAAGGCCGTGCTTTGATCATCACCACAAGACTTTGCTTTTCAACAGAAGCCTTGATCATTTGCATCTTAGCATGCCACACAGGCATACCATCCTATGCAACCGATATCAGTCACACAGAATGAAATCCGATGTCAGACACACAGTCCATTTACAAGTCCGTTCTGGGTCTGAACGAAACCGGAGGCACCTAGTACCCCGCATATCCTTCGATCTCCAAGTACGTCTGGACGATCACCAACTGTTTCCATCTTCTTGGGTGTACAGCCCAATCAAGATCATCAGCTATCACCCAAACGACGTGAAGACCTCCGGTCTTCGACCATCGTCTTCATCTTCGACTTATCGTCGTATCAGTTATTCAGAATGGGATAAACCCGGTCTTCCCGAATAACTCGCGTATATTTTATAAAAGTGTTACACAAACACAACATACGCCTCATTCCAATTCATTAGTCACTAACCGTAAATTAATCAAGAGAATAATTCCCCAAATATTAACCCCGAAGGCCGAAACCAACATCAGATCAATATCCAGAAAACCATTCTGCTTGGCTAACCGCCAGTTAGTTTCTAAATTTCACATTCAAATCTAATTAAAGATTTAACTATCGCCTGGAGCAAAACTGGTGATACTCCATTCTCGATCTTTTCAATCTAATTAAAGATTCATTAAAACTCCACTTAGTTTTAATCTGTGACTGGGTTAAAGAATCAGTGTCATTTAAAACACGGTTCACGATAAACCCAAAGTCACATCCCATTAATTATCGGGTTAAAGAACAAGTGTTATTTAAAACACTGTTCACGATAAACCCAAAAATCAATATCAATTCAATTCCAATTAAATATCATTTAATTGGTACACTTCATTAAATCTAAATAAAAAGATTTAATCTTTTCTCAACTGGGTTCAAGAACAGTGTTAGTGAAGACACCATTCACGACAAACCCAAATCACATTCGATTAATTATCGGGTTAAAGAACAAGTGTTATTTAAAACACTGTTCACGATAAACCCAAAAATCAATATCAATTCAATTCCAATTAAATATCATTTAATTGGTACACTTCATTAAATCTAAATAAAAAGATTTAATCTTTTCTCAACTGGGTTCAAGAACAGTGTTAGTGAAGACACCATTCACGACAAACCCAAATCACATTCGATTAATTATCGGGTTAAAGAACAAGTGTTATTTAAAACACTGTTCACGATAAACCCAAAAATCAATACCAATTCAATTCCAATTAAATATCATTTAATTGGTACACTTCATTAAATCTAAATAAAAAGATTTAATCTTTTCTCAACTGGGTTCAAGAACAGTGTTAGTGAAGACACCATTCACGACAAACCCAAATCACATTCGATATTCAATACAAGGCTCTGAATAGAAACTATATCGGCCTATATTCAATATCAAATTCTACGATTAACAAATGTCGTATTGGAAATAACGATATACATATATATCTTTCAAATTTCCATAACAACACCTGTAATATCACGAATTCCAACATCGAAATATTCCGAAGACAATTTCGATTCAAATCCACTCCAATGCAATCATTGGAAATTTTGGTTATTTTCAAAACCATTTCAAATTCAATTTATTTATTTAAAAATAAATAGAATTATAATTCTAGTTCAAAACTAGTTCATTTCGATAAAAATCTATTTTTATCTTTTCAAACATGGAGTTTTTCATCCCAAACTTTCACAAATCATTTCTTATGATTTTACACAAATTATTACTATTTTTAATAATTTTATCAAGGCCCGTACGGTCGATTTCCATTAACGGCCATCGAACTGCACTTACAGCGACCTTTTTCGAATTTGATTTGGACGTATCTCCAAATCCAACCGTTAGATTTCAAATTTCTAACATTCATTAGAAAGCTCTTTTCGATACGAACCCAACGGTTCCGGTTTTAGGAGAATCCGACGGTCGGATCTCCCGTAATGTCCGTTTGAAACAAATGGTCGAAATTCGCGAACTGCCGCAGCGCGGCGCGTTCTATTCAGGCCATTATATTATATATATAATATATATTTCGTCGATTACTATTTAAAACGAATTATATAAATGGTTTTAAATTCGTTTCAAAAGCAATTTCAACTTCCTTTTCAATTCAAATCAAAATTGAATTCTTCTTTATAAATTCGTTTCAAAATTCATTTCTATTCAATTCAAATTTCAATTCAATTTGAATTCATTTCAATTCGCTTTCAATTCAATTCGAATTCGTTTTCAATTCAATTCATTTCGAAATCGTTTTCAATTCAATTCATTTCGAAATCGTTTTCAATTCAATTCATTTCGAAATCGTTTTCAATTCAATTCATTTCGAAATCGTTTTCAATTCAATTCATTTCGAAATCGTTTTCAATTCAATTCATTTCGAAATCGTTTTCAATTCAATTCATTTCGAAATCGTTTTCAATTCAATTCATTTCGAAATCGTTTTCAATTCAATTCATTTCGAAATCGTTTTCAATTCAATTCATTTCGAAATCGTTTTCAATTCAATTCATTTCAAAATATTCGATTTCGAAATCACGTTTCAATATTCATTTTAAAATGAATAAAATCGATATAAATATCGTTCACGTCAAAATGGCGTCAATCTAATCCTCACGGCTTCACATATTTCTATTTTCAAATATTCTATTTCAAATATTTCTATTTCAAATATTTCTATTTCAAATATTTCTATTTCAAATATTTCTATTTCAAATATTTCTTTTTTTTTTCGAAACTGGAATGAGGCCCAATCAATTACCATATAATGTTAATTATATGGATTTTCTACAACACATGTATATATCAACAACGATGAATAATCAACCATCAACCAAAGTGCACTACACTGTATAAGCATCAAATATAGACATTTAACGCTTATAGCAGCTTGTCAATCAATCGATCGACATATTTAATAAATCAGGATGAGTGAACTTCAAATTTCATCCTAACACCCGTGTGGGGTTTCAAACAATCAAACACATATTTTATTTGTGCAGTTAGGCGATGTGTAAAATTTATCGACCCAATCAACGTCATTCAAATAGGTGTACATAAACAAACCGTCTGGTTTGTAAATGAATATTTATTTATTCACATTCACGTTAAAAATTATATTTTTAACGATAACACATTTTATTTTAACATATGAATTTATATTCAGTTCATTCGTTAAATAAAATGCTATTTTTATTTTTCTAACTTATTTTAGAAAATTTCGGCGGCATAACGGCACGATACTAGAAACGGGACAAGGCCTAGCCTTATCCCCGGTCTAGTGAAGGCCCACGCCATTCACACATCAATCAAATCAATTCGTTATGCAAACCACAAACTTTGGAGTAAGGGTCTAACCTAGCCTTACTCCTTCGCCTTATAACGGCGCACGTCTAATCCTAACCAATTTATCGATTCGATTTTTCACACCACAAACCACATTCAAACCAATATCACAATCAATCACCAAACAGTCAAACAAACAAGTCCATGGTCTGTGGACGGGTGTCGGGTGCTACTAAGCACCGTCTGCATCCTAGTATATATATAACTAGAAAAATAAATTGAAAGGTGAGGAATTCTCACATATAGCTATCCTAGCTCCACGGCACTTCATTGATAGGAATCTTCTTCGTTATCCCATCTTCGTCATCTTCGTTGCCCGCTTTCACTACATATGTAAAAATCGAATTTTTACTTCGCTATTCAATTAATAAAAATCGAATTTTTATTTCAAAAATCTAATTTTTTCCTAAATCAAAACTACGATCTTTTTCTAAACAAAATACGATCTTTTCCTAAACAAACATATGAACCTTTTCTAAACAAAAATATGAACTTTTTCTTAGATAAAAATCCTATCTTTATTCTCTAATCATTTTAAAAAAAAATCAAATCTTTTAGGTTTTAAAAAAAATCAAATCTTTTAGGTTTTAAAAAAAATCAAATCTTTTAGGTTTTAAAAAAAATCAAATCTTTTAGTTTTTAAAAATCAGTTCTTTTAGTTTTTAAAAATCAGTTCTTTTAGTTTTTAAAAATCAAATCTTTTAGTTTTTAAAAATCAGTTCTTTTAGTTTTTAAAAATCAGTTCTTTTAGTTTTTAAAAATCAAATCTTTTAGTTTTTTTTAAAAATCAGTTCTTTTAGTTTTTAAAAATCAAATCTTTTAGTTTTTAAAAATCAAATCCTTTAGTTTTTTTAAAAATCAAATCCTTTAGTTTTTAAAAATCAGTTCTTTTAGTTTTTAAAAATCAAATCTTTTAGTTTTTAAAAATCAGTTCTTTTAGTTTTTAAAAATCAAATCTTTTAGTTTTTAAAAATCAGTTCTTTTAGTTTTTTAAAAATCAGTTCTTTTAGTTTTTAAAAATCAAATCTTTTAGTTTTTAAAAATCAGTTCTTTTAGTTTTTAAAAATCAAATCTTTTAGTTTTTTAAAAATCAAATCTTTTAGTTTTTAAAAATCAGTTCTTTTAGTTTTTAAAAATCAGTTTATAAAAATAAATAAATCCCAGAAAAACTTACAGGGGGCTTCTCCGTTTGTCAGTGAGGGGGGGGGCTCTCCGCTGATCATCTGAGAGGAGGCGGAGTTCGCTTCCGGGGGGGGGCGTCGGCAATCAGGTGGCAGCGGCACTGTGGTTCGACGAGGAGAGGGGCGCGGGGTTCTGTGGCTCGCGATGGAGGAAAAGGGGAGGGTCGCGGAGGAGAAGCAGGCGGAGGGAAGTGGAGGGGGAGATCGAGTGGGGGGAGAGGCAAACGGGGGCCGCGCCACCACGACGGCGGCGGGCGGGCGGCGCTCGATTCCGTCGAGCTCCTTCGGGTTTTTTTTTTTTTTTTTTTTTTTTTCTTTATCTCTGAACTGAAATAGAAACGGGGGGGGGCCAGAAATATAAAGTAGGAAGAGATATTTTTTTTTTATTATTTAATTATTAAATTTTTGCAAAAGGGTTGACTTTTTCCATACGACCTCTAGACGAGGTCCACCGCCTGTCGTCCATAGCGTTTTACCCCCATTCCGAACACAATGGGATATGTATCGCAAGCTGATTCGATAGTTACAATCAGTTTCTGTTGAATTTACCTTTAAATCTCTATATTGAATTTTAAATGTACATTTCAAATTACCGGGGCCACATACGAATTCTAAAAATGGCAGAAAAATATTTTCTAGCTTCGTATTGACGATACGGTCCTAACAAAACTAGTTTCGTCGAATTCTGAGACCGTCTGAAAAATGGCCATTTTCCAGTCGATTAAAATCAACTGAAACTGGTCAAACGCGTTTTCCTTTGCCACGCTCACATATTGATTCGAAAAATTATGAAATTTGGAATCTAGCAATAACTTAACATCACGGACCCAACAAAACTGGTTTCGTCGAAATCCGAGGTCATTTGCAAAATGTCCATTTTTAAGGGTCTGAATTCCATAGCGACTATTCAGAATTTTCAACTGGACATATCTATTGATTCCCGCTACGAAATTTCGATTCGTCGGATTCGTTGGAAAGATATCATCAATTAGATCCTATGATTTTTGGTTTCACTAAAATCCGGATTGTTTTGCACCCGGTATATTCAATTGAAGTTTGAAATCGAATTATCGAACTACCGCGCCATTTTCAATTCTATTTATAATTATATATAAATATTTATATTCTAACGACGACGCGTATAATATATACGTCGAATTTCAATTCAAAATAAATTTCTCGTCGATATTATTTAAAATATTTCATTTTAAATAATCTAAATTCGCTAAAATTGCCAAAATAAAATTTTCAAACTGGCTCGCATTTTACGGGTTGTTACAATCTCCCCCACTTAAAACTTTTCGTCCCCGAAAAGGAACAAAGTCGAAAGTGGTTTGATTATTCAACTCTACGTTCGATCTGGCTTCCATTCTCCAACTCTTTAGTTTCTGAGAATTTTCAAAATTTCAAAAATTTGGCTAACACCCTAAATTTTTGAAAAATTTCGCCATAACCTCCACTGCACCGGGAGCATCGGGGAATTTCAAATAGCTTCCCCGGTCCTTCAGATCTCAAAAAGAAAAAGAAAAAGCCAAGCGGCTAGCCAATAGGCTCACAAAATCATCATCACCCAAACAAAACAGGGAATTATGTAGTAAACATGTACCTATTTGTCGGGCAAACAAATTTTATTCTTCGGCTCTAGCCTCCTTGCTATGACCTGTTCAATGTAAGTGCAAGTATATGCATGCATTTGCAACCAAATTTCAATGCAGTTTACTATTTGGTTCAATTGGCTAAATGGTTAAAAATTATCAAACAAATAAATAAACAGCACAAACATCAATCAATTAGTGAATTAACGTTTCAAATTCATAATTTTGATACATATACAAAAATCAGATTTTTGATGCCAAATCACAACAATAGGCCCTATCTAATTTTGGTTCTCACACCAGCCTAATGGAAATATATAGATATCACACCTTCGTCACTCGAAAATAAATACTGGTAACGCTGCAGCATTATCAGAATCATCCCCGGGCAACTAGAATGTGATTCTATATCTACCCAATATATTAAAACTTTGAATATACGTTTGCAAGGCGTATATGCAAATTCTTTATATACTGAATTGTCCAAAATCAATATAAATAACTAATCAAATACGAATAATTGATTTAAATTTTCAAAACAAAATTTGTTTTCACTTTAAAAATATACTCTTCACACTCGTTCTAGGATACTACTAATCCTATCTCTAACGAGTCATTCTAATTGGATATTACTAATCCAATATCTGATGAATTCTTTCGTATGGTTCTAATGTGCCTTGTTCTCTGAGCTTTGCAAACCAAAGCTCTGATACCACGTGTAAAGACCCGCAACCTCCCCGTAAAGGAAAGCGTCGGATAGTTCGAGAACAAACCACAGCAGAACGCATACAGAAGAACATTTCATTGTATATAACAACAATGCATCAGATTACAAGAATATACAGAGTATAAATGAATATTACACAGAAATATCAGAGATTTAAATTACATTTAAATACATAGCAGCGGAAAATAATACAATACACAACTAGAAGAGATATACGGATACAAAGCTTTCCGGATATCGTTCCAGCTGTAAACCAGGATCCTGTGAATATAAATCTGCAAAACCAAAACTACTAGCTGCCCGTGTCAAAAATAGGGGCACCCAGAGTTTAGGTTAAAACAATAAACTCCAGGTCAGTCATGTGACTGGTGTGAGAACTAAAACAGTTATTAATCTTTATTTTCAAAGCTAGGTAAATCAAGGGACCACGCCGTATAACACGGAACGGGTTTCCTCCCAAGAATACCAGTGCATAAAACAAACAGCGCAATGCTAAATAAAGAAAAATGAAGCTGTTATAAGACCCAGGTCCCATCACACAATGCAACGCAGTCGAGGATAGGGTTTTCCCTTATAACAGCCAAAGAATGCTTGATACGTTTTAAAACAAATCATTTGATACTATTATAAGTGCATAGTGTATAAAACACTTCAAATCATAAGTATCAATCATAGGCGGCATGAACGGCCCATATCACTATGTCGCCATATATAAGTTTACAATCAAAACCGCAAATGTCGTATTTGGAAATTGGATTTCCGTCTATGAACCGAGGCAAAAGATAGTCCTCAACCGATTCGAGACAATCTAGCCCATGTCTCAGGAACAGAACGCATCGTCCCTTGGAGCGACAGGGCCGGTCCACCGATGTGGATTAAGAATGCCTGAACAATACGTTTCCCCGCCCTTTGGGGCGTAAATGAGCCAACCAAATGACTCCATCGGTTCGAGAACGACCGATCAATCCGAGGCGCCTCGCAACAGCAACAACCACATAAGTCAAACTCGTCAGGGCGTGTAAAACCACTGACGCCACTTTTTATCTAGAAGGAAACGCATGCCCTCCCTGAGGTCCGTCTCCCGTTTTTGGTTCATACCTGGTGTGAAACACGCGAGGTAAACGTTACACAAAGCTACGCCACAAAGGCCGTGCTTTGATCATCACCACAAGACTTTGCTTTTCAACAGAAGCCTTGATCATTTGCATCTTAGCATGCCACACAGGCATACCATCCTATGCAACCGATATCAGTCACACAGAATGAAATCCGATGTCAGACACACAGTCCATTTACAAGTCCGTTCTGGGTCTGAACGAAACCGGAGGCACCTAGTACCCCGCATATCCTTCGATCTCCAAGTACGTCTGGACGATCACCAACTGTTTCCATCTTCTTGGGTGTACAGCCCAATCAAGATCATCAGCTATCACCCAAACGACGTGAAGACCTCCGGTCTTCGACCATCGTCTTCATCTTCGACTTATCGTCGTATCAGTTATTCAGAATGGGATAAACCCGGTCTTCCCGAATAACTCGCGTATATTTTATAAAAGTGTTACACAAACACAACATACGCCTCATTCCAATTCATTAGTCACTAACCGTAAATTAATCAAGAGAATAATTCCCCAAATATTAACCCCGAAGGCCGAAACCAACATCAGATCAATATCCAGAAAACCATTCTGCTTGGCTAACCGCCAGTTAGTTTCTAAATTTCACATTCAAATCTAATTAAAGATTTAACTATCGCCTGGAGCAAAACTGGTGATACTCCATTCTCGATCTTTTCAATCTAATTAAAGATTCATTAAAACTCCACTTAGTTTTAATCTGTGACTGGGTTAAAGAATCAGTGTCATTTAAAACACGGTTCACGATAAACCCAAAGTCACATCCCATTAATTATCGGGTTAAAGAACAAGTGTTATTTAAAACACTGTTCACGATAAACCCAAAAATCAATATCAATTCAATTCCAATTAAATATCATTTAATTGGTACACTTCATTAAATCTAAATAAAAAGATTTAATCTTTTCTCAACTGGGTTCAAGAACAGTGTTAGTGAAGACACCATTCACGACAAACCCAAATCACATTCGATTAATTATCGGGTTAAAGAACAAGTGTTATTTAAAACACTGTTCACGATAAACCCAAAAATCAATATCAATTCAATTCCAATTAAATATCATTTAATTGGTACACTTCATTAAATCTAAATAAAAAGATTTAATCTTTTCTCAACTGGGTTCAAGAACAGTGTTAGTGAAGACACCATTCACGACAAACCCAAATCACATTCGATTAATTATCGGGTTAAAGAACAAGTGTTATTTAAAACACTGTTCACGATAAACCCAAAAATCAATACCAATTCAATTCCAATTAAATATCATTTAATTGGTACACTTCATTAAATCTAAATAAAAAGATTTAATCTTTTCTCAACTGGGTTCAAGAACAGTGTTAGTGAAGACACCATTCACGACAAACCCAAATCACATTCGATATTCAATACAAGGCTCTGAATAGAAACTATATCGGCCTATATTCAATATCAAATTCTACGATTAACAAATGTCGTATTGGAAATAACGATATACATATATATCTTTCAAATTTCCATAACAACACCTGTAATATCACGAATTCCAACATCGAAATATTCCGAAGACAATTTCGATTCAAATCCACTCCAATGCAATCATTGGAAATTTTGGTTATTTTCAAAACCATTTCAAATTCAATTTATTTATTTAAAAATAAATAGAATTATAATTCTAGTTCAAAACTAGTTCATTTCGATAAAAATCTATTTTTATCTTTTCAAACATGGAGTTTTTCATCCCAAACTTTCACAAATCATTTCTTATGATTTTACACAAATTATTACTATTTTTAATAATTTTATCAAGGCCCGTACGGTCGATTTCCATTAACGGCCATCGAACTGCACTTACAGCGACCTTTTTCGAATTTGATTTGGACGTATCTCCAAATCCAACCGTTAGATTTCAAATTTCTAACATTCATTAGAAAGCTCTTTTCGATACGAACCCAACGGTTCCGGTTTTAGGAGAATCCGACGGTCGGATCTCCCGTAATGTCCGTTTGAAACAAATGGTCGAAATTCGCGAACTGCCGCAGCGCGGCGCGTTCTATTCAGGCCATTATATTATATATATAATATATATTTCGTCGATTACTATTTAAAACGAATTATATAAATGGTTTTAAATTCGTTTCAAAAGCAATTTCAACTTCCTTTTCAATTCAAATCAAAATTGAATTCTTCTTTATAAATTCGTTTCAAAATTCATTTCTATTCAATTCAAATTTCAATTCAATTTGAATTCATTTCAATTCGCTTTCAATTCAATTCGAATTCGTTTTCAATTCAATTCATTTCGAAATCGTTTTCAATTCAATTCATTTCGAAATCGTTTTCAATTCAATTCATTTCGAAATCGTTTTCAATTCAATTCATTTCGAAATCGTTTTCAATTCAATTCATTTCGAAATCGTTTTCAATTCAATTCATTTCGAAATCGTTTTCAATTCAATTCATTTCGAAATCGTTTTCAATTCAATTCATTTCGAAATCGTTTTCAATTCAATTCATTTCGAAATCGTTTTCAATTCAATTCATTTCGAAATCGTTTTCAATTCAATTCATTTCAAAATATTCGATTTCGAAATCACGTTTCAATATTCATTTTAAAATGAATAAAATCGATATAAATATCGTTCACGTCAAAATGGCGTCAATCTAATCCTCACGGCTTCACATATTTCTATTTTCAAATATTCTATTTCAAATATTTCTATTTCAAATATTTCTATTTCAAATATTTCTATTTCAAATATTTCTATTTCAAATATTTCTTTTTTTTTTCGAAACTGGAATGAGGCCCAATCAATTACCATATAATGTTAATTATATGGATTTTCTACAACACATGTATATATCAACAACGATGAATAATCAACCATCAACCAAAGTGCACTACACTGTATAAGCATCAAATATAGACATTTAACGCTTATAGCAGCTTGTCAATCAATCGATCGACATATTTAATAAATCAGGATGAGTGAACTTCAAATTTCATCCTAACACCCGTGTGGGGTTTCAAACAATCAAACACATATTTTATTTGTGCAGTTAGGCGATGTGTAAAATTTATCGACCCAATCAACGTCATTCAAATAGGTGTACATAAACAAACCGTCTGGTTTGTAAATGAATATTTATTTATTCACATTCACGTTAAAAATTATATTTTTAACGATAACACATTTTATTTTAACATATGAATTTATATTCAGTTCATTCGTTAAATAAAATGCTATTTTTATTTTTCTAACTTATTTTAGAAAATTTCGGCGGCATAACGGCACGATACTAGAAACGGGACAAGGCCTAGCCTTATCCCCGGTCTAGTGAAGGCCCACGCCATTCACACATCAATCAAATCAATTCGTTATGCAAACCACAAACTTTGGAGTAAGGGTCTAACCTAGCCTTACTCCTTCGCCTTATAACGGCGCACGTCTAATCCTAACCAATTTATCGATTCGATTTTTCACACCACAAACCACATTCAAACCAATATCACAATCAATCACCAAACAGTCAAACAAACAAGTCCATGGTCTGTGGACGGGTGTCGGGTGCTACTAAGCACCGTCTGCATCCTAGTATATATATAACTAGAAAAATAAATTGAAAGGTGAGGAATTCTCACATATAGCTATCCTAGCTCCACGGCACTTCATTGATAGGAATCTTCTTCGTTATCCCATCTTCGTCATCTTCGTTGCCCGCTTTCACTACATATGTAAAAATCGAATTTTTACTTCGCTATTCAATTAATAAAAATCGAATTTTTATTTCAAAAATCTAATTTTTTCCTAAATCAAAACTACGATCTTTTTCTAAACAAAATACGATCTTTTCCTAAACAAACATATGAACCTTTTCTAAACAAAAATATGAACTTTTTCTTAGATAAAAATCCTATCTTTATTCTCTAATCATTTTAAAAAAAAATCAAATCTTTTAGGTTTTAAAAAAAATCAAATCTTTTAGGTTTTAAAAAAAATCAAATCTTTTAGGTTTTAAAAAAAATCAAATCTTTTAGTTTTTAAAAATCAGTTCTTTTAGTTTTTAAAAATCAGTTCTTTTAGTTTTTAAAAATCAAATCTTTTAGTTTTTAAAAATCAGTTCTTTTAGTTTTTAAAAATCAGTTCTTTTAGTTTTTAAAAATCAAATCTTTTAGTTTTTTTTAAAAATCAGTTCTTTTAGTTTTTAAAAATCAAATCTTTTAGTTTTTAAAAATCAAATCCTTTAGTTTTTTTAAAAATCAAATCCTTTAGTTTTTAAAAATCAGTTCTTTTAGTTTTTAAAAATCAAATCTTTTAGTTTTTAAAAATCAGTTCTTTTAGTTTTTAAAAATCAAATCTTTTAGTTTTTAAAAATCAGTTCTTTTAGTTTTTTAAAAATCAGTTCTTTTAGTTTTTAAAAATCAAATCTTTTAGTTTTTAAAAATCAGTTCTTTTAGTTTTTAAAAATCAAATCTTTTAGTTTTTTTAAAATCAAATCTTTTAGTTTTTAAAAATCAGTTCTTTTAGTTTTTAAAAATCAGTTTATAAAAATAAATAAATCCCAGAAAAACTTACAGGGGGCTTCTCCGTTTGTCAGTGAGGGGGGGGGCTCTCCGCTGATCATCTGAGAGGAGGCGGAGTTCGCTTCCGGGGGGGGGCGTCGGCAATCAGGTGGCAGCGGCACTGTGGTTCGACGAGGAGAGGGGCGCGGGGTTCTGTGGCTCGCGATGGAGGAAAAGGGGAGGGTCGCGGAGGAGAAGCAGGCGGAGGGAAGTGGAGGGGGAGATCGAGTGGGGGGAGAGGCAAACGGGGGCCGCGCCACCACGACGGCGGCGGGCGGGCGGCGCTCGATTCCGTCGAGCTCCTTCGGGTTTTTTTTTTTTTTTTTTTTTTTTTCTTTATCTCTGAACTGAAATAGAAACGGGGGGGGGCCAGAAATATAAAGTAGGAAGAGATATTTTTTTTTTATTATTTAATTATTAAATTTTTGCAAAAGGGTTGACTTTTTCCATACGACCTCTAGACGAGGTCCACCGCCTGTCGTCCATAGCGTTTTACCCCCATTCCGAACACAATGGGATATGTATCGCAAGCTGATTCGATAGTTACAATCAGTTTCTGTTGAATTTACCTTTAAATCTCTATATTGAATTTTAAATGTACATTTCAAATTACCGGGGCCACATACGAATTCTAAAAATGGCAGAAAAATATTTTCTAGCTTCGTATTGACGATACGGTCCTAACAAAACTAGTTTCGTCGAATTCTGAGACCGTCTGAAAAATGGCCATTTTCCAGTCGATTAAAATCAACTGAAACTGGTCAAACGCGTTTTCCTTTGCCACGCTCACATATTGATTCGAAAAATTATGAAATTTGGAATCTAGCAATAACTTAACATCACGGACCCAACAAAACTGGTTTCGTCGAAATCCGAGGTCATTTGCAAAATGTCCATTTTTAAGGGTCTGAATTCCATAGCGACTATTCAGAATTTTCAACTGGACATATCTATTGATTCCCGCTACGAAATTTCGATTCGTCGGATTCGTTGGAAAGATATCATCAATTAGATCCTATGATTTTTGGTTTCACTAAAATCCGGATTGTTTTGCACCCGGTATATTCAATTGAAGTTTGAAATCGAATTATCGAACTACCGCGCCATTTTCAATTCTATTTATAATTATATATAAATATTTATATTCTAACGACGACGCGTATAATATATACGTCGAATTTCAATTCAAAATAAATTTCTCGTCGATATTATTTAAAATATTTCATTTTAAATAATCTAAATTCGCTAAAATTGCCAAAATAAAATTTTCAAACTGGCTCGCATTTTACGGGTTGTTACAATATATATATAAATCGTTGATCGAATATTGATTCTATTTAACAGAATAATTTATATTCGTGCTTGTTTAACATCTGTGATGCAGGGAAACAGGTTGGAGGGACCCAACTGGGTTCCTTAACATTTATTTTACTGTTTTTCATATATTGTAATATATGGTGTGATATAAAACATGTGGTTGTTTATGTGTGTTTGAACGATATCGATCACGGTCACTTGGTATTTTAAATACCATGAAAGATACTGGAATGTTGTAAAGGAGATTTTCAAATGTTATGTTGAAAAGAAATATTTATAAAATCAAAAGGTTTTATAAAAAGAAATATTTATTTGTTGAATAAATATTGATGAAAAGGAATTAAAAGGAAATTGTTTGTAAAACAAATATAAAGGAAATTATTTGTAAAACAAGGATAAGGGAAGATATTTGTAAACCAAATAGAAAGAGGGATATTTGTAAAATAATTACAAATAAAATAGAATGAGAGATATTTGTAAACCACAAATAAATAGAATGAAAAAGGAAACGTATTTATAAAATCAAAGGATTTTATAAAAAAGGATATTCATTTATAAAATGAATTAGAATTTATTAAAGAGAAAATATTTATAAAATCAAGGGATTTTATAAGATGGGAAATTATTTATAAAATCAAAGGATTTTATAAAGAAGAATATTCATTTAGAAATAAATAAGATGTTATAAGGGATATTTATTTGGAAATTTAATAGGATAATGAAAAGGAAAATATTTGTGAAATCAAATATAAAGGAAAATATTTGTGAAATCAAATATAAAAGAAAATATTTGTTAAATAAATAGAAAAGATTAAAGAAATATTTATTTGTTAAATAAATAGAATTAAAAGGGAATAGTTATTTGTTAAGTAAACAAAAAGAAAAGGAATAAATCAAAGGAGTTAATTCAAAAGAGTTAATCGAAATGAGTTAATCGAATATTAGTTATTCGATTAGAGTTAATCGAATAGAGTAAATGAGATAGAGTTAACCAGTAGGGTTAATCAATTAGGGTTGACCAGTTAAAGTTGATCAGTTAGAGTTAACCAGTTAGAGCTAACCAGTTAGAGTTAATCAATTAGAGTTAATCCAAATGAGATGCCATTTAGCACGACTGCTAGCGAAATTCGCAGGGCTGCAGATAGCCTAAGGCGGTCGGATGTTTCCTGAGGGAATCAGACATAACCATTGTGATCGCTGCGATCTAGAGTGAAGCGAATGGAGTTAAATGGAGTTAAATAAAGTTAATCGAATATTAGTTATTCAAATAGAGTTAAATAGTGAAATGACCCGTATTTTAGAGATAGAATAATAAAGTTATTTAATTATTAAAAATATCGATTTAGGGAATATCAACAACTTGAATTAAATAATATTGAATATTTAATTGATAATTATAATATAATAATATATTATAATGTTGAAATAGTCAGAAATAGTTGAATTGTCAATATTGTCTGAATTTGGATAGTGTAAGAGATTTGGTAGCGTTTAGATTTGAAATATAATAATGAATATATTTCATTTACAGCGTTTGAACTTAGAATTATAATATAATTTTAAATCGAGCTCGAAATGGCGTGGCAGTTCGCTATTTGGCGATTTGAACTTCAACCGAATGTATAGGGTTCGTTTTAAACTGGATTTCTGTGAAACAAGAAACGTTAGGAGCTGGTGAAGTATATTTTTCTAGTGGAAGAGAAAAATCGGGATTTCATCGTGTAGATTTTGAGTTATGTCCAAATTAAATATTTAGAAAAAAACAGCGGTATATTCGTTCGTGGCCATAACGGTTATTTAAAAATATTTGAATATCGGGATTGAATTTAGACAAGGTTCTTTTGAGACATAACGATAATTTAATTTTTAGAATTTTACTGTAATTTTTAATTAATTAAATAAGCGACTTTTTATTTGGAGTGTTTTGCACCCTAAACTAATATCTTGGGATTTCACAATATGAGTTAATCTACCGATATTATTATATTTTTGGGATCGTGGGGCATTGCTTGACAAGATGGTATTTTTACTCCTGTTGATAGTTGTTCATATGTAAATGGAATCTTGTGCACTAGGATGGATAGTCTTTTAAAACCAAGGTATAACCGGTTTTAAGGTAGTACTTCACAGCTAAATTTTTAATATAATTAAATATATATTTTTTTTGGGTCCAAAATCTCTTCTATAAAGAGACTGACGTGGCCTAGTCTTTGCCAAACAAACTTTCGTGGTCAAAACTAAAACAAATCGCTACTTAAAAATGAATGAACACAAATTCATCCAACCCTTTATAAATAGGATTCCCGTAACCTAATTAATGTGTCAAACATCCTTCTGGGGTCAGCTCGTTTTGCGCCTCCAGTAGAAATAACGAACGAAAGCAAGCTTCCAGACCTTCCATTGATTTTACTCTAAACACATTCACAAATAGATAAATCGTCAACTTAGAAAGGGTAGAGCTAGGTGACAGCTTTCTGGCAATAGGTCGTGATGGGGTTTAGGGCATCGTTGTGGTCGGGATTTGACTGGAAGTGGCCGACGTTCTCGAGGCAACAGCAGGCGAATGCCATCACTAGGGATATCAGCGTTTGGGGGCGAAGTAGAAAGGGACATAGGCGGTTCTCCTGGTGGCATCAGATCTGCGATTGATGGTCAGAACTAGGTTGTGGGTGGGACTTTCTGGCGTGAGGTGAGGTTCAGAAACATGAAGCAAGGATCGGGGGGATTACATACAGGAGGAGCGATCGAAGTACCCGGGGTTGGGAGGACGAGCAGGCAAGGCTGAGGCGCAACTTTTGGGTCACCGATGTTCGACCTTCGGTCGACGTTGATGGTGCTACGGTGGAGTTAAAATCGGCAGCATGGTGGAATATCTCGATTTGAAGCAGCGTGAGTATGGTGGAAAGTCTGTGTCACCGTGGGTATATCTGGGAACGAAGTGTGAAAGCATGGTACGAGTTCTGAAGTATGATGAAAAGGGATGGAGGCAAGTATCAAAGTAAGGAACGGTGAGAATGGAAATTTGCGGTTTGGAGAAGGTGAAAAATGAGTAGGTCTGAGAATCTAAAATGGGTATGGGCCAAGAAATAAATGGTAAGGCCCGAATGGATAAATAAATCAAATTTTAAGTTTAATTCAATTTAATCTGTACATGATTTTGTAAATTTATTGTATCTCGAACATTGTCAGAACGTGACGAAAACTAGATCCAACAGGATCGTATGAAGGGGAACAACAACTTTGAATTTGGTTTGGAATGGATTGGAGCTCGTCTAAATTTATTATAAAATAAATTTGTATGATCAGAATCAACGACCGTAATGCGTTATTTAACAATTACGGACAATGTGAGTAAAACTCACTAACTCTATTCAGTTTATATTTTTATATAAACTATATGTTATTTTTGATTGTTGTGTATTGATTGTTTGGACTGTTAAATAGATTTGATTGAAACCATAGATCTAGTTATAGATAAAAATCGACGATCAAAATTTGATTCTGTATCAGTATAGTTCATGTTAGAATGAAAATTGATGTATATTATACTGTGTAACATTTGTGATGCAGGGAAACAGGTTAGAGGAATCCAACTGGATTCCTCATCATTTATTTTTACTGTTATTCATATACTGTGATATATGATGTGATATACAATCTTTTGTTGATTGGGTGATACTGAGCAGTGATATATGGTATTTGAAATACCAGAATGAATACTGGAAAGTAAAAAGGGAATTTTCAAAAAAAGTATATTGAAAATGAAATATTTATAAAATCATAGGATTTTATAAGAGGAATACTTATTTAGAAAATAAATAGAATTAAAAAGGAAATTTATTTATAATATAATAGGATGTTATAAAAAGGAAATCTTTATAAGTGGAGAAACGTTATAAAAAGGACATTTTAGAGTGAAGAACCGTTACTAAAAGTAAATCTTTATAAATGGATAAACGTTATTAAAAGGAGTTAATCGAATATAAGTTATTCGAATTTGAGTTAATCAGTTAGAGTTAACCGAGTTAGAGTTAACCAGTTAGAATTAATCAAATAGAGTTAACCGAATAGAGTTAAAGAAATAGTGGTAAGCAAAAATTAGAAACTGACTAGAGATTAGTTAAGCTGAATAGTTTTCTGAGTATCGATCTGATGTTGGTTTTGGCCTTCGGGGTTTATACTTAGAGAATTGTTCTCTTACTAGTTAATAGTTAGGGACTAATAGTTGTGGAATGATAGTGATGCGTGAATGAGGATTGGAAATGTTTTCCAATGTTAATACCGTATATTTTCTAATCAGAGAAAATAAGGAAATATGAATATATGTATATATATACGTTGGATGAATTGATCGATAATTCCATTTGGGAATAAGATCGTTGTTTGTACACCGACATGTTTTCATTTGATAGTTAAATCACAGACTATCAAGTTTTGACCATATTTACGTTGTTAATATGGAGAGACAGGTTGGATTTTTATCCAAAGAACCACTCCATATTGGCATGAGCGTTGCGAATCATATATGCTAAAGAAAATTTAAGACGGAGTAAAGTACGAGGGCTGTTGTATAAGTCTTAGGTAGAGATTGCCTAGGATGGATGTACTGAATAGTGCCTTCGGTTTCGTTCAGCCCCAGAACGAATGTAAATGGACGAATGTCTGACAAAATATTTCCAATGATCGAATGGGTTGGTCTGTATAAATATATATGGTTGCAACGGATTTATTCGCTTAGCATAATATCCAGAATATTTGTGCAAATAAATTAGTGATTAACGGATCTGATAATGTGGCATTCAAAGTGATCGTGTTATCAATGAATGGAAAGTAGTTGTAGCCTCTGGCCTCAACAACCAGGAAATGACAAAAATCGGGCAGGCAGCATGGCTAAGTCGGTCGCTCCGAAGTAGGGTGTATCATCACCTATCTAGAGAATATTCATTTGCTTCTTTAATCTATCAACGCTGTCCCATATATATATATATATATATATATATATATATATATATATATATATATATATATATATGGGAAACGGTTGCTGATCCCAACCGTTGGTGATATATATTCGATACACTCAAGCGAAATGAGTGGTCGGTCATGTGTGGTTGAGTTGCAAGATGTTCTTGTTGAACTCTAGTGTATCGTTCCTAGAGTACACTGATCGGAAGGTGGTTCCATACCTTGTCATAGTTGGAAATCCATTACCCAATACGTGCTTGCGGTTTTGATTGTATACTATATATGTAGAACGTGAGATGAAAGCATTTCTGCTAGATGATTATTATATTGTGGTTGAAAGACATTATTATAATATCAAAAGGTTTTTTGATATAAAGATATTTTGGATTCTCATAAAGGAAAAACCCATTCCGTTATACGGCGTGGTCTTATGAGATACCGTTTACTTTTTCAAACGGTTTAAAACTGTTTTACTCACGCCGGTCCAATGACTGACTTGGAGTTTATTTTGTTTTGTTTTCCCTAAACTCTTGGGTGCCTAAATTTGTATGGGCAGTCAAATAGTCGGGATTTACAGATGCACTTGGAGAGCTTGGAGCAAGAGGCTTCAGGATTATATAGCTATTGTTTATTTCCGCTGTTATTGTAAGTGTTGTACTCTGCCATGTTATTGTATACATATACTGTTTGTATTTCAAAAGTTATGTTATATTTTATTCGTTCCGCTGTGAGATTCGTGTTTATCTGATGATGATGTTCTTCTTCTTCTATAAGTTTATATCTTATCTAATCTCACCCTCTAACTTCTTTCATTAACCATTCGGTTATTTTCGATCCTTGGATGTTCGATATGTGTTGTATATCGGATAACCAAGATCGTCGAAAACCGGGTCGTTACAAATAGAGTTAATTGAATATTAGTTACTCGAATAGAGTTAAATAGAGTTAATCGAATATTAGTTATTCGAATAGAGTTAAATAGAGTTAGTCGAATATTAGTTATTCGAATAGAGTTAAATAGAGTTATCGAATATTAGATATTCGAATAGAGTTAAATGGAGTTAAATAGAGTTAATCGAATATTAGTTATTCGAATAGAGTTAAAGGAAAGGAATTATCAATGTTAGTTTAATCGAAAGGAGTTATCGATTATAGTTTAATCAAAAGGAGATTATCGAATATAGCATATTCAAAAGAAAGAGATCGAATATAGTTTATTCGAAAGAGTAAGTTAATCGAATATAAGTTATTCGAAGAGTGACAATCGAATATAGGTTATTCAAAGAAGAGTTAATCAAATAGAGATTACTCGAAGAGAGTTAATCGTCGAATTCGATTATATCGAATTCGGGAAAGTACTTATACTTTCCGATGTTAAATCAAAATTTATTTATTTATAAATTAGGGGTTTATTTATTTATTCACATTAAAGAATAAAAAGTTAGAATTATAAGTTATATATTGCAGAAGTAGGGATTATAACGTTATCGTTATAACCAATGTTTTCAATAAAGAAGTGGATTCGTAAATATAATCCGAGAGTTACGTAAGGAAGTTGTTAAAGGTTTAAAAGATAAACTTTGACTATTTTGAAGTTAAAAGGTTGTTCAGTTAAGGTCTGAGAGGTAATTATACCCCAACTTGATTAACTTCCTTCTTAACTAAGGAATGGTCAGGTTTGATCGTGAAGGAGTTTGGAAATGTTTTCCAAATAAGAATCAGAAATGTTTTCTGATAATGGAAGATAAGAATTTAGAATATATGGAAACAGGAGATAAGTAAATTAATGAACTAAAGAGATAAATGTTAAATGATGATTGATCGATATGATTTCCATCTGGAAATGATATCATTGTTTGCACACGTGTTTTTCTTTGATAGTTAACTCACCGACTATCGAAGTTTTGACCATTTTAACGTTGTTAATATGGAGAGACCAGTTGGATTATTATCCGAAGAACCACTCCGTATTGGCATAAGCGTTGCGAATCAAGTATGCTGAATATATTGAAGATGGAGTAAAGTGCAAGGGCTGTTGTATAAATCTTAGATAACAATTGTCTAAGATGTATGTACTGAATAGTGCCTTCGGTTTGTCCAGTCCCAGGACAACTTGTATGGAAGAAGGTTTGACAAAGTATATCGGGCAGGCAACATGGCTAAGTCGGTCGCTCCGAAGTAGGGTGTATAATCACCTATCTAGAGAATATTCATTTGCTTCTTTAATCTATCAATGCTGTCCCATATATATATATACGGGAACGGTTGTTGATCCCAACCATTGGTGATCTACATTCGATACACTTAAGCGAAATAAGTGGTCGGTCATGTGTGGCTGAGTTGCAAGATGTTCTTGTTGAACTCCAGTGTATCATTCCTAGAGTACACTGATCGGAAGGTGGTTCCATACCTTGTCATAGTCGGGAATCCATTACCCAATACGTGCTTGCGGTTTTGATTGTATACTATATATGTAGAACGTGAGATGAAAGCATTTCTGCTAGATTGATATCTATTTGTATTTAGACATTATTATAATATCAGAAGGATATTGTTTACAAAGTTGTTTGGATTCTCATAAGGGAAAAATCCGTTCCGTTTTCACGGCATGGTCTTATGAGATATCCTTTATTTAACCAAGTGTTTGGAGTTTTATTCACACCAGTTCCGCGACTAACCTAGAGTTTATTTTGTTGTTTTCCATAAACTCTTGGGTGCCTAAATTTGTACGGGCAGTCAAGTATTCGGGATTTTACAGATATACTTGGAGAGCTTGGAGCAGGAGGCTTCAAGATTATATAGCTATTGTTTATTTCTGCTGTTGTTGTAAGTATTGTACTCTACAATGTTATTGTATACATATACTGTTTGTATTTCAAAAGTTATGTTATATTTTATTCGTTCCGCTGTGAGATTCGTGTTTACTCTGATGATGATGTTCTTCTTCTTCTTCTTCTATTCTATAAGTTCTATCTTATCTATTCTCACCCTCTAACATCTTTCATTAACTATTCAGTTATTTTCGATCCTTGGATGCTCGATATGTGTTGTATATCGGATAACCAAGATCGACTTTTTCTGGGTCGTTACACTACCATAAGGTCTCGCGGCATACACACAATGCAAATGCACACATGGGCGAGGTTTCTCCATATGATAGTAAAAAATGCTTCATACGTGAAAACCCTCTAATATTATTATTATTAGTGCATAGTGTGAAAACATTTCGCAAATAAATGTATAAATCTTAGCCAGCATAATGCCCCATCCCAATATACTGAAAATCTTGCTAGTAGCAGGCTATACAACTGTAACAACCCGAAAAATCTGAGCCAGTTTAAAAATTTTTTATTTGGCTATTTTAGTGGATTTTAAATATTTAAAATAAATATTTTAAATAATAACAATGAAAATTAAGTTTGAATCGACGTTTGAAAGTAAATATAATTATTTTAAATTATAAACAAGGCCTGAAATGGCGCGGTAGTTTCAAAATTTGAATTCAAACTTTGAATGACTGTACTGGGTGCAAAATAAAACGGATTTTAGTGAAACCAAAAATATTTAAATCTGTTGTGAATATCTTTCTAACGAATCGGAAAGATCGAAGTTTCATAGCGGGAATCAAAAGTTATGGCCAAATGAATTTTTAGAAAGGTCGCTATAGAATTTATATAGCCTGTGAAAATAGACATTTTGCAAACGACCTCGGAAATCGACGAAACCACTTTTGTTGGATCCAAGATGTCAAATTATTGCTAGGTTTCAAATTTCATAATTTTTGAAGTTAATATGTGAGCATGGCAAAAGGAAATGTGTTTGGTGAATTTATGTTAAATTGGATCGACCAGAAAAAGGCCATTTTTCGAACGATCTCAGAATTCGACGAAACTCGTTTTGTTGGGACCGTATCTTCAAAACATAGCTAGATTTATTTTTCTAGAATTTTTCGAATCAGTTTGTGGCCCTGGAAAATTGAAATGTACGTCCTAATCGAATATTGAATGTTTTATATTTTAATTTGAAGGAAAACCAACTGAAACAGTCGAATGGGCCTACGAAACATATCCCATTGTGTTCGAGATGGGGGTATTTAGCTAGAGACGACAGTCGTTGGGTTTGGATTGGAGTTCGTATGAGATAAGGGATATTTTCGGATTTTTAAAAATATATAAATAAAAGGAAAAATCTGATTGGCCACTTTATTTTTCTCTCTCCCCGATCCTCTATACGGCGACGACGGAAAAGGATTCAATCCTTATCTCCTCGTTTTCTCCTCCTCCACACAATAATAGCCAACGCTCCAGTTGAACTTTTTGTAGAGCGCACTCTCCTCATCAAATCCGTACCAGGCACGACCCCCATCGTGCAGTGTGCCTCGAGAATCGAGCCCGGGAAGTCAGCGACTTCAAGCCGCCGCCGAGCCCGCCTGGAGCCACCGAAGTGGACCGTACCCCCACGCGCCTGAGCGCCGTTCTTCCCTCCTAGATGCTGTACCCTCTGATCGTCCTATCGATTCACGGTTTTTGCGAAAATCGCGACCCTAGTTTTGAACAAACTGCTGAGAGGTACGGCTGAATTATTTTTAGCTGTTTAATAGCACTTTAAAGTGCTACGGTTTTTGATTTCACTGTAAAAATCATATCTTTCTCGTTTGTTGATGAAATTCAGTGAAAAAAGAGACAGTGGACTCGTGAGGACATCTTCTACATTTTACAAGGGACCGCATATTTTTCTGAGCCTTCTGCTATTTTTGGTGGAGTGGAACCCAATGTGAGATTTCGAATTTATAAACGATATGGAAAACAATGATGTATAAATTATATAGTCAATGTATGAGTTATATAAGCATTGTACACCTCATGTAAAAGCGTTGTATAAGTTGTTTGTTCGATATATAACTTATATATGCATCGTAAAAATAATCTATGCGTTGAAATAAAGTGAAATGAAATTAAAATATATTTATATACGAATATATATATATATATATATATATATATATACACACACACACACAGTCCCCTCGTCCACAGACCATGGACGATATATATTGGTTGTGATATTGTTTAGATTATTGGCTGATGTGAAATTTGGTGAATATCATGAACGGTTGATTTGAAATGATTGGTTGTGGTTGAAATCCCAATAGGATTAATATATGGGAAAATTCGCTTGCGTGCGAACTAGATATTGAATATCCCCATTGTAAAAAACCACGAGGTTTTAAGGTAGAGCGAGGAGCCGTACTAGGGACGGTGCCGGTTTTAACTACCCTGCCGTTATGCTGCCAAAATTTTCGATAATATTCATGTGTTAGAATTATTTTCACATGTTGAAACTATATTCGTGTGTTGAACACAAATTCATGTGTTGAATGAATTTTATGTGTTGAATAAATTATTTGAAAGATAAAAATCACATTTTTATTATATATAGCCTATATAAAATATTAGCATTTTAAATAAATTGTTTTAACACCAAAAAAAATAACATTTTTACCTTATGTATAGACTATATAAAATAATCGTGTTTTGAAATAAATTGTTTTATAATAAAAATCACATTTTTATAATATATATAAACTATAGAGAATATTCATGTGTTGAATAAAGGACTAGAATGATAAAAACCATATTTTTATCGTATGTGTGAAGTCGAGAACATTCATGTGTTGAATATATAGATCGAACAATAAAATCTACATTTTTATCGTGAATATGAAGTGCTAAAAATATTCATGTGTTGAATAAATATTTTTGACGATAAAAATATCATTTTTATCAAATATATGAAGTGAATAGGGTTTTGAAATCGAAGAAAGAATTATATTTATATATTTATATAAATATAATTAAAATAAATCGAATAACGAAGCTGCAGTTCGTGTTTTGAAACCGTGATTTCAAACGATTAGTGCGAGAGATCCGACCATCGGATTTTCCCAAAACCGCAACCGTTGGGTTCGCTTTGGAAATATCTTTCCAACAACACCCACTTTGTGAAGATCCAACGGTTGGATTGTCTGGAATGTTTAATTCAAATCTGAAGAAAAACAACGCCAGAATCGATTATATATATATATATATATATATATAAACATAATTAAAATAAATCGAATAACGACACTGCAGTTTGTATTTTGAAATCGTAACTTCAAACGATTAGTGCGGGAGATCTGACCGTTGGATTTTCCCGAAACTGAAACCGTTGGATTCGTTTTGAAAAGATCTTTCTAATGATATAAAATTTGTGAAGATCCAACTGTTAGTTTTTCAGATATGTGTAAATCAAATCTAAAGAAAAACAGCATCATGACCGCGTTATGGCCTGAAGCGTTATTTTGAATGAATTGGCTATTTTCAAATAAATAAAAATAGCGATAAATCGTGATAAAATATTATAAACGACATGGAATGGAAATAAACTGAATTTGCTTGGTTTATGTGATATTTGATGGTTGAATGCGTTTGGCATGAAAATTACATTTAAGAACAGAATTAGTGATATCGAATAATTTAACCATTGAAATGAATTGATTTGAAATTCTAAATATACGTGAATAATTTGAAAAGGCCGAGTTAATTCTCATTTCAAATAATTGATCGACGAGTGAAAGTCGAAGATATGAAGACGGCGCAAGACCGATGTTCTTCACGTCGAATGGAGGGGTGCTACTGTTGCTCATGATAGGAGTAACATCCTTGAAGGGGTTGAAGTAGTAGCCGTCCGGACGTACTTGTTGATTGTATGGATATGCGAGGTATTGAGTGCCTCCGTTTTCGTTCAGACCCAGAACGAACGTGTAAATGGACTGTGTGTCTGACATTGGATTTTGTTCTGTGCAGATTGATCTCTATTAAATATATATCTGTTTGGCGGCAGAGAATTTATTCTCTTGCTTAACGCCCTTCTTTGAGACGTACGAGCTCAGAGGTTGTATATAGATAGAAATCAGTCGCATGGAGTGAATTGCCTATGTGGCATGCCTAAGTGGCAGATGATCAAGGCTTCTGTTGAAAAGCAAAGTCTTGTGGTTGATGATCAAAGCACGGCCTGTGTGGCATAGCTTTGTGTATAACGTGAATTCGCGAGTCTCACACCCCGGTATGGACCATAAACGGCAGAAGGATCCAGGGAGGACATGCGTTTCTTTCTAGCTAGGGTGGTGTCAGTGACCTACCATCCCTGACATTTACATTATTTTCACCTGTGTGGTTGTTGCTGTTGCGAGGCGCCTCGGATATATCAGTGACTATGTGGAGCCGATGGAGTCGTAAGACTCATTTACGCCCCAAAGGGCGGGGAAACGCAGTGTTCAGGCATTTTAATCCACATCGGTGGACCGACCCTGTGGCTCCTAGGCGCAGTTGCGACTGTAGCCTGAGACTCGGGCTAGACAGTCTCGAATTCGGTAAGGACTATCTTTTTCCTTGGTTCATGACGGAAATCCAATTTCCAAATACGATACCGTGCGGTTTTGATTGTATATAGATATATGGCGACATGATATATGGTACCCATGCCATCTATGATTGATAGTTATGATTGAAATTGTTTTTGAAACATATATACACTAGCAATAATACCAAATGATTTGTTTTGCTCGTATCAAGCAATTTTGGCCATTATAAGGTAAAACTCTATCCTCCGGTTTGTGTTGCATTGTGTGATGGGAACTGAGTCTTATAATGGCTTCATTTTTATAAAAAGCATTGCGATGTTTAAAAGATTTATTTGTTTTAAAGCACTGGCAATCCAATGGAGTAAACCCGTTTTGCGAAAATGGCGTGGTCCTATGATTGGCCATATTATAAAATGTGTTAAGTAGATTTCTCATACCAGTCCCATGACTGACTCGTAGTCTGTTTCACTTGCAAACTCGGGTGCCCCTATTTCTACACGGGCAGCCTTGTATTCAGGTTTTAGCTCGCTCTTCCGGGATAGCTGGAGCTGAAGATGGATTCTATCATTTGTCTCTTTTTATGCTGTTCAGCTCTTATTGTACATATTATGTTTGTTTTCCGCTGTAGACATTTATGTACAGCTGAACTGTATTTGTACTAAGTATGATCCTGTATACTGTGTAACTCTGATGATTATGTTTATCCAGTGTATTGTATATTATCTTGTGTATTAATTTATTTCTGTTCTGCTGTTATCTGTTTATGTGTTATATTCCAAAGATTACCCTTGCCACAGTCTTATGGGGTTTGGGGTTGTCACAACAACTAAAATCGTACGAGCTTGTAGTGGAAATTGGATTTCCAACAAATGACTAGGAAAAGGCACTTCCTTACCAAACTGATGGTTATACCTCTAGAGGGACGCCCCGACAACCAAATCGGGCTCTCTACCAACACGAGGCCGGGTTACCCCTTAACTGGGTAACTTAGAGCACGCTTGAGTATATCACTTCCCAGTTGTTACCAAACTTTAAACCGAGCATCGCAACATCAACATCCATATAAATAGAAGTTATCCACATAGGTTAATACATGGGCTACATAACATAGCACACCTTTTATCTAGAAGGAAATGACTACCCAAAACCTCGTTGCATCTTTCTTGTTTTTACCATTTACCGGGTTGTGAGGCTTGCCGAGGTCACGATATACACAGAGCTATGCTTCAATAAGCCATGCTTTGGTCATCCATAGCTCATTACATAACTTAAGTATGCCACATTGTCCATTCACAACGCATCACTGATTTCCATTGATATATAACCTCTAAGTTCATATGTCTTAGAGAAGGGTGTTAAGTAAGAGAATAAATTCTCCGCCACCAAACAGATATATATTTAACAGAGATCAGTGCTACGCAGTCAATTAGAATGTCAAACACACAATCTATTTGTTTCCGTTTTGGGTCAGAACGAAACACCAATCCGAAAATCTCCAAATATATTCAAACCTCATGCCACTTATAACCTCGTATCTGGTGGCCTACCCAACCGAGACATCAGCAATCAATCCAAACAATTCAAAGAATCCTGGTCTTCATTTTTCGTTTTCCAAGTCTTGAATTGCTCCATAACATCGTGTTATTACTTGGAATGGTTAACACAATTATGGAACACACAGGCTTTCTACCAATATCCTTCAGTCTTGAATTTTGTTAAATTAAACTTCTTCATTCTCAAATTATAACAAAATCCATATTTAACCTTTCTCTTTAAAAACACATCCCTTAAATAATAGATAATTTAGCCTCAAAGCCTTAATTAATTTTCCATTTGATAATCCGTTGTCAAAAACCCAGTTTCCTTTGAAAACCCTTGCCCTACATTTCAACCCTAGTTTCCAATTATATTGGTTTCCGAACATTCAATTCTGTAATCTTAACTAAAAGATTATACTTCCTTCCCAATTCCTTATTTTTAATTTCCTCAAATCAAAGATTTGGTTAAATCCCCAAATTACAATATGAATTTCCATAACTCAATCTCATTGGGTTTCAAGAATGATATTATTGAAGATATGATTCATGATAAAACCCTAATCAATCGATATTGAACATAAGTTACACAGAAATTGTATCTACTTATATTCGATATCAATTCTCATAATCAACGAATACTATAAGTGGAGTAATGATGTAACAATAATATCTTCCAAATTCCTCAAATAGTATACGTTTACACCACAAAATTTCATATCAAATATCTGAAGATAATTTCTATCCAACTTATCCCAATCAACTTAGTAAACTCGTATCTTAATTAAAAGATTCATTCAACTCTTTGACGTTAGATCTGGATAGAAATTTCATCAACTTATCCTCAATATTAATCTCTGTATCCAACTCACGCTATAAGCGGAATAATGGTGAACTTCCTTTTAAATTCCTCAAATAGTAGGAGTCATCATCTACTGAATTAATATCAAACATCGGAAAATTTATCTTTAACCACATCCAAAAACTGAAAACCCGTTTTAATGTTAAAAAAATCAATTTAAATTCCATATAAAATATTTCCAATACTTTTGAACCTTTGAAAACATTCCAAAAATCATTTAAAAACGATTACTTATAGTATAGAAATAGTTTGCGGGTTAAAAACTTCAAAATAGATTGTTTCCGAAGGAAGCGTTACAATAATGTTTTCAAAAGCGTTACAAAACAGTTATCTTAATTACTTTGATCAAAATATCGTTTATCTTAGTCAAAACTTAAATTTACAGTTCAAAATATTTTATATAATTTATAATGATTTTACCATTTTTTTTCATATTTTTAGAAACATTAAAAATGGCTGTTTGTGGTTATGGTCGATACCTTCTCTTACAGCGACATTTTCCTGAAATGGGTTTAAAAATAACTTGAAAATTAAAAATCCGCTTTCACTCATTTAAAATCTCTTGTTAATATAAATCAATTTTTTTTCGTTTCTTAGAAATCCAATTTAGATTTCAAAAGTTATAAACGTTTTTGTTTGTCACTAAAATATGCAAATTGCCATTGTGCGACAAACTCTGTTTTGATCGAAATAAAAATTATTCTTCAGTGCTTCAGAATACCTTAGAAAACCATTATATACTCATGTAAATCATTTAAAACCATTTAAAGTAATTTACATTGACTTTCCAATTTTATTTTTAGTTCAAAATTCAACTTTTATTTTTTTACTTAATAAATCAAATTCAAATTCATTTCTAAATTCAAATAATTTCAAATTAACCATCCCATTCGTCGGATCAGTTAGGGATAGCCAGGGAGAGCAGGAAACTATATTTTCCAAACCCAAGTCTAGACACTATCCTCTCTGTCATCTTAGAATGTTCCGGTTTTTCGTTATTCATTTAAAGAACTTTATCCACATATATGAATTCATACATATAGTCTTTCCCAATTATTAACCTTCAATTTCAATAATAATATTGTTTCTAATTACGAAGGAGATTTGTCAATCACCAATGTGTTACCATAATTGTTGTGTCATAGTGTGTGCAAAACAACATCAACAACCATTATAAAAATCCACAACAACCATCATTAACATGATTAAATAATCGTAATTGTGCACAAGCGTTATAACACTAACACTTAATAGTGTGTGTTCTAAACTACGCATCCATCATCCATCATAACAAACATCTACCATCATTAACCACTAATAATTGATCGTCGCTAACCTATGAATCAGAAAAGCGCGATATTTTAAATAATTACTGCAAGCATACAGGTGTGTAGCATACAGGTCGAACACAGGGAGGCAAATTCAATCAAATTATTTAAACAATCTCTTGGGCGAGTTAGACAAATCTTTGAGGTTAGTTTTGAAAGAAAACAAAATTGAAACTGCGATCCGATTCAAAACAAATCTAATTGAACCGACAATCAAATCACAATTATCAATTGGAAATTAAAATGCAAAACAGAAATAAAATGCAGAAATTAAAATTTCAGGAAAAGAAGAACAACAAAAAGTAAATTAGGATTGTCGATGAAACTAATCAACAAATAATCACTAATAAGCAATAGAAATAACAATAATAATTTCTGTCTACCAAAACTAATTGAGTAGAATACAAATTGTTATGAAGTAAAGCAAATAAACTAGACGAAGAAGAGCTTTATTAAAACTAAAAGAGAGTACAGAAGAATGGATCCTCTTACAATGGTTACAACGTATATTTATAGATGAGATAGGAAAAATCCTAATTAAGTCTATGAATAAATGGGCCTCATCATCCATATATCTCTTGCCTTTCTTGACCAAGCTTGATTGGAAAGCAAATCACGATGAATATCTTCCAAATCTTCCATATCTTCCATGTAACAAATTGATTGATTGATTGATGAGCAGATTGCATGTGATTAATTCTTCCAAACAAGGATACTCATTAGACTCCAAAGGCAACAAAGGATAAAATCTTCAAAATTGATCTTTTCTTGACAATAAATCAATCAGAAATTCTTCTAATTGGAAATTGAAAAATGAATGTTCTGAATTGATTTCCATGACTACTCTTGAAATGTTCATTAGTTAATATTATACATACACATGAATATGTATATATATAATATAACACTAATTAATATATTCTTCATAGCAAAAGGGCAGTGTGAAAGTTGCGTTCTTTGGCAAAAAGTGAGCTCGACGGGGATCGAACTCAGGTCTCTCAGCACAAATCTCTATGCAATTACCAGTGAGCTACAACGTCTTTTGTAATTGAGATGGCTTTAATACGAGGTAGTAGTTTTTATCTGTAGTTGGCCTTTAATTTGAAACGAAGGAGGCATTTCTTGACAACCTGTAAAAATACACAAAAGTACCCAAAGTATCATTTATTTATTTACAAAAGATAAAATATAAGAGCATAAAATAAACACATTTCTGTGTTAATCAAATACCCCCACACTTATCTTTTACTCGTTCTCGAGTAAAAAGAAAATGAAAAACTAACTAGATAGGTTGCACTTTCGTAGGAAACACGATTGCATTGAGCATATGCAACAAGCCGTTAAACCTCTAGGTGTCCCTAGTAGGACGAGTGGTGTCTCGTGAGGGTTTTCAGCGGATACTACCCACAAAATCCAAATGCATTATGTGTGGATCTAATGTAACTACATGAATGCAAAGGACTTATGCAATTGAAAACAAAAATTGAAAACACGACTTGTTTCCGGAAAGTGGTACAACAAATTAAGTTAACTATTTTTAATCAGTTGATTTTATTTTAGATACCTCAACTTGTCACAAATTTTCAATATAAATCAAGTTTTCAAATGTTAAATTTCAGTTTGACCAGTTAGTTCGGTCGATAACATAGTGCAGCCATGAAATAAATTCTTAGTTTGCTTGGCATAGTTTGTAAAGTGGTATTCTAATTTTCTCATGTATGGCGAGTCAAATAAATAAGGTCAAGAAATGTTTGGGCATCATCGCTTATTCTTTAATCTATAAAATTTTAAAATTTGTGATTAAGTACATACACCTAACTTAGAAGACCAAGGTTTACCACCCATACACTGCCTCGCGGACTAACGGAGAGTAGGTAAAGAGCTTGGCGGATTGTGCAGGCCGACTTTGACTTTGTCAACAACGTGTCGGTAATCCTTAGGTGTCCAATCTCATAAAATCAGACCAAGATATTCCAACGTTGACTTTGTCAACAATGTGTCGGATAGAGCTTGGCGGGTTTGCACACCAACGCTCGATATACAAGCAATGTTGGATACCCTTGGATTACTATTATTATTATTGAATTTATAAGCACAAAAAGAGAGTTACACGAATTCAACTTAACACAACTTAGTTTTAAAGATTTGACAAGATATTATAAGTATTTTAAGTCCTCCACTTATTTAAACAAAGTCTACATTATAGAATAGATTTCATGGCCATCATCTAAGAATCTCCCTATGTACCGGTTACACGATTATCCCTCAAAGTTAAACTTTTCATTGTATTTCTTATTCGATCTAAGTTGAGAGAAAAAAATACTATCAACTGACTAATAATTGTTAACTTATTTTGTTGTATCAAACTAAAATTAGTCATGCTTGAAAAAAAATGGCATGATACTATAGCCTAAAATGCATGATGGTCCTATTTAAATGGCTGAAAATGAAAAAGAAAGAAAAATAAAGAAAAAAGGAAAATGAGTGAAATGCAGACTCCCCCCCCCCCACACTAGATTGAGACAATGTCCACACTGTCTAAGGTATGCAAACCAAAATGGTAGAAAAAAATAAAAAAAAATGAAAAATAAAAATAAAAGAGAAAGAGCGTGTACCACCTGATTTCATGGTGGATGATCAGGCTCATGAAGATCGATAATATCATCTTCGTCATATTGCTCGAATTCTAAAAATGGTTTCAGTCGTTGTCCATTTACTTTGAAGACTTTTCCATCCCTAGGATTTTCAATTTCGACTGCTCCATGAGGATATGCTGTTTTCACAACATAAGGTCCAGTCCATCGAGATCTGAGTTTTCCTGGAAACAAGTGAAGTCTAGAGTCGTATAAAAGAACTTTTTGACCTACATTGAATTCCTTACGAAGTATGTTTTTGTCGTGTTGGGCTTTGGTTCTTTCTTTGTAGATTTTCGCATTTTCATACGCCTCATTTCTTAATTCCTCTAATTCAGAAATTTGTAACTTCCTATGTGAGCCGGCTTTCTCTAAGTCAAAGTTCAAAAACTTAATGGCCCAAAGAGCACGATGCTCTAATTCAAGAGGTAAGTGACAGGCCTTTCCAAAGACTAATCGATATGGTGACATCCCTAGATTGGTTTTATAAGCAGTGCGAAATGCCCAAAGTGCATCAGTCAGTTTTAAGGACCAATCTTTTCTATTGAAATTCACGGTTTTCTAAAGAATTTGTTTGATTTGTCTATTGGAAACTTCTACTTGTCCACTAGTTTGTGGATGGTAATGGGTTGACAGCTTGTGTGTGATTGAGTATTTCTTGAGCAAGGACTCAAAAGCACGATTACAGAAATGAGTGCCATTATCGCTAATGATAGCTCGAGGTATGCCAAAGCGTGAAAAGATGATTTCTTTGAGGAATTTGACAACAACCTTGTTGTCGTTGGTTTTGGTCGGAATGGCTTCAACCCATTTTGAGACATAATCTAAAGCAAGCAAGATGTAAAGATTCCCAAATGAATTAGGGAATGGTCCCATGAAATCGATGCCCCAAACATCGAATAACTCAATCACTAAAATGGGGTTGAGAGGCATCATGTTTTGCTTAGAGATTCGACCCGTTCTTTGACATCGATCACATTTAGAGCAAAATTCAAAAGCGTCACGGAAGAGTGTGGGCCAATAAAAACCACTTTGCAAAACTTTTGCAGCAGTTTTTCTTGCTCCAAAATGACCGCCACAAGCATGGTCATGTGAGAAGGAGAGAATACTTTGGTGTTCATGATCGGGCACACACCTTCGAATGATTTGGTCTGGACAGTATTTGAAAAGATATGGGTCGTCCCAATAGAAGTTTCGAACTTTCGAGAGAAATTTTTGTTTATCTTGTTTCGACCATTCAGCAGGTGTTTGTTGTGTGACAAGATAATTCACAATGTCAGCGTACCAAGGGGTGTTAGAGATCGAAAGGATTTGTTCGTCAGGAAAATAGTCATCGATTTGGGTGTCATCAACATTTTCGTGCACAATTCGAGAGAGATGATCAACTACAACATTTTCAGAACCCTTTTTATCTCGTATTTCTATATCGAATTCTTGAAGAAGAAGGATCCAACGAATCAAGCGGGCCTTGGCATCCTTTTTAGAAAGCAAATATCGGAGGGCAGCATGATCAGTGTAAACTATGACTTTGGATCCTATGAGATATGGTCTGAATTTCTCAAGAGCGAAGACAACTACCAAAAATTCCTTTTCAGTAGTTGAGTAATTCAATTGGGCCTCGTTTAAGGTTTTGCTAGCGTAATAAATGACTCGAGGGAGTTTATCGATACGCTGACCTAAGATTGCTCCAATTGCAAAGTCAGAAGCGTCGCACATAAGTTCGAAGGGCTGAGTCCAATCAGGAGGTTGAATGATGGGAGCTGTGGTCAAGATTGACTTAAGAGTTTCAAAAGATGTTTTGCAGTCATTGGAGAATTCGAACTTAACATCTTTGGCAAGTAAATTTGAGAGAGGTTTTGAAATTTTCGAGAAATCCTTAATGAATCTTCTATAGAATCCTGCATGGCCAAGAAATGAACGAACATCCTTAACAGACTTAGTGAGACGACCCCAAACCCCGTACTGATGGCGGAAAGGGTAATCCTTGGAATATAACACAGAAACAGATAAAAGCAGAACAAAATTTAATAATATACCAGATAATGAACAGTAGAATATACTGGATAAAAGTAATCATCAGAGTTACACAGTATACAGAATCTTACTTAGAACAAATACAGTTCAGCTATACATAAATGTCTACAGCGGAAAACAAACAAAATATGTACAATAGGAGCTGAACAGCATAAAAAGAGATAAATGATAGAATCCATCTTCAGCTCCAGCTATCCAGATAAAGCCTGCTAAACATGAATACAAGGCTGCCCGTGAAGAAAAAAAGGCACCCGAGTTTGAAAGTGAAACAAACTACGAGTCAGTCATGGGACTGGTATGAGAAATCTATTCAACACATATATAATATGGCCAATCACAGGACCACGCCACTTTCGTGGAACGGGTTTACTCCATTGGATTGCCAGTGCTTTAAAACAAATCTTTCTTTTAAACATCGCTATGCTTTTTTATAAAAATGAAGCCGTTATAAGACTCAGTTCCCATCACACAATGCAACGCAAACCGGAGGATAGAGTTTTAACCTTATAACGGCCAAAATATGCTTGATACGAACAAAACAAAGGCATTTGATATTATTGCTAGTGTCTATATGTTTTGAAAACAATTTCAAATCATAACTATCAATCATAGACGACATTAATGCCCCATACCACTATGTCGCCATATATAGGTATACAATCAAAATCGCATCGTCACGTATTTGGAAATTGGATTTCCGTCATGAACCAAGGCAAAAGATAGTCCTTACCGATTTCGAGACGCTCTAGCCTGCCCCTCAGGACCCAGACATAGGTGGGCCCTTGGATCGTCAGGGCCGGTCCACCGATGTGGATTAAAATTCCTGAACACTGCGTTTCCCCACCCTTTGGGGTGTAAATGAGCCAACGAATGGCTCCATCGGACCCGGATCGTCCGATCTAACCGAGGCGCCTCGCAACAACAACAACCACACAGGTGAAAAGTATATAAATGTCAGGGCTGGTAGGTCACTGACACCACCCTACCTAGAAAGAAACGCATGCCCTCCCTGAGGTCCTTCTCCCGTTTCTGGTTCATACCGGGGTGTGAGGCTCGCGATTTTACGTTATACACAAAGCTACGCCACACAGGCGGTGCTTTGATCATCACCACAAGACTTTGCTTTTCAACAGAAGCCATGATCACTGCATCTTAGCATGCCACATAGGCAATTCATGCCATGCGATTGATGTCCATCGATATACAACCTCTGAGCTCGTGCATCTCAGAGAAGGGCGTTGAGCAAAAGAATAAATTCTCCGCCGCCAAACAGATGTATATTTAACAGAAATCAATCAACACAGAATAAAATCCAATGTCAGACACACAGTCCATTTACAAGTCCGTTCTGGGTCTAAACAAAACCGGAGGCACTAAATACCTCGCAAACCCTTCGATCACCACGTACGTCTGAACGATCACCACTCATTATCCATATTTCGGGATGCCTCCCAATCAGGACCTCGGTTATCATCCACACGAGGTGAAGATCTCCGGTCTTCGACCACCGTCTTCATCTTCGACTTTCAATCGTCGGTCAATTATTTGAAATGAGAATTAACTCAGCCTTCTCAAATAATTCACGTATATTTAGAATTTCAAATCAATTTATTTTAATGGTTAAATCATTCGACAACAGCAATTTTGTTCTTTAATGTTATTTTCACACCAAACACATTCAACTATCAAATACCACATAAATCGAGCAAATTCAGTTTATTTTCATTCCATATCATTTATGATATTTTATAACGATTTATCGCTATTTTTATTTATTTTAAAATAACCCATATATTCAAAACGACGCTTCGGGCCATAACGCGGCTGTGGCGCTGTTTTTCTTCAGATTTGATTTACACATATCTGGAAATCTAACCGTTGGATCTTCACAAAATTTACATCATTAGAAAGGTCTTTTCAAAACGAATCCAACGGTTCCAGTTTCGGGAAAATCCGACGGTCGGATCTCCCGGTACAATCGTTTGAAGTTTCGATTTCAAAATACGAACTGCAGCGTCGTTATTCGATTAAATATAATTATTTATATATATATATATATATAAATATAATCGTTTCTGGCGCTGTTTTTCTTCAGATTTGAATTAAACATTCCAGACAATCCAACCGTTGGATTTTTACAAAGTTGGTGCCGTTGGAAAGATTTTTCCAAGGCGAACCCAACGGTTGCGATTTCAAGAAAATCTGATGGTCGGATCTCCTGGTATAGTCGTTTGATATCACGGTTTCAAATCACGAACTGCACGGCCATGTTTCGTTTTAATTTTATTTATATTTATATATTTATATAAATATAGTTCATTCAACAATTTCAATATCGTTTTCACTTCAAATATTTCACTAATGCCTTTAAATTTTGGAAAATTTCGCCATAACCTCCTTTGTACGGGAGGGGCTGGGAAAATTCCCAAATAGCCACACGGGCGTCTCATGTCGAAAAGAAAAAGAAAAAGTCAAGCGGCTAGCCAACAGGCTCATAAAATCATCACCCAAACAAAACAGTAAATGTGTACCTATTTGTCGGGCACAAAATTTTATTCCTCTTCTCTAGCCCCTTCGCTATAACCTGTTCAATAAATATGCATGTACATATATATAGTTCTTATCACTTATCATTTTCTATTCAACTTCAAATTCGATTTCCTTTGGTTTAAAAACACCATTCATTCTAATGTTGCATGTATAGGAACAAATCATATCATTAGCTAATTAATGAATATTTCAACTCATATATATTTGTTTGAACGAGTGGCTATTTTTAACACTTCACATTTCAACAATTCGTGTATATAATAAAATTGTGATTTTTATTGTAAAATAGTTCATTTTGAAACACTATTATTTTATATAGTTTATATAGGTGATAAAAATAGGGTTTTTCTTATAAAACAATTTCTTTTTAAAACGAGATTATTTTACATCGTCCATATGGATGATAAAAAGGTGATTTTTATTATAAAACAATTTATTTCAAAATATGAATACCATTCAACACATGAATTTCTAATCAACGAATGAATATCGATTCAACACATGAAGGTTTTCTATAGTTTCTATATATAGATAAAAATGTGGTTTTTATATTTAAAACGCGAATACCATTCAACCATGAATTTCTAATCAACGAATGAATATCGATTCAACACATGAAGGTTTTCTATTCAACGAATAAATATAGTTTCAGCAAATGAAAATAATTCAAACATATGAATATTATTCAAAATTTCGGCAGCATAACGGCAGGGTAGTTAAAACCGGGACCGTCCCTAGTACGGCTCCTCGCTCTACCTTAAAACCTCGCGGTTTTTGACAATGGGGATCATGCATCTAGTTCGCACGCAGGCGGCATGTATATATTTATTTCATTTCCACAAACTAATCCTATGTGGTTTCAACCAAATATTTCTCAACCACAAACGGGTATTTTTCAACCTCAATCAATCAATATCAACCACAAACAATCCCAAACAATCATTCACTATCAATCAATTTTCACACCAATCACAATCAATAAATATCATCCATGGTTTGTGGACGAGAGGCGTATATATATTTATATATAGCAATTCACTTTTATTTCAACACATATATAATTTTTACAACGCATGTATAACTTATACATCGAACATACAACTTATACAACGCTTATACATGAGGTGTACAGCGCTTATATAACTCATACATCGACTATATAATTTATACATCGTCGTTTTCCATATTGTTTATAAATTAGAAATCTCACATTGGGTTCCACTCCACCAAAAATAGCAGAAGGCTCAGAAAATTATGCGGTCTCTTCTAGGATGTAGTGTTCGTCTTTACGGTTCCAATAAAACTGAAATCACTGAATTCTGTTTTAATTTGGACAAGTTACGATGGTTCAAAGGTTATTTACATTAATAATTTAACCTAGGATAATTAAAAATTTAATTAAACTCTTAATTACATCTGTTAGCTGCTAATCCCCTGTTCACATTCTTCTTCCTGGAAAAAAATAGAACCCGTTGAACCCAATACTTCACCGACTTCAACCTCCTGCGCCCCTCCACTCGAGCTACCTGCTGACGATCTAGTGCCACCACGTCAGAGAGACCATCGCCGCCATCCAACGCAAGGGACCAGGGCCCACTCGCACGCCACGTCAGCTTCCAATTTGCCTTCGAAAACCGCCGATTCCAGCAGTGATTCCATCCACGATATGAAGCAAAATCAGATCATATGTATACGGATCTGAAGAGCATTGAAAGCACTTCAATTACCGTTTTGATTTCAAGTTTTAAATCGTGATATTTTGGGAGAATTTTTCATTTCAATTTCCGAGCTTTTAGGCCGTTCAGGAAGAAACTGCAGCGGCTCATTTTCTAATTTGGGAACCTAGGGTTTAGACCCTTTTATGATATATTTTTAATTATTATTTAATTCACTAAATTCGAATTTTACTTGTTTAATGCTCGTAACTCCAAACGAACTCCAACGACTGTCGCCCCTAGCTAAATACCCCCATTCCGAACACAATGGGATATGTTTCGCAGGCCCATTCGACTGTTTCAATCAGTTTCCATTCAAATCAAAATATAAAAACATTCAATATTTAATTTGAACGTACATTTCAATTTGCCAGGGCCACAAACTAATTCGAAAAATTCCAGAAAAATAAATCTAGCTATGTTTTGACGATACGATCCCAACAAAACTAGTTTCGTCGAATTCTGAGACCGTTTGCAAAAAGGCCCATTTCTGGTCGATCCAATTTAACTGTAATTAACCAAAACACATTTTCCTTTTCCACGCTCACACATTAGCTTCAAAAATTATGAAATTTGAAACCTAACAATAACTTCACATCCCTGACCCAACAAAAGTGGTTTCGTCAAATTCCGAGGTCGTATGCAAAATGGCCATTTTCACGGGCTATATAAATTCCATATCGACCCTTCCGAAAATTCATTCGGCCATAACTTTTGCTTTCCGCTATGAAAATATGATTTTTCAGATTCGTCAGAAAGGTATTCACTAACAGATTTAAATATTTTTGTTTTCACTAAAATCCGTTTTGCTTTGCACCCGATACAATCCGACAAAGTTCGAATTCAATTTTTGAAACTACAGCGCCATTTCAGGCCTTGTTTATAATTATAATTAATTATATTCATTTTCAATTGTCGATTCAAACTCAGTTTTCATCGCCATTATTTAAAATATTTATTTTAAATATTTAAAATCCATTATTTTAGCCAATAATTTTTTTTAAATTGGTTCAGATATTCTGGGTCGTTACAATCTCCCCCACTTAAAACTTTTCGTCCCCAAAAAGGAACAAAGTCGAAAGTGGTTTGATAAATCTACAATCACACGACACAACCCACAAAATTGTTTTAACTTCTCCAAAAAAAATATACCGATCCACTTCTATACTCTTTTAAAATCATTCAGACTATAGAATTTAAAAGTTCACATCCATGGAAAGAAAGTAACAGCAGAATAGAGAATTAAATGGTAATGCAAAGTATGGTAAATGAACCTTGCACCGGAGTCAATCAGAGATATCCACTCGGCATCTGGGATAGGCTTTCCAAATGCTCTCCTCAGTTTCCCAAGTATAATCTCGTGGATCTCCACTCCATTGCACTTTGACTAAGTGAACCTTCTTGTTTCTCAGCTCTTTGGTTTCTTTGCCTTTAATCTTTAGCGGCTCTCTTCTTACAGCTAATTCGGGAGTAATTTCAATATCCTGCTGAGCTGCTTCCTCCACGATCAAGTCTGGATCATGAACGTGCTTTCGAAGTTGAGATATATGAAATACATCATGAACTCCAGGCAACCAGTCAGGCAGTTTGACCCTATAAGCGAGAGTTCCAATCCGTTCCAGAATAGGAAACGGACCAATGAATTTGGGTGCCAACTTTCCAGTTTTACCGAACCGGATAACTCCTCTCATCGGCGATACTTTCAAATATACATAGTCGCCAACTGCAAAGGATATATCCCTCCTCCTCTTATCGGCATAGCTCTTTTGTCGGCTTTGAGCGGCGAGTAATCGCTTCTTAATAAAATCGACTTTGTCGGCAGCTTCTCGGATCATATCAGGACCCAACACAAGTCTATTGCCGGGTTCGACCCAACAAGCAGAAGATCGGCACGGTCTACCATACAATGCTTCGAATGGCGACATTGTCAGACTCGCCTGGTAGCTGTTGTTATAAGAGAATTCAGCCAAATGTAGATGGTCTTCCCATGACCCACCGAAATCTAGAATACAAGCCCGCAATAGATCTTCTAAAATACGATTTACCCTCTCAGTCTGACCGTCTGTCTGAGGATGATAAGCGGTGCTTAAGTTCAACTTTGTTCCCAGCTCGACTTGAAATGCTTCCCAGAATTTGCTAGTGAATATTGTATCTCTATCACTGACTATACTGAGGGCACTCCATGTTGTCAAACTATTTCCTTGAAGTAAATCCGCGAAAGACTCTGAGCAGTTCTATTTGATCTGACAGGTATAAAATGGGTGGTCTTCGTGAAGCGATCTATGATCACCCAAATACTGTCATTTCCCTTTTTGGTTCTGGGCAGACCATCAATGAAATCCATAGAAATATGTTCCCAGTTCCAACCAGGAACTTCCAGTGGTTGTAACAATCCAGCCAATTTCTGTTGGTCGCTTTTGACTAGCTGGCAAGTAGGGCATCGGCTAACGTATATTGAAACGTCCCTTTTCATAGCCTTCCACCAGAATGTTCGTTTGAGATCATTATACATTTTGGCCACACCAGGATGGATACTCAGCTTGGACTTGTGACACTCGTCTAACACTTCCCTTTTTAACTCTGGGATATCAGGAACACAAATCCTTCCTTTCAACCTCAAGGTCTCGTCGTTATCTATTTGAAAACACGAGGGTTCGCCTTTCTGAATCCTTTTAATCATATCCTTAATAAAGTTATCCTCCTTCTGAAGAATAGATATTTTGTCAATCAAGGAAGTCGTGATAATAAAGCTGGCGATCATCTCATTCTTTCGGCTTAACGCATCGGCCACGACATTGGCTTTCCCTGGAGTGTATATAATTTCAAAGTCATATGCGGCAAGAAACTCCAGCCACCGCTACTGCGTCAGATTCAGGTCTTTCTGAGCGAATAGATACTTTAGCGACTGGTGATCTGTAAACAGTTCAAATCTCTCACCCAGAAGATAGTGTCTCCAGATTTTCAAAGCGGACACAATAGCCAATAACTCAAGATCATGAGTGACGTAGTTTTTCTCGTGCGGCTTCAGCTGACGGCTAGCATAAGCAATCACTTGACCCCTTTGCATTAACACTGCGCCAAGGCCTTCTCTAGAAGCATCAGTCCAGACTTTCAAATCCTGATTGCCATCGATGATGGTTAACACTGGAGCTGTTGTTAATCTCAACTTTAGTTCTTCAAAAGCCTCCTCACTTTCCGGAGTCCATTTGAACTTTGAATGCTTCTTTGTAAGCTTCGTTAAGTGGCCAGATATCTTCGAAAAGTCTTTAACGAATTTCCGGTAATAGCTAGCCAATCCGAGAAAACTACGGACTTCAGTGGGGGTGCTGGGCTGTTTCCAATTTTGAAAGGCTGTGATTTTACTTAGATCCACAGCGATTCCTTCTTTCTATACAACGTGGCCCAGAAATTTCACTTCATCTTGCCAGAATATACATTTGGAAAACTTTGCTTTCAATACATTTCTCCTGAGGATTTCTAACACTTGTTCCAAATGTTTTTCATGCTCGGCCTTTGATTTAGAGAAGATTAGAATATCATCAATAAAAACCAGAACAAATTTATTCAATACTCCTCTAAATACTCTGTTCGTTAGATCGACGAAGTAAGCAGGAGCGTTACATAAGCCGAACGACATTACTAACCACTCGTAGAATAAGTCGGGGCCTCTGAACGCTGTCATTGGAACACACTTTTCGGCAATTCGAAGTTGATGGAAGCCTGTAGCTAGGTCCATTCGTGAAAATACTTGTGCTCCATTTAATCGATCCAACAAATCATCAATCCGCGGCAATGGATATTTGTTCTTTATTGTCTGTTTGTTCAGATCACGATAATCCACACATAGCCGTAGAGTACCGTCAGATTTTGGGACAAATACCACTGCTGCACCCCAATAAGAGAAACTAGGCCTGATCAGACCTTTCCATACTAGTTGTCGTGTTTGATTGTCTAATTCCTCCTTCTCTTTCAAGGACATTCTTCGAATAGCGTGAACTACCGGCCTTGCATTAGGAATCAAAGCAATTTTGAAATCTATTTCTCTCTGCGGAGGTAAGCGAGCAACTTCTTCAAACACATCCGCATAATTTTTGACGACAGGAATATCTTTGATGAGGTCGGGAATATTCTCTGCAACTTCAGGGATATTTTCTATTTGGGCTGGGGAAACATTCAAAGCTGCCCAGAAGTCTTTTCTATTAGATTTCTGTCCTTCACAGGGAATGGTTATATAATCACCTGATTTAATCTTCGCCTTTACGACTCTGTCGGCGCATTTAACTTCAGCTTCATATTTGGTCAACCAATCTAACCCCAAGATAAGATCAAACTCTTTAAAATTCATGACGACTGCGATGGTAGGAAACCGATAACGAGAAAAGGAAACCGGCACTCCGCAAACCCAACTGAGATCAATGGAACCCCCAACCGGGTTCTGGACAGTCATTGGTTCCTTGAGCTTTTTCAAATTCAAATCCAGTTTCTTAGCTGCATCTCTGGCAATGAAGCTTCGTGACGCCCCTGTGTCAAACAGTACTTTGACTGGAATGTTTTTGACAGTGAGCGTTCCTTCTAAAACATCAGCCCTTTCTTGACTAGCTGAGGGCCCAGAAGTTTCTGCTACTTCATTTACCTGTACTGTTTCAGATTTCTGAGATCGCGGGAAGTTTTTTGCAATAAGCCCAGTCTGATGGCACTTATGGCATCCTCTGCCCTCAGGAACTTTCTTAATGGGTTCAAATCCACTCTTTCTTCGTTTGTTCCAAGATTTGCAACTTATCGCCAAATGTCCTTTTCTATTGCAGCTTGAGCACGTGGCGGTCGTTGTTGGTTCTCTCCCTGATCTAGCCCTTTTTCTCTTGGCACTGGGCTTCTTATTGACCTCCGACCTTGTACTGGCTTCAGGAATATCAGTTTTCGACTCTTCTTTGTCACTACAACAGACTTCTTCTTCGTCGCGTAACATTCCTTTCTTATGGAGATCTTCATACTGATAAGCCATATAAATCATTTCAGAGAAAGGAAGTTTTACATTCCTCAGTACACTATTCTGATATCTCCTTTGCAGGCCATGAATAAATCTCAGATTTTTCCTCTTTGGATCTTGAATCAGATGAGGAGCAAAGTGAGCAAGCTCGTTGAATTTCTTATGATATTCTAGGATGGTCATATCACCTTGTATTAGATAAGAAAATTCATCACATAATCTCTCGGTTGCTTCGGGAGGAGTAAATCTTTCTAGGAAAATCACTTTGAATCTGTCCCAGGTGATATCACCTTCTGGATTATCTTTGATGATTGTTTCCCACCAGATTAAAGCTTCTTCTTTGAGCGCCCAAGAGGCTATTAATCTTTTCTGATCACCCCTCAGCTGGATACGCTCAAAAATTCTTTCTGCAGAGCTCACCCAAGCTTAAGTCTGAATTATAGATTCATTGCCCGAGAATTGTGCTCCGTTCAGATTTCGATATCTCTTTAATAGAGCCTCTAGATCGGGTTCTGCATTTCTCCTGTTTCTGACACTCATTTTTCTAGTACTTCTGCAATTAGCAGATCAAGTGTCAGGTCACAGAAAAGATTATTTTTAAAATATAGAAACACATACTTCAAATGTAAATGTGTCTATCGAGATGTAATTTCATTCTGCTTTACTCATACTAGGATATTGCTGATCCTATCTGTATAGAGTTACCCGTCCTAGAACACTACTGGTTCTATTTCTGACGAGTTCGTTCAAATGTTATATTCCAGAACTAAGCTTAACCAAAGCTCTGATACCAAGTTGAGACGACCCCAAACCCCGTACTGACGGCGGAAAGGGTAATCCTTGGAATATAACACAGAAATAGATAATAGCAGAACAAAATTTAATAATATACCAGATAATGAACAATAGAATATACTGGATAAAAGTAATCATCAGAGTTACACAATATACAGAATCTTACTTAGAACAAATACAGTTCAGCTATACATAAATGTCTACAGCGGAAAACAAACAAAATATGTACAATAGGAGCTGAACAACATAAACAGAGATAAATGATAGAATCCATCTTCAACTCCAGCTATCCAGATAAAGCCTGCTAAACCTGAATACATGGCTGCCCGTGAAGAAAAAAAGGCACCCGAGTTTGAAAGTGAAACAAACTACGAGTCAGTCATGGGACTGGTATGAGAAATCTATTCAACACATATATAATATGGCCAGTCACAGGACCACGCCACTTTCGTGGAACGGGTTTACTCCATTGGATTGCCAGTGCTTTAAAACAAATCTTTCTTTTAAACATCGCTATGCTTTTTTATAAAAATGAAGCTGTTATAAGACTCAGTTCCCATCACACAATGCAACACAAACCGGAGGATAGAGTTTTAACCTTATAACGGCCAAAATATGCTTGATACGAACAAAACAAAGGCACTTGATATTATTGCTAGTGTCTATATGTTTTGAAAACAATTTCAAATCATAACTATCAATCATAGACGGCATTAATTCCCCATACCACTACGTCGCCATATATAGGTATACAATCAAAATCGCATCGTCACGTATTTGGAAATTGGATTTCCATCATGAACCAAGGCAAAAGATAGTCCTTACCGAATTCGAGACGCTCTAGCCCGCCCCTGAGGACCCAGACATAGGTGGGCCCTTGGATCGTCAGGGCCGGTCCACCGATGTGGATTAAAATTCCTGAACACTGCGTTTCCCCACCCTTTGGGGGTGTAAATGAGCCAACGAATGGCTCCATCGGACTCGGATCGTCCGATCTAACCGAGGCGCCTCGCAACAGCAACAACCACACAGGTGAAAAGTATATAAATGTCAGGGCTGGTAGGTTACTGACACCACCCTAGCTAGAAAGAAACGCATGCCCCCCCTGAGGTCCTTCTCCCATTTCTGGTTCATACCGGGGTGTGAGGCTCGCGATTTTACGTTATACACAAAGCTACGCCACACAGGCGGTGCTTTGATCATCACCACAATACTTTGCTTTTCAACAGAAGCCCTGATCACTGCATCTTAGCATGCCACACAGGCAATTCATGCCATGCAACTGATGTCCATCGATATACAACCTCTGAGCACGTGCGTCTCAGAGAAGGGCGTTGAGCAAAAGAATAAATTCTCCGCCGCCAAACAGATGTATATTTAACAGAAATCAATCAACACAGAATAAAATCCAATGTCAGACACACAGTCCATTTACAAGTCCGTTCTGGGTCTGAACGAAACCGGAGGCACTAAATACCTCGCAAACCCTTCGATCACCACGTACGTCTGAATGATCACCACTCATTATCCATATTTCGGGATGCCTCCCAATCAGGACCTCGGTTACCATCCAAACGAGGTGAAGATCTCCGGTCTTCGACCACCGTCTTCATCTTCGACTTTCAATCGTCGGTCAATTATTTGAAATGAGAATTAACTCGGCCTTCTCAAATAATTCACGTATATTTAGAATTTCAAATCAATTTATTTTAATGGTTAAATCATTCGACAACAACAATTTTGTTCTTTAATGTAATTTTCACACCAAACACATTCAACCATCAAGTACCACATAAATCGACCAAATTCGGTTTATTTTCATTCCATATCGTTTATGATATTTTATAACGATTTATCGCTATTTTTGTTTATTTTAAAATAGCCCATATATTCAAAACGACGCTTCGGGCCATAACGCGACTGTGGCGCTGTTTTTCTTCAGATTTGATTTACACATATCTTGAAATCTAACCGTTGGATCTTCACAAAATTTACATCATTAGAAAGGTCTTTTCAAAACGAATCCAACGGTTCCAGTTTCGGGAAAATCCAATGGTCGGATCTCCCGGTACAATCGTTTGAAGTTTCGATTTCAAAATACGAACTGCAGCGTCATTATTCGATTAAATATAATTATATTTATATATATATAAATATAATCGTTTCTGGCGCTGTTTTTCGTCAGATTTGAATTAAACATTCCAGACAATCCAACCGTTGGATTTTTACAAAGTTGGTGCCGTTGGAAAGATTTTTCCAAGGCGAACCCAACGGTTGCGATTTCAGGAAAATCCGATGGTCGGATCTCCTGGTATAGTCGTTTGAAATCACGGTTTCAAATCACGAACTGCACGACCATGTTTCGTTTTAATTTTATTTATATTTATATAAATATAGTTCATTCAACAATTTCAATATCGTTTTCACTTCAAATATTTCACTAACGCCTTTAAATTTTGGAAAATTTCGCCATAACCTCCTTTGTACGGGAGCGGCTGGGAAAATTCCCAAATAGCCACACGGGCGTCTCATGTCGAAAAGAAAAAGAAAAAGCCAAGCGGCTAGCCAACAGGCTCATAAAATCATCACCCAAACAAAACAGTAAATGTGTACCTATTTGTCGGGCACAAAATTTTATTCCTCTTCTCTAGCCCCTTCGCTATAACCTGTTCAATAAATATGCATGTACATATATATAGTTCTTATCACTTATCATTTTCTATTGAACTTCAAATTCGATTTCCTTTGGTTTAAAAACACCATTCATTCTAATGTTGCATGTATAGGCACAAATCATATCATTAGCTAATTAATGAATATTTCAACTCATATATATTTGTTTGAACGAGTGGCTATTTTTAATACTTCACATTTCAACAATTCGTGTATATAATAAAATTGTAATTTTTATTGTAAAACAGTTCATTTCAAAACACTATTATTTTATATAGTTTATATAGGTGATAAAAATAGGGTTTTTCTTATAAAACAATTTCTTTTTAAAACGAGATTATTTTACATCGCCCATATGGATGATAAAAAGGTGATTTTTATTATAAAACAATTTATTTCAAAATATGAATACCATTCAACACATGAATTTCTAATCAACGAATGAATATCGATTCAACACATGAAGGTTTTCTATAGTTTCTATATATAGATAAAAATGTGGTTTTTATATTTAAAACGCGAATACCATTCAACCATGAATTTCTAATCAACGAATGAATATCGATTCAACACATGAAGGTTTTCTATTCAACGAATAAATATAGTTTCAGCAAATGAAAATAATTCAAACATATGAATATTATTCAAAATTTCGGCAGCATAACGGCAGGGTAGTTAAAACCGGTACCGTCCCTAGTACGGCTCCTCGCTCTACCTTAAAACCTCGCGGTTTTTGACAATGGGGATCATGCATCTAGTTCGCACGCAGGCGGCATGTATATATTTATTTCATTTCCACAAACTAATCCTATGTGGTTTCAACCAAATATTTCTCAACCACAAACGGGTATTTTTCAACCTCAATCAATCAATATCAACCACAAACAATCCCAAACAATCATTCACTATCAATCAATTTTCACACCAATCACAATCAATAAATATCGTCCATGGTTTGTGGACGAGGGGCGTATATATATATTTATATATAGCAATTCACTTTTATTTCAACACATATATAATTTTTACAACGCATATATAACTTATACATCGAACATACAACTTATACACGAGGTGTACAACGCTTATATAACTCATACATCGACTATATAATTTATACATCGTCGTTTTCCATATTGTTTATAAATTAGAAATCTCACATTGGGTTCCACTCCACCAAAAATAGCAGAAGGCTCAGAAAATTATGCGGTCTCTTCTAGGATGTAGTGTTCGTCTTTACGGTTCCAATAAAACTGAAATCACTGAATTCTGTTTTAATTTGGACAAGTTTCGATGGTTCAAAGGTTATTTACATTAATAATTTAACCTAGGATAATTAAAAATTTAATTAAACTCTTAATTACATCTATTAGCTGCTAATCCCCTGTTCACATTCTTCTTCCTGGAAAAAAAAAATAGAACCCGTTGAACCCAATACTTCACCGACTTCAACCTCCTGCGCCCCTCCACTCGAGCTACCTGCTGACGATCTAGTGCCACCACGTCAGAGAGACCATCGCCGCCATCCAACGCAAGGGACCAGGGCCCACTCGCACGCCACGTCAGCTTCCAATTTGCCTTCGAAAACCGCCGATTCCAGCAGTGATTCCATCCACGATATGAAGCAAAATCAGATCATATGTATACGGATCTGAAGAGCATTGAAAGCACTTCAATTCCCGTTTTGATTTCAAGTTTTAAATCATGATATTTTGGGAGAATTTTTCATTTCAATTTCCGAGCTTTTAGGCCGTTCAGGAAGAAACAGCGGCGACTCATTTTCTAATTTGGGAACCTAGGGTTTAGACCCTTTTATGATATATTTTTAATTATTATTTAATTCACTAAATTCGAATTTTACTTGTTTATTGCTCGTAACTCCAAACGAACTCCAACGACTGTCGCCCCTAGCTAAATACCCCCATTCCGAACACAATGGGATATGTTTCGCAGGCCCATTCGACTGTTTCGATCAGTTTCCATTCAAATCAAAATATAAAAACATTCAATATTTAATTTGAACGTACATTTCAATTTGCCAGGGCCACAAACTAATTCGAAAAATTCCAGAAAAATAAATCTAGCTATGTTTTGACGATACGATCCCAACAAAAGTAGTTTCGTCGAGTTCTGAGACCGTTTGCAAAAAGGCCCATTTCTGGTCGATCCAATTTAACTGTAATTGACCAAAACACATTTTCCTTTTCCATGCTCACACATTAGCTTCAAAAATTATGAAATTTGAAACCTAGCAATAACTTCACATCCCGGACCCAACAAAAGTGGTTTCGTCGAATTCCGAGGTCGTATGCAAAATGGCCATTTTCACGGGCTATATAAATTCCATATCGACCCTTCCGAAAATTCATTCGGCCATAACTTTTGCTTTCCGCTATGAAAATATGATTTTTCAGATTCGTTAGAAAGGTATTCACTAACAAATTTAAATATTTTTGTTTTCACTAAAATCCGTTTTGCTTTGCACCCGATACAGTCCGACAAAGTTCGAATTCAATTTTTGAAACTACAGCGCCATTTCAGGCCTTGTTTATAATTATAATTAATTATATTCATTTTCAATTGTCGATTCAAACACAGTTTTCATCGCCATTATTTAAAATATTTATTTTAAATATTTAAAATCCATTATTTTAACCAATAATTTTTTTTAAATTGGTTCAGATATTCTGGGTCGTTACAATCTCCCGCACTTAAAACTTTTCGTCCCCGAAAAGGAACAAAGTCGAAAGTGGTTTGATAAATCTACTATCACACGACACAACCCACAAAATTGTTTTAACTTCTCCAAAAAAAAATATACCGATCCACTTCTATACTCTTTTAAAATCATTCAGACTATAGAATTTAAAAGTTCACATCCATGGAAAGAAAGTAACAGCAGAATAGAGAATTAAATGGTAATGCAAAGTATGGTAAATGAACCTTGCACCGGAGTCAATCAGAGATATCCACTCGGCATCTGGGATAGGCTTTCCAAATGCTCTCCTCAGTTTCCCAAGTATAATCTCGTGGATCTCCACTCCATTGCACTTTGACTAAGTGAACCTTCTTGTTTCTCAGCTCTTTGGTTTCTTTGCCTTTAATCTTTAGCGGCTCACTTCTTACAGCTAATTCGGGAGTAATTTCAATATCCTGCTGAGCTGCTTCCTCCACGATCAAGTCTGGATCATGAACGTGCTTTCGAAGTTGAGATATATGAAATACATCATGAACTCCAGGCAACCAGTCAGGCAGTTTGACCCTATAAGTGAGAGTTCCAATCCGTTCCAGAATAGGAAACGGACCAATGAATTTAGGTGCCAACTTTCCAGTTTTACCGAACCGGATAACTCCTCTCATCGGCGCTACTTTCAAATATACATAGTCGCCAACTGCAAAGGATATATCCCTCCTCCTCTTAACGGCATAGCTCTTTTGTCGGCTTTGAGCGGCGAGTAATCGCTTCTTAATAAAATCGACTTTGTCGGCAGCTTCTCGGATCATATCAGGACCCAACACAAGTCTATTGCCTGGTTCGACCCAACAAGCAGAAGATCGGCACGGTCTACCATACAATGCTTCGAATGGCGACATTGTCAGACTCGCCTGGTAGCTGTTGTTATAAGAGAATTCAACCAAATGTAGATGGTCTTCCCATGACCCACCGAAATCTAGAATACAAGCCTGCAATAGTTCTTCTAAAATACGATTTACCCTCTCAGTCTGACCGTCTGTCTGAGGATGATAAGCGGTGCTTAAGTTCAACTTTTGTTCCCAGCCTGACTTGAAATGCTTCCCAGAATTTGCTAGTGAATATTGTATCTCTATCACTAACTATACTGAGCGGCACTCCATGTAGTCTAACTATTTCCTTGAAGTAAATCTGCGCCAGACTCTGAGCAGTTCTGTTTGATATGACAAGTATAAAATGGGCGGTCTTCGTGAAGCGATCTACGATCACCCAAATACTGTCATTTCCCTTTTTGGTTCTGGGCAGACCATCAATGAAATCCATAGAAATATGTTCCCAGTTCCAACCAGGAACTTCCAGTGGTTGTAACAATCCAGCCAATTTCTGTTGGTCGCTTTTGACTAGCTGGCAAGTAGGGCATCGGCTAACGTATATTGAAACGTCCCTTTTCATAGCCTCCCACCAGAATGTTCGTTTGAGATCATTATACATTTTGGCCACACCAGGATGGATACTCAGCTTGGACTTGTGACACTCATCTAACACTTCCCTTTTTAACTCTGGGATATCAGGAACACAAATCCTTCCTTTCAACCTCAAGGTCTCGTCGTTATCTATTTGAAAACACGAGGGTTCGCCTTTCTGAATCCTTTTAATCATATCCTTAATAAAGTTATCCTCCTTCTGAAGAATAGATATTTTGTCAATCAAGGAAGTCGTGATAATAAAGCTGGCGATCATCTCATTCTTTCGGCTTAATGCATCGGCCACGACATTGGCTTTCCCTGGAGTGTATATAATTTCAAAGTCATATGCGGCAAGAAACTCCAGCCACCGCTGCTGCGTCAGATTCAGGTCTTTCTGAGTGAATAGATACTTTAGCGACTGGTGATCTGTAAACAGTTCAAATCTCTCACCCAGAAGATAGTGTCTCCAGATTTTCAAAGCGAACACAATAGCCAATAACTCAAGATCATGAGTGACGTAGTTTTTCTTGTGCGGCTTCAGCTGACGGCTAGCATAAGCAATCACTTGACCCCTTTGCATTAACACTGCGCCAAGGCCTTCTCTAGAAGCATCAGTCCAGACTTTCAAATCTTGATTGCCATCGATGATGGTTAACACTGGAGCTGTTGTTAATCTCAACTTTAGCTCTTCAAAAGCCTCCTCACTTTCCGGAGTCCATTTGAACTTTGAATGCTTCTTTGTAAGCTTCGTTAAGTGGCCAGATATCTTCGAAAAGTCTTTAACGAATTTCCGGTAATAGCTAGCCAATCCGAGAAAACTACGGACTTCAGTGGGGGTGCTGGGCTGTTTCCAATTTTGAATGGCTGCGATTTTACTTAGATCCACAGCGATTCCTTCTTTCTATACGACGTGGCCCAGAAATTTCACTTCATCTTGCCGGAATATACATTTGGAAAACTTTTCTTTCAATACATTTCTCCTGAGGATTTCTAACACTTGTTCCAAATGTTTTTCATGCTCGGCCTTTGATTTAGAGAAGATTAGAATATCATCAATAAAAACCAGAACAAATTTATTCAATACTCCTCTGAATACTCTGTTCATTAGATCGACGAAGTAAGCGGGAGCGTTACATAAGCCGAACGACATTACTAACCACTCGTAGAATAAGTCGGGGCCTCTGAACGCTGTCATTGGAACACTCTCTTCGGCAATTCGAAGTTGATGGAAGCCTGTAGCTAGGTCCATTCGTGAAAATACTTGTGCTCCATTTAATCGATCCAACAAATCATCAATCCGCGGCAATGGATTTTTGTTCTTTATTGTCTGTTTGTTCAGATCACGATAATCCACACATAGCCGTAGAGTACCGTCAGATTTTGGGACAAATACCACTGCTGCACCCCAATAAGAGAAACTAGGCCTGATCAGACCTTTCCATACTAGTTTTCGTGTTTGATTGTCTAATTCCTCCTTCTCTTTCAAGGACATTCTTCGAATAGCGTGAACTACCGGCCTTGCATTAGGAATCAAAGCAATTTTGAAATCTATTTCTCTCTGCGGAGGTAAGCGAGCAACTTCTTCAAACACATCCGCATAATTTTTGACGACAGGAATATCTTTGATGAGGTCGGGAATATTCTCTGCAACTTCAGGGATATTTTCTATTTGGGCTGGGGAAACATTCAAAGCTGCCCAGAAGTCTTTTCTATTAGATTTCTGTCCTTCACAGGGAATGGTTATATAATCACCTGATTTAATCTTCGCCTTTACGACTCTGTCGGCGCATTTAACTTCAGCTTCATATTTGGTCAACCAATCTAACCCCAAGATAAGATCAAACTCTTTAAAATTCATGACGACTGCGATGGTAGGAAACCGATAACGAGAAAAGGAAACCGGCACTCCGCAAACCCAACTGAGATCAATGGAACCCCCAACCGGGTTCTGGACAGTCATTGGTTCCTTGAGCTTTTTCAAATTCAAATCCAGTTTCTTAGCTGCATCTCTGGCAATGAAGCTTCGTGACGCCCCTGTGTCAAACAGTACTTTGACTGGAATGTTTTTGACAGTGAGCGTTCCTTCTAAAACATCAGCCCTTTCTTGACTAGCTGAGGGCCCAGAAGTATCTGCTACTTCATTTACCTGTACTGTTTCAGATTTCTGAGATCGCGGGAAGTTTTTTGCAATATGCCCAGTCTGATGGCACTTATGGCATCCTCTGCCCTCAGGAACTTTCTTAATGGGTTCAAATCCACTCTTTCTTCGTTTGTTCCAAGATTTGCAACTTATCGCCAAATGTCCTTTTCTATTGCAGCTTGAGCACGTGGCGGTCGTTGTTGGTTCTCTCCCTGATCTAGCCCTTTCTCTTGGCACTGGGCTTCTTATTGACCTCCGACCTTGTACTGGCTTCAGGAATATCAGTTTTCGACTCTTCTTTGTCACTACAACAGACTTCTTCTTCGTCGCGTAACATTCCTTTCTCATGGAGATCTTCATACTGATAAGCCATATAAATCATTTCAGAGAAAGGAAGTTTTACATTCCTCAGTACACTATTCTGATATCTCCTTTGCAGGCCATGAATAAATCTCAGATTTTTCCTCTTTGGATCTTGAATCAGATGAGGAGCAAAGTGAGCAAGCTCGTTGAATTTCTTATGATATTCTGGGATGGTCATATCACCTTGTATTGGATAAGAAAATTCATCACATAATCTCTCGGTTGCTTCGAGAGGAGTAAATCAGTCTAGGAAAATCACTTTGAATCTGTCCCAGGTGATATCACCTTCTGGATTATCTTTGATGATTGTTTCCCACCAGATTAAAGCTTCTTCTTTGAGCGCCCAAGAGGCTACTAATCTTTTCTGATCATCCCTCAGCTGAATACGCTCAAAAATTCTTTCTGCAGAGCTCGCCCAAGCTTGAGTCTGAATTATAGATTTATTGCCCGAGAATTGTGATCCGTTCAGATTTCGATATCTCTTTAATAGAGCTTCTAGATCGGGTTCTGCATTTCTCCTGTTTCTGACACTCATTTTTCTAGTACTTCTGCAATTAGCAGATCAAGTGTCAGGTCACAGAAAAGATTATTTTTAAAATATAGAAACACATTCTTCAAATGTAAATGTGTCTATCGAGATGTAATTTCATTCTGCTTTACTCATACTAGGATATTGCTGATCCTATCTGTATAGAGTTACCCGTCCTAGAACACTACTGGTTCTATTTCTGACGAGTTCGTTCAAATGTTATATTCCAGAACTAAGCTTAACCAAAGCTCTGATACCACGTTGAGACGACCCCAAACCCCGTACTGACGGCGGAAAGGGTAATCCTTGGAATATAACACAGAAACAGATAATAGCAGAACAAAATTTAATTATATACCAGATAATGAACAATAGAATATACTGGATAAAAGTAATCATCAGAGTTACACAGTATACAGAATCTTACTTAGAACAAATACAGTTCAGCTATACATAAATGTCTACAGCGGAAAACAAACAAAATATGTACAATAGGAGCTGAACAACATAAACAGAGATAAATGATAGAATCCATCTTCAGCTCCAGCTATCCAGATAAAGCCTGCTAAACCTGAATACAAGGCTGCCCGTGAAGAAAAAAAGGCACCCGAGTTTGAAAGTGAAACAAACTACGAGTCAGTCATGGGACTGGTATGAGAAATCTATTCAACACATATATAATATGGCCAATCACAGGACCACGCCACTTTCGTGGAACGAGTTTACTCCATTGGATTAACAGTGCATTAAAACAAATCTTTCTTTTAAACATCGCTATGCTTTTTTATAAAAATGAAGCCGTTATAAGACTCAGTTCCCATCACACAATGCAACACAAACCGGAGGATAGAGTTTTAACCTTATAACGGCCAAAATATGCTTGATACGAACAAAACAAAGGCATTTGATATTATTGCTAGTGTCTAGATGTTTTGAAAACAATTTCAAATCATAACTATCAATCATAGACGGCATTAATTCCCCATACCACTATGTCGCCATATATAGGTATACAATCAAAATCGCATCGTCACGTATTTGGAAATTGGATTTCCATCATGAACCAAGGAAAAAGATAGTCCTTACCGAATTCGAGACGCTCTAGCCCGCCCCTCAGGACCCAGACACAGGAGGGCCCTTGGATGTCAGGGCCGGTCCACCGATGTGGATTAAAATTCCTGAACACTGCGTTTCCCCACCCTTTGGGGTGTAAATGAGCCAACGAATGGCTCCATCGGACCCGGATCGTCCGATCTAACCGAGGCGCCTCGCAACAGCAACAACCACACAGGTGAAAAGTATATAAATGTCAGGGCTGGTAGGTTACTGACACCACCCTAGCTAGAAAGAAACGCATGCCCTCCCTGAGGTCCTTCTCCCGTTTCTGGTTCATACCGGGGTGTGAGGCTCGTGATTTTACGTTATACACAAAGCTACGCCACACAGGCGGTGCTTTGATCATCACCACAAGACTTTGCTTTTCAACAGAAGCCCTGATCGCTGCATCTTAGCATGCCACACAGGCAATTCATGCCATGCGACTGATGTCCATCGATATACAACCTCTGAGCTCGTGCGTCTCAGAGAAGGGCGTTGAGCAAAAGAATAAATTCTCCGCCGCCAAACAGATGTATATTTAACAGAAATCAATCAACACAGAATAAAATCCAATGTCAGACACACAGTCCATTTACAAGTCCGTTCTGGGTCTGAACGAAACCGGAGGCACTAAATACCTCGCAAACCCTTCGATCACCACGTACGTCTGAACGATCACCACTCATTATCCATATTTCGGGATGCCTACCAATCAGGACCTCGGTTACCATCCAAACGAGGTGAAGATCTCCGGTCTTCGACCACCGTCTTCATCTTCGACTTTCAATCGTCGGTCAATTATTTGAAATGAGAATTAACTCGGCCTTCTCAAATAATTCACGTATATTTAGAATTTCAAATCAATTTATTTTAATAGTTAAATCATTCGACAACAGCAATTTTGTTCTTTAATGTAATTTTCACACCAAACACATTCAACCATCAAATACCACATAAATCGAGCAAATTCAGTTTATTTTCATTCCATATCATTTATGATATTTTAAAACGATTTATCGCTATTTTTGTTTATTTTAAAATAGCCCATATATTCAAAACGACGCTTCGGGCCATAACGCGGCTGTGGCGCTATTTTTCTTCAAATTTGATTTACACATATCTTGAAATCTAACCATTGGATCTTCACAAAATTTACATCATTAGAAAGGTCTTTTCAAAACGAATCCAACGGTTCCAGTTTCGGGAAAATCCAACGGTCGGATCTCCCGGTACAATCGTTTGAAGTTTCGATTTCAAAATACGAACTGCAGCGTCGTTATTCGATTAAATATAATTATATATATATATATATATATATATATATATATATAAATATAATCGTTTCTAGCGCTGTTTTTCGTCAGATTTGAATTAAACATTCCAAACAATCCAACCGTTGGATTTTTACAAAGTTGGTGCCGTTGGAAAGATTTTTCCAAGGCGAACCCAACGGTTGCGATTTCAGGAAAATCCGATGGTCGGATCTCCTGGTATAGTCGTTTGAAATCACGGTTTCAAATCACGAACTGCACGACCATGTTTCGTTTTAATTTTATTTATATTTATATATTTATATAAATATAGTTCATTCAACAATTTCAATATCGTTTTCACTTCAAATATTTCACTAACACCTTTAAATATTGGAAAATTTTGCCATAACCTCCTTTGTACGGGAGGGGTTGGGAAAATTTCCAAATAGCCACACGGGCGTCTCATGTCGAAAAGAAAAAGAAAAGGCCAAGCGGCCAGCCAACAGGCTCATAAAATCATCACCAAAACAAAACAGTAAATGTGTACCTATTTGTCGGGCACAAAATTTTATTCCTCTTCTCTAGCCCCTTCGCTATAACCTGTTCAATAAATATGCATGTTCATATATATAGTTCTTATCACTTATCATTTTCTATTCAACTTCAAATTCGATTTCCTTTGGTTTAAAAACACCATTCATTCTAATGTTGCGTGTATAGGCACAAATCATATCATTAGCTAATTAATGAATATTTCAACTCATATATATTTGTTTGAACGAGTGGCTATTTTTAACACTTCACATTTCAACAATTCGTGTATATAATAAAATTGTAATTTTTATTGTAAAACAGTTCATTTCAAAACACTATTATTTTATATAGTTTATATAGGTGATAAAAATAGGGTTTTTCTAATAAAACAATTTCTTTTTAAAACGAGATTATTTTACATCGTCCATATGGATGATAAAAAGGTGATTTTTATTATAAAACAATTTATTTCAAAATATGAATACATTCAACACATGAATTTCTAATCAACGAATGAATATCGTTTCAACACATGAAGGTTTTCTATAGTTTCTATATATAGATAAAAATGTGGTTTTTATATTTAAAACGCGAATACCATTCAACCATGAATTTCTAATCAACGAATGAATATCGATTCAACACATGAAGGTTTTCTATTCAACGAATAAATATAGTTTCAGAAAATGAAAATAATTCAAACATATGAATATTATTCAAAATTTCGGCAGCATAACGGCAGGGTAGTTAAAACCGGGACCGTCCCTAGTACGGCTCCTCGCTCTACCTTAAAACCTCGCGGTTTTTGACAATGGGGATCATGCATCTAGTTTGCACGCAGGCGGCATGTATATATTTATTTCATTTCCACAAACTAATCCTATGTGGTTTCAACCAAATATTTCTCAACCACAAACGGGTATTTTTCAACCTCAATCAATCAATATCAACCACAAACAATCCCAAACAATCATTCACTATCAATCAATTTTCACACCAATCACAATCAATAAATATCGTCCATGGTTTGTGGACGAGGGGCGTATATATATATATATATATATATATATATATTTATATATAGCAATTCACTTTTATTTCAACACATATATAATTTTTACAACGCATATATAACTTATACATCGAACATACAACTTATACAACGCTTATACATGAGGTGTACAATGCTTATATAACTCATACATCGACTATATAATTTATACATCGTCGTTTTCCATATTGTTTATAAATTAGAAATCTCACATTGGGTTCCACTCCACCAAAAATAGCAGAAGGCTCAGAAAATTATGCGGTCTCTTCTAGGATGTAGTGTCCGACTTTACGGTTCCAATAAAACTGAAATCACTGAATTCTGTTTTAATTTGGACAAGTTACGATGGTTCAAAGGTTATTTACATTAATAATTTAACCTAGGATAATTAAAAATTTAATTAAACTCTTAATTACATCTGTTAGCTGCTAATCTCCTGTTCACATTCTTCTTCCTGGTAAAAAAATAGAACCCGTCGAACCCAATACTTCACCGACTTCAACCTCCTGTGCCCCTCCACTCGAGCCACCTGCTGACGATCTAGTGCCACCACGTCAGAGAGACCATCGCCTCCATCCAACGCAAGGGACCAGGGCCCACTCGCACGCCACGTCAGCTTCCAATTTGCCTTCGAAAACCGCCGATTCCAGCAGTAATTCCATCCACGATATGAAGCAAAATCAGATCATATGTATACAGATCTGAAGAGCATTGAAAGCACTTCAATTCCCGTTTTGATTTCAAGTTTTAAATCGTGATATTTTGGGAGAATTTTTCATTTCAATTTCCGAGCTTTTAGGCCGTTCAGGAAGAAACAGCGGCGGCTCATTTTCTAATTTGGGAACCTAGGGTTTAGACCCTTTTTATGATATATTTTTAATTATTATTTAATTCACTAAATTCGAATTTTACTTGTTTATTGCTCGTAACTCCAAACGAACTCCAACGACTGTCGCCCCTAGCTAAATACCCCCATTCCGAACACAATGGGATATGTTTCGCAGGCCCATTCGACTGTTTCGGTCAGTTTCCATTCAAATCAAAATATAAAAACATTCAATATTTAATTTGAACGTACATTTCAATTTGCCAGGGCCACAAACTAATTCGAAAAATTCCAGAAAAATAAATCTGGCTATGTTTTGACGATACGGTCCCAACAAAACTAGTTTCGTCGAATTCTGAGACCGTTTGCAAAAAGGCCCATTTCTGGTCGATCCAATTTAACTATAATTGACCAAAACACATTTTCCTTTGCCACGCTCACACATTAGCTTCAAAAATTATGAAATTTGAAACCTAGCAATAACTTCACATCCCGAACCCAACAAAAGTGGTTTCGTCAAATTCCGAGGTCGTATGCCAAATGGCCATTTTCACGGGCTATATAAATTCCATATCGACCCTTCCGAAAATTCATTCGGCCATAACTTTAGCTTTCCGCTATGAAAATATGATTTTTCAGATTCATTAGAAAGGTATTCACTAACAGATTTAAATATTTTTGTTTTCACTAAAATCCGTTTTGTTTTGCACCCGATACAGTCTGACAAAGTTCGAATTCAATTTTTGAAACTACAGCGCCATTTTAGGCCTTGTTTATAATTATAATTAATTATATTCATTTTCAATTGTCGATTCAAACTCAGTTTTCATCGCCATTATTTAAAATATTTATTTTAAATATTTAAAATCCATTATTTTAGCCAATAATTTTTTTTTAAATTGGTTCAGATATTCTGGGTCGTTACACTTAGGAGGAGGTAGATTAGCAATCAAATCGATTTTAGATTTATCGGCTTCAAGGCCATCTTTGGACACGACATGACCTAGAACTTTCCCCCTTTTTACCATGAAGTGACATTTTTCCCAATTAAGCACGAGTGATTTTTCCTTACAACGTTTTAGGACGAGTTCTAAATGAGTGAGGCATTGGGAAAAAGATGATCCATAGGTTGAAAAATCATCCATGAATATTTCCAAGAATTCGTCCACCATATCAGAGAAGATACTCATCATACACCTTTGGAAAGTCGCGGGGGCATTACAAAGACCAAAAGGCATGCGACGATAAGCAAGGGTTCCAAAGGGACAAGTAAAGGTGGTCTTGTGTTGATCCTCTAAAGCAACATGGATTTGGTTATAGCCAGAGTATCCATCGAGAAAACAATAGTACTCATGACCCGCTAAGTGTTCGAGCATTTGGTCAATAAAAGGTAAGGGAAAATGGTCTTTACGTGTGGCTGAGTTAAGCTTTCGATAGTCGATACACACACACCATTTTGTTTTGATTTTTGTTGGGACAAGCTCATTACTTTCATTTTTGATCACTGTGACTCCCGATTTCTTTGGTACGACTTGTACCGGACTCACCCAGGTACTATCAGAGATGGGATAGATGATGTTATTGTCTAGACATTTGATTATCTCCTCCTTGACCACTTCTTTCATGTTTGGGTTTAATCGCCTTTGAGCCTCGTGGATGGGTTTAGCCTCATCAACTAAGTGTATGCGATGTTCCACAATTGACGGGCTAATTCCTTTTATATCGCTCAGTTCCCATCCCAAGGCGTCTTTATTTTCCCGCAAAACTTCTAAGAGTTTTTCTTCTTGGTCCTCGGTAAGATCAGAGGCCAAGATTACGGGAAGAGTCTCTGAGGAGTCTAAGTATGCGTACTTAAGGTCTTGTGGCAAGGGTTTGAGATCTTACTTAGGATGTTCTTGAGTGTTAACATTGGTTAACATTCCTTGGTCAGAGTCAAAAGACGAAGGATTTGAGTCAAGAAATTCATTCAGTTCAGAAATGTATTCCAGTTCGTCGAAATCGGAATTGAAATGTTCCAAACACATTTTCAAGGCTTCAGAAGTGTCATTAGAGGTTTCGTCCATTATGGTTTGAATCATGTCGATTTCATCGGTCTCAAAATCCCTAGGTTGTTTGTTGAAATTGAAGAAGTTTAGCTCAATGGTTAGGTGCCCGAAGGAAAGTCGAAGTTGACCGTTTCTACAATTAATGACAGCATTTGAGGTTGCTAAGAAGGGCCGTCCTAAAATCAATGGTATTTGAACTTTGGGATTTGAGACAGGCTCTGTTTCTAAAACTATGAAATCGACAGGGAAGTAAAACTGTTCGATCTGTATCAAGACGTCTTCGATAATTCCCAATGGCTTTATGACAGACCGATCTGCTAACTGAAGAGTGATGTTTGTTGGTTTAATTTCCCCTAACCCAAGTTGACAATAAACAGTATAAGGGAAAAGATTGACACTGGCACCAAGGTTGAGTAGGGCACGAGAAATATGGGTGTTTCCTATTTTGCAATCAATCGTAGGGCAGCCAGGGTCTTTGTACTTGACTGGGGTAAGATTCGAAAGAGCAGAGCTTGTATTCGCAGTTAGAAAGGCGGTTTTGGGAACATTAGTTGCACGTTTTTGTGTGCACAATTCCTTCAGACATTTAGCATACTGAGGAATTTGTTCAATGGTGTCTAAAAGAGGAATGTTCACATGGACTTATTTGAAAATTTCTTATCGAAATTTGCCTTCTTCTTCTTGTTATTGAGTCTATGGGGAAATGGAGCTATTGGTTTTTCGACTCTGTGATCAGTTTCATCATTCAAAGAAGAAGGTTTATCCAAGGAAATAGAAGGTGGTAAGGTCGTAGAAGATGGTATGTTGGTATTGCCAACATTAATTTTCGTAGGTGGGTCGGGTTTGCCGACACTGGAAGAAGAATTGTTGGGATTGCCAACATTTAAGGGAACTTGAGGTTGAGAAGAATTGGCATTCGAAGCCAATGGGTGATCATCAAGATTAGGGATTGGGGTCGAGTTAGAAGGTTCGCCAGGGTCGCCCACGTTATTATCAATTCTCTTTCCAGATCGAAGGGTTGTAATAGCGTTGACTGGATTATGGTTTTCGTCCTCACAAGAATTTACAGCACAAGAGTTATATTTTGGATTCGCCTTAGGTTGACTCGGCAACTTTCCTTTCTCGTTATTTTTCGCTAGTTCCTTTATCATATTCATCATTTGTTCCATTTGTTTTTCTAAACGCACAATTTCTGGTGACGATTGAGAAGATTGAGAGGATTGGTTTGATGGTTGAAAATTGGGGTGCCTGTAAGGTTGTTTGGATTGAGATGCTGTTTGAGAGGTTTGAGAAATTGGAGGTGGAGCTTGATAATTTGGGTTGGGAATAAAGGGTTGCACGTGAGATGGGTTAGCTGAATTATTGGGGTTTGACCAAGAAAAATTTGGGTGGTTCTTCCAACCAGGATTGTATGTGGATGAGTAAGGATTATTTTGAGCGATGGCATTAGCTTGGTCCTGAGAGTAATAGTGGGGTAACCCTTCTCCGGCTTGAGGAGTTTGATTTTCTAAGGGAATTTGACTTGGGTCCACAACATGCACTCCTCTAGTAGTAGTACGAATGGGAACACGAATTGATTCCCATTGCATGTCCTTTTCAGAATAATCTTCTAAGAATTGCCAAGCTTCATCGGCTGTCTTAGACATAAAATCTCCTCCACACATTGATTCTAGTTGAGTTCTAGTCTGATAGTTTAGCCCTTCATATTCAATTTGACATAAGTGATCTTTTAGAATTCCATGATGAGGACAACTATATAATAGTTGGTTGAATCTTTCGAAGTATTTTGAAAAAGTTTCCCCTCATTTTGACAAAATTGATTTATCTCGGTTCGGATTTTTAGAGTTTTATGGAAAGGGAAAAACTTTTTCAAGAATGCAGTGACAAATTCATCCCAACTTCTTATGGAATGTCTTGGAAGAGAATTTAGCCATCTTTTAGCACTTTTAAGTAGTGCAAATGGAATTAGCCTTAGCTTGATCGATTCGTTAGATAAATGTTGCATTTTTGTTGTGGAAGCATACAATTCAAATTCACTTAGAAATTCATAAGCATTTTCAGATCCAGTAAACTTTGGTACTCCTTGGATAAAAGAATGTTTTAGCTCAAAATTGTTTCCTTCAGCTGGTGGGAACACGATGACAGAGGGTTGAACGGTCCTAGTCAGATAACATCGATCACGAAGAGATAAGGGTCTATCCATTTGGACATTGAAATTTTGAAAATTTTGATTTAATTGATTTTGATCCCCATAGTTTGGAAAGTTTTGATTCACTCGATTTCAATCCAACTCGGTTGGAAAATTTTGGTTGATTCGAGAACCCCTAGGAGAATTTTGTTGGCTAACACTTTTTTCACTCATTGTTGTTAAATGCAAGCACAGAAATTAGCTACAATGAAATTTTCTGTCCTTATTGGCTCCTAACCCAAAATTATAAAGTGACGCGTTTGATTACTTAGATCAAAAGATTTCTCAGCCAGTTAACGGACAGGAGTTATCGGTGCACCAGGAATCACCCTAGCAATGCAGCCGAAGGTTTAAGTACCTTCAGAGTAACAACCGATATAATATTTACGAATCACCGTAATATTTATAAATGGTTATTTCTCTGCCGTAGTCTAGACACCGAGAAATAATTCGTTCCAAATGAATCAACTGTCACAGTACAATTAAGCCCTAGATGAGCCCGTGACTCCCTTAAGTCCAATGTCTAACCGTTATTATTAGTCAGATTCTACGATGAAATGCAGTTTGTAGGCTAAGGAAAGGGTGATGAAATCCCTCACCTTATGTGAATTGGGGTATTGCCCTTAACAGAATGAATAAAAAGTGCAGAAATAACAACAATCACACAATTTAATTTCAGAGATTAAAATTTTTACATTCAAGCCGCTGTCCCTGTAGAAATTTTTTACATCAATTGTCGATATTTTTTTTCTTTTTGCAGCAGAGCACCTGTAGAGTTTTAAAAATTTCTCACCTTGATCGGCAGTCCGTCCAATGAATTTGGGTAGCGCTAGCGCGTTCACACCCCACTTGGTGTGCAACCGCTCCAACAATTTGAATTCCGTTTGCTTGCAAATCCGTTGACTTCTATAGTCCTTCTTTATTGCTTGTACACTTTCCACTTTGCCTTTTGGTTTTGATTTGAGTTTTCTTTGTTCCCTTCTTTCTTTCTTTCTTTTCTTTTCTTCTTCTTTTTTTTAAAAAGAAGAGAAAATAAAATAAAACAACGAAAAGAAAGCAGAAACCGACTTGAAATTAAAATAAAAACTAAACTAAAAACTGACTAGTTTAACTAAAAGAAACAAACAAAATAAAACTCAACTAAAAAATCGACTTTTTTTTGAAAGCAAGGTTTTAAAAACTAAAAACTAAAAGCCAAGCTAGGGGAAAGAAAAAGTAAAATAAACACAAGAACTAAACTTAACTGAAACAAAAATTGGGCTCAACAAAAACTACTAGTAGGCCTACGCACTCACATGAAAATGCAACTCAATAGTCAACACTGAAATAAAATGCCACGGTTTGCTTTTGCTTGTCCTTGGATCCTTGGGTTTTTTTTTCTGAACTCTTTTCTTTCCTTCTTTGATTGAATTTTTGGTGCTTTATTCTTGAAATGAAATCAATAAAGAATGAGAACAAAAAACATTTTTTTTTCTTTTCTGAAAGCAAAAGTGAAGCCAATTCCTCAAGAAATATGGCAAGAAATATGCAGATTCCTCAAGCAGCTTACCCCACTTAGCAACAAAATAAAAATACACCCCGTCAGAATAATGAATTTTGTCAAACCCAAAGAACAGAACACGCTCCCTTGTTTTGTTTTCCAGAAAGTCCCACCGTCTCTATAAACCAAGAAATGAACCCCAAAACCAAAATAATTCACTCTCCCTTACTCTTTTATTCCTTTTTCTTTTAAGAACACTTCACGGAAGATTTTTTTTTCGAAACAAAGATAATTTTCTGAACCTTGGGATTCAAATCAATTTTGGGTCCAAATCGGATTTGGGGTTCAGATCGGAGGTTTTGGAATTTCGCGTTGTGATTAGGGGTTTCAGACGCTGATTTGCGGATTCTATCGCAGGCTTGTGGTCCACTGAGTTGTAGAAGATGGCTTAGGTAAGTGATAAAGGTTCGATGTGGGCGCTGTTGTTTCTACGTAGATAAATATGTATTGCGTGGTGAGTCTGTGGCGAAGGTGAGATCTGATCGGTTGATGGTGATCTTGCTTTGGGCTGGGGATCGGTTGGAGTTGTGTTGGATTTTTGGGTTCGGATTTCAGTTGGTTAACGGGTCGTGGATGTGGTGAATATGAATGTCCGGTTGTATGCAGTATGCTGTGTGTTGGTGGTTCCGTGAAGAGCACTGTTTGATGAAGATGAATTTGGCTCATTGGTTGTATAAGGCTGTTTGAGTTACTTTTTGGTCTGAAGGGATGTGAACGTGGCTTTGAGGAGCTACAGAGAGCGGTGGAAATTTTGAATCGGTAGGTGATGGAATCGGAAGATGTTAGTAGATGTGGTTGATCAGGAAAACAGTGTTCGATGATTTGAGGTTTTGGTTTGTAACTGTGCGAGTTACTGGATTTTGGAATTTGTCATCACAGTTTTGGTATGGCAAAAATGGGTTGATGTGTGCGTTGTGAGTGAGTTTGCGGTGCTTTGTGAGATGTGGTACATGGATGATGGTGTGCGGCAATTACTGGGTAAGCTTGGTGAATGTAAAGGAGGTAATGGGGTGATTGTGTTGCTGTTGTGGTGCAAGGGGGTTCAGGCGTACTGTTTGAGTATTATGGTGATGGCCAAACTGGTGATGCGTGATGATATTGAAGAGAATGAGGGACAGAAAATGGTAGTGAAGAAAATGAAAGCACAAAGGAAAATATGGAAAGGAAATTTGTTTTTTTTTCTTGGAAAGGAAGCTAATATAGAAATTGATCAAAGAAAAGGGAAAGAAAGAAGAAAAATTTAGCAAGATCTCTCTCTCTCTCTCTCTCTCTTTTTTTAAAAAAAATAAGAAGAAGAAGTCAATCTAATGAAAAGAGGAAAGAAAGTGCAAAGAAAAGAAACTGAATAAAGGAAATGGCAAGTTCTTTTATTCTCTTGATTAGTGAATGATTGTACCAATGAAATTGATATATCAAATCACAAACAAGATTTTTTTTATATGCACGAAAATCAAATGAAAAATAAATAAATAAAATAAAACTAACACGAATCAGAAATTAAATAAATAACAAAATTTAAACGTTACCTCCCCGGCAACGGCGCCAAAAACTTGATCGTCGCTAATCTATGAATCAGAAAAGCGCGATATTTTAAATAATTACTGCAAGCGTACAGGTGTGTAGCATACAGGTCGAACACAGGGAGGCAAATTCAATCAAATTATTTAAATAATCTCTTGGGCGAGTTAGACAAATCTTTGAGGTTGGTTTTGAAAGCAAACGAAATTGAAACTGCGATCCGATTCAGAACAAATCTAATTGAACTGACGATCAAATCACAATTATCAATTGGAAATTAAAATACAAAACAGAAATTAAATGCAGAAATTAAAATTGCAGGAAAAGAAGAACAACAAAAAGTAAATTAGGATTGTCGATGAAACTAATCAACGACTAATCACTAATAAGCAATAGAAATAACAATAACAATTTCTGTCTACCAAAACTAATTGAGTAGAACACAAATTGTTATGAAGTAAAGCAAATAAACTAGACGAAGAAGAGCTTTATTAAAACTAAAAGAGAGTACAGAAGAATGGATCCTCATACAATGGTTACAACGTATATTTATAGATGAGATAGGATAAATCCTAATTAAGTTTATGAATAAATGGGCCTCATCATCCATATATCTCTTTCCTTTCTTGACCAAGCTTGATTGGAAAGCAAATCACGGTGAATATCTTCCAAATCTTCCATATCTTCCATGTGGCAAATTGATTGATTGATTGATGAGAAGATTGCATGTGATTAATTCCTCCAAACAAGGATACTCATTAGACTCCAAAGGCAACAAAGGATAATATCTTCAAAATTGATCTTTTCTTGACAATAAATCAATCAGAAATTCTTCTAATTGGAAATTGAAAAATGAATGTTCTGAATTGATTTCCATGACTACTCTTGAAATGTTCATTAGTGAATATTATACATACACATGAACATGTATATATATAATATAACACTAATTAATATATTCCTCATAGCAAAAGGGCAGTGTGAAAGTTCCGTTCTTTGGCAAAAAGTGAGCTCGACGGGGATCGAACTCAGGTCTCTCAGCACAAATCTCTATGCAATTACTAGTGAGCTACAATGTCTTTTGTAATTGAGATGGCTTTAATACGGGGAAGTAGCTTTTTATCTGTAGTTGGCCTTTAATTTGAAACGAAGGAGGCATTTCTTGACAACCTGTAAAAATACACAAAAGTACCCAAAGTATCATTTATTTATTTACAAAAGATAAAATATAAGAGCATAAAATAAACACATTTCTGTGTTAATCAATAATCCATCACTATATTTAAATTAGTCTAACTACTAATTAGATATCTTAACCGTGGTTAAGGAGTTCTAACCTAACAGCTTTCCAAATCTTCACGGTAGGCGAACCTAGCTAAGCGAACCGTTAGACAGTATTTCGGCACATCGTCTTCTTCACCAAAATATATATAATATACACTAATCTCTCTCTCTTTATATTATAAGAGGAGGAGAAGGATGAAGACGAACTTTGGCAAGGTGGTGATGGAAAAGAGGAAGACTTATGCCATGGAAACCATGGCCATAAGCTTTAAGAAGAAGGTAGAAAGGAGGAAATGGAATGATAAGAAAATGAAGAAAAAACCTCCTTATATAGGAATGGAGAGTTAAGGAGGTAATGACACCTAAGGGGGCAAGTGGAAGACATGCATGGAAGGAGGCTTGCAAAAATACAAGTGTAAGGACGCTTGTCTTAAGGAGAGAAGGTGAACTTTTGGTAGCATTTTCCCTTAAATGCTATGAAAACTAAGGGCAACACTTAATTCTAATGCTACTAATTCATGTAATGGTTTGCCAAATCCGATCAAATGACAAATAGTATCAATAAACCCAAACTTATTAATAAACACTCTCATTTATAATTCAAATAAAATCTATCATCTAACTTATCAAAATTATTTAATATTCTTAACCATATATATTTATGTCAAATTCAAATTTAAATTCAAATTAAGTAATAAAAATTCCAATGTTAAAAATTCTGGATCATTACATTCACTCCCCTCTTAAAACTTTTCATCCTCGAAAAGGAAGATGAGTAAATTTAAACTCCTTTACCAATTTTAAATTCCCATTTCTCTCTTAACATATTCGAAATGTAATGGTCAAAACCAAGGCCCATATCATTCTCAAGATACTCTATCTGATTCTCATTAAAGGTAGAGTCTGAAGAGATTTTTATAATCTCGTGATTACTAGGGTCATCACTATTCATGTTCATAATCGAATTTTCTGAGTTAGACCTAGAGCCACTACCACTACCATAAAGGAGAAACTGGGATAGATACTATCTAGTACTTAGATGTCCCTAAGAAATTTTGAAATTACCTTTCTAACTTACTACTAAAGTTATGGAACCCGAGGTTTACTTAACAATTTAAGTCAAACTATAAGACAAAGGGTTCATGCCTCATATTGGTTAGATTTCAACAAAAGTTTGTATCCAAATTCTCAAATAAATATTCCTTTTCCCAAATCATCCTATTATCTTGCAAAAATAACATTTTGGAATTCCTTTTGCACTTAATACATATTCAAGTTCAAATAAAGATATAATTCGAAATACTTGTCTATAATCGAAAACTACTTCAGTAATCCATTTGTCCATGGTTTCGTCTAGACAAGGTAAAAGAAGAATTCAGAAATATAGTTGGACAATATCCAAGTACGATAATCAGGAAGATAGCAATTATCAAAAGATGACGATGAGTCAAGCAAAACACAGTGACAAGCAAAGAGGTAGAATTATATTTCGAGAACACTCATTCTATTTCAATTCAAATTGTTTCCAATCCCATACTAATCCATTTACAAGTTAAATTTATACGCATTTAACATTCATACTTTGAATTCCCTATTCAAAGTACTATAATATCTAATAATCAAGGGATTTAATTTACATAACCTGGGTCATTCCTATTCTTATTTACCAACCCTAAAATCACTAATAGACAAAGGAATTTAAGTTTTAGTGCAATCTAACATTCCCTTAATTTCCTTTTAAGGGTTTTACTCTCTTAAGTTATTTATTCTCATATAAGATTATAAATGCCTACCAATTTATGAGTTAAGGAAAATTTCTTATATTTCCATAAGTTAATTTCGACTCATAAAATTAATTCTAATATAAAACACATTGATTTTATGATAAAAGATGCTCTCTCAAGCGTAATATTCCCAAATCTCATTATACGGTATTCCTAACCCTATCTCTAATGAGATATCATAACTCTGATGAGTCCTTACTTTTGTTCAAATATGTCGTACCCCATTGCTTTGTATAAGCCAAAACTCTGATACCACGTCTGTAACGGTCCGGCTTTTTGACCGGTTTTCGTCGGTAATTAAATGAATTTAAGCCGTTCATAAAGACGGATTGTTATGGGTACTTACATATTTGCACAAAAAAACAAAACTTTTCATTTCATTTGCCATAATATAACATCAGAGTTACAAGGAATACATCAGAATACATTGATTTCACAGCGGAAGAGATACTAACTCAGTGGAAGAATGCGAATGCTCCAAAACATATAGCTTCAACTAAAACCAGAATCCTGCTTCAACCAAATCCAAGGCTAACTCTGCAAACCAAACTACCAGGCTGCCCATATAAAAATTGTGGGCACCCAGAGTTTAGGTGAAGGAATAATAAAATCCAGGTCAGTCATGGGACTGGTGTGAGAACTCAAAACAGCTGTTATTTAGGGTTCATTTCAAAGTTGGGTAATTCAATGGACCACGCCGCTAATGTGGAATGGGTTTACTCCATATGAATTTCCTTGCATAAAAATTCGCAATGACTTTTGAAAAATGAAACTACCATAAGGTCTCGCGGCACACACACAATGTAAACGCATGCATGAGCGAGATTTCTCCTTATGATAGTCAAAAATGCTTGATACGTGAAAATCCTCTGATATTATTATTATTAATGCATAGTGTGAAAACAATTTCGCAAATAAATGTATAAATCCTAGCCAGCATAATGCTCCATCCTATTATACTGAAAATCCTGCTAGTAGAAGGCTATACAACTAAAATCTTACGGACTCGTAGTGGAAATTATATTTCCAATAAATGACTAGACAAAGGATCCTTACCAAACCGATGGGTACGCCTCTAGAGGGATGCCCCGAGAACCAAATCGGGCTCTCTACCAACACGAGGCCGAGTTACCCCTTAACTGGGTAACTTAGATCATGCCTGAGTATATCACTTCCCGGTCGTTACCAACCTTTAAACGGAGCACTCGCACCATCAGCATCCACATAAATAGAAGTTATCCACATAGGTTAATACCCGGGCTTCATACCATAGTACACCTTTTATCTAGAAGGAAATGACTACCCTTAACCTCGCTGCATCTTTCTTGTTTTAGCCATTTACTGAGTTGTGAGGCTTGCCGATGTCACAATATACACAAAGCTACGCTTCAATAAGCCATGCTTTGATCATCCATAGTGCATCAAATAACTTAAGTATGCCACATTGTCCATTCACAAAGCATCACTGATTTCCATTGATATATAACCTCTAAGCTCATACGTCTTAGAGAAGGGTGTTAAGTAAGAGAATAAATTCTCTGCCACCAAGCAGATATATATTTAATAGAGATCACTGCTACACAGTCAATTACCATGTCAGACACACAATCCATACAATTCCGTTTTGGGTCTGAACGAAACACCAATCCGAAAATCTCCAAATATATTCAAACCTCATGCCACTTATAACCTCGTATCGGGTGGCCTACCCAACCGAGACATCAGCAATCAATCCAAACAACTCAAAGAATCCCGGTTTTCATTCGTCATTTTCCAAGTCTTGAATTACTCCCTAACATTCTATTATTACTTGGAATTGTTTTCGAACATATTTTCGATCCCGGTCTTTCCAAATAATAAGCACAATTAAAAACACAATTATGGAACACACAGGCTTTCTACCAATCTCCTTCGGTTTTGAATTTTGTTAAATTAAACTTATTCATTCTCAAATTATAACAAAATCCATATTTAACCTTTCTCTATAAAAACACATCCCTTAAATCAAAGATAATTTAGCCTCAAAGCCTTAATTAATTTTCCATTTGATAATTCGTAATCAAAAACCCAGTTTTCTTTGAAAACCCTTACCCTACATTTTAACCCTGGTTTCCAATTAAATTGGTTTCCGAACATTCAATTCTGTAATCTTAACTAAAAGATTATACTTCCTTCCCAATTCCTTATTTTTAATTTCCTCAAATCAAAGATTTGGTTAAATCCCCAAATTACGATATGAATTTCCATAACTCAATCTCATTGGGTTTCAAGAATGATATTATTGAAGATATGATTCACGATAAATCCCTAATCAATCGATATTGAACATAAGTTACACAGAAATTGTATCTACTTATATTCGATATCAATTCTCATAATCAACGAATAATATAAGTGGAATACCGATATAATAATAATATCTTCCATATTCCTCAATTAGTATACGTTTACACCACAGAATTTCATATCAAATATCTGAAGATTATTTCTATCCAACTTATCACAATCAACTTAGTAAACTCGTATCTTAATTAAAAGATTTATTCAACTCTTTGACATTAGATCTGGATAGAAATTTCATCAACTTATCCTCAATATTAATCTCTGTATCCAACTCACACTATGAGCGGAATAATGGTGAACTTCCTTTTAAATTCCTCAAATAGTAAGAGTCATCATCTACTGAATTAATATCAAACATCGGAAGATTTATCTCCAACCACATCCAAAAACTGAAAACCAGTTTTAATATTAAATAAATCAATTTAAATTCCATGTAAAATATTTCCAATACTTCTGAACCTTTGAAAACATTCCACAAATCATTTAAAAATGATTACTTATATTTCGGAAATAGTTTGCGGGTTAAAAACTTCAAAATAGATCGTTTCTAAAGAAAGTGTTACAATAATGTTTTCAAAAGCGTTACAAAAGCGTTACAGAACAGTTATCTTAACTACTTTGATCAAAATATCATTTAACTTAATCAAAACTTAAACTTTACAATTCAAAACATTATTACATAATTTATAATGATTTTACCTTTTTTCCATATTTTTAGAAACATTAAAAATGGCTGTTTGTGGTTATGGTCGAAAACTTCTCTTACAGTGACCTTTTCCCGAAATAGGTTTAAACATAACTTGAAAATTATAACCCAAAATTAAAATCCGCTTTCACTCATTTAAAAGCTCTTGTTAATATAAATCAATTGTTTTTCGTTTCTTGGAAATCCGATTTAGATTGCACAAGTTATAAGTGTTTAAAGTTTGTAACTAAAATATGCAAATTGCCATTGCGCGACAAGCTGTGTTTTGATCGAAATAAAAATTATTCTTCAGTACTTCAAAATATCTTAGAAAACCATTATATACTCATGTAAATCATTTAAAACCATTTAAAGTAATTTACATTGACTTTCCAATTTTATTTTGGGTTCAAAATTCAACTTTTTTTTACTTAATAAATCAAATTTAGATTCATTTCTAAATTCAAATAGTTTCAAATTAACCATCCCATTCGTCGGATCAGTTAGGGATAGCCAAGGAGAGCAGGAAACTATATTTTCCAAACCCTAGCCTAGACATTATCCTCTCTGTCATCCTAGAATGTTCCGGTTTTTCTTTATTCATTTAAAGAACTTTATCCACATATATGAATTCATACATATGGTCTTTCCCAATTATAAACCTTCAATTTCATAATAATATTGTTTCTAATTACGAAGGAGATTTGTCGATCACCAATGTGATACCATAATTGTTGTGTCATAGTGTGTGCAAAACAACATCAACAACCATTATAAACATCCACAACAACTATCATTAACATGATTAAATAATCGTAATTGTGCACAAGCATTATAACACTAACACTGTAACGACCCGTATTTTTTGCTTATATTTTTGGGATATTTTAATTATTTTAATTATTTAAAATATGGGTTTGAATTTAAAGAATCGAATTTAATGATTATATTTGGAAAAATATATTTAAATAAATAATAAAATAATATTTAATTTCCAGAATATGGAGAAATTGTTGAAATTGTTGTATAACGTGTATCGACTACATATAGGGAGTCAATATGGTCTGTATTTAAAATGTATCGACGATATCGCGCATTTAACGACAATCGAGCGATATGGTTTATAATTTAATTAAATAACGAGCTGCAGGGGCGCGGCAGTTCACGTTTTGGCGTTTTGAACTTCAATGGGTCGTACCGGGTTCAAATTAAGTCGAATTTCCTCGAAACAAGAAACGTCGGGACCGGTTTGACGATATCTTTCCAATGGCAGAGAAAAATCCAATTTTCATCGTATAGATTTTATTTTATGTCCAAATCAAATTTTGAAAAAGTCGCTGTGGAATTTCGTTATATATTATAATGTTATTTATATTAGATAAAGAGGTTTTTAAATATTTTAATATCGATTTGGCTTCAAACTCAACCCGGGATATTTTATCTGGGTTATATATGATATTCTGGTCGTGTATGGCCAATTTCAATATTTTAGTAATATTATATTGAAGTACTTTAAAATTGGTTTATTTTCTTTGAATTGGCCAGTTATAAAAGGGACTTTCTTCAAACGACCTCTATTTTCGACGAAACAAATTTTGTTGGGACCGTAATAGTAAATTATTGCTAGACTTTCAAACAGCGCGTCAATCGGGGTTATTCTGTGAGCGTGGCAAAATAAAATGTAAAATAAATCGATCTAATTGGACGTGTACAAATGCTGTTCGAGCAAACGGGCATGGAATTCGACGAAACAAGTTTCGTTAGGACCATATCGTCAAAATATACTATGCCGTCCAGTCGCGTCTCGAACGGGGTTCGTATGTGAGCACAGCGGCGAATAAACAACGTTCGAAAACGCGATAGGTACGAAATAAAAATCATTAGTCAGCATCGCTTATCACATCAACTTAAATTATTGTAATAACCCGGAAATCCGAGCCAATTTAAATTTTTTATTTTGCCAATTTTAGCGAATTTTGATTATTTAAAATGAATTATTTTAAATAATAACGACGAGAATTTTATTTTGAATGGAATTATAACGTATATATTTATATAGATCGTCGTTAGAATATAAAAATTTATTTATAATTGGAAAAAAAGGAATTGAAAATGACGCGGTAGTTCGATAATTCGATTTCAAAATTCAAATGAATGTACCGGGTGCAAAATAAACCGGATTTTAGTGAAACCAAAAATATTTGAATCTAATTGATAATATCTTTCCAACGAATCCGAAAAATCAAAATTTCATAGCGGGATTCAAAAGTTATGGTCAAATGAATTTTCAGAATAGTCGCTATGGAATTCTGGCCCTTAAAAATAGCCATTTTGCAAACGACCTCGGATTTCGACGAAACCACTTTTGTTGGATCTGTGATGTCAAGTTATTGCTAGATTCCTAGTTTCGTAATTTTTCGAATCAATATGTGAGCGTGGCAAAGGAAAACGCGTTTGACCAGTTTTAGTTGATTTTAATCGACTGGAAAATGGCTATTTTTCAAACGGTCTCAGAATTCGACGAAATTAGTTTTGTTAGGACCGTATCGTCAATACAAAACTAGAAAATATTTTTCTGGAATTTTTCGAGTTAGTATGTGGCCCCGGTAAAGTGAAATGTGTGTTCAAATTGAATATATACTGATTTATATTTTAATATTGACGAAAACCTATCGTAACAATCTAATTTGCCTACCAGACATATCCCATTGTGTTCGAAATGGGGGTAATTAGCTAGGGGCGACAATCGTTGGGTCCGATTTGGTGTTCGAATCGAAAAGCTACTTTTTGGAGAAATAAATTAATTAAATAATAAAATATATATATATAACCTACTCACCAAACCCTAATTCTAATTGGTCAAAGTAAATCGGGGTCAACGTATTTGAGCAGCCTCCCCTTTCTTAACCGACGAACGATATTTCCCAAATCGATCGAGCATCGATTCCTCACCGCCCTCCACTTCCTCCATCCCCCCCCCAAGGCGACTGCGCTCCACCTGTAAAGACCCGGAAATTCCCGCTCTTTGAATCGACCATAAACCACACAGGTCTGACCCAAAGGTTGGAAATCTTCGAATACTTTAACTTTGGGAATACAATACATTAGAACAATAACAACAGACTTTTATTACATTATAATAATGTTACATCAGAGTACAGAATATATCAGAGTACATTGAAATAAAATTACAGCGGAAGATAAACTACAAAAGATTTAATACATTAAATAAAATACAGTAAACATCGGAAGACTACTAAGCTCTGGACATAGCTTTAGGCTTCGATCCAGGATCCTGCTAAAAGAATAGATATTTGCAAAAAGCTACTCGACTGCCCGTGTGGAAAAGAGGGCACCCGAGTTTGCAAAGTGAAACAAACTACGAGTCAGTCATGGGACTGGTGTGAGAATTCTAAACTAACATAACTAATAAGACAAATCCAAGAACCACGCCACTTTCGCGGAACGGGTTTACTCCTATGGATTGCCAGTGCATAAACCAAAGTAAATCGAGAAATAACGCAATGTCTTTTTGGAAAAATGAAACCATTATAAGACCCAGGTCCCATCACACAATGCAACGCACACCAGAGGATAGGGTTTTACCTTATAATGGTCAAAAGATGCTAAATACGTAAAATGAATTACTACTAGTGTGTATATGTTTTAAATAAAAACATTTCAATCATAAGTATCAAACCTAGACGGCATGGGTACCATATATCATGTCACCAATACTAGTTCTACAATCAAAACCGCAAGGTCGTATTGGAAATTGGATTTCCATCATGAGTCGAGGCTAGGGGCAAGCTCCTCTCCGATTCGAGACACTCTAGCAAATGCCTCAGGATTTCCCGCAGTGAACCCTTGGATCTTCAGGGCCGGTCCCCGCCTATGGGCAGTGGATTAGTTATGCCTGAACACACGCTTCCCGGTCCCTTTGGACCTATAATATGACCACCAACGGCCTATAAAACACGAGGCGCCTCAAAATCCATCATCCACATAAGTAAAATGTCAGCGCTGGTAGGTCCCTGACATCACTCTAGCTAGAAAGAAACGTGTGCACTCCCTGCAGTCCGTATACCGTTTTTGACTCATACCGGGGTGTGAGGCTCGCGAAGTCATGCTATACACAAAGCTACGCCTAAACAGGCCGTGCTTTGATCATCAACCACAAGGCCTGCTTTTCAACAAAAGCCTTGATCAATGCATCTTAGCATGCCACATTGTCAGTCCATACTATACCATTGATTTCTGCCAATATATAACCTCTAAGCTCATATGTCTCAGAGAAGGGTGTTAACCACCAAGCAGATATGTATTAACAGAGATCAACGAATGTAGTATAAAGGACTACAACGTCAGACATACATTCCATTTATAAACTTATGCTCTGGGTCTGAGCGAATGTCAAATCCGTACAAATCAACACTACGTCCGGATAACTACCATCATAGCCCCGTCTTGGGAGCAAATCAATCAAGGACCTCAACGCTAGTTACCCATTCGATGTGAAGATCGTCGGTCTTCAATCGCCGTCTTCAACTCTTAGATTTAAAACGTCGTATAATCATTTGAAATGAGATTGAACTCGGTCTTCTCAAATGATTCTCGCATATATATATATATATAATTTGAAAACATTTCATATCGTTACTAATATTTGATAACAACATATCGCTGTTTTTATTTATACAAAAATAGCCTAAATTAATTTAACGACGCTTCGGGTAAATGGGCGACCCTGGCGTTGTTTTCAACCAAATTTGATTGACACATATTTTGAAATCTAACCGTTGGATTTTGGCGAAATTTATGTCATTGGAAAGATCTTCCCAAAGCGGTCCAAACGGCTCCAGTTTTGGGAAAATCCGACGGTCGGATCTCTCTGTATAACTGTTTAAAGTTATGATTGCCGATACGCGAACTGCCACGCGCGTTCCGTTTAATTTATAATTTATATTTATATATATAAATATAAATCGTTTGACTATTCCAATTTCAAAAGTCTATTCTTTTTATCGCATCTAAAATGACGATAAAAATATCACTTTTAATAACTCTGTTTTGTTTACACTAAATGTAAATAAATTATACTTTTTTTCTATATTTTGTTTTATTTACCTAAATGTAAATAAATTATATCTTTTTATGTTTTAATTTATTTACCCTAAATGTAAATAAATTACATTCTTTTTCTTACCCTATTTATTTACCTAAATGTAAATAAATATATTCTTATCTTTTTCTTACTTATTTACCTAAATGTAAATAAATGTTTTACTTTTACTTTTTGTTATATTTATTTACATTAATTGTAAATAAATGTATCTAATTTCTTATTCATATTTATTTACACTATTTGTAAATAAATGGTTTCAATTTCCTTTGCAAATCCTATTTACATAGCAAATGTAAATAATTGTATTTCTTTACTTCTTTTCTAATACTCCCTTTTAACATAAAAAGAATATCTTATGTTAGTTCTTTTCTAACCTTTCTTTTTATTATTTACATAAGAAATGTTAATAATTACTATTTACAAATTGATTCTTTTTATTTACATAAGAAAAATGTAAATAAATACTTATTCACATAATTATTATTTTTATTCTTTTTATTTACATAAGAAAATTTAAATAAATTCTTATTCACATATTTGTTCTTTATTTTCTATTTATTCTTAATTACATAAATGTAATTTTCTTCCTTATAATCTTAATTACATAAAAATGTAATTTTATTTCTTATAATCTTAATTACATATAAATGTAAATTTCTTTACAGTGTAAAATATATTCTTTTAATTACATATAAAAATGTAATTTATTTAATCTCTTATTTACCTAATGTAAATATATATGTCTTCCTTTGTCTATGTTTTATTTATTTACACTAAATATTTTGAAGTAATTTACATATATAAAATGTAAATTTAGAAAATTAATATATATGCTTTAACCTCTCACATTGGATAGGTATTGTTGTGATTACTGGACAGCCGGGCGGGTCCGGGCAGGTTTACATCACAACTCAATCCAACCTCGGGTGAAGCATACTGATTTTCTCATTTATTTACATAAGCGTAAATAAATGTTTTCTTTTCTAATTCTTATTTATTTACGTATTGTAACGATCCAGAAAATCTGAACCAATTTAAAATTTTTAAATTGGCTAAAATAATGGATTTTAAATATTTAAAATAAATATTTTAAATAATGGCGATGAAAACTGAGTTCGAATCGACAATGGAAAACGAATATAATTAATTATAATTATATATAGAATTGAAAATGGCGCGGTAGTTCGATAATTCGATTTCAAACTTCAATTGAATATACCGGGTGCAAAACAATCCGGATTTTAGTGAAACCAAAAATAATGGAATCTAATTGATAATATCTTTCTAACGAATCCGACCAATCGAAATTTGATAGCGGGAATCAAAAGATATGTCCAGTTGAAAATTCTGAATAGTCGCTATGGAATTCAGGCCCTTAAAAATGGATATTTTGCAAATGACCTCGGATTTCGACGAAACCACTTTTGTTAGATCCGTAGTGTCAAGTTATTGTTAGGTTTCAAATTTCATAATTTTTCGAATCAATATGTGAGCGTGGCAAAGGAAAACGCGTTTGACCGATTTCAGTTGATTTTAATCGACTGGAAATTGGCCATTTTTCCAACGGCCTCAGAATTCGACGAAACTAGTTTTGTTAGGACCGTATCGTCAATACGAAGCTAGAAAATATTTTTCGAGAATTTTTCTAGTTAGTATGTGGCCCCAGTAATTTGAAATGTACGTTTAAAATTCAATATAAAGATTTAAATGAAAATTCAAATGGAAACTGATTGTAACGATCAAACCAGCTTACGATACATATCCCATTGTGTTCAGAATGGGGGTTAAACGCTATGGACGACAGGCGGTGGGCCTCGTTTCGAGGTCGTATGTAAAAGTCAACCTTTTTGAAAAATTAAATAATAATAAAAAAAAAGTACTCCTCCCTCCCTTTATTCTTCTTCCTGCCCCCCCCCCCCCCGATTTCATTTAATCAGAAAAAAAAAAAATGAAAACCTAAACTAATCGAAGCCGCCCTCCGTTCAGCCTCCCCCGTTTGAACCGCCGACCGCCACCAGAAAACCCCCCCTCCATCGATCGAAGCATCGCCGCGCCCCCCTGGAAGCCCTCGAGCCCTCGCGAAGACGTCGCGCCACCCCCCCGTTGAAGCGCCTCCCTCGTTCGAAGCCCTAGCGCCGCCGCACCTCCCTGAACCGCCGACCGCCACCAGAAACCCCCCCCCTTCGCAGGTACGTTATTTATCTTATTTCATTTTTATTTTTAATCAAAAAAATTTCGATTTTTAAACAGAGAACAAAAACTGATTTTCTTTAATAGTTAAAACTGATTTTCTTTAATAGTTAAAACTGATTTTCTTTAATAGTTAAAACTAATTTATAAATAAAGTTAAAACTGATTTATTTATAAGATTAAAACTGATTTATTTATAAAGGTTAAAACTGATTTATTTATAAGATTAAAACTGATTTTTTTAAAAGAATTTTAAAACTGATTTTAAAAAGCTATAAAAACTGATTTTGATTTTTAAAAAGAATTGAAAACTGGTTTTTAAAAGTTAAAAACTGAATTTTATAAAAGGTAAACTTTAAAAAGATCAGATTTGTAGAAAAGTAAAAATCATATTTTTATATGTTGAAAGTCGAAGTAAAAATCATATTTTTATATATCGAAAATCGAAGTAAAAATCATATTTTTATTTAGTGAAAGTCGAAGTAAAAATCATATTTTTTATATATCGAAAGTCGAAAGAAAAATCATATTTTTATATGTTGAAAGTCGAAGTAAAAAATCATATTTTTATATGTTGAAAGTCGAAGTAAAAATCATATTTTTATGTATTGAATAGCGAAGTCAAAATTCGATTTTTATATATTGAATAGCATAGTAAAAATTCTATTTTTACATAGGTAGAGAATACGGGCGAAAGCGACAAAAGGCGAAGATTTCTATAAAGGAAGAGTCGTGGAACTGGATAGCTATTGGTGAGATTTCTGATTTAAAAATATTATATATGTGTGAAATGAAAGTGAATAGCTATATATAAATTGCTATATATATATATACGCCCCTCGTCCACAAACCATGGACGATATTTATTGGTTGAAATTGTTGTGAAAATTGACTGATTTGTTTGGGATTGTTTGTGATTGATATTGGTTGATTGAGGTTGAAAAATACCCATTTGTGGTTGTGAAATATTTGGTTGAAACCACTTAGGATTAGTTTGTGGAAATGAAATAAATATATACATGCCGCCTACGTGCGAACTAGATGCATGAACCCCATTGTCAAAAACCGCGAGGTTTTAAGGTAGAGCGAGGAGCCGTACTAGGGACGGTGCCGGTGTAACTACCCTGCCGTTATGCTGCTGAAATTTTGAATAATATTTGTGTGTTTGAATTATTTTCATATGCTTAAACTATATTTATTCATTGAATAGAAAACATTCATGTGTTGAATTGATATTCATTCGTTGTTTAGCAATTCATGTGTTGAATGGTATTCGCGTTTTAAAATACAAAAATCACATTTTTATCTATATATAGAAACTATTGAAAACATTCATGTGTTGAATTGATATTCATTCGTTGTTTAGAAATTCATGTGTTGAATGGTATTCATATTTTGAAATAAATTGTTCGATAATAAAAATCACACTTTTATCTATATATAAAAACTATAGAAAACATTCATGTGTTGAATTGATATTCATTCGTTGTTTATAAATTCATGTGTTGAATGGTATTCATATTTTGAAATAAATTGTTTGATAATAAAAATCACATTTTTATCTATATATAAAAACTATAGAAAACATTCATGTGTTGAATTGATATTCATTCGTTGTTTAGAAATTCATGTGTTGAATGGTATTCATATTTTGAAATAAATTGTTCGATAACAAAAATCACATTTTTATCTATATATAGAAATTATTGAAAACATTCATGTGTTGAATTGATATTCATTCGTTGTTTAGAAATTCATGTGTTGAATGGTATTCATATTTTGAAATAAATTGTTTGATAATAAAAATCACCTTTTATCGACTATATGAACTATATAGAAAAAATAGTGTTTTGAAATGAATTGTTTTACAATAAAAATCACATTTTTATTGTATGCATAAATCGTTGAAATGTGAAGTGTTAAAAATAGCCACTTGTTCAAAATAAACATATATGAGTTGAAATATTCATTAATTAGCTAATGAAATGATTTGCACCTATTTATGTAGCGTTAGAATGAATGGTGTTTTAAAACCAAATAGAAATCAAATATGAAGTTGAATAGAAAATGAAAAATGATATGGACTGTATATATATGTACATGCATATTCATTGAACAGGTTATAGCAAAGGGGCTAGAGAAGAGGAATAAAATTTGTGCCCGACAAATAGGTACACATTTACTGATTTGTTTGGGTGATGATTTTGAGCCTGTTGGCTAGCCGCTTGGCTTTTTCTTTTTCTTTTTGAGATTAGAAGGACCGGGACGCTATTTGCGATTTCCCGACGCTCCCGGTGCAGGGGAGGTTATGGCGAAATTTTTCCAAAATTTAAGGAGTTAGAAAATTTTTTGAAGTAAAAACGATATTGAAATCGTTGAATGAACTATATTTATATAAATATATAAATATAAATAAGATTAAAACGAAACGAAGCCGTGCAGTTCGTATTTTGAAACCGTGATTTCAAACGACTAGTGCGGGAAATCCGACCATTGGATTTTCCCGAAACCTCAACCGTCGGGTTCGCCTTGGAATAATCTTTCCAACGGCACCAACCTTGTAAAAATCCAACGGTTGGATTGTCTGGAATGTTTAATTCAAATCTGAAGAAAAACAGCGCCAGAAACGATTATATTTATTTATATATATAAATATAATTATATTTAATCGAATAACGACGCTGCAGTTCGTATTTTGAAATCGAAATTTCAAACGAGTGTACCGGGAGATCCGACCGTCGGATTTTCCCGAAACTGGAACCGTTGGATTCGTTTTGTAAAGACTTTTCTAATGATGTAAATTTTGTGAAGATCCAACGGTTAGATTTTCAGATATGTGTAAATCAAATCTGAAGAAAAACAGCGCCACGGCCGCCTTATGGCCCGAAGCGTCGTTTTGAATAAAATGGCTATTTTAAAATAAATAAAAATAGCGATAAATAGTTATAAAATATCATAAGCGATATGGAATAGAAATAAACTGAATTTGCTTGATTTGCGTGGCTTTTGATGGTTGAATGTGTTTGGTGTGAAAATTACATTAAAGAACACAATTGGTGTTGTCGAATAATTTAACCATTGAAATAAATCGATTTGAAATTCTAAATATACGTGAATTATTTGGAAAGGCTGAGTTAATTCTCATTTCGAATAATCGACCGACGATTGAAATTCGAAGATGAAGATGGTGGTCGAAGACCGGAGATCTTCACCTCGTTTGGATGGTAACCGAGGTCCTGATTGGGAGGCATCCCGAAATATGGATAATGAGTGGTGATCGTTCAGACGTACGTGTTGATCAAAGGGTTTGCGAGGTATTTAGTGCCTCCGGTTTCGTTCAGACCCAGAACGGACTTGTAAATGGACTGTGTGTCTGACATAGGATTTATTCTGTGTGGCATGCTAAGATGCAGTGATCAGGGCTTCTGTTGAAAAGCAAAGTCTTGTGGTGATGATCAAAGCATCGCCTGTGTGGCGTAGCTTTGTGTATAACGTAAATTCGCGAGCCTCACACCCCGGTATGAACCTAAAACGGGAGAAGGACCTCAGGGAGGGCATGCGTTTCTTTCTAGCTAGGGTGGTGTCAGTGACCTACTAGCCCTGACATTTATATACTTTTCACCTATGTGGTTGTTGCTGTTGCGAGGCGCCTCGGTTTGATCGGACGATCCGGGTCCGATGGAGTCATTCGTTGGCTCGTTGACGCCCCAAAGGGCGGGGAAACGCAGTGTTCAGGAATTTTAATCCACATCGGTGGACCGGCCCTGACGATTCTAGGGTCACTCGAGCTCTGATCCTGAGACACGGGCTAGAGCGTCTCGAATTCGGTAAGGACTATCTTTTGCCTTGGTTCATGACGGAAATCCAATTTCCAAATACGTGACGATGCGGTTTCGATTGTATAGATATTTGGCGACATAGTGGCATGGGACGCTCATGTCGTCTATGATTGATAGTTATGATTTGAAATTGTTTTCGAAACATATAAACACTAGCAATAATATCAAATGCCTTTGTTTTATTCGTATCAAGCATATTTTGGCCGTTATAAGGTAAAAACTCTATCCTCCGGTTTGCGTTGCATTGTGTGATGGGAACTGAGTCTTATAACGGCCTCATTTTTTATAAAAAGCATAGCGATGTTTAAAAGAAAGATTTGTTTTAAAAGCACTGGCAATCCAATGGAGAAAACCCGTTCCACGAAAGTGGCGTGGTCCTGTGATTAGCCAATTATATATGTGTTGAGTGGATTTCTCATACCAGTCCCATGAATGACTCGTAGTTTGTTTCACTCTCAAACTCGGGTGCCCCTTTTTCTACACGGGCAGCCTTGTATTCAGGTTTAGCTGGTTCTTTCTGGATAGCTGGAGCTGAAGATGGATTCTATCATTTATTCTTTTTATGCTGTTCAGCTCCTATTGTACATATTTTGTTTATTTCCGCTGTAGACATTTATGTATAGCTGAACTGTATTTGTACTAAGTAAGATCCTGTATACTGTGTAACTCTGATGATTACTTTTATCCAGTATATTTTGTTGTTCATTCTGGTGTATTTATTTAATTCTGTTCTGCTATTATATGTTTCTGTGTTATATTCCAAAGATAACCTTGTTTCCGTGAGAACGGGAAATCGGGTCGTCTCACGTATACACTGTAAATGTCATTTTATTCTCTCTACATTGAAAATGTAAAATTCTCTTTTTATTTGTATTTTACATAGAAAATGGAAATGTTTTCTTTTATTTTACATTTACATAGAAAATATAAATATATTTTAATTTTACCTTTTACATAGAAAATGTAAATGTTACCTTTCTTTTACACTGAGAAATAATATGACTCTTTTTCTTTACATTAACAAATTGTAACTCTTAATTTTGTTTTACATTAGAAAAATGTACATATTTTATTCTTTTTCTTTAACATAGAAAAATGCACATATTTTATTCTTTTTCTTTAACATAGAAAAAATGTACATATCTTTTTCTTTACTTACATTTACATTAGAAAATGTAAATTTTTACTTTTATTTTTCTTTTTCATAAGAAAATGTAAAGTGTTAATTTCCCCCCTTTTTTTTTACATTGAATCAAACTATATTCCCAAATGCCTTTATTTGGTTTATCTCAACCATATAACATAACAGTGAATTTTTTTTTCTTCTTTCAACTAAATTAACACAACGGTGTCATAATTCTCAATAGTGAAAGTTTGGGAGTCTCCACAACAATATTAACACAATTATATCAATTTTTGTGTCATTAACATAATAGGGAAGTCTTTGGGTGTCACTACAACCATATTAACACAACTATATGAATTGGTGTTACAACATCCAAATTGGTGTCGTCACAATACAGTTAACACAATGATGTAGGTTTGGGTGTCATCTCATCTATATTAACACAGATATGATTTGGTGCAACTTTGATGAATCAAAATAAAGGCATCATCTTTATTTTTATTTGTAAATAAAATAAAGATTTAAAAACTTACATTTTGTTTTATAAATAAAGATTTAACTTGCATTTATAAAATAAAGATAGAAATGGTTATTTTAATTTGTAGACAAGAAAAAGGTGAAAATTGTCCTTTTATTTGTGTTGACAGAATGAACCCAAAATTGTCTTTATATTTCTGTTAACAAAATGAGCGCTAAAATTTGTTCTTTTATTTTGCTAATAAAATGAGCGCAAAAATTGTTCTTTTACTATGTTAACAAAATTAACATAAAAGTTTTCCCTTTTTTTTCCTATGTTAACAAAATTACCATAAAGATTGTTTCCTTTCTTTGTTAACAAAGAAACCACATAAAAATTGTCTCTTTTCTTTGTTAACAAAATCAACATGAAAATTTATCCTTTGTTTATGTTTACACAATGACATAAAAGTTTATCCTTTATTTATTGACAAAATAATGTTAACTTTGTCCTTTTACTTATTAACAAAATAATGTTAACTTTGTCCTTTTACTTATGACAAACAAAATTACATAAAAATGGTCCTTTTTATTTTGACAAGAAATATTACATGAAAATGGTTTTTTTTTTAACAAAAATAAAATTTCATAAAAGTCGTCTTTTTATTTTAACAAAATAAAATCACATAAAAGTTGTCTTTTATTTAAAAAAAAATAAACAAAACAAGATTTTTCTATTTATTTTGTATACAAAATTTAAGATTTAAATTTTAATAGAACGGAATAAGAATAAAGATGAGCACTTTATTTATAATTACATCAAAATTATACAGATCTAGATAACATGGCTATTATCAAGACAGCACAAGAACATCACAAATCATATGACAATGAATATTTTACGCTACCACATCACAGATCAAAAATACAGATCATGATTTCACACTTTTTATAATTTAATTAATCAGAATTCTCACCTGGATTGGTTTTCAGAAGTCGTTCGAGTTCAAAATAGCTGAAATTATGAAGAGGGGGAGATAAGAGAGGACGACTTGTTTTGGACAGTAAGGAATACGAGGAATGAGAAAAAATTAGATTACCGCTTCTAGACCATTTATAGAAAGGAATTTTAATGGCTAATTAAATGGTAATACATTCATTCTTTCTAATTCATCTTTAATAAAATTCTGAACGTTACTATCAATGTCCAAATTCAAAATAGGGAAAGAAAGTATTAGGGTATGAACAAAATTAAACATGTATTTAGGCAATCAATTTCAAAGGTTTAATTATCCATTAAAGCATTCCATTTTTCGTTTTCATTCTTAATTCTATACTTATTTTGAATTTAGTTCCAAAGGTTATAATTTTGAGTTCAAGTATATCCTATAATTTGTTTTATTTACATGAATCGTTTTCCTTATATGATAAACATTCACATTTAACTATTCAACAAAATTTCAATTGAACGATAAACTTTAAAATAATTTATTTTTAAGTCTTAATAACTTAATAAATCAATTCTTCATTTACATTAAAATTTCCATTTTTATATTATTATCATAGATTTTCAATTTGAATTACAATTATAAATGAATCAAGTCAATTTCACACAAGTAATTTAATATTAAATTTCTACTTCCAAATTTTATCAAAATGACTAACTCGATATTTTAATTGCGATCAATGTAAGTCATTATTGTAATGACAACTTGAATTTCGTTACCTGAATAATTCAATTAAGTTTTCATCATAGAATTACATAATTAAAACATTAAAGTTAAATTATATATATCCAATTCTCAATAAATACATACTAACCATATTTATAGCAATATCTACAATCAATGGAGATTATAACATTTATAACACGTTGAGATTCATTTTATACCCAAAATGATTTATATTACTTGTATTCACAAATCTAAATTTTCAGTATATAAATGGAGTTCAAAATTAGTTATCCATTTCATATACTGTTACTTCAATTTTTCATTATTTACCAAATTCCATTTTTATTATAGTTATAAATACATACACAACCACTTTCATTGAATATATTATATCAATTCCAAGTTTCACCATCAATCAGTTTAGACAAATCACAAATTTATTTGTAATCAAAACAAGTCACAATTTACATAATAGATTGAAAACCAATACTTAACCATTCAATTAAGTTTTCACTGTAAATTTTTCAAAAGTTTAAATCATTAAAGTTTTTAATTACAAATTCATTGACGCCATTTAATTCATATAATTAAATATTAAAGTCCATATCTCTATCTTTAATAATATATACCCAAACTTAGTTATCATTACAATCAATGCAAGTTATTTCAATTTACAACAAATATAAATTCATTACAATTCATCAAATGATTTATATTATTCATATTCCATTGATTAAAATTATCAGTACAAAATAAATCTCAAATTTAGTTAATCCATTTTATATTATTAATTCAATAAATTTCACATTCCATTTTAAATAGATTATCAAACACTGTCATTATCACATATATAGCCATTTAGAATCAATTCTAAATAATCAAGTTAAGTTCATATTTTAACAACCTATGACACAAAACATTAATTTTAATATTTATACCAACATTGTTCAAATTCACATTATTATACAAAGTTTAAAATCGAATTCTGAAATTACCGTGCCATTTCAGGCTCGTAACATAAATTTATAAATATAAAAATTCTAACTTTGATTAAAAACAATTTTTTTTCTGTCGTTATTATTTAAAATAAATTATTTTAAATATTAAAAACCCATTAAAATTCTAAAAATAAAAATTTTAAATTGACCCCAGAATTCCGGGTTGTTACAATCTCCCCCACTTAAAATCTTTTCGTCCTCGAAAAGGAACGTAGCTAAATGTTGTTTAATTATCTAACCAAATTTTAATTTTCTTTTATTAATTTTATTTGTTGACTAACTTATCAAATATATATATACTTTTATATATTTAAAATCATATTTTCAAAAATAGATTATATATAATTAAAATACGTTAATTATAAGCTTATCACTCTGAACTCATCCTAGGGCATTACTAACCCCATCTCTAATGAGTTTTCTCATTCTAGGACACTGCTGGTCCTATCTCTAATGAGTATTCTTATTGGATATTACTAATCCAGTCTCTGATGAGTCTTTGTTCAGTTCTAACGAGTTGTACCCCAAAGATTTGAGCTAACCAGAGCTCTGATACCACCTGTAAAGACCCGGAAATTCCCGCTCTTTGAATCGACTATAAACCACACAGGTCTGACCCAAAGGTTGGAAATCTTCGAATACTTTAACTTTGGGAATACAATACATCAGAACAATAACAACAGACTTTTATTACATTATAATAATGTTACATCAGAGTACATAATATATCAGAGTACATTGAAATAAAATTACAGCGGAAGATAAACTACAAAAGATTTAATACATTAAATAAAATACAGTAAACAACGGAAGACTACTAAGCTCTGGACACAGCTTTAGGCTTCGATCCAGGATCCTGCTAAAAGAATAGATATCTGCAAAAAGCTACTCGACTGTCCGTGTGGAAAAGAGGGCACCCGAGTTTGCAAAGTGAAACAAACTACGAGTCAGTCATGGGACTGGTGTGAGAATTCTAAACTAACATAACTAATAAGACAAATCCAAGGACCACGCCACTTTCGCGGAACGGGTTTACTCCTATGGATTGCCAGTGCATAAACCAAAGTAAATCGAGAAATAACGCAATGTCTTTTTGGAAAAATGAAACCATTATAAGACCCAGGTCCCATCACACAATGCAACGCACACCAGAGGATAGGGTTTTACCTTATAATGGTCAAAAGAAGCTAAATACGTAAAACGGATTACTACTAGTGTGTATATGTTTTAAATAAAAACATTTCAATCATAAGTATCAATCCTAGACGGCATGGGTAACATATATCATGTCGCCAATACTAGTTCTACAATCAAAACCGCAAGGTCGTATTGGAAATTGGATTTCCATCATGAGTCGAGGCTAGGGGCAAGCTCCTCTCCGATTCGAGACACTCTAGCAAATGCCTCAGGATTCCCCGCAGTGAACCCTTGGATCTTCAGGGCCGGTCCCCGCCTATGGGCAGTGGATTAGTTATGCCTGAACACACGCTTCCCGGTCCCTTTGGACCTATAATATGACCACCAACGGCCTATAAAACATGAGGCGCCTCAAAATCCATCATCCACATAAGTAAAATGTCAGCGCTGGTAGGTCCCTGACATCACTCTAGCTAGAAAGAAATGTGTGCACTCCCTGCAGTCCGTATCCCGTTTTTGACTCATACCGGGGTGTGAGGCTCGCGAAGTCACGCTATACACAAAGCTACGCCTAAATAGGCCGTGCTTTGATCATCAACCAAAAGGCCTGCTTTTCAACAAAAGCCTTGATCAATGCATCTTAGCATGCCACATTGTCAGTCCATACTATACCATTGATTTCTGCCAATATATAACCTCTAAGCTCATATGTCTCAGAGAAGGGTGTTAATCACCAAGCAGACATGTATTAACAGAGATCAACGAATGTAGTATAAAGGACTACAACGTCAGACATACATTCCATTTATAAACTTATGCTCTGGGTCTGAGCGAAAGTCAAATCCGTACAAATCAACACTACTTCCGGATAACTACCATCTTAGCCCTGTCTTGGGAGCAAATCAATCAAGGACCTCAACGCTAGTTACCCATTCGATGTGAAGATCGTCGGTCTTCAATCGCCGTCTTCAACTCTTAGATTTAAAACGTCGTATAATCATTTGAAATGAGATTGAACTCGGTCTTCTCAAATGATTCTCGCATATATATATATATATATATAATTTGAAAACATTTCATATCGTTATTAATATTTGATAACAACATATCGCTGTTTTTATTTATATAAAAATAGCCTAAATTAATTTAACGACGCTTCGGGTAAATGGGCGACCCTGGCGTTGTTTTCAACCAAATTTGATTTACACATATTTTGAAATCTTACCGTTGGATTTTGGCGAAATTTATGTCATTGGAAAGATCTTCCCAAAGCGGTCCAAACGGCTCCAGTTTTGGGAAAATCCGACGGTCAGATCTCTCTGTATAATTGTTTAAAGTTACGATTGCCGATACGCGAACTGCCGCGCGCGTTTCGTTTAATTTATAATTTATATTTATATATATAAATATAAATCATTTGACTATTCCAATTTCAAAAGTCTATTCTTTTTATCGCACCTAAAATGACGATAAAAATATCACTTTTAATAACTCTGTTTTGTTTACACTAAATGTAAATAAATTATACTTTTTTTCTATATTTTGTTTTATTTACCTAAATGTAAATAAATTATATCTTTTTACGTTTTAATTTATTTACCCTAAACGTAAATAAATTACATTCTTTTTCTTACCCTATTTATTTACCTAAATGTAAATAAATATATTCTTATCTTTTTCTTACTTATTTACCTAAATGTAAATAAATGTTTTACTTTTACTTTTGTTATATTTATTTACATTAATTGTAAATAAATGTATCTAATTTCTTATTCATATTTATTTACACTATTTGTAAATAAATGGTTTCAATTTCCTTTGCAAATCCTATTTACAAAGCAAATGTAAATAATTGTATTTCTTTACTTCTTTTCTAATATTCCCTTTTAACATAAAATGAATATCTTATGTTAGTTCTTTTCTAACCTTTCTTTTTATTATTTACATAAGAAAATGTTAATAATTACTATTTACAAATCGATTCTTTTTATTTACATAAGAAAAATGTAAATAAATACTTATTCACATAATTATTATTTTTATTCTTTTTATTTACATAAGAAAATTTAAATAAATTCTTATTCACATATTTGTTCTTTATTTTCTATTTATTCTTAATTACATAAATGTAATTTTTTTCCTTATAATCTTAATTACATAAAAATGTAATTTTATTTCTTATAATCTTAATTACATATAAATGTAAATTTCTTTACAGTGTAAAATATATTCTTTTAATTACATATAAAAATGTAATCTATTTAATCTCTTATTTACCTAATGTAAATATATATGTCTTCCTTTGTCTATGTTTTATTTATTTACACTAAATATTTTGAAGTAATTTACATATATAAAATGTAAATTTAGAAAATTAATATATATGCTTTAACCTCTCACAATGGATAGGTATTGTTGTGATTACTGGACAGCCGGGCGGGTCCGGGCAGGTTTACATCACAACTCAATCCAACCTCGGGTGAAGCATACTGATTTTCTTATTTATTTACATAAGTGTAAATAAATGTTTTCTTTTCTAATTCTTATTTATTTACGTATACACTGTAAATGTCATTTTATTCTCTCTACATTGAAAATGTAAAATTCTCTTTTTATTTGTATTTTACATAGAAAATGGAAATGTTTTCTTTTATTTTACATTTACATAGAAAATATAAATATATTTTAATTTTACCTTTTACATAGAAAATGTAAATGTTACCTTTCTTTTACACTGAGAAATAATATGACTCGTTTTCTTTACATTAACAAATTGTAACTCTTTATTTTGTTTTACATTAGAAAAATGTACATATTTTATTCTTTTTCTTTAACATAGAAAAATGTGCATATTTTATTCTTTTTATTTAACATAGAAAAAATGTACATATCTTATTCTTTACTTACATTTACATTAGAAAATGTAAATTTTTACTTTTATTTTTCTTTTGCATAAGAAAATGTAAAGTGTTAATTCCCCCCCCCTTTTTTTTTACATTGAATCAAACTATATTCCCAAATGCCTTTATTTGGTTTATCTCAACCATATAACATAACAGTGAATTTTTTTTCTTCTTCTTTCAACTAAATTAACACAACGGTGTCATAATTCTCAATAGTGAAAGTTTGGGAGTCACCACAACAATATTAACACAACCATACTAATTTTTGTGTCATTAACATAATAGGGAAGTCTTTGGGTGTCACTACAACCATATTAACACAACTATATGAATTGGTGTTACGACATTCAAATTGATGTCGTCACAATACAGTTAATACAATGATGTAGGTTTGGGTGTCATCTCATCTATATTAACACAGATATGATTTGGTGCAACTTTGATGAATCAAAATAAAGGCATCATCTTTATTTTTATTTGTAAATAAAATAAAGATTTAAAAACTTACATTTTGTTTTATAAATAAAGATTTAACTTGCATTTATAAAATAAAGATAGAAATGGGTATTTTAATTTGTAGACAAGACAAAGGTGAAAATTGTCCTTTTATTTGTGTTGACAGAATGAACCCAAAATTGTCTTTATATTTCTGTTAACAAAATGAGCGCTAAAATTTGTTCTTTTATTTTGCTAATAAAATGAGCGCAAAAATTGTTCTTTTACTATGTTAACAAAATTAACATAAAAGTTTTCCCTTTTTTTTCCTATGTTAACAAAATTACCATAAAGATTGTTTCCTTCCTTTGTTAACAAAGAAACCACATAAAAATTGTCTCTTTTCTTTGTTAACAAAATCAACATGAAAATTTATCCTTTGTTTATGTTTACACAATGACATAAAAGTTTATCCTTTATTTATTGACAAAATAATGTTAACTTTGTCCTTTTACATATTAACAAAATAATGTTAACTTTGTCCTTTTACTTATGACAAACAAAATTACATAAAAATGGTCCTTTTTATTTTGACAAGAAATATTACATGAAAATGGTTTTTTTTTTGAACAAAAATAAAATTACATAAAAGTGGTCTTTTTATTTTAACAAAATAAAATCACATAAAAGTTGTCTTTTATTTTAAAAAAAAAATTAAACAAAACAAGATTTTTCTATTTATTTTGTATACAAAATTTAAGATTTAAATTTTAATAGAACGGAATAAGAATAAAGATGAGCACTTTATTTATAATTACATCAAAATTATACAGATCTAGATAACATGACTATTATCAACACAGCACAAGAACATCACAAATCATATGACAATGAATATTTTACACTACCACATCACAGATCAAAAATACATATCATGATTTCACACTTTTAATAATTTAATTAATCAGAATTCTCACCTGGATTGGTTTTCAGAAGTCGTTCGAGTTCAAAATAGCTGAAATTATGAAGAGGGGGAGATAAGAGAGGACGACTTGTTTTGGACAGTAAGGAATATGAGGAATGAGAAAAAATTAGATTACCGCTTCTAGACCATTTATAAAAAGGAATTTTAATGGCTAATTAAATGGTAATACATTCATTCTTTCTAATTCATCTTTAATGAAATTCCGAACGTTACTATCAATGTCCAAATTCAAAATAGGGAAAGAAAGTATTAGGGTATGAACAAAATTAAACATGTATTTAGGCAATCAATTTCAAAGGTTTAATTATCCATTAAAGCATTCCATTTTTCGTTTTCTGTAACACCCCACGTCCATTAATGTCACTCACAAAGGGAATGCATTAACTTCCATGGAGGTTTTAAGTGAATATAGAACAGTAAAATTACAACAAGACAGATATAAAATAGTACTTGGAAATTCAAAAACTTTATTTCATTGTAGCAGAAGTCAAAACATGTTTGATTACATCATAACACCATATTCAATGTCAAGTACAATATTTATCTTGATAAAACAAGTACATAATCCCATTACATGAATAGCCATTAAAAAGAAAGATAACAAGCTGGACTTTACTTCAGCAGTCCAAGCTTTCCAGAAGATAAGCGATCCAACTAGACTCCACTAGAACTTGGCCCAACCTGCGGACCTGAAGGGAGAAAAAGGATGGAAAAGAGGGGGTCAGACATAATGTCTGGTGAATATGATAATTCTACAATACTATTACCAAAATAACTGGACTAAGGCATAAGCTGGAAAACAAGAAAATGTCTATGAAGAGAAGATTAAGGACATAGACAATCGCTAAAGGCAACGTTATAGGCGCTCCTAAATACTAAAGGATAAACACTATACTGCACCACACCAGTCACCCTAAAGATTCATCCCACTTAGCTTCACTTAGAAACTTTCCCAATGGCTTTACGTACCCCTAGCTGACTACATAGGTGCCGCCTGCCCCTATCTCCACTAGGTGTACCCTACTTCCCATTATTCGATCGTCTCCCTAACTCGTAGATACCCGTGTTGGCCCCACAGTGGGGTGTATCACTCCCCTAAAGTGGCAACCTGATACAACGGACATGCACGACTTATACCTACACGATGCAACAACGTCTTACCTACCAGCCCGGGTCCACACACGCATATGAAACCCGTTGGACTTGCGTTGCCACCGCTCCCTGTTTTGGCCTCTTATAGTCAAACCCAGTATGCGTGTCCCGTCCTCGACTTGGGTCGAGCCCACAAAGATACGTTTTGGGATACTGGTTGAAATGGGCCCCCACTATTTACCACAAGCATTCCACCTAAGCTTGTCCCCATTAGTCCATCCCACTTAACCCACTTAGTCATGTTCATTTACATGTGTGTTTGGTTAAGTCTAATCGTATTTCAAATGCCTCTAAAGGCAACCACCAGATTCCTCATGCCACCCAAGGCACCTACTTAACCCCCATGTCCCACCTTACATGATTATCTGGTTAAGTATTTCTTAGTTCATTAAGGCCATAACCTAATAAAGATCTCTCACATTAGACTGGCATTTATGGTAGCTGGATTTGTCGGGCGGGTCCGGGCAGTCTTACACCATAAAAGAGTCTAACCTCGTGTCTTTACAACTGTTATGCTTTAGTTTGGGCCTAGGACCTCTCACATTGGGCCGACATTTGTGACTACTGGATTTGCCGGGCGGGTCCGGGCAGGTTTACATCACAAACGGGTCCAACCTCGTGTCCTAAGCATTGATTATTAATAATAATCCACTTTCCCCCAATTTTAATAATTCCCTACTTGAATTATTAATTACTTCCTATTTTTAACAATGTCCATAATTGACTCAATTATGGACATCCATTCATGGTATGCAAAATCTTACAAAATTGCACCCAATTTATTAATTCCTAATATTACCCCTACCCCACGTTTGAACGTTTATTCGCAAAATATATGTTAGACTCGAATAGCCTAACTCATAGCATAAAAGAGATTATCATAATAACAACATGTATATGTGACCAAATGAATCATAATAAGGGGTGAAACTTGCATAGAGTATACATGTCATGGACCTAAAGGTGTCAACTTGTTCAAAATTCACCTAATATAATCTCAATCAATTTTCATAAACTTACATATGAACATGTGTGAATCAACATCATCTAATTTTTTAACAACATGGTTTTATATGGGTACACCTAACTCAATAGGCAAATTCCCATAATCAAGTTTTATTTAATTATAGTTTCAAGTTTATGGGTACACCTAACCTAATAGGCAAATTCCCATAAACAAGACCCATTTAAATTAAGAAAAAAAAACATAACTTTAAGCATGATCCAACAACATCATGATTTTTCAACATAATATAGCATGATTTATAACATGGCATAGTATGATAGTATAACATAGCTTGACATGATTCTCAACATAGCACGACATAGCATAAGAGAATTTACAACATAGCAGGACATAGCATATATAATTTACATCATACGACAACATAATAACATAATAAGAGATCCACAATATATATAATTTACAATTACAAATCACATCACTTTCTTGTGATCCATTCATAACTGAGTCAAATTAGTTTGTAATAGTCTTGTGAGAATCATCATACTCACCAACAAAAGAAAAGAACTAGAGAAAGAGAGATCTTTTGATTTGATTTGTGTAGATTTAGTTGTAGATGATTAGGCTTCCTCTTCTTAATTTGTGACGGCTATGCTGAACTCCATGGCAGCAGCATGACGGTAGCTTCTCTAATTTTACAAGTGATTTAGGTCTAGGGTCTACCCACTTATTTATAGATTTTTAGAATTCATTTAGGCCATTAGATTTAACCTAGAAATAACCGCAGCCATTCAGACAAGATGGGGTTTATCTTGTTGACTCAGCAATGAGTCAGAAGTGACTCAGCAAACACTCAGCATATTAATAAACTTCTATTCATGTCATAAATATATATATATATTTTCTACAATGTACATATTAGATACATCCCCCTTTACTTATTATTGTTTTTATATACATATTAGATACATCCCCTCTCTCACACACTTATTAATATTTTTATATTCATATTAGATACATCCCCTCTCTTACACAGTTATTAATATTTTTATATTCATATTAGATACATCCCCTCTCTTACACACTTATTAATATTTTAGCAACTTTAGTGTTAATAGAAAATTCGGGGTGTTACATTCTCCCCTCCTTTTAGGATTTCGTCCCCGAAATCTTCAAGTCTGGAAGAATGTATATCCTACCATCCAAACGTCCATCTACTCATCCATCATACACAGGCATCCATTGTCCTTAAAAGACTTCTAATGCTTTATGATCATATGCAAGTGTGTGTACATGTCCTTACCTAATGCGAAATCAGGCGGTCTACTGATTCAATTGACCTCCTTAATGCAAATTATGTAAGTGTCATGAATCCATTATGTATGCAAAAGATCCTAATTGCTTACATACTACTTCTATATGCGTGCACACCCATTCAACCTAATGCAGCATCCATATGATGGTACAACCATTATACATCCATTATACTAAATACATCCATATATATGCAATATGCAATATGAAGTGACTGAGCCGATCTAGTGCCTAAAGTGTGTGTATATATGCATCCACGAGCAACCACTAGCAAACACTTGCATCCATTTTGCATCCATCATACATAACATGTCTCAAACACATGTTTCAACCATAGGATTATCCTAACTAAAGGTCAAAGATACTAATGAGAGGACATACTAAAGATAAGATAAGATAAGCTAAGCGATAAAGGAGAAATTAAAAGACATACCCTCAAAAAGAAAAGGGTACAACGAACGCATCTTCTCTTCTGTCTCCCAAGTTGCGTTGCTCTCATCATCTCCCCATTGCACTTTAACCAGTCTGACCTCTCGATTCCTCAACTTTTTGATCTCCGACCCAAGAATGCATGTAGGAGCTCGTCTAATTGTTGCATCACGCTCTATTTCCACCTCTTTAAGCAAGCTCGGCTCTACCACCTCCGCGGTCTTGTGCAAACACTTCCTCAAATGTGATACATGGAATACGTCGTGTACTCCACTAAGTTTCTCAGGCAACTCCACCCTATATGCCATCTTCCCAATCCTGTCTTTTACAGGAAACGGCCCTACAAACCTTGGTGCTAATTTCCCCACGGACCCAAAGCGAAAAACATTCTGTAACGGAGATACTTTGATAAAAACCATGTCCCCAATGTCAAACTCAAGATCTGTCCTCCTCTTATCAGCATACGATTTCTGCCTATCTTGTGCTGCTTTCATCCTCCTTCGAATCAACTCAATCTTCTCCGAGGTTTCCCTAACCATATCGGGCCCAAGTAGGATTTTATCGGTAGATTCCCACCAACATGTAGGCGAACGGCAAGGCCTTCCATTAAGAGCTTCGAAAGGTGCCATGCCAATACTAGACTGAAAGCTATTATTATATGCGAATTTTACTAACGGAAGGTGCTCTTCCCATGTACCCCCAAAGTCTAGGATACAAAGCCTTAAAAGATCCTCTAGAATGCGATTCACCTTCTCGGTCTGGCCGTCTGTCTGAGGATGATATGCGGTGCTCAAACATAGCTGAGTCCCTACCACCTCTTGTAAACTCTTCCAAAATTCGCTAGTAAAGATGGGGTCACGGTCGCTTACTATACTAGAAGGAATACCGTGCAAACGAACTATCTCCTTAATGTATACAGAAGCCAACCACGGAGCAGTCCTCTTACTTTTCATGGGAATAAAATGGGCGCTTTTAGTAAGTCTATCTACTATAACCCAAATCCCCGTGTTACCCTTCCTTGATCTTGGTAATCCATCCACAAAATCCATTGAGATGCTTTCCCATTTCCATAGTGGAACTTCTAATGGGTGAAGCAACCCACCGGGTTTCTTTTGTTCTGCTTTAACTCGTTGGCACACCAAGCATCTAGCGACGTACTCGGCCACATCCTTTTTCATACCGGCCCAAAAGAAAACCCGCTTCATATCTTTGTACATCTTATCCCCGCCGGGATGAATGGTCATTTTTGAGCGATGAGCATCATCAAGAATGGCCTTCCTTAAGTCTTCGTCTTGTGGTACACAAAGTCTATTATCCCTTCGTAACCAACCCTTATCGTCTAGGGTATACCTACGAAGATGGCTTGACGACTCCCCCCCTTTGAGCTTTTCTACTATCTCAACCAACTGTGGGTCGTCTCGCTGTGCCTCACCAACCCGTCCTAGAAGTGTAGGTCTAACCTCCAAGGATGCTAACAGACCGGGTACTAAGTCAATGGAGGGTCTAAAGTCAAACATAGAGATGAATTCTAAGCTTTGTCGTTCAACAAACAACGGACTCAAGGACAACCTTTTCCTACTTAAGGCGTCTGCCACCGCGTTACCCTTGCCCGGGGTATATGCTATTTCAAAATCGTAGGAGGCTAAGAATTCCATCCACCGTTGCTGCCTTAAATTCAAATCCTTCTGAGAGAATAAGTATTTTATTGATTTGTGGTCAGTGAACAGTTCGAATTTCTCACCAAGAAGATAGTGACGCCAAGACTTAAGCGCGAAAACAATTGCGGCTAGCTCTAAGTCATGCGTGGGGTAATTCTTTTCATGAACCCTTAACTGCCTTCCACCATAGGCTATTACTCTTCCCTCTTGCATGAGGACCGCGCCAAGTCCCGTCCCACAAGCATCAGTATAGATGGTAAACGGTTTATTCCCGTCTGGCAGCACTAAGACTGGGGCTGAAGTTAAGGCTCTCTTTAAACGTTGGAACGCATCATCGCAATCTTTGTCCCACGTAAAAACCAGGTTCTTCTTTGTTAACCGTGTTAATGGAGCTGATATTTTTGCGAAGTCTTTGATAAACTTCCTATAATAGCCAGCCAACCCCAAGAAACTTCTTACTTCGATTGCATTTTTAGGGACCTTCCAATCTTGGATGGCCACCACCTTTGCGGGATCCACTGCTATCCCTTCTTTGGAAACCACGTGCCCTAAGAACCGTACTTCCTTCCTCCAGAAGTGACACTTAGAAAATTTTGCCTTAAGGTTATGCGCTCGAAGGGTTTCCAACACTTCCCTAAGATGTAGGGAGTGCTCTTCTTTATTCTTAGAAAAGACTAAGATGTCATCCACAAAGACTACCACGAATTTGTTAAGGTATTCCCTAAACACCCTACTCATCAAATCAACAAAATATGCAGGGGCGTTTATCAAACCAAAGGGCATCACTAGCCATTCATAGAATTCGTCAGGAGTCCTAAAAGCAGTCTTATCTATACTATCCTCAGCCACTCTCAGTTGATGAAAGCCAGTGGCTAAGTCCAACTGTGAAAACACTGAGGCGCCAACTAACTGATCAAAGAGATCGTCAATCCTCGGCAGTGGGTGTCGGTTCTTTTTAGTAAGCTTGTTTAGTTCTCTATAGTCCATACAAAGTCTAAGAGACCCATCCGCCTTTGTGGCAAAAACTACTGGAGCACCCCACTCCGATATACTACGTCTTATGAACCCCTTCTCAAGCAACTCCTTTACTTGCTTATTGAGTTCCCTCCTTTCACGAGGAGCCATGTGGCGCACTGGCAAAGATACGGGTTTAGCATTATCCACAAGATAAATTCGAAAGTCTATCTCCCGCTTTGGAGGTAAGCCCTTCACCTCCTCAAACACATCCGGATATTCCCGGACCACTTCTATCGATCGCAGGTTCTCTACAGACGCGTCAAGCGATTCAAGATAACTTAGCATAACGGAATTTATGGGATTACAAAAGATGTCGAGAGCATTACCAAGGCGAGTCACAAGCCTAACTACTCTCCTTTCACAATCAAGAATGGCCCTATTTCTAGACAACCAATCCATTCCTAAAATTAGCCCATAGCCCGTGAAGCCCAATACATAAGCATCACATCTAAATTCAACGCTAAGTATAGAGATTTTCAAATCCAAACATATCATGGTCAAATGAGCCGAACCCCCAATTGGATTTGAAACGACCAAGGGATCCTCTACTAAACTGGTGTTCAAGTGCAGTGATTCAACTAATAATGCAGAGAAAACGAATGAGATGCGCCAGAATCGAATAAGGTATGGACAGGATGATCAAACAGAAAAACTAAGCTTTCAACAGAAATTGTTCTACCTCTTTCTTGCAGCGGTGGGGCCGCAATAGCCTGAACTTGCCCCCTTGCCTGCCCTGGTGCCATAAGAGCCTGCACCTGTCCTCCCGAGGTAGACCCTGCCCTCTGCCCCTTCTTTGGACAGTCCTTCACTAAATGTCCCGCATCTCCACAATGAAAACAACCAGTCTTCTTTTTCTTTCTACAATCTTTGCTGAGATGGCCAGGCGTCCCACAATTGAAGCATTTCTTCTTCCCTTTGCCATTATTGTTTTTACCACCCTTCTTATTTTGCTGTTGGGGTTTCTTCTGATCCCCTTTCTTTTCAACTGCCTTATCCTCATGCATAAGTGCCATTTCTACTAGCTTTTCAAAGGTGGCTCCCATAGGGATGTGGGTCATAGCCAACCCTTGCAACGGTTCATTCAAGCCTCTAACGAACCTCAAAGCTTTCTTCTCTGGCGTGTTCACCAACTCCAAGCCAAACCTTGCTAACTGATTAAATTTATTGACATATTCCTTTACTGATGAGCTCCCTTGCTTTAGTGCCAAGAATTTTTCCATATTTAAGTTCTCCTCTACCCTTGAAAGAAACTTTGCCTCAAACCTTCGTCTGAAATCCGCCCATGAATCAACTGGACGTTCCCCGTTAGTGACCTCCCACCAAAACGAGGCCTCTCCCTTCATTAACCAAGCAGCTAAACGGACTTTCCTCCCATCTTCCACTTCAAAGATATCCAACAATTCCTTAGTCTCCTTAAGCCAATCTCTGGCCTCCACAAACGTCTCAGTCCCTTGAAAAGTTTTTCCTCCCATAGCCTTGAATTCCTTGCACGTCTTTGCAAAAGTGTCAACATGAGGAGGAGGAGGAGGAGGAATGGGTGCAACTAGGGGTGGAGGAGTATCCGCTGGGCCTGCAGTGGTGGCCCTAGCCTCCAAGTACCTCCTAAACCACCCTGGAATCGTCACACCTTCTGGGAGATTAAGATCTTCAGCCATGCTGAAACGAAAAAGGAAAGATTCAAAATGGAGAATTCGAAAGATAAAGATAAGGATATGGCTATTTGGGATTATGTTTTTCATAAAAACTCTCTTTAAATAACATGTTTTTTTTTTTTTGAAAGCACTTCTTCCAAAAATACTTTAGAGAAAAAAAATATTTTTCTAAATTTTTTTTTATCTATTCTGGTAACCTTATGCTCTGATACTACGTGTAACACCCCACGTCCATTAATGTCACTCACAAAGGGAATGCATTAACTTTCATGGAGGTTTTAAGTGAATATAGAACAGTAAAATTACAACAAGACAGATATAAAATAGTACTTGGAAATTCAAAAACTTTATTTCATTGTAGCAGAAGTCAAAACATGTTTGATTACATCATAACACTATATTCAATGTCAAGTACAATATCTATCTTGATAAAACAAGTACATAATCCCATTACATGAATAGCCATTAAAAAGAAAGATAACAAGCTGGACTTTACTTCAGCAGTCCAAGCTTTCCAGAAGATAAGCGATCCAACTAGACTCCACTAGAACTTGGCCCAACCTGCGGACCTGAAGGGAGAAAAAGGATGGAAAAGAGGGGGTCAGACATAATGTCTGGTGAATATGATAATTCTACAATACTATTACCAAAATAACTGGACTAAGGCATAAGCTGGAAAACAAGAAAATGTCTATGAAGAGAAGATTAAGGACATAGACAATCGCTAAAGGCAACGTTATAGGCGCTCCTAAATACTAAAGGATAAACACTATATTGCACCACACCAGTCACCCTAAAGATTCATCCCACTTAGCTTCACTTAGAAACTTTCCCAATGGCTTTACGTACCCCTAGCTGACTACATAGGTGCCGCCTGCCCCTATCTCAACTAGGTGTACCCTACTTCCCATTATTCGATCGGCTCCCTAACTCGTAGATACCCGTGTTGGCCCCACAGTGGGGTGTATCACTCCCCTAAAGTGGCAACCTGATACAACGGACATGCACGGCTTATACCTACACGATGCAACAACGTCTTACCTACCAGCCCGGGTCCACACACGCATATGAAACCCGTTGGACTTGCGTTGCCACCGCTCCCTGTTTTGGCCTCTTATAGTCAAACCCAGTATGCGTGTCCCGTCCTCGACTTGGGTCGAGCCCACAAAGATACATTTTGGGATACTGGTTGAAATGGGCCCCCACTATTTACCACAAGCATTCCACCTAAGCTTGTCCCCATTAGTCCATCCCACTTAACCCACTTAGTCACGTTCATTTACATGTGTGTTTGGTTAAGTCTAATCGTATTTCAAATGCCTCTAAAGGCAACCACCAGATTCCTCATGCCACCCAAGGCACCTACTTAACCCCCATGTCCCACCTTACATGATTATCTGGTTAAGTATTTCTTAGTTCATTAAGGCCATAACCTCATAAAGACCTCTCACATTAGACTGGCATTTATGGTAGCTGGATTTGCCGGGCGGGTCCGGGCAGTCTTACACCATAAAAGAGTCTAACCTCGTGTCTTTACAACTGTTATGCTTTAGTTTGGGCCTAGGACCTCTCACATTGGGCCGACATTTGTGACTACTGGATTTGCCGGGCGGGTCCGGGCAGGTTTACATCACAAACGGGTCCAACCTCGTGTCCTAAGCATTAATTATTAATAATAATCCACTTTCCCCCAATTTTAATAATTCCCTACTTGAATTATTAATTACTTCCTATTTTTAACAATGTCCATAATTGACTCAATTATGGACATCCATTCATGGTATGCAAAATCTTACAAAATTGCACCCAATTTATTAATTCCTAATATTACCCCTACCCCACGTTTGAACGTTTATTCGCAAAATATATGTTAGACTCGAATAGCCTAACTCATAGCATAAAAGAGATTATCATAATAACAACATGTATATGTGACCAAATGAATCATAATAAGGGGTGAAACTTGCATATGTCCAACTTGCATAGATTATACATGTCATGGACCTAAAGGTGTCAACTTGTTCAAAATTCACCTAATATAATCTCAATCAATTTTCATAAACTTACATATGAACATGTGTGAATCAACATCATCTAATTTTTTAACAACATGGTTTTATATGGGTACACCTAACTCAATAGGCAAATTCCCATAATCAAGTTTTATTTAATTATAGTTTCAAGTTTATGGGTACACCTAACCTAATAGGCAAATTCCCATAAACAAGACCCATTTAAATTAAGAAAAAAAAACATAACTTTAAGCATGATCCAACAACATCATGATTTTTCAACATAATATAGCATGATTTATAACATGGCATAGTATGATAGTATAACATAGCTTGACATGATTCTCAACATAGCACGACATAGCATAAGAGAATTTACAGCATAGCAGGACATAGCATATATAATTTACATCATACGACAACATAATAACATAATAAGAGATCCACAATATATAGAATTTACAATTACAAATCACATCACTTTCTTGTGATCCATTCATAACTGAGTCAAATTAGTTTGTAATAGTCTTGTGAGAATCATCATACTCACCAACAAAAGAAAAGAATTAGAGAAAGAGAGATCTTTTGATTTGATTTGTGTAGATTTAGTTGTAGATGATTAGGCTTCCTCTTCTTAATTTTTGACGGCTATGCTGAACTCCATGGCAGCAGCATGACGGTAGCTTCTCTAATTTTACAAGTGATTTAGGTCTAGGGTCTACCCACTTATTTATAGATTTTTAGAATTCATTTAGGCCATTAGATTTAACCTAGAAATAACCGCAGCCGTTCAGACAAGATGGGGTTTATCTTGTTGACTCAACAATGAGTCAGAAGTGACTCAGCAAACACTCAACATATTAATAAACTTCTATTCATGTCATAAATATATATATATTTTCTACAATGTACATATTAGATACATCCCCCTTTACTTATTATTGTTTTTATATACATATTAGATACATCCCCTCTCTCACACACTTATTAATATTTTTATATTCATATTAGATACATCCCCTCTCTTACACAGTTATTAATATTTTTATATTCATATTAGATACATCCCCTCTCTTACACACTTATTAATATTTTTATATTCATATTAGATACATCCCCTCTCTTACACACTTATTAATATTTTAGCAACTTTAGTGTTAATAGAAAATTCGGGGTGTTACATTTTCATTCTTAATTCTATACTTATTTTGAATTTAGTTCCAAAGGTTATAAGTTTGAGTTCAAGTCTATCCTATAATTTGTTTTATTTACATTAATCGTTTTCCTTATATGATAAATATTCACATTTAATTATTCAACAAAATTTCAATTGAACGATAAACTTTAAAATAATTTATTTTTATGTCTTAATAACTTAATAAATCAATTCTTCATTTACATTAAAATTTCCATTTTTATATTATTATCATAGATTTTCAATTTGAATTACAATTATAAATGAATCAAGTCAATTTCACACAAGTAATTTAATATTAAATTTCTACTTCCAAATTTTATCAAAATGACTAACTCGATATTTTAATTGCGATCAATGTAAGTCATTATTGTAATGACAACTTGAATTTTGTTACCTGAATAATTCAATTATGTTTTCATCATAGAATTACATAATTAAAACATTAAAGTTAAATTATATATATCCAATTCTCAATAAATACATACGAACCATATTTATAGCAATATCTACAATCAATGGAGATTATAACATTTATAACACGTTGAGATTCATTATATACCCAAAATGATTTATATTACTTGTATTCACAAATCTAAATTTTCAGTATATAAATGGAGTTCAAAATTAGTTATCCATTTCATATATTGTTACTTCAATTTTTCATTATTTACCAAATTCCATTTTTATTATAGTTATAAATACATACACAACCACTTTCATTGAATATATTATATCAATTCCAGGTTTCACCATCAATCAATTTAGACAAATCACAAATTTATTTGGAATCAAAACAAGTCACAATTTACTTAATAGATTGAATTTCAATACTTAACCATTCAATTAAGTTTTCACTGTAAATTTTTCAAAAGTTTAAACCATTAAAGTTTTTAATTACAAATTCATTGACGCCATTTAATTCATATAATTAAATATTAAAGTCCACATCTCTATCTTTAATAATATATACCCAAACTTAGTTATCATTACAATCAATGCAAGTTATTTCAATTTACAACAAATATAAATTCATTACAATTCATCAAATGATTTATATTATTCATATTCCATTGATTAAAATTATCAGTACAAAATAAATCTCAAATTTAGTTAATCCATTTTATATTATTAATTCAATAAATTTCACATTCCATTTTAAATAGATTATCAAACACTGTCATTATCACATATATAGCCATTTAGAATCAATTCTAAATAATCAAGTTAAGTTCATATTTTAACAACCTTTGATGCAAAACATTAATTTTAATATTTATACCAACGTTGTTCAAATTCACATTATTATACAAAGTTTAAAATCGAATTCTGAAATTACCGTGCCATTTCAGGCTCGTAATATAAATTTATAAATATAAAAATTCTAACTTTGATTAAAAACAATTTTTTTTTCTGTCGTTATTATTTAAAATAAATTATTTTAAATATTAAAAACCCATTAAAATTCTAAAAATAAAAATTTTAAATTGGCCCCAAAATTCCGGGTTGTTACACCACCGCACCCCCGTCCACATCGCCGTCGCCCCTACAGCTCCCCCCTTCGTCCATCTCCGTTCCAACGCAAATTCAATCACCTGAGGATCATTGCGAGGCCATCGAGATGCGTGCAAGGCCAGGCGGAGGGCAAGTTCGAGGAGACGCGTCGAGTGGGGCCCGATAATCTGGGTCCGGTGGTGGGAATCAGCTGAAGACGACGGTTTTGCGTGGTGAACGACAGCAGGTATTAACACAGTGAGTTTTTGTTTTCTTTATATAATTCCATTATTTTAAAATCAGTTTTAAAATTATAATAATATAATTAACATAGCTTAAAATTCAGTTTTATAAACAATTTTATTTTTGAAAAGTTTTATTTATTTAATTTTCTTTTCTTTTTCTGATATTTTTATAAAGAAGAAAAGTATATTTTTATAAAGAAGAAAAGTACATTTTTATAAAGAAGAAAAGTATATTTTTTATAAAGAAGAAAAGTATATTTTTTTTAATGATGAAAAGTATATTTTTATAATGAAGAAGTTTTGATTTTTTTATAGTATAGATAATAAAGATATGATTTTTATATAGTAGAGATTATAAAAATACGATTTTTATAAGGTAGAGAGGATAAAATTTCGATTTATATATATATGAAGTGATGGTAAAAATACGATATTTATTATATATGAAGCGAAATAAAAATTCGATCTTTATGTAAGAAATAGCATTGTAAAAATATATAATTCTTATATATAAAAATGTGACTTTTAAAATGAACATCATATTAAAAATATGATTTTTACTATGAAAAGAGGGAAAAGAAGTGAGATGGAACGGATTAAAATCAAAAAGGAATTCAGACGGTTCAGAGATTCAGAAATGAAATGGCGGAGTGGATCCCTCTGTGAGAACTCCTCACCTTTAATTTAATTTTCTAGTTAAAATATATACTAGGATGCAGACGGTGTTTAGTAGCACCCGACACCCGTCGTCCACAGACCATGGACGGCTTGTATGCTTGTTTGTTAGATTTTGATGTGTAGTTGATTGTGCGATGTGATGTGAAATGAAATAAAATATTTATATAGTTAAAAATATTTTATAGTCGAGAATAGAATTTTTAACGTGTATATAAAATGAATATTTATAAAAAAATCGGAGGTTTGTTTATATACATTGATTTGATTGATATTGATTGGGACGATAAATTTTACACATCGCCTAACTACACAAATAAAATCTGTGTTTGATTGTTTGAAACCCCACACGGGTATTGGGACGATATTTGGCGTACACTTATCCTAATTATTTAGCTATATGTCGATCGATTGATTGACAAACTGTTATAAGCATTAAATATTTATATTTGATGTTTATACAGTGTAGAATGCACTTTGGATGATGGTTGATTATTCATCGTTGTTATTATATACATGTGTTGTAGAAAATCCATATAATTAACATTATAGGGTAATTGATTGGGCCTCATTCCAGTTTCGAAAAAGAAATATTTGAGAAGAAATATTTGAATAGAAATATTTGAAATAGAATATTTGATAAAGAAATATTTGAAATAGAATATTTGAAAATAGAAATATATGAAGTCGTGTTGATTAGATTGACGCCATTTTGACGTGAACGATAATTATATCGATTTTATTCAATTTACAATGAATATCGAAAGTGATTTCAAAATCTGATATTTTGAAATGAATTGAAATTCGAATTGAATTGAAATTGAATAGAAATGAATTCGAATTGAAATTAAATAGAATTGTATTGAAATTCAAATTAAATTGAATCAGAATTGAAATCATTTTAAAATGAATTTAAAACGAATTGAAATAGATTTGAAATCGATTTGAAATGAATTTAAAACGAATTTATAGTGGAATATTCAATTTTGATTTGAAATTGAATATGAAGTTGAAATCGTTTTGAAAACGAATTTAAAACGGTTTTTAAAAATACGTTTTAAAAGGAAATCGACACAATATATATTATATATATAATATAATGGCCTGAATAGAACGCGCCGTGCTACGGCAGTTCATGAATTTCGACCATTGACTTCGAATGGATATTACGGGAGATCCGACCGTCGGATTCTCCTCAAACGGGAACCGTTGGGTTCGTATCAAAAAGAGCTTTCTAACAAATATTAGAAATTTGAAATCTAACGGTTGGATTTGGAATTATGTCCAAATCAAATTTAGAAAAGGTCGTTGTAAGTGCAGTTCGATGGCCGTTGATGGAAATCGACTGTACGGGCCCTGATAAAATTATTAGAAATATCAATAATTTGTGTAGAATCATAAGAAGTGATTTGGGAAGAGTTGGGATGAAAAACTCCAAATTTGAAAAGATAAAAATAGATTTTTATCGAAACAAACTAGTATTGAACTAGAATAATAATTTATTTATTTATTTAAAATAAATAAATTGAATTTGAAATGGTTTTGAAATTAAACCGAATTTCCAATAATTGCATTGGAACAGATTTGAATCGAAATTGTCTTCGGAATATTTCGATGTTGGATTTCGTGATTATACAGATGTTATTATGGAAATTTGAAAGATATATATATATATATGTATATATATATATCGTTATTTCCAATACGATATTTGTTGGTCGTAGAATTTGATATTGAATATAAGCCGATATATTTTCTATTCAGAGCCTTGTATTTAATATCAAATGTGATTTGGGTTTGTCATGAATGGTGTCTTCATTAACACTGTTCTTAAGCCCAGTTGAGAAAAAGATTAAATCTTTTTGTTTAGATTTAATGAAGTGTACCAATTAAATAATATTTAATTGGAATTGAATTGGTATTGATTTCTGGGTTTATCGTGAACAGTGTTTTAAATAACACTTGTTCTTTAACCCGATAATTAATAGAATGTGATTTTGGGTTTATCGTGAACAGTGTTTTAAATGACATTGGCTTTTTAACCCAGTTAAAGACAGGATATTAATTTATGTAAAGATAAAAACTAAGTGAAGTTTTAATGAATCTTTAATTAGATTGAAAAGATCGAGAATGGAGTATCGCCAGTTTTACTCCAGGAGATAGTTAAATCTTTAATTACATTTGAACGTGAAATGGTAATTGAATTTACCAATAACACCGTGGTGTTAGATATGAAGTATTACCAGTTTTACTTCATGGGGTGAATAGGTTGGGATTGGGAAATAAAATAAATGATTACTTCAGTGTGGTTCGCTAATCCCGACTAGTTTGAATTGATATTCAAAGGTGAAAAATAAATAAATTTAAATAATTTATCTTTGATAAAATTAATGGGAACCTTTCCCAAAGTATAAGAATATTTGAATAAAAGAATATTCTGAATTGGAATGAGGCATATGTTGTGTTTGTGTAACACTTGTTTATTATATACGCGAGTTATTCGGAACGACCAGGTTTATCCCATTCTGAATATCTGATACGACGATAAGTTGAAGATGAAGACGGTGGTCGAAGACCGGAGGTCTTCACCTCGTTTGGGTGGTTACTGATGATCTTGATTGGGCTGTACACCCAAGAAGATGGAAACAGTTAGTGATCGTCCAGACGTACTTGGAGATCGATGGATATGCGGGGTACTAGGTGCCTCCGGTTTCGTTCAGACCCAGGACGGACTTGTAAATGGACTGTGTGTCTAACATAGGATTTTATTGGGTGTGATTGATTTCTATTAAATATATATCTGTTTGGCGGCGGAGAATTTATTCTCTTGCTTAACGCCCTTCTCTTAGACGTACGAGCTCAGGGGTTATTTATTGATGGATATCAAACGCATGGAGTGAATTGCCTGCATGGCATGCCTAAGTGGCAATTGATCAAGGCTTCTGTTGAAAAGAAAAGTCTTGTGGTTGATGATCAAAGCACAGCCTGTATGGCATAGCTTTGTGTAGCGTTGATTCGCGAGCCTCACACCCCGGTGTGAACCAAAAACGGGAGAAGGACTTCAGGGAGGGCATGCGTTTCCTTCTAGCTAGAAGTGGCGTCAGTGGTTTTACATGCCCTGACGAGTTTGACTTATGTGGTTGTTGCTGTTGCGAGGCGCCTCGGTTAGATCGGACGATCCGGGTCCGATGGAGTCATTCGTTGGCTCATTTACGCCTCATAGGGCGGGGAAGCGTAGTGTTTAGGAATTTTAATCCACATCAGTGGACCGACCCTGACGATCCAAGGCTTGTCTGAGACATGGGCTAGATTGTCTCGAATCGGTAGAGGACTATCTTTTTCCTCGGTTCATATATGGAAACCCAATTTCCAAATACGTGACTTTGCGATTTTGATTGTATAACCTATATATGGCGATAGTGGTATGGGGCATTCATGCCGCCTATGATTGATACTTATGATTTGAAATTGATTTCATCACTTATAGCAATAATAAAAGATTTGTTTTAACGTATCAAGCATTCTTTGGCTATTATAAGGTAAAACCCTATCCTCTGGTTTGTGTTGCATTTTGTGATGGGACCTGGGTCTTATAATAGCTTCATTGTTCTTTATTTAGCATTGCGCTGTTGTTTTATGCACTAGTGTTCTTGGGAGGAAACCCATTCCGTGTTATACGGCGTGGTCCCTTGATTTACCTAACTTTGAAATAAAGATTAATAACTGTTTTAGTTCTCACACCAGTCCCATGACTGACCTGGAGGTTATTGTTTTAACCTAAACTCTGGGTGCCCTTATTTTCGACACGGGCAGCTAGTAGTTTTGGTTTTGCAGATTTATATTCACAGGATCCTGATTTACAGTTGGAACGATACTTGGAAAGCTTTGTATCCGTGTATTACTTCTAGTTGTGTATTGTATTATTTTCCGCTGTTATGTAATGTATTGTAATCTCTGATATTTTCTATGTATATTATTTGTTTATACTCTGTATATTCTTGTACTCTAATGAATTGTTGTAATATACAATGAAATGTTCTTCTGTCTGTGTTCTAATTTGTCTTGTTCTCAAAACAATCAGGTGTTTCGAACGACCTTGGTCGGTTTAGCGACTGATTCGGATCGAGCGAAATTCTGGGTCGTTACATTTGGTATCCGAGCTTTGGTTTACAAAGCTCAGAGAACAAGGCACATTAGAACCGTACGAAAGAATTCATCAGAAATTGGATTAGTAATATCCAATGGGAATAACTCATTAGAGATAGGATCAGTATTATCCTAGAACGGGTGTGAAGAGTATATTTTTAAAATGAAAACAAATTTTGTTTTGAAAATTTAAATCAATCATTCGTATTTGAATATTTATTTAAATTGATTTGGACCATCCAATATATAAAGATTTTGCATATACGTCTGATCCGCATGTATTCGAAGTTTTGATATACTGGATAGATATAGATTCGCACTCTAGTCGCTCGAGGATAATTCTGGTGATGTTCGGACATCATCAGTATTTATATTCGTGTTTCGAAGGTATGATATCTATATATTTCCATTAGACTTGTGTGAGAACCAAAATTAGATAGGGCCTATTTTTGTGATTTGGCATCAAAAATGTGATTTTTGACTATGTATCAAAATTATGAATTTGAAATGATAATCAACTAAATGATTGATGGTTGTGTTGTTTGATTATTGTTTGAATTAATTAAATGTTGAACCGTTTAGCCAAATTGAACCAAATATTAAATTGTATTGAAAATTGGTCGCATTTGCATGCATATACATGTACTTATATTGAACAGGTCATAGCAAGGAGGCTAGAGCAGAGGAATAAAATTGTTTGCCCGACAAATAGGTACATGTTTACCTTAATTTACTGTTTTGTTTGGGTGATGATGATTTTGTGAGCCGATTGGCTAGCCGCTTGGCTTTTTCTTTTTCTTTGGGATTGAAGAAGGCCATGGGAGGCTATATGAAATATCCCGAAGTCCCCGGTGCAGGGGAGGTTATGGCGAAATTTTTCGAAAATTTAGGGTGTTAGCCAAATTTTTGGAAAAATTGAAAAGTTCTTAGAAACTGAAAGGTTGAAGAACTTAAGCCGTAGCGAAAATATTGGAAGTTGAGTTGATTTGTTAAACAACTTTCGGCTTCGTTCCTTTTCGAGGACGAAAAGTTTTAAGTGGGGGAGATTGTAATACCCCGGAAATCCGAGCCAATTTAAAATTTTTATTTTGGCAATTTTAGTGAATTTTGATTATTTAAAATGAATTATTTTAAATAATAACGACGAGAAATTTATTTTGAATAGAATTAGAACGTATATATTTATATAGATCATCGTTAGAATATAAAAATTTATTTATAATTATAAAAAAGGAATTGAAAATGGCGCGGTAGTTTGATAATTCGATTTCAAAATTCAAATGAATGTACCGGGTGCAAAATAAACCGGATTTTAGTGAAACCAAAAAAATTTGAATCTAATTGATATTATCTTTCCAACGAATCCGAAAAAAAATCAAAATTTCACAGCGGGAATCAAAAGTTATGGTCAAATGAATTTTCAGAATAGTCGCTATGGAATTCTGGCCCTTAAAAATAGCCATTTTGCAAACGACCTCGGATTTCGACGAAACAACTTTTGTTGGATCCGTGATGTCAAATTAATTCTAGATTCCAAGTTTCGTAATTTTTCGAATCAATATGTGAGCGTGGCAAAGGAAAACGCGTTTGACCAGTTTCAGTTGATTTTAATCGACTGGAAAATGGCCATTTTTCAAAAACTCAGAATTCGACGAAATTAGTTTTGTTAGGACCGTATCGTCAATACGAAGCTAGAAAATATTTTTTTGGAATTTTTCGAGTTAGTTCGTGGCCCCGGTAAAGTGAAATGTGCGTTCAAATTGAATATATACTGATTTATATTTTAATATTGACGAAAACCTATCGTAACAATCTAATTGGCCTACCAGACATATCCCATTGTGTTCGGAATGGGGGTAATTAGCTAGGGGTGACAGTCGTTGGGTCCGATTTGGTGTTCGAATCGAAAAGCAACTTTTTGGAGAAATAAATTAATTAAATAATAAAATATATATAACCTACTCACCAAACCCTAATTCTAATTGGTCAAAGTAAACCGGGGTCAGAGTATTTGAGCAGCCTCCCCTTTCTTAACCGACGAACGGTATTTCCCAAATCGATCGAGCATCGATTCCTCACCGTCCTCCACTTCCTCCATCCCCCTCCCCAAAGGCGACTGCGCTCCACCGCACCCCTGTCCACATCGTCGCCGCCCCTACAGCTCCCCCCTTCCGTCCATCTCCGTTCCAACGCATATTCAATCACCTGAGGACCATCGCGAGGCCATCGAGATGCGTGCAAGGCCAGGCGGAGGGCAAGTTCGAGGAGACGCGTCGAGTGGGGCCCGATAATCTGGGTCCAGTGGTGGGAATCAGCTGAAGACGGCGGTTTTGCATGGTGAACGGCAGCAGGTATTAACACAGTGAGTTTTTGTTTTTTTTATATAATTCCATTATTTTAAAATCAGTTTTTATATTATAATAATATAATTAACATAGCTTAAAATTCAGTTTTATAAACAATTTTATTTTTGAAAAGTTTAATTTTTTTTCTTTTTTTCCTGATATTTTTATAAAGAAGAAAAGTATATTTTTATAAAGAAGAAAAGTATATTTTTATAAAGAAGAAAAGTATATTTTTTATAAAGAAGAAAAGTATATTTTTTTAATGAAGAAAAGTATATTTTTATAATGAAGAAGTTATGATTTTTATATAGTATAGATAATAAAGATATGATTTTTATATAGTAGAGATTATAAAAATACTATTTTTATAAGGTAGAGAGGATAAAAATTCGATTTTTATATATATGAAGTGACGGTAAAAATACGATTTTTATTATATATGAAGCGAAATAAAAATTCGATCTTTATGTAAGAAATAGCATTGTAAAATTATATAATTTTTATATATAAAAATGTGACTTTTAAAATGAACATCATATAAAAAATATGATTTTTACTATGAACAACGGGAAAAGAAGTGAGATGGAACAGATTAAAATCAAAAAGGAATTCAGACGGTTCAGAGATTCAGAAATGAAATGGCGGAGTGGATCCCTCTGTGAGAACTCCTCACCTTTAATTTAATTTTCTAGTTAAAATATACAGTAGGATGCAGACGGTGTTTAGTAGCACCCGACACCCGTCGTCCACCGACCATGGACGACTTGTATGCTTGTTTGTTAGATTTTGATGTGTAGTTGATTGTGTGATGTGATGTGAAATGAAATAAAATATTTTATAGTTGAGAATAGAATTTTTAACGTGTATATAAAATAAATATTTATAAACAAATCGGAGGTTTGTTTATATACACTGATTTGATTGATATTGATTGGGACGATAAATTTTACACATCGCCCAACTGTACAAATGAAATCTGTGTTTGATTGTTTGAAACCCCACACGGGTATTGGGACGATATTTGGCGTACACTAATCCCAATTATTTAGCTGTATGTCGATCGATTGATTGACAAACTGTTATAAGCGTTAAATATTTATATTTGATGCTTATACAGTGTAGAATGCACTTTGGATGATGGTTGATTATTCATCGTTTTTATTGTATACATGTGTTGTAGAAAATCCATATAATTAACATTATATGGTAATTGATTGGGCCTCATTCCAGTTTTGAAAAAAATATATTTGAAAAGAAATATTTGAATAGAAATATTTGAAATATAATATTTGAAATAGAATATTTGGAAAAGAAATATTTGAAATAGAATATTTGAAAATAGAAATATATGAAGTCGTGTTGATTAGATTGACGCCATTTTGACGTGAACGATATTTATATCGATTTAATTCAATTTACAATGAATATCGAAAGTGATTTCAAAATCTGATGAATTGAAATGAATTGAAATTCGAATTGAATTGAAATTGAATAGAAATGAATTCGAATTGAAATTAAATAGAACTGAATTGAAATTCGAATTAAATTGAAGCAGAATTGAAATCGTTTTAAAATGAATTTAAAACGAATTGAAATAGATTTGAAATCGATTTGAAATGAGTTTAAAATGAATTTATAGTGGAATATTCAATTTTGATTTGAAATTGAATATGAAGTTGAAATCGTTTTGAAAACGAATTTAAAGTGGTTTTTAAAAATACGTTTTAAAAGGAAATCGACGAAATATATATTATATATATAATATAATGGCCTGAATAGAACGCACCACGCTGCGGCAGTTCGTGAATTTCGACCATTGACTTTGAATGGATATTACGGGAGATTCGACCGTCAGATTCTCCTCAAACCGGAACCGTTTGGTTCGTATCAAAAAGAGCTTTCTAACGAATATTAGAAATTTGAAATCTAACGGTTGGATTTGGAATTATGTCCAAATCAAATTTAGATAAGGTCGCTGTTAGTCCAGTTCGATGGCCGATGATGGAAATCGACTGTACGGGCCCTGATAAAATTATTAAAAATATCAATAATTAGTGTAAAATCATAAGAAGTGATTTGGGAAGAGTTGGGATGAAAAACTCCAAATTTGAAAAGATAAAAATAGATTTTTATCGAAATGAACTAGTTTTGAACAAGAATAATAATTTATTTTTTTAAAATAAATAAATTGAATTTGAAATGGTTTTGAAAATAAACCGAATTTCCAATAATTGCATTGGAACGGATTTGAATCGAAATTGTCTTCGGAATATTTCGATGTTGGATTTCGTGATTATGCAGATGTTGTTATGGAAATTTGAAAGATATATTTATTGTTATTTCCAATACAATATTTGTTGGTCGTAGAATTTGATATTGAATATAAGCCGATATATTTTCTATTCAGAGCCTTGTATTTAATATCAAATGTGATTTGGGTTTGTCGTGAATGGTGTCTTCATTAACACTGTTCTTAAGCCCAGTTAAGAAAAAGATTAAATCTTTTTATTTAGATTTAATGAAGTGTACCAATTAAATAATATTTAATTGGAATTGAATTGGTATTGATTTTTGGGTTTATCGTGAATAGTGTTTTAAATAACACTTGTTCTTTAACCCGATAATTAATAGAATGTGATTTTGGGTTTATCGTGAACCGTGTTTTAAATGACATTGCCTCTTTAACCAAGTTAAAGACAGGATATTAATTTCTGTAAAGATTAAAACTAAGTGGAGTTTTAATGAATCTTTAATTAGATTGAAAAGATCGAGAATGGAGTACCGCCAGTTTTACTCCAGGCGATAGTTAAATCTTTAATTAGATTTTAACGTGAAATGGTAATTGAATTTACCGATAACACTGTGGTGTTAGATATGAAGTATTACCAGTTTTACTTCATGGGGTGAATAGGTTGGGATTGGGAAATAAAATAAATGATTACTTCGGTGTGGTTCGCTAATCCCGACTAGTTTGAATTGATATTCAAAGGTGAATTTTTTTTTAAAGAATTTATCTTTGATAAAATTAATGGGAACCTTTCCCAAAGTATAAAAATATTCTGAATTGGAATGAGGCGTATGTTGTGTTTGTGTAACACTTGTTTATTATATACGCGAGTTATTCGGAAAGACTGGGTTTATCCCATTCTGAATATCTGATACGACAATAAGTCGAAGATGAAGACGGTGGTCGATGACCGGAGGTCTTCACGTCGTTTGGGTGGTTACTGATGATCTTGATTGGGCTGTACACCCAAGAAGATGGAAACAATTAGTGATCGTTCAGATGTACTTGGAGATCGATGGATATGCGGGGTACTAGGTTCCTCCGGTTTCGTTCAGACCCAGGACGGACTTGTAAATGGACTGTGTGTCTGACATAGAATTTTATTATGTGTGATTGATTTCTATTAAATAAATATCTGTTTGGCGACAGAGAATTTATTCTCTTGCTTAATGCCCTTCTCTGAGACGTACAAGCTCAGGGGTTATATATTGATGGATATCAAACGCATGGAGTGAATTGCCTGTGTGGCATGCCTAAGTGGCAATTAATCAAGGCTTCTGTTGAAAAGCAAAGTCTTGTGGTTGATGATCAAAGCACAGCCTGTGTGGCATAGCTTTGTGTAGCGTTGATTCGCGAGCCTCACACCCCGGTGTGAACCAAAAACGGGAGAAGGACTTCAGGGAGGGCATGCGTTTCCTTCTAGCTAGAAGTGGTGTCAGTGGTTTTACACGCTCTAACTAGTTTGACTTATGTGGTTGTTGCTGTTGCGAGGCGCCTCGGTTAGATCGGACGATCCGGGTCCGATGGAGTCATTCGTTGGCTCATTTACGCCCCATAGGGAGGGGAAACTTAGTGTTTAGAAATTTTAATCCACATCGGTGGACCGGCCCTGACGATCCAAGGCTTGTCTACGCCCTTGCCTGAGACATAGGCTTGATTGTCTCGAATAGGTAGAGGACTATCTTTTGCCTCGGTTCATAGATGGAAACCCAATTTCCAAATACGTGACTTTGCGATTTTGATTGTATAACCTATATATGGCGACATAGTGGTATGGGGCATTCATGCTGCCTATGATTGATACTTACGATTTGAAATTGATTTCTTCGCTTATAGCAATAATAAAAGATTTGTTTTAACGTATCAAGCATTCTTTGGCTATTATAAGGTAAAACCCTATCCTCTGGTTTGTGTTGCATTGTGTGATGGGACCTGGGTCTTATAATAGCTTCATTGTTCTTTATTTAGCATTGCGTTGTTGTTTTATGCACTGGTGTTCTTGGGAGGAAACCCGTTCCGTGTTATACGGCGTGGTCCCTTGATTTACCTAACTTTAAAATAAAGATTAATAACTGTTTTAGTTCTCACACCAGTCCCATGACTGATCTGGAGTTTATTGTTTTAACCTAAACTCTGGGTGCCCTTATTTTCGACACGGGCAGTTAGTAGTTTTGGTTTTGCAGATTTATATTCACAGGATCCTGATTTACAGCTGGAACGATACTCGAAAAGCGTTGTATCCGTGTATTACTGCTAGTTGTGTGTTGTATTATTTTCCGCTGCTATGTAATGTATTGTAATCTATGATATTTTCTATGTATATTATTTGTTTATACTCTGTATATTCTTGTATTCTGATGAATTGTTGTAATATACAATGAAATGTTCTTCTGTCTGCGTTCTAATTTGTCGTGTTCTCAAAACAATCAGGCGTTTCGAACGATCTTGGCCGGTTTAGCGACTGATTCGGATCGAGCGAAATTCCGGGTCGTTACGTTTATATTATTTTCCACCTATATATACCCCCACCAGCACATTTCCAGCCAAACCCCATTTCTTATCGTGTAATTTTGTAGAAAAGTCCAAATTCACAAATATATTTATATCTTTCAAACCGAGAGGAATTTGTGAGGGCAACCTAAACGAAAGTTGTAGATCGGGCTGTTATCTACTTACTGTAAAAAGTTGGGTGAGTTTCGTCGGCTGTGGTGGCCGAAATCGGCTGAATAGTGGTGAAATCAAGTTCGGTATTTTGCTAAAATTCGAGCGACTGGTCCAGTTTTAGAGGGCGAGGCCTTGGGGCTTTTGAAGAGGCAAGATCAGGCTTTAATTTGGTGGTGGTGGCGTGACCTCTGGTTGTCGGAGGAGGCCGGGGCGACAAGATGAATTGAGGGCAGTGATTTTGGGTTGATTTCAAAAGCAAGAATCGGATCTTGCCCATTTCCGTCTTTGTTGGTCGTTGTCGGGGGCAAGGCTGATGGGCGATGAAGCGAGGTGGCGAGACCAGTCAATGGGCGGTGGTTTGGTGACCGGAAACGTTGGTGGTGGCGGAATTTGGTCGATGGCCGGAAATTGGGGAAGTTCGAAATCCCAACGATCGGAGCTGAGAGGGGGTCGGGGCTCCTGGCGATGGAGTCTGGTGGATAGACGGTGGTGCCGGCGGAGTCAGGTGGGGCCCTGGCTGACTGAAGCGGCGCCGGTAGGTGGTTGTTTGGGAAGAACGACAGTTCAAGGGGGAGTGAATTTACGAAGAACGGGTTTGAGGAAGGGGGTAAGGGGAAACCGCGTTTTCCTTCGTACGAGAATGACGTGGCTAGGAATTAGTCAAAGGTAATTAAAAATATTTAATTTAATTATTTATTAATTATTGTATATCTATTTAAACTTCGAACTAGCGTATCTTCCACATACGTGGACGAAATCTGACGAAACTGGATCCGTTGAGATAGCAGGGACGAGACCTATTTGATGGCACTGAATAGGAGCCAATCTAACGCTGTTGAAAATTCAGAAAATTTTGAACGGTATTCCCAAATTAAAACCGACAAACGCGTCAACCGTCGACTAGAACAAACTCTGGTGAGTTAATTCTCACACCTTCTGGAATCCTGTGATGTGGTACATTCACAGTAAAATATATTTTACAATTTACAGTATAAATTGGTTGATTGGATCCGATGGATGCAAATTGGTTGCTATTGTATGATTGATTGCAGTTACTTATTTATTTAATTCGTATATTTTTCTCCAACTGACATCTGTGATACAGAGAAGGACATGTTGGAGGGATCCGACCGGATTCCTCAAATTAACTGTATTTTGTTTGTTGTGCATATATATGAATTGTTCATATTGACTAACACCAAAACTGGTTCGAATGTTTATAGTTGAATATATACCTATCGTGTTGTGGTTAAAATCAACTGATTATGGTTACTGAGTAAATGGGCAGTGATGGCCTAGGCGTAAGGTTTTAACATTGTTCTACCGTCAGGGAAATTGACGGGGTTTTAAAGTTATGAATTTATTTATAACAGAATTAAAGTTATTCAATTATTTTATATGAGTATTTAAATTGGAAATTTAAAATGAATATATTAGATCAAGTTATAAAAGGAATTGGTTAAATGGTTTAGACAGTTTAAAAGTGAAAAACCAAGAATTTATCAACGGATTTGAAAAATAGAATTATTGTTTTTAAAATAATTAAAAGGTGATTTTAAACTAATTAAGTAATTAATTGATTTAAGAAAGGGAAATGACAAAAGGGAATTCAGTTAATAGTTAACGGATGTGTACGGTGGGTAAATCCACCGTTTTCAAACAAAATGGACAAAGGAATAGATATTGATTTAAATATTCGTTAAAGTTTAACGGACAGTGTTAGGTATTAGTTAATCTTCGATTAACTAAAATCTAAAGAAATATTGAATTGGTTATTGTTAATAACCTTAATTATTTTTGAATAAGCTTGTAAAAGTGAAATAATCCTATTTTTGATTTGGGCAAAGTTAACTCTATTTTAATATAGTTAATGGTAAACTAACTATCCTTTTAATTTAAATGATTTAAAGTAATGTTTTCAATTTGAACCAAGTAAGAAAAATTTAGGTGGCGATAAGTTCGATTAAGGGATTATAGAGTGATTTATGACCCAAGTGTTCAACAAACTTGGTAGATGAAATTGGTAAGTAAGTATAAGGATTTAAACAAGATCTTTACTTAATGTTTCAAATTAAGTAAGGCGAATTCGAATTGGAATGATACTTTAAAGAAATAAAGTGATGAGATATCCGAACAAGGGTTTTCAAATGTAAGGAAAGGTTTTGTAAACCCAGATTTGAAATCAGATTTGAAACGAGATTTAGTATCGATGGTTAAGTGACAAACTAATGTTATTCTAAGGTAAGAACAGGCCGATCAAGGTCTGAGAGGTAACTAAAATACCCCAACTTGGTTGGCTTCACTATTATCGAGGAATGGTATTAGTTTGGGCAAGTGAAGGTGTTGAAATTAGTTTTGTCTTATACGAGGAATGTCAAGCTCTAACGCAAGGATTTTGGGAAATAAACAATCTGGCAATATTAGTTTAAAAAGGAAATAAGAATTTTGATTTCAAATAATATCGAACATTCGTTATTCAATTAGAGTTGATCGAATACAGTTAGAGTTAGTCAAACATAGTTATTCAGTAGGAATTGCCATTTCGTACGACTGCTAGCGTAATTCACAGGGCTGCAGATAGCCTACGGTGGTCGGATGTTTCCTGAGGGAATCAGGCGTAACCATTGTGATCGCTGTGATCTAGAGTCAAGCGAATGGAGTTAAGTCAATATTAGCTAATCGATAGAAGTAATCGAGTCAAGTTAATCCAGTTGAGTTAAATAAGTCGAATTAGTCAAGTTAGAGTCAATCAATCAAAGTAAATTAGCCAGAGTTAGTAAGAGAAAATTTGGTTTATATCATTTAAGAGGTCAAGTTGTGTCAAGTGCTGAATTAGCAAAACCATTGTATTCACACTATTGTTATTTGATAGTTAAAACACCGACTATCAAACCAGACCAACACGATTGTTGGTTCGGAAAGTCCGGGATCGAATTTATATTCGAAAACCATTCCGACCAACAAATACGTGAAGACGTCAATTGAAGACGGGGCAAGTGAAGACCGTGGATCTTCATAAGTGGAAGGACTACTTGTCGGATTTCTCTGGCCTGCAGCCAGAGTTATTTTGATTTGTGATTTTGTCGTGGTTGGAATCCACGGGTTGCAAGGACTTCTCGCTACTGATTCATGGGGTGATTCCTATATGAGATGCAGTAGGAGAGTACCTTCGGTTCATCCTGTTCCTGGATGACTTGTATCGACGGATGTCTGACAGAGTATTTCCAAAGGAATTACATGAGTTGATTTCTCCAAACATACCATAGTTGATGGCGGAGAAATGGTTATTCTCTAGCCAAATAAACTAGAGTATTTTTATGGACGTCAATCAAGTGTGATCTGGCGGATCTGACGATGTGGCATTCAAAGTGAATGATGACCAGATGTTTTAAAGAGATTCTAGCCTCAAGCCTCATCAACCGGGAAAAGACAAAAATCGGGCAGGCAGCATGGCTATGTGGGTCGCTCCCATTAGGATGTATGATCACCTATCTAGAGAAATTCCTTTTGCTTCTTTAATCTATCGATGCTGTCCCTTTTCGGGTAGGCGGTTGCTGATCCCAACCGTCTGTGATATACATTCGATACACTCAAGAGAAATGAGTGGTCGGTCATGTGAGGGTCGGGTTGCAAGACGTTCTTGTTGAACCCAGTGTATTCGCCTCTAGAGATACACTATCGGCAGGTGGACCCATACCTTGTCAAGGTCGGAATCCAATATCCAATAAGCGCCCGTGGTTTTGGTTTGTATACTATTTATGTGGAGTGTGAGATGCAAGTGTTCCACTAGATTGTTATTTATTTGTATTTAGACATTATGATAATATCAGAGCAAGCTATGATTTCAAAACAGTTTTGGGTTATAGTAAGGTAAAAACCGTCCGTGTTTATGTGTGGGCTGGTCTTACTATTATCCTTTGATTTCAGAAAGGATTTTCCAACGTTAAACAAGCGTGTGTTCTGTGAATTTATCACTGATAGTATTCCAGACTGACCCGGTGTATTTTGTTTTAAATCAAATGTGCTCGGGTCAGATCGAGTATGTTCCAGGTTAGGTTTCGCTTGGAATTTCAGGAGCTAGAAGCAGGAGGCTTCACCGCTAGTTATATAAAGTGTTTTCCGCTGTGTCTGATATATGCTGTACTCTGATGATTGGTATGTATATACAGTTTTGTATAAAGAGATTTGATATTATATTTTGTCTGTTCCGCTGTGAGATTCTGATGTGGTGTTCTTCTTCTTTCTTCTATTCTAATATTTCTTTCTTTCTTATCTCACCCTCCAACTTCTTTCTCATGACAATCTAGTGTTTTCGATGCTTGAATAGTCGACATGGTGATTTTATGTCGATTTTCGGGGTCGAAAATCTGCTGGGTCGTTATAGTGGTATTAGAGCTATTGGTTTAGTGATAACCTTGGCTCTGTGGCGTGACTCAATAGAGATGGGGTTAGCAATACCCTAGATTGAGTTTAAGTATATATATGAGAGCGCGTATTTGTATTTTGATATAAAAATTATTTTTGAAATTTATTTATTTTTGCCCAATTTATTTTATAATGAAATAAGAGTAAAAGTTAATATAGTATGGGCAACCGATTGATTTGTAAATGCTGAATTGTGTGATATGTTTGTATGTGTGGTTGATTGCTTGAATATAACCTTGGAAAGGGATCAACTTGGTTAAAACAAATCTGAAGTAAATAAGTCAAATAAATCAATCCAAATTAAATAAGTCCGAATGGATAATTAATAGATAAATGGATTGTTAAGACTTAGTTATTAACCTAGTATGGATTGAACTGCATGTAAAGTGGGTTGTTATGAATGGTATGGATATGCTGAGCCTAAATTAATATTTATTTGATAACTAATGGATTCGTTTGAGTTGAGAACAGATGCAGGAGTGCCAAATCAGCTTTGAATCTCATCCAAGAGAGAATGTTGGAGTTAATCGAATCCAGAGCTGCAAAACATTTAAGCAAGCTCGTATATAATTATAGCTTATTGTATAATAACGCTCGCCAAAAGGTACACCTACGAAAATATGAAATTTTTGGTTTTTGTTTGGATATTGGGTTTGGATTTTTCCGACCATGAATATATTTCTTGATCCTGCGATTTTGCAGATGTCCTCCGTACAGGAGAGACTCTGCCGAAATTTTTCCAAAATTTAAGGAGTTAGAATTTTTTTAAAGATTTTTAGAAAATTATTTTATTTGAAATAAATTGGTTTTAAAACCAATTGGGTCAGTTTGAAAATAAATTTGAGTTTTAAAAATTAACTCCTTTTGAAAAGATAGAAGTGACGACATTTCTTCTGCCTTAGCAATTTCGAGGACGAAATTATTTTAAGGAGGAAGGAATGTAACGACCCGTTTTTTTTGCTTATTTATTTGGGATATTTTAATTATTTAAAATATGGGTTTGAATTTAAATAATCGAATTTAACGATTATATTTGGAATAATATATTTAAATAAATAATAAAATAATATTAATTTCCAGAATATGAAGAAATTGTTGAAATTGTTGTATAACGTGTATCGGCTAAATATAGGGGGTCGATATGGTCTGTATTTAAAATATATCGGCGATATCGCGCATTTAACGACAATCGAGCGATATGGTTTATAATTTAATTAAATAACGAGCTGCAGCGGCGCGGCAGTTCGCGTTTTGGCGTTTTGAACTTCAATGGGTCGTACCGGATTCAAATTAAGTCGGATTTCCTCGAAACAAGAAACGTGGGGACCGGTTTGACGATATCTTTCCAATGGCAGAGAAAAATCCAATTTTCATCGTATAGATTTATTTTATGTCCAAATCAAATTTTGAAAAAGTCGCTGTGGAATTTCGTTATATATTATAACGTTATTTATATTAAATAAAGAGTTTTTTAAATATTTTAAAATCGATTTTGCTTCAAACTCAACCCGGGATATTTTATTTGGGTAATATATGATATTCTGGTCGTGTATGGCCAATTTCAATATTTTAATAATATTATATTGAAGTACTTTAAAATTGGTTTATTTTCTTTGAATTGGCCAGTTATAAAAGGGACTTTCTTCAAACGACCTCTGTTTTCGACGAATCAAATTTTTTTGGGAACGTAACAGTAAATTATTGCTAGACTTTCAAACGGCGCGTCAATCGGGGTTATTCTGTGAGCGTGGCAAAATAAAATGTAAAATAAATCGATCTAATTGGATGTGTACAAACGCTGTTTGAGCAAACGGGCACGGAATTCGACGAAACAAGTTTCGTTAGGATCGTATCGTCAAAATATACTATGCCGTCCAGTCGCGTTTCGAACGGGGTTTGTATGTGAGCAAAACAGCGAATAAACAACGTTCGAAAACGCGATAGGTACGAGATAAAAATCGTTAGTCAGCACCGATCGTCACATCAACTTAAATTATATTATTTTCCACCTATATATACCCCCACCAGCACATTTCCAGCCAAACCCCATTTCTTATTGTGTAATTTTGCATAAAAGTTCAAATTCACAAATCTATTTATATCTTTCAAACCGAGAGGAATTTGTGAGGGCAACCTGAATGAAAGTTGTATATCGGGCTGTTATCTACTTACTGTAAAAAGTCGGGTGAGTTTCGTCGACTGTGGTGGCCGGAATCGTCTGAACAGTGGCCAAATCAAGTTCTGTACTTTGCTGAAATTCGAGCGACTGGTCCAATTTTAGAGGGCGAGGCCTTGGGGCTTTTGAAGAGGGAAGATCAGACTTTAATTTAGCGGTGGTGGCGTGACCTCTGGTGGTTGGAGGAGGCCGGGGCGACGAGATGAACCGAGGGCAGTGATTTTGGGTTGATTTCAAAAGCAAGAATCGGATCTTGCCCATTTCCGTCGTCGTTGGTCATTGTCGGGGGCGAGGCTAATGGGCGATGAAGCGGGGTGCCGAGTCCGGCCGATGGGCGGTGGTATGGTGACCGGAAACGTTGGTGGTGGCAGAATTTGGTCGATGGACGGAAATTGGGGAAGTTCGAAATCCCGGCGATCGGAGCTGAGAGGGGGGTCGGGGCTCCTGGCGATGGAGTCCGGTGGATAAACGGTGGTGCCGGCGGAGTCAAGTGGGGCCCTGGCTGATTGAAGCGGCATCAGTAGGTGGTTGTTTGGGAAGAACGACGGTTCAAGGGGGAGTGAATTTACGAAGAACGGGTTTGAGGAAGGGGGTAAGGAGAAACAGCGTTTTCCTTCAAATGAGAATGACATGGCTAGGAATTAGTCAAAGGTAATTAAAAATATTTAATTTAATTATTTATTAATTATCGTATATCTATTTAAACTTCGAACTAGCGTATCTTCCACATACGTGGACGGAATCTGACGAAACTGGATCCGTTGAGATCGCAGGGACGAGACCTATCTGATGGCACTGACTAGGAGTCAATCTGACGCTGTTGAAAATTCAGCAAATTTTGAATGGTCATCCCAAATTAAAAGCGACAAACGCGTCAACCGTCGACCAGAACAAACTCTGGTGAGTTAATTCTCGCACCTTCTGGAATCCTGTGATGTGGTACATTCACAGTAAAATATATTTTACAATTTACAGTATAAATTGGTTGATTGGATGTGATGGATGAAAATTAGTTGCTATTGTCTGATTGGTTGCAGTTACTTATTTATTTAATTCGTATATTTTTATCCAACTAACATCTGTGATACAGAGAAGGGCAGGTTGGTGGGATCCGACCGGATTCCTTAAATTAACTGTATTTTGTTTGTTGTGCATATATATGAATTGTTCATATTGACTAACACCAAAACTGGTTCGAATGTTGATAGTTGAATATATACCCATCGTGTTGTGGTTAAAATCAGCTGATTATGGTGACTGAGTAAATGGGCAGTGATGGACTAGGCGTAAGGTTTTAACATTGTTCTACCGTCAGGGAAATTGACGGGGTTTTAAAGTTATGAATTTATTTATAATAGAATTAAAGCTATTCAATTATTTTATATGAGTATTTAAATTGGAAATTTAAAATGAATATATTAGATCGAGTTATAAAAGGAATTGGTTAAATGGTTTAGACAGTTTAAAAGTGAAAAACCAAGAATTTATCAACGGATTTGAAAAATAGAATTATTGTTTTTAAAATAATTAAAAGGTGATTTTAAATTAATTAAGTAATTAATTAATTTAAGAAAGGGAAATGACAAAAGGGAATTCAGTTAATAGTTAACGTATGTGTACGGTGGGTAAATCCACCATTTTCAAACAAAATGGACAAAGGAATAGATATTGATTTAAATATTCATTCAATTTTAACGGATAGTGTGAGGTATTAGTTAATCTTCGATTAACTAAAATCTAAAGAAATATTGAATTGGTTATTGTTAATAACCTTAATTATTTTTGAATAAGCTTGTAAAAGTGAAATAATCCTAATTTTGATTTGGGCAAAGTTAACTCTATTTTAATATAGTTAATGGTAAACTAAGTATCCTTTTAATTTAAATGATTTAAAGTAATGTTTTCAATTTGAAGCCAAGTAAGAAATATTTAGGTGGCGATAAGTTCGATTAAGGGATTATAGAGTGATTTATGACCCAAGTGTTCAACAAACTTGGTAGATGAAATTGATAAGTAAGTATAAGGATTTAAACAAGATCTTTACTTAATGTTTCAAATTAAGTAAGGCGAATTCGAATTGGAATGATACTTTAAAGAAATAAAGTGATGAGATATCCGAACAAGGGTTTTCAAATGTAAGGAAAGGTTTTGTAAACCCAGATTTGAAATCGGATTTGAAACAAGATTTAGTATCGATGGTTAAGTGACAAACTAATGTTATTCTAAGGTAAGAACAGGCCGATCAAGGTCTGAGGGGTAACTAAAATACCCCAACTTGGTTGGCTTCACTATTATCGAGGAATGGTATTAGTTTGGGCAAGTGAAGGTGTTGAAATTAGTTTTGTCTTATACGAGGAATGTCAAGCTCTAACGCAAGGATTTTGGGAAATAAATAATCTGGCAATATTAGTTTAAAAAGGAAATAAGAATTTTGATTTCAAATAATATCGAATATTCGTTATTCAATTAGAGTTGATCGAATATAGTTAGAGTTAGTCAAACATAATTATTCAGTAGGAATTGCCATTTCGTACGACTGCTAGCGTAATTCGCAGGGCTGCAGATAGCCTATGGTGGTCGGATGTTTCATAAGGGAATCAGGCGTAACCATTGTGATCGCTGTGATCTAGAGTCAAGCGAATAAAGTTAAGTCAATATTAGCTAATCGATAGAAGTAATCGAGTCAAGTTAATCCAGTTGAGTTAAATAAGTCGAATTAGTCAAGTTAGAGTCAATCAATCAAAGTAAATTAGCCAGAGTTAGTAAGAGAAAATTTGGTTTACATCATTTAAGAGGTCAAGTCGTGTCAAGTGCTGAATCAGCAAAACCATTGTATTCACACTATTGTTATTTGATAGTTAAAACACCGACTATCAAACCGGACCAATACGATTGTTGGTTCGGAAAGTCCGGGATCGAATTTATATTCGAAAACCATTCCTACCAACAAATACGTGAAGACGTCGATTGAAGACGGAGCAAGTGAAGACCGTGGATCTTCGTAAGAGGAAGGACTACTTGTCGGATTTCTCTGGCCTGCAGCCAGAGTTATTTTGATTTGTGATTTTGTCGTGGTTGGAATCCACGGGTTGCAAGGACTTCTCGCTACTGATTCATGGGGTGATTCCTATATGAGATGCAGTAGGAGAGTACCTTCGGTTCATCCTGTTCCTGGATGACTTGTATCGACGGATGTCTGACAGAGTATTTCCAAAGGAATTACATGAGTTGATTTCTCCAAACATACCATAGTTGATAGCGGAGAAATGGTTATTCTCTAGCCAAATAAACTAGAGTATTTTTGTGGACGTCAATCAAGTGTGATCTGGCGGATCTGACGATGTGGCACTCAAAGTGAATGATGACCAGATGTTTTAAAGAGATTCTAGCCTCAAGCCTCATCAACCGGGAAAAGACAAAAATCGGGCAGGCAGCATGGCTATGTGGGTCGCTCCCATTAGGATGTATGATCACCTATCTAGAGAAATTCCTTTTGCTTCTTTAATCTATCGATGCTATCCCTTTTCAGGTAGGCAGTTGTTGATCCCAACCGTCGGTGATATACATTCGATACACTCAAGCGAAATGAGTGGTCGGTCATGTGAGGGCTGGGTTGCGAGACGTTCTTGTTGAACCCAGTGTATTCGCCTCTAGAGATACACTATCGGCAGGTGGACCGATACCTTGTCAAGGTCAGAATCCAATATCCAATAAGCGCCCGCGTTTTTGGTTTGTAAACTATTTATGTGGAGCGTGAGATGCAAGCGTTCCACTAGATTGTTATTTATTTGTATTTAGACATTATGTTAATATCAGAGCAAGTTATGATTTCAAAATGGTTTTGGGTTATAGTAACGTAAAAACCATCCATGTTTATGTGTGGGCCGATCTTACTATTATCCTTTGATTTCAGAAAGGATTTTCCAACGTTAAACAAGCGTGTGTTCTGTGAATTTATCACTAATAGTATTCCAGACTGACCCGGTGTATTTTGTTTTAAATCAAATGTGCTCGGGTCAGACCGAGTATGTTCCAGGTTAGGTTTCGCTTGGAATTTCAGGAGCTGGAAGCAGGAGGCTTCACCGCTAGTTATATAAAGTGTTTTCCACTGTGTCTGATATATGCTATACTCTGATGATTGGTATGTATATACAGTTTTGTATAAAGAGATTTGATATTATATTTTGTCTGTTCCGCTGTGAGATTCTGATGTGGTGTTCTTCTTCTTTCTTCTATTCTAATATTTCTTTCTTTCTTATCTCACCCTCTAACTTCTTTCTCATGACAATCCAGTGTTTTCGATGCTTGAATAGTCGACATGGTGATTTTATGTTGATTTTCGGGGTCGAAAATCTGCTGGGTCGTTACAAACACTTAATAGTGTGTGTTCTAAACTACGCATCCATCATCCATCATAACAAGCATCTACCATCATTAACCACTAATAATCCATCACTATATTTAAATTAGTCTAACTACTAATTAGATATCTTAACCGTGGTTAAAGAGTTCTCACCTAACAGCTTTCCAAGTCTTCACGGTAGGCGAACCTAGCTAAGCGAACCGTCGGACAGTATTTTGGCACATCGTCTTCTTCACCAAAAAATATATAATATAATATACACTAATCTCTCTCGCTTTATACTATAAGAGGAGGAGTAGGAGGTTGAAGGCGAACTTTGGCAAGGTGTTGATGGAAAAGACGAAGACTTATGCCATGGAAACCATGGCCATAAGCTTTAAGAAGAAGGTGGAAAGGAGGAAATGTAATGGTAGGAAAATGAAGAAAATGTCTCTTTATATAGGAATGGGGAGTTAAGGAGGTAATGATACCTAAGGGTGCAAGTGGAAGGCATGCATGGAAGGAGGCATGCAAAAATACAAGTGTAAGGACGCTTGTCTTAAGGAGAGAAGGTGAACTATTGGTAGCATTTTCCTTAAATGCTATGAAAACTAAGGGCAACACTTAATTCTAATGCTACTAATTCATGTTATGGTTTGCCAAATCCGATCGAACGACAAATAGTATCAATAAATCCTAACTTATTAATAATCATTCTCATTTATAATTAAAATAAAATCTATCATCTAACTTATCAAAATTATTAAATATTCTTAACTATATATATTTATGTCTAATTCAAATTTAAATTCAGATTAAGTAATAAAAATTCCAATGTTAAAAGTTCTGGATCGTTACAGTGGTAGCCTTCGTAGATGATATCCTTATATTCTCAAAAGACTGTAAAGAGCATGAAGATCACTTAAGACAAGTTTTAGGGATATTAAGAAAGAACCAATTGAAAGCAAAATTCTCGAAGTGCCATTTCTAGAGGGAAGAAGTAAGATTTTTAGGACACATTGTATCAAGTAAAGGCTTGGCCGTAGACCCTGCAAAGATCGAGGCAATCAAGAATGGAGGATACCTCAGAATGCTATAGAAGTAAGAAGCTTCCTTCGATTAGCCAGATATCATAGGAAATTCATTAATGACTTCACCAAGATTGCTACACCTTTAACCTAATTAACGAAAAAGAATTTGGTGTTCGCTTGGAGTAATTAATGTGATATAGCCTTTAACAAATTAAACGAAGTATTAGCACCAATCCTTATTATACCCGACAGTTCAAAATTGTTCATCGTTTACACCGACGCATGAAGGACCCATTTAGGAGCAGTCCTTATGCAAGAAGATAAAGTAGTTGCCTATGCTAGTAGACAACTTAAGGTACCAGAGAAGAGATACCCAATACATGACCTTGAGTTAGCCGCAGTAGTGTTTTCTCTTAAGATGTGGAGACATTATCTTTTAGGAAATAAATTTGAACTCTTTACTGACCATAAACACCTAAAGTATTTATTTTCTCAACATAACCTAAACTTGAGACAACAATGATGGATGGAAAATATTGCCTTATTTGATTTCATGATCCAGTATATCCCGGGAAAGGGGATTGTTGTGGCGGATGCTTTAAGTAGGAAACATGCGGCTTGAATGCGATAACAAAATGGAAGCAATTAGAGTTCTCTCTAATTTTAATTTGCGACCCTCACCAACCACTTCTAATGGTTTTCTTGGGGCTATGATAATTAGATCTAACCTAAGAGAAAGGATCCATAGCGCACAAGACCATGACGAGGAATTGAGAAGCATAAAGGAAAAAGTGGAACAGAAGGAGACCTTTCCCTATTCGGTCAGGTATTCGATTAGCGATGATGGAAGTTAACTTTGGGATGGACGACTTCACGTTCCCAAAGATGAAGGGTTGAGGAAAGAAATTCTAGAGGAGTTTCATATATCAAAATTGACCATACACCCCGGTGGAGATAAAACGTACAAGGATATGAAGAGGAATCTCCATTGGGAAGGAATGAAGAAAGATGTAGCCGAGTTTGTGGCCAAATGTTTGACATGCCAAAAAATGAAAGCGGACCAAGGGAAGCCCGGAGGACTGTTTCTACCTTTAGAGATCCCCACGCGGAAGTGGGAACATATTTACATGGACGTTGTAGATGGACTTCCTAGTTGCCAAAAGGGTAATAAGGCCATTCGAGTTATGGTAGATCGTTTAACCAAAAGCGCCCATTTTATATCAGTCAAGAAGACAAGGACTGCAACCTCGTTAGCCTAATTATATGTCAAAGAGATAGTCAGACATCATGGCATCCCATCGAGTATCGTGAGTGATAGAGACCTCTTATTCACGAGTGAATTTTGGAGAAGCCAAAAGCAGCATTGGGAACGACCCTCAATCTAAGCACAACTTATCATCCGCAGACAGACGGACAGACAGAAAGAGTAAACATAATCTTATAAGACTTTCTCAGAGCTTGCATCATCGACTTTAGAGGAATTTGGGAGCAGCACTTACCATTTGTTGAGTTCACATATAATAATAGTTTTCAAATGACGATCGGTATAGCCCCTTTTGAAGCACTACATAGGAGGCCATGCAAATCGCCAACTTGCTGGTGGGAAACTACCGACAAGGTTATACTAGGACCAGACTTCATCCATGATTCCATGGAGAAGATATCTTTGATTAGGAAAAGGATGAAGGCAACCCAAGACCATCAGAAATCGTATGCCAATAAACGAAGGAGGGAACTTGAGTTTAATGTTGTAGACTTGGTATTCATAAAAGTATCCCCTCTTAAGAACACTGTTCAGTTTGGGAAGACTGGGAAGTTGGCTCCTAGATTTATTGGGCCTTTTCATGTCATCAGGAAGATTGGATCTTTGGCTTATCGAGTGGATCTTCTGGAGCATCTAGCGGGGATCCATAATGTTTTTTATGTATCTCATCTGAGGAAATGCCTTCATGATTCTGCTATCAGACTCGAGCTTGATGAAACTGGGGACATAGAAAAACTCGAGTTGGAGTCCAGGGTGCCATGTGCCACTACAAGGACTGTAGAGCACAGAATCAAGAGACTCCGCAACAAATCCGTTTGCCTTGTTTGAGTACAACGGGGAAATGACCCTGTAGAAAGCATATGGGAGATCGAGGATAAGATGAGACAGAATCACCCAGAGCTTTTCTCAGGTAATTATTCCTCAAATTTACGTTTATGGATCTATCATGATTGCTAGATTGGATGTTAGGGAATGGATGCATCACCATTGCACAAGAGCACTCATATAGAAATATATGCATAATTAGGTTGTTAGCATACATATTGCATCACTTATTACACATGCATAATAGTGTAGAGCTCACTTTAGTGGGTCTGCAATTCACAATCATTGTGAGTCATGGATGTTTATGGATGAATTATAAATAACAGGGTGTACAACATGGATGTTTCGAGCGAGCTGTATTTTTCGTCCATTAAACAGATTTCGGGACGAAATCTATTTTAAGAGGAGGAGAATGTAACACCCCGTAAAATTCATAAGTATTGATAATAAATAAATAATTAAAAAATAAGCGATTAAATAATATGGTTGGAAGATGAGATTTTGCAACTTTAGGAATTAGGCTGCAAAATTCTTTTACTTGGATTCATGGCGAAATTTTGAATCGTTTTCATATACAATATGCTGAAAACTGTCAATGTATGAAGAAGTTATGAACAAATGAATTTGAACATTAAACACATAATATATATATAATTAAATGGATAATATATACATTTCCAAGATAAATTCAAAATAAAGTGGGAGAATTTGAATTTTGAATTGAAGATAAGATCATGGGGACAAAGTGTATTATATATATGGAATACGATCAAGAGATTAAGGAACATAGTAATTAAAATAAACAACTCAGCAACAGTTCTTTATTGAGCGTTCCAGCCCCAAGGGGTCGACCGCCCCCTGTTAGGGGTGTCAATCGCCGCCCGTTATGGGTGTCGACCGCTCCGGTCAACTGCCTGGTGGCTGGATAACCCAATAAATCTAGATAGTTAGGCTTTTTTTAGAAGGATATATATGAATAAAAGGCTTGGATTAATTCTAAGTAATACAACGGTCTATGCTCACACGTGCAATTATATATAGATCCTCCTATCACACTATGAAACACCAATCATTCTCTATTCCTGCCTCCAAGCTACCTCTCTGCCATTACTAAATTCCAGTGAAAAATAAAAGAAAAAGGTTAATGATTTCTTCCATTCCTCCAATCCTATTCTTAATCTCTCTCTATTCTAATTCATATAAGTTTAGTATTATGGAATTTGGCATATATATATATATATATATATATATATATATATATATATATGAGATTCTAATACATGTTTCTTGTGTGTATATATATATGTATATGTATATATATATATTAGGAGAATTGTTGGAGCACGTTTGACCGCAAAGATTAAAGCACAGATCTAGATGTACTAGATTTCTCCTTATTGTGCATAAATCTTTGAGTGGAATATCGTTTACTTAAGGAATATCCATATTTTTATCAGATTATCATGTAGACAGATATGCTAGGAGGATTTGGAAATTCGATAACGAAAATACTAAAATCCCCAAATCCTCCATATTACATTTGCGTATGAATTGTCATGATTATTTGGGTTTTGTGGACTTTTGATTTTAATATCGGGTTAAAGATGAAAATGGGTGTTGCTGCTATTGTTTCCATTTTGTATGGTTCACCTTTATACAACATTTTATTGTAACCTAAAATGGTTTAGATTTGGATATTTCATGATTTGATTGGGTTTGGATTCTATTTTGAATTCAAACGTATTCAACTTGAAATATGTCAAATATAAACGTTTTTATGTGTATAATACCCAAGAAGCGGTAAATTAGACAAAGTGGAAATTATAAACATACATGTATAAAAGTATGTCATACTTTATTTTTAATCCAGTATTGAGATCATTCCAATAAGCCCATGATGCAAGTTGAAAGATTGTATGAATGTATAATTTCCATCCACTACTATATGTTATCTTGTTATTATGTCATCATGCCTAACTTGTAGCAGTAAAAGTATGGGAAAACTAATTTGTATGCCTTGATTTGGACAAATTGACAATTGCCACCTAATTAGAACGTTTCCTCGTTTATACAAATACTCAACATTGTTATGTGTTATTACTATTTTATCAATATAGCGCAATCAACGTAGTTAATGTAATATTAACGTAATAAGTGCGATTAGGATGAGGTTTGAATTCGAATTGTCCCACATATGGATTGCTTGTGTGTGCGTATATAGAATTGCTTTAAACACATATTAATAGCGACACATAGACACGTGGTTAGTTGCCATTTGGGGTAGAAGTCTACCTAGAACCGACTAACAAATCCAACAACCACTAGTAGTCCCAACTAATGTGAGATATCTAGGTGCCATGGGCCATTCAAAAACTTAGTACACTACACACGAGGTTAAACCAACTTGTAGTAGAAGTCTGCCCTGGACCGACCGGCATATCCAGCTTCTATAGATATACGGTTTAATGTGAGAGGTCTAGTGTGTGTATGCATATATATATATATAAGTCTATTGCATGTGAAAATAAATAGGTTTACTACACCTTGAGAAGGTTTTAAGTGGTTGACTCTCTTTTTATCTAGTTTGGGTCTTAAGTGGTTAGAACTAGGACCCCTCCTAAGGTGTTCTCCTTGGGGTGGAACCAAAGTCATGGGACCTACCCTTATTAGATTTAAATTAAGCCTTTGGGTCCTCCTTCTCTAAAAGTGGTTAGGCATAAATGGTAACGGAGTAGGGTACTTCACGGGGATGTCCACTTCCCCAAGAAGATTGTAAGGGTTGAACTAGGGACAAATTTGGTGAATAAAAGATATATGGCCATTGCATGCTAACCAACTGTCTAAGGGAAGTCTTAAGCAACATAGGTGTCCTACCGTAATATTAGTTAAGTAGTAACATTCGCAACACTAATTCTCATATTACAATTGAGAGTATAGACTTAAGAATGTTAATGTATTAGGATGGGGTCTTAAGTGTAGGGGTCCGCCTCAAGGTTATAAGGGATCATAAGAACCCACCTTTAATAGGACCATAAGTGACCCAGAATGCCCACCTGTTGGGTCTTTACTATAACAACCTGTATTTTTTTAATAACCTGTTATAATATAAATCGAGGCAGAATTTAATTATAAAATGTGAATAAAGGGAAACGGGCTATTCCATTGCGTTCGTCTCGGAAAAATACGCGAAATAGAGTCCGAGTTTTCGAAAATCGGAGTCCGTATGACCCAGTTAAGGCCCATTGAAGTTTTCAGAAATTTCCATGTTAAAAACAGATTTGAATTTTAAGTTCAAAAACAGAAATTAGGGCAAACTGGCGTCAGGCGGGAAAACTCCCGCCAAGACCCCCATGTCGACAGGCATGTCGACAGGGGTCTGAGGGTGTCGACTGCCCTGTCGACACGGGGTGGCCGGGCAGTTTTGCCTGACGCACCATTTTTGATCTGGGCTTGGTTGTGTGGCTTAGTTCTGGAGACTTCCGAAATCTGATGGACCTAAACTAACCTAGGGTTAATCCTAGGGCTAAAAACACTTTAATCTTCTATAAATAAGACCCTAATCCTACCCTAAAACCTCATTTATTCATTCTAGTAGCTAAACTATGGCAAATTGATTTCTCAAATGGCCTCCACTTAAAAACCCTAGCCTCCACCCTCTTCAAAAATCATTCCTATGAAGATTTTGATGTTCATACAAGCATTTCTAAGTTGTATGAATGATCATTAGCTTGCATACATCATCAAGTTGCAAGCTTTATTGGCTAAGCTAGAGTTTTTGGAATTTTTGTTAAGAGTTTTCTTATTGGAGCTTTGTTTTGGGTTTTTATATGCTTGCATAAAGGGCTTCTCAATCTTTATTAGTAGATTTGTGTCTTCATAATATTTGTAAGCCCTCTTACCTTCATTTTAGAAACTCTAAAGTTAATATGTGATGCAAGTTGGGATTTATGCAAGTTTATTGAGTTATGCATGTTTATGCAAGTTCACTAAGCCATGATTTGCAAGTTTATTGAGTTATGCATGTTTATGCAAGTTCACTATGCCATGATTTGCAAGTTTATTGAGTTATGCATGTTTATGCAAGTTCACTATGCCATGATTTGCAAGTTTATTGGGTTATGCATGTTTATGCAAGTTCACTATGCCATGTTATGCATGTTTAATAAGTTATGCATACTTATGCAAGTTCACTATGCCATGTTATGCATGTTTAATAAGTTATGCATGCTTATGCAAGTTCACTATGCCATGTTATGCATGTTTAATAAGTTATGCATGCTTATGCAAGTTCACAATGACATGTTATGCATGTTTGACAAGTTATGCATGTTTATGCAAGTTCCATATGCCATGTTAGGCAAGTTTAACATGTTATGCATGTTTATGGTAATATGCAAGTTCACTATGCTAAGTTATGCAAATCTAACATGTTATGCATGTTTGTTGTGATATGCAAGTTCATCATGTATGTTATGCCAAGTTCCCTCTTCCTATCCTTTATGCGTTATTACGAATATGTAAGCGATAGAATGACGTTGGGGGGCTTGGGTAAACTTAAAATACATGAAAATATAAGATTGGGAATTTACCTATTAAGTTAGGTCTACTCCTTGGGAATTTACCTATTAAGTTAGGTCTACCCAAGTATTTGTTGACTTGTAATTATGTTTTGAAATAAAGTGGACATGACACTTAGAAAACATAAGTGTGGCCAACTCGAGGTTGGGTTGAGTTTGTAGCGTAATTCTACCCGGAACCTACCGGCTTAACTAGTGGCTACAAACAATAGGACCCAATGTGAGAAGTTGGTCATGTGGTGCCAAGAACCGAGGTTAGACCAAGTTGTGGTGTAAATCTACCCGGAACCCACCGGCTTAACTAGGTAACCACAACAAAGTCTAATGTGAGAGGTTAAGGTGCATTAAATTAATTAATGCCTCATGATTAGGGTTAAGTCAGGGTCCACTAATACTTAACCAATTTGGGGATTCGAGGGATTGAAATGGGGTTAAGTTGTGAACTGTCGGTTACACTTAACCAATTTAATCCATGATTAGTTAAGGGTTAAATCACACTTAACCCTCTTAGGAAACCCTAGCAACGTGGTCTGTTCCAGCAGTAATCCCAGTTTGGTATCATCACAACCCTAGAGGCTAGGCTAGGGCGGGGCACGATTACTGGACTGATGTAAGCGACCAAAGCGATGGCTGAGTGGTACAGCGGTGCAGGTCCAGGCGGGCTACGGACGTGCACGTAGTCCGGTATTGGACAAACTCGAGGCACGGGTACTAGTAGGTTTAGACTGTGCATTATTGCTTCAGTGTCTGGGGTTGACACCCGAGGGCTTGATACACCCGAAGGTGGACCCAACACAGTCTGACTACATCCATATGTGGGCCGTATGGACACCAACACGTGTTAGGCTTATAGGGAGCCGATCGACTAGACCGTTTGGTTGGACCTTATATTAAGGTCACTTCATGTTATTGGGTCAAAGCTTGGGCCAAGGGATCAATACCTGTTATGTTGGTTTGCTAGTACACCGTGGTGCAAAACTTAACCTTGTTTATGCGATGACACCTCTATCTATCTTGTAGTTAATTTATCATGCCAGTATGTTGTTATCTATGATCATCTCAGTTTCCATCATGCTGTTAACTTTATTAGTTTATAGACTGATCGTAGCAGGGCTTACCAGTCTTTATGACTGACCCGTTTTCTTTTCGCTTCTTTTCTTCCGTTCCCCCCCCCCCAGGTTCTCAGGGTGGGAACATTGGTGCTTAGCTTGGATCGCTTAGCTTGCTTGCTGGATTAGCTCATGTACGTTTGGATATTGAGCCCGCTATGGTTTATCACTCTTATTTGGGGATAGTACTTATGTATTTCAGTTTGTCAGATGATGTTTTTATCTAGACTTGTAATTTTGGGAAATTGACATTTTGATGTACCAGACTTGTGTTTTGAAATGGTTTAAAAATCTTCCGCTGTTTTATCTACTTACTCTGTTTATTTACATATATATATATGTCATGTCCTGCCTTGTTATATCATTATGCATGTTTACCTTGTTTTAAAACGCCCCACTAAAGTCAGAGTTGCTTGCAAGAGCCACCCTGGCGGAGGTGGGGTGTTACATTTGGTATCAGAGCATATGGTTTACGAGAAGGGATAAAAAAGGTTTTTAAAACTTTTGAAAAACTATTTTCAAAACCAAGTATAAAGTATTTTCCAAAGAAAAGTCTAGTTATTTTTAAAGGCTATTCCCCAAAAGCCATTAGCACTATCCTTTGACCCCTCGTTTGAACTCTTTTCTTTTCGTTTCCAGCATGTCTGATAATCTCATCTTGCCCGAAGGAGTAACAATACCCGATTGGTTTCATCGGTACTTGGAAGTCACGGCACCGGTCCCGGGTGTCTCTAATGTTGTCTTTCCAGTCAAGGCCGCTGTTCCTCCTCCTCCTTCCATAGCTGATGTTCCTCTTCTCCCTCAGCCTCCACAAGCGGATATTGCGGAAACTTGTAAGAACTTTAAGATGATGGGTGGCAAGAATTTTAGTGGATCAGAGACTTTTGTAGAGGCAAGGAATTGGTTGAAAGAGACCGAAGATCTTTTAGCCACCTTTGATATAGGTGACCGCAGGAAGGTTTTATTAGCAGTATGGTTGCTAAAGGAAGAAGCTGCATGTTGGTGGGTAGTCACCACCGCTACTAGGCCAATTGAGACTTGGGATGACTTTAGAGGAAGGTTTGGACTGAGGTTCTTATCACTGAAGCAAGGGGACATGACTATTAGGGAATACATAGATAAGTTTAATCAACTGGCTCGGGTCGATTTAGACTTGGTTAATACAGCTCAGAAGAAGGCCCTACACATTGCTCTAGGATTAAACGAGCCATTACATGGTTTGGCCATGTCTCATATACCCTTGGGGGCGACTTTCGAGAATTTGGTGAATATGGCCCTACTTCAAGAAGAAGATAACAATGACAAGAAAGAGGTCAAGGCGAATGAGTCTCAAGGCAAGAGGGTAAATTCCGGGAAACGAGGCAAGAATAACAACAACCGCAAGGACAAGCCAAGAGAGAATAGGAAATGCAACTTCTGTGGTAAAGTTGGACATATATCCAGGGAATGTAGGAAGAAGAAGAGAAAGCGGGGCGAATGCTTTCATTGTGGTGAGTTTGGACATCTCAGCAAGGATTGCCCGAGGAAACAAGGGCAAGGTCAGACTCAGTGTGCAGGACTATCTGGAGGGCGAGTTCATCCCCTCAACACCGTTCTTCCAGCTCATGATAGAGGTAGTGTTTCTGTTGAAAGTCTTGTTTACATTTTCTGATTTTCCCTGTTCGTACTTTGTTTGATTCTGGCACATCGCATAGTTTTATTTCATCTGATCTAGTTGAAAGTTTGCACCTAAGTACTAGTCTAGTTGATGATCCCGTATGTGTTTCAAATCCAATTGGGGGTTCTGCCCGTTTGTCTGTGGTCTGAGTGGATTTGAAAATTTCTATCTTGAGTATAGAATTCTCGTGGGATGTTTATATTCTCGGTTTTAGGGGATATGGGTTGGTTTTGGGCATGGAATGGTTGTCCTGTTTTGGAGCCATTCTTGGTTTTTGTATATAGGGTTGTGAGGCTCATGACTCGCCTCGGTAATACCCTAGAAATTTCTAGCAACCCTATGGGTCCCGTCATGTTATGTTATCTTGAATCCCTCAACTCGTCTATCGATAGTTTGCAATCTGTGAGGGTGGTCCGAGAATATCCTGATATCTTGGGGGAAGTAAAGGGGTTACCCCTTGACGTGGGATAGATTTCCGCATTATCTGGTTGGTAATACCAAGCCAGTTTCGTGGCCGGTTAGGCACATGACCTCACGAGATGAGAGTTAAGAAAGCAAGTCAAGGAGTTGCTTGAGAAGAACTTCCTGAGACGAAGCATTTTCGAGTAGGGTGCTCCAGTAGTATTCGTTACTAATGTGGACAGTTTGCTTCGCTTATGTGTTGATTATCGTGAGAAGAATAGACAACCGTTACCAAGGATCGATGATTTGTTTGATCAGCTTGTAGGAGCATCTGTTTTCTTTTGATCTAGCTATCGGATTCCATCAGCTTAGGATGGCTGAGGATGGAATTGACAAGACTGCGTTTAGGACTCTAGATGGATTTTTAGAATGGCTAGTCATGCTATTTGGTTTGACTAATGCACCCGCATATTACGTGAACTTGATGGGTAGGGTGTTTAGGGAGTCCTTGAACAAGTTTGTCGTGGTCGTCGTAGACGATATTTTGATCTCCTTAAAAGAACGAGGAAGAGCATGCTAGACATCTCAAGGAGGTTATGGATACGCTTAGAGCCACCAGTTGAAGGTCAAGTTCTCCAAATGTCACTTTGGAGGAAAGAAGTTGGATTTCTTGGGCACATAGTTCCTAAGTAAGGCTTAGCGGTGGATTCCGCTAAAGTGGTTGCGGTTTAAGACCGGAAAACTCTGAGGAGGGCAATTGAAGTAAGAAGCTTTCTCTGTTTGGCTAGTTAGTTAGCATTCCCTGAGCTTAGACTTACTCTTCTGGATCAAGAAGGGGGTTTCACAGGAAGAAGACCCGCAGTTAGTCAAGAACATGGACCAGTTGATTCGAGGCGAGATGTTAAGTCACCTCGCTAGATATATTATAGATGACAAGGGATGACTAAGGCGCGATGAGAGATTATGTGTTCCTCGAGTGGAAGACTTGGTAAAGAAGGTTCTTGAAGATGCGCATCACTCGAGGAGGTGGCCGAGTTGGTCTAGGATGCATGTTGTGCCACCAGGTTAAGGCCAAGTCATAGAAGCCCGGCGGGCCATTACCTCCATTGGAGGTTCCGCAAGGGAAGTGTGAAAACATCTCGATAGATTATGTGGATGGACTACCTAGATCAAAGAAAGGGAATACGGGTATGTGGGTCATAATAGGTAGACTCACGAAGAGTGCTCATTTCAGTCCGGTGAAGAGCGAGAGGACTGCATCATGGTTAGCAACGATTTACCCTCAAGAAGTTGGCCAGTTTTGAAATAGCCTACAGGAAGCCATGGGTAGGCAACTGAATCTAGGTATGGCCTATCACTCATAGGCGGATGGTTCATTTTGATTAAGCATGAGTTATAGAAAATCATGTTTATAAGGGCAATTGGCAACGTGGATTGGTATTTTCAAGAAAAGTTCTGCTGCGTGGAATACTTTATAGTAAGTAGACGAGATCCAGGATTCACTAGTGAATTTTGGAGAGCTTGCATGAAATCATGAGGTTACAGTTATGTTTAAGCCAAGTATACAGAAAGAAGAATAAGTGGAAAAGGAAGACGAGAGGCGATAATGAAATGAGTTCCAACTCGAATTTGGGAAATAGGAGTTAGGAAGCCAAGAAATCATGAAGTAAAAGACGGTCAAAGCACAGTGGAGTTAAGCTCAAGGAAACGTGACTAAGAAGAGTGAAGACTAGATATGCGCATCATATCTCTTTTTAAGAGTGCATCCTTGATCCTTGTTTTCCTGTGGAGCTTGCTTGCAAGTTATCTTTTGTATATATCCTCTCGGTCCCATTCTCGATCTTATTTCTGTTGTAAACTCCATAAGGGGGTTATGACTCATCGGTTAGTACTATATGTCAGAGTTTGAATGGATTTCTTGTAATCCAAAAAGGAGTTTATCTTGCTTATCTTCTAAGATCTCTTTTTAGCATATCTCTCTGTCCATGTTTATCTAGTTTATCTAGTTTATCGTGTTTATCTTGTCATGAGAACCTTAGGTAGAAACCCTTTGGATGAAACATGTATTTGAAACATGTTATGCTTGATGGTTGCAAGTGGTTGCAAGTGTTTGCAAGTGGTTACTCGTGGATGCATTATACACGATTAGGCACTAGATCGGCTCACACACTCCTCATATTGCATATGCATGAGTGTTTATGCTTATCCATGGATGAAAATTGTGTGTTATCACATGGATGTTGCATATGGGTGTATGTTATGTGCACTCATATAGATATTATGAATTATGTTAGGAATTTGCATACATATGGATTCATTTCACTGACATACATATGCATTAAGGAGGTTTACTGTATCAGTAACCGCCTGATTTTTGCATTAGGCAAGTACATATACACACACTTTTGCATATGTTCATACCACATTTAGAATCCTTTAAGGACAATGATTGCTCGTGGATGATGTTTTGAGTAGATGGATGGTAGGATATGTTCTTCCTGACTTGAAGATTTCGGGGACGAAATCCTTTAAGGAGGGGAGAATGTAGCAACCTGTATTTTTTTAATAACCTGTTATAATATAAATCGAGGCAGAATTTAATTATAAAATGTGAATCAAGGGAAACGGGCTCTGCCATTGCGTTCGTCTCGGAAAAATACGCGAAATAGAGTCCGAGTTTTCGAAAATCGGAGTCCGTATGACCCAGTTAAGGCCCATTGAAGTTTTCAGAAATTTCCATGTTAAAAACAGATTCGAATTTTAAGTTCAAAAACAGAAATTAGGGCAAACTGGCATTAGGCGGGGAAAATCCCGCCAAGACCCCCATGTCGACAGGCATGTCGACAGGGGTCTGAGGGTGTTGACTGCCCTGTCGACAGCCCTGTCGACACGGGGTGGCCGGGCAGTTTTGCCTGGCGCACCATTTTTGATCCGGGCTTGGTTGTGTGGCTTAGTTCTGGAGACTTCCGAAATCTGATGGACCTAAACTAACCTAGGGTTAATCCTAGGGCTAAAAACACTTTAATCTTCTATAAATAAGACCCTAATCCTACCCTAAAACCTCATTTATTCATTCTAGTAGCTAAACTATGGCAAATTGATTTCTCAAATGGCCTCCACTTAAAAACCCTAGCCTCCACCCTCTTCAAAAATCATTCCTATGAAGATTTTGATGTTCATACAAGCATTTCTAAGTTGTATGAATGATCATTAGCTTGCATACATCATCAAGTTGCAAGCTTTATTGGCTAAGCTAGAGTTTTTGGAATTTTTGTTAAGAGTTTTCTTATTGGAGCTATGTTTTGGGTTTTTATATGCTTGCATAAAGGGCTTCTCAATCTTTATTAGTAGATTTGTGTCTTCATAATATTTGTAAGCCCTCTTACCTTCATTTTAGAAACTCTAAAGTTAATATGTGATGCAAGTTGGGATTTATGCAAGTTTATTGAGTTATGCATGTTTATGCAAGTTCACTAAGCCATGATTTGCAAGTTTATTGAGTTATGCATGTTTATGCAAGTTCGCTATGCCATGATTTGCAAGTTTATTGAGTTATACATGTTTATGCAAGTTCACTATGCCATGATTTGCAAGTTTATTGAGTTATGCATGTTTATGCAAGTTCACTAAGCCATGATTTGCAAGTTTATTGAGTTATGCATGTTTATGCAAGTTCACTATGCCATGATTTGCAAGTTTATTGAGTTATGCATGTTTATGCAAGTTCACTATGCCAATTATTTGCACGTTTATTGGGTTATGCATGTTTATGCAAGTTCACTATGCCATGTTATGCATGTTTAATAAGTTATGCATACTTATGCAAGTTCACTATGCCATGTTATGCATGTTTAATAAGTTATGCATGCTTATGCAAGTTCACTATGCCATGTTATGCATGTTTAATAAGTTATGCATGCTTATGCAAGTTCACAATGACATGTTATGCATGTTTGACAAGTTATGCATGTTTATGCAAGTTCCATATGCCATGTTAGGCAAGTTTAACATGTTATGCATGTTTATGGTAATATGCAAGTTCACTATGCTAAGTTATGCAAGTCTAACATGTTATGCATGTTTGTTGTGTTATGCAAGTTCATCATGTATGTTATGCCAAGTTCCCTCTTCCTATCCTTTATGCGTTATTACGAATATGTAAGCGATAGAATGACGTTGGGGGGTTTGGGTAAACTTAAAATACATGAAAATATAAGATTGGGAATTTAACTATTAAGTTAGGTCTACCCCTTGGGAATTTACCTATTAAGTTAGGTCTACCCAAGTATTTGTTGACTTGTAATTATGTTTTGAAATAAAGTGGACATGACACTTAGAAAACATAAGTGTGGCCAACTCGAGGTTGGGTTGAGTTTGTAGCGTAATTCTACCCGGAACCTACCGGCTTAACTAGTGGCTACAAACAATAGGACCCAATGTGAGAAGTTGGTCATGTGGTGCCAAGAACCGAGGTTAGACCAAGTTGTGGTGTAAATCTACCCGGAACCCACCGGCTTAACTAGGTAACCACAACAAAGTCTAATGTGAGAGGTTAAGGTGCATTAAATTAATTAATGCCTCATGATTAGGGTTAAGTCAGGGTCCACTAATACTTAACCAATTTGGGGATTCGAGGGATTGAAATGGGGTTAAGTTGTGAACTGTCGGTTACACTTAACCAATTTAATCCATTTGGGGGTTCGAGGGATTGAAATGGGGTTAAGTTGTGAACTGTCGGTTACACTTAACCAATTTAATCCATGATTAGTGAAGGGTTAAATCACACTTAACCCTCGTAGGAAACCCTAGCAACGTGGTCTGTTCCAGCAGTAATCCCAGTTTGGTATCATCACAACCCTAGAGGCTAGGCTAGGGCGGGGCACGATTACTGGACTGATGTAAGCGACCAAAGCGATGGCTGAGTGGTACAGCGGTGCGGGTCCAGGCGGGCTACGGACGTGCATGTAGTCCGGTATTGGACAAACTCGAGGCACGGGTACCAGTAGGTTTAGACTGTGCATTATTGCTTCAGTATCTGGGGTTGACACCCGAGGGCTTGATACACCCGAAGGTGGACCCAGCACAGTCTAACTACATCCATATGTAGGCCGTATGGACACCAACACGTGTTAGGCTTATAGGGAGCCGATCGACTAGACCGTTTGGTTGGACCTTATATTAAGGTCACTTCATGTTATTGGGTCAAAGCTTGGGCCAAGGGATCAATACCTGTTATGTTGGTTTGCTAGTACACCGTGGTGCAAAACTTAACCTTGTTTATGCGATGACACCTCTATCTATCTTGTAGTTAATTTATCATGCCAGTATGTTGTTATCTATGATCATCTCAGTTTCCATCATGCTGTTAACTTTATTAGTTTATAGACTGATCGTAGCAGGGCTTACCAGTCTTTATGACTGACCCGTTTTCTTTTCGCTTCTTTTCTTCCGTTCCCCCCCCCCCCAGGTTCTCAGGGTGGGAACATTGGTGCTTAGCTTGGATCGCTTAGCTTGCTTGCTGGATTAGCTCATGTACGTTTGGATATTGAGCCCGCTATGGTTTATCACTCTTATTTGGGGATAGTACTTATGTATTTCAGTTTGTCAGATGATGTTTTTATCTAGACTTGTAATTTTGGGAAATTGACATTTTGATGTACCAGACTTGTGTTTTGAAATGGTTTAAAAATCTTCCACTGTTTTATCTACTTACTCTGTTTATTTACATATATATATATCTATGTCATGTCCTGCCTTGTTATATCATTATGCATGTTTACCTTGTTTTAAAACGCCCCACCAAAGTCAGAGTTGCTTGCAAGAGCCACCCTGGCGGAGGTGGGGTGTTACATTTACCCTAAAAACACTAATGGGTGATAGACTTGGATATCCACTCCATTGGTTAGATGCTTGGTGTTTGTGTGAATCTTGTGTGCTGCATAGACATGCCTTGATATATGATACCTACTAAAAATACATGTTATTGATGTTAAGTAACAAGATATTTCAGTCACACGAAACGTTATGTTCTGACCCCTTTGCTCTACATATCCAACATGTCAGTAGATGGGGTAAAAGCCATGGACGAGGTCATGATTGAAGCTGATGAAAAAGACGAAGTTGTTATGCTATTATCAGTTTTTATTTCTTTACTTCTTTTGGAAAATTGTGAGAATGAACTATTTTATGTATCCATTGAACAAATGCAACTGTGACTGTTGTATTTTTGTGATTTTTAAATAAGTGTTCCATCTTATTTTCAGTATTATATTTTCTCTTTCGGTTGTGTGAGATTTCCATTCGAAGTATCTGTATATATATATTCTGTGCAAATGTAATCCTTACAAGAACCAACGACCCGTTTAAAATGGCTCTAAGTTTCGATAGGCCATTTCCGGGTCGAAATTTAGGCCCATTCCGTGTGGGTTGTTACAGGTTTTTTTGTTTGATCGAGTTCGATTGATTTTAAAACATATGAAATTATAGCCTTTTCCGATTTTATTTTCTCAGCCTTTTTCTAATCAATTGCATATGATGAAAGTGGATTTAAATAGGATTTCCAAATTCGTATATGTATCTTTGATTTCGGTTTGATTGGATGATTGCATATATTTTTCTTTTGGTTAAGAAATAATTCGAGTACACTTTGTCTTGGCTCTGATTTTTCTGTTCGTTTGAGCTTTTGGACTCGTTCAACATTTATTCAAACTTGAATTTGTTTTTGGATATTTTTGTGGCTTTCCACTATGAATAATTTTTTCTTTTTTGAGCATTACTTTTGCCTGATTAAAAAGAAACTGATATTAGACTTGTGAATTACTTATACTATACTTGACTTATCCGTACTATATTTTCGAATGGACTTTTTTCCTATGTTGAACTAGTTGTTGCTTCACTTTCATGTGTTGCTTGTTGTTTTTGCATTTGTGCACTTGATGCTAAATTGCCTGTGCACCTTGAACTTCTTATACTACACATATACATATGCAACTTGATTTGCACTATCCCCTTTTTCTTTGAGCTTCATGCTGTCGAGGCTGAAACTATATTTGCTGAAATCCTCGTTTCACACTTGTATATTTATTGTAGTTTCACTGCAATGTGTTTCTGTAACTTTGAGTTTGTATTTGCATTGAACGTCTGATATTGCTTTTTGTTGAAATTAGTACGTCACTGGTTTTTCTTAGTTTGCAACACTAAAATACATCAATTCATGTTGGTTTTATATACGAACTTATTCCACCCTCTAGCACTTGTGTTTAGCGCATGTTGACCTCCTTCTTCTTTTTTTTTTGCACCCTATCTGAATTGTGTCGATTTACTTTCCAATTTTGTCGTGAACTTGGATCTTTGCTATTTGTGTGTAGCCTGAACTGAATTGGTTTGGCATTGAACTTGTTTGTGTTTGTGCACTTGTGTTTGTTGCACTAGTTTAATGTTTCATAATTGTTGCTAATCCTATTGTACTGTCTTGCACTTGAGTTGATCCAAGTCGAGGCTAAACTAGACCAGAAATTTGATTGTTGTACTAGCTAAAATTGATTCACTCATGCATGTAACAACCCGAATTCCTAAGGCACAATAATTAATTAACAAATTATTAATAGATTGTAAAATTATCAGAATTTGGCTATGAATGCTATATCATTGAATCCGTGATAATTTTCTAGTTAATTTATAATTTGCAATAAAAGGGGATAAAACGAGAAAGTTACATCTAAAACAAAAAATCAATATATATAGGGCGGGTTAACCCACCCGAAATTTTGGGTGCAACATGTTCCCTGGCTGGAGCGTGATAAGTCCAAGCATTATTTTCTTAATCCAATGCTATGTTTGATAAGTTCTATTATTTTAGATTTAAATATATGTTGATGTGGTAAGTTCTTATTGGCCGCATGATGTGGCTGGCCCGGATTTAATCTAAAAATCCAACGACCTAAGATTTATAATCTAACCTATAAGTAAACCTTTGGACACAACTCATTCTTCACAACACAATCTCTTCCTAATTGGCTTCTCTACTTTTGAGATGGACTAAACATGAAATTTTTAGGGAAAAGATTTGTAAATAAATAAATATACATATACATACGCATATATTTATACCCTTTTGGAGGTGGGATCTACATGGGCCACGGAGGAATGCTTTGGACAATGGGTGAGTTTGCAATTATTTTGTATTTTTGATCATTTAGGAAAATACGGTCTCTAATAGGTATATAATTTTACGCAGTTTTTACTTACAGTTTTCTCATAATTTTTGTTAGTTTACTATAAGATAATATTTTTTGTAAGTTATTTTCTACAGTTTTCCAGTCATTTTCTTACAGTTTTACTTTATTTAGGTAAACATATTCTCTCAGTCTTCTTCCCTCTTTCTATGTTTTTCAGTTATATTACAGTTTCTATACCTATTGTGATTTATGTCTAAAGCATACCAAATCTGCAAATGTTAGTATTTTAACAACTGATGTAATCCTTTTATTTTTTGTACAGAAATAATATTACTTAAGAACGATTATGCAAACATGGATTAAACATATGAGACTAAATTAACAGAATAATGTGCATAAATGATAGATCTGTAATTAAAAAGGATTTTGCTAAAATAGGGAAAATAATGTAGATTTTCAATTAAATTATGATGTAGGTTGTAATTGGAAAAGACTGAACATATTTGCAAAAGAAATATTGTGATAAATACAGACATACGTATAAATCATAATGAACAGTTTGGGATTGTTTGCAAATATATTTATAACACAAATGTTATAATTGAATGAAACGACGAAAAAGCTTATTATTGTCATAAGCTTAAAGCAAAGGTTAAGTTTAATAGTCTTATACTAGTTGTTCCAGTAGCATAGGGGTCGATTAGAGAAAATAAGTGACCATAAAGTTTAATAAGTAGATAGTGATAGTCCATACCAACGGTAGAGGCCGAATTATGGTAAATAACCAACTAATAAATAAATAGTAATAGCCCGTACCAATGGCATATGCTAAGTTGTGGTAGACAACTGGATGATAGATAAATAATGGAGGTCAATACCAATGGCAAATGCTGAATTGTGGTAGATAACATACCTACAAACAAAGCTCAGTCACGAGGACTGAGATATGGAGCAACTAGGATATTATTTGGAAGAGTCTCTACCAGCGACGCTCAAAAGGAGACACACTTGTCAAACCATGGTGGATAAACGACTCATTGCTATAGCAACGGCGCTGAAGAGGAGACATGGCTGTCGAATTATGGTAGATAAACAACCAATTATAAGAAGGATGTGGAGGCAATGTGTAATAGTAATGGTCGAGCATGCAGTTGCATCGAATTGTGGTAGAGAAGACATTGTGGATCCTTATTCTAGATGATGTCCATCTAAAGGGCGGATTCACGGATGAGTGATGTTAAGGATAAGATCCATTTCACATCCAGGCAGGGTTGATTCAATGTAAGGGGCATCAACTATCATATTAGTTTGATGGTAGCAAGGGAGTCAATAGATGGGCAGTATTAGAGAATTACCTAATCATGTTTATCACATTTATTAATTAAGAAAGTGCAAACAATTAGGGCCATTTGAATCAGACAAGGGATCGAATAAATCTATACTTATACAGTTCAAAAATATTTCCTTGTATGTCATTCCAGTATGTTCACCTTTTGTAGTTTACACAGACACTTGCCCTATCTAACACTAGAAATATTATTGAGTTTATCTTTCATTTATTACCCAATCATGCTAGTAATTACATGACTCACCAGTCATTATATCTGACCAACTCCTCTTTCCTCCCTTTCTTCCCCACCAGGCTCACAATATGGAGGTGATTAGTTATGATTTCTTTTAGGATTGTTCTTGAAGACAAATGTTATGTTTCAGTTTAAAACTGATTTCCGTTGTCTTAGTTATTTTATGTCGTGTGAATCTTAGTATATATGATATATGTCTTTATACTTAGCATGACCATAGTTTGGGGAACGTTAAAGGGTGTAGGGTGTTTCATTTGGTATCAAAGCCAAGTTACAGGATCCCTAAAATTTGTTTTTAAAATAAGACATTTTTCGAAAGAAAGTAGGTTTTCAAAACAAAAGAAATTTTTGAAAATAAATGCTTATCCCCTCAGGTTAAGTACAACCTTCCTTCAATTCCCTAAAAATTTTAAATCTATATCTTTTCTCGTGTGTAGTTTGTCGAGAGCTCCAAATTTCCAAAGGGTGTCTTAGTTCCAAGTTGGATTTGTAGATATTTGAGGCTATGACACCAACATAGGAGCAATAGCACGTGCAAGATCTTGCACCCGCTGCTGCTGTTCCTCCTAACCCACTAGCAGCGATCGACTTCTTTCAAGCTTTGTAAGGATTTCTTGAATCTCAATGGTAGATCTTTCTCGGGTATATAGAGTTTTATCGAGGCACATACTTGGCTAAAGAGTAAAAAGTGGATTCTTGGACTGTTGGAGCTCAAGTACAGGCAGAGAGTTCAGCTGGCCTCTTGGCAACTGAAGGAGGAAGCATCATATTAGTAGGAGATAGTTGAGGCATAGTTTAGATATATATTGATTGGGTCAGATATCAGGATAGGTTTGAATGGAGATTCTTATCTCAGGCTGAGGAGGGCTCACAACTTGAAAAGTTTATTCAGTTGAGGCAGTGAGAACTTTCTATTAAAGAATACATCAACCAATATAATGATTTATCACGGTTTTGCTTGGATTTGGTAAATATACCACATAAGAAGGCCCTCAAATTTGAAAAAGGACCAAACCAATCCCTCCTAGGGTTGGCACTTACTCATTTTACCATGGGGCAACATTTGAGTCTTTAGTCGAGATGGCGCTGGTGTTTGAGATTAGAAAGGATGAGATTAAAGAGGTCTCAAAATTGACTGCTTCAAGGAAAGCGTGGTGGAAAGATAAGAAAGGAAACAACCAAAGAAAGGTCTCCAAGAGGGTAATGAGGAAAAATAAAAAGTCCTGCGGTTGCGGAATACTCGGTCGTTACGTTAAAGACTGTGGGATGGGGAATATGAAAGGGAAGTGTTTCTTTTGCGAGCATCCCGGACACTTCATAAAGACTGTCCCCAGAGGACAGGAGAAGGAGAACAAAGAGCTATTGCACAAGCAGCCCAAGTTCGGCTCATGAATGTAGCTTTATCGTCTATCAGTGGACCAGAAAGAGGTAGGAATGTTTCAGTGAAAGGTTTGATTTCCATTTTTGTATTTTGATATCCACACATTTTGACTTAGGGTTATAACACTCCATTATTCTTAGTTTACTGGATGATTGCTTAGGAATATACCTAGTTATAGAACTTATAGTTGTTTCAAACCCCGTGGGATCGACATTTTTTGGGGTTGAAAATTTTCTTATTCTAACGAATGGTTTTTATTGCATTATGAATTTTTGGGAAATAGGGTGATCTAAGGGACAGATTGAGTAGCCATATGTAGTGTTATTATGGGCTGCGAGAGGAGGGTTGTAGGAATAGGCAAACAACCCTTGAGAATTGTTGCGACCTGATGGGTCAATCATGTTGAGTTTCCTATATTCCCTTGGTGTATCTTTAGAGGATGTCGAGTCCGTTTCTATTACTAGAGATTTCCTAGATGTGTTGTTAGAGAGGAGGGGACTACCTCTTAAGCGAGAAATGGATTTTTGGATTTATCTAATCAAAGGTATGAGTGTCATGCTTATAACATTACTAGGCATTGATTGGTTTGGAGTTTGGATAGGTTATATATATGGTGAGTCATTGCAGATATTAAAAGGAGGATGGTTGCATGGGGATATGCATGGTAGACACACCCAAGGATTGGCTTATGAAGAATCAGCTGAAGTGGATTATTTTACTCCTTAGACCTATCTTTTGGTCGATTGATTTTTTACCTGTGATAAGGGCTTTTCACTGTATTTGAGGGAGTCATTGGATTTCAATCGTAGAAAAAATATTTTGAGGTAAACAAGTTAAGGAACTTTTGGAAAAGATTGGTAAGAGTAAAAATTCTTGGATGAGAGGCGTTACTCGTCTTTGCTACAAAGACGGATAGTTTCTTTAGATCTGTTGTGGTCACAGATAAATTGTTTTAGAAGAACCATTACTCTTTGCCTCATGTAGATGGTCCTTTTTGATTATTTGGAGCAAGCTAGATCTTCCTATATTAAGATTTCTTTTCTAGTGATTTCCCCTAAGTTTTGAGTAGTCGAAAGGTTAAAGAAGGAGTCATTCATATAACATATGATGGATTTTAAAATCAGTTGTCATACCTTTTGGACTAGCTTGTATCTAAATGTAATTATCAATTTGTATGGTAGGGTGTTCGGTGAGGTTTTGGAGTAAGTTGGTAAGGGGCCTGTATAGATGACGTGTTTGTCTGACCAAAGGATTGACATGCGATAAATTTGGTATTTAGGTAAGGAATTCAGTTCCTCATAAGTATATGGACCCAAAATCAAGTTCCCTAAGGATCACTTTTGGAAGGTAAGAAATTTTATTGGATTAATGGATTATTGTAGGAAAGTTATTTATAATTTTTCCAAGAAATAATTTTTCTTAACCCTCAGTAAGAGAAGTTTAGCTTCTATGGACACATATTAAGAAACTACTTTTTTTTAAAAGAGTTCTAATTAATACTTTGTATCAGTTTTTCTTAGAAGCAATGGTAAAAGGACCCACGAGAGTAGTTACCTTGGAATAACTACCATCTGCTTTTCACTTGGGCCACAAGGGCGTTACATATTATGAGAAAGGTTAGAAATTTCAGTGACTATAGATTATTTGCTTGTTGTCTCATATAAGAATTTTGAACTTGAGGCAATAAAGATTAATTGAGTTTGAGCATTCGATGGTTTTTTACTTTTCTTGTGCTCCATGTAAAAAATAAGAATGTAGTTGACATTAAATTCTTGGCTTTTGGTATAATAATTTACAAAGCTTCCATGGAAAATGGCTTAGGATTTTGGGATATAAGGATGAACTGCACCTTAGTAATGCTCAATGATTGAAAATTTGGTGCTTATCAAGGTTATATCATTTGAGCATGAGATGAGGATTCAAGAAATTCTATTTGAAAAAAAAATAACTTATAAGCATAAGTTAACACCTAAGTATAAGAACCAGGTTGATAGAATAGATCTTTATGTGACCGCCAAATTAAAGTGAGTAATAAGTGTGGTTAGTAGATAAGCGATTAAATTTTTATATTAAAGAATATAAAGATTTCAAATGGATTAATGACAGGGTGAATAATTGAATTCCAAGAAAAGAAATTTGTGGAAGGGTAATTTATTAAGAAAGCAAGAAATTATAGGTCCATTGTAAATCTAAACCACACATATGTATACGTATATATGGTTTCCATGTAGCGACCCAAAATTTTGGAACCAATTTAAAATTATGAAAATACGAGTTTTTGAGAATTTAAAATAACCGCGCATGATTCTGGATACATACACTCATTTTTAAATATGATTTCGAAAAGTATAACGGTCAGATAAGTTGTTTAAATCAGTTTTATCAACTTATCAGTTTGAACAATTTTGGACAGAAACGCTATTCACCAAAATTATAAATTTTGAGATTTTGAGTTAAGAATTTGAATACAACTTATCTAATGGTTAAGATAAGGGCAGTAAACTTAATTTAAAGGTGAAAATTTTGAAATTCAATATTTTAATGGTATTTTAGTAACCTGAAATGGACAATTTTTGAAACTGTCTCAGAATCCAATGAAACCAATTTTATTAGATCTGTAATGTCAAAATATGGTAAGATTTAAAATTTCATAATTTTCGGAGTTCATATATGAGTGTATGTAATATAAACATTTGTTGAAAAACTAGTTAAAATTTAGTAAAAACTAGAAATAAGGCCATTTTTCAAAAGGTCACCGAATTTGGCGAGACCATGCTAATTAGAACCGTAATTGTGAAACGTAGCAAGATTTCAAATTTCATAATTTTTGGAGTTGGTTTGTGGTCATGCGACTAGAAGTATGTTAACGTAGTATAGTTAATTAAGTGAGATTAATCCACTTATACACTTATTTCCAAGCGCCACAATAATTTGACAAATAATGTACTTCCTTGTACACTTATCAAGCTCTTCTTAAATGTTTCATTTCATTGTACTTTAGTGATGATGCCATTTGTATTTATATTTTCATTTCCTTTTCCTTTAATTTTCTTCCATTTTTCACTTAACACCTCTTCCTTCCTCTTTGAATCCATGGTCTCCACCACCTAAAACCCCTCTATCCTAATTTCTGAAATCTACCCCACGCCCTAGCTGCACACGCAGCAGCTCCCTCTCCTCTTCCTTGGTGAGATTCTCTCTCCTCCTTAAATCATAAAAAATCCAATTTTTTACTTCCTATTTGCACATACCCCCTCCAAAGATTCTATCTTTCACCTCCTACATCCCCTAGACCCCACGCAGAGACCCCACATGTGATGACCGCCAATAGCACTTTCACTAAACAAGATGAATAATGTGCTGAAGGTGTGCTAGGTAACTATGGACGATCATTAAAGTAAGATAAACACATAGAATCTGTCGTATAACTCAAAGTGCAGAGATAAAACATAATAGAACATATATTAAGGCACATAATCGTGAAGCAGATTTGAGCAGAAGCTTAAAATTCCATATCAACTTGAAAGAATATCCATACAACAAAGGATTTCACCATAAGAATCTGTACAAAGATGCCTCACTAAAATCACTCAGAGAATCATACAACAAACATAACAGTGGAAACAAAAACTAGATATAAATAGTAGAACACGGATATGTAAGCCTCTTGCTCGTCATCTATCTGCAGCATCATCCACTAAGATCTGCTACCTGTCACCTGCTACTCAGTCTTCACATCCACAACAGGATGAACAACCCAAGGTAATAAGAGGAAACATAACACCTTGAGTCAGACAACAATCTTAATAAGCGATAGAATAGTTATCTGACATCATCAATAAAGTATATGAGAATAGGAAGATTAATCAACTAATCTACCAACATCAACAGAGAAGAACCCAAATTCGTCCCCCTCACATCCAATAGGGATAGCCTTTACAAACAATCAGAGAGAAAACATAGCAAACATAGCAATTAATTATCTAGTGTAGACCATCCTAATCGAGATTAACATCCCCCAAGCACAAACCCCGAAGTCTAGTGTTTTCTGCTTCACTACTAATACCTGTTGTGTATATTCTATTTTATTTTATCCTTGCACTGTGAGGTTTATGATAGGTTCCGATTGTGTTATCATACCATGATGATCGTCCATAGCTACCTGGCACGCCTTCAGCGCATTATTCCTCTTGTTTAGTGCGAGAGTTGTGGGCGGTTGTCACATTTGGTATCAGAGCTCTGGTTAATGATTTTATCCAATGTTCGAGGATGTAATTACGTATGAGAGACGTACTTGTAGATTTCAGTTGGATGCTTACTATATATATTAGCATATATAGTAGTAGGGTTGTATTCCTTTAGCGGTTTTCTTGAATGTGGCTAATTATTCTAAATTGCAGATTTAGAATGAGTAGACGAGCATCAAGACACGCTGCTAGGGAAGCTAACACTGGAGGGGAAATGGCGATGAACCAGACTACCCAACCATGTTTGAAGCCATGATGGAGGCATTCATGCGAAGGGTGCCCGCTCCAGTGAAAGCTACGGTAGATGTAGGAGTTCAGTTGCCTAGGGTTATGGATTTTGTGAAGCTATGCAAATATTATACATCTCTAGGAGACAAGCCATTCAAAGGAACTGGGCCAGCTGAAGAGGTTCAGAGGTGGTGGATTCTTGTGTCCATATCTTTGGAGACCTGGGGTTGGATGATGCAACCAAGAGGAAGCTTGTAGCAAGGCAACTGCAAGGTAGGGCCATGTAATGGTGGAATTCGGTTACACTTGAGACTCCAGAGGAAGAGATTTCATGGGAGCGATTCCAGGCTAAGTTTGAAGCAAAGTTTATCTCCACAGCTCATAAATCTTCTCTATTCAAGAAATTTGTGGAATTGAAGCAGAATGGTCGTCTTGTGCTTGACTATATTTCCGACTTTGAAGCCTTGTCCAGATATGCTCGTTCATACGTTGATACACCCTATCAGAAGAACGAGAAGTTCGTCATGGGTCTGGATGCCTACATAGGAAGACCGTTGGTGGATCACCTTGATGATTCATTTGAGAAACTCGTGGAAAAAGCTGTTCGCCACGAGAGCTTGTTTCTTAAAGAAGAAAATGTTGTCGCTGCAACCAAGGAAGCTCAGAAACCATTTGTAACGACCCGGATTTTCGACGACTTTGGTTATCGACATAAGCTCGATGTCGATAACCAAAACATCGAAAAATCCCGGTAATTAATGAAAGAAATTAGAGGGTGAGAATAGATAAGATAGAAACTTAGAATAGAAGAAGAATAAGAACACAACATCAGAGTAACACGAACCTCACAGCGGAACGAATAACATATAATAGATAACATAACTTGGAAATATAACAGTTATGTATACAATAGCACTTATCAGAGTACAACACTTACAACACAACGGAAATAAACTATAGCTATATGATCCTGAAGCCTCCTGCTCTAGCTCTTCATGTATATCTGTAAATTCCTGACTACTTGACTGCCCGTACAAAATTGGGCACCCAAGAGTTTAGGGAAAACAACAAAGTAAACTCCGGGTCAGTCATGGGACTGGTGTGAGTAAAACAGTTTAAACAAGTATATGAACAAGTAAACGATATCTCATAAGACCATGACGCAGAATGGAATGGGTTTTTCCCTTATGAGAATCCAAAATATCTTTATATAAAAAACCTTTTGATATTATAATAATGTCTATGTACAAATAGATATCAACTAGCAGAAACGCTTTCATCTCACATTCTACATATATAGTATACAATCAAAATCGCAAGCGCGTATTGGATAATGGATTTCCAACTATGACAAGGTATGGAACCATCTTCCGATCAGTGTACTCTAGGAACGATATACTGGAGTTCAACAAGAACATCTTGCAACTCAGCCACACATGACCGACCACTCATTTCGCTTGAGTGTATCGAATGTACATCACCAACGGTAGGGATCAGCTACCGTTCTCGTATATATATGGGACAACATTGATAGATTTAAGAAACAAATGAATATTCTCTAGATAGGTGATTATACACCCTATTTCGGTGCGACCGACTTAGCCATGCTGCCTGCCCGATTTTTGTCATTTACCGGTTGATGAGGCTTGAGGTTACGCTTCATCATCACATCAGATTCACTTTGAATGCCACATTGTCAGATACATCGAAAATCACTAATTTATATCTACAACAGTACATTACGTGTTAGCTAAAGAAGTTTCCTTCCCTGCTTCCACTCTTGGTACGGTTGAATAAATCCATGTACGTGACCTTTCTGGAAATACTCTGTCAGACATTCATTCATACAAGTCATTCTCATTCACTTAAAATGTCACATCGTCATACCCGCCAAATCACAAATTGATTTATCCAAAAGTAACACGGGTATATAGCTTAGAGAAACGAATTCCTCCGCCACCAAACGTGAATACGTTTGAACAGATCAACTTACGCGATCCATTGGATATACTCTGTCAGACCTTCGTCCATACAAGTTGTCCTGGGACTGGACAAACCGAAGGCACTATTCAGTATATCCATCTTAGTCACTGTTATCTAAGACTTATACAACAGCCCTTGCATTTTACTCCGTCTTTAATTATCTTTGGCATATATGATTCGCAACACTTATGCCAATACAGAGTGGTTGTTTGGATAATAATCCAACCAATCACTCCATATTAACAACGTTAAAATGGTCAAAACTTCGATAGTCTGTGATTTAACCATCAAAGAAAAACAAGTTTGCAAACAACGATATTATTTCCGAATGGAAATTATATCGGCAAATCATCAACAAATATTTATATATATATATTCACATTGCCTTATTTTCTATGTTTAGAAAATATATGTTATTAACACTGGAAAACGTTTTCCATTTGCTTATTTACAAATCACTAATCTTCCTCAACTATCAGTCCCTGACCGTGAACTAGTATGAGAACATTTCCCTAAGTATAAATCCCGAAGGCCGAAACCAACATCAAATAGACACTTAGAAAACCGTTCAATTTACTAATCTCTAGTCAGTTCTAATTTTACTTAACTCTATTTGATTAACTATGATTGATTAACTCTAACCGCTTAATTCTAACCGATCAACTCTAACTGGTCAACCTTAATTAATTAACTCTAACTGGTTTTACTTGGTTTGAATAACTCAATTTATTAACTCGACTGACTAATTCAACTCGATTAACCTAACTTGATTTACTTATCTCGATTAACTGAACTAATCACTTTGATTAACTCGACTAATTCACTTTGGTTAACTTAACCAATTCACTTAGTTTAACTTAACTAATTCACATAACTCCTGTCGAATAAACTATATTCGACAATTCCTCTAACTCTATTCGAATAAACTATATTCGATTAACTCATTTACTCTATTCGATTAAACTATATTCGATTAACTCCTTTTCTCTATTCGAATAAACTATATTCGATTAACTCATTTGATTTAACTCTAATCGATTAACTCCATCGAATAAACTATATTCGATAATCTCCTCTCGAATAAACGATATTCGATAATCTTCCCTTTCGATTTAACAAATCGATAACTCCTTTTCGAATAAATAAATTCGATAACTCCTTTCGATTTAACAAATCGATAACTCCTTTAGATTTAACTAATCGATAACTCCTTTCGATTTAACTAATCGATAACTCCTTTGTGTTTAACTCTATTCGAATAACTGATTCGAATCACTCTTATTTATTTAACTCTATTCGAATAACTAATTCGATTAACTCTATTTAACTCCGTTTAACTCTATTCGAATAACTAATATTCGATAACTCTATTTAACTCTGTTTGAATAACTAATATTCGATAACTCTATTTAACTCCATTCGCTTGACTCTAGATTGCAGCGATCACAATGGTTACGCCTGATTCCCTTAGGAAACATCCGACCGCCTTAGGCTATCTACAGCCCTGCGAATTACGCTAGCAGTCGTTCTAAATGGCAACTCATTTGGATTAACTCTAATTGATAAATTCTTACTGTTTAACTCTAATCAATTTACTCTATTCAACTAACTCGACTCGAATAACACCTTTCGAATAACATATTCGATTCACTAACTTCGAATACCATATTCGATTAACTAACTTCGAATACCATATTCGATTAACTAACTTCGAATACCATATTCGATTAACTAACTTCGAATACCATATTCGATTTCTCCTTTTTGATTAACGTTTATCCATTTAAAAGGATCCCCTTTTAACAACGTTTATTCATTTATAAAGATTCACTTTTTTTAGTAACGGTTCTTCACTTTATAAATGTTCATTTAATAACGTTTTCCTTTTTATAACTGTTTCCTTTTTATAACATCTTATTCCGTTATAAACCAATTTCCTTTTTATTAACTCTATTTATTTTCAAAATATTTCCTTTTCAATTCTATTTGTAAATGGTTTACAAATATTTCCTTTTCTATTTTATTCTATTTGCAAATGGTTTGCAAATATTTCCTCTTCAAATATATTCTTAAAAATATTCTAACTCCTTAAATTCCCGGAAAAATTCGCCATAACCTCCTTTGTATCGGGAGTATCGGGAAAATCCCCAAACCAGCCACACAGGCCTTTCCATTCAAAAAGAAAATGTTTTGAAATTATTTCCTTTCTAAATATCTCCTATTTATAACTATTCCAATTTATAAATATTTCTTATTTATAAATATTTCTATTTATAAATATCTCTTATTTATAAATATTCCAATTCATAAATATTTTATTTTCAATATCACTTTGAAAATCTACTTATCAACATCTTGTATGTTATCGTATTCAATCATGTCAAATCACGAGGATAAATATCGTCCAAATACATATAATCGACCAAAGATTATATATCACATCATATAACACAATATATGAACAAACAGTATTATAAATATTGAGGAACCCAGTTGGGTCCCTCCAAACTGTTTCCCTGCATCACAGATGTTAAACAAAAATATCAACATCACTTTCAGTTCGATAGGAAATATTCTGATAGCAGAATCAATATATAAATATTTAACGGTTTAAATATATATATATATATATATATATATATATAGTTTCCACTAACTAACTAGCAGTTCAATCAATCAACCAACACACAGCAATCAACAGATGATTAACAGTTCTAAAAATACATTATAAAAATATAACTGTTCAGAGTTGGTGAGATTTACTCACTTTGGCAGTTCATCGTTAAAGAACGATAAACTGTTATTTGAGTTGAATCAAACAATTTATTTCGCCATAAATTGTAACGTGCTCCCATTGACTCGCGGTCGGTTCCATTGTGTAGTGTCCGTCCATATGATCCCAATAGATCTGACCGTTCGTGATTCTGATATCGTACGGTCAAGATATGATTTACACAAGTTAAATACATAATTTAAATAAAATTAAAAACTTGATTTTAATCTATTGGGCTTAGCTTTTCTTTGTCGGCCCAACCACAAACCAACTCGCAAAACACTTCTTCCCCAAAACTCAATCACCTGCTCAGTAACACCACCCGTATGACAACCATTCCCTTTATTTCCTCCTTCAAGTTCATCCACCAGATCACATACCAATACCACCATAAAAATCTCCTTTGAAAACTCAACAAACTCATATCCTCTTTGCTTAATTAGAACACCATTCTTGAGTTCCGTCGAGACCCCAAAACAGTCGATCACAGAGAGGACATCGAACTCTTTCATCACTGAACACCACAAAACTTTTCCACTCGAATGTTCTTTCCACCCCGAGCGCAAAACCACCTCATGAAAACGCCTAACTCCGCCTACAGTTGAGCCTAGCCTGAACCCTAGCGTCGACCTGTAGGAACTGGACCCACCAAAAACTCGATCGCACTCAGTTCGAAGGGTATCAACAGGGAGCTCTCGAGTACAGCAGCACAACGGATCCAACGATGTCCGATTCCGTTGAGTGTTTATTTTTCTTTTGATTTTTACAACTTGAGAAATTTTCTGTAAGAAGGAAAAAGAAGAACGGCGGTAGAAAGGAATTGTTGACCAGAGAAAGAGAAGTGAATTAGGTTAGAAAAGGTTAAAGGGTTTTTATAGGAAGTTTTTAAATATTTTTATATTCATTTTATACTGAATCGTTAGTTCAATTCATCCTTTAAAAATTCCTGTGACCACACACGATACCCAAAAATCACGAAAATGGACATGCAGCTACAGCTCGACATTACGGTCCCAACGAAACTGGTTTCGTCGAATTCCGACTCCGTATGCTCACACTGCGTATTTTTAACTCTCAAAACACTGATTATTTCTCACTCTAAAAATCCGTACGGCCACATAGTGACTCTAAAAATCACCAAACTGGGAATCTAACAACTATTTGACATTGCGGATCCAACAAAACTGGTTTCATCGAATTCCGACTTCGTTTGCAAAAGTGTCTATTTTTAACGCTCTAAATAGCATATTTAAATATATAAATATATTTAAATATAATTTAATTTAATATTTAAAAATAAATATTATCGTCTATTCACAGTGGGATACCATACAGCTCTACTGGGATTTATAACTTGATATTTTCAAATCCCGATTAAATCGATATTCGATTAAAAATGAAATTCCTTTTTTAAAATAAAATTTATTCCTTTATAAAATATAAAGGAATTCCACAGCGACTTTTCTAAAATTTAATTTGGACATACATCAAAATCTACACGAAGAAATCCCGATTTTTCCCTTCCACTAGAAAGATATCCTCCACCAGCTCCACACGTTTCTTGTTTCATAGAAATCCGGCTTAAAACGAATCCTGTACATTCAGTTGAAGTTCAAATCGCCAAATTACGAACTGCAGCGCCATTTAAAGCTCGATTTTAATTATAATATAATTATACATTCAAACTGACGTCGATTGAATATATCCATCAATATAATTCAACTCTAACCTGAAATATATATTTTGAATTGCCCACTTCACATTATATTGTCAATTCAGCTAATTCTGATTATTTCAGAATTATATATATTATTTAATTATTATATTTAATTATTATATTTAATTAAATATTCCTTATAATTTAATTAACGACCATTATATCCTCTAAACTCTATTTAAATAATTAAATTAATTAATTATTATATCGTCGTAAAATGCGGGTCATTACATTCTTCCCTACTTAAAATAATTTTGTCCTCGAAATTGCTAAGTTAGAGAACGACCCTACCTATTGGAATTCCTAAGATTTGTTTACCCCTTATTTCTGATTTTAACTGAACCATTTAATATTGACTAAAATATTTATTCATTCCAACTAACTAAAATTTTCAAAAATTCTGAAAATTTTCTAACACTTTAAATTTTCGAAAAATTTCGCCAGCGTCTCCTTTGTACCGGCATATACGTCAAATCACAACTCGCCTCTCTAGTCCTCCTTCAACTAAAAAGAAAATCAAACAGCCAAGCGGCTTCCCAATTCAGCTCATAAATCCCAAACTCATATAAAATATAAACTTGTACCTTTTTGTCGGGCATATCATTATATCCCTTACATCTGCTGCTAATTCAGCATATACAAATGCCTTTTCAATCAAACTCCAATCAATTTCATCTCCAACACAACCATTCAGATATATCTAAGTCGAATTCACTTTCAGATTATCCCCTAATCAAATCCAATTTCATTTAACTTAGTCAAAGTTAAATTCTAATTTATTATTCCCTTTCACTATTTTAATCCATTTAACTTCATACGTTAAATTTAAATTTCAAATTTCAAATTCCTAGGTTTATTTCAAATCAATTTGAAATCATAATACCTATTCAAAACCTTTGAATTTCTAAACCCTTTTTTTCTCAAAACAATTCAAATCAAAATTTCTGGTAGTAATCCACCACTTAGAACTCAAAAATCACACCGATGATACTGCGAAGTCATCATCGGAATTATTTTCCAGCGACCCAAGTGATTTCAATACTATATCATTTCAAAACCCTTACTAAATACATCCATTTTGAAAACATATCAAAATCTCCCAGGAACTTAAAATTTCCTTATTTTAATTCCAATTCTGATTTAAATTCATATTTAATTCATCTCAATTCCATATAATTCACTTGTATAAATTCTGATTGGTTATATATAACCATTTCACTTTCTATAATCTTATATGATTAAAATCACTACCAACACATCCTATATATGATAATATATCACATATCCATACTGTATCGGTCCATCGTATCCAAGTGTTTATTTACTCCTACCGATACAGTGGATCAAACTGATCGACCAGAATTCATAAACAACTCAGCCAACGAATCTCCACAATATAAAACCATTTTTATATCAAATACAAATACGCACTCATATATATACACTCAACTCAATCTAGGGTATTACTAACCCTATCTCTACCGAGTCACGCCACAGAGCCAAGGTAAACCTTACTTAAGCTCTGATACCAACTGTAACGACCCGGATTTTGAGCGACTTTGGTTATCGACATAAGCTCGATGTCGATAACCAAAACATCGAAAAATCCCGGTAATTAATGAAAGAAATTAGAGGGTGAGAATAGATAAGATAGAAACTTAGAATAGAAGAAGAAGAAGAAGAACACAAAATCAGAGTAACACGAACCTCACAGCGGAACGAATAACATATAATAGATAACATAACTTGGAAATATAATAGTTATGTATACAATAGCACTTATCAGAGTACATCACTTACAACACAGCAGAAATAAACTATAGCTATATGATCCTGAAGCCTCATGCTCCAGCTCTTCATGTATATCTGTAAATTCCTGACTACTTGACTGCCCATACAAAATTGGGCACCCAAGACTTTAGGGAAAACAACAAAGTAAACTCCGGGTCAGTCATGGGACTGGTGTGAGTAAAATAATTGAAACAGGTATATGAACAAGTGAACGATATCTCATAAGACCACGCCGCAGAACGGAATGGGTTTTTCCCTTATGAGAATCCAAAATATCTTTATATAAAAAACCTTTTGATATTATAATAATGTCTATGTACAAATAGATATCAACTAGTAGAAACGCTTTCATCTCACGTTCTACATATATTATATACAATCAAAATCGCAAGCGCGTATTGGATAATGGATTTCCAACTATGACAAGGTATGGAACCACCTTCCGATCAGTGTAATCTAGGAACGATACACTGGAGTTCAACAAGAACATCTTGCAACTCAGCCACACATGACCGACCACTCATTTCGCTTGAGTGTATCGAATGTACATCACCAACGGTTGGGATCAGCAACCGTTCCCGTATATATATGGGACATCATTGATAGATTTAAGAAACAAATGAATATTCTCTAGATAGGTGATTATACACCCTACTTCGGTGCGACCGACTTAGCCATGCTGCCTGCCCGATTTTTGTCATTTACTGGTTGATGAGGCTTGAGGTTACGCTTCATCATCACATCAGATTCACTTTGAATGCCACATTGTCAGATCCATCGAAAATCACTAATTTATATCAACAACAATACATTATGTGTTAGCTAAAGAAGTTTCCTTCCCCACTTCCACTCTTGGTACGGTTGAAGAAATCCATGTACGTGACCTTTCTGGAAATACTCTGTCAGACATTCATTCATATAAGTCATCCTCATTCACTTAGAATGTCACATCGTCATACCCGCCAAATCACAAATTGATTTATCCAAAAGTAACACGGGTATATAGCTTAGAGAAACGAATTCCTCCGCCACCAAACGTGAATACGTTTGAGCAGATCAACTTACGCGATCCATTGGATATACTCTGTCAGACCTTCATCCATACAAATTGTCCTGGGACTGGACAAACCGAAGGCACTATTAAGTATATCCATCTTAGTCACTCTTATCTAAGACATATACAACAGTCCTTGCATTTTACTTCGTCTTTAATTATCTTTGGCATATATGATTCGCAACGCTTATGCCAATACAGAGTGTTTGTTTGGATAATAATCCAACCGGTCTCTCTATATTAACAACGTTAAAATGGTCAAAACTTCGATAGTCTATGATTTAACCATCAAAGAAAAACAAGTGTGCAAACAACGATATTATTTCCAGATGGAAATTATATCGGTAAATCATCAACATATATATATATATTCACATTGCCTTATTTTCTATGTTTAGAAAATATATGTTATTAACACTGGAAAACGTTTTCCATTTGCTTATTTACAAACCACTACTCTTCCCCAACTATCAGTCCCTGACTGTGAACTAGTATGAGAACAATTCCCTAAGTATAAATCCCGAAGGCCGAAACCAACATCAGATAGACACTTAGAAAACCGTTCAATTTACTAATATCTAGTCAGTTCTAATTTTACTTAACTCTATTTGATTAAATCTGATTGATTAACTCTAACCGGTTAATTCTAACCGATCTACTCTAACTGGTCAACCTTAATTAATTAACTCTAACTGGTTTTACTTGGTTTGACTAACTCAATTTATTAACTCGACTGACTAATTCAACTCGATTAACCTAACTTGATTTACTTATCTCGATTAACTGAACTAATCACTTTGATTAACTTGACTAATTCACTTTGGTTAACTTAACCAATTCACTTAGTTTAACTTAACTAATTCACTTAACTCCTGTCGAATAAACTATATTCAACAACTCCTCTAACTCTATTCGAATAAACTATATTCAATTAACTCATTTACTCTATTCGATTAACTCCTTTTCTCTATTCGAATAAACTATATTCGATTAACTCCTTTGATTTAACTCTAATCGATTAACTCCATCGAATAAACTATATTCGATAATCTCCTCTCGAATAAATGATATTCGATAATCTTCCCTTTCGATTTAACAAATCGATAACTCCTTTTCGAATAACTAAATTTGATAACTCCTTTCGATTTAACAAATCGATAACTCCTTTCGATTTAACTAATCGATAACTCCTTTCGATTTAACTAATCGATAACTCCTTTGTGTTTAACTCTCTATTAGAATAATTGATTCGAATTACTCTTATTTATTTAACTCTATTCGAATTACTAATTCGATTAACTCTATTTAACTCCGTTTAACTCTATTCGAATAACTAATATTCGATAACTCTATTTAACTCCGTTCGAATAACTAATATTCGATAACTCTATTTAACTCCATTCGCTCGACTCTAGATCGCAGCGATCACAATGGTTACGCCTGATTCCCTCTGGAAACATCCGACCGCCTTAGGCTATCTGCAGCCCTGCGAATTACGCTAGCAGTCGCGCTAAATGGCAACTCATTTGGATTAACTATAATTGATAAATTCTAACTGTTTAACTCTAATCAATTTACTCTATTCAACTAACTTGACTCGACTAACACCTTTCGAATAACATATTCGATTCACTAACTTCGAATACCATATTCGATTAACTAACTTCGAATACCATATTCGATTAACTAACTTCGAATACCATATTCGATTTCTCCTTTTTGATTAAAGTTTATCCATTTAAAAGGATCCCCTTTTAACAACTTTTATTCATTTATAAAGATTCACTTTTTTTTAGTAACGGTTCTTCACTTTATAAATGTTCATTTAATAACGTTTTCCTTGTTATAACATCTTATTCCGTTATAAACCAATTTCCTTTTTATTAACTCTATTTATTTTCTAAATTTTTCCTTTTCAATTCTATTTGTAAATGGTTTACAAATATTTCTTTTTCTATTTTATTCTATTTTCAAATGGTTTGCAAATATTTCCTCTTCAAATTTATTCCTAAAAATATTCTAACTCCTTAAATTCCCGGAAAAATTCGCCATAACCTCCTTTGTATCGGGAGTATCGGGAAAATCCCCAAACCCGCCACACAGGCCTTTCCATTCAAAAAGAAAATGTTTTGAAATTATTTCCTTTCTAAATATCTCCTATTTATAACTATTCCAATTTATAAATATTTCTATTTATAAATATCTCTTATTTATAAATATTCCAATTCATAAATATTTTATTTTCAATATCACTTTGAAAATCTACTTATCAACATCCCGTATGTTATGGTATTCAATCATGTAAAATCACGATGATAAATATCGTCCAAATACATATAATCGACCACAGATTATATATCACATCATATAACACAATATATGAACAAACAGTATTATAAATATTGAGGAACCCACTTAGGTCTCTCCAACCTTCTTCCTGCATCACAGATGTTAAACAAAAATATCAACATCACTTTCAGTTCGATAGGAAATATTCTGATAGCAGAATCAATATATAAATATTTAATGGTTTATATATATATATATATATATATATATATATATAGTCTCCACTAACTGACTAGCAGTTCAATCAATCAACCAACACACAACAATCAACAGATGATTAACAGTTCTAAAAATACATTATAAAAATATAACTGTTCAGAGTTGGTGAGATTTACTCACTTTGGCAGTTCATCGTTAAAGAACGATAAACTGTTGTTTGAGTTGAATCAAACAATTTATTTCGCCATAAATTGTAACATGCTCCATTGACTCGCAGTCAGTTCCATTGTGTAGTGTCCGTCCATATAATCCCAATGGATCTGACCGTTCGTGATTCTGATATCGTACGGTCAAGATATGATTTACACAAGTTAAATACATAATTTAAATAAAATTAAAAACTTGATTTTAATCTATTGGGCTTAGCTTTTCTTTGTCGGCCCAACCACAAACCAACCCGCAAAACACTTCTTCCCCAAAACTCAATCACCTGCTCAGTAACACCACCCGTACGACAGCCATTCCCCTTACTTCCTCCTTCAAGTTCATCCACCAGATCACATACCAATACCACCATAAAAATCTCCTTTGAAAACTCAACAAACTCATATCCTCTTTGCTTAATTCGAACACCATTCTTGAGTTCCGTCGAGACCCCAAAATAGTCGATCACAGAGAGGACATCGAACTCTTTCATCGCCGAACACCACAAACCTTTTCCACTCGAAAGTTCTTTCCACCCCAAACGCAAAGCCTCCCATGAAAACGCCTAAATCCGCCTACAGTTGATCCTAGCCTGAACCCTAGCGTCGACCTGTAGGAACTGGACCCACCAAAAACTCGATCGCACTCAGTTCGAAGGGTATCAACAGGGAGCTCTCGAGTACAGCAGCACAACGGATCCAACGATGTCCTATTCCGTTGAGTGTTTCGTTTTCTTTTGATTTTTACAACTTGAGAAATTTTCTGTCAGCAGGAAAAAGAAGAACGGCGGTAGAAAGGAATTGTTGACCAGAGAAAGAGAAGTGAATTAGGTTAGAAAAGGTTAAAAGGTTTTTATAGGAAGTTTTTAAATATTTTTATATTCAGTTTATATTGAATCGTTAGTTCAATTCGTCCTTTAAAAATTCCTGTGACCACACACGATACCCAAAAATCACGAAAATGGACATGCAGCTACAGCTCGACATTACGGTCCCAACGAAATTGGTTTCGTCGAATTCCGACTCCGTATGCTCACGCTGCGTATTTTTAACTGTCAAAACACTGACTGTTTCTCACTCTAAAAATACATACGACCACACAGTGACTCTAAAAATCACCAAACTTGGAATCTAACAAATATTTGACATTGCGGATCCAACAAAACAGGTTTCATCGAATTCCGATTTCGTTTGCAAAAGTGTCTATTTTTAACGCTCTAAATAGCATATTTAAATATATAAATATATTTAAATATAATTTAATTTAATATTTAAAAATAAATATTATCGTCTATATTCACAGTGGGATACCATACAGCTCTACTGGGATTTATAACTTGATATTTTCAAATCCCGATTAAATCGATATTCGATTAAAAATGAAATTCCTTTTTTAAAATAAAATTTATTCCTTTATAAAATATAAAGGAATTCCACAACGACTTTTCTAAAATTTGACTTGGACATACATCAAAATCTACACGAAGAAATCCCGATTTTTCCCTTCCACTAGAAAGATATACTCCACCAGCTCCACACGTTTCTTGTTTCATAGAAATCCGGCCTAAAACGAATCCTGTACATTTAGTTGAAGTTCAAATCGCTAAATTACGAACTGCAGCGCCATTTAAAGCTCGATTTTAATTATAATATAATTATACGTTCAAACTGACGTCGATTGAATATATCCATCTATATAATTCAACTTTAACCTGAAATATATATTTTGAATTGCCCACTTCACATTATATTGTCAATTCAGCTAATTCTGATTATTTTAGAATTATATATATTATTTAATTATTATATTTAATTAAATATTCCTTATAATTTAATTAACGACCATTATATCCTCTAAACTCTATTTAAATAATTAAATAAATTAATTATTATATCATCGAAAAATGCGGGTCATTACACCATAGTAGGGTGGTAATAATAAGAAAAGGAAGCAGCAACAACATAAAGGGAAGAATGGCCAAAAGAAGCATAAGAGTGGGTCGGTTTGCTTTAACTGCCAACAAAAGGGCCATTTTGCCAATGAGTGCGAGAATCCAATGGTTGAGAGGAAGTGTCACAATTAAGGCAAGACTGGGAATCTCAAGAAGGACTGTCTGGAACCGGCTAAGGGAAAGCAGGTTGTGAAGGCTTATGCTTTGGAAGCCATACCAATTTCTTCGAGAGCTCCTACCGCAGAGGAGAAAGGAAAGTGTGTCGTCTTACAAGGTACTCTTTTTATCCGAGGTGTTTCAGTTCGAGCTTTGTTTGATACTGGAGCATCACATTCATTCATTTGTAATGAGCTTGTGTGCCGCTTGGGTTTAGAACCCGAGATTTGTGATATACCATTGATCGTGACTAATCCAGTCAGGGGTCCATCCAGTTTGTGCATGTTGTGTCATGGTCTAGTGTTGTCGAGTCATGGTTGCTCTTCTGTTGTGATTGCTTTGTTTATAACTACGCTGGGTTTGGGATCATCTTGGGCATGGATTGGCTCAAGTGTTATGCGGCAAGGGTGGATTACGAAAATCTAGAGGTAAGACTTGGGGATGTGGAAGGGCGAAAGGTATTGATTAGATGTAAGCCTAAAGATAGGGTCTTCATAAGCTATCTATATTCGCTTGTGATTCCACTGGAAGACTTGTCACCCGTGCTAATCGCGAATGAGTATGAGGATGTCTTTGACGAGGTTAAAGGTTTGTCATTGCATCATGAGATCGAGTTTAGGATCGATTTGGTCAAGGGTGCTAGACCAATCGTTATGCCTCTTAGGCGGATGGCGCCTAAGGAATAGCGAGAGTTGGAGGTGTAGGTTCGTGACCTTTTGGGAAAAGGATTCTTTTGGAGGAGTGTATTAGAATGGGGTGTACCTGTTGTGTTTGCAACCAAGGATTATGGCTCGTTGAGATTGTTTGTGGACTATCGTGAGATGAACAAGGTGACCAAGAAGAATAAGTATTCATTGCCGAGGATTGATGACTTGTTTGATCAGCTTCACAAAGTCAAAGTGTTTTCTCAAATAGATTTGGCAACGGGATTTCACCATTTGAGGGTGGCAAAGGATAGTGTGCCAAAGACTATTTTTATGACACCATCCGGTTTCTTCGAATGTTAGGCAATGCCATTCGGGCTAACTAATGCACCAACATATTTTGTGGATCTTACGAATAGATTTTTCAGAGATCAGTTGAACAAGTTTATGCTTGTGTTCGTGGATGATATTCTGGTTTACTCTCGGAACGAGGAAGAACACAAGATGCACTTAAGAGTTGTGTTAGAAATCTTCCGAAAGCATTAGCTGAGAGTTAAGTTTTTGAAATATCACTTCTGGAAGAGGGAAGTGAGGTTCTTAGGTCATGTTGTTTCTGGAAATGGGATAGCGGTTGACCCCGCTAAGGTTGCAGCAATCCAGGACTGGGATCGACCTAAGAATGCGACGGAAGTTCGGAGTTTCCTTGGATTGGCAGAATATTACCGACGGTTTACCAAGGATTTCTCCAAGATAGCTGCGCCGTTGACATGATTGACTAAGAAGAACCAAGTGTTTATATAGGTTGCGAAGTGTGAACAAACGTTCGGAATCGTGAAAGAGAGATTGATGAGTGCTCCTGTGTTGATCATTCCAAGTGGGAATGAAGAGAAGGTAGTATATACCGATGTATGTAGTACTGGACTTGGAGCAGTGCTGATGCAAAAACATAAGGTTGTAGCGTACGCGAGTCGGCAGCTAAAGCCGCATGAGAAAAATTACCTAACTCATGATTTGGAGTTGGCGGCGATTGTGTTTTCTCTAAAGATGAGGAGACATTACCTGTTAGGAGTTTGATTCAAGTTGTTCATGGATCACAAGTCATTGAATTATGTTTTCTCCCAGAAGGATTTGAATCTTCGGTAGCAAAGGTGGCTAGAGTTTTTGGCATCATACAATTTTTGTATAGCCTATATTTCTGGCAAAGGTAACGTAGTGGCAAATGCGTTGAGTCGAAGAAACGCAAGTTTGGTAGCGATGTTTTCGGAATAGAAGAGCCTCGAGTATTTGGCAAGATTTGATTTTTGGACACGATGTGAGTTGGAACCTGAAATGTTGGCAAGCTTATCGATAATATCCACTCTTATTAAAAGGATTGGCGAAAGCCAAAAGCTAGATACAAAACTTGTCGAGTTTATCCAAAAGCTAGAACCAAAGAATAAAGAGTTCGAGGTCGATCGAGAAGGTTGGCTTCGAAAGCAAGGACGACTGGTTGTTCCTGATAATGTCATCACTCGAAGTTGACGATTCATCCCGGTGGAAATAAGATGTATCAGGACATGAAACGAATCTACTACTGGGAGGGGATGAAGAGAGATATTGGAAAGTTAATTTCCAAGTGCATGAACTGTCAATTGGTGAAAGCTAAACAGAAAAAGCCGAGTGGTTTGCTTCAGCTATTGGAAGTTCCTACGTGGAAGTGGGAGCAAGTATCGATGAATTTTATCGATGGAATACCTAGAACCAGGGAGGAAATGAAGGGATTTGGGTCATCGTGGATCGCTTGACCAAAATGTAAGGTTCTTTCTTGTCAGGACGACTAGGATGACATCGAAGTTGGCTGAACTTTATGTGAAATGGATAGTTCGATTCCATGGTATCCCAAAGAGCATAGAGAGTGACTGAGATCCATTATTTACGAGTGGATTTTGGAAGAGCTTGCAGGAAGCTTTGGGAACCGAGTTGTGTTTAAGTACGACTTACCATCCCCGAACTAATGGTTAGACCGAGAGAGTTAATCGAGTTTTCGAAGATCTCCTGAGGGCTTGTGTGTTAGACTTCAGAGGATCACAAGAAGACTATCTACATCTAGTTGAGTTTGCATATAATAATAGCTACCAATCTAGCATTGGGATGGCACCATACGAGGCGTTGTATGGTAGGCCATGTAATTCTCCAGCTTGTTGGTTAGAAACTAGAGATAAGTTGGTACTTGGGCCAGAGATGATTAGAGAGACCTCAGATTGTATCGAGATCATTCGACAACGAATGAAGGCTACCCAAGATCGTCAGAAGAGTTATGCTGATAAGGGTCAAAAAGATTTAGAGTTCGATGTGGGTGATATGGTCTTTGTAAAGATTTCGCCATTGAAGCATGTGGTTCGATTCAGAAACAAAGGAAAGTTAGCTCCAAGGTTCGTTGGACCATTTCTGATAGTCGAGCGAATTGGAAAGCTCGCATATAGGTTGGAGTTACTCGAGAAGATGATGAGTGTACATAATGTTTTCCATGTGTCGTTCTACGGAAGTTCATGCACGATTTGAATGTGGTGGTATCTCCAGAGCAGTATGAAGACCTAAAAGTAGAGATCGCAGTTGTGGAACCTTGTAAGCCGCTTCATGCTGTGGGAAATGACACGAAACAGCTTGGAAGGAAGACGGTTAAACTAGTCAAGGTACAACGGAGTGAAGATGGAAACGATTGTACGTGGGAGACGTAAGAGAGCATGAAGGCCACTCATCCAGAACTCTTCGTATCATCATTGTATCTTGTTGTTGTTTAGAATTCCACGTGCTAAGATAAGGCTATGGATGCATGGCTTGATGTTTTCTAGTTTTAATGATAGAATGGGCTCCTCATGGATGATAATCATGCGGAATTGTTGTGTTTACTTGGAATTTTGGGGTCGAAATTCCTCGCGAGGGTGGGGGGGGGGGGGGGGAGGGGGGAGAATGTAACAACCCACATTTTACATATCGAAGGATCGTAAGATATTTTTATTTTATTCCCTGAGGGTTGGATCATTCTCATATTTTAATATGTTGCTTATAGGGATGTGTGACATGTCCATAATTTTTACCAATTTTGTTTGTGACCATTTTCCCCCTGCCAGTCTTGTACATGGCATAACTTTTGACTTAGGTCAAATCAGGTGGTGAGACATGTGCCATTGGAAAGGGAATGATGATTTCTTTCCATATAGTGGTTACATTAAATATTTGGCTTAGCAGTTTGGGAGGAATCGTTGTTTTAAGGTTCTCAGTTGGTTGTACAGGTTTTGTAAGACATAATGGGCTAATTTGGGGAGGCTCATTAGTGGACCGGTGGAAGCTATAAATAGGGGGTGAGGGGCATAGAGAATAATTTACTTTCTCCATTCTCTCATTTGGTGGCTTTGTGTCCCTCCTTCCTCTAACACCTTTCCACTATTAAAATCGAGATCTAAGGAAGGGAATCAAAGATCTACAAAATTTGGAGCTAGATCTACGTCAAGCGGGGATATATTCCATCAAATCAAGCGGATTGAAGCAAGATCTCCGCTGTCCAGATTCGTATTTTAATCATTCCGAGTTGTTTTGGAGAATTGGTGAGTGATATGCATCTCTCACACGGATTCAATCAAGTATATGAATGTTTGTTCATGTTTTCATCAAATTCAAGCATTTTCTCATAGATCTACAACTTGGTAAGTCCATTTTCATATGAATCATTATAGGGTCTGATTTAGCAAGTTTAAACTAGTAATTTTTTTGTTATTTCATATGTTTATGCAAGTTAAATATGCTATTTAGATCACATATTCATTTATTATAATTTTGGCGAAAATTGAGCAATTTTTGTGAAAATTGTCATATTCATGTTGTTAGTGATCTCATAACATGCTTATGGTTGTATTGGATGAGTTAGACGAGTAAATTTCGTCAATTGTATCATTTGGCGAAGTTTTGATCGAATTCGGAGGTGAATGGGGCCTGTGCAGGTTTTGGGTTGAGCGTACAGGCCACGGATCGAGCGTAGTACTACGTATAGTACAATGTAGTACAGAAGAGGGGTCGGTCGCACACAAATGGGCTCCGGTCATTCGTTGGGAGGTGGTCGGTCATGCATGGGGGAGACCGGGTCGGTCGATCGAGCAGCTTAGAAGACTGGTTGGTCTGGTTTGGTACTGGTCGGTCGAAGCGAGTCGGGCCAATTTCAAAGCAAGGGATCAGTCTCACATTGAGGGGTCGGACGAGCAGTGGGTCTGTGACACCCCACGTCCATTAATATCACTCACAAAGAGAATGCATTAAGTTTCGTGGAGCGTTATAAGTAAACAAAACAGAATATTACAAGACAGATACATAAAGTAGTACTTGAAAATTTTATAACTTTATTGCAGCGGAAAGAGAAATAAGTTTGGTTACATCTTCAAACACCAAAACCAAGTACATAAAATCAGTCTTGTACAAAAGCCATCAGAGTACATAATTTTTAAAACCATAATCCCACTCCAAAATGTCATATGTAAGAGAAACAAAGCTAAGCATTGCTTTCAGCACTTCCAAGCACTTTAAGAAGAAAGAAATCCGAATCAAGCTTCTACGTTCTCACCCTGAGAACCAGGGGGGAGGGGGGAAGAAAAGAGGCAAAACAAAAACGGTCAGACATAAAGTCTGGCGAGTCCAGTGACTTTCATCATAAAAACAGATAATAGTATCATGACATGTAAATAAAACCGGTAGAGAGATAAAAGTAACAGGAGTAGCAGGTATACATAGGTTAAACAGAGGAAACAGAATGATATAGACCAAGCTATGCTGCTTACTTACTTTTCACTTCTCTGCCCCAATACTAGTATAACAGGATTAGGTGTTACCCTAATTTTTAAACTGAAACAGAAACAGAGTGATATCTACAGAAACAGAATGCTAGTAATGGGCCTTTACCACCCCAACAGAGACAGACGGTACAGAAGGAGAAACAGAATCAGAGACAGAAATAGAATAATCCCTACGGAAACAGTATGTTAGAATTAGGTGTACACTAGTGATAGACCTTTACCACCCCAACAGACGGTACCACACAGAAACAGATAGGTGTTACCACCCCAACAGAAACAGACGGTACCCCAACATAAACAGATAGAACTAGATGTACCCTAAATTCTACCCCTAGCGATCGGCTCCCTAATACATAAATACCCTGTGTCAGCCCCACAGAAGGGTGTATCACTCCCTAAAGTGGCAACCTACAGAAAGACACAGACCTATTTACAGATGTCACGGCGTCTTAACTTCCCCAGAGCAGACCAGATCCATGCACGCACATGGCCTGTTTGGAATGCACCATCAACACCCCTCGCCATTATCAGAATGGACCTCTTAAAACCAATTCAGTAAGCGTGCCCTGACCCCTACCTAGTGTTGGGTCACCATTTGATACCAAAAAGGGTTACTGACTGATATGGGTCCCACACAATAGATGACACAAGCAAATACCCCTCCTAACCTTGTGTCCCCAGACTAACAGATTTCAGATGTACAAATTTCGGATTAACACGTCTGTAGACTAACAGAGCAGATTTACATATTCACAGGTTTACAGATTAATATAGTAGATTTACGAATTAACAGGTTCGCAGATTAATGGATCAGATGTACGGATTATCAGATTTACGGATTAACAGATCATATTGTACAGATTCAACATATACAATAAGTTAAGTTTGCCAGGTCTATATACATATAACCCACCCCATCGGTTTATTAAGATTAACTTAACCCCTCCCACTTATTCAAGCAAGTTTACTTAACCCTACTCAATTTAACAGGTTTATGTAACCCCTACAGATTCAATTAGGTTAATTATTCCAAGTTGACAGATTATTATCATTTCTGGTTAATGCACCAGACCTCTCACATTAGATTTACCACCTGTGAATGCTGGATATACCGGGCGGTTCCGGGCAGACTTCTACCACAAGTGTAATCTAACCTCGTGTCTGAGTACTATTTCATATGTCCGCACTAGGCCCCTCACATTAGATTCACCACTTGTGGTTGCTGGATATGCTGGGCGGTTCCGGGCAGACTTATACCACAAGTGCAATCTAACCTCGTTCCTAGGCGCGGTTCAGTTTTAGGCATATTCATTCTTAAACAATTATTCATGTTCATCGTAGGTTTTTCAATTACAGTATTCAGTTTTAATAGATTTCAGCAGACTAGTCATTTTAACAGATTAAACATCTCCGCAAGTTACAGCAGGTTACTTAAAGTTCCATTATCATGTTCTGCTCAATCTTGGATTGAGCCTACAATTTTACATACCCAAATTATGGTCCTAATTCGCAATATAATATTTGCCCAAGTTTTAGTCAATTTTGTACAACACAGATTGTGCCCCTAAAACCTCAGCCATGATTCATTAATACAGGTTACGCCAAATTATAGTCTTTGATTACATTGTTTGCCAATTACCCAAAATCCAAATTTAGGCGTGTTCATATTTAACAGTTATCCCTATTTCATTATAGGTTTTCATGCCCTTTTGCCAAGTCATATATCATTATGCACAATAATCCCCTTCTTCCAAGTCATAAATCATAATATATAGTATGCCCCAAATTTAGGTCGTAAATTACAACATGTGTTATGCCCCCAAATCCTAAGTCATATGTTCAATACACTTTATGCCCCAAATTTATCTTTCCCAACGATTCCCAATTTCACGCGTTCGTATATTTTAGCGTTAGGCCTAGGCTCGAAGGTAGCCTGGCTATAAAAAAATAAAGAAGAAGAATAAAATAGGTATAGAACCAAAAGTAACATTAATGGGCATATGATAGCAGAAATAGGCATATAAGAACAGATCTGATGAACAAAAATAGACATATAAGAACAGATTTGATTAACAGAAACAGGAATATGATGAACAAAAATAGGCATAGTCTCAGATTTAGGTTTATTAACATGTCAGAATTACAATTAAATTTCAGATCTAAAAGTAACATGAACTCACCGAGATTTAAAGAAAAGAACTAGGCTTTGTTATTGCAAATCTTAATCTTCGAAAACTCCTAATCTGATTTGTCTTGGTGGAGAAGAAAGTCTATTTTAATTTAGATTAGAGCAGCATGGTGTTGCCATGAATTAGGTGTGGAGAAAACAATGGGTCTAGGGTCCCTTATATAGCATAGGAGTCAACGAAGCAGGCCACGAATCAGTCCAGAACCAGAAAAACGAATCTTCCCAGATCTGGCAGGGGGGTCGACACCCTTGTTGACACCCCCTAAGGGGGGTCGACACCCTTGAGCGGGAAATTTCCTGCTCACCCAGCTTTGGCCGAATTTGATTTTTGAACCTGTTTTGTTAATTAATTATTATTTAGTTTAATTCTGCTTAATCCTTAAATCTTTCGAGCTTCATAACTTCTTCATACAATGTCTGATTTACCCAAACTCGGACTCTATCCCAAGCGGAATTCTGAAACGAACGCAATGGAGCATCCCGTTTCCCTTAATTCTTCTTCCAAAAATAAAGTATTCTTTAATTTGTCACTTTTTATATTCTTAGAAAATATGCGGTGTTACAGGGTCGGTTTGTTCTTGCCTTGATAGCGGGTCGGTCAGGTATTGGGTCTGTCACACATTAGTGGCTGATCGGGTCGGTCATGTGGGGAGCAATTGAGGAACCGAGTCGGTTGTTGGGTCTGGTCGGTAATTGTACGGGTCGGTTGAGATGAGGTTGCATGGTTCGGTCGGCCAAGTGGGGATAATATAGAGGGGTCGGTCGTGATGTTGTACGAGGTCGGCATGTTTCCATAGTAATGTGTTAGATGCTATAGGTTGTTCTAAGCCTTATATTGATGTTGTTTTGGTTTGTAATGTTGTGACTTCGAGATATGCATTCATAGTGATGTGATGAATTCGTTGATCGATGTAAAGCAACGAATGAGAAGATGACTCAAGGGTGTTTTGAGTTCGTGGACAATGGATACTCCAGGGGGACTTGAGTTGGTGAATGGTCATCAGAGTTGATGACTAGGATTGCGAAGACCGAGAGATTATCGTTATCGTAAGTTCTAGCAAACTCAAAGAAGGGGTACCTTGGACATTCGTGAAGGGCCTAGTTGTCGAGATTTGAGAAGACAAACATACGAGTCATGATGGCGTATGGAGGTTTTGTTAGAACTGGGGTTACCATTAGCCCTTGACATATGGCAGTGATGATGGGCCGTCATACGATTAACGATGGTTTCAAAGTAGGATTGGCGGTGATAGCTAAAGTCAATCATGGATGATTGGTTGCTCTGTTTGTACTGTCTCATGTAGATTGTCCAACGTCGAAGAAGACGTTCCATGGGTGCTTGTCTGATATTGGTTTAGGCCTATGGGGCTTGTGCTTGAGGGATGTTGAATTTGATTAGGATGGTTTACATGAGATATATAATTTGGATGTCATGAGTGCTTTACCATGAGTGAATGGGTGTTCTGGTTTCCATGGATTTATGATTGAATTTTTTGATGTAAAGGCTATCACTGTCCGATGTGGGGAAGACAGGAGTTGAGTTCTTCTCTGGTGTTTGGTAGATTGGTTTGTTAATATACTTATTCTCATATACTTTATTAATCATGCTTGTTAGCAGTTTTATCACTCACTAAGACTGTTGTCTGATTCAGGGTTTTATGTTTCCCGCTTATTACCTTGGGCTGTTCATCCAGTTGTGGATGGGCAGACTAGGTGGCAGGTGATTGCTTATTGGGGACGGTGTAACTGTTCGGAGGCGAGCAGGAGGCTAGCATACTACCTTTCTACTATATAGTATTTGGATTTCCGTTGTTTGTTATTCTCTGAGTACTACACTGAGGCAATTTATGCAAACACTATTGTTGTAATTCAAGTCTTTGGATATCACTTTCTTGTCGTTATGAAAGTCTAGTGTTTTCTGCTTCACTATTAATATCTGTTGTATATATTTTATTATATTTTATCCTTTCTCTGTGAGATTTACGGTAGGTTCTGATTGTGTTATCATACCATGATGATTGTCCATAGATGCTTTGCATGCATTTCAGTGCATTATTCCTCTTGTTTAGTGCTGGGGTTATGGGCGGTCGTCACATGATCCATCCCTGAATTGCTCGTGATCCATCTCTATCCTGGATCGATCGTGATCCATCTAGGATCGCTCAAGATCTGTAACAACCTGCCCGGAATGGGCCTAAATTTCGACCTAGAAAAGGCCCATCAAAACTTAGAGCCATTCTAAATGGGTCATTAGTTCGTGTAAGGATAACATTTGCATAGAATATATATACACAAATACTTCAAATGGAAATCTCACACAGCGGAAATAGAAAATCTAATATTGAAATAAGATGTACCACTTATTTAAACAACACAGAAATACAACAGTCACAGTTACATTTGTTCAACGGGTACATCAAATAGTTCATTCCCACAAGTTTCCAAAAGAAGTAAAGCAATAACTACTAATAATAGCATAATAACTTTGTCTTCTTCTTCATCTCCAGTCATAACTTCGTCCATAACTTTACCCCGTCTACTGACCTGTAGGATATGTTAAGGAGAGGGGTCAAAAACGTAAAGTTCTATATATGTGACTGAAATATGGTGTTACTTAATGCCCATACCCTATATTTTTAGTAGGTTACATATGTCAAGTTATGTCTATGCAGCACACATGATTTAAACAAGCACCAAGTATAGTATTGCGAATGTTACAATTAACTGGTATTACGGTAGGACACCTATGTCGCTTAAGACTTCCCTAAGACAGTTGGTGAGCATGCAATGGCCACACATGTTTCATATACCGATCATGTCCCTAGTTGAGCCCTTACAAGCTTCTAGAGGAAGTGGACATCCCCATGGACTACCCTACTCCATTACCGTTTATGCCTAACCACTTTCAGAGAAGGAGGGCCCATAGACTTACTTCAAATCTAATAAGGGTGGGTCCTGTGACTTTGGTTCATCTCCAAGGAATAAACCTTCGAAGGGATCCTAGTCCTAACCACTTAAGACCCAAACTAAATAAAAAGAGAGTCAGCCACTTAATACCTTCTCAAGGTGTAGTAAACCTGCCTATTTTCATGCAAAATAGACTAATATATATATATATACACACACACACACACACACACATATACACACACACGCACACTAGATCTCTCACATTAAATTGTACACCAGTAGATGCTAGATACGTTGGTCGGTTCCGGGCAGGCTTCTACTACAATTTGGTTCACTACAACAAATTGACCATATAAAAACGGTGGAAAACAGTTGTAACAGACTTTTTACAATGGTGGAACAACCGTCGTCTATTAAGAAGTTGTAATAGACTAAAATCTTTTACAACTTTTTTGCACCGTTGCGACACCATTGTAAAATGTATTTTTTACAACTATTTTCCACCATTGTAATAAACTAAAAATTGTAAACAACTTTATTACAACTGTTGTAATATATTTTATTAAAAGTATTATCTTATAGTTGTAATATATGAATAAATTATATACATATTACTAATAAAATAATTCATTTCAGAACATATTATCTACAAAACTGAAGATATCAAACAAACTTTAAACATGAACCAAAACAATATATTAGAATTCTCAAACTCTCATCATTTTTTTATAAATCATACAAGTATCTCAAGTACATAAAGTAACTGCAAATTACATTATCCAAGACTCCAAAATCCAAATGACTTGAAGTCATCTTTCATAAATATACATCACTACGAGTATACAAACATAATGAAATTAAGACTTGCTCGCAATACTTTTCTTTGCAGTCGGCTTCAAGTTGAATTCTTTCTAGATAATTGAGCATCTCTAAAGCTTGTGTAGGATCCTATATCAACATTTTATGATGTCATACGAGTGCACTTTCCTTTGTCTCCATGCATGATCAATCAGTAGATTCGGTATAGAGCTGCTTTCAGATTATATGTGTTATTCAATCCCCACAAACATTGTTCTAGTCGACCTCAACAAATTCAAACTAAAAGACATGGAAATGATAAATCAAAGCACATATAAATCAAAGTACAACATAAGAATCTTACAAGTTCAGTACAACATAATGAAAATTGAAGTCTATGGACATAGCTACTGTTATTTGGTCCAATCTCTACTGGTTTATCCTGGCACAATGAACCTTATCTTCACAACCTAATGCAGCCTGAAAAAAAAATTAAATTAAATGAAAGTTTTAATGCAGTCAACAACATAAACATTATTATTCTTATTAAACAACCAAACCAAAAACCCCTTTTCTAATGCATCCTAAATTGTACGGATCCGACCTCTAGGATAATGCATGATAGTGGGAACAAGCTCGCATGGTTTTAATGCCAAGGAGCCAATAACTTAAAAGAACAAGATGTCGTTAAAATAGTGGCATTCACCATATACCTCAAAACACACGCAACCATATGTTAAATTGGTACCAATTTATCCCATATGACCTTGTTCTGACTTTTGGTTTGCGTTCACTCATGAAGATAAAAATGAATGGACTTCTACTTGGCATTAAGTTCATATGTTTTGGTTACTTCACTCTGCATGTTAAAATGGTGAAGGAAGCCATACAAAGAACCAAGTTTCAATTTTTGGTGTAAAAAATGAATGGATTTCTACTTGGCAATGAGTTGCGAAAAGAAATGAAGATAAGACAAGGATAAAGTCCCCGTTAAAATTTCCATACCTAACGGACCACTACTTTATTTGTTCAGCTGACAGTTTGTTACAAAGAAAATAGTTCGTCTTGGTGAAGCTTTTCTTCCATAACTAAATTATGCTTGTCATTAATCATTAATTACAGTTGAATCAATTTTTATTCAAACAACCGAAATTCTAGATCCTATTTTAACTAGATTTTCTCCCTCTGCAATGATATTTCATTCTTATTGTGCAACAAATTCATATTGTTGAAATCTAAACTGTTTGGATTTTCTGTTGTTCTTCTTTAGGATATTTGTCATTACTTTGAGATATTAATATTCATTTTTATATATAAGTCATGCATTGCGCCTTCAAAGGGTACTGGGGTGTGTGAATGTATATTTGACATATTGTAATCTTTTCCATTCATAGATATTTTGTTTAGAGATATCACTGGAACTACTTAAACAATAATAATTAAATAATGGTAACAACTCCTTTTTGCATTTCATATAAGTGATATAACTCATTCACTCTGGCAAAAGGAATGCTAGACCATTAAGAACAAACTTTTTATTTCTTAAAAAATTGAAAACCGATTAATGCTGCATTTTCTTAGTCATACGTTTTCATGCTTCTATTGACGATATTTTGTCCTTTGTTAATTTGATACTAACAGAATGTATGCTGTTTTGCATCTTTTTCAATGTAAAAACCATGGACTTTTACTATATTCTCTTTGTTATTAATCTGTTATTGTTAGACTCCAGCACACGGCACATGATACATGCTACACTTTTTTTTCTAGTGCATAGCAAGATGATAATACCTATACATACACCAACCACAAGATGATAACAAGAGCTAAAGACGGCTTTGCTAGAAAAAGACAATGAAAAAACTCCAACCACAAGATGATAACACCTATACATACAACTGTCGACAAACACCACCAAGCACGCAGGAAACCCAAATATAATCGCTTAGCACATTGAGCATAAGCTCATACTTGAACCAAGATCAACCAAGGAATAACCTAATTACACAGGGATGAGCAAGTATAACAGTTGGAAGGCTTTGACAAAGGAGAACGAAGTCATTGGTACAAGGGAAAGGAAGGGGCACTCAAACGTGGGGGGAGGGGGGAGTGTTCAGTGATGACGAGATGACAAATCCGAGTAATTACAGAAGAGGCTATGTCATCCACTCATTCTTAGAAATCAACAACAAATGAAGAAACATACATATCAATTGTATACAGTAAATACATACCTCGAACATGAAAAATGGACAAGCACATACTTTGGGAACTTCAAGTTTGGCAAGCGAATTCAGGTAAAATCCCTCTTCCCCAAGCTTCTTCAGATCTCTATATGGAACTTGTAGTGGATACTTGAAACCGAATTTCTGATAAAGATCCACATATGCTTGAAGGTCTTCTTCAATGAACCGTGGTAGAGGAGTAGGCAGATCTATAAGATCCATTATCTCGTCAGTCGTAATGGGGATCTCGGATCTCAAAAATAATATGTAAACGTTTTGTGTAACAGTCTTCACATCAAATCGTCCAAAAACAGCCTCCACTCTTCCAGGCTCTGTAATAACCCGGAAATCTGAGCCAATTTAAATTTTTTATTTTGGCAATTTTAGCGAATTTTGAGTATTTAAAATGAATTATTTTATATAATAACGACAGGAAATTTATTTTTAATAGAATTCGAACGTAGATATTTATATATACGTCGTCGTTAGAATATAAATATTTATTTTAATTACAAAAGGTATTGAAAATGGCGCGGTAGTTCGAAAATTCGATTTCAAATTTCAATTGAATGTACAGGATTCAAAATAAACCGAATTTTAGTGAAACCAAAAATATTTGAATCTAATTGAGAATATCTTTCCAACGAATCCAAAAGATTGAAATTTCATAGCGGGGATAAAAAGATATGTCCAGTTGAAAATTCAGAATAGTCGCTATGAAATTCTGGCCCTTAAAATTGGGAATTTTGCAAACGACCTCGGTTTTCGACGAAACCACTTTTGTTGGATCTGGGATGTCAAGTTATTGCTAGGTTTCAAAATTCATAATTTTTCGAATCAATATGTGAGCGTGGCAAAGGAAAATGCGTTTGGCCAGTTTTAGTTGATTTTAATCGACTGGAAAATGGCCATTTTTCAAACGGTCTCAGAATTTGACGAAATTAGTTATGTTAGGATCATATTGTCAATACGAAGCTAGAAATAATTTTTCGTGAATTTTTAGAGTCCGTATGTAGCCCCGGTAAATTGAAATGCACGTTCAAATTCAATATATAGAGTTATATATTGATTTTGACGAAAACTGATCGAAACGATCAAATTAGTTTACGATACATATCCCATTGTGTTCGGAATGGGGGTTATTAGCTAGGGATGACAGTCGGTGGGTTTGATTTCGAGTTCGGAATAAAAAGTTGCTTTATGGATAATTAAATATATATATTATTAAAATCGGTCAACTCCTTTATCCCTCTCTCTCTCCCCTCCCTATCGTTCATTTCAAATAGGATAAAATAAAAAAAACCGAAGCCTTCGATACCCCATCGTGCCCATTCCCGTCGCCCTCCACTTCCATCACCGCCGGCGAGCCTCGCCGCACCCCCCAGCCGTCGCCACCTTCCTCCGCCCCTCTCCCCTTCGATTTCCGCAACCCTAGGCCCCCCAAAACCCTAGGTTGACGGAAGGAGCCCCACCACCCTCGCCGCACCTTCTGGGCCCGCCTTCGGCCTCCTCCGGCCACTCCTGGACACCCCTCCGCCCACTATAGCCATCTGCGCCCTCCTCCAACTCGAGACAGCTGTCGTGGGCCCCTCCTCAAGCCAAGACTCGATTTTTGTTTGATTTACAGCAAAAATGTGAGTTCTCCCTTTCCTTTTATTTCTTATTTTCTTATTTTCATTTATTTTATAATGTAAATAGCATAAGGTTAAAAATCTGAAAGTTTAGAATAACATGGATATAAAATATAGATTTTTGTTTATATGAAAGATCGAATTTTTATAATTGAAGCTGTGATTTTTATTTACAAAAGATTTGATTTTTATAAGCAAAAGATTTAGATTTGTAATAACAAAAAGATTACATCTTTAATAGCAAAAAGATTGGATTTTTATCTAAGAAAAAGTTTGATTTTTAATCGTATAAAGGAGAGATTTTTAATCGAAAAAGGAGTGATTTTTATTAGAAAAGATAATATTTTCATTAGAGAAAAAGATTGATTTTTATATATGCATATAAAGTTAGGATTTTTAGTCGTGTAAAAATAGAATTTTTAATGATGTAAAAATAGAATTTTTATATAATAAAGAAGTTAAAAATATAATTTTTATACTAATGGCATATTAAAAATATGATTTTATTGTATAGAACATCATATTAAAATCGTGATTTTAATATGAACAGCGTGAAGAGGACTACGTTGGAAGTGCGGGCAAATCCAGACTGTTCTGAATTTCAGAAATTTCTTTGGAGGAGTGGAACCCTCGGTGAGAACTCCTCACCTTTAATTTTAATTTCTAGTTAAAAATATATACTAGGATGCAGACGGTGTTTAGCAGCACCCGACACCCGTCGTCCACAGACCATGGACGGCTTGTTTGTTTGATTTTGATGTGTAGTTGATTGTGTGACGTGGATTGAAATAAAAATATATTTTTATAGTTAAAAATAGAATTTTTAACGTGTTTATGAAATGAAATAAATTAATATAAACAAATCGAATGATTTGTATATATACACACATTTGACTGATATTGATTGGGATGATAAATTTTACACATTGCCCAACTGCACAAATAAAATCTGTGTTTGATTGTTTGAAACCCCACATGGGTATTGGGATGATATATGACATACATTAATCCCAATAATTAGTTGTATGTTGATCGATTGATTGACAGACTGTTATGAGCGTTAAATATTTATATTTGATGCTTATACAGTGTAGAATGCACTTTGGATGATGGTTGATTATTTGTCATAGTTGATATATACATGCGTTGTATGGAAATCCATAGAAATAAAATCTATGGTAATTGATTGGGCCTCATTCCAGTTTTGAAATAGAATATTTGAAGAGAAATATTTGAATAAAATATTTGAGAAGAAATATTTGAAACGAAATATTTGAATAGAATATTTGAAATAGAAATATATAAAGCCGTGTTGATTAGATAGACGCTATTTTGATGCGAACGATATTTATATCGATTATTTTCGTTTTTTATAATGAATATTGATAAGTGATTTCAAAATCAAATATTTTGAAATGAAATTCGAATTAAATTGAATTGAAACGAATTAGAATTCGAATTGAATTGAAACGAATTAGAATTCGAATTGAATTGAAAATAAAATGAATTCGAATCGAATTGAAATTGAATGGCAATCAATTTGAAATGAATTTGAATTGAAATTGAATAGAATAGAATTCGAATTGAAATTGAATTGAATTGAAAACGAACTGAAATTGAATTAAAAATCGATTTGAATTGAAATCAATTTGAAATGAATTTAAAAAGAATTTATAAGGAAAAAATTCAATTTTGATTTGAATTTGAAATGGAGTTGAAATCGTTTCGAAAATGAATTTAAAAATGATTTATAAAATACATTTTAAAAGGAAATCAACGAAATATATATTATATATATAATATAGTGGCCTGAATAGAACGCGCCGCGCTGGCAGTTCGTGAATTTCGACCATTGACTTCGAATGGATATTGCGGGAGATCCGACCATCGGATTCTCCTAAAACCGGAACCGTTGGATTCGTATCGAAAAGGGCTTTCTAATGAATACTAGAGATTTGAAATCTAACGGTTGGATTTGGAATTATGTCCAAATCAAATTTGGGAAAGGTCGTTGTAAGTGCAGTTCGATGGCCGTTGATGGAAATCGACTGTACGGGCCTTGATAAAATTATTAAAAATAGTAATAATTTGTGTAAAATCATAAGAAATGATTTGTGAAGAATTGGGATGAAAAATTCCATATTTGAAAAGATAAAAATAGATTTTTATCGAAATGAACTAGTTTTGAACTAGAATTAAAATCAATTTATTTTTGAAATAAATAAATTGGATTTGAAATGGTTTTGAAAATAACCAGGATTTCCAATAATTGAATTGGAATGGATTTGAATCGAAATCATCCTCGGACTAGTTCGATGTTGAATTTCGTGATTATACAGTTATTGTTATGGAAATTTGAAAGATATATATATATATCATTATTTCCAATACGATATTTGTTGGTCATAGAATTTGATATTGAATGTAAGCCGATATATTTTCTATTCAGAGCCTTGTATTTAATATCAAATGTGATTTGGGTTTGTCGTGAATGGTGTCTTCATTAACACTGTCCTTAAACCCCGTTGAGAAAAAGATTAAATCTTTTTATTTAGATTTAATGAAGTGTACCAATTAAATAATATTTAATTGGAATTGAATTGGTATTGATTTTTGGGTTTATCATGAACAGTGTTTTAAATAACACTTGTTTTTTAACCCGATAATTAATGGAATGTGATTTTGGGTTGTCGTGAACGGTATCTTTAATAATACTGTTCTTAGACCCAACGGAGTTAAGAAAATTAGAAACTAACTGGAGATTAGTTAAGTTGAATGGTTTCTTGGGTATTGATCTGATGTTGGTTTCGGCCCTCGGGGTTAATACTTAGGGAATTGCTCACTTGCTAATTTACGGTTAGGGACTGATTGAACTGTGATGTGATTTTGGGGTTTATCGTGAACCGTATTTTAAATGACATCGGTTCTTTAACCCAGTTAAAGATTAAAACTAAGTGGAGTTTTAATGAATCTTTAATTAGATTGAAAAGTTCGAGACTGGAGCATCACCAGTTTTGCTCCAGGCAATAGTTAAATCTTTAATTAGATTTGAACGTGAAATGGTAATTGAATTTACCGACAACACCGTGGTGTTAGATATGAAGTATTACCAGTTTTACTTCATGGGATGAATAGGTTGGTATTGGGAAATTAAAACAAATGATTACTTCGGTAAGGTTCGTAAATCCCGACTAGTTTGGATAAACCATAATTTGGTTTGAATTGATATTCAAAAGAAGATTAAAGAATAAATTTGAGGAATTTATCTTTGATAAAATTATTGGGAACCTATCCCTAAGAATGTGAAATTTAGGAACTAGCTGAAGGTTAGTTAAGATGAATGGTTTCCTGGGTATTGATCTGATGTTGGTTTCGGCCTTCGGGGTTAATATTTGGGGAATTGTTCTCTTACTAATTTATGGTTAGTGACTGATGAATTGGAATGAGGCATATGTTGTTTTTGTGTAACACTTGTTTATTATATACGCGAGTTATTCGAAAAGACTGGGTTTATCCCATTCTGAATAACTGATACGACGATAAGTCGAAGATGAAGACTGTGGTTGAAGACCGGAGGTCTTCACGTCGTTTGGGTGATTGCTGATGATCTTGATTGGGCCGTACACCCAAGAGGAGGGAATCAGTTGGTGATCTTCCATACGTGCTTGGAGATCGATGGATATGCGAGGTACAAGGTGGCTTCGGTTTCGTTTAGACCCAGAACGGACTTGTAAATGAATGTGTGTCTGACATCGGATTTCATTCTATGTGATTGATATCGGTTGCATAGTGTGAATTGCCTGTGTGGCATACTAAGATGCAAATGATAAAGGCTTCTGTTGAAAAGCAGACTCTTGTGGTTGATGATCAGAGCACGGCCTGTGTGGCTTAGCTTTGTGTAGCGTGGATTCGTGAACCTCACACCCCGGTTGTGAACCAGAAACGGGAGAGGATCTCAGGGAGGACATGCTTTTCTTTCTAGCTAGAAGTGGCATCAGTGGTTTTACATGCACTGACGAGTTTAACTTATGTGGTTGTTGCTGTTGCGAGGCGCCTCGGTTATATCGGTCGATCCGGGACCGATGGAGTCATTCGTTGGCTCATTTACGCCCCAAAGGGCGGGGAGATGCAGTGTTCAGGAATTTTAATCCACATCGGTGGACCGGCCCTGACGATCCAAAGGCTTGACTGAGTACTTGCCTGAGACATGGGCTAGACTGTCTCGAATTCGGTAGAGGACTATCTTTTGCCTCGGTTCACAGATGGAGATCCAATTTCCAATACGTGACTTTGCGGTTTTGATTGTAAACCTATATATGGCGGCATAGTGGCATGGGACGCTCATGTCGCCTATGATTGATATTTATGATTGTATATAAAATCAGAAACTAACTGGAAACAAGCTAAGATGGGTGGTTTCTTGGGTATTAGTCTGATGTTGGTTTCGGCCTTCGGGGTTAATACTTAGGGAATCGTTCTCTTACTAATTTACGGTTGGAGTCTGATTAAGAATTAAAACATGAAATTTAGCGTATCAAGCATTCTTTGGCTATTATAAGGTAAAAACCCTATCCTCCGGCTTGCGTTGCATTGTGTGATGGGACCTGGGTCTTATAATAGCTTCATTGTTCTTTATTTAGCATTGCGCTGTTTGTTTTATGCACTGGTGTTCTTGGGAGGAAACCCGTTCTGTGTTATACGGCGTGGTCCCTTGATTTACCTAACTTTAAAATAAATATTATTAACTGTTTTAGTTCTCACACCAGTCACATGAGTGACCTGGAGTTTATTGTTTTAACCTTAACTCTGGGTGCCCTTATTTTGACACGGGCAGCTAGTAGTTTTGGTTTTGCAGATTTATATTCACAGGATCCTGATTTACAGCTGGAACGATACTCAGAAAGCTCTGTATCCGTGTATTACTTCTAGTTGTGTATTGTATTATTTTTCCGCTGCTATGTAATGTATTGTAATCTCTGATATTTTTCTGTTGTGTAATATTTATTTATACTCTGTATGTTCTTGTATTTTGATGAATTGTTGTAATATACAAAGAAATGTTCTTCTGTCTGCGTTCTTTTTTGTGTTGTTCTCAAAGCAATCCGTTCTTTCCTTACCGGGGAAGTTCGGGTTGTTTCAGGCTCCCTCCATCTTAATATGTAAGATCCTTCTAGAAGGAGATCGACTCCAAATCCTGTAGGCAAAAATGGAAAGAAGAGTAAAAAGGAATAGGGAATTTTTTGAAGTGGAGATTAGATTTGGGGTTAGCGTTGATTTACCAAGGAGATGGAAAATCAATTGAAAAGTAGAAGCGAAAAAAAAAGTGGTGCGTAGGGAAAAAAATTAGGGTTGGAGAAGATTTTCGATTTTAGGGAACAAAAATTGGGTTTGGAGCCAAAAGCAGTGTTATGGAGTGAAAGACAGATTTTGGTATCATGTAATGCCATTTCGAAATGGTGAGTAAAAAATGCCAACAAAGGAGGAAATAGAACATTATCAATAAATAAAACAAATGAAATTATTATGTTAACCATTAAATATTTTATATTAGATATGAAATCTTTTTTGTTTCTTAATTATAATTTAATTTCTTGTAGTGTTTATAAGTAAAATTTTATATCAAATTTAAAGTTATAATTGAATTCCAACTATTAAAAGTTAATTACTATGTAAACATTATTGATTATATACTATTCAGTATTTAACAGTAATTTTTAAAAAGCAACTATTATTTAATAATCATCAATTAAGCGGTTTTTATCTAATCTAACAGTAATTAATAGTAATTGGTATTAATTTGTAAATTTATTATTGAATATGAATTATTCTTAAATGTTAATATTACAAATTATTAAATATAAGTTGTTATTAATATTTAATAGGTCTCTAATACAAGAAATAGAAAAAAGAGTTACTAAAAATAAGTTTAAACAACTTTCTAATTTAACTATTAATTATCAGAAATTAATTAATATATATTAGTTATTACAACAGACAAAATAGAAAAGCTGTGATATATATGTTTATTACAACAGTGATTTTTTCACAGTTGTTAAAAACATTTATTACAATAGTGTGTTTTGCACAGTTGCAAAAAAGCATTTATTACAACTGTGCTTTTCACACCGTTGTAAAATTAAAGTTGTAATATGGTGTTTTTGTTGTAGTGGTTTAACCTTGTGTCTAGTGTACTAAGTTTTTGAATGGCCCATTGCACCTAGACATCTCACATTAGTTGGGTCCACTTGTGGTTGTTGGATTTGCCGGTCGGCTCCAGGCACACTTCTACCACAGATGGAAACTAACCTTATGTCTATGTGCCAGTATTAATATATATATATATATATATATATAGCCATTCTATATATGCACACACAAGCAATCAATTATATATTTATTATGGGGACATTCAAATTCGAATTCTAACCTAATCGCATTTATTATGCTAATACAACGTTAATTACGTTGATTACGTTTATATAAGTATAATAATTATATCGCCTAAATAACGTAAATATTCGTATGAATGAGAAAACGTTCAAACAAGGTGGCAATTGTCAATTTGTCTAAATTAAGGTATACAAGCTAATTTTTTCCATATCTTTACTACTACAATTTAGGCATGATGACATAATAACAAAATAACACATAGTAGTGAATGGAAAATATACATATATACAAATTTCAATTTGCATCCTAGGCTGGTCGGAATGATTCAATACTGGATTAAAAATAGAGCATTAGATACACTTATACATGTATATTTATAATTATCAGTTTGTCTATTTCACCCTTTTTGATGTTATGCACATAAAAATGTTTACGTTTGACATATTCCAAGTATAAATACATTTGGATTAAAAATAGAATCCAAACCTAATCAAATAATGATATACCCAAATTTAAACCCTTTTAGGTTGCAATCAAATGTTAATAAAGGAGAATTACACAAAATAGAAACAATGGTAGCAACATCCCATTTCATCTTTAACCCAATATTAAAATCGAAAATCCACAAAACCCAATAATCATGACAATTCATACGCAAATATAAAATAGGGGATTTGAAGGTTTTGGTATTTATGTTATCAATTTCCAAGTCCTCCTAGACATATATATCAACATGATAATCTAATAAAAATATGAATATGCCTAAGTAAACAATATTCCACTCACAAATCTAGGGAAGAATACAGATCTAGGGAAGAATAAAGAGGAATATGTAGTAGATCTAGATTTGTGCTTAATCTTTGCGTTAAACGTGCTCCAACAATTTTGCTTATATATATATATATATATATATATATATATATACAAGAAACATGTATTAGAATCTTTTATACATATATTTATACCAAATTCCAGAATACTAAACCTATATGAATTAGAATAGAGAGAAGTAAAGAATAGGTTAGAGGAATAGAAGAAATCCTTAACCTTTTCCATTTATTTTCTCTAGAATTTAGTAATAGCAGAGAGGCAGCATGGAGGCAGGGATAGAGAATTGTTAGGGTTCTAATGTGTGATATGAAGGGCTATATATAGTTGCCCATGTGAGCATAGATCGTTGGATTTGTTTGATTTAATCTAGGCCTTTATTTATATATCCTCTCTAAAATAATCTTAACCACATAGATTTATAGGGTTGTCCAGCCACCAGGCGGTTGACCTGAGCAGTCGACCGACAGTCGACACCCCTCTTAAGGGGGCGGTCGACCTCCTGGGGGCAGGAATGCTCAATAACGTTGTGGTGCTGAGATGTTTATTTTAATTAATACGTTCCTTAATCTCTTAATCTTATTCCTTATATACAATATCCTTTGTCCCTCATGATCTTATCTTCATTTCAAGATTCAAATTCTCCCTCTTTATTTTGAATATATTTTGGACATATATGTATATATTATCCATTTAATTATATATATATATATATATATATATATATATATATTCTGCGTTTACTGTCCAAATTCATTTGTTCCTAACTTCTTCATACATTGACCGTTTTCAACATATTATATATAAAAACAATTCAAAATTTCACTACGAATCCAAATAAAAGAATCTTGTAGCCAAATTCCTAAAGCTGCAAAATCTCATTTTCTAGCCTTATTATAATTGCTTATTTTTATTTATTTATTTATTATTAATGTTTATGTATTTTACGAGGTGTTACATTCTCCCTCCCTTAAAATGAATTTCATCCCGAAATCTACTTAAGGGGCGAAAAACACAACCGGCCTGATCACATCCATGTTATTTTTAAATCTTTCATAAGCATCCATGACTCGCAGTGATTACGAACTGCAGACCCAGTAAAGTGAGCTCTATCCTAGCATGTAGGGTTAATAAGTGATGCAATATGTATGCAAACAACCTAATTATGCATATATTTTTATACGAGTGCACTTGTGCAATGGTGTTGCATCCATTTCCTAACATCCAATCTAGCAATCACGATGCATTCATAAACGTAAATTTAAGAAAAAATTACCTGAGAAAAGCTCTGGGTGAGTCCGTCACATCTTATCCTCGGTCTCCCATGTGCTTTCTACAGGATCATTTCCCTATTATACTCGGATGAGGCGAATGGTTTTGTTGCGGAATCTCTTGATTCCTTGCTCTATAATCCTTGCAGTGGCACGGGGCACCCTGGACTCCAACTCGAGTTTTCCTACGTCCCCAATTTCATCAAGCTTGTGTCTGATAGTAGAATCATGAAGGCATTTCCTTGAATGAGATACATGAAAAGCATTATGGATTCCTGATAGATGCTCTGGGAGATCCACTCGAAAAGCCTAAGATCCTATCTTCTTGATGACACGAAAAGGCTTAATAAATCTGGGAGCTAACTTCCCAGTCTTCCCAAACTGAATGGTCTTCTTAAGAGGGGATATTTTACGAATACCAAGTCTCCAACTTTAAACTCAAGTTCCCTCCATCACTTATCGACATTCGATTTATGACGATCTTGAGCTTCCTTCATCCTCTGCCTAATCAAGGATATCTTCTCCATGAAGTCACCGACGAAGTCTGGTCCGAGTATAACCTTGTCAGTAATTTCCCACCAATAAGCTGGCTATTTTCATGGCTCCCATAAAGCGCTTAAAAAGGGGCCATACCAATCGTCATTTGAAAACTATTATTGTACGTGAACTCCATAAGTGGTAAGTGTTGCCTCCAAACTCCTCCAAAGTCGATGATGAAAGCTCTGAGCAAGTCTTCCAAGATTCAATCTACTCTTTCCGTTTATTCATCGGTCTGTGAATGATAAGCTGTACTTAAGTTAAGGGTCATCCCCAAGGCTGCTTGTAGGCTTCTTCAAAATTCGCTTGTGAACAAGGGGTCTCTATCACTACCGATACTCGATGGGATAACATGTAATCCGACTATTACTTTGACATATAATTGAGCTAATGAGGCTGTAGTCCTTGTCTTCTTGACTGATATAAAATGGACGCTTTTGGTTAAGCGACCACAACCCAAATGCCCTCATTACCTTTTTGGCTTCTAGGAAGTCCATCTACAAAGTCCATGTAAATATGTTCCCACTTCCACGTGGGGATCTCTAAAGGTAGTAACAGTCCTTCGGGCTTCCCTTGCTCCGCTTTCACTTTTTGGCATGTTAAACATTTGGCCACGAACTCAGCTACATCTCTCTTCATTCCTTCCCAATGGAGATTTCTCTTCATATCTTTGTACATTTTATCCCCACCAGGGTGTATGGTCAATTTTGACCTATGGCACCCCTCTAAAAAAAATTCCTCAACCCTTCATCCTTAGGGACGTAAAGTCGTCTATCCTAAAGTAAACTCCCATCATCGACGATCGAATATCTAACCGAATGGGGAAAGGTTTACTTTTGTAATAACCCGGAAATCCGAGCCAATTTAAATTTTTTATTTTGGCAATTTTAGTGAATCTGGATTATTTAAATGAATTATTTTAAATAATAACAACGAGAAATTTATTTTGAATAGAAATAGAATATATATATTTATTTGAATCGTCGTTAAAATATAAATATTTATTTTAAATATAAAAGGAATTGAAAATGGCGCGGTAGTTTGAAAATTCGATTTCAAAGTTCAAATGAATGTGCATGATTCAAAATAAACCGGATTTTGGCAAAACAAAAAATATTATAATCTAATTGAGAATATCTTTCCAACGAATCCGAAAAATCAAAATTTCATAGCGGGGATAAAAAGTTATGCCCAGTTGAAAATTCAGAATAGTCGCTGTAGAATTCTGGCCCTTAAAAATGGAAATTTTGCAAACGACCTCGGTTTTCGATGAAACCACATTTGTTGGATCGGCAATGTCAAGTTATTGCTAGATTCCAAAATTCTTAATTTTTCGAATCAATATGTGAGCGTGGCAAAGGAAAACGCGTTTGACCAGTTTCAGTTGATTTTAATCGACTGGAAAATGGCAATTTTTCAAACGGTCTCAGAATTCGATGAAATTAGTTTTGTTAGGACCGTATCGTCAATACGAAGTTAGAAAATATTTTTCGGGAATTTTTAGAGTTCGTATGTGGCCCCGGTAAATTGAAATGTACGTTCAAATTCAATATATAGAATTATATTTTGATTTTGACGAAAACTGATCGAAACGATCGAATCGGCTCACGAAACATATCCCATTGGGTTCGGAATGGGGGTAATTAGCTATAGACGACAGTCGGTGGGTTCGATTTCGAGGTCGAAATAAAAAGTTGCTTTTAGAAATAAATTAATTAAATAATATATATTATAATCCCCCTTCTCTTCTGCTTAGTCAAACAGGCCCCCCCCCGTTATCAATCATTTCAAACCTATCGAAGAACAAAAAAGGGGGGATCGCCGCTGCCATCGCCCTCCCACCCCCAAGGCGGCACCGCCCAAAACGCCGTGGCCCCCTCTACCTCGACGCACCCCCTCCCTCCACCTCGAGACCTCCTCCCCTCGTTCTCCTCTCCCTCCTCTTCAAACACCCTGTCGCCTTTGCCCTAGCCACCGCCAGTCCCCTATACCCCTCCACCCAGAGCCCCCCTTCCTCTCCTCCTTTCCCTCATCTCCCCGACGCAAGTGAGACCCCACCGCGAACCCAACGCCCAAACCGCCGTGCCCTGACTGCTGTGACCCACCGCGCCTCCTTGACCACGAGCACCTCAAGCCGCCACCACCAGCAATGCACAACACTCCTCCTCCAACCCGTTGTGAGGTTTTTTATATACTTAACTATATTTTTATTTAATATGATTTCTAGTTTAATAAAATAAAGGTTGGATTTTTAAGTAAGGAAAAGTTAGAATTTTAACTAAGGAAAGATTGGATTTTTATAATTGAAAAGATATGAATGTTAGTCGGGTAAAAATATGATCTTTATATATGTTATAGCGATATAAAAACATAATCAGTATTATTGGTATAACAATATAAAAGTATGATTTTTATATTATAGAGATAATAAAAATATGATTTTTATATTGGTAGAGTATTAAAAATAGGATTTTTATATCATAGAAGTATTAAAAGTATGATTTTTATATAGTAGAGATTATAAAAATATGATTTTTATAAGATAGAGAATATAAAAATACGATTTTTATATATGTAGTGAATCAAAAATATGATCTTTATTATATGAACACCGTTATGAAAATATAATTTTTATCTGTATAGTAGCAGTATAAAAATAGAATTTTTATATACATAGCAACAATATAAAGGTGCGATTTTTATATATGTAGTGGATACGGATAACGAAAATTGACGAAGGGCGAGAACGACGAAGATTTCCTACATAAGAAGAGTCATGGCGTTTGGTTTAGCTTGGGCGAGAACTCCTCACCTTTAATTTATTTCTAGTTTGAAATATATACTAGGATGCAGACGGTGCTTAGTAGCACCCGACACCCGTCGTCCACAGACCATGGATGGCTTGTTTGTTTGATTGCTGTGTAGTGAAATTTTGATTGTGTGATGGTGAATGAAATAAAATATTTTATAGTGGAAAATATTTTATAGTTAAAAATATGATTTTTAACGTGTATATAAAATAAATATTTATAAACAAATCAGAAAATTTGTTTATATACAATGATTTGACTGATATTGATTGGGACGATAAATTTTACACATCGCCCAACCGCACAAATAAAATATGTGTTTGTTGATTTGAAACCCCACACGGGTATTGGGATGATATTTGATATACACTATTCCCGATTGTTTAGTTGTATGTCAATCGATGGGTTGACAGACTGTGTAAGCGTTAATTATTTATATTTAATGCTTATGCAGTTGTGTGGTGCACTCTGCATGATGGTTGATTATTTATCGTTGCTACTATATACATGTGTTATAGAAAATCCATATAATTAACATTATATGGTAATTGATTGGGCCTCATTCCCATATAGAAAATAAATTCATGTGTTGAATTGAAAATAAATTCAAGTGTTGAATAGAAAATAATTTCATGTGTTGAAATAAAATAAATTCTTGTGTTGAATTGAAAAATATTCATGTGTTGAATAGAATAAACATTCATGTGTTGAATAAAAGCCGTGTTGATTAGATTGACGCCATTTTGACGTGAACGATATTTATATCGATTTTATTCATTTTTATAATGAATATAGAAAAGAAGTGATTTCAAAATATAACGTCTTGAAAATATTATCATTTGTATATCGATGATGTGGAATATTCAATTTTGATTAGAAATTGAATATGAAGTTGAAATCGTTTTGAAACGAATTTAAAACAATTTATAAAATATGTTTTAAAAAGAAAATCGACGAAATATATATAATATATATTATACTTATATAGAATGGCCTGAATAGAACGCGCCGCGATAGTTCGCGAATTTCGACCATTGACTTCGAATGGATGTTACGGGAGATCCGACTGTCGGATTCTCCTAAAACCGGAACTGTTGTGTTCGCATCGAAAAGAGCTTTCTAACAAATTTTAGAAATTAGAAATCTAACGGTTGGATTTGGGATTATGTCCAAATAAAATTTGGAAATGGTCGCTGCAAGTGCAGTTCGATGGCCGTTGATGGAATTCGACTGTACGGGCCTTGATAAAATTATTAAAAATAGTAATAATTTGTGTAAAATCATAAGAAATGATTTGTGAATAATTGGGATGAAAAACCCCTTATGTGAAAAGATAAAAAAAGATTTTTATCGAAATGAGCTAGTTTTGAACTAGAATAATAATCTATTTATTTTTAAATAAATAAATTGGATTTGAAATGGTTTTAAAAGTAACCAAAATTTCCAATAATTGAAATGGAATGGATTTGAATCGAAATTGTCTTTGGAATATTTCGATGTCGGATTTCGTAATGATACAGATATTGTTATGGGAATTTGAAAGATATATTTATATCGTTATTTCCAATACGATATTTGTTGGTCGTAGAATTTGATATTGTAAGCCGATATATTTTCTATTCAGAGCCTTGTATTTAATATCAAATGGGATTTGGGTTTGTCGTGAATGGTGTCTTCATTAACACTGTTCTTAAACCCAGTTGAGAAAAGATTAAATCTTTTTATTTAGATTTAATGAAGTGTACCAATTAAATGGTATTTAATTGGAATTGAATTTGAAATTGATTTTTGGGTTTATCGTGAACGGTGTTTTAAATAACACTTGTTCTTTAACCCGATAATTAATGGAATGTGATTTTGGGTTTATAGTGAACCGTGTTTTAAACGACATTGGTTCTTTAACCCAGTTAAAGACGGGATATTGATTTCTGTGAAGATTAAAACTAAGTGGAGTTTTAATGAATCTTTAATTAGATTGAAATGATCGAGAATGGAGTATCACCAGTTTTGCTCCAGGCGATAGTTAAATCTTTAATCAAATTAGAACGTGAAATGGTAATTAAATTTACCGATAATACCGTGGTGTTAGATATGAAGTATGACCAGTTTTACTTCATGGGATGAATAGGTTGGGATTGGGAAATAAAATAAATGATTACTGCGGTGTGGTTCGCTAATCCCGACTAATTTGAATTGATAATAAAAAAAAGATTAAAGAATAAATTTAAAGAATTTATCTTTGATAAAATTAATGGGAACCTTTCCCAAAGTATAAGAATATTTGAATAAAAGAATATTCTGAATTGGAATGAGGCGCATGTTGTGTTTGTGTAACACTTGTTTATTATATACGCGAGTTATTCAGAATGTCCGGGTTTATCCCATTCTGAATAACTGATTCGACGTGGTGTCGAGGATGAAGACGGCAGTCGAAGATCGGAGGTCTTCACGTCGTTTGGGTGATTACCGATGATCTTGATTGGGTTGTACACCTAAGAGGAGGGAATCAGTTGGTGATCGTCCAAACGTACTTGGAGATCGATGGATATGCGAGGTACAAGGTGCCTACGGTTTCGTTCAGACCTAGAACGAACTTGTAAATGGACTGTGTGTCTGACATTGGATTTTAGTCTGTGTGATTGATTTCTATTAAATATACATCTGTTTGGCGACGGAGAATTTATTCTCTTGCTTAACGCCCTTCTCTGAGACGTACGAGCTCAGGGGTTATATATTGATGGATATCAATCACATGGAGTGAATTGCCTGTGTGGCATGCCTAAGTGGAAAATAATCAAGGCTTTTGTTGAAAAGCAGAGTCTTGTGGTTGATGATCAAAGCACGGCCTGTGTGGCATAGCTTTGTGTAGCGTCGATTCGCGAGCCTCACACCCCGGTTGTGAACCAGAAACGGGAGAAGGATCCAGGGAGGGCATGCGTTTCTTTCTAGCTAGTGGTGGTGTCAGTGCTTAAACTGGCTGACATTTATATACTTTTCACCTGTGTGGTTGTTGCTGTTGCGAGGCGCCTCAGATATATCGGTCGACCGGGACCGATGGAGTCATTGGACTCATTTACGCTCCAAAGGGCGAGGAAATGCAGTGTTCAGGCATTTTAATCCATATCGGTGGTCCGGACCTGTGGCTCCTAAGGGTCACTTGAGCTCTCATCCTGAGACATGGTAGGCTAGATGTCTCGAATTTACAATTTCGCTTTAATCCTGAGACATGGTAGGCATTTTAATCCTGAGACATGGTAGGCTAGAAAGTCACGTATTTGGAAATTGGATTTCCATTTATGATCCTAAGACATGATAGGGTCACTCGTGACTTTGCGGTTTTGATTGTAGAGCCTAGTATTGGCGACGTGATATATGGTACCCATGCCGTCTATGATTGTTACTTATGATTTGAAGTTGTTTTATACACTATACACATATAGTAATAATAAAAGATGAAATTTAGCGTATCAAGCATTCTTTGGCTATTATAATGTAAAACTCTATCCTCCGGTTTGTGTTGCATTGTGTGATGGGACCTGGGTCTTATAATAGCTTCATTTTTCTTTATTTAGCATTGCGTTGTTGTTTTATGCACTGGTATTCTTGGGAGTAAACCCATTCCGTGTTATACGGCGTGGTCCCTTGATTTACCTAACTTTAAAATAAAGATTAATAACTGTTTTAGTTCTCACACCAGTCACATGACTGACCTGGAGTTTATTTTTTTAACCTAAACTCTGGGTGCCCTTATTTTCCGCACGGGCAGCTAGTAGTTTTGGTTTTGCAGATTTATATTCACAGGATCCTGGTTTACAGCTGGAACGATATCCGGAATGCTCTGTATCCGTATATCTCTTTCAGTTGTGTATTGTATTATTTTTCCATTGCGATGTATTTAAATGTGATTTAAATCTTTGATATTTTCTGTGTAATATTTATTCATACACTGTATTTTCTTGTAATCTGATGAATTGTTGTAATTAACAATGAAAAGTTCTTCTGTCTGCGTTCCGATTTGTCTTGTTCTCACCTCAATCCGTGATTTCCCGTAAGGGGGATTTCGGGTCGTAACACCTTTTTCCCACCTTTTCTTTTATGCTTCTTAAAACCTCATCAAATTCTTGAGCGCTTTAGATCCTCTCTCTTAGGGTGTTGAAGAATGGAATTTTAATGACAACAACCTTATTTCAATTATCATTTATTATAAATATATACTAACATCTCTATCTAGAATATATATACATACATATGCAGGATTTGTATATAGGAATTAATACTAAAGACTATACAGTTTAAGAGCTTTCAGAGATTCAGAATTCAAAGTAGATTCAAGACTCATGAGTAATCAAAATTTCAAGAGTTCAGGATAAATATAGTAACAGAGTCTAGTTTATGTAAGACACCGAATAGCACTCCAGGTTCAAACTCTATTTTTCAAATTATCTCTTTTCAAATTCAAAACTATTTTCAATTTAATTTCAAACATCTCTTAGAATAATTTTTAGTCTTCCAAGAATTTATGACTTATGATTTCATATATACTTCCTAATTTATAAGTATTCTTATTTTCATAATTTTATTAAATATATTTTACTAAGTCAATATTTGATTATAATATTATTTAAACTCTAAGTTTTTATATAACCTTTTGTTTATATATAGTTTATAAATATTTGCTTATAAATTCCTATATATATGTTTATAATTATATTATATATGTTTATAATTATATTATATATAGTTTTTATATCACATATATATATTAAGTATTTAATCATATATTTAAATAATATTTTCTTACGTTTTTATACTTGAAAAATAATGTTTTAGCAACTAGATTTGTTTTAGGAATTTCCAGAATTTAAATATTGATTTAAATACTTTTAAAATGAGTTAAAAATAAAAAAATATGATAAGTATGTCGACATAAAATAAAGGAAATGTCGACATATAACTGTCAGAAAATTAAATTTGAAAGGAAGTGTCTTTTCACCATTTGTAACGCTCCAGAAATGTTGCAACCTTTCACACATTATAAAATGGGTTTAAATTCGAACTTTTTAATCATCTATTCTTCTTTAACTTCACTCTCTTCCATTACACCATTATTCTTAATCATTTTTATGATTTCTACACTTATACTCTGCCGAATTCAATTCCGTTTTGATCAAACTTCTTCTCTCTACACTCTCTACTCATTACTCTCTTAATCAAGTGCTATTGAAGAGTTATAGGGTTGTTTGTAATTGTTTGGGTTGAGTAAAGTAATCGATGATATCCCTTGTAGCCGTGAAATCAAGGAGGGTAATCGGTGGTTTCCCTTGTAGCCGTGAAATCGAGGATGGGTATACTTGATCAAGTGTGTGTGGAATCGGTGGTATCCCTTGTAGCCGTGAAATCAAGGAGGATTGTAATTGGATATTGATATAGTAATAAAACTCTGCACAATCCAGCGTTGCGTGGGACTAGACGTAGGAGCAATTCCAAACCAGTATAAAGTCTAGTGTGTTCTTTCCTTTTCTGCACTTTACTTTTGTTTATATTTGTGTTTGTGCTTGATTATGTGTCTGTGATTGTTTCTATGGTGTTTGATTCATATAGTATTTCATATAAGTTTAGATTTTGTTTAAATTCTCAAAAAACACTATTCATCCCCTCTTTGGTGTTTGTTTTGCCTTAATGATCCATTCCGCAATCCATAACAATGGTGGCAGGCTATGCCACTGGTTGTTGATGACCCCTAACAATTGGTATCAGAGCAAGGTATTTCAAAAAGTTCATAATTTGATTTTTGAAAATTTTTATAAGACAGATTTTGAAATAGTTGTTAACGCTAGTTTAAATTCATGTATTGCATCAGTATTAGATGAGTCTGCATTCAATTTTATTAAAAATCAAGTTATCATGATATGATTTCTTGAAAAGTTTAAATAGATATATCACAGAATCATCATGATGGTATTATCTCAAATTACAAGCAGTTATTTTGAAAAGCACTTGATTCTTTGAAAAGGTATATTGTTTTGTAGGAAAAGAAGTTATCTTTGATGACTATTGGCCAAGAGACACCGAGATGATCATTCAACAATCAGGAAAAGAAGAGTTTATGAAGAGATATGACTTTTGAGCTTATATTAGTTGAAGTGTCGGTTAATTCAAAATTCAAAGTCAAGTTGAAAATTTTGACACCAAGTTGGTTAAACTACTAAATCATCGATCTCATCATCAAATTCTAGAAGATGTAATTATGATTCAGATTCATCATCAAGCGATAAAGAGCCAGAAATCGGAAATTCAAATATGTGTTTCACAGTAATTCAAAATTCAGAGAATGAAGAATAAATGGATCTAAAAACTAGGTACACCTTAATTAAGTTTTAAATTTTTTTTTTGGTTGAATGGATGTTTTGTTTGCTTTGTTTTGTTTTCCTTTTTTTGTATTTGAAAATTAAACTTTAAAACTTAACCTTGAAATTTAAAATTCAAATTTGAATTTTGAAATTCAATAATAATTAAATAATCATTAATAAAATAAGAAATTTTTGGATGTTTGATAGGATAAGTATTATTTCAGGAATTAGTTAAACATGAAATATAAATCGATAATTTATACCAAAAATCACTAAACCATATTACCTTTGAAATAATGCATATATGTCGAGATACATATATCTATATGTCGACATAGCTGCTTATAGACTGGAATTCAAATTTTGAATCTCAAAGGTTGAAACCTCCAAACTTCCCTCCGTCTTTTCAAATAGAAAATGCCAGTTCAAATTCTAGTTATTAAATCTATCTGTATACTTATTTTCTTATAAATTATTTCAAAATATATATATGAATATTAAAAGTATATGAATTAATAAAATTATATAGACATGTTAATATGATATACAAAGTTAATATAACTTTTTGATATTGTTATAAAATATAAATTTGTTCATCTTTTATATAGTTTAACTTACATATTATTCATATGATTTCATAACAATTTTGGGTTACATTACCACAAATACTATTTGTAACTTAAATATTTATTTTGATTTCTTATTAAGATTTACAAAAGCTTAAATATTTAACCTAATATTTTGGTATAAAAATAATACATACATACATACATACATACATACATATATATATACATATATGATTTTATGTCCTAAATAAAAGAAGTTGTAGTTTTATAGTTTAATTTATGTAATAACCCGGAAATCTGAGCCAATTTAAAAATTTTATTTTGGCAATTTTAGCGAATTTTGAATATTTAAAATGAATTATTTTAAATAATATCAACAAGAAATTTATTTTGAATAAAATTCGAACATATATATTTATTCGAATCGCCGTTAGAATATAAATATTTATTTATATATATAAAAGGAATTGAAAATGGCGCGGTAGTTCGATAATTCGATTTCAAAATTCAAATGAATGTATCGGGTGCAAAATAAACCGGATTTTAGTGAAACCAAAAATATTTGAATCTAATTGGGAATATCTTTCCAACGAATCCGAAAAATCAACATTTCATAGCGGGAATCAAAAGATATACCCAAATGAAAATTCAGAATAGTCGCTATGGAATTCTGGCCCTTAAAAATGGAAATTTTGCAAACGACCTCGGATTTCGACGAAACCACTTTTGTTAGATCCAGGATGTCAAGTTATAGCTAGATTCAAATTTTCATATTTTCGAATCAATATGGAGCATGGCAAAGGAAAACGCGTTTGACCAGTTTCGGTTGATTTTAATCAACTGGAAAATGGCCATTTTTCAAACGGTCTCAGAATTCGATGAAACTAGTTTTGTTAGGACCGTATCATCAATACAAAGCTAGAAAATATTTTTCGGGAATTTTTAGAGTTAATATGTGACCCCGGTAAATTGAAATGCGTGTTCAAATTCAATATATATCCCATTGTGTTTGGAATGGGGGTAAAATGCTAGGGACGACAGGCGGTGGGTCCCGTTTCGAATTTGAAATAAAAAGTTGTTTTTTGGAATTTAATAAATAATTAAATTTAAATAATATAATCCACCCCGTAACTTCTCTCTCCCTCCTCACTTCCAATCCGACGGTTCCTGAAATAAGAGAAAAAAAACGAAAGCCTTAAATCGATCGAACCCCATCGCCCAAGCCTCAGCCGCACCACCGCCCAGGCCGGCAAGCCACCCCGTCGAGCTACCCCCTCTCCATCCCGCCACTTCGTATGCGACCCCGCCTTTTCTTCTTCCTCGGCCCGCGAGATCCCCAATGCCCTAGCCCACAACCCTTAAGCCATGAACGCCACCGACCGCCAAGGGAGGACCCCACTCCGGCGCAGCAACCCCCGGCAGCCCTCCAATCTCGCAGAACCCCCTCCCCTCGACAGTGATCCCTAGTTCGAAAAAAGGTGAGTGTTTAATTTGTTTAGTTTAAGTTTTATAATCAAAGAAAGATTTGTTCTTTTTATCGAAGAAAGATTTGTTATTTTTATCGAAGAAAGATTATATTTTTTATCGAATAAAGATTTGATTTTTTATCGTTTTGAAAACCATGTAAAGATGTGATTTTTGAAAACAAAAAGAAATGATTTTTTTAATAAAAATAGAATTTTTATATCATAGAGAAGTTAAAAATATAATTTATATACTAGTGGCATATTAAAAAATATGATTTTTATATAGCAGAGAATATAAAAAACATGATTTTTATATAGGTATGATAGTAAAAATATGATTTTTATTCATGTAGGGTAATAAAATTATAATCTTTATGAAGAGAGGGACAAGATAAAAATATAATTTTTATATTATAGAAAGGGTAAAAAATATAATTTTTATATGTGTAGCAAGATAAAAATTCAATTTTTATATACGTGAAGTGAAAATAAAAAAAATTCGATTTTTATATATTGAATAGCAAAGTAAAAATTCGATTTTTATATATGTAGTGAATATGGATGACGAAAGTAACGAAAGAAGAAACGACGAAGATTTTCTACATAAGAAGAGTCGAGGCATTTGGATTAGCTTGGGTGAGAACTTCTCACCTTTTAATTTTATTTTCTAGTTAAAATATATACTAGGATGCAGACGGTGTTTAGTAGCACCCGACAACCGTCGTCCACAGACCATGGACGGCTTGTATGCTTGTTTGTTTGATTTTGATGTGTAGTTGATTGTGTGATGTGATGTTGTAACAACCCGAAAATCTGGGCCAGTTTAAAATTTTTATTTTGGCAATTTTAGCGAATTTTGATTATTTAAAATGAATTATTTTAAATAATATCGACGAAAATTTATTTTGAATATAATGCGAACGTATATATTATATACGTCGTCGTTAGAATATAAATATTTATATATAATTATAAATAGAATTGAAAATGGCGCGGTAGTTCGATAATTCGATTTCAAACTTCAATTGAATGTACCGGGTGCAAAACAATCCGGATTTTAGTGAAACCAAAAATGATAGGATCTAATTGATAATATCTTTCTATCGAATCCGAAAAATCAGGATTTCATAGCGGGAATCAAAAGATATGTCCTGTTGAAAATTCTGAATAGTCGCTATGGAATTCAGACCCTTAAAAATGGACATTTTGCAAACGACCTCGGATTCCGACGAAACCAATTTTGTTGGGTCCGCAGAGTCAAGTTATTGCTAGGTTTCAAATTTCATAATTTTTCGAATCAATATGTGAGCGTGGAAAAGGAAAACGCGTTTGACCAGTTTCAGTTGATTTTAATCGACTGGAAAATGGCCATTTTTCCAATGGTCTCAGAATTCGACGAAACTAGTTTTGATAGGACCGTATCGTCAATACGAAGCTAGAAAATATTTTTATAGAATTTTTCTAGTTAGTATGTGACCCCGGTAATTTGAAATGTACGTTTAAAATTCAATAAAGTGATTTAAATGTAAATGCAACGGAAACTGATCGAAACGGTCGATTCAGCTGGCGGTACATATCCCATTGTGTTCGGAATGGGGGTGAAACGCTATGGGCGACAGGCGGTGGGCCTCGTTTAGAGGTCATATGTAAAAGTCAACTTTTTAGAAAATTAAAATAATTAAAAACTAAAGTCTTCTCTCTCCTTCTCCTTAAATAATTTCTGGCCCCCCCTTTCATAAATCGAATCGGAAGAAAGAGAAAAAAAAAAAAAAAAAGAGAAACTCCAAATCGCGGATGAGGGATCCGCCGCCCTCATCGCAGAGGCGCCGCCCACCACCCAAGACAGCCGCTCCCTCCACCGACGCACCACCCCCTCAGCCCCGTCCTCCTCTTCATCCCTCCGCTGCTGAAAACCCGTAGCCCTCAGCCCCCAATCGACCAAACCGCACCCACCCGACCCGATAGCCACCACCACCTGCTGAGGCCACCCGCGACACCCCCTCGTTGACCATCCGAGCGCAGGCCGCCCCTCCCTCGACTGACAGTACGTTTTTTTTCTTCTTTTCCCTTATTTTACTTATTCATTTTAATTTTAGTTTTTGTTAAGTAATAATTTTTACATACAATTTGATTTATATATGTATACGAAGCGGGGAAGTAATTCTCAGTTTTAATGAAATAAAGTTGTAATTTTTAACATGATAAAAGTTGTGATTTTGTTCATAGGAAAAATACGATTTTTATTTGTTTAAAGGCGAGGTCTTTATTTGTTTAAAGTTTTGATTTTTATTTTTTTTAAAAGATAAAAAAAAAACTGATTTTTTAAAAAAGATAGAAAACTGATTTTTTTTAAAAAAAAGGGAAAAAAAACTGAATTTGAAAAGGGTTTGAAAACTGATTTTATTTTGAGATTTAAGAAGTAAAAATTCGATTTTTATATATTGAATAGCGAAGAAAAATTCGATTTTTATATATTGAACTTTGAAATAAAAATTCGATTTTTATATATTGAACTTTGAAATAAAAATTCGATTTTTATATATTGAACTTTGAAATAAAAATTCGATTTTTATATATTGAACTTTGAAATAAAAATTCGATTTTTATATATTGAACTTTGAAATAAAAATTCGATTTTTATATATTGAACTTTGAAATAAAAATTCGATTTTTATATATTGAACTTAGAAGTAAAAATTCGATTTTTATATATTGAACTTTGAAATAAAAATTCGATTTTTATATATTGAACTTTGAAATAAAAATGGGATTTTTATATATTGAACTTTAAAATAAAAATGGGATTTTTATATATTGAACTTTAAAATAAAAATGGGATTTTTATATATTGAACTTGGAAGTAAAAATTCGATTTTTACATATGTAGAGAATACGGGCGAAAGCGACAAAAAGGCGAGGTCGACAAAGAATTCTGCAAAAGAAGAGTCAAGATAATTGGATAGCTATTTGTGAGAATTTCTCACTCTTCAATTTAATTTTTCTAGTTATATATATATACTAGGATGCAGACGGTGCTTAGTAGCACCCGACACAATCGTCCACAGACCATGGACTTGTTTGTTTGGCTGTTTTGGTGATTGATTGCGATATTAGTTTGAATGTGGTTTGTGATGTGAAAAATCAAATCGGTAAATTGGTTAGGATTAGACGTGCGCCGTTATAAGGCGAAGGAGTAAGGCTAGGTTAGACTCTTACTCCAAAATTTGTGGTTTGCATAACGAATTGATTTGATTGATGTGTGAATGGCGTGGGCCTTCACTAGATCGGGGATTAGGCTAGCCCTTGTCCCGTTTCTAGTATCGTGCCGTTATGCCGCCGAAATTTTCTAAAATAAGTTAGAAAAATAAAAATATCATTTTATTGAATAAATGAATTGTATAGAAATTCATAGGTTGGAATAAAATGTTTTAGCGTTAAAAATATAATTTTTAACGTGAATGTGAATAAATAAATATTCATTTACAAACCAGACGGTTTGTTTATGTACACTTATTTGAATGACATTGATTGGGACGATAAATTTTACACATCGCCCAACTACACAAATAAAATATGTGTTTGATTGTTTGAAACCACACACGGGTGTTAGGATGAAATTTGAAGTTCACTCATCCTGATTGATTAAATATGTCGATCGATTGATTGACAGGCTGTTATAAGCGTTGAATATCTATATTTGATGCTTATACAGTGTAGTGCACTTTGGTTGATGGTTGATTATTTTTCAATGCTATGATATACATGTGTTGTATGAAAATCCATATAATTAACTTTATATGGTAATTGATTGGGCCTCATTCCAATTAGAAAAATAAAGAATATTATAAAATAAAAGTCCATGTGTTGACAGTACTCATCCACTGAGATTGGTCATGTGTTGAACGAAATATTTTAGTAATAAAATTTACATCTTTATCAATATAAAATAAAAGTTCATGTGTTGACAGTACTCATCCATTGAGATTGGTCATGTGTTGAACGAAATATTTTGATAATAACAACTATTTTGAAAAAAAGAAATATTTGAAATAGAATATTTGAAAATAGAAATTTATGAAGCCGTGTTGATTAGATTGACGCCATTTTGACGTGAACGATATTTATATCGATTTTATTCATTTTGAAATGAATATTGAAAAGTGATTTCGAAATGAATTGAAAATATAATGATTTCGAAATGAATTGAAGTGAAAACGATTTCGAAATGAAATGAATTGAAAACGATTTCGAAATGAATTGAATTGAAAACGATTTCGAAATGAATTGAATTGAAAACGATTTCGAAATGAATTGAAGTGAAAACGATTTTGAAATGAATTGAATTGAAAACGATTTCGAAATGAAATGAATTGAAAACGATTTCGAAATGAATTAAATTGAAAACGATTTCGAAATGAATTGTATTGAAAACGATTTCGAAATGAATTGAATTGAAAACGATTTCGAAATGAATTGAATTGAAAACGATTTCGAAATGAATTGAAGTGAAAATGATTTCGAAATGAATTGAATTGAAAACGATTTCGAAATGAATAGAATTGAAAACGATTTCGAAATGAATTGAATTGAAAACGATTTCGAAATGAATTGAATTGAAAACGATTTCGAAATGAATCGAATTGAAAACGATTTCGAAATGAAATGAATTGAAAACGATTTCGAAATGAATCGAATTGAAAACGATTTCGAAATGAATTGAAGTGAAAACGATTTCGAAATGAATTGAATATAAAACGAATTCAAATTGAATTGAAAGCGAATTGAAATGAATTCAAATTGAATTGAAATTTGAATTGAATAGAAATGAATTTTAAAACGAATTTATAAAGGAGAATTCAATTTTGATTTGAATTGAAATGGAAGTTGAAATTGCTTTTGAAACGAATTTAAAACTATTTATATAATTCGTTTTAAATAGAAATCAACGAAATATATATTATATATATTCTATATATAATATAATGGCCTGAATAGAACGCGCCGCGCCGCGGCAGTTCGTGAATTTCGACCATTTATTTCAAACGGACATTACGGGAGATCCGACCGTCGGATTCTCCTAAAACCGAAACCGTTGGGTTCGTATCGAAAAGAGCTTTCTAATGAATATTAGAAATTAGAAATCTAACGGTTGGATTTGGAATTATGTCCAAATCAAATTTGAAAAAGGTCGCTGTAAGTGCAGTTCGATGGCCATTGGTGGAAATCGACTGTACGGGCCTTGATAAAATTATTAAAAATAGTAATAATTTATGTAAAATCATAAGAAATGATTTAGAAAGAATTGGGATGAAAAACTCCATATTTGAAAAGATAAAAATAGATTTTTATCGAAATGAACTAGTTTTGAACTAGAATTATAATTCTATTTATTTTTAAATAAATAAATTGAATTTGAAAAGGGTTTTAAAAGTAACCAGAATTTCCAATGATTGCATTGGAGTGGGTTTGAATCGAAATTGTCTTCGTAATATTTCGATGTTGGAATTCGTGGTTATACAGGTGTTGTTATGGAAATTTGAAAGATATATATATATCGTTATTTCCAATGCGATATTTGTTAATCGTAGAATTTGATATTGAATATAGGCCGATATATTTTCTATTCAGAGCCTTGTATTGAATATCGAATGTGATTTGGGTTTGTCGTGAATGGTGTCTTCACTAACACTGTTCTTGAACCCAGTTGAGAAAAGATTAAATCTTTTTATTTAGATTTAATGAAGTGTACCAATTAAATGACATTTAATTGGGATTGAATTGATATTGATTTTTGGGTTTATCGTGAACAGTGTTTTAAACAACACTTGTTCTTTAACCCGATAATTAATGAATGTGACTTAGGGTTTATCGTGAACCGTGTTTTAAATGACACGGATTCTTTAACCCAGTTAACGATTAAAACTAAGTGGAGTTTTAATGAATCTTTAATTAGATTGAAATAATCGAAATGGAGTATCACCAGTTTTGCTCCAGGCGATAGTTAAATCTTTAATTAGATTTGAACGTGAAATGGTAATTGAATTTACCGATAACACCATGGTGTTAGATATGGAGTACTACCAGTTTTACTTCATGGGATGAATAGGCTGGGATTGGGAAATTAAAATAAATGATTACTTCGGTAAGGTTCGCTAATCCCGACTAGTTTGAATTGATATTCAAAAATAGATTAAAGAATAAATTCAAGGAATTTATCTTTGATAAAATTAACGGGAACCTTTCCCTATGAATGTGAAATTTAGAAACTAACTGTCGGTTAGCCAAGCAGAATGGTTTTCTGGATATTGATCTGATGTTGGTTTCGGCCTTCGGGGTTAATATTTGGGGAATTATTCTCTTGATTAATTTACGGTTAGTGACTAATGAATTGGAATGAGGCGTATGTTGTGTTTGTGTAACACTTATTTAAAATATACGCGAGTTATTCGGAAAGACCGGGTTTATCCCATTCTGAATAACTGATACGACGATAAGTCGAAGATGAAGACGATGGTCGAAGACCGGAAGTCTTCACGTCGTTTGGGTAATTACTGATGATCTTGATTGGGCTGTACACCCAAGAAGATGGAAACAGTTAGTGATCGTCCAGACGTACTTGGAGATCGAAGGATATGCGGGGTACTAGGTGCCTCCGGTTTCGTTCAGACCCAGAACGGACTTGTAAATGGATTGTGTGTCTGACATTGGATTTTAGTCTGTGTGATTGATTTCTATTAAATATATATCTGTTTGGCGGCGGAGAATTTATTCTCTTGCTTAACGCCCTTCTCTGAGACGTACGAGCTCAGGGGTTATATATTGATGGATATCAAACGCATGGAGTGAATTGCCTGTGTGGCATGCCTAAGTGGCAATTGATCGAGGCTTCTGTTGAAAAGCAAAGTCTTGTGGTGATGATCAAAGCACGGCCTTTGTGGCGTAGCTTTGTGTAACGTTTGCTTCGCGAGTTTCACACCCGGTATGAACCAAAAACGGGAGAAGGACCTCAGGGAGGGCATGCGTTTCTTTCTAGTTAGAAGTGGCGTCAGTGGTTTTACACGCCCTGACGAGTTTGACTTATGTGGTTGTTGCTGTTGCGAGGCGCCTCGGATTGATCGGTCGTTCTCGAACCGATGGAGTCATTTAGTTGGCTCGTTTACGCCCCATAGGGCGGGGAAACGCATGTTCAGGCATTTTAATCCACATCGGTGGACCGGCCCTGATGATCCAAGGGCCCACCTGAGTCTGGGTACTGAGGGGCGGGCTAGAGCGTCTCGAATCGGTTGAGGACTATCTTTTGCCTCGGTTCATAGATGGAAACCCAATTTCCAAATACGTGACTTTGCGATTTTGATTGTATAACCTATATATGGCGACATAGTGGTATGGGGCATTCATGCCGCCTATGATTGATACTTATGATTTGAAGTTGTTTTATACACTATACACTTATAATAGTATTAAATGATTTCTTTTAAACGTATCAAGCATTCTTGGCTATTATAAGGTAAAAACCCTATCCTCCGGCTTGCGTTGCATTGTGTGATGGGAACTGGGTCTTATAATAGCTTCATTGTTCTTTATTTAGCATTGCGCTGTTGTTTTATGCACTGGTATTCTTGGGAGAAAACCCGTTCCGTGTTATACGGCGTGGTCCCTTGATTTACCTGACTTTAAAAATAAAGATTAATAACTGTTTTAGTTCTCACACCAGTCACATGACTGACCTGGAGTTTATTGTTTTAACCTAAACTCTGGGTGCCCTTATTTTGACACGGGCAGCTAGTAGTTTTGGTTTTGCAGATTTATATTCACAGGATCCTGGTTTATAGCTGGAACGATATCCGGAAAGCTTTGTATCCGTATATCCCATTCTAGTTGTGTATTGTATTATTTTCCGCTGCGATGTATTTAAATGTAATTTAAATCTCTGATATTTCTGTGTAATATTCTTTTATACTCTGTATATTCTTGTAATCTGATGCATTGTTGTCATATACAATGAAATGTCCTTCTGTATGCATTCTGTTTTGTCGTGTTCTCAACGATAGGGCGTTTCGAACGGTCTAGATCGGTTTAACGACTGGTTCGGACCGAGCGAAATTCCTTGCCGTCACAGTTGGTATCAGAGCTTTGGTTTACAAAGCAAAGAACACGGCACATTAGAACCATATGAAAGAATTCATCAGATATTGGATTAGTAATATCCAATGAGAATGACTCGTTAGAGATGGGATCAGTAGTATCCTAGAACGAGTGTGAAGAGTAGTGTTTTTGATAAATAAAAGTGAAAACAAATTTTGTTTTGAAAATTTAAATCAATTATTCGTATTTGATTATTTATTTATATTGATGTGGACAATTCAGTATATATAGATTTTGCGTATACGTCTGATCCGCGTGTATTCAAAGTTTTAATATATTGGATAGATATAGCATTACACTCTAGTGGCCCGAAGATGATTCTGATGGTTGAGTACTCATCGTCAGAATTTATATTCGTGCGACGAAGGTGTGATATCTATATATTTCCATTAGATTGGTGTGAGAACCAAAACCTATATATATAGCTAGGACCTATTGTTGTGATTTGGCATCAAAAACATGATTTTTGTATATGTATCAAAGTTATGAATTTGAAAAGCTAATCAACTAATTGGTTGATGTTTGTGTTGTTTGTTTATTTGTTTGCTAATTTTTAGCCATTTAGCCTAACAGAACCAAATATTGAACTATATTGAAAATTGGTTGCATTTGCTTGCGTATACATATATATCATTGAACAGGTCATAGCAAGGAGGCTAGAGCCAGAGAATAAAATTTGTTTGCCCGACAAATAGGTACATGTTTACTACATAGTTTCCTGTTTTGTTTGGGTGATGATGATTTTGTGAGCCTATTGGCTAGCCGCTTGGCTTTTTCTTTTTCTTTTTGAGGTCTGAAGGACCGGGGAAGCTATTTGAAATTCCCCGATGCTCCCGGTGCAGGGGAGGTTATGGCGAAATTTTTCGAAAATTTAGGGTGTTAGCCAAATTTTTGAAATTTTGAAAATTCTCAGAAAACTAAAGAGTTGGAGAATGGAAGCCAGATCGAACGTAGAGCTGAATAATCAAACCGCTTTCGACTTTGTTCCTTTTCGGGGACGAAAAGTTTTAAGTGGGGGAGATTGTAACAACCCGAAAATCTGGGCCAGTTTAAAATTTTTATTTTGGCAATTTTAGCGAATTTTGATTATTTAAAATGAATTATTTTAAATAATATCGACGAAAATTTATTTTGAATATAATGCGAACGTATATATTATATACGTCGTCGTTAGAATATAAATATTTATATATAATTATAAATAGAATTGAAAATGGCGCGGTAGTTCGCTAATTCGATTTCAAACTTCAATTGAATGTACCGGGTGCAAAACAATCCGGATTTTAGTGAAACCAAAAATGATAGGATCTAATTGATAATATCTTTCTATCGAATCCGAAAAATCAGGATTTCATAGCGGGAATCAAAAGATATGTCCAGTTGAAAATTCTGAATAGTCGCTATGGAATTCAGACCCTTAAAAATGGACATTTTGCAAACGACCTCGGATTCCGACGAAACCAGTTTTGTTGGGTCCGCAGAGTCAAGTTATTGCTAGGTTTCAAATTTCATAATTTTTCGAATCAATATGTGAGCGTGGCAAAGGAAAACGCGTTTGACCAGTTTCAGTTGATTTTAATCGACTGGAAAATGGCCATTTTTCCAACGGTCTCAGAATTCGACGAAACTAGTTTTGATAGGACCGTATCGTCAATACGAAGCTAGAAAATATTTTTATAGAATTTTTCTAGTTAGTATGTGACCCCGGTAATTTGAAATGTACGTTTAAAATTCAATAAAGTGATTTAAATGTAAATGCAACGGAAACTGATTGAAACGGTCGATTCAGCTGGCGGTACATATCCCATTGTGTTCGGAATGGGGGTGAAACGCTATGGGCGACAGGCGGTGGGCCTCGTTTAGAGGTCATATGTAAAAGTCAACTTTTTAGAAAATTAAAATAATTAAAAACTAAAGTCTTCTCTCTCCTTCTCCTTAAATAATTTCTGCCCCCCCCCCCTTTCATAAATCGAATCGGAAGAAAGAGAAAAAAAAAAAGAAGAGAAACTCCGAATCGCGGATGAGGGATCCGCCGCCCTCATCGCAGAGGCGCCGCCCACCACCCAAGACAGCCGCTCCCTCCACCGACGCACCACCCCCTCAGCCCCGTCCTCCTCTTCATCCCTCCGCTGCTGAAAACCCGTAGCCCTCAGCCCCCAATCGACCAAACCGCACCCACCCGACCCGATAGCCACCACCACCTGCTGAGGCCACCCGCGACACCCCCTCGTTGACCATCCGAGCGCAGGCCGCCCCTCCCTCTACTGACAGTACGTTTTTTTTTTCTTTTCCCTTATTTTACTTATTCATTTTAATTTTAGTTTTTGTTAAGTAATAATTTTTACATACAATTTGATTTATATATGTATACGAAGCGGGGAAGTAATTCTCAGTTTTAATGAAATAAAGTTGTAATTTTTAACATGATAAAAGTTGTGATTTTGTTCATAGGAAAAATACGATTTTTATTTGTTTAAAGGCGAGGTCTTTATTTGTTTAAAGTTTTGATTTTTATTTTTTTTAAAAGATAAAAAAAAAAAACTGATTTTTTAAAAAAGATAGAAAACTGATTTTTTTTTAAAAAAAAGGGAAAAAAAAACTGAATTTGAAAAGGGTTCGAAAACTGATTTTATTTTGAGATTTAAGAAGTAAAAATTCGATTTTTATATATTGAATAGCGAAGAAAAATTCGATTTTTATATATTGAACTTTGAAATAAAAATTCGATTTTTATATATTGAACTTTGAAATAAAAATTCGATTTTTATATATTGAACTTTGAAATAAAAATTCGATTTTTATATATTGAACTTTGAAATAAAAATTCGATTTTTATATATTGAACTTAGAAGTAAAAATCGATTTTTATATATTGAACTTTGAAATAAAAATTCGATTTTTATATATTGAACTTTGAAATAAAAATGGGATTTTTATATATTGAACTTTAAAATAAAAATGGGATTTTTATATATTGAACTTTAAAATAAAAATGGGATTTTTATATATTGAACTTGGAAGTAAAAATTCGATTTTTACATATGTAGAGAATACGGGCGAAAGCGACAAAAAGGCGAGGTCGACAAAGAATTCTGCAAAAGAAGAGTCAAGATAATTGGATAGCTATTTGTGAGAATTTCTCACTCTTCAATTTAATTTTTCTAGTTATATATATATATATATACTAGGATGCAGACGGTGCTTAGTAGCACCCGACACAATCGTCCACAGACCATGGACTTGTTTGTTTGGCTGTTTTGGTGATTGATTGCGATATTAGTTTGAATGTGGTTTATGATGTGAAAAATCAAATCGGTAAATTGGTTAGGATTAGACGTGCGCCGTTATAAGGCGAAGGAGTAAGGCTAGGTTAGACTCTTACTCCAAAATTTGTGGTTTGCATAACGAATTGATTTGATTGATGTGTGAATGGCGTGGGCCTTCACTAGATCGGGGATTAGGCTAGGCCTTGTCCCGTTTCTAGTATCGTGCCGTTATGCCGCCGAAATTTTCTAAAATAAGTTAGAAAAATAAAAATATCATTTTATTGAATAAATGAATTGTATAGAAATTCATAGGTTGGAATAAAATGTTTTAGCGTTAAAAATATAATTTTTAACGTGAATGTGAATAAATAAATATTCATTTACAAACCAGACGGTTTGTTTATGTACACTTATTTGAATGACATTGATTGGGACGATAAATTTTACACATCGCCCAACTACACAAATAAAATATGTGTTTGATTGTTTGAAACCCCACACGGGTGTTAGGATGAAATTTGAAGTTCACTCATCCTGATTGATTAAATATGTCGATCGATTGATTGACAGGCTGTTATAAGCGTTGAATATCTATATTTGATGCTTATACAGTGTAGTGCACTTTGGTTGATGGTTGATTATTTTTCAATGCTATGATATACATGTGTTGTATGAAAATCCATATAATTAACTTTATATGGTAATTGATTGGGCCTCATTCCAATTTGAAAAATAAAGAATATTATAAAATAAAAGTTCATGTGTTGACAGTACTCATCCACTGAGATTGGTCATGTGTTGAACGAAATATTTTAGTAATAAAATTTACATCTTTATCAATATAAAATAAAAGTTCATGTGTTGACAGTACTCATCCATTGAGATTGGTCATGTGTTGAACGAAATATTTTGATAATAACAACTATTTTGAAAAAAAGAAATATTTGAAATAGAATATTTGAAAATAGAAATTTATGAAGCCGTGTTGATTAGATTGACGCCATTTTGACGTGAACGATATTTATATCGATTTTATTCATTTTGAAATGAATATTGAAAAGTGATTTCGAAATGAATTGAAAATATAACGATTTCGAAATGAATTGAAGTGAAAACGATTTCGAAATGAAATGAATTGAAAACGATTTCGAAATGAATTGAATTGAAAACGATTTCGAAATGAATTGAATTGAAAACGATTTCGAAATGAATTGAAGTGAAAACGATTTCGAAATGAATTGAATTGAAAACGATTTTGAAATGAAATGAATTGAAAACGATTTCGAAATGAATTGAATTGAAAACGATTTCGAAATGAATTGAATTGAAAACGATTTCGAAATGAATTGAATTGAAAACGATTTCGAAATGAATTGAATTGAAAACGATTTCGAAATGAATTGAAGTGAAAACGATTTCGAAATGAATTGAATTGAAAACGATTTCGAAATGAATTGAATTGAAAACGATTTCGAAATGAATTGAATTGAAAACGATTTCGAAATGAATTGAATTGAAAACGATTTCGAAATGAATTGAATTGAAAACGATTTCGAAATGAATTGAATTGAAAACAATTTCGAAATGAATCGAATTGAAAACGATTTCGAAATGAAATGAATTGAAAACGATTTCGAAATGAATCGAATTGAAAACGATTTCGAAATGAATTGAAGTGAAAACGATTTCGAAATGAATTGAATATAAAACGAATTCAAATTGAATTGAAAGCGAATTGAAATGAATTCAAATTGAATTGAAATTTGAATTGAATAGAAATGAATTTTAAAACGAATTTATAAAGGAGAATTCAATTTTGATTTGAATTGAAATGGAAGTTGAAATTGCTTTTGAAACGAATTTAAAACTATTTATATAATTCGTTTTAAATAGAAATCGACGAAATATATATTATATATATTCTATATATAATATAATGGCCTGAATAGAACGCGCCGCGCCGCGGCAGTTCGTGAATTTCGACCATTTATTTCAAACGGACATTACGGGAGATCCGACCGTCGGATTCTCCTAAAACCGGAACCGTTGGGTTCGTATCGAAAAGAGCTTTCTAATGAATATTAGAAATTAGAAATCTAACGGTTGGATTTGGAATTATGTCCAAATAAAATTTGAAAAAGGTCGCTGTAAGTGCAGTTCGATGGCCATTGGTGGAAATCGACTGTACGGGCCTTGATAAAATTATTAAAAATAGTAATAATTTATGTAAAATCATAAGAAATGATTTAGAAAGAATTGGGATGAAAAACTCCATATTTGAAAAGATAAAAATAGATTTTTATCGAAATGAACTAGTTTTGAACTAGAATTATAATTCTATTTATTTTTAAATAAATAAATTGAATTTGAAAAGGGTTTTAAAAGTAACCAGAATTTCCAATGATTGCATTGGAGTGGGTTTGAATCGAAATTGTCTTCGGAATATTTCGATGTTGGAATTCGTGGTTATACAGGTGTTGTTATGGAAATTTGAAAGATATATATATATCGTTATTTCCAATGCGATATTTGTTAATCGTAGAATTTGATATTGAATATAGGCCGATATATTTTCTATTCAGAGCCTTGTATTGAATATCGAATGTGATTTGGGTTTGTCGTGAATGGTGTCTTCACTAACACTGTTCTTGAACCCAGTTGAGAAAAGATTAAATCTTTTTATTTAGATTTAATGAAGTGTACCAATTAAATGACATTTAATTGGGATTGAATTGATATTGATTTTTGGGTTTATCGTGAACAGTGTTTTAAACAACACTTGTTCTTTAACCCGATAATTAATGAATGTGACTTAGGGTTTATCGTGAACCGTGTTTTAAATGACACGGATTCTTTAACCCAGTTAACGATTAAAACTAAGTGGAGTTTTAATGAATCTTTAATTAGATTGAAATAATCGAAATGGAGTATCACCAGTTTTGCTCCAGGCGATAGTTAAATCTTTAATTAGATTTGAACGTGAAATGGTAATTGAATTTACCGATAACACCGTGGTGTTAGATATGGAGTACTACCAGTTTTACTTCATGGGATGAATAGGTTGGGATTGGGAAATTAAAATAAATGATTACTTCGGTAAGGTTCGCTAATCCCGACTAGTTTGAATTGATATTCAAAAATAGATTAAAGAGTAAATTCAAGGAATTTATCTTTGATAAAATTAATGGGAACCTTTCCCTATGAATGTGAAATTTAGAAACTAACTGTCGGTTGGCCAAGCAGAATGGTTTTCTGGATATTGATCTGATGTTGGTTTCGGCCTTCGGGGTTAATATTTGGGGAATTATTCTCTTGATTAATTTACGGTTAGTGACTAATGAATTGGAATGAGGCGTATGTTGTGTTTGTGTAACACTTATTTAAAATATACGCGAGTTATTCGGAAAGACCGGGTTTATCCCATTCTGAATAACTGATACGACGATAAGTCGAAGATGAAGACGATGGTCGAAGACCGGAAGTCTTCACGTCGTTTGGGTAATTACTGATGATCTTGATTGGGCTGTACACCCAAGAAGATGGAAACAGTTAGTGATCGTCCAGACGTACTTGGAGATCGAAGGATATGCGGGGTACTAGGTGCCTCCGGTTTCGTTCAGACCCAGAACGGACTTGTAAATGGACTGTGTGTCTGACATTGGATTTTAGTCTGTGTGATTGATTTCTATTAAATATATATCTGTTTGGCGGCGGAGAATTTATTCTCTTGCTTAACGCCCTTCTCTGAGACGTACGAGCTCAGGGGTTATATATTGATGGATATCAAACGCATGGAGTGAATTGCCTGTGTGGCATGCCTAAGTGGCAATTGATCGAGGCTTCTGTTGAAAAGCAAAGTCTTGTGGTGATGATCAAAGCACGGCCTTTGTGGCGTAGCTTTGTGTAACGTTTGCTTCGCGAGTTTCACACCCGGTATGAACCAAAAACGGGAGAAGGACCTCAGGGAGGGCATGCGTTTCTTTCTAGTTAGAAGTGGCGTCAGTGGTTTTACACGCCCTGACGAGTTTGACTTATGTGGTTGTTGTTGTTGCGAGGCGCCTCGGATTGATCGGTCGTTCTCGAACCGATGGAGTCATTTAGTTGGCTCGTTTACGCCCCATAGGGCGGGGAAACGCATGTTCAGGCATTTTAATCCACATCGGTGGACCGGCCCTGACGATCCAAGGGCCCACCTGAGTCTGGGTCCTGAGGGGCGGGCTAGAGCGTCTCGAATCGGTTGAGGACTATCTTTTGCCTCGGTTCATAGATGGAAACCCAATTTCCAAATACGTGACTTTGCGATTTTGATTGTATAACCTATATATGGCGACATAGTGGTATGGGGCATTCATGCCGCCTATGATTGATACTTATGATTTGAAGTTGTTTTATACACTATACACTTATAATAGTATTAAATGATTTCTTTTAAACGTATCAAGCATTCTTGGCTATTATAAGGTAAAAACCCTATCCTCCGGCTTGCGTTGCATTGTGTGATGGGAACTGGGTCTTATAATAGCTTCATTGTTCTTTATTTAGCATTGCGCTGTTGTTTTATGCACTGGTATTCTTGGGAGAAAACCCGTTCCGTGTTATACGGCGTGGTCCCTTGATTTACCTGACTTTAAAAATAAAGATTAATAACTGTTTTAGTTCTCACACCAGTCACATGACTGACCTGGAGTTTATTGTTTTAACCTAAACTCTGGGTGCCCTTATTTTGACACGGGCAGCTAGTAGTTTTGGTTTTGCAGATTTATATTCACAGGATCCTGGTTTACAGCTGGAACGATATCCGGAAAGCTTTGTATCCGTATATCCCATTCTAGTTGTGTATTGTATTATTTTCCGCTGCGATGTATTTAAATGTAATTTAAATCTCTGATATTTCTGTGTAATATTCTTTTATACTCTGTATATTCTTGTAATCTGATGCATTGTTGTCATATACAATGAAATGTCCTTCTGTATGCGTTCTGTTTTGTCGTGTTCTCAACGATAGGGCGTTTCGAACGGTCTAGATCGGTTTAACGACTGGTTCGGACCGAGCGAAATTCCTTGCCGTCACAGATGTGAAAAGAATTAAAATATTTATATAGTAAAAAAATATTTTATAGTTTAAAATATAATTTTTAACGTAAATGCGAATAAATTAATATAAACAAATCGAATGATTTGTTTATATACACACATTTGAATGATATTGATTAGGACGATAAATTTTACACATCGCCCAACTGCATAAATAAAATCTGTGTTTGATTGTTTGAAACCCCACACGGGTATTGGGATGATATATGACATACACTAATCACAATAATTAGTTGTATGTCGATCGATTGATTGACAGACTGTTATAAGCGTTAAATATTTATATTTAATGCTTATACAGTGTAGAATGCACTTTGGATGATGGTTGATTATTTGTCATTGTCGATGTATACATACGTTGTATGTAAATCCATAGAAGTAAAATCAATGGTAATTGATTGGGCCTCATTCCAGTTTTGAAAAGGAAATATTTGAATAGAAATATTTGAAAAAGAAATATTTGAATAGAAATATTTGAAAAAGAAATATTTGAAATCGAATATTTGAAAATAGAAATATATGAAGCCGTGTTGATTAGATTGACGCCATTTTGACGTGAACGATATTTATATCGACTTTATTAATTTTTCAATGAATATTGAAAGTGATTTCGAAATTCGAATTAAAGTGAATAGATTTGAAATTCGAATTAAATTGAATAGATTTGAAATTCGAATTAAATTGAAATGAATTGAAATTTGAATTAAATTGAAATGAATTGAAATTCGAATTAAATTGAAATGAATTGAAATTCGAATTAAATTGAAATGAATTGAAATTCGAATTAAATTGAAATCGATTTGAAATGAAAGTAAAACGAATTTATATTGAAAAATTTCAATTTTGATTCGAATTTGAAAGGGAAGTTGAAACCGTTTTGAAAACGAATTTAAAACGATTTATAAAATACGTTTTAAAAGGAAATCGACGAAGTATACATTATATATATTATATATATAGTATAATGGCCTGAATAGAACGCGCCGCGCCGCGGCAGTTCGCGAATTTCGACCATTGACTTAGAATGGATATTGCGGGAGATCCGACCGTCGGATTCTCCTAAAACCGGAGCCATTGGGTTCGTATCGAAAAGAGCTTTCTAAATAATATTAGAGGTTAGAAATCTAACGGTTGGATTTGGAATTATGTCCAAATCAAATTGGGAAAAGGTCGCTGCAAGTGCAGTTCGATGGCCGTTGATTGAAATCGACTGTATGGGCCTTGATAAAATTATTAAAAATAGTAATAATTTGTGTAAAATCATAAGAAATGATTTGTGAAGAATTAGGATGAAAAACTCCATATTTGAAAAGATAAAAATAGATTTTTATCGAAATGAACTAGTTTTGAACTACAATAATAATTTATTTATTTTTGAAATAAATAAAGTGAATTTGAAATGGTTTTAAAATATAGCCAGAATTTCCAATAATTGAATTGGAATGGATTTGAATCGAAATTATCTTTGGAATATTTTGATGTTGGATTTCGTGATGATATAGATACTGTTATGGGAATTTGAAAGATATATTAATATCGTTATTTCCAATACGATATTTGTTGGTCATAGAATTTGATATTGAATATAAGCCGATATATTTTCTATTCGGAGCCTTGTATTTAATATCAAATGTGATTTGGGTTTGTCGTGAATGGTGTCTTCATTAGCACTGTTCTTAAGCCTAGTGGAGAAAAAGATTAAATATTTTTATTTAGATTTAATGAAGTGTACTAATTAAATAAAATTTAATTGGAATTGAATTGGTATTGATTTTTGGGTTTATCGTGAACAGTGTTTTAAATAACACTTGTTCTTTAACCCGATAATTAATGGAATGTGATTTTGGGTTTATCATGAAACGTTTTTTAAATGACACCGATTCTTTAACCTAGTTAAAGATTAAAACTAAGTGAAGTTTTAATGAATCTTTAATTAGATTGAAAAGATCGAGAATGGAGTATCGCCAGTTTTACTCCAGATGATAGTTAAATCTTTAATTAGATTTGAACGTGAAATGGTAATTGAATTTACAGATAACACCGTGGTGTTAGATATGAAGTATTACCAGTTTTACTTCATGGGATGAATAGGTGGGGATTGGGAAATAAAATAAATGATTACTCAGGTGTGGTTCGCTAATCCTGACTTGTTTGAATTGATATTCAAAGAAGATTAAAGAATAAATTTAAAGAATTTATCTTTGATAAAATTAATGGGAACCTTTCCCAAAGTATAAGAATATTTGAATAAAAGAATATTCTGAAATGGAATGAGACGTATGTTGTGTTTGTGTAACACTTGTTATTATATACGCGAGTTATTCAGAAAGACCGGGTTTATCCCATTCTGAATAACTAATTCGACGTGGTGTCGAAGATGAAGACGGTGGTCGAAGACCGGAGGTCTTCACGTCGTTCGGACAATTACTGATGATCTTGATTGGGCCGTACACCCAAGAGGAGGGAATTAGTTTGTGATCGTCCAGACGTGCTTGGCGATCGATGGATATGCGAGGTACTAGGTGCCTCCGGTTTCGTTCAGACCCAGAACGAACTTGTAAATGGACTGTGTGTCTGACATTGGATTTCAGTCTGTGTGATTGATTTCTATTAAATATATATCTGTTTCGTGGCAGAGAATTTATTCTCTTGCCTAACGCCCTTCTCTGAGACGTACGAGCTCAGGGGTTATATATCGATGGATATCAAACGCATGGAGTGAATTGCATGTGTGGCACGCCTGAGTGGCAATTGATCAAGGCTTCTATTGAAAAGCAAAGTCTTGTGGTGATGATCAAAGCACGGCCTGTATGGCATAGCTTTGTGTAGTGTTGATTCGCGAGCCTCACACACCAGTTGTGAACCAGAAACGGGAGAGGACATCAGGGAGGGCATGCGTTTCCTTCTAGCTAGAAGTGTCGTAGTGGTTTCACACGCCCTGACGAGTTTGACTTATGTGGTTGTTGCTATTGCGAGGCACCTCGGTTATCTCGGTCGATCCGAGACCGATGGAGTCATTCGTTTGCTCATTTACGCCCCATAGGGCGGGGAGTCGTAGTGTTCAGGCATTTTAATCCACATCGGTGGACCGGCCCTGACGATACAAGGCTTGTCTACGCGCTTGCCAGAGACATGGGCTAGATTGTCTCGAATCGGTAGAGGACGATCCCTGGCCTCGGTTCATAGATGGAAACCCAATTTCCAAATACGTGACTTTGCGATTTTGATTGTATAACTTATATATGGCGACATAGTGGTATGGGGCATTCATGCCGCCTATGATTGATACTTATGATTTGAAATTGATTTCTTTACTTATAACAATAATAAAAGATTTGTTTTAACGTATCAAGCATTCTTTGGCTATTATAAGGTAAAACCCTATCCTCTGGTTTGTGTTGAATTGTGTGATGGGACCTGGGTCTTATAATAGCTTCATTTTTCTTTATTTAGCATTGCGCTGTTGTTTTATGCACTGGTGTTCTTGGGAGGAAACCCGTTCCGTGTTATACGGCGTGGTCCCTTGATTTACCTAACTTTAAAAATAAAGAATAATAACTGTTTTAGTTCTCACACCAGTCCCATGACTGACCCGGAGTTTATTGTTTTAACCTAAACTCTGGGTGCCCTTATTTTGACACGGGCAGCTAGTAGTTATGGTTTTGCAGATTTGTATTTACAGGATCCTGGTTTACAGCTGGAACGATATCCGGAAAGCTTTGTATCCGTATATCTCTTCTAGTTGTGTATTGTATTATTTTCCACTGCTATGTAATGTATTGTAATCTCTGATATTTTATAATGTGTAGTATTTATTCATACTCTGTATATTCTTGTAATCTGATGGAATTGTTATAATTAACAATGAAATGTTCTTCTGTCTGCATTCTGATTTGTCGTGTTCTCAAAACAATCAGGCATTTCGAACGGTATGGGTCGGTCTAGCGACTGATTCGGATCGAGCGAAATTCCTTGTCGTTACAATTTATATCCGGATTTCATAATTTTGTTATGACTATAGATTTCTTTTTAAAGTTTTAACATATAAACGGTTCTTTAGCAATTTAATATATTTAGATTATTAAAAGTTTAATTTCAAAATTGATTTGTATCAAAAGATTGATTTATATATTGAATTAAATTTTAATTTTTTTTATATGTGTGTGTATATATATACACACACAAATATGAATATATGTTTTTACTTCACACGATAACAATTTTATATTCCCTTTAAAATGATTCTCAAAATTTAATATATTTAAAGAAGCACCATACTAAGATTATTTAACTCCATATTTTTTTCTAAATATTTTAGCACCTATCATGAATATATTTTTAATTAAATTCTTAGATTCTTTCATTAGTTCCATTAACCTAAGTCTAGAAATTAATATTACTTTTGTTTGATTAAAATAATTTATAATATATATGTATATGCATAATAGTTAGATAGTACTTTGAATATCTTTTACTTAAATAGATATAATTACCAAATGATTCTGCATACTATCATTACACATCTTATTTTATATCATTCATCATTATTATAAATTACGGTACAACTGAAATTAAAACCATTCACATCGCAAGTTGCATTTCATTCAGTATATCACTTCATATAGATTTGCATATGACATAATGCATTATAACCAACACACTACATTACATGTTAACTTTAACTCCACAAATAACAAGTATATAGTATGAAAAGTTTTTGTCTAAGTAGAAATATAGGATTAATAATCAAATACATAACTATACTTTGTCTTGATTAACTTTATTGATTTGTTTGGCTTCAATTGATTGACTTATTTATTTTGTTTGATTTGTTTAACTTAAATAACTTGATTGACTTACTTGATATGATTAAATTTCATTATTAGTTGATAGATTTGTTAGAAATATACTTATGCATTTGTAGTTGATAGGAGCTTTATAGCTTTAAGGATAAATAGAAGTTACAAGAAATTGTTAGTGTTTTGTGAACAACAAAACTTAATTGATTGATTGTTTGGATTAAACTACTTTATTTAACTTATATCATAATTTTAAGGATATCTTATCAAAGTTATTTCTCAGTCTAGATTAAAATCTTATTATAGTTTTAAGGTAATTAGAGTATAGGCTAGGTTTAGACTTGTATTAGATTATGGGGGAGTTTTAATGTTTCTAGGATTAATTGAAGGTTCAAGAAGTGTTTATTAACACATATTATTTAATTTGGTTGATTTCTTGAATTGATTGATTGCTTGAATTGATTACTTGAATTGTTTGCTTGAATTGATTGCTTGAATTGATTGCTTGAATTGTTTGTTTGAATTGCTTATTTAGATTGACTTGCTTGTTTGAATTAATTATAAATATTGATTGGTTTGCTTAGTTTATTATCCTTATATTTAGATTATTAGAATAGTAGTCATAATTTTAGTGGGAGTTATAATCTTTTAGGATTAGAATCAAAATCAGGGATAGTTATATTTAGGATCATTTGTAGCATGAATTTAGGGGGAGTATTTTATTCTAGGATATATAGATAGATTTATGATTCTGGGGAGTTATTTATATACCTTAGAAATTTTGTATAGATTCAATTATAAGATATGTTTAGATAGTTATATGATTTAGGGGGAGTGTCTTTAGAATTTCTTTTTGATAATGCCAAAGGGGGAGAAATTATAAAATATAGACTTAATTTATAGGATTCATATAGACAGGGGGAGTATTACCATCAACAGGCATGTACAAGTATGACATTTTATAAACTAAAGTTGTCATCATCAAAAAGGGGGAGATTGCTGGAGAATGGAGTTTTGATGACAACAACCTTATTTCAATTATCATTGATAATAAAATATATACTAACATCTCTATCTAGAATATATATATACATACATACATACATATGCAGGATTTGTATACAGGAATTAATACTGAAGACTGTACAGTTTAAGAGCTTTCAGAGAATCAAAATTCAGAGTAGATTCAAGACTCATGAGTAATCAAGATTTTAAGAGTTCAAGATAAATATAGTAATAGAGTCTAGTTTATATAAGACTCCGAATAGCACTCCAGGTTCAAACTCTGTTTTTAAAATATCACTTTTCAAATTCAAAACTAATTTCAAATTGATTTTAAACTTCTCTCAAAATAATTTCTAATCTTCCAAGAATTTCAAACTTATGATTTCAAATATATTTCCTAGTTTATAAGTATTCTTATTTTTATACTTTATTAAATATATTTTTACTAAGTTAATATTTGATTATAATATTATTTAAACCCTAAGTTTTCATATAACCTTTTGTTTATATATAGTTTATAAATATTTGTTTATAAATTCCTATATATATGTTTATAATTATATTATATATGTTTATAATTATATTATATATATAGTTTTCATATCATATATATATTAAGTATTTAATCATATGTTTAAATAATATTTTCTTATGTTTTTATACTTGAAAAATAATGTTTTAGCAACTAGTTTTGTTTTAGGAATTTCCAGAATTTAAATATTGATTTAAATACTTATAAAATGAGTTAAAAATAAAAAATATGATAAGTATGTCGACATAAAATAAAGGATATGTCAACATACAACTGTAAGAAATTTAAATTTGAAAGAAAGTGTCTTTTCACCATTTGTAACGCTCTAGAAACGTTGCAACCTTTCACACATTATAAAAAGGGCTTGAATTCGAATTTTTAATCATCTCTTCTTCTATAACTTCACTCTCTTCCATTACACCATTATTCTTAATCATCTTTACAATTTATATACTTATACACTGCCGAATTCAATTCTGTTTTGATCAAACTTCTTCTCTTTACATTCTCTACTCATTGCTCTTTGCATCAAGTGCTATTGAAGAGTTATAGGGCTGTTTATAATTGTTTGGGTTGAGTAAAATAATCGGTGGTATCCCTTATAGCCGTGAAATCAAGGGCGGGTAATGATGGTATCCCTTGTAGCCATGAAATCAAGGATGGGCATACTTGATCAAGTGTGTGTGGAATCTGTGGTATCCCTTGTAGCCGTGAAATTAAGGAGGATTGTAATTGAATATTGATATAGTAATAAAACTCTGTGCAATCCAGTGTTGCATGCGACTGGACGTAGGAGCAATTCCGAACCAGTATAAAATCCAGAGTGTTCTTTCCTTTTTTGCACATTACTTTTGTTTATATTTGTGTGTGTGTTTGATTCAGTGTCTGTGATTTTTTTTGTGGTGTTTGATTCATATAGTATTTTATATAAGTTTAAATTTTGTTTAAATTCTCAAAAAACTCTATTCACCCCCCTCTAGTGTTTGTTTTTACTTAACGATCCATTCCTCAATCCCTAACAATGTTGGCAGTTTGTGCCACTGGTTGTTGATGACTGCTAACATAGGGTAGGTCTAATTATGATTGCCCCAAGTAAACCATTAGAAGTGGTTGGTGAGGGTTGCAAATTAAAATTAGAGAGGAACTCTAATTGATTCCATTCGGTTATTGCACTCAAGGTAGCATGTTTCCTACTTAAAGCATCCGCCACAACATTCCCCTTTCCCAGGGTGTACTGGATCATGAAATCAAATGAGGCAATATATTTCGTCCACCATTGTTGTCTCAAGTTTAGGTCATGTGGAGAAAATAAATACTTAAGGGATTTATGTTCAGTAAAAAATTGAAACTTCTCCCCTAAAAGATAATGCCTCCACATCTTAAGGGTAAACACTATTATGGCTAACTCAAGGTCATGAACTGGGTATCACTTCTCTGGATCCTTGAGTTGTCTACTAGCATAAGCAACTACTCTTCCTTATTGCATAAGTACTGTTCCTAAACCGATCCCATATGCATCGTATAAACTGTAAACAATTTTGAACCGTTGAGTATAATTAGAACTGGCGCGCTAGTTAATACTTCCTTTAATTTCTTAAAGGCTGTATCACATTTATCACTCCAAAAAAATACAAAATTCTTTGTCGTTAATTAGGTTAATGGAGTAGCAATCTTTGCGAAGTCTTTAATGAATTTCCGATAATATCCGGCCAATCAAAGGAAGCTTCTTACTTCCGTAGCACTTCGAGGCATCCTCCATTCTTTGATTGCCTCGATCTTTGTGGGGTCTACGGCTAAGCCTTTTCTTTGCATAATGTGTCCTAAAAATCTTACCCTCCAGAAATGGCACTTTGAGAATTTTTCTTTCAATTGGTTCTTTCTTAATATCCCTAATACTTGTCTTAAGTGATCTTCGTTCTCTCCACGGCATTTTGAAAATACAAGGATATCATCAACGAAGACTACCACAATTTTATTAAGATTGTCCCTAAATACCCTACTCATGAGGCCAACCAAGAAGGAAGGTGCATTCTTTAGTCCGAAGGGCATAACTTCCTATTGGAATAATCCATCTGACATCCTAACCGTAGTTTTGTCCTTGTTTTCCTCCGCAATTCTTAACTGGTGAAATCCATTAGCAAGGTTTAGTTGAGAAAATACTTGGGCTCCTCCCAAGTGGTCAAAAAGGTCATCGATTATTGGTAAAGCGTACCTATTCTTCTTGGTCAATTTATTAAGCTCCCTATAGTCCACACAAAGTCTAAAAGATCCGTCTACTTTGGTGGCAAATACAACAGGTGCACCCCATTCTGAGGTACTTCGACAAATGAAACCTTTTTGTAACATTCTCAAATCTTCTTATCTAACTCCCTTCTTTCCTTGGGTTCCATATGCCTCAAGAGTAGCACTACAGGTCTAGCGTCCTTCTCTAGATCTATACGAAAAGAGATTTCTTTGTGGGGTGGAAGTCCCATGAATTCCTCGGAAACATCCAAGAACTCACAAACTATAGAGACCGAAGATGGTCCTTCAGAACAAGGAGATAAGGAATATAATAAGGCTTTATCATTGTTTCTACCATTGCAAGGAATACTTAGGCTACATCATTCTTGGCTCCTAAGATGAATGGGTCTCTTATCACAATCTAGGACGACCCCATAAAACGATAGACAGTCCATACCTAGGATAAGGTCATACCCAATAAAATCCAATGCATATGCTTTGCATTGGAACTCGACATTGTCGACCTATAATACTAGATCTTTACACAACAGTACATGATACTTAGATCCTCCAATAGGGTTTGCCACCCCTATCGGACTATACGGGATAGATATGGGAAGGTTCAACATATTTACTAATCGTTTGGAGATAAAAGAATGGGTCGCTCCAGAATCCAACAAGGTGTATATGGAATTTCCTAAAACAGAGGTTATACCTTCAAGTGCGGGTTACCCTTGGTCTCTTGGAGGTCGACTTTGAATCAGTGCTGCCTCAATTGCATAGTTCTGGCCACTCTTGACAACTTTGGGCTTTGGGCAGTCTTTGGATACGTGTCCTTCTTCATGGAAGTTGTAACATTTTCCCTTGAACTCCTCGCCAACGAGGTCCTACAATCCTTGGCCTTATGGCCTTTGCGGTTGCACCTCGTACAAGTCTTTGCTTCCTTTTAGAATTTGTTCTTTCTTTTTTTCCACCATTCCTTTTTCTTGTTCTTGTTTGAGCTTTCTCCTTTCTCACCTTCTTTGTCCACCTTGGCGCCTTCAACCGTGCATAGGATAGCTGTCTAAACTAGGGTTTCAAAAGTTTCCCCAAATGTTACTTGGGCTAATAGAGTTTCCTTCAATGTAGAGTTAAGTCCTTTAACAAATCTCAAGGATTTGCTCATGGGGGTGTCTATCAATGCTCTTCCAAACTTACATAATTTGGTAAATTTGGATACGTCCTCTTGTAGGCTCAAGCTTCCTTTCTTGAGGTGGATAAATTTCTCTAACTGGATAGTCATTTCTTCCCTTGGCAAAAACTTTTCTTCGAAACGGGCTTCGAATTCAGCCCATATAAAAATCTGGCCCTCGTTTTCTCTAGATGCTAAATTCCACCATTCAAGGGCTTCATCCTTCATGTGCCAGGCCGTTATCCTCCTTTTCACTTAGTCGGGCCAGCCGGTAGCTTCGAAGATTCTTTCATAGTCCATAATCCAAGATTGAGTATTAGCAAAGGTTTCCTTCCCAGAAAATGATTTTCCTTAAAGATTCGTAAATGTATAACAGTAGCGAGATAATCAAAGGCTACCTCAACGGCAGGAGCTGTAGGTGCCGCCGGGGCAGGATTGGCAACAAGGACCTGTTCCACAACACGAAGATACTATTGGAACCACTCTGGGAAGTATCGGGGTCTTGCCTAGTTACCTTCCTCAGTAGGATTTTTAGCCATTCTACTATTTAGGAAGAAAAGAAAGAATCCCATAGTGGATACTCCTAAGGTAGTATCTATGCTGCAAAAAAAGGAAGAGACGATAAAGATGCCTAGTATAAATGCGTATGCTTATTTGGGTAATTATATATTATATATACATATAGTTTGAAAAACCTTTTTCAAATTACAAATACGCCTCTCATACGTATAATTCCCTTATAATCGGGTAAACTATGCTCTGATACCAAATGTTACAACCCGCCAAGAATGGGCCTAAATTTCGACCTAGAAAAGGCCCATCGAAACTTAAAGACATTTTAAATGGGCCGTTGGTTCCTGTAAGGATTACATTTGCACATAATATATATACACAGATACTTTGAATGGAAATCTCACACAGCAAAAATACAACAGTCACAGTTACATCTGTTCAACGGGTACATCAAATAGTTCATTCTCAAAAGTTTCCAAAAGAAGTAAATCAATAACTACTAATAATAGCATAATAAATTCGTCTTCTTCTTCTTCATCTCTAGTCATAACTTCTTTCATAAATTTACCCTATCTACTGACCTGTTGGATATGATAAGGAGAGGGGTCAGAACATAAAGTTCTGTGTGACTGATATATGGAGTTACTTAATGTCCATACCCTATATTTTTAGTAGGTTACATATGTCAAGGTATGTCTACGCAACACACAAGATTCAAACATACACCAAGTATCTAATCAATGGGGTGGATATCCATGTCAACCGCCCATTAGTGTTTTTAGGGTAAAGACTCAACGAGGTGGGCATTCTTGGTCACTTATGGCCCAATCAAAGGTGGACTCTTATGATCTCTTGTAACACTGAGGCGGACATTAGCACCTTAAGACCCCGTCCTAGTACATTAACATTCTTAAGTATATACTCTCAATTGTAATATGAGTAGTTGTATTGTGAATGTTACTACTTAACTAATATTATGGTAGGACATCTATGTTGCTTAAGACTTCCCTCAGACAGTTGGTGAGCATGCAATGGCCATATATATTTCATATACCAATCCCGTCCTTAGTTGAGCCCTTAAAAGCTTCTAGAGGAAGTGGAAATCCCCGTGAACTACCCTACTCTAATACCATTTTTGCTTAACCACTTTCAGAGAAGGAGGGCCCAAAGAATTACTTTAAGTCTATTAAGGCTGGGTCCCATGATTTGGTTCCTCTCTAAGGAATAAACCTTTGGAGGGATCCTAGTCTTAACCACTTAAGACCCAAACTAGATAAAAAGAGAGCCAACCACTTAAGACCATCTCAAAGTGTATTAAACCTGCCTTTTTTCACACGCAATTGACTTATATATATAGTTATATATATATAGATATAGACACACACACTAGACCTCTCGCATTAAACCGTACACCTGTATATGCTGGATATGCCAGTCGGTTCCTGGCAGGCTTCTACTACAAGTTGGATTAACCTCGTGTCCAGTGTACTAAGTGTTTGAATGGCCTATGGCACCTATAAATCTCACATTAGTTGGGCTCACTTGTTGTTGCTGGATTTGCTAGTCGGTTCCGGGTAGACTTCTACCATAAATGACAACTAACATTGTGTCTATGTGTCACTATTAATATATATAAAGTCATTCTATATATGCATACACAAGCAATCAATTATATTTTTATTATGGTGACATTTCAATTTCAAATTCTAACCTATTCGTATTAATTACGCTAATACAACGCTGATTACGTTTATACAAGTATAATAATTATATTGCCTAAATAATGTAAATATTCGTATAAACGAGAAAACGTTCTAACAAGGTGGCAATTGTCATTTTGTCCAAATCAAGGTATATAAGTTAATTTTTTCCATATCTTTACCGCTACAATTTAGGCATGATGACATAATAACAGATGGTAGTGAATGGAAAATATACATGCATACACATTTCAACTTGCATCCAAGGCTTGTCAAATTATTACAATAGTGGATTAAAAATTGAGTATTACATATATTACATACACTTTTACATATATGTTTATAATTTCCATTTTGTCTAATTTACCCCTTTCTGGGGCTATGCACATAAAAACGTTTACATTTGAAATATTTCAAGTATGAATACGTCTGAATTAAGAATAGATTCCAAACCTAATCAAATAATGAAATATCCAAATTTAAACCCTTTTAGGTTGCAATCTAATGTTAGTAGTGGTGAATTACACAAAATAGAAACAATAGTAGCAACACCCTTTTTCATCTCTAACCCAATATTAAAATCAAAAATCCACAAAACCTAAATAATCATGAAAATTCATAGGAAAAATATAAAATAGAGGATTTAGGGGTTTTGGTATAGATGTTATCGATTTCCAAATCCACCTAAATAGAATTCGGGAAGAACAAAGTGGAATCTATAGTAGATCTTGATTGTGCTTAATCTTTGTGGCAAACGTGCTCTAACAATTCTCCATACATATATATATAAAATTTATATATATATATATATACAAGAAACATGTATTAGAATCTTATATATATATTTATACCAAATTCCAGAATACTAAACCTATATGAATTTGAATAGAGAGAGGTTAAGAATAGAGTTGGTGGAATAGAAGAAATCCTTAACCTTTTTCTTTTATTTTCTCTGGAATTTAGTAACAGCAGAGAGGTAGCGTAGAGGAAGGGATAGAGAAAGGTTAGGGTCTAATGTGTGATGTGAGGGGCTATATATAGTTGCCCGTGTGGGCATAGACCATTTGATTAGTTTGATTTAATCCAGGCATTTTATTTATGTATATCCACTCTAAAAAAAAACCTAACCACATAGATTTATTGGGTTGTCCAACTGCCAGGCGATCAACACCCCTTTTAAGGGGGCGGTTGACCCCTTGGGGGCTGGAACGCCCAATAACGCTGCGGTGCTGAGGTGTTTATTTTAATTAATACGTTCCTTAATATCTTAATCTTATTCCTTATGTACAATATCCTTTGTCCCCAATGATCTTATCTTCGTTTCAAGATTCAGATTCCCCCTTTTTATTTTGAATATTTTTTCGACACACACACAGATATATATATATATTATCTATTTAATTATGTATATATATTCTGCATTTACTAGCCAAGTAAAAACATAAAGAGAATAAAAGAAATAAAGATTAAAAAGAAAAATAAACTAAAAAAGGAATAAAAATAAAAATACGAGTTTAGAGATCATACTTGACTTTCCATAATCGATGTGATCCAGTGAATCTCTAACTCTGAATCTATGGCTAAGGAACTCAAAATAATTCGATAATATGAATCAATTTGAATTATATCTCGCTTAAGCACAGTTGTTCCTTAGCCTAACACGGTACCTAAATGTCTATATGATCGAGTGGTCTAACAAAAGTTGTTTTACCACTCTTATCTTCGTTTACACGTTTTTGTACCTAAACCCGTTTATATAACAATCCATTACTATTCACTACAGTACCCTTTGGAACCCAAATTTGTTTAGACTTATTCAAAAATATTTTGTTATTTTTTGGAATCCAAACATGTTTAAATGAAATGTTTTTAAACGAGTTATTATTTCGTTTATGATTTAAAAACCCATTGAAATTATTAGATTTCAAAATTTCAAATAGATTGTTTTCAAAACCATTTAAAGAATTTTTAAAATCATTAGAATTTTGTTCTTCAACTTGATCAGATCCAAAGCCAAGTCCATTTTTATTTTGAACAAAAAATTGGTTTTTTAACAACATATTCAACGATTTCTCTCCTTTGGAAAATTTAGTCAAAGTTGACTCAAGTCATTGAATTTTAAATCTAAGATTGCTATTTTCTTTCATAAAATTTGAACAATGATTAATACCAATTTTCCTCTTTTCAGCATCAGTTTGTTTCAAAACCAAATTTCCGTTTTCAAGTGCTTTGATTTTAGCATTGGACTTAGAAATTTCAATTTCAAATTGTTTTCGCTTTTCAAAATCAAGTTTTTCAGATTCTCTAAGCTTTTCAATTTCCTTTTCAAAATCACGTTTTTCATTCTTCAAATTCACGTTTTCACTTTTAAGTAACTCAAAATTAGTTTTGAATTTCAAAGAATCGTTACTCAAAAATTGACATTTTTCACATTTTGAAAACGGTGAATTCTTAACTTTTTCAAGTTTTCTTTCTAAACTGTTATTTTCTTGAACTAGTTTTAACCTATCAGATTTCAATTTCTTAACTTTTAGTTCAAGTGAATCAATAGTTTTTGTGAGGCCGTAACACATTAAAATTAATTCTTTATAGGTAAAATTCGATACCTCACTTGAATCATCTTCACTACCTTCCGAATCAGATTGAGCCATAAGACACAAGTTAGCTTCCTCTTCATCACTTTCAGAAACTTCTTCTCCTTCCTCGTCATTCCATGTAGCAGCAAAAGCCTTCTTCTTTCTTCTGAACTTCTTCTTCTTTTCATTTTTGAGTTATGGGTAATTCGGCTTGATATTTCCGGTTTTCTTGCAATTGTACCAAAACACTTCATCGTTTGAACTATCCGAACTTTCGGACTTGTCGGTTTTTGAATTCTTCTTTTGTGGCTTGTAATTTCCTTTGGCCCACTTTCTCAAAACCATGGCTAGCTCTTCAGCGGAATCTTCATCATCACTTTCAACAGTATTATTTAGAGCGATCGTCTTTTTCTTTGATTCAGAATTCTTTTGTTCTTCTCTTGCTTTTAACTCCATCTCGTAAGTGATGAGATTTCCAATCAACTCCTCCATGCTTATTATATTTAGATTTTTGATTCTTGAATCGCTTTAACTTTTGCTTCAAAATTCATCGGTAGCACTCTCAATATTTTTCTGATCAATTCTACTTCAGTATAAGTTTTGCCAAGAGCTTTTGCATTATAGACTAGTGATGAGAAGCGTCCATACATCTCTTTTATATCTTCGTCACATTGCATAAAGAAATTTTCATATTCGTTGCTGAGAAGAGTGAGACGAGATTCCTTCACTTGAGATGTATCTTCAAGTGTGACCTCCAACGTATGCCATATTTCCTGTGCAGTTTCACAATGAGAAATTCGATTAAATTCAGTTTTATCAAGAGCACAAATTAAATCATTCATCGCTTTGGCATTGGTTGAAAATAATTTTTTATCATTAGCATCCCACCTGTCTTTTGATTTAGGAATTTCAACACCACTAACAATAACAGTGGGAGATCTATAATCCATTTCAATAATATCCCACACATCATAATCGACTGAACTCAAATAAATTTTCATCAAAGCTTTCCAATATGCATAATCAGTTCCATTAAACATTGGTGGCCTAGCTATGGATTGACCCTCAGAAAACGCGTTATTAGATAGATTCATGACTCTAGAGTTAAAATAAAATAAAAAATACCGGCTCTGATACCACTTGTAGGATCTAAATTAACCCTAGAGGTGGGTGAATAGGGTTTATCGTAGATTTTCATAGAGTAATTAAATAATCACAGCATAGATAATGATCAGAATAAATGCAGAAAATAAATAACACACAGATATACCTAGCTTCGGTAAAACCCTACCTACTGCTGCATTCCCCAAAGTTTCTACTAGGAGTTAAAACAATCTCTACGCTTACAATCCCCTGTAAACTTGCGACACTCGCTCCCAACTATTCTTAACCCTACGCTCAAAACCCTGCACTGGTTTCTATCCCCAAAACCAGAATTCCCCGAATTACAATTCCCGTAATTCGTCTCCCTATTTTTCAGAGACAAACTAGAAAACTACAGATTTATTATAAATTTAAAAACGAATAAGAAAATAAAAAACCCTTATAAAAAAAAGTTAGAAACCCTTAGGAGTTTAATTTAGGGTTATCCCCCTTTTAAAAACAAGTAGGTCGGCCCCTTTTATTTTGTTTTGCACCCTCTCTTAGTTGTTTTCATCACTTCACTTTAGCCCGTTCACTTTTGTTACTCTCTGAAATAAAAATGGCGACGGCTTTGCTCCTATGGTTTCTTCAAATCCCAAAATCGGAATGGCTTTCTGATGCTTGAAGTCTCGTTGATGTTCTTGATCGATCTCTGGTGCTACTCTCTTTACGATTTGGAAATTGGAGTTCGATCCAAGCTTTTTACTGGTATGAATTTTGATTTCAGTTACGATTTTTAATTTGTGCTAGAACTTGGATGGATTTACTATCGATGAGGATTGGGTGTTTATATAGGATTAAAAATCCGATATTATCTCTGATTTCAATGTTTGATTTGGCCATGATATATGTGAGAATATTTGGGTTTTTGAAATACACGGCTTTGAATTGTTCTTGTGATTTCTCTGGAAGGCCTTGAATTTTTGGACTTTGAAGTCTTTAACCACTCTGGAATTTTATGTTAACACATTCGACACCATTAAAAATGATTTCTTCTTAAAAATCTGTCTCGTACTTGTTGCTCCAATGATATTCCTTATGAACTGATATTACTCTTAGATTTCCTCGACCTTGAATTGATGCTTTGACTTTGATAAGAACTGATATAATTCTTGATCATGCCTAACCTGCTTTTGAATTGTTTCACTTGTACCTTTGAGATGATCAGTTGCATTCCTGTTGGTCTATTTGTTGCTCGAGTAGTTTGTTGCCCAAACAATTTGCTATATACTTTGCCAAGTCTAATTTAGACAGATAAGAACAGATGCCTCCCTGGTTTTGTTTTGTTGTTACATCGTTGTATTGGACTGCTTAGAACTGAATAGACGAAATACTACATTGATCTTGTGGTTATGTTGTTCTTCTTGAATGCTTCATATCTGAAATGAATATGCTGAATGCACACACACACTACTACTTCATGCTTCATACATTTCTGAGTGTATGTTTACCCTTGTTTCTTCATTCCTGTATACATGCTCCATTTCCTGTTTTTATACATGTAGACTTGCTTGTGTAGCCTGTGTTGTACTTGACTCTATTGTGAATGCACCATGCCCCTGTAACACCATATATGATGTGTCTGTGCACTATTGCATACATGGACCTGAAACATGATCTTAACCATGCTGCTGCAAGTGTGTGAGATTACATTGAGCTATCCTCTTGCATCTTGCACTCTTGTCCAACAGTTTTTGCTGCTTGCATGTTGTTCATGCTGAGTTGTGCTCCATATGTTCATCCATGTGTATTTATGCTCCTTTTGAAATTGCTGCACTTTCTTGAATCTGAAATGTTTCATCCATGTGAATGCTATTGTGTGATCATGTTGCTCGACCATGCTAATCCCATCAAATATTGCTACATTTAGTTTCACACATGTTTTTTGAAACCATGAACCTTTATTGCTTAAATCGGTGCTGCTCTTCTTACTTCATGTTATCATGCTATTCAAACTTGCTTTACATGTTGGCTGCATCACTATTTTTGTGTTTGAACGTGGCTCGACCACCCCATGTTTACTTGTGCTCGACCTCTCCATGTATACTTGCATCACCTTTGAAATTATTTCGATTATTTTGGCTTTTTATTTTTATTTGCACGTATGGCTCGACTATTTTCACACCGATTTGCACTGAGTTGAGAAGGTCCACATGGCTACTCCTTAGTTGCACACTGGATTGGCGAGGCAGTGCACACGTGTATATATATACACGTGTGTATATGCAGCCATCCAGACGAGTTTTTCTGTCCCTGCATATCAGACCAAATCTAGAAAAATGATGAGAAACACACCGTAATTCTGAGGCAAATAAAATTTAAAGATAAATTTTTATTTGTTTGTATTGAATTTTATTTTTGTTGCAGTCTACTGTGTGTTCTTCTGTATTGACAGGTATGAAGATGACTGGACTGATAGCTGTAAGCTATGAAGACTGGACTGGCAGAAGATAGAGAATGCAAAGTGTATATGAGTCAGTGAATATGAGTCAATATGTATGTAACGAGAAATCTATGTATATGAGAGTTGTTGTAGACACGACTGAATAGAATTGTACTATTATTTGTAATGATCAATATTGATAAAAAAATATTTTTTCTGTTTAATTCAGTCTGTTTCCATTTGTTTGAATCTTTCAATAGTACAATTTCTGTGATGTGTTAAATGAGTCATGTCAGAAATATTCAAAAATATTTGAATTGTAAATAGTGGAGTTATAAATAGTTGTACTGTTTGAATGTTTGAAGTATAATATTTAATTTAAATAAAATACTGTATGAATATATGAATGTCTGTATAGTCGTATTCTATTTAAATATTATACTCCTGTCTGTGATGTATAAATAGAATAGTACAGTAACAAACACATTTAAAATAATATTTATTTGTTCGTTATCATCAAACCAAAATCATATAATTGTGTATACAACACTGTTATATACAACAATCTTCCCCTTTTGATGTTGGCAAACAAATAAAAGATTTTGAATGTGTTTGAATGTAACAACCCGAAAATCTGGGGCAGTTTAAAATTTTTATTTTGGCAATTTTAGCGAATTTTGAACATTTAAAATAGATTATTTTAAATAATATCGACGAGAAATTTATTCTGAATAGAATTCGAACGTATATATTTATACGCGTCGTCGTTAGTATATAAATAATTATATATAATTATAAATAGAATTGAAAATGGCGCGGTAGTTCGATAATTCGATTTCAAACTTCAATTGAATGTACCGGGTGCAAAACAATCCGGATTTTAGTGAAACCAAAAACAATAGGATCTAATTGATGATATCTTTCCAACGAATCCGAAAAATCGAAATTTCATAGCGGGAATCAAAAGATATGTCCAGTTGAAAATTCTGAATAGTCGCTATGCAATTCAGGCCCTTAAAAATAGACATTTTGTAAACGACCTCAGATTTCAACGAAACCACTTTTGTTGGGTCTGTGATGTAAAATTATTGCTAGGTTTCAAATTTCATAATTTTTCGAATCAATATGTGAGCGTGGCAAAGGAAAACATGTTTGACCAGTTTTAGTTGATTTTAATCGACTGGAAAATGGCCATTTTTCCAACGGTCTCAGAATTCGACGAAACTAGTTTTGTTAGGACCGTATCGTCAATACGAAGCTAGAAAATATTTTATGGGAATTTTTAGAGTTAGTATGTGACCCCGGTAAATTAAAATGCGCGTTCAAATTCAATATATAGAGTTATATGTTGATTTCAATGGAAACTGATTGTAAGGGTCGAATCAGCTTGCGATACATAGCCCATTGTGTTCGTAATGGGGGTAATACGCTATGGACGACAGGCGGCAGGCCTCGTATCGAGTTCGTATGTAAAAGTCAACTTTTTCACAATAAAATAATTAAATAATAAAAAAATATCTTTCTCTTCCCCTTATATTTCTGCCCCCCCTCGTTCGAATTTCATTTTACAAAAAAGAAAAAAAATCCCTAAATCGCGTCGATGCCCCCCCCATGGACCGCGCCGCCGTGCGAGAGCCCCCCTCCTCCTACCGCCTACCTCGCTCCACCCTCGACCTCGCCCGAGCCCCATCTCCAGTCGCGACGCCGCCAGGTGGGGCCCCCAACCACTCCCGTTGCCTCGCACCCCTCCTCCTCGTTCTCCCTATCCCCTTCTTCCTCTCCTCTTAAATTCGACGCCACCAGACCCGCACCACCCACGACCTCCGCCTGCCTGCGCAAACCCCCCCTCTACGACAAGCGACGAGCTAAGGTAATTTGTTAATTTAATTACTTAGTTTTAATTTGTTAACTATAGTTAATAATGTAGATTTTATTTCCAGTTTTAAACATAGGGTTTTTAACCATAGAAAAGACGTGATTTTTTAAAATAGAAAAGATTAGATTTTTAAAGAAAGAAAGACGATATTTTTAAATGGAGAAAGGTGTGATCTTTACATATGTAGTGGGTTAAAAATATGACTTTTACATAGTAGGAACTATAAAAATGTAATCTTTATGAGATAGAGAATATAAAAATATCATCTTTGTATATGTAGCGAAATAAAAATCTGATTTTTAATATATATACTTTGAAATAAAGTGGTGATTTTTATAATGATGAAATCTATATTTTTGAAAAGATGAAGTCTTTATATTTGAAAAGGAGAAATCTTTATAGTTGAAAAAGCGAGATCTTTATATAGATGATAACGATGTAAAAATAGATTTTTTTTTTATCTATATAGTAGCGGTGTGAAAATAGAAATTTTATCCATATAGCGTGAAAGTAAAAATGGGATTTTTATATATTGAATAGCATAGTAAAAATTCGATTTTTATATATTGAATAGCATAGTAAAAATTCGATTTTTATATATTGAATAGCATAGTAAAAATTTTATTTTTATATATTGAATAGCATAGTAAAAAAATTTGATTTTTATATATTGAATAGCATAGTAAAAATTTGATTTTTATATATTGAATAGCATAGTAAAAATTCGTTTTTTATATATTGAATAGCATAGTAAAAATTCGTTTTTTATATATTGAATAGCATAGTAAAAATTCGAATTTTTTATATTGAATAGCAAAGTAAAAATTCGATTTTTTTTACATATGTAGTGAATACGGGCAACGAAAGCGACAAAAAGGCGAGAACAACGAAGATTTCTCTAAATGAAGTGTCGTGAAGTTGGATAGCTATCGGTGAGAACTTCTCACTCTAAATTCTCTTTTTCTAGTTATATATATATACTAGGATGCAGACGGTGTTTAGTAGCACCCAACACCCGTCATCCACAGACCATGGATGGCTTGTTTGTTAAATTGTTTGGTTGTGTAGTTGGTTATTCTATTTGGTTTGAATTGAATTGTTTGGTGAAATGGAATGGATTTGATTGATGTGTGAATGGCGTGGGCCTTCACTAGACCGGGGATAAGGCTAGGCCTCGTCCCGTTTCTAGTATCGTGCCGTTATGCCACCGAAATTTCCTAAAACTAAATTAGAAAAATAAAAATATCATTTTATTTGATAAATGAAATGAATGGAAATTCATGTGTTAAAATAAAATATATTATCGTTAAAAATATATTTTTTAACGTGAAAGTGAATAAATAAATATTTATAAACAAATCGGCCGATTTGTTTATATACACTGATTTGACTGATATCGATTGGGTCGACAAATTTTACACATCGCCCAACTGCACAACTAAAATCTGTGTTTAATTTTTTGAAACCCCACACGGGTGTTGGGATGAAATTTGACGCTCACTCATCCTGATTGATTAAATATGTCGATCGATTGATTGACAGGCTGTTATAAGCGTTAGATATCTATATTTGATGCTTATACAGTGTAGTGCACTTTGGTTGATGGTTGATTATTTTTCAATGCTATTATATACATGTGTTGTATGGAATCCATATAATTAACATTATATGGTGATTGATTGGGCCTCATTCCAATCGGGGAAATAATGAATATTATAAAAGAAAATTCATGTGTTGAATATGAAAATAGTCATGTGTTGACGATGTTCATGTGTTGGAAATATTCGTGTGTTGAGTAAAATATTTTAAATAATAAAAATTACATCTTTATCATATTCACAATTAGAATCTACTTTACGGTGGAGTCTAATTAAAATCAAATGATAGACACAATAGTTTTATAAAATATTTTACATAACAAAAATAATGATGTGTTGACAGTACTCATGTGTTGAGATTAGTCGTGTGTTGAAAGAAACATAGATTCATGTGTTGAATAGAATAAATATTCATTTGTTGAATAGAATAACGAATTTATTAAAATATATATAGCCGTGTTGATTAGAGTTGCGCTATTTTGATGTGAACGATATTTATATCGACTTTATTCGTTTTATAATGAATATTGAAAAGTGATTTCAAAATGTAATATTTTGAAATGAAATTCAAATTGAATTAGATTAAAATTGAAATTGAAATTTTATTGAATCAATTTGAAATGAATTTGAATTCGAATTGAATAGAAGGTAAATTCAAATTGAATTGTATTGAAACAAATTAGAATTTGAGTTGAATTGAAACGAATTTGAATTCGAATTAAATAAAATTGAAATGAATTCGAATTGAAATCAAATCGATTTGGAATTAGAAATAGTGCTGAAATGATTTTGAAAACGAATTTAAAACGATTTATAAAATACGTTTTAAAAGGAAATCGACGAAATGTATATAATATATATATATTATATATATAATGGCCTGAATAGAACACGCCGCGCCGCGACAGTTCGTGAATTTCGACCATTGACTTCGAATTGACGTTGCGGGAGACCCGACCATCGGATTCTCCTAAAACTGGAACTGTTGGGTTCGTATCGAAAAGAGCTTTCCAATGAATATTAGAAATTTGAAATCTAACAGTTGGATTTGGAATTATGTCGAAATAAAATTGGAAAAAGGTCGCTGTAAGTGCAGTTCGATAGCCGTTGATGGAAATCGACTGTACGGGCCTTGATAAAATTATTAAAAATATCTATAATTTGTGTAAAATCATAAGAAATGATTTGGGTAAAATTGGGCTGAAAAATTCCATATTTGAAAAGATGAAAATAGATTTTTATCGAAATGAACTAGTTTTGAACTAGAATTAAAATCAATTTATTTTTTTGAAATAAATAAATTGAATTTGAAAGTGATTTTTTAAAAAAAATAATCAATATTCCCAATACGTGGATTGGACTGGAGTTGAATCGAAATTATCTTCGGAATATTTCGATGTTGGATTTCGTTACTATACCGATATTGTTATGGGGTTTTGAAAGATATATTTTATATCGTTATTTCCAATACGATATTTGTTGGTTTCAGAATTTGATATTGAATATAAGCCGGTATATTTTCTATTCAGAGCCTTGTATTTAATATCAAATGTGATTTGGGTTTATCGTGAATCGTGTTTTAGATGACATTGGTTCTTTAACCGAGCTAAAGGCAAGATATCGATTATTGAAGAGATTGAAACTAAGTGGAGAATTAATGAATCTTTAATTAGATTGAAAGGTAAATTGATAATTTAAATTATCAAATCTGAAAAGTGATCGAGAGTGGAGTATCACCAGTTTTGCTCCAAAGCGATAGTTAAATCTTTAATTAGATTTGAACGTGAAATGGTAATTAATTTTACCGATAACACCGTGGTGTTAGGAATGGAGTATCACCAGTTTTGCTCCATTGGATATATAGGTTGGGATTGGGAAATAAAATAAATAATTTCTTCGGTGTGGTTCGCTAATCCCGACTAGTTTGGAAAACCATAAAATGGTTTGAAATGATATCCAAAGGAGGATTAAAGAATAAATTTAGAAGAATTTATCTTGGATAAAATTAATGGGAACATTTCCCTAAGAATGTGATTTTGTGAATAAAAGAATATTCTGAATTGGAATGAGGCGTTCGTTGTTTTTGTGTAACATTTGTTTACTATATACGTGGGTTATTCAGAAAGGCCGGGGTTATACCCATTCTGACTAACCGATTCGACGAGATGTCGAAGATGAAGATGGTGGTTGAAGACCAGAAGTCTTCACATCGTTTGGGTGATTACTGATGATCTTGATTGGGCTGTACACCCAAGATGAGGGAAACAGTTGGTGATCGTCCAGACGTACTTGGAGATAGATGGATATGCGAGGAAAGTGCCTCCGGTTTCATTCAGACCCAGAATGAACTTGTAAATGGATTGTGTGTCTGACATTGGATTTTATTCTATGTTGATTGATCTCTATTAAATATACATCTGTTTGGCGGCGGAGAATTTATTCATTTGCTTAACGCCCTTCTCTGAGACGTACGAGCTTAGAGGTTATATATCGAGAGATATCAATCGCATGGAGTGAATTGCCAGTGTGGCACACGTAAGTGGCAATTGATCAAGGCTTCTGTTGAAAAGCAAAGTCTTGTGGTTGATGATCAAAGCACGGCCTGTGTGGCATAGCTTTGTGTATAATGTGGATTCGTGAGCCTCACACCTCGGTATGAGTTAAAAACGGGATACGGACCCAAGGAGTGCACGACGTTTCTTTCTAGCTAGGGTGGTGTCAGTGACCTACCAGCCCTGACATTTATATACTTTTCACCTGTGTGGTTGTTGGATACGAGGCGCCTCGGATATAGGTCTGTAAGCACCGGGAAACGTGTGTTCAGGAATAATTAATCCTCAAAAGTAAGAGAGGACCGGCCTTGGAGGTTCCAAAGGATCAGAGTGGGGTCCAGAGGCATTGCTAGAGTGTCTCGAATCGGAGAGGAGCTTGCCCCTTGCCTCGACTCATGACGGAAATCCAATTTCCAATACATGATATTGCGGTTTTAATTGTAGAACTAGTATGGCGACATGATATATGGTACCCATGCCGTCTATGATTGATATTTATGATTGAAATTGTTTTGACACTATACACCTATAATAGTATCAAATGATTTGTTTTAAACGTACCAAGCATGTTTGGCTATTATAAGGGAAAACCCTATCCTCCGGCTTGCGTTGCATTGTGTGATGGGACCTGGGTCTTATAATATCTTCATTTTTTCCAAAAAAGCATTGCGTTGTTTTGTTATATGCACTAGTATTCTTGGGAGGAAACCCGTTCCGTGCTATACGGCGTGGTCCCTTGAATTACTCTCTTTTAAAGTAAAGTTTTAAATAACTGTTTTAGTTCTCACACCAGTCACATGACTGACCTTGAGTTTATTCTTTTAACCTAAACTCTGGGTGCCCCTATTTTCGACATGGGCAGCTAGTAGTTTTGGTTTTGCAGATTTATATTCACAGGGTCCTGATTTATAGCTGGAACGATATCTGGAAAGCTCTGTATCCGTGTATCACTTTTTGTTGTGTTTTGTATTTTTTTTTCCGCTGCTATGTAATTTATTGTAATCTCTGATATTTGTCGAATGTAATTTATTCATTTATACTCTGTATATTCTTGTATCTGATGGAGTTGTTGTAATAACAATGAAATGTTCTTCTGTATGCGTTCTATTTTGTCTTGTCCTCAATTCTATCCGTGCTTTCCTTCACGGGGAAGTTCGGGTCGTCTCATTGAACGTGAAATATATTACTCCCCCTATTTGTATGCTTCCCCTACAACTGAACTCCCCCTATATATGTGGAAAATATGAATGTTGAAACCCAATTGACCATTCTCCCTCTAGATATTTAATTTCCAATCTTAAAATATTTTTGAATTTAATACTCATGAATCAAAATCTTGACCATTCTCCCCCTTTTGTTATCATCAAAAGGATAATAGAAATTGAAACAGTGATGAATATAGACTATAAATATAAATTCAAATTAAGAGAGAGAATATATATCGTAAAACCCATTTAATCAAACAAAAATCATAATAATTTTTAAATCAGAAGCAAAATTTCACTTTCAAAATGAATGGATTTACGATGGATTTTATTGTATAAGGAGAGTTCAATAAAAAATTGAATATTTGAATATGATTTTTGAAGATTTTAAAAATGCTCAAATTGTGTTAAGCACTTTCTAACCATGCGTAGCCCAAAGGTCTTTTAAATGGGGTTAGTGGTATCTTAACTTTATCCTCTCTAATGAGTTCCATTTATGCACAGCCCAAAGGTCTTTTAAGTGAGAATGGAAGCACATAGAGATTAAGGTAATTCACACACGCATAACTGCGAGGACTTTTAAATGGGAGTGAATACCAAGGATAAATTTTTATTTTTTTATTTTTAATATAAAGAATAATTAGAACTCCCCAAATAAAATAAAACCACGATGAATGATAGAAATATGGTAGATACAGAAGATGGTCGTGAAATAAGCTCTAATTCAAAGATATTATAAAATCTGTCCAATCATCATGAGATTTAAAATAATATCTCCTCTAGTTATGAATTATACCATAGTCACCACCCATCACAAATTCATAAATCTATTAATAATTTTGATGATTCACAAAATGGTTCAAATCAATCAATAATTTTAATTTTTTGAATAAATAATCAAAAATAATTCTAAAATTGAAAATATCAATTTCAAGAGGAGTTTTTGAAAAATGTCAATGCAAGTTGAAAATCAGTTTCAAAAATCAATCAGTAGAATTATCTAATATTTCTAATGCTAATTGTTCCTAGACAATTTTAAAACAACATATATATTTAATTCAAATTATCTATCAAATTAAAGATAATTAATTACTGATTTTTCAACTCATCGTTCAATCAGCAAATCAAATCAATTTCCTTATCAGAGCAGCACAAGATTATTTTTAAAACATGAACCACAAGTGAATTTTTCAAAGAATTTTTAGACAAGCACACGAAACATTCATTGATCAAATCTGAAGATAATTATTTTAAATCACTTGAAAAAAAATCAATTTTTTTTTATAATCTAGGAAATTCAACAATCAATAACGAAAGATTTCAAAATTGGCCAAGTAAAAACATAAAGAGAATAAAAGAAATAAAGAGTAAAAAAAAATAAACTAAAAAAGGAATAAAAATAAAAACACTAGTTTAGAGATCATACCTGGCTTACCATAATCGATGTGATCCAATGAATCTCTAACTCTGAATCTATGGCTAAGGAATTCATAATAATTCGATAATATGAATCAATTTGTATTTTATCTTTCTTAAGCATAGTTGTTCCTTAGCCTAACACAGTACCTAAATGTCTATATGATCGAGTGGTCTAACAAAAGTTGTTTTACCACTCTTATCTTCGTTTACACGTTTTGGTACCCAAACCCGTTTATATAACAATCCATTACTATCCACTACAGTACCCTTTGGAACCCAAATTTGTTTAGACTTATTCAAAAACATTTTGTTATTTTTTGGAATCTAAACATGTTTAAATGAATTATTTTTAAACGAGTTATTATTTTGTTTATGATTTAAAAACCCTTTGAAATTATTAGATTTCAAAATTTCAAATTGATTGTTTTCCAAACCATTTAATTTTTTTTTTTAAAAATCATTAGAATTTTGTTCTTCAACTTGATCAGATCCAAAGCCATGTCCATTTTTATTTTGAACAAAAAATTGGTTTTTTAACAAAATATTCAACGATTTCTCTCCTTTGGAAAATTTAGTCAAAGTTGACTCAAGTCATTGAATTTTAAATTTAAGATTGCTATTTTCTTTCATTAAATTTGAACAACAATTAATAGCAATTTTCCCCTTTTCAGCATTAGTTTGTTTCAAAACCAAATTTTCGTTTTCAAGTGCTTTGATTTTAGCATTGGACTTAGAAATTTCAATTTCAAATTGTTTTCGATTTTCAAAATCAAGTTTTTCAGATTCTCTAAGCTTTTCAATTTCCTTTTCAAAATCACGATTTTCATTCTTCAAATTCACGTTTTCACTTTTAAGTAACTCAAAATTAGTTTTGAATTTCAAAGAATCGTTACTCAAAAATTGACATTTTTCGCATTCTGAAAACGGTGAATTCTTAACTTTTTCAAGTTTTCTTTCTAAACTGTTATTTTCTTGAACTAGTTTTAACCTATCAGATTTCAATTTCTTATAGTTCAAGTGAATCAACGGTTTTTGTGAGGTCGTGACACATTAAAATTAATTCTTTATAGGTAAAATTCATTACCTCACTTGAATCATCTTCACTAAGTTCCGAATCAGATTGAGCCATAAGACACAAGTTTGCTTCCTCTTCATCACTTTCAGAAACTTTTTCTCCTTCCTCGTCATCCCATGTAGCAGCTAAAGCCTTCTTCTTTCTTCTGAACTTCTTCTTCTTTTTATTTTTGAGTTGTGGGCAATTCGGCTTGATATGTTCGACTTTCTTGCAATTGTAGCAAAATACTTCATCGTTTGAACTATCCGAACTTTCGGACTTGTCGGTTTTTGAATTCTTCTTTCGTGGCTTGTAATTTCCTTTGACCCACTTTCTCAAAACCATGGCTAGCTCTTCAGCGGAATCTTCATCATCATTTCAACAGCATTATTTAGAGCGATCGTCTTTTTCTTTGATTTAGAATTCTTTCGTTCTTCTCTTGCTTTTAACTCCATCTCGTAAGTGACGAGATTTCCAATCAACTCCTTCATGCTTATTTTATTTAGACCTTTTGATTCTTGAATCGCTGTAACTTTTGCTTCAAAATTCATCGATAGAACTCTCAATATTTTTCTGATCAATTCTACTTCGGTATAAGTTTTGCCAAGAGCTTTTGCATTATAGACTAGTGACGAGAAGTGTCCATACATCTCTTTTATATCTTCATCACATTGCATAGAGAAATTTTCATATTCGTTGCTGAGAAGAGCGAGACGAGATTCCTTCACTTGAGATGTACCTTCGTGTGTGACCTCCAACGTATGCCATATTTCTTGTGCAGTTTCACAATGAGAAATTCAATTAAATTCAGTTTTATCAAGAGCACAAATTAAAGCATTCATCGCTTTGGCATTGGTTGGAAATAATTTTTTATCATTAGCATCCCACCTGTCTTTTGATTTAGGAATTTCAACACCACTAACAATAACAGTGGGAGATCTATAACCCGTTTCAATAATATCCCACACATCATAATCGACTTAACTCAAATAAATTTTCATCCTAGCTTTCCAATATGCATAATCAGTTCCATTAAACATTGGTGGCCTAGCTATGGACTGACCCTCGGAAAACGCGTTATTAGATAGATTCATGACTCTAGAGTTAAAATAAAATAAGAAATACCGGCTCTGATACCACTTGTAGAATCTAAATTAACCCTAGAGAGGGGGGTGAATAGGGTTTATTGCAGATTTTCACAGAGTAATTAAGTAATCACCGCACATATAATGATCAGAATAAATGCGGAAAATAAATAACACACAAATATACCCAGCTTCGGCAAAACCCTGCCTATTGCTGCATTCCCCAAGGTTTCTACCAGGAGTTAAAACAATCTATACACTTACAATCCCCTGTAAACTTGCGACACTCGCTCCCAACTGTTCTTAACCCTACGCTCAAAACCCTGCACTGGTTTCTATCCCCGAAACCAGATTTCCCTGAATTACAATTCCCGTAATTCATCTCCCTAGTTTTCAGAGACAAACTAGAAAACTACAGATTTGATTATAAATTTAAAAACAAATAAGAAAATAAAAAACCCTTATAAAACAAAGTTAGAAACCCTTAGGAGTTTAATTTAGGGTCATCCTCCTTTTAAAAGCAAGTATGCCGACCCCTTTTATTTTGTGTTGCACCCTCTCTTAGTTGTTTTCATCACTTCACTTTAGCCCATTCACTTTTGTTACTCTCTGAAATAAAATTGGCGGCGGCTTTGCTTCTATGGTTTCTTCAAATCCCAAAATCATGATGGCTTTCTAATGCTTGAAGTCTCGTTGATGTTCTTGATCGATCTCTGGTGCTCCTCTCTTTACGATTTGGAAATTGGATTTGGATCCAAGCTTTTTACTGGTATGAATTTTGATTTCAGTTACGGTTTTTAATTTGTGCTAGAACTAGGATGGATTTACTATCGATGAGGATTCGGTGTTTATATAGGATTAAAAATCCTATATTATATCTGATTTCAATGTTTGATTTGGCCATGATATATGCGAGAATATTGGGGTTTTTGAAATACACGGCTTTGAATTGTTCTTGTGATTTCTCTGGAAAAATCCTTTTTGCGAGGCCTTCAATTTTTGGACTTTGAAGTATTCAACCACTCTGGAATTTTATGTTAACACATTCGACGCCATTAAAAATGATTTCTTCTTAAAAATCTGTCTTGTACTTGCTGCTCCAACGATATTTTTTATGAACTGATATTACTCTTAGATATCCTCGACCTTGAACTGATGCTTTGACTTTGATAAGAACTGCTATAATTCTTGATCATGCCTAACCTGCTTTTGAATTGTTTCACTTGTATCTTTGAGATGATCAATTGCATTCTTGTTGGTCTGTTTGTTTCTCGAGTAGTCTGTTGCCCAAACAATTTGCTATATACTTTGCCAAGTCTAATTTAGACAGATAAGAACAGATGCCTCCCTGGTTTTGTTTTGTTGTTACATCGTGGACTACTTAGAACTGAATAGACCAAATACTACATTGATCTTGTGGTTATGTTTTTCTTCTTGAATGCTTCATATCAGAAATGAATATGCTGAATGCACACACTATTGCCTCATGCTTCTTACATTTCTGAGTGTATGTTTACCCTTGTTTCTTCATTCCTGTGTACATGCACCATTTCCTGTTTGTATACATGTAGACTTGCTTGTGTAGCCTGTGTTGTAACTCTATTGTGAATGCACCATGCCCCTGTAACACCATATATGCTGTGTCTATGCACTATTGCATACATGGACCTGAAACATGATCTTAACCATGCTGCTACAAGTGTGTGAGATTACATCGAGCTATCCTCTTGCATCTTGCACTCTTGTCCAATAGTTTTTGCTGCTTGCATGTTGTTCATGCTGAGTTGTGCTCCATATGTTCATCCATGTGTATTTATGCTCCTTTTGAAATTGTTGCACTTTCTTGAATCTGAAATGTTTCATCCATGTGAATGCTATTGTGTGATCATGTTGCTCGAACATGCTAATCCCATCAGATATTGCTACATTTAGTTTCACACATGTATGTTGAAACATGAACCTTTATTGCTTGAATCAGTGTTGCTCTTCTTACTTCATGTTATCATGTTGTTCACACTTACTTTACATGTTGGCTGCATCACTATTTTTATGTTTGAACGTGGCTTGACCACCCCATGTTTACTTGTGCTCGACCTCTCCATGTATACTTGCATCACCTTTGAATTTCTTTCAATTATTTTGGCTTTTTATTTTTATTTGCACGTATGGCTCGACTATTTTCACATTGATTTGCACTGAGTTGAGAAGGTCCATATAGCTACTCCTCAGTTGCACACTGGATTGGCGAGGCAGTGCACACGTGTATATATGTACACGTGTGTATATGCAACCATCTAGATAAGTTTTTCTGCCCCTGCATATCAGACCAAATCTAGAAAAATGATGAGAAACACACGGTAATTCTGAGGCAAATAAAATTTAAAGATAAATTTTTATTTGTTTGTATTGAATTTTATTTTTGTTGTAGTCTACTGTGTGTTTTCTTCTATATTGACAGGTATGAAGATGAATGGACTGATAGTTGGAAGCTGTGAAGACTGGACTGACAGAAGATAGAGAATGCAGAGTGTATATGAGTCAATATGTATGTAACGAGAAATCTGTGTATATGAGAGTGGTTGTAGACACGACCGAACAAAATTGTACTATTATTTGTAATGATCAATATTGATAAAAAAATATTTTTACTATTTAATCCAATCTGTTTCAATTTGTTTGAATCTTTCAATAGTACAATTTCTGTGATGTGCTAAATGAGTCATGTCAGGAATATTCAAAAATATTTGAATTGTAAATAGTAGATTTATAAAGAGTTGTACTGTTTGAATGTTTGAAGTATAATATTTAATTTAAATAAAATACTGTATGAATATATGAATGTCTGTACAGTCGTATTCTATTTAAATATAAATATTATACTCCTGTCTGTGATGTTTATATAGAACAGTACAGTAACAAACACATTTAAGATAATATTTATTTGTTATCATCAAACAAAAATCATACAATTGTGTATACAACACTATTATATACAACAGAGCCGTGCTCCGAGCCGAAGATGAGCCGACAAGAGGGTCTGGGTGCAACACCGGTGGGGTTCCGGGGCCCCACAGTCCCGGCGGCGATCGACCTAGCTGGTTAGGTCGAACCAGCGGGCACCGCTCGATCCATCCGATTTCCACCAACAAGTGTGTTGCCCAGAATTACCATATCGACTCAAAGTCAAAATTCAGCAAACAACTTCCACGAACCTTGCCGCTCCTCCAAACATTGCCAAACAAAGACCTCGTAACCCGAGATATGAACCAGAACCTCGGGCCACAAAAACACCCGTACCCATGGCCTCTGCACCTCCCATAAAGGCGGTCTTCATACCCCTCGGGGTACGAATTTCGCACCCCTAAGGGCGTGAAATTCACACCCAGCAGGGTGCGAAATTCGTACCGATCAGGGGTGCGAAATTCGTACCTTGGGGTGCGAAATTCGTACCCCTAGGGGTACGAATTTCGTACCCCCCGAGGTGCGAAAGTCGCACCCAGTAGGGTGCGAAATTCGACCCCGGGAGGTACGAATTTCACACCCCACGAGGTGCGAAATTCGCGAAATTCGCACTCCAGGCCTGGGTGCGAAATTTTGGCGTGTGCAGGCTACAGGTGCGAATTTCTGAGTGTGATCCCCTATTTTCACCTACTCCTACCTACTTCTACCTACTCCCACCTAACCCCTACCTACTCCTTTCTTATAAATACCCCAAGGCCTCATACTTCAAACGTGTTGGAATTTGAGACCTTGAGACTTCATGAGAACTCCATTAATGGCATCTCCACTTTTAGGAAGAAGAAGGGAAAAAATGTCTTTTTCCTATGTTTTGCAATATATGACAATTATGACATCATATATGAGAATGATGACATCATATAGCTTAGAAGCTAATGTAATGAGATGCCATGAAATGGTCTCAACCTTCTAACCTTTTGTGATCAATAATATTCCAACAATGCTTCAATGTGCACGCAAGCCCCTTACGAGGCCGAACCACTATAAATCTCCTGTGTCATTTACTGCTTTCCGTTCTTGTCTACATGACCAAGTTAATTATCCCTAGTAATTGGAATCTTTGGTGTTTACGACATTTTTTGCCGTCAACATTTGGTACTTTCACTGAGAAACTCGGATTTTTGCGCCTTTGTCGCACGTTGCCATCTCGATTTTCGACGAGCTTTAGGTTCCTTAGCTTAACCTACCTCCGAGTCCGCTTACAATGACAATGCAACCAAAGAATGTATTGGTTGGCTCTCCCAGCAACCTCAATCGGCGTATGTCCCGACCACTAATGAAGACGTCCCTCCTATTATGTACCCCGAAGCGCCCGCAACACAAGCTCAAATCCGCGCGCTTAATGAAAAATATGATAACACCGCGGTCGAGCTCAATCAAGCATTAAGGAATAACATCGACCTTATGCGGCAACTTCAAGAAAGTCAGCGCGCCGTCGCTCGACTTTAAGTAGCTCGGAACAATGCTCGACCTCGACCAACTTCCTTGGAAACTTCCTCTTCCGAGTTGAGGGGCCCGCATCAAAGGAGGAGGTTTAGTCTCATCAACAATGTCTCCGTCTACACTAATGCCCTCGACAAAGACAATGGTTACGCCAATGGCAATGGCGACCGAACTACGATCACATTTAGCGAGGGGGCACAATACCGAGATCGCTCTCGTAATCATCAATGGTGGACCGGGTCCGGCCAACCAACCCCTTCCTCGACAAAACCCAACGGTCGCCCATCGGGGTGATGGACCTACTATTCCAGCGGCCCGCGTTCTTCTAGAATAGGATCCACGTCAACCCGCTCCACCTTATCATCCATACCCGGATCCGATCATAAATGTCGAGGGCATGGAAGAAGATGACCCGGACATCCACATAGAAGATGCCCGCACAACAGAACTATGGAAATTGGCTAAAACCCATGGGTCCCGATGGAGGATCCCCATCGAACTTATCTTCCCAACATGGTCCTAAGAATCATGAGGGAAATGCGAGGGAATGTGCATGTTTCGTGGGAAGTGCACATTAGGCGTAACTCCTTCACAAGAAGATTAAACGAAGATGAGTGGCAATGACGCTTCAGCGTGCCACAGATGCCACTCTACGATGGTTCTACCTATCCTTGTGCTTTCTTGAATCGGTATGAATGGAAAATGGATTCAAGCCGGGGCAATGATCCAGTCAAATGCAAATGCTTCCCAGTCTTCCTATTAGGGACCGCTTTACTTTGGTTCTCTCGCCTCCCACTTGACTGCATCAAAAACTTCGGCCAACTAGCGACAGAACTAGTTAAGCAATTCAGGGTTCATATTCCAACTCCAAAGAACGTCTTCACTCTTTCCAATCCATACCACGGGCCCGCTGAGTCGCTCAAAATCTACCTCTCCCGGTTCAACACCGCCCTTGTTGAGGTCGAAGACCCGGATCCTTGCACTGTACTTTTGCAATTAGCAAAAGGTGTCCTCCCTACTTCCGAGTTCGGGGCATGGATCGATAGGAAGTAGCCTAAAAGCTTTGATATTTCCATGAAAAGGCTAGGCAATACCTATGTCAAGAAGAAGCAAGACGAAACCGACTCTTCAGGGCCAGTCTTCCTAATGAACCACATGTGGATACCATCAATGACAGTGTCAAGGGGAAACAAATTGGGGATCTCTTTAGTAACGACAAGGTGGTAGGTCCGTACAAACAAAGGCCGAATAACGGTAGGCAAAGCGGCCACAACAACGGCCAGGTTCCTACGAAACCCAAGAAGCCCGGCCCTCACCTGGCATACGAGATCTACACCCCATTGAATGAAGACTTGGAAACAATCTACCAAGAAACGTGCAACACGATTCAACACAAGAAACCATACAATAAGGATCCACTAATCAAGAGAAGAATATCAGCAAGTACTGTCGATACCACGACATGTACGGGCACAATACCAATAATTGCTGTCAACTCAAAGACGCAATCGACAAGCTTATTCGCGGGAAGCACCTTGAGCAGTACGTCCAAGAACCATTTCCTCCCGAAACAAACTCCGATCCTCCTGCGCCCACGCCTCCAGCACTTGCTAAGGCAGCTCCAGGTCCGTCTAACCCAAGGCGGGGAATTGTGAACAATACTCTGTAGCGGGCCATACCCTATACATGAAAGCTTCCGGAAAATGGAAGAGTATGTAAGCTCTATCAAGCATGCCACCCATGAAGCCTACTCCGCTTCGGACGACTCCATACCTACTAAGCTTCTAAAAACAATGCGGGACGACGTAGTCTTCCGCGAAAGAGTATCTAAGGGAATTGAGGTGCCAACCACGGATCCTCTCGTTATCAAAGCACAAATCAGTCCCTCTTCTGTTTGAAGGATACTGATTGACTTGGGAAGCTCAGTTAACATCATCTTCAAAGCTGCTTACGACCAAATGAAGCTGGAAACCAAGGACTTGAAACCATGCCATGCCACGATCCACGGCTTCAACGGATCTTCCAGTCACCCAGTATGCGTGATAGACTTACCTGTTGAACTTGGTAATGGGGACCGTAGTCGAGTCCGAGTTCTCACGTTCTTGGTTATCGACATTATCTACCCTTACAATGTATTCTTCGGACGTCCCTTCCTTATAGAATTCCGAGTCTGCATGTCACCATGGTCCCTCTTGATGAAGATCTTAACGGAAAATGAGATTGGAACGGTTAGGGGCGACCAAGCAAGTGCTAGAAAATGCTAGGCAATAGAATGGAAGAACGCGCGCATCAAGGACAAAGGCAAAGCCGTGACTCCTCTTTCTTGCGCCAAGATCGTCTCTGCATAGCAATCAATGGCGATTGGGCCCTGACTCAGGCGCCACTATCGTCTTTTCAACGATCTCGATCAAAGGAAGGATGAAAAGCCCGAGTACGAAAGGGCTACTCCAGTTGAACCTACGATGGACATTCTGATCAACCCCGATGATCCATCGGGGGTACTAAGAATCAGATCACAACTCCACCCCCGCAATCAAAGAGGATCCTTTGGATTTATTGAAAGCTAACTTAGACGTGTTCGCATGGACTCACTCTGACATAAGCAGCATCGACCCTGCGGTTGCTTGCTAATTTCTAAGTATAGATCCTATAATGCCTCCTGTCAAGCAGAGACGCCGCTTCTGGGGACCCGAGAAGTCCAAGGCACTCGAGGAAGAGGTAGACCGCCTACTCAATAACAACTTCATTCGCGAAGCCGACTACCCCGAATGGGTCTCCAATCCAGTTTTGATCAAAAAACCAATGGTAAACGGCGGACGTGTGTCGACCTCTCCGTCTTAAACAAGGCATGTCCCCAGGACAGCTTCCCACTATCAAAGATCGACCGATTTGTCGATTCAACTGCCAGATACCAGCTACCATCTTTCATGGACGCCTACTCAGGCTACAATCAGATCCCGATGAATCTTTGTGACCAGGATCAGACCTCTTTCATAACCAACCTTTGACTTTACTGTTATCGCATCATGCCCTTCGGTATCAAAAATGCAGGAGCCACCTATCAATGAATGGCAATCAGCTCTGCATTAGTAAGCGTCGAAGGCCGTGTCCAGCGACCCGTCTACTACATAAACAAACAATGGACAGAGGAAGATAAGAATTATCCGAAGCATGAGAAACTAGCATTCTGCTTATTGATCTCCTCTCGGAAGCTTCGACCATACTTTCAGTCTTACCCCATAAAGGTTTATATCGACCAGCCGCTACAACCGGTCCTTCAACAGCCCGAGGCGTCTGGACGACTATTAAAGTGGGGTATGGAGTTGAGCCAATTTGAGATAGCATTCATCCCCCATCGAGCTATCTTTGGACAAGCTCTCACTGATTTCACAGTAGAATTCACTACTCCCGAGGAGACTCCTATAGTGGACATCGAATCTCCCGCCACAATAACTATCGAGAAAATAATCAACTTCGTCGTCTGCAACGTCATCACCCGCTACGGGGTCCCTCAAGACATCATCTCCGACAATGGAACTCAGTGTGAGAGTGTCGAGTTCAAGACCTTCTCTTAGCGGCACAACATCAAGAAGAGATTCTCAGCGGTGGCTCATCCTCAAGCCAATTGGAAAATCGAGGCTGTCAAAAAAGTGACTAAACCCATCATTAAGAAGCGTTTGGAAAAGGCCGGGGGCATGTGGACAAATGAACTTCCTCTGGCTCTATGGGCCCATCGAACCACTCACAAGTCAGCAACCAGCCACACTCCCTTTCTCCTTGCTTATGGATCTGAAGCCATCATCCCTATTGAGCTGAAGCTTCAATCTCATTGAGTAACCTACTTTGATCCGAAGACCAATCAAGACTTACTCTTGGGATCGCTCGATTTACTCGAAGGAAAAAGGAACGAAGCTGAACTCAGGGATGCCACCCAACTACAATGAGTGACCCGATACTTCAACTCTAGAGTCCGCCATAAGGACCTCGACATCAGCAACCTCGTCCTTAAATGGGTCTTTCCTCCACTAATTGCCCTCATTCCTCGATGGGAAGACGCGTACATCATACAGCTGAAGTTCAGCAGTGGGACTTACAAACTCTCAACCGTGGACGAAGTCGAGCTTCCAAGGGCATGGAACATCGAAAATCTTCGCCGCTACTTTGCATAACTTAGTGCACAGTTGCTTATACTTTCCAATGATATTTTTTTTCTTGCAATTCAAGGCATTGTAAAGGCTATCACTGCCAAAGTTATCAGTAGAAATGGTGTTCAGTTTCCTGTATCTCTTTCATGCTTACTCCTCGCTTACTTCGTGCATGACATGTTTGACTAACCATTACAGCTGACTTCCACACAACAACTCCGGATCGCCGCATCAGCACCCCAAGCACGGGAGCCAATGCCGCCATCCAAGCCTCGAGCCTACATCAAGGACAAACACCACTGACTACGGCCGATACCCCATGCACGGGAGCCGGCAACGCTACTCGAGTTATTGGCCCATGACGTGACCGAGTATAAATAACCACTAACTCGAATCTCGGCCCAACAACGAGACCAAGGATAAATCGTTCAGCCTTCAAGTCCTAGGACTTGGGGGCAGCCCATCAGCCAATCTAACGCGAGGCTAAGTACTCGCACGGCTTTAACCGACCCTTCGGGTCAGGATTCAGGCATCTGTAGAATCTCGGTGCAGCACCGAGATCGACATTAAATCGTTTTATCCCTGAAGCCCTAAAGGCTTAGGTACATCCCATGGCCATGATCGGACCCTAAGGGCTAATGATCCTGGCTTATCTCCAGCGAATATACGACGCCATTGCTCGCAACCCAAAGAACGATGGGAGAGCCACCCACTGGACGGACCACAAATTGCGACATCCTACGCATTCGCTACACTTGGGACTTACTCCGGACAACCCAAAATAGCAGGTGACTAGCCTGGCTTCGCAAACTACGGGTTTCCTGAGCTGAGGGAGACTTACTAGACGCCAGCGCTCTATCACACCCCTCTGGAATAATTGACCCAGAGCGCAGTCTCCGATTGCATTTTTGTTAAGTGTAACGACAAGTACGCTCATGCAAGTACGGGACATCGGAAAACATTAGAAGAACGTTCGAACACTTAACACGAAATGCGATCTTAACTAATTTATATTTCATTTTCACACACACAACCCCCGAATGGACCACATGTCTAACATCTCTTCTCTTTGATGACAGGGTGTACATGAATACCACACCATGTCTTTAAGGACCAAAAGCGAGGACCACACTTGCATACATTATCGGTCTACCTAACCCAAATTATCTACAATTACTGATGCTACTCATCCTCCTCTTTTTTTTTTCTTTTTTTTATATGCAGGTTCGACAATAGGCAGGTCACCACCATTGATGGGCACCTTCCTTCCAGAACCGCTTCCCCCTCCTCTACTATTCACAGGAGTAACGGATTCATGAGACATCGATGTGCGCATCCCACCATCAACCTCGCCGCTTGTAACTATCTTAACTTCCACGATGGCAACAAATGGCAATGGCTTAGGAACGATGTAAGAAGCAAGGACCAATGCAGCCTGGGTTTCTCCCCAAGCCTTCTTGGCACCCAACTCCGCTTTCTTATCAGCATCTTCAGCGATCTTCTGATCAGCTAACTCCCTGGCCTGGAGTCACATAACTGTACCCGCTTCAAGATTGCTAAGTGTCCCATCGCCCTCTTTTGGTGGGTGTCATCGATAGTTTCCTAGCCTACTTAGAGGCCCTCTCCTTCTCCGCTTCAATGTCGACCTACTTCTTCGCCACCACAGCGGCATATTTCTCCTTGGCATCCTACCTAGCCTTTGCCCATGCATCTTGTGTAGCAGACTCATCCTGTCCCTCTTCCCCTCCGGCTCCTCCGGCTTTGCCACTAGCCGGGCTTCTTGATCTTCCACGATAGCTTGCATTGTTTGCACACTTACATTAGCCACGCCCGTCACATGAGCGCTTCGGCTAACCACAACTTCTCCTCCCCCAAAGAGACCCATATAAATGTGGGATTCCACAGCCACGGTTCTCCTACTTCTCTAGATCGTTCTCATTGAAACTCCAATCGGAACTTGGATGCTTTGAGGAAGCACGGGGGCAAAGCCTGGTGTCGTATACGCTCAAAGGGGCGTAGTCCAACAAAAGAGGCAACTATTTGACTTCTGAGGGTTCATCGCTCGCATCCTCTTCGGTTGGCAAATACTAGAGCTTTGGAGCAGTCCTCCACCTATCCTTGCACCAGCTTGACCATCGCCGCAAGCTTCAAAGCAACCATTTTTAAAAAGTAATGCCCACCTCACGTAAAGGGTAACTCAAACCCATAAGCTCGGGTCTCGGAAGCTTCTGACCTTCCACAGATACGAGGGAGGCCGAGCATAGAGGCCCGAACCGAAAGACAGGGGGAGCAACACAATCACTAGTTCCCCTAGGAATATGGGAATTTAGGCAAGTTCTTAGTATGCGAAATAAAAAATCCATATCTCGATGCAAGTTCTCAAGTTCCCATGGCTGGTTCATTGGGTTCCCAAAGTGTCAACGCCCTGCCAGCAAACTCATACTTAAGCACAACACGAAGCTGACCCACACCTCTCGATGCCGAAGCTTCCTACTTACGAGAGAATTGAAGTGCAATGATGGCGTCTAGTTTTAATAGCTAAAACCATGATTACCAATAACCCTCAACATCATTTTCAGATCGGATAATGGTCACGACGTAATTGAGTTGGAGACTAACTACTTGACCGTATGTCCACATCTTACACGCATATCCGAGCGGTCAGTCTGAATAAGTGCATTTCGAAGATCATTCGTCAATCAGTTGCGTTACATTCAACTTCAATCACAGACCAGACATGAAACATTAAGCAATGATCCGAACTTGCTAACTCGTCCCTGACATCGAGAAGAATATAGCAGATGCCCGGACTTGGCGGTAACCCTCTACGGATTATCGCACCGACCTGGCAATCACAGGACCCGATCAGATCCACTTCAGTCCCTGCACTGGCGTCATCCTAATGGCATCCCATGGAGCTACCATATTGAGACCGTCGTCACCTCATAACGAAGGTAATCCAGAGCCAGATTACAGGCCCTAGAGGTTTTTTCGGCTTTCCATCAGTGCCCAGACTCCACAAAAGCAGACACTCCGGAACATGATGGCAACCTTTAGCCTCAACAACTAACGCCATGGTCATCATCAATCGCCAGTGGAATGCTTGATTCAAGACGAAGCTGCGTCGTGGTTGGGTTATTAATTGGATCCCGAGACTAACAGCTCAACTATGTGTTGACATCCTACACACGCATTCGAGCCGCCGGTCCAAGCAAGCCCATTCCTTGAGAACTGCGTCGCAAGACTGCAACTCACTAATCATTGTCCGCTCGTCCGACGCCATGCAAAAGTTCAAGTTTGCTAACTCAAGATCGAAGTCAGGGCTCGACAAAGTCATTGGAGTGCGAAGTTCTATTTCGCGCACCCGTCACCGGCTTACTGGCCATCTCCTCAAACAAGCTTCGAACTCCTGAAGAGCCTGAAAGATTTAATAAGTGTTTGGGATACGAAGTCCAATCCCATATCCGAAAATACTTGTTCTTGAATCCCTACTTTCGCTTCCCAGAATCTACCACTCTACGCTCTTTAGTGATAGTCTCGGGAATCCTCTGGTTGTCCATATATCTCTTCCCTTCTTCAGAAACCCAAGGACAACTCCAAAGTTCGAAGTCCAGAAGCAGTATTTTGCATCCTCCCCGCCTCAAGATGATTTTCCGTCCGCGGAAGAGAAGAAAGGAAGCAACTACAATTAAGGGATCAACATGCTCCAAACGAACGTTTTAGGATCGGAATTCGGGATCGTATACTAGGATATGGTTACATCCACTTATCTTCGAAGCCCCATCTACCAAATCAATCACGGCTCAATGATCACTCGTGTACTCACCAAGTTCCCAATCTTCAAAGTGCACGCACTTAGCATTTGAGTCCGACCTCACCTCAAGGAAAAATCTACATGAATACATGCCACGACATATGCCAAGTATTATACTAACAACAACATTCACATATATGAGTTACCGAAATTTTGATCATTGGGACCAGCTTGGATCGTTGAATGATTTTGGGCTCACAATTCCAAGCGACTAAGTGGGATACTCTAAATAATCAAGCTTCGTTCCAACAACATTTCAACAACCACTTAGGGCGATCACGCGCCCAGGCCATGGCAGTGACCATGCATACACGCTTTGGAAATCTCAACTGAGGAGACCGACTTGATTCAAATACATGCCCACAAGACTTAAGGGTTCAAATGTATACACCAAACAGTCGGATCTCGATCCGAAAACTCCTCGAAAAGCTAAAATACGCGACTACAAGCCCATGGCATGCAATCCACTTTCATGTTACCTATTCCAACTCAGATCGCATCGCACAAAACCACGTGCAAACTTGTGATTACATACGCAATTATGACTCGATAATGAACCATCTACACTTCGATGCAATCGGGAATCGGCAACTAACATTTAATGTCTTTAATCTACAGGAAATATACGTCTTGGACAAGTTCCAACCCAAGCCGCAAGACTCAAGTAAGTCAAAGCACTTAGCAATGTTGGAATCCTAAACTCGTATCAACATATTTCGACAAGGCTTCCCAACTGCTCCAAAGTAGTGCGCTCTTGGCATACAACTCAAGAGGAAGGTCATAACCAATCGCTAAGCATCGAATGAAGATGTTTGCGCCCATACTAGACTCATCTCACTTTAAAGCACGTCCCATTAACACAAAACATACTTTGAGGGGGAAAATGTTAACCGACCTTTTGGTCCGGTTCCCAAAAGTACAAAAGGCACGCTCGACTCAACATATCGTGTGATATTACAGCCCAGAGGCGTCGCCAATATCATCCGGAGTCCAGTACCAGAAAATTTGAGTCTGGCCGCTAGCGAATGTCGCATCCTTCGAATGCGAACTCCATTAGCATCCGTCCGTAGACGAGCCGAAGGCGAGCCGTCAAGTGGGTCCGGGCGCAGCGCCGGTGGGGTCCGGGACCCCACAGTCCTGACGGCGATTGACCTAGCTGGTTAGGTCGAACTGGTGGGCACCGCCCGATCCATCCAATTTCCGCCAGCAAGTGTGTTGCCTAGAATTACCAGATCGACTCAAAGTCAAGATTCAACCGACAACTTCTGCGAACCTCGCCGCTCCTCCAAACATTACCAAACAAAGACCTCGCAATACGAGCCATGAACCCGAACCTTGGGCCACCAAAACACCCGTACCCATGGCCTTCGCACCTCCCATAAAGGCGATCTTCGTACCCCTTGGGGTGCGAATTTTCACCCCTAAGGGGTGCGAAATTCGCACCCAGCAGGGTGCGAAATTCGTACCCTAGGAGGTACAAATTTCGTACCCCTCGAGGTGTGAAATTCGCACCCAGTAGGGTGCAAAATTCACACCCAGCATGATGTGAAATTTGTACCCTGGGGTGCGAAATTCGCACCCTAGGAGGTACAAATTTCGCACCCCACGAGGTGCGAATTTCGCACTCTAGGCCCGGGTGCGAAATTCTGGCGTATGAAGGCTCCAAGTGAGAATTCCTGAGTGTGGTCCCCTATTTTCACCTACTCCTACCTACTCCCACCTACTCCTACCTAACCCCTACCTACTCCTTTCCTATAAATACCCCAAGGCCTCATACTTCAAATAGATTGGAATTTGAGACCTTGAGACTTCGTGAGAGCTCCATTAATGGCATCTCCAGTTTGAGGAAGAAGAAGGGAAAAAGTGTCTTTTTCCTATATTTTGCAATATATGTCAATTATTACATCATATATGAGAATGATAACATCATATAGCTTAGAAGCTAATGTAATGAGATGTCATGAAATGGTCTCAACCTTATAACCTTTTGTGATCAATTATATTCCAACAACGCTTCAAAGTGAACATAGGCCCTTCACGAGGCCGAACCACTATAAATCTATTGTGTTATTTTTTGCTTTCCATTCTTGACTACACGACCGAGTTAATTATTACTAGTAAATGGAATCTTTGGTGTGTACGCATTTTTTGCCGTCAATATTATATATGAAAACGATACAGAATTTCGCCATGAATCCAAATAAAATAATTTGGTAGCCAAATTCCTAAAGATACAAAATCTCATTTTCCAGCCTTATTATTTAGGTTAAGTTTGGCTCATATCCCTAATAAGTTTCGAAATTCACGTCACATCCAGTCAAACTTTTAATATAAATTAGGTCCCTATTTTTCAAAAAATAATCAAAAAATCATCAAAAAGGTAAAAATAAATAAAAGAAAATTCATAATTAAACGCAACAACTAATCATCATCAACTTTAGGTGCTAAAACCACTCAAAAACCAAAAAAACCAAAATAATAGAGAAAGAACAGTATATTGCATCAAAAGATACACTTATTTGTAAATAGTTGCATATATTTATGCATATATTTTAGTTATGCATTAAACTGCAGTACAATTGCATACATGTATGCAGAAATTGCAGAATAAATGCATCGTTTCATGCATTTATTCATTTCTGGGCTGTTTTTCAAGCATTCACAATTTTCAAATATTGTTGCATACATTTATGCACTTATACAGAATAAACGCATACATTCATGCACATATTCAGAAGTCTTCTTCTTTTTTAACTGTGTTGCATACATGTATGCATACATATGCAATAAATGCATACATGTATGCATACATATGCAATAAATGCATACATGTATGCAACTTTTCGTAACACATGCAGCTCAGTTCAACTTAATGTGCATACATGAATGCAACTATTACAAATATATGCATACATGTATGCACATATACGTAATAAATGCATTTATGTATGCAACTATTTGTAATACATGCCGCTCAGTTCAACTTTATATGCATACATGTATGCAACTATTACAAATTTATGCATACATGTATGCATGTATTCACCCAGATTTGCAATAGAAAACATTGGATGAATATATGCATATATTCTGTATAAATGCATACATGTATGCAACTTTTTTTCAAATTGATTCTACAAATATTTGCGACTTTTTGAAACAAAGATAGTGCTCAACGCATTTTTTCTTTGAAAAACACGTAAGGGGGAAAATAGGGACCCGCTTTATTTGAAACTTGGACTGGATGTCGTTTACATTTTGAACAGTAATAGGGATGTTTGCCCAATTTCCACTATTTTTTAATTACTTATTTTTAATTATTTATTTATTATTAATGTTTATGTATTTTACGGGGTGATACAAGATCCATCATTTCCCAGGCGTTCCATCATTTTTCGGGCGATCCATCATTTTTCGGGCGATCCATCATTTCCCAGGCGATCCATCCTTTTTCGGGTTATCCATCATTTCCGAGGCAGTCCATCACTTCTCGGGCGATCCATCATTTTTTGGGCGATCCATCATTTTCTTGACGATCCATCATTTTTTAGGAGATCCATCCATTTCTTGCACAATAATCTAGGCGTTCCATTAACACACAACCTTGATCCATCAATACGTGCGATCCATACCGATATCCACCCTTTTGGCTAATATTCCATTGATCCATGCTTCAAACAACGAACATCCATATACACAACTCATCCAAAATCGATCAATTTCAAAAAACCATCATCAACAAATATTAACACAATAATAAGTCATCATACAATCACATGAATTTCACCAAACCATGATAAAACAATAGTTGTTCAAATAAATGGATCTAAACTTGCATAAACACATGATCTAACATAGAGATTTACCGATTTAAGTTGCTAGATTAGATTCTATGGTGATCCAAATGAAAATTTATTTACCATGATGTAGATCTAGGTGAAAACAACTTGAAATGATGAAAATAAGATCAAACAACCCATATACTCGATTGAATTCGTGCGAGAGATGCTTATCACTCACCAAATAGCTTAAAAACAATGAATCTCTAATCCGGACAGCGGAGAACAGCGAAGAACGACCTTCAAATCATTCACTTTGATGCGATCTACCTTTCTTCGATGTTGACCTTCAATCTACTAATCTAGATCTAAGAATTTAATGCAGTGGAGATGTATTTGATTGAGAAAGGAGGATCACGAGCTCAATCATATGAGAAATGAAGAAAGTAACCATTTCCCTTTGCCACTATCCCCTATTTATAGCCAAACCATCATCCCACTAATGGGCCTTACTAATCAGCCCACCAATGACTAATTAGTCCGTTTATAAATCGTGTAGCACTAAAATGGTAATTCCTCCAAAACCGCTGAACCAAATCGATAATGTGACCACTCTATGGAATTGGAAACACCATTTTCTTTCCAATGAAATTGATCTCATCACCTGATTCGATCCCAGTCAAAAGTTATTCCACATACAAAACTGACGGGGGCAAAATGATCACAAATAAAATTAATAAAATTATGGACATGTCTTACATCCCCATAACCAATATATCAAAATATGAGAATGACCCGACCCTCGGGGAATTAAATACAAATATTTCACGATTCTCTGATACGTAAAATGTGGGTTGTTACACTACACCCCCTACTAGCCTTGCGCCGCCCCTCCCTTTTCCTCATGCCCTTTACCTCTTCAAAAATCTCACCTTTCTTCTTAGTTTTGCTTGTTGAAGTATATACAAGTGTGTGTGTGTGTAGTAGCTAGTTGATTTGAGTTGAAAAAGAGCAATATTGGTTTCATTGCAAGCTTGAAAGTCATACATTGAAGTGTCATAGTCGTGTGAGAGTGTTTGCATTCCATTGGCAGAGTGGAACTCATGGTGATAAACTGAAACCTGTAGAAAAGGGCTAGCTAGAAATTAGCTATTGTTGGTTAATAAGCTTGAGTTCTAAAATGATTATTAATTAATTATGCAAGTTTATAATGATGTTAAGTAATGCGTAGTATGATACAAATATCATCTTTTCTTGATATATGTGTGTTTGATTGGGTACGTGATATTGAAAACATAAGTAGTGTTGATTTGAAATGTTTTGAACGTTTGTTGATTTTGGGAAAGAAATTTTATAAATTACCGATTATTGAATGTGTGGCAAACCCGACACGGGTATTGGGATGATAATTAATCCGCACATCTCCAAGTGTTTATTAAATGTGTAGAAAACACCACATGGGTATTGGGATGATAATTAATTCATACGTCTCCCAAGTATTTATTGAATGTGTAGCAAACCCCATACGGGTATTGGGATGATAATTAACCCACACTTCTCCCAAGTGTTTATTGAATGTGTGGCAAACCCCACAAAGGTATTGGGATGATTATTAATCCACACATCTCCCAAGTGTTTTATTTTTGTAGTAATCTGTTAATTGATGAGAGCCTAGAGAGGCAAGTTATAGTTGTGCCGATCAACCCGTACAAAGAAGGCTATGGCGATTTTTTTCGAAAATTTAAGGCATTGGAAAAATTTCGAGAAATTGGATAGTTCTTAGAAACCAAAAATATTATATATGTTTTATATAATAAATAAACTATTTTTAAAGCTATTCGACATAATTTAATTATAATCGAATTATGGTCTAAATAGAACTCGTCGCGCAGCGGCAGTTTGCGAACTTTGACCTATAACTTTAAACTGATATTCTGGGAGATCCAACCGTCAGATTTTCTCAAAATTGGAACCAATGGGTTCGTATTGAAAAGATCTTCCAAATGATAAAGATATATGGCTATTGGGGATTATGTTTTTCATAAAAACTTTCCTCTTTAAATTACTCATCAAGACATGTTTTTGAAAACACTTCTTCCAAAAATACTTTAGAAAAATAGTTTTTCTAAAAAAATTATCTGTTCTGGTAACCTTAAGCTCTGATACCATGTGTAACACCCCACGTCCATTAATGTCACTCACAAAGGGAATGCATTAACTTCCATGGAGGTTTTAAGTGAATATAGAACAGAAAAATTACAACAAGACAGATGATAAGTAGTACTTGGAAATCTAAAACTTTATTTCATTGCAGCGGAAATTAAACATGTTTGTTACATCATAAAACCATAAATCAGAGTCAAGTACAATATCCATCTTGATAAAACAAAATACATAACCCCATTACATAAATAGCCATTAAAGAAGATAACAAGCTGGACTTTACTTCAGCGGTCCAAGCTTTCCGAAAGAGAGATAAAGCAATCCAATCAAACTCCACTAGAGCTGGGTCCACCCTGAGGACTTGGAGGGGGGAAGATAGAAATGGAGGGGGTCAGACATAAAGTCTGGCGAGTATGATAATTCTAACAATACTATTATCAAAATAATTAGACTGAGGCACAAGCTGGAAAATAAGGAAATGTCTATGAACTATTGGGTATGGAAGAGCAGATAAAGATAACGATAAAGGCATAGCTAATTACTAACGAATAATTACTACACTGCACCACACCAGTCACCCTAAAGGTTGATCCCACTTGCTTCACTTAGAAATTTTATAAATAACTTCGTGTACCCCTAGCTGACTACATAGGTGCCGCCTGCCCCTATCTCCGCTAGGTGTACACCACTACCCACTTTCGATCGGCTCCCTACTCGTAGATACCCGTGCTGGTCCCACAGTGGGGTGTATCACTCCCCTAAAGTGGAAACCCGATACAGCTAAAGAATGCACGGCTTATACCTACACGATGCAACAACGTCTTACCTACCAGCCCGGGTCCACACATGCATATGAAACCCGTTGGACTTGCGTTGCCACAGCTAACCCGTTTGGCCTCTTATAGTCAAGCCCAGTATGCGTGTCCCGTCCTTGACTTGGGTCGAGCCCACAAAGATACGTTTGTGTTACTGGTTGAAATGGGCCCCCAATTACTTACCACAAGCTATCCACCTAAGCTTGTCCCCACTAGTATATCCCACTTAACCCTCTTCTTAGTCATGTTCATTTACATGTGTGTTTGGTTAAGTCTTACTAATTGTATTTCAAATGCCACTAAAGGCACCCACTAGATTCCTCATGCCACCCAAGGCACCTACTTAACCCCCATGTCCCACTTTACATGTTTATCAGGTTAAGTATTTCTTAATTCATTCAGGCATAACCTCATAAAGACCTCTCACATTAAACTGGCATTTATGGCAGCTGGATTCGCCGGGCGGGTCTGGGCAGTCTTACACCATAAAAGAGTCTAACCTCGTGTCATTACAACTGTTATGCTTTAATTTGGGCCTAAGACCTCTCACATTGGGCTGACATTTGTGACTACTGTATTTGTCGGGCGGGTCCGGGCAGATTACGTCACGAACGAGTCCAACCTCGTGTCCTAAGCATTGATTAACACTTATAATCTTTTACCCCAGTTTTAAATATATCCCTATTCAAATCATTAATTAATTCCAATTTTAATGATGTCCATAATTGACTCAATTATGGCCATCCACTTACGGTATGCAAAATCATGTCAATTGCACCCCAATTTCTTAATATTGAATCCTTAATATTACCCATACCCCACGTTATACATTCGCTTATTCAACGCAACATATATGTTAGACTCGAATAGTCTAACTCATAGCACAAAGATAAATTATCACAACATATAGACAAAAAAAATATATCTAATCATAATAGGGGTGAACTTGCATAAATCTACACATGTCATGGAGCTAAAGGTGTCAACTTGTTTGGTTAAATGTCACAACTTACATAATATGATCATAACCCAAGTTCATGTATAAACTTGCATATATGGTTTATGCAACATAATGATGGTGTGACCTAGCATCTAACACATAGAACTCACACATGTCATAGCATAATTCTAGATCTAAATAGATGTCATAATTCTAGATCTAAATAGATGTCATACAATATGTGAGATTATACATACTAATAAATCTAAACTTGCATAGGTACATGTGATTTATCATGTGAATCATCATAGCCCAAATATATATAATCAACATCATGATTCATAAGCTAACTACAACATAATAACATCATGGCTTTGTAACATCGCAACTTAGCATAGAAACTTGCAACATATATAATATCATCATAGCATGATTTACAACATATAGGATATCATCATCACATAACATAGGATTTACAACATACATGATAGCATAAGGTTTACAACAACATATATGACAATTCACATCATTTTCTTATGATCCATATCACATCTTAATCTAATTAGTTTGCTAATAATCTTATAAAGATCATCATACTCACAATTAGAAAAGAAAGAGAGTCTTGATTTGCTTTAGAGTTGAGTAGAATTAGAGTTTTGATTAGCTTTCTTCCTTCTTAGTTGGCGGCGGCTACACTGAGTTCCATGGCGATGGCATGACGGTGGGTATTCTATTTTTCATGTGATTTTAGAGTGAGAGACTACCTAAGTATATATAGAGTTTAGGATTTATTTAGACCGTCGGATCATCTCAGAACTAACCTGAACCGTTAAATTAGCCAACTCAGCCCTAAAGACACATCAGCAGCTCAAGATTGGGCTCTTCAGAAACCTGGCCGACTTGACCAGGTCGACACCCAAGTCGACTGCGCAGTCGACCAGGTCCTGGGGGTGCCGACTGCCCAGTCGACTCCCCAGTCGACCTGGGGTGCTGGGCGGGAAATTTCCCGCCTAGCCTGTTTGACTTCGAATTTTAAATTTTGAATTTTCTAAAACTTCCGATGGCCATATCTCTTTCATACGAAGTCCAAATCACGCAAACTTGGACTCTATTTCAACCAGAATTCCGAGACAAACACAATGGCGCATCCCGTTTCCCACAATTCTCACGTCTGAGATTAGTTATTCTTTAATTTGTGAATATTTATATTAGCAGAATTGCGGGGTGTTACATTCTCCCCTCCTTAAAGGATTTCGACCCCGAAATCTTCAAGTCAAGAAGAATGTATATCCTAACATCCAATCGTCCATCTACTCAACCATCAAACACAGGCATCCTTTGTCCTTATAGACTTCTAATGCTTTCATGTTTAAATGCACAGTGTGTGTATATGTCCATATCTAATGCAAAATCAGGCGGTCCACTGATTCAGTTGACCTCCTTAATGCAAATCATGATAGTGCCATGCGTCCATTATGTATGCAAAAGTTCCTTAATGCTACATATTATCTATATATGCGTGCACAATCATCATCTGAATGCAGCATCCATATGATAAAAAAATCCTCATACATCCATTCTACTAAATACATCCATATATATCCAATATGCAATATGAAGTGACTGAGCCGATCTAGTGCCTAATAGTGTGTGTATATGCGTTCACAAGCAACCACTAGCAAACACTTGCATCCACTTTGCATCCATCATATATAACATGTCTCAAACACATGTTTCAACCATAGGATTATCCTAACTAAAGGTCAAAGATACTAGCGAGAGGACATACTAAAGATAAGATAAGTACAAGCTAAGCGATAAAGGAGAAATTAAAAGACATACCCTCAAAAAGAAAAGGATAAAATGAACGCATCTTCTCTTCTGTCTCCCAAGTAGCGTTGCTCTCATCATCTCCCCATTGCACTTTGACTAGTCTGACCTCTCGATTCCTCGACTTCTTGATCTTCGACCCAAGAATGCGCGTGGGAGCTCGTCGAATTGTCGCATCACGCTCTATCTCCACCTCTCTAAGCAAGCTCGTCTCTACCACTTCCGCGGTCTCGTGCAAGCACTTCCTCAAATGTGACACATGGAATATGTCGTGTACACCACTAAGTCTCTCAGGCAACTCCACTCTATACGCCATCTGTCCAATCTTCTCCTTAATAGGAAACGGCCCTACAAACCTTGGTGCTAATTTCCCAAAGGACCCAAATCGAACAACATTCCATAATGGAGACACTTTGATAAAGACCATGTCCCCCACATCAAACTCAAGATCTGTCCTCCTTTTGTCTGCATAAGATTTCTGCCTATCTTGCGCTGTCTTCATCCTCCTTCGAATAAAGTCGATCTTTTCCAAAGTCTCTCTAATCATATCGGGCCCAAGTAAGATCTTATCGATAGATTCCCACCAACATGTAGGTGAATGACAAGGTCATCCATAAAGAGCTTCGAAAGGTGCCATGCCAATGCTGGACTGAAAGCTATTATTATATGCGAACTCCACCAATGGAAGATGCTCTTCCCATGTACTCCCAAAGTCTAGGATACATAGCCTCAAAAGGTCCTCTAGAATATGATTCACCCTCTCGGTTTGGCCGTCCGTCTGAGGATGATATGCGGTGCTCAAACATAACTGAGTCCCTACCGCTTCTTGTAAGCTCCTCCAAAATTCGCTAGTGAAGATAGGATCGCGGTCGCTTACTATGCTAGAAGGAACACCATGCAAACGAACTATCTCTCGGACGTATACAGAAGCTAACCATGGAGCAGTCCTCTTACTCTTCACGGGAATGAAATGGGCGCTCTTTGTAAGTCTGTCTACTATAATCCAAATCCCCGTATTACCCTTCCTTGATCTTGGTAATCCATCCACAAAGTCCATCGAGACACTTTCCCACTTCCATAGTGGAACCTCCAATGGGTGAAGCAATCCACCGGGTTTCTTTTGCTTTGCTTTTACTTGTTGGCACACCAAGCATCTAGCAACATACTCGGCCACATCCCTCTTCATACCGGCCCAAAAGAAAACTCGCTTCATGTCTTTGTACATCTTGTCCCCGCCGGGCTGAATGGTAATCTTCGAATGATGTGCTTCGTCAAGAATAGCCTTCCTCAAACCTTCGTCTTGAGGTACACAAAGTCTACTATCCCTACGTAACCAACCCTTATCATGCAGGGTTTACCTACGGAGATGGCTTGATGACTCCCCTCTTTTGAGCTTTTCTACTAACTCAACCAACCGTGGGTCGTCTCGCTGTGCCTCACCAATCCGTCCTAAAAGCGTAGGTCTGACCTCCAAGGATGCTAGCAAACCAGGTACAAAGTCAACGGAAGGTCTAAAGTCAAACCTAGAGATGAATTCTAAGTTTCGCCGCTCAACAAACAATAGGCTCAAGGACAACCTTTTCCTACTTAAGGCGTCTGCCACCACGTTACCCTTGCCTGGGGTATATGTTATTTCGAAATCGTAGGACGCTAAGAACTCCATCCACCTTTGCTGCCTTAAGTTCAAGTCCTTCTGAGAGAATAAGTATTTTAAAGATTTGTGGTCAGTGAACAATTCGAATTTCTCGCTAAGAAGATAATGGCGCCAAGACTTAAGCGCAAAAACAATTGCGGTCAACTCTAGATCATGCGTAGGGTAATTTTTCTCATGCACCCTTAACTACCTTCCACCATAGGTTATTACCCTTCCCTCCTGCATTAAGACTGCGCCTAGTCCTGTACCACAAGCATCGGTATAAACAATAAATGGCTTACTCCCGTCTGGCAGCACTAAAACTGGGGCTGAAGTCAAAGCTCTCTTCAAACGTTGGAACGCATTATCACAATCTACGTCCCACGCGAAGACTAGGTTCTTCTTCGTCAGGCGTGTCAATGGAGCTGATATTTTTGCGAAGTCTTTGATAAACTTCCTATAGTAGCCAGCCAACCCCAAGAAACTCCTTACTTCGGTAGCATTTTTAGGGACCTTCCAATCTTGGATGGCCACCACCTTCGCGGGATCCACAACTATCCCTTCTTTGGAAACCACGTGCCCTAAGAATCGCACTTCCTCTCTCCAGCAGTGACACTTAGTAAATTTAGCTTTAAGGTTATGCGCTCGTAGAGTCTCCAACACTTACCTAAGATGTAAGACATGCTCTTCTTCATTCTTAGAAAAGATCAAGATGTCATCTACAAAGACCACCACGAATTTATTAAGGTACTCCCTAAATACCCTACTCTTCAAATCAACAAAGTATGCGGGGGCATTTGTCAAACCGAAGGGCATCACTAGCCATTCATAGAAACCGTCCGGAGTCCTAAAGGAAGTCTTGTCTATGCTATCCTCAGCCACTCTCAACTGATGGAAACCAGTGGCTAAGTCCAACTGCGAAAACACTGAGGCGCCAACTAACTGATCGAAGAGATCGTCAATCCTCGGCAGTGGGTGTCTGTTCTTCTTAGTAAGCTTATTAAGTTCTCTATAGTCCACACACAGTCTAAGGGACCCATCCACCTTCATGGCAAATACTACTGGAGCACCCCACTCCGATATACTTCGTCTTATGAACCCCTTCTCAAGCAACTCCTTCACTTGCTTATTGAGTTCCCTCCTTTCACGAGGAGCCATGTGGCGTACTGGCAAAGATACTGGTTTTGCATTATCCACAAGTTATATTCGAAAATCTATCTCCCGCTTCGGAGGCAAGCCCTTCACCTCTTCAAACACATCCGAGTATTCTTGGACTACTTTAACAGATCGTAGATTTTCAACCGAAGCATCAAGCGATTCTAGATAACTTAGCATAAAGGAATTTATGGGTCACAAAAGATTTCGAGAGTGTTGCCAAGGCGAGTCATGAGCCTAACTACTCTCCTTTCGCAATCAAGAACGGCCCCATTTCTGGATAACCAATCCATTCCTAAAATTAGCCCGTAGCCCGTGAAGCCCAAAACATAAGCATCACATCTAAACTCAACGCTAAGTATAGAAATTTTCAAATCCAAACACATCATGGACAAAAAGATGAGCCCCCCATTGGATTCGAAACAACTAAGGGATCCTCTATTAAACTGGTGTTTAAGTGCAGTGATTCAACTAATGATGTAGAGATAAACGAATACGATGCGCCCGAATCGAATAAGGTACAGACAGGATGATCAAACAGAAAAACTAAGCTTTCAACAGAAATGGTTCTACCTCGTTCTTGCAGCGGTGGGACCGCGAGAGCCTGAACTTGTCCCCTTGCCTGCCCTGGTGCCACAAGAGCTTGCACCTGTCCTCCCGAGGTAGACCCTACCCTCTGCCCCTTCTTTGGGCAGTCCTTCACTAGATGTCCCGCTTCACCACAGTGAAAACAGCCAGTCTTCTTTTTCTTTCTACAATCCTTGCTGAGATGGCCTAGTGTCACACAGTTAAAGCATCTTTTCTTTCTTTTGCCATTATTGTCTTTACCACCCTTCTTGTTTTTCTGTTGTGGTTTCTTCTGATCCCCTTTCTTCTCGGGTGCCTTATTAGCATTAGCGCCTTTCTCCTCTTGCATGAGTGCCATGTCTACTAGCTTCTCAAAGGTGGACACCATAGGGATGTGGGTCATAACCAACCCCTGCAATGGCTCATTCAAGCCATTAATGAACCTCGGAGCCTTCTTCTCCTGCGTGTTCACCAAATCTAAGCCAAACCTTGCTAACTGATTAAATTTGTTGACATATTCTTTCACTGACGAGCTTCCTTGCTTTAAGGTCAAGAACCTTTCCATATATAGATTCTCTTCTGCACTTGAGAGAAACTTTATCTCAAATCTACGTCTGAAATCCGCCCAAGAATCAACAGGACGCTCCCCATTAGTGACCTCCCACCAAAACGAGGCCTCTCCCTTCATTAACCAAGTTGCTAATTTGACTTTCCTCCCTTCTTCTACTTCAAAGATTTCTAGCAATTCTTCCACCTCCTTAAGCCAATCTCTAGCTTCCACAAAGGTTTCTGACCCTTGAAAAGGTTTTCCACCCATAGCCTTAAATTCCTTCCATGTCTTTGCAAAAGTATCAGCGTGAGGAGGGGAAGGAGGAGGAGCGGGTGCAACTGGTGGTGGAGGAACATTGGCTGGACCTGCAGCGGCCCTAGCCTCTAATAACCTCCTATACCATCCTGGTATCGTTACACCCTCCGGAAGGTTAAGATCTCCAGCCAAGCTGAAATGAAAAAGGAAAGATTCAAAATGTAGAATTCGAAAGATAAAGATATATGGCTATTGGGGATTATGTTTTTCATAAAAACTTTCCTCTTTAAATTACTCATCAAGATATGTTTTTGAAAACACTTCATCCAAAAATACTTTAGAAAAATAGTTTTTCTAAAAAAATTATCTGTTCTGGTAACCTTAAGCTCTGATACCATGTGTAACACCCCACGTCCATTAATGTCACTCACAAAGGGAATGCATTAACTTCCATGGAGGTTTTAAGTGAATATATAACAGAAAAATTACAACAAGACAGATAATAAGTTGTACTTGAAAATCTAAAACTTTATTTCATTGCAACGGAAATTAAACATGTTTGTTACATCATAAAACCATAAATCAGAGTCAAGTACAATATCCATCTTGATAAAACAAAATACATAACCCCATTACATAAACAGCCATTAAAGAAGATAACAAGCTGGACTTTACTTCAGCGGTCCAAGCTTTCCGAAAGAGAGATAAAGCAATCCAATCAAACTCCGCTAGAGCTGGGCCCACCCTGAGGACCTGCGGGAGATAGAAATGGAGGGGGTCAGACATAAAGTCTGGCGAGTATGACAATTCTAACAATACTATTATCAAAATAATTAGACTGAGGCACAAGCTGGAAAATAAGGAAATGTCTATGAACTATTGGGTATGGAAGAGCAGATAAAGATAACATTAAAGGCACACCTAATTACTAACGAATAATTACTACACTGCACCACACCAGTCACCCTAAAGGTTGATCCCACTTGCTTCACTTAGAAATTTTATAAATAACTTCGTGTACCCCTAGCTGACTACATAGGCGCCGCCTGCCCCTATCTCCGCTAGGTGTACCCTACTACCCACTTTCGATCGGCTCCCTACTCGTAGATACCCGTGCTGGTCCCAAAGTGGGGTGTATCACTCCCCTAAAGTTGGAACCCGATACAGCTAAAGAATGCATGACTTATACCTACACGATGCAACAACGTCTTACCTACCAGCCCGGGTCCACACACGCATATGAAACCCGTTGGACTTTCGTTGCCACCGCTAACCCGTTTGGCCTCTTATAGTCAAGCCCAGTATGCGTGTACCGTCCTCGACTTGGGTCGAGCCCACAAAGATACGTTTGGGTTACTGGTTGAAATGGGCCCCAAATTACTTACCACAAGCTATCCACCTAAGCTTGTCCCCACTAGTCTATCCCACTTAACCCTCTTCTTAGTCATGTTCATTTACATGTGTGTTTGGTTAAGTCTTACTAATCGTATTTCAAATGCCACTAAAGGCACACACTAGATTCCTCATGCCACCCAAGGCACCTACTTAACCCCCATGTCCCACTTTACATGTTTATCTGGTTAAGTATTTCTAAATTCATTCAGGCCATAACCTCATAAAGACCTCTCACATTAAACTGGCATTTATGGCAGCTGGATTCGCCGGGTGGGTCCGGGCAGTCTTACACCATAAAAGAGTCTAACCTCGTGTCTTTACAGCTGTTATGCTTTAATTTGGGCCTAGGACCTCTCACATTAGGCTGACATTTGTGACTACTGGATTTGCCGGGCGGGTCTGGGCAGTTTTACGTCACAAACGAGTCCAACCTCGTGTCCTAAGCATTGACTAACACTTATAATCTTTTACCCCAGTTTTAAATATATCCCTATTCAAATCAATAATTAATTCCAATTTTAATGATGTCCATAATTGACTCAATTATGGCCATCCACTTACGGTATGCAAAATCATATCAATTGCACCCCAATTTCTTAATATTAAATCCTTAATATTACCCCTACCCCACGTTATACGTTCGCTTATTCAACGCAACGTATACGTTAGACTCGAATAGTCTATCTCATAGCACAAAGATAAATTATCACAACATATAGACAAATAAATTGATCTAATCATAATAGGGGTGAAACTTGCATAAAATTACACATGTTATGGATCTAAAGGTGTCAACTTGTTTGGTTAAATGTCACAACTTACATAATATGATCATAACCCAAGTTCATGTATAAACTTGCATATGTGGTTTATGCAACATAATGATGGTGTGAACTAGCATCTAACACGTAGAACTCACACATGTCATAGCATAATTCTAGATCTAAATAGATGTCATAATTCTAGATCTAAATAGATGTCATACAATATGTGAGATTATACATACTAATAAATCTAAACTTGCATAGGTACATGTGATTTATCATGTGAATCATCATAGCCCAAATATATATAATCAACATCATGATTCCTAAGCTAACTACAACATAATAACATCATGGCTTTGTAACATCGCAACTTAGCATAGAAACTTGCAACATATATAATATCATCATAGCATGATTTATAACATATTGGATATCATCATCACATAACATAGAATTTACAACATACATGATAGCATAAGGTTTACAACAACATATATGACAATTCACATCATTTTCTTATGATCCATATCACATCTTAATCTAATTAGTTTGCTAATAATCTTATTAAGATCATCATACTCACAATTAGAAAAAAAAAAAGAGTCTTGATTTGCTTTAGAGTTGAGTAGAATTAGAGTTTTGATTAGCTTTCTTCCTTCTTATTTGGCGGCGACTACACTGAGTTCCATGGCGATGGCATGACGGCGTCTATTCTATTTTTCATCGGATTTTAGAGCGAGAGACTACCTAGGTGTATATAGAGTTTAGGATTTATTTAGACCGTCTGATCAACTAAGAACTAACCTGAACCATTAAATTAGCCAACTCAGCCCTAAAGACACATCAGCAGCTCAAGATTGGGCTCTGCCAAAACCTGGGCGACTTGACCAGGTCGACACCCAAGTCGACTGCGCAGTCGACCTGGTCCTGGGGGTTTCGACTGCCCAGTCGACTCCCCAGTCGACCTGGGGTGCTGGGCTGGAAATTTCCCGCCTAGCCTGTTTGACTTCGAATTTTAAAATTTGAATTTTCTGAAACTTCCGATGGCCATATCTCCTTTTTACGAAGTCCAAATCACGCAAACTCGGACTCTATTTCAACCAGAATTCCGAGATGAACACAATGGCGCAACCCGTTTCCCATAATTCTCACGTCTGAGATAAGTTATTCTTTAATTTGTGAATATTTATATTAACAGAATTACGGGGTGTTACACTCTCTCCTTAACTGGACGAGGAATAATCTATAACAACCCGGAATTTTGGAACCAATTAAAATTTTTATTTTAGAAATTTTAGTGGATTTTAAATATTTAAAATGATTTATTTTAAATAATAATGAAATTTTTTTTATTTAAATCGAAGTTAGAACGAAAATATTTATTTTGATTATAAAAGGAGTTAGAAATAGCGTGGTAGTTTGAAAAATTGAATTTGAACTTTGACTGACTGTACAGGATTCAAAATCAATCGTAATTTAGTGAAACCAAAAATATTTAAATCTATTTAATAATATCTTTCCAACGAATCCAAAAAATTGAAATTCCATGTAACAACCCGGAATTCTGGGGCCAGTTTTAAAATTTTTATTTTAGGAATTTTAATGGATTTTTAATATTTAAAATAATCTATTTTAAATAAGAACGACTAAATATTTATTTTAAAACGAATAAATTTAATTTAATTATAATACGAGTTTAAAACAGCACTGCAGTTTGAAAATTTGAATTTGAACTTTGACTGAATGTACAGGATTCATTTTAAATCAGAATTGAACAAAACGAAAAATATTTAAATCTGTTTAATAATATCTTTCTAACGAATCTGAAAAACTAAAATTTCGCTTTATAATAAGAAAGTTATGTCCAATTTAAAAGTTAGAAAAGTCGCTGTAGAATTTATATATATTTAATATAAAATATAGCCCTTAAAAATAGTCATTTTGCAAACGATCTTGGTTTTCGACGAAACCAATTTTGTTGGAACCGGAATGTCCAATTATTGCTAAATTTAATTTTTCATATTTTTTCGGATTAATATATGAGCGTGGCAAAGGAAAATGTGTTTTGTCAGTTTCAGTTAAATTTAATCGACTTGAAAATGGCCATTTTTCAAACGGTCTCGGAATTCGACGAAATTAGTCTTGTTAGGACTGTATCGTCAAAACATGACTGGAAATAATTTTTCTGTAATTTTCTGAGTCAGTATGTGGCCCTGGTGAATTTAATTGTACGACTGAAATAAATAAATAAATGAATTATATTGTAAATTAAATAAAATAGGCTGGAGATGATCAAACGGGCTGACGGGGCCTAGCCCAATACGTCCAGAACATGGGTATTTGCCTAGGAACAACTTTCGCTAGGTTGAAATTGGAGCTGAAATGGACTAATGGGCTAAGATTCATTAACTAATAAATTTAATAATATAATATTATAAAATCCATTAAAACTTAAAGCCCTAATCCTCTAAAGTCTGTAGCCGCCATCTATTACTATCGATGGCTGAAAACATCAGAATTTCAATCCTCAAGATATTTTAATCCACCTAATTATATTCGAAACTCCAAAAACCAAATTGAAGAGGAAGCTCTGTGCTTCAATTCTATACGGTCAAGATCATGGTTGGGCTCAGGGATTAGTCGGATTCTGCCTTCATAGGCAGCGGGTTTGGTCTCAGTTTTCATGGTCTGTGGGGGTGCGAGTTTCAAGGCGGGTGGGGGCGCTGATAGGAGATGGAGTGGCGCATGGTGTGGTGTTCTTGGATCGACGGTCAGTGGCATCTTGGGAGATGCGACAGTAGAAGAAGGGGACAAGGTAATGGGTTCACAGGTTTCAGATAGAACGATGAAGAAGGATCGAGATTAAGGGTAAAGAGGAATCAGTTTTTAATTATATTTAAATTAATAATTTATTTAATCGTTAAGGTTTAAAATCACTATAACTTGTTCAAATCTTAACGAAATTCAGTGAAACGAATTGCGTTGGAATCGTCTTCGCAAGAGCTTCGACATGGAACTGACTAGGCCTGATTCTGAGTAAGTTGAATTTTGACCAAATTTTGGATCTGAACAGCGCAGAAATCAATAACGATGTGAGAATTCGTGATTTACTAATTTAATTTAATTTAATTAATTTCCTCACGTTATAATTCATTGTTTGTCTGTTAATAATCTAGATCTATATTGTTGTGATATAAAATTCAATGATTTATCTATGTTGTGTTGAATCTGTTGTTTTCATGTTTGCTTGGTCCAGATTTGTAAATTATCAGTTCTTCCTTTGATCTAAATTTCTGCTTGGGTGATTTATTTTAGATCTAAAATAAAAATCGTATTTTTATTTTAGATCCATGAATTCTGAATAGTTTTAAATTAAAGTATATCTTTAATTTGGATTAATCAATTTTGATTTGGTTTTATAATGAAAATTATAAAAATGAATATTTTCACCATCATGTGTAAATTATAGAAATGAATATTTTAACCGTCATGTGTAAATTATAGAATGAATAATTTCACCGTCATGTGTAAATTATAGAAATGAATATTTTCACCGTCATGTGTAAATTATAGAATGAATATTTTCACCGTCATGTGTAAATTATAGAAATGAATATTTTCACCGTCATGCGTAAATTATAGAAATGAATATTTTCACCGTCATAGTAAATTATAGAAATGAATATTTTCACCGTCATGTGTAAATTATAGAATGAATATTTTCCACCGTCATGTGTAAATTATAGAATGAATATTTTCACCGTCATGTGTAAATTATGAAATGAATATTTTCACCGTCCTGTTTGTTATTAAAAAGGAAAAGTTACATTTTTAATGTGAATTACATTAAAAAGAAAGAATTAGAAAATGATATTTTCGCTAAGAGAACTTGTGTTAAAACAAAAAATCACATTTTGGTTAAGAGAATTTGTGTTAAAACAAAAATCACATTTTTGTTAAGAGAACTTATGTTAAAACAAAAATCACATTTTTGTTAAGAGAACTTGTGTTAAAATAAAAACAACATTTTATTTGAAATGTGTTATGTAAATCAAAATGACATTTTTGATTGGAAATTTGATAGAAAAATAAAAACAACATTTTTATACCTTGAAAAGGATTGGACAAAATCATTATTTTGTTTACATAAAAAGGATTAGACAAAATCATTATTTTGTTTACATAAAAATGATTAGACAAAAATCATTATTTTGTTTACATTAAAAGAATCACACAAATTTAACATTTTTATCAAATGTAAAGGAATGAAAGAAAAATATTCATTTTTGTCAAATGTAAAAAGGATAAGAGAAATATACATTTTTATCAAATGTAAAAGAATGATAAAATTATGCATTTCTTGGTCAAAGGTAAAAGAATGAAATAAAAACATTCTTTTTATCATTTAAAAAGAGTGAAGTATAGATACTCATTTTGTTTACATTGAATGAATTAGACAAAACTGGCATTTTGTTTACGTTGAAATGAATTAGATTTAAACATAATTTTTGTTAGAAAGTAAAATATACATTTTTGTTAGAAAATGAAAGTTAGAAAGTAAAATATACATTTTTGTTAGAAAATGAATATTAGAATAAAAAGTACATTCTGCTAGAAAATGTAAATTAAAATAAAAAGGACACTCTGGTCATTTGAAAAGAAATGAATAAAAATAGGCATCTTTGGTCATTTAAAAAGGGTGAATTAATAACATACATTTTTATGAGATATTATCTTCATTAAAAAGAATAGGATTAAAAGACTTCATTTCTATGTGATATTAAAAATATTCATTTTGTCCTTTAAAAGAGATTTCACCAAAATATCCATTTTTGGTCACTTAAAAATATTTCACCAGAATATACATTTTGGTCTGTTAGCCCACTTTGTGAACTGGGCAACACAAAGTCGAGATGTAAAGCGTTGAAGAGCTTAGAAAGCGTCATAGCGGGTCGGATCGGAGAGCTGCTACTATTCGGATCGGGGAGCTATCACCAGTCGGATCGGAGAGCTGTTACGATTTGGATCGAAGAGACGCTGCTGTTCGGATCGGAGGGACACCTACTACCAGATCGGAACGGAGCAGAGCAAAATGGATGAGAACTTAGTTTCAGCTTAATTCGGGTCGGATCGGGTGCCCCGTTCCGAACCCCTTCTGCACGCTCCTCCGATCCGAACCCATATTCCACATCACTTTCCCCCATGATTACCTGATTATTCGGAGTGGTTATGACCAGTTCCTACCCACGATGACCACTACTCTGATGCGCTGTCAGCACTAGAATCCATCCGAACTCGAGGACGATGGGATGGAAGACACGTGGCTCCGATCCGGAACGGGTTCTGACCAAATTTTCACCTATAAATACCTTGCCTGGAGACAATTAAAGGGATCTTCTTTTTGGCACTTTGAGAGTTCAACCACTTTCATAAACCGAATTCCAGCACTCCCGGATAATCCAAATCGTCTTTCAACATTTGTTTTGAGGCAATTGAGTGAATGTATGTGAGTTGTGAGTGAAATTGAGTGAATATCTCATTGTAATTGCAACTCTATCATCGAGAATAGTGATTAACAAGTGGACGTAGGCTTTACAACGCCGAACCACTATAAATTCTGTGTCTCCATTTTACTTTTGATCTTATTCTAGTCTGATTTTAATCAATTCAGGTGTTAGAACCACTTTTTGGTCTAACATTTTGGTGCTTTCACTGAGAACATCTGAATTCTCTGTTTTTCGGGATTATCCTTCTACTTTTTAGACAGTTGAGTTCAAAGAAGTTAATCCTCAAGTTTCGACGTTCCTGAATATTTGTTGATTGATTGTTGAAAAACTATGGCCAAAGGAAAAGGTAAGGAAGTTCAAACTAGTCGAGGGAACGGAGTTGGCGAAGATCAGCAAAATGCTGTTGTGACAAGGTCTCATGGACAGAGCTCAGCAGTGGAACGAACTGATACAAGAAATCCGAACCGCACTCAAGGGGAGAGCTCCGATCCGATCCGGGTAGGAGAATCTGAAGCAGTGCACTCCCCCAACCTGAACCGACCCGAGCAACTCGCCCTACACCGATCCGACCTGGCTTCCCAGCTCCGACCCGAACAGGTCTCCCAGCTCCGACCCGAATTGATTGCAAATCTCCAAACCGACCCGACACTTGGTGATGTTGGAACCTCTACTCGAGCCCCCACAAATGCTCCGACTCCAGCCACCAGGGTCAATGATCAGGTCAATCCATCCGCGCCTATTACTCAAGGAGATTTCTCGCGCCTACTTGACATGCTTGAGTGTACTAGGGAGGCTATGAAAATCCACAAGCACACCAATCTCATGATGTAAGAAAACATGAGACTCATGAGCAGGGAAATTAGCGAACTCCGTAGACAGAGAACCCCATCCCCGGTTCGCCACACACCAATGGATCAGTTTTCTTCTTCCGAGGAAGAACGGCCCCGTGAAAGAAGGCCGCTCGAACGACCTCAGAATTTGGAGCAGTTGACGTTCGGATCTTTGGGGTCCCGAGAGGATGCTGCACGAGTACTAGGACCCAATGATCCAAGCTTGAGAGAGCCTATGTTATTACCGATGCAGGGATCCCATGTATTACCTAGAGACCCTAACCTTACCAATCCCACTCAGGGGCAGATGCTTCAGCCCCTTCCTCCCGAGAACGACCGGGAGCGTAGGGAACGAAGCAGAGCAGAAGCAACTCAAAGAAGAAGGGCGTCCCCTGAGAAAGAGCCCAGAGGAAACCCAAACATCAGAAGAAGGGCATCTCCTGAACAAGTGCCCAGAAGGAACCCGGATACCAGGGCCAGGGAGCCTGAACGACCCCTGACTAATGCTGACGTATGGGCAATGGTACACCAGATTATGTCCGAAAGCCGGAACTACACCAATGAAGATTATGGCATTGAGTGAAGCCATACTCCTTTCACTGATGACAACCTCAACTTTCAATTTCCCCGACGTTTTAACTTGCCACAGACTGACAAGTACAATGGGATAACCGATCCGGGACAGCATTTGATGCGATACTCATGGCTCATGAATGCTGCTGCTACTCCTAACGCAGTGAAGTGTAAAGCATTCCCGATCTATTTAGAAGATGTGGCGCTGCTATGGTTTACCCGACTTCCCCTTCGTTCGATACCGAATTATAGGGAATTGAGCGAACGTTTTATGAATCAGTTCCTACTCCATACCCGAAAGTCTAAAAGTGTTATTGAATTATCAAGAATTAAGCAAGCACCGGGAGAGTCTTGGAGGTCATATCTCGACCATTTCAACTTAGCTGTGACTGAAGTTAGTGACCCGCACGAGCCCACCATCTTGATGGCTTTGATGGAAGGAGTCAATCCTGACTCCAAGTTTGGAGATTACCTTTCTGGGAAGCCACCTCCCACGAGAGAGTTATTTTATGAAAAGGCCGATATTCAGTTGAGACGAGAGGAGGCCAGGGAAAACCGAAAGAGAAAGTCTGGAGCGGCTTCAAAAGAAAATGTTCAGAGTAATGTCGCCGTGAAGCAGTCTGGAGAAAGTTCCGGAAAAGTTGAGGTGAATGTGGGAAACAAGAGTGGAAACGACAATAATGGAAACGGGGGCAACAACAACAACCGTAACGCGAATGGTAACAGAAGAAATAGAAATAGGGGAAGTGATCCTAACAAAAGACCCCGGTTCCAGACTTATGAGAATTATACACCGTTGAACGACACTCTGGAGAACATTTACTTGGATACATACAATGTTTTGCAATATAAAAGACCGCCACCTCACGACTCAACGGAGAAAGAAATTGCAACTGGAAAGTTTTGTTTGTTTCATGGAACTCATGGGCATTCAACCAATGAATGTCGACATTTGAGAGACGTGATTGAGAAGCTGTTACGCGAAGGGAAATTTGATGAATATAAGGTTGCCCCGAGAGACAGAGGGCAAGGAGAACAGGCTCCAAAACAGATCTAATCTGCTCCCAACCCTACAGCACAGCAGAAAGGCAAGGGAATTGTTATCAACTCCATAGTGGGTGGACCCCACCAAGCGATCCACAGTTTTAGAGCAATGGATCAATACGTAAATGCAGCTAAGCACGTAGATGTGGATGAATGTGATGATTTGGAAGATATCGCCCCCATAAAGCAACAGAAACAATGTTTGACGACGTGGTATTCCGTAGCAGAGATAATACCGGGATCCAGTCACCCACCGACGATCCGTTGGTCATTACTACCACCATTGGGCCGACATTGGTTCATAAGGTGCTAGTAGACAATGGAAGCTCTGTTAATATTTTATTTAAAAAGTCATTCGATCAGATGAAGCTTGAATCTGAAGATTTGAAGCCATGCGAAGGTTGGATCTGAGGCTTCAACGGAGCATCGACAGCTCCAATGGGATACATAGAATTGTCCATAACCTTGGGGCAAGGAGAGCGCTGAAGAGTACGGATGCTTCAGTTCGTAGTATTGGACGTAGATTCGCCTTATAATGCATTTTTGGGAAGGCCTGCCCTTGCTGAGTTCAGGGCTTGCATCGCCCCTAGGTGTTTGTTGCTTAAGTTCCCAACTGAAGCCGGAACTGGAGTAGTGAGAGGAGATCAAGTCTCTGGACGGGCCTGCTATGTTGCCGAATTAAAGATGTTGATGAAGGGACTTAACATTGAGAGTAAAGGTGCCTCGCCTCCTCCAAAGGAGGGCTCGGCGTAGCAATTAGAGGGATCGGCCCCGAAGGAGTTGCCCAAAGGAACGCCTGAAGACCTGGATCCCAGAAAAGACGAGGAACCAGAGACTAGAAATGCAACTCCTAATGAAGCGACAGTGGACATTCCCATTGATGAAGCTGATCCAACAAGAGTTTTGAAGATTGGATCCCAGTTGGATCCACGTCGGGCCAAAGAACTAACTGACTTCCTGAAGGGCAACTTGGACGTGTTTGCCTGGACCCATGCCGACATGTGTGGGATATCGCCAACCGTCATAAGTCATTCACTAAATGTAAACCCAAAACACCCGCCTGTAAAGCAAAAGAGACGTATGCTGGGCCCAGAGAGGTCGGCTGCTCTGAAAGAAGAAGTGGAGAAGCTGAAACAGAACGGATTTATTAGAGATTCGACTTATCCCGACTGGATATCGAATCCCGTCTTAGTAAAGAAGCTGAATTGAAAGTGGCGAACTTGCATTGATTTTTCAGACTTGAACAAAGCTTGGCCGAAAGATAGTTTCCCACTTCCCAGGATTGACCAGCTTGTAGATTCGACAGCGGGACACGAACTTCTTTCTTTCATGGAAGCATATTCCGGGTACAACCAAATTCCTATGCACGTGCCAGATCAAGAACACACGAGCTTCATTACAAATTTGGGGTTATACTGTTACGTGGTCATGCCGTTCGGATTGAAAAACGCCGGAGCCACTTATCAGCGCTTGGTGAACAGGATGTTTTATAACCAAATAGGGAAGACTATGGAAGTTTATGTGGATGATAAGCTTGTCAAATCGAAACAGTCCTCCAGCCATACGCAGGACTTGGCAGAAATGTTCGTTATCCTGCGAAAGTATCGGATGAAGTTGAATCCTTTGAAATGTTCGTTTGGAGTGGCATTGGGAAAGTTTATAGGCTTCATTGTGAGCTCCCGAGGGATTGAAATCAATCCCAGCCAAATAGCAACGATAAGAAACATTGAGGAACCGAGGAGGATTAAAGATGTCCAAAGTCTTGCGGGGAAAGTAGCTGCGTTGAGTAGGTTCATCTCCAAAGCCACGGACAAATGCATCCCATTTTTTGATTTGATTAAAAGGGGAAAGAAGAACTTTGAGTGGACTCCGGACTGTGTTGAGGCCTTTCGAAATTTATTGGAACTACTAGAAAAACCGCCGATTTTGTCAAAGCCAGTGGATCACGAAGAGTTATTTGTTTACTTGGCAGTTTCGGCTCACGCTGTTAGCACAGCCTTGGTTCGAGAAGAAGACAAAGTGCAAAGGCCACTATATTATGTAAGCAAGAAATTGGCAGCGGCAGAACGCAACTACCCAAAGATTGAGAAGCTCGCTTACAGCCTCCTAATCGCCTCCCGAAAACTTCGTCACTATTTCCAAGCTCACCCAATAACCGTATACACTGACCAGCCTCTAAGGCAGGTGTTGCAGAGACCCGAAGCATCGGGACGATTGATCAAATGGAATATTGAATTAAGTCAGTTTGATTTAAATTTTCAGCCGCAGAGATTGATCAAGGGCAGGCTCTGGCTGACTTTATAGCAGAGTTCACAATCCCAGAGGAGGAAATAATCGATGACAAAGTGGTCAAGTCCGAAGTTGAGTTAAAATTAGATCCATGGAAGCTATACACTGACGGAGCCAAGAATGACCGAAGGTCCGGAGCTGGAATCATCTTAGTCACTCCTAAAGGACGGTCGTTATATTACGCTCTACGATTAGAATTTTCGGCGACTAACAATGATTCTGAATATGAAGCCCTGATTGCCGGTTTGAAGCTTGCTAAAGACCTCGGAATAAAAACGTTGGACATATTCTGCGACTCCAAAATCGTAGTTTGCCAAGTGCGAAAGGAGTTTGTGGCTCGGGGACCTCGACACATTGCCTACCTCAGGAAAGTGGAAAAGCTGTTGAGCAACCTGGAGCGGTACAACATAACGCATATCCCAAGAGCCGAAAACCAGAAGGCAGACAGGCTGGCAAAGCTAGCTAGTTCCGACAATCCGGAAGAAACTGAAACAATTCCAATTGAAACGTTGGAATCGCCAAGCTTTGAGTCGATGGAAATTGAGTTCGCTTTCGAAGCGGAACCGGAGAAGGAGTCGTGGATGACCCCAATTAAGGACTTCGTTAAGAATGGGACACTCCCATCAAAGAAGTGTGAGAGACGGGCTATAGTTCGCAAGGCTACCAGATACATTCTTCAAGATGATACTCTTTATAGACAAGGGTTTTCTATGCCCCTGTTACGATGTATAGCACACGACGACATCAAACGTGTACTAAGAGAAGTACAAGAAGGTGAGTGTGGAGATCATACAGGAGGTCAGACTTTAGCGAAAAAGATATCGCGGTATGGATACTTCTGGCCCACAATTAATAAAGATGCGGCTGATTATTCACGACGCTGCGATAAGTGCCAGAGATTTGCCAAAGTCCCCAGAGCACTGTCGACCCAACTCAAATCGATGGTGAGTCCTGGGCCTTTTGCCATGTGGGGAATTGATATCATCGGAGTTCTACCAATTGCTAAAGGAGTAGCGAAATATTCAATAGTCGCTGTGGACTATTTTACGAAGTGGGTGGAAGCTGAGCCCCTAACCAAGATCACGGTGAGAAAGGTGATAAGTTTTGTGGTTAGAAATATTATATGCCGATTCGGGATCCCAAGGACCATAATAACTGATAACGGAACCCAGTTCGATGGTGCCGAATTCAGAAATTTATGCCAGAAATATAAGATCGACAAACGGTATACTGCGGTTGCCTATCCGCAGTCGAACGGGTAAGTAGAAGCAATAAACAAAGTTATAAAATCCATCCTCAAGAAACGGTTAGGGCGCGCAAAGGCAAAATGGGTTGACGAATTGCCCTTAGCTTTGTGGGCATATCGAACAACATTTAAGATAGCTACTGGTCATACCCCTTTCTCTCTCTCTTTTGGTTCAGAAGTAGTAATTCCAGTAGAGCTTGAAGTTCCTTCCCACCGGGTGACGTATTATGACCCGATGACGAATCGGGCGCTCTTACTCGAGTCTCTTGATGAAATCGAAGAAAAAAGGGACGAAGCAGATTTGCGCGTCACAAGACATCGACGTCATATGGCATGCTATTACGACAAAAAAGTTCGCCTTAGGACTTTTGAACCAGGAGATTTGGTGCTAAAGAGAGTCTTTCCATCCCTTCCTCACCTCGGTCCAAAGTGGGAAGGACCCTTTGTCATCCAACGGAAACTTGAAATAGGAACCTTCAAGTTAACGACCGTAGACGGCGAAGAGGTACCTAGTGCATGGAATGCCCAACACTTGATGCGATATTTGGATTAGAAATGTTGTACTCTTTGCTATTTTTCTTATGAACTCTGTAAAAAGGCACGACTTGCCTTAGGAAAGTCTGATGATATGAATAAAGAACTATAAAGTGGATGTAGGCTACGACTTAGCCGAACCACTATAAAAATATCGTGTGTCATTTATTTTCATGCATTATATATATACCTTCATCTACTATTCTGTTGCGATTATGGAATATAAGATGATTTAAAACCTGAAAGGTTGAAAACAGTTTATACGTAAGAAAAAGAACAACGACTATTTGTGCGATAAGACATAAAAGAATGGGAAGACGACATTCTTAACTCTAACTCTCAAGAATTGAGAGAGAGTATAAAGGACGGGAAGACGACGTCCTCTGAGGCGTGAAGGTGCACCCAGACAAGAGACCGCCTCAGAAAGAACTCTAACCTGAGTATAAGACAGGAGAGTATAAAAAATGCCAGAAAAAAACGACAGGCATTGACGACACAGAGAATGCAATTCCGTCGAAAAATCGGGGACATTCAGACTACTTGATTATGTCTTGAATAGTTTTTTGAGAATGACTGGGGGCATATATGTATACACATATTTCCCCCCACCATAACTTCATTACACGACTATAGTAAGACATGCATTCTTACATAAGTGTGAAACTAATGGCTAACAGACATTACAGAAAATGAATTATTTTTTATTTACAAATGAATGAATTTGTACAGGAAAACAGTCAAAAAGAAGGTGCAAGGGCCACCCTCATAGCAACAATTATTGGTCAACCAAATGCTAAAATAACGCAAGACAACCCACTATTTAGACTTCGAAGGAGGCTTGGACTTCTTGGCGGCTTTCTCCGCATCCTTCGCCTCTTTTTCGGCCTCCGTCAAGATATGCTTTGATTTTTTCTTCCCTGAAACTGAGGAGCTGGAATCGGTTGACTTCTTCCCGGAAGGCGGAGCGCTGGAATTAAGAGAAGACTTTTTAGCGAGTTCCCCTGTAATAGATCTAGTTGAAAGCTTAACAACTAACCTTGATCCCGCATCCACAACTGCGAGAGACTTGAGGCATTCAGGGTCTAAGTCTTCAACTTTTAACTGCAAGCGTTTATCTTGGTCAGCTTTCAGTGTAGCTAAAATAACATCATCAGCGCTTTTCGACTCCCCGACTATGGCTACCTCCGGGTCTTCCTCATGTCCCCCGTCGCCGCAATCATCCTTTAAGGAATCTATCATTTCGTCGTCACGAGGAGTGTCAGCCTTAGACGGTCCGCTTCCTTCTCCCAAATCTATGGGAGCAGCCTTGTCCTTTCCCTCTTTTGCCTTCTCTGTAGGCTCCGCCCCAGAGGCAGTTCCCTGGGACACATCTGTCTTTCCGGATGGCTCAATACCTATAGAGTGAGAAGCAACAGTTATCAACTCAGGAGAAAATAATGGGTTTTTCATCGATTGCTCAATCACGTGGCGAAAGTTAGAGATAGCCTTGACGAATTGAAGCAAAAATGTAGAGATACCTTCTGAAGACTTCTCGGCTGGAGTAACCACTGTCTCCGAGGCTGTTTCGGGAATAGGGGATAAAAGAGTTGTTCGAGGGATCCCCGGGTGTTCAGGATCATATCCCTCCACTTCAGAAGTTGCGGGGGCAGTAGAAGAGGAACCAACCTCGGGAACGTTCTTTTGCTTAGTCCTCCGCCTTTCTTCGTCCATAGCAGCAGCAATGAGGCGGCGCCTTTCAGCTAGGTGTTCTGGCTCATCATCTCTTAAATATTTCTCCATCAGCTTGTCCTCGTCAATGGAATCAACCTTGAGCTCCTCTTTCTCCCACTCAATGATCTGACTCCATACTTAGACTAGAGTAGATGGACAGTCTTCAATCCAAGAAATGTTCCGGCGGCGGATGATATGCACAAAGAATTCAATCATTAATTCACCGAAACCCTTAATCTCTCCCTCAGCCTCTGACAGTTGTTTGCGGGCCTCCTCAGCGGATTTGATAGCACATTCAACGTTACCCTCCACTAGGGCAGCTCTGTTCTCTACCTTCATTAGCTTAGAAGCCGAGTCAGCATTTTTCTTTTCTAGTTCAGCATTCCTCCTTGCTAACTCGGCATTTTTCCATTCAAGGTCAGTGTAAGCAAGGCGCGTTTTAGCAGCATCTGACTTAGCATCTTCGGCTTGCTTTTTTTAACTCAGAACGCTCTTAGGTATGGGATTCAAACAAATCATGGTAACGTTTTTGCATATCTTCAAATTGTTGTTTGAAGCTAGCAGCATCCCGTTGAGCAACAGCAAGCTGGGCCTGTGTATCCTCCAAATCTTTCCCTAGATTCTTTAAGGCTTTTGCATCATCTTCAGCGGTTTTTTGCATCGAATCAGCATTCGTAATTAAAGTATGGATAATTCTGGAAAGGTTGCGTGAATACTTGAACATTTCAGAATACTGTTTCTCGACCGAATCTATCTTTGCTTTGGCCTCATCTACCCACCTGGAAGAAATAGGCTCAAGGGCAGGTAAAAAAGTCAAGTTCTCGAAGTAGTGTTCGGGAAATTGCTCCTCCAGATACGCCCGCTTGACTGCAGTTTCAGCATCTAGTGGTGGAGGGGCGGGGATCGTCAGCTCAGTATCCCTGTGCGTGGAGGATTCAATAGCCTCTTTATCTGTTCTAGGCCGTTTAGCAGAGACCTTGCGTTTACTTCGCGACTCAGTATCTTTTGGCGGACTTCTCTCCCTGCTGCGCTTTTCTTGAGAAGAGATGGAGTCTTTTGGTTGCGGCCTGTCCTCTTCCCGACGACCTTGGTAACCTTTATATCTCTCTGGGTCCATCCGAACAGGAGAGCGAGAACGCGAGGTTCGAGAGCGATAGGGTTCATAAGGCCTTCTCTCCTCCCTACTGCGATCGTCGAGGCGATCGTACTCAGTATCATAGGGTGGATTAGACATGCTACGGCGGAGTTTCCTGATATCATAGTAAGATCGGGACATCGTGCCTGCACAATAAGACAAATGAAATTCAGGATCAATATTTTCACAAAGAGAAAGATGCAGTGAGCTGTAATGTTATTGTGTAAAGTGTGTCCTAAGTGGTGTTTTCCCCCCCAACCAACACGAGTCTGAAGCTAGACTAGTACGGGCGGGCTCTTTGGCCTTAGCAGGAGTAGTCTCTTCGGAAGAAGTGAAAACTAAAGGATTCTTCCTAAAATCATCTAAAGTGTAAATGGTTTTAGGTAAGGGGAGGTCCCCCAAACCCTGAAACAGTGGGTCATCAGTACTAGGAACATCTCCCTCAGAAGCATCGATCGGTGACTCTTTGGAAGACATTGACTTTTCTGGAGAAATGGCATCCTCAGGAACAGTATACCCTTCGCGATGCTTTTCCGCCACGTTAGCCAATTCATCATCTTGGGTAGAAGAAGGAGAGGGTGAAGCTTGAAGAGGCACTGTAGGAGCTCTCGAACTTTCGCCCGTTTCGGGGATTACGTCCACTGGGGGAATATATACATATGGAGCCGTCCCATGACCAATGCTACGAGTAACGGATAGCAACCCATGAAAATGAAGATATTCGTCCTTAAGGACTTCGTCAATAGTTAGAAACTTCTGATCGCCGTTAAGGAGCTGATGCATCCGGTCAAAGAATACTAGGTCTGATATTTGTTTTGGGTTATCGACTGCAAACAAAAAGAAAAATGAGTTAAGGCAATGGCTTAAATGATAGAGTCGAGATTTAGAAAACCAGTGCTTTACTTGATTTTGTCCACCTCCTAGCACACCCTGGTTGTCGCTTCACATAAAACCATTCCAGCCTGGAATCCCCAGCTTTACTACTGAATGGCGCTGGAATTATTTTCCTCTTTGGGACAGACTCAAAGTAGCAGAAAGAAGGAGTCTCTCGAGTCTGATGCTTGAAGTTGTAGAAGAAATGAACGTCATCGAAAGTGAGCTCTATGCCTAAGATCTCACGGTATGCTACATATAAGGTGTATAAGTAAGCATAAGAATTAGGGTGCAGCTGCATGGGGGCAATCCGCATTTGTCTTAGAAAATCGACGATGAAAGGAGAAAATGGAGGGATAGCACCGACCATGCACATCAACCGAGTAATTGCCATATACCCTTCTGGAGGGTTGTGGGGACGGTCAGTTCTCGAAGGCACCAGGGTGTCCCTTTTTAGTATCACATATTTTAGACAAATTCGGATAAGTCTGTCATTGTCGATCGTCGATTCAACAGTGTCTTAGGGTGATTCCAATGTGACAGCAGACTCAAATTCATCAGGAGCTCGGTCGTCGCCAATCCCTCCTTCCTCTTCACAACCTAGGGAAACTCCACCCTCCAAAGACACATTGTTGCTTTCGCGAGTTCCAACCTCGTAGTCTGAGCCCTCATCATTCCATTCTGGATCCGAGGGAGAAGATATGTCCTCAAGAGTAATTTTGTTGGATGTCTCCGGGGCCTCCTTCTGCCCGGCTAGTCTAGAAGAGCGTCTGGGTCTTATGGTCACAAAACTATTGAAGAAGCAATAGCACAAGTTAGAGTAAATTAGCCCGTATCCCCCTATGCAAGTATGCAAACTAAAGTGTAAACAGTGTATGCGGAAAGTGTAAAGTTAATATTTGAAAGTGCGACGCAAAATTTTGACAAAGTAATAAGGGTGAAGGCAGTTCTTGATGTCCAGTTATGTTCGCAAGGCACTATCCTAACTGTCCATTAAGTTGAAGATTATGCCAAGAGTTGATTGGGCCAGTTAAACGAGTTTTTATGCCTTAAGATGGATTGTCCTTCGGTTCGGTTCGAGCGCATTCATTGGGAACGGATCGGGGGGCGTAGCCTTACCTTGAGCTCGGATATCTCATTGAAGCTCAGAAATCAAAATCGGATTGGCTCGGAAGTAGGTTCCCCGAATGGTTAGGGTCGGATCACGTAGTCATGCCTCTCCTCCTTTATCTTACAGTCCGACCCGATCCGGTTAGGTGAGCTCCATTCCCCCTTCTTTAACTACTTGCTCCGACCCAATCCGACCTTCTGGACTTCTTTTCTTTTTCCCTTTCTCTACTTGCCCCGACTCGATCCGACCTCCTGGACTTCTTTTCTTTTTCCCTTTCTCCACTTTCCATACTCCACCGCCCGAACCGACTCCCTGTGATCTTCTTCTTCTTCCTCTTCTTTATTTTTAGACCCAATATCATCTCCAACGCCCCAGTCATGATCGAACGAACTACAACTCCCTCTCCCAATGCCTCGAAGCAGCAACGAAGCCACTAACAACAATGATGAAGGGAGAGGGTGTTGTGGCGTGGAAGCCACATCTAAGTCGGTCGAATCGACCGTAGATTTCGATTAAAACCTATTATCACGAAGTCGATCAAGAATTCAAACCTACCGAGGTGTATAAGTTGAGGATTCGCAGGAGAATGGTGAAGAATTCTTTTTTCTTTTTCTTTGAATTCTGAAGTTCCGAAGCAGAAATGGTAAAATGATAAAATAAAAAGAAAGTGGGAGGAAGATGAAGACTGAATTTATATAAAAACAAGGTGACTATTCGTATCCCCGTTCGGACCGGATCGACAGCCCAGTAGCGTAGCCTGGCCCACTAGTCCAATGTGCAATAGAAGAAGAAGGGGATCCGTTCGGGTCGGAATCCGAACCGAACAGGATGTCATATCTCAGCTTGGCATATGAATTAAATTAAAACTCGAAGAACAGGATGAAAGCACAAGAAAAATCAAAGGAAACACTACCTAGAAAGCGATATACAATGATGATCAAACCATGCTCCGTCTCCAATAGAAGCATCCTTCAAGGGGGCAAAATGTTAGCCCACTTTGTGAACTGGGAAACACAAAGTCGAGATGTAAAGCGTTGAAGAGCTTAGAAAGCGTCATAGCGGATCGGATCGGAGAGCTGCTACTATTCGGATCGGGGAGCTATCACCAGTCGGATCGGAGAGCTGTTACGATTTGGATCGAAGAGACACTGCTGTTCGGATCGGAGGGACACCTACTACCAGATCGGAACGGAGCAGAGCGAAATGGATGAGAACTTAGTTTCAGCTTAATTCGGGTCGGATCGAGTGCCCCGTTCCGAACCCCTTCTGCACACTCCTCCAATCCGAACCCATATTCCACATCACTTTCCCCAATGATCGCCTGATTATTCAGAGCGGTTATGACCAGTTCCTACCCACGATGACCACTACTCTGATGCGCTGTCAGCACTAGAATCCATCTGAATCCGAGGACGATGGGATGGAAGACACGTGGCTCCGATCCGGATCGGGTTCTGACCAAATTTTCACCTATAAATACCCTGCTTGGAGACAATTAAAGGGATCTTCTTTTTGGCACTTTGAGAGTTCAACCACTTTCATAAACCGAATTCCAGCACTCCCGGATAATCCAAATCGTCTTTCAACATTTGTTTTGAGGCAATTGAGTGAATGTATGTGAGTTGTGAGTGAAATTGAGTGAATATCTCATTGTAATTGCAACTCTATCATCGAGAATAGTGATTAACAAGTGGACGTAGGCTTTTCAATGCCGAACCACTATAAATTCTGTGTCTCCATTTTACTTTTGATCTTATTCTAGTCTGATTTTAATCAATTCGGGTGTTAGAACCACTTTTTGGTCTAACATGGTCATTGGAAAGGATTACACAAAAGATATGAAAGATAATATTTTCATTGTCGATTAGTCACAATAAAAAGATCATATGTTTAAATATGACATTAGTGATACCTTGTAATGTATGCATGTAATGTTGAAAAGTTTGATGTATCCAATATATTAATGATATCCAAATTGAATAGTACACTTCCATTTACAAGTCATCCGACTTGTTTATGTGATTGGGTCGGTAATTTTTACACATCGCCCAAGTGCACAAATAATTTATTATTTGATTTTTGGATGAAACCCCACACGGGTGTTGGGATGATATTTGACCTACACTAGTCCCGATATTTAGTGTAGAATCCACTTTGGTTGTTATTTGGATGTTTGATAATTATTCATCATGATTGTTGATTTCATGCAGTATATGGTTGTTGATTGAGTAACATTCCAATGAAGAATATTCTAGAAAAAGAATATTTTAGAAAATATCTTAGAAAAAGAACATTTTAGAAAAAGAATATATTTTAGAGAAATATATATTTTATTGGAAGGAACTAGTTATTAACTAGAATAAACCATTAAATTTAGATTTAATGAAGTTTTCCAATTTGTTAATATTTATTTGAAATTAAAATAAATAAATTGGATTTTGGGTTTGTCGTGGATAGTGTCTTAAATAACACTGTTCTTTAACCCCGTATGAAAAAAAAATCTTTTAATTTAGATTGTTAAAATTTTCAATTATATTTAGTTATTGAAATAAGATGAAATGTGAGTTGGGTTTATTGTGAAACGTGTTTTTATGTGACATGTGTTTTTTAACCCTACTGAAAGTGAAAATATTATTTGGAATTTATAAATCTTTTTTTAAGATTTAAATGGGAATTTCCCAAAAGCCAAGTTTTCCAATTTAATATATTAAATTGGAGTTGAATGGAATTCGAATTTATAATAACCGAGATAAGCTTCTGTAAAAGAAGACTAATACTACATATGGAATTTAAGAGACTTTGCCAATATTCCTTTTATATTATTGGTCGGATACAGAAATTTATAACGATTATATATTGATTTGATTTCTGTGAAGATTCCATATTTTGTGGAAGGTGATGTTGGGTTTACCGTGAACTATGTTTTAAGGGACATTAGTTCTTTAACCCAGTTAGGATAAGATTAATTTCTTAAATTTTAAATAATCATTGAATAATGATTTTTGGTATTTAAAACCAAATTTGAGTTTTAATAAATCTTTAAAGAAAGATTTAAGAATAAATTTAAAGAATTTATCTTTGATAAGATAATGTGAACATTTTATTAGAAGAATAATTCTGAATTGGAATGTGGCGTTGGATGTGTTTTTATAGTACTTGATTTTTGTTTATAAAAATACGCGAGTTATTCGGAAAGACCGGGTTTATCCCATTCCGAATAGTTACTATGACGTTGAAAAGTCGAAGATGAAGACGGTGATTGAAGACCGACGATCTTCACATCGAATGGATGTGTTGCTACTGAGACCAATGATGGGAGTAGCTACCTTGAAAGGGCTTCAGTGGTGGCCGTCCAGACGTATGGTTGATTGTTCGGATATGCGAGGACCTCTCAGGTGTCTCCGGTTTCGTTCAGACCCAGAACGGACTTGTAAATGGATGCGTGTCTGACATTGGATTTCGCACCATGTGAATTAAATTGATTTTTATTAATGTATATCTGATTGGTGGTAGAGAATTTATTCTCTGCTTAACACCCTGGTATATATTAATAATGATTGATCGCATGGCGTGAATTGTCAATGTGGCACGCCAAGATGCAATTGATCAAGGCTTTTGTTGAAAAGCAGGGCCTTGTGGGATGATCAGAGTATAGCCTATTACGGCATAGCTTTGTGTATAGCGTGGCTTCACGAGCCTCACACCCCGGTATGAGTCAAAAACAGGATTAGGACTGCAGGGAGTGCACACGTTTCTTTCTAGCTAGGAGTAGTGTCTGTGCTTAAACTGGCTGACATTTTACATATGTGGATGATGGATTTTGAGGCGCCTCGGATTTATAGGCCGTTAGTGGTCATATGGAGGTCCAAAGGGACTGGGAAGCGTGTGTTCAGGCATAACCAATCCACTGCCGATAGGCAGGGACCGGCCCTGAAGATCCAAGGGTTCGCCAGCGTCCGAATCCTGAGGCATTTGCTAGAGTGTCTCGAATTGGAGAGGACGATCCCTAGCCTCGACTCTTGATGGAAATCCTACTTCCAATACAACCTTGCGGTTTTGAATGTAGAACTAGTATGGTGACATGATATATGGTACCCATGCCGTCTATGATTGATACATTATGATTGAAATGTTTTTATTAAAACATATACACACTAATATTAAATCCGTTTTATCGTATCAAGCATCTTTTGACCATTATAAGGTAAAACCCTATCCTCCGGTTTGCGTTGCATTGTGTGATGGGACTTGGGTCTTATAATGGTCTCATTTTTCTAAAAAGCATTGCGTTGTTTAACGATTTACTTTATTTTATGCACTGGCAATCCAATGGAGTAAACCCGTTCCGCGGCGTGGTCCTGTGATTAGCCTTACTATTAGATAAGTTAAGTTAAGATTTCTCATACCAGTCCCATGACTGACCTGTAGTTTGTTTCACTGGCAAACTCGGGTGCCCATATTTTCCACATGGGCAGTCGAGTAGCTTTTTGCAGATATATTTACAGGATCCTGGTCTTCAGCTGAAGCGGTATTCGGAAAGCTCTGTATCCGTGTATTCTTTTCGGTTGTATATTTGTTTTATTTTTCCACTGCTATTTAAATGCAATTTAAATCTCTAATATTATTGTATTTCTATTGTGTAATAAGTATTCATACTCTGTTATATTCTTGTACTCTGATGTAATTGTTGTAATCAGCAATAAAATGTTCTTCAGTTGGTGCTCTGATGTGTATTGTTCTCAAGGCAATCCAGGCTTTCCTTTACTGGGAAGTTTGGGTCGTCACATTTCATAGCGGGAATCAAAAGTTATGTCCAGTTTAAAATTTAGAAAAAGTCGCTGTAGAATTTATATATATATTTTAATATAATATATAGCCCTTGAAAATAGTCATTTTGCAAACGACCTCCATTTTTTACGAAACCACTTTTGTTGGATCCAGAATGTCAAATTATTGCTAGATTCGAATTTTGATAATTTTTGGAATTAATATGTGAGCATAGTAAATATAAATGTGTTTTGTCAATTTCAGTTAAATTGGATCGACCAGAAAATGGCTATTTTTCAAACAATCTCCAAATTCGACGAAATTAATTTTGTTAGGACCGTATCATCAAAACATAACTAGAAATAATTTTTCTGTAAATTTTAGAGTCCGTATGTGGCCCCGGTAAAATTAAATGTATGATCGAATTAAATAAATAAATGATTTAAATTTTAAATTAAAGAAAACAGGCTGAAGACGATCGATTGGGATGATGGGACCTAGCCTATTGTGTTCGAAATGGGGGCAATTGGGTGGGAACAAGTTTCGTTGGGCTGAAATTGGAACTGAAAAGGGTTAACGGGCTTAAACTAGAAATTTAATGTTATTTTATTATAAATAGGAATAAAATAATGATAACAAAACCCTAATTTTTTTTACATCCGCCACCCTCATAAACCAATGGCCACCACGATCTGAAATTCTAATCCAAACAACTCCTAATCCATGAATTATTTCTAAGAATTAATAGCTGCAAAATCGATCAGCATCTCAAGCTCCACATATTGTACGGTCTTGATTATTTTTTAAATTGCGATTTGGGAGAATTAGCGATCCAAAGTCATGTCGTTCGAAGGGTTTTTGGAAGCTGGCGGAGGCGTCGAACTAGGCACCGCTCACGGCGGTTAGAGGAGACACGACGACAGAGGTTGGGGCGAGTTCAGATGGTGTTCCGGTGGTCTTCAGTAAAGGGCGGTGACGGGTTTTGTTGGCAGCAAATGGGTTCGATCTAGCCAAAGCAGGTTACGGGAAAGAACGTGAAGGAGGAAGGTTTAATAACCTCAATGACATCATTACTAAATTAATTAAATAATTAATTGTTTATTAAAGTAACCAATTTTTAAAATCTTGTAACCTTTTTATACGAGGTCCGTTTTGCAAACCGTCAGTTGCGTTGGATTCGCAACAGCAAGATCTACAATATGGAGCAGACCAGATCCGAAACAGAGCATGCTGAGAATTCAAACAAAAATCAATGTGAGATTTCTCGATTTAAAATTTAAAATTAAAAAATATATATAGAAATATATATATTATTGATTGTTGGTGATGATGATTTGCTGAATTATATTATTGTTTGATAGAAGTATCATTTGGTTAGATCAGTCATGTTGACATAGAAATGTCATTTGTTTAGATCAGTTATATTAACATAGAAATATCATTTTGTTAGATCAGTTATATTAACATAGAGATATCATTTTTGCAAGATCGGTTTTATTAACATAAAAATAACATTTTTGTTATAAAATGTACATTAGAATAAAATATAATAAAATAACATTTTTGTTATAAAATGTACATTAGAATAAAATATCATTTTTGTTATAAAATGTACATTAGAATAAAATATCATTTTTGTTATAAAATGTACATTAGGATAAAAATATCATTTTTGTCATAAAATGTACATTAGAATAAAATAACATTTTTGTTATAAAATGTACATTAGAATAAAATAACATTTTTTGTTATAAAATGTTGTATTAGAAATAAAATAACATTTTTTTAAAAAATGTTTTATTAGAATATAATTGTCATTTGTGTTAAATTAGAATTTGACAAAATATAATTGTCATTTGTGTTAAATTAGAATGGACAAAATAAAAATGTTCATTTATTTGAAATAAAAATATGTTGACGATAACATTCACATTTTTATCGTGTATGTAGAAAAGATTTAGAATGTTCATGCTTTAAATATAAAAACATGTTTACATAAAAAAAATCATATTTTTAATGTAATGTAAGAAAATAGAAAAATGATCATGTTTTAAATATAAAAACATGTTTACATTAAAAATCACATTTTTAATGAAAGAAAATATAAAAATGTTCATGTTTTAAAAATAAAAACATGTTTACATTGAAAATCTCTTTTTTTTTAATGTAATGAATGAAAATAGAAAAAGGTTCATGTTTTAAATAAAAACATGTTTACATTAAAAACCTTACTTTTAATGAAAAAAATGATTCATATGAAAATTGTTCAGGTTAGAATAAAAGTGTTGAAACATTAAAAATCACATTTTTAATGAAAAAGTTGATTGATTAGAAAAATAATCACTGTTTGAATAAAAATGTTGAGACATTAAAAATTCTATTTTTAATGTAAAAATGATTTTCCAAATAAAATATATCTTTTATTTAGAATAATGATTTGTCATTTATGTTAGAGAAACATAATTTGTAAATCAATAGGTCAATTAGTTACAATATATTTTTGGCAAATGAAAATGTCATTAGTTAGAATATGTTATGTTAACATTGAAAATGCCATTAGTTAGAATATGTTAAGTTAACATAGAAAATGTCATTTTAGTAATAATATGTCATATATTTAGAATCATGATTTCTCAATTCTATTAGTTGAAACAAAACATTCACTTTTGTCAAATTATATTAGTTGAAACAAAACATTCACTTTTGTCAAATTATATTAGTTGAAACAAAACAATCACTTTTGTCAAATTATATTAGTTGAAACAAAACATTCACTTTGTCAAATTATGTTAGCTGAAAAAAAAAACATTCACTTTTGTCAAATTATATTAGTTGAAACAAAACATTCACTTTTGTCAATTATATTAGTTGAAACAAAACATTCACTTTTGTCAAATTATATTAGTTGAAACAAAACATTCACTTTTGTCAAACAAAACATTCACTTTTGTCAAATTATATTAGTTGAAACAAAACATTCACTTTTGTCAAATTATATTAGTTGAAACAAAGCATTCACTTTTGTCAAATTATATTAGTTGAAACAAAATATGCACCGTTGTCAAAATAGAATAGTTAAATCAAAATATTCATTTTTGTCAAAATATAATAGTTGAAACAAAAATTAAATTTTGTTAAATATGATGGTTGAAAACAACAGTTACATTTTTGTTAATTAGAAATTTGAAATAAAGTAAAAATCACATTTTTGTTAAATAAAAGAGTTAAAACAGAAACAACATTTTTGTTAAATGGATTTGTGTCAAAACACAAATAGCATCTTTGTTAAATAAATTTGTGTTACAACAAAAATATCACTTTTGTTCACTTAGTTAAAAGTTAGAATTGTTAATAAAATGAATTATCACTTTATCCTTTTTATTAAATTAGAATTGCTAACAATATGAATTATCACTTTACCCAATTTGTTAAATTAGAGTTGTTAACAATATGGAATTATCACTTTTATTCATTTTGTTGAAATTGAATTTTCAACCAAAATGAAAAGATCATTTTTAATCATTTTGTTAAAATAGAATCGTCAACAAAAATGAGAGAATCATTTTTATTGTTAAAACATACATTAGAATTTGTATGTTAAATAAAGAATTATTTTTATTGTTAAAACATACATTAGAATCTATATGCGAATAAAGAATCATTTCTATTTGCAAAACATACATTTGAATTTATATGCAAAGATAAGAATCATTTTATTTGTTAAAACATACATTAGAATTTGTATGTAAATTAAAGTGACATTTTATTGTTGAATTATACAATAGAATTTTTATGCAAATACAAGTGACATTTGTACTTACGAATTATACATTTTAATCTGTGTATAGAATAAAGAGGCATTTCATATGTTATGATTTGAAACTATACATGCAAATAAAATAATTTCTTTTTATTTGTAAAAATTAAAAATAGAAATTTGCAAACAAATAAAGGAAAATGAAAATTATCTTTTCATTTGTCATCAACAATAATGAAATGTAAATAGATTACATTTTATTAGACATTAGATACATGTAGGGAAATTTTGCGAGTAAAATACATGTTTATTTGGCATTAGGAATATAATAACATGTTTTGTTCATTATCATCAACATGTTAGTGGAAATAAAATTGGTTAAATTCATTAACCAATGATTTATTTAGATGAACTGTTGTTGGCTGAAAACCCCACATGGGTATTGGGATGATATTTGACATACACTAGTCAAAATATTTAGTTATATGTTAATCAATGGATTGACAGCTGCGATAAGTGTTATTTATTCATTTTGATGCTCACACAGTTGTGAATTTCACTCTGGATGTGAATTGGTTGTTTAATGATTATTTGTCATTATTGTCGTGTCCATGTGACGTGCGAAATCCATATAACCATAATTATATGGTAACTGATTGAGTTACATTTCGATTCAGAATATCTTTTAAATATAAAGAATACCTTAAAATAAAGAACATTGTAATATAAAGAACGTTTTTACATAAAGAATCTTTTTATATAAAGGATATTTTTAAATAACAAATATTTTAAAATAATACTCAACGAAAAATAAAATGATGATTTCTATGTCCGTTTTTGGATGGACAAAAGAATTAAAAAAACTCAAAGCGAACCAGTTATTTACTAGAATAAATCTTTTAAATTAATATTTAATGAAGCCTTCCAATTAATTAATATTTAATTAGAATTAAATAAAAGAATTAGATTTTGGGTTGCCATGGATGGTGTCTTAAATAACACAGTTCTTAAACCCTGTATGAAAAGAATAAATCTTTTAAGTAAGATTGTTATAGTTTCCAATTATGTTTAGTGATTGGAATAAAATGATATGTGAATTGGGTTTATTGTGAACTGTGTTTTAAACGACATTTGTTCTTTAACCCAATTAATAGTGAAAATATGATTTAGAATTTATAAATCTTTTTAATAAGATTTAAAAAGAAATTTTCCAAAATCATGTTTTCCAGTTTAACATATTTAATTGGAATTGAGTGGAAATTCAATTTGATAATAATCGAGACAGGCTTCTGTAAAAGAAGACTGTTACTATATATGGAATATAAATGGCTTTGTCGTTATTCAATTTATATTATTAGTCTGATATGGAAATTTATATCGATTATATATTGATTCGATTTCTGTGGAAATTCCATATTTAATGGGAAATGATTTTGGCTTTATCGTGAACTGTGTTTTAAATGACATTGGTTCTTTAACCCAGTTAAAGACAAGATTAAGTTCTTAAAAGTTGTATAATCATGAATTAATGGTTTTTGATATTAAAATCAAATTGGAGTTTTACTGAATCTTTAAAAAGAAGATTAGAGATTAGATTTAAAAGAATTTATCTTTGATAAAATTGAGGGGAATCTTTCCCTTTTAATATGAATATTTTATTAATCTGAATTGGAATGAGGTGTATGATTTGTATTTATAGCACTTGATTTTTGATTATAAAATGCGCGAGTTAATCGGAAAGACCTGGTTTAACCCGTTCTGAATAATTATTACGACGATTAAAAGTCAAAGACATTGAAGACGGTGATTGAATACTAGTGATCTTCACATTGAATGGATGACTACTAATGCCAGGCACTGGGTCGCTCCTAGGAAAGGGTTAAAGTGGTAGTTGTCCGGACGTACTTGTTGATTGTCCAGATATGCAAGCACCTCTCTTCCGTATTGGACATACGGGATGAGGATTAAGGTGTCTCCGATTTCGTTCAAACCCAGAATGGACTTGTAAATGGATGTGTGTCCGACATTGGATTTCATTCCATGTAAATTGATCTCTATTTAATATATATTTGTTGGTAGCGGAGAATTTATTCTCTTGCTTAACACCCTTCTCTGAGACGCATAAGCTCAAAGGTTATATATTGGTAGTTATCGATCGCGTGGCGTGGATAGTCAATGTGGCATGCCAAGATGCAAATGATCAAGGCTTTTGTTGAAAAGAAGAGCCTTGTGGTTGATGATCAAAGCATAGCCTATTTCGGCATAGCTTGGTGTATACTGTTACCTCGCGAGCCTCACATCTTGGTATGAGTCCCAAAAGGGACAAGGGAATGCAGGGAGTGCACACGTTTCTTTCTAGCTAGAAGTGGTATTAGGGTTTTGCAAGCCCTGACATTTTACTTATCTGGTTAATGGAATGAGGCGCCTCAAATTTATTGTTCGATTGTGACCATTTTATAGGTTCAATAGGACCGAGAAGCGTGTGTTCAGGAATTGCCAATCCACTAAAGCATTTGTGGACCAGCCCTGCAGTATCCATGGGTTCAATACATGGGATTCTGAGACATTGCTAAAGTGTCTCGAATCAGTAAGGAGATCGTCCCTAACCTTGACTCATGATGGAAATCCAACTTCCAATACGACACCATGCGGTTTTGAATGTAGAACTAGTATGGCGACATAGTATATGGTAGCTATGCCGTCTATGATTGATACATTATGATTAAAATGTTTTTGAAACATATATACACTAATAATAATATCAAATCTGTTTTATCATATCAAGCATTTTTTACCATTATAAGGTAAACCTCTATCCTCCGGTTTGCGTTGCATTATGTGATAGGAATTGTGTCTTATAATGGTTTCATTTTTCTAAAAAGCATTGCGTTGTTTAACGATTTATTTAATTTATGCACTGGCAATCCCATGGAGTAAAGCTGCTCCGCGTTAGCGGCGTGGTCCTGTGATTAACCATATTGTTAGATAAGTAGGAAAGATTTCCCGTACCAGTCCCACGACTGACTCGTAGTTTGTTTCACTTTGCAAACTCGGGTGCCCTCTTTTCCACACGGGCAACCGAGTAGCTTATCTTGCAGATTTATTGAGCAGGATTCTGGATCAAAGCTTGAAGCTATGTCCAGAGCATTGATAGACTTCCGCTGCATTGTATTACATTTATTGTAAATAAATCTTCCGCTGTATTATATTTTCGATGTAGTCTGATATTCTGTACTCTGATGTTGCATTATTATGATATAATAAAAGTCTGTTTTTATTTGTTCTGATGTGTTGTATTCCCAGAGTTAGCGTATTTGGGTTGTGATCGGTCCTTGTCGATTTAGCGATCGATTAGGTCCGGGCGAAATTCGTATCGTTACAGTTGGTATCAGAGCTCTGGTTAGCTCAAATCTTTGGGGTACAACTCGTTAGAACTGAACAATGAGTCATAAGAGGTAGGATTAGTAATGTCCTATTAAAGAATACTCATTAAAGATAGTGTCAGTAGTATCCTAGAATGAGAAAAACTCATTAGAGATGGGGTTAGAAATGTCCTAGAATGAGTTGAGAGTAACAAGGTTATAATTAACATACTTGTGATTATATATATAATCCAACCTTAGAAAATATGATTTTTGAATATATAAAGTTATATGTATTTAAAAAGTTAATCAACTAATAAAATTATTGAAACCAATAAAAAAAATGAAAGTGGAGTTGGTAAATTAAACAACTTTCAGCTCCGTTCCTTTTCGGGGACGAAAAGATTTTAAGTGGGGGAGATTGTAACAACCCGGAATTTTGGAACCAATTTAAATTTTTTATTTTAGAAATTTTAGTGGATTTTAAATATTTAAAATGATTTATTTTAAATAATGACAACAAAAAATTTATTTAAATCGAAGTTAGAACGAAAATATTTATTTTGATTATAAAAGGAGTTAGAAATAGCGTGGTAGTTTGAAAATTTGAATTTGAACTTTGACTGACTGTACAGGATTCAAATTAAATCGGATTTTAGTAAAACCAAAAATATTTAAATCTATTTAATAATATCTTTCCAACGAATCTAAAAATTTGAAATTTCATAGTGGGAATCAAAAGTTATGTCCAGTTTAAAATTTAGAAAAGTCGCCATAGAATTTATATATTTTTTTAATATAATATATAGCCCATGAAAATAGCCATTTTGCAAACGACCTCTGCTTTCGACGAAACCACTTTTGTTGGATTTGGAATGTCAAATTATTGCTAGATTCCAATTTCCATAATTTTTGGAATTAATATGTGAGCACAGTAAATATAAATGTGTTTTGTCAATTTCAGTTAAATTGGATCGACCAGAAAATGGCCATTTTTCAAACGGTCTCTAAATTCGATGAAATTAATTTTGTTAGGACCGAATCGTCAAAACATAACTATAAATAATTTTTTTGTAATTTTTAGAGTCTGTATATGGCCCCGGTAAAATTAAACGTATGATCGAATTAAATAAATAAAAGACTTAAATTTTAAATTAACGAAAACAGGCTGAATACGATCGAATGGGCTGACGGGATCTAGCCCATTGCGTCCGAAATTGGAACTGAAAAGGGTTAATGGGCTTAAACTAGAAATTTAATGTTATTTTATTATAAATAGGAATAAAAAAATCAAAACAGAACCCTAATTTTTTTTACAGTCGCTACCCTCATAAACCAATGGCCACCACGATCCGAAATTCAAATCCAAACAACTCCTAATCCATGAATTATTTCTATGAATTAATAGCTGCAAAATGGATCAACATCTCGAGCTCCACATATTGTACGGTCATGATCATTTTTTAAATTATGATTTGGGAGAATTAGCTATCCAAAGTCCTGTCATTCGGAGGAGTTTTGGGAGCTGGCGGAGGCGTCGAACTATGAAACGACCCGAACCTCCCCGTGAAGGAAAGCCCGGATTGAATTGAGGACAAGACGAATCGGAACACAAACAGAAGAACATTTCATTGCTTATTACAACAATTCCATCAGAATACAAGAATATACAGAGTATGAATAAATATTATACATCAGAAAAATATCAGAGATTTAAATTACATTACATAGCAGCGGAAAAATAATACAAAACACAACTGAAGGTGATATACGGATACAGATCTTTCCGAATATCATTCCGGCTTTAAACCGGGATCCTTTGAATATAAATCTGCAAAACCAAAACTACTGGCTGCCCATGCGGAAAATAGGGGTACCCAGAGTTTAGGTTAAAACAATAAACTCCAGGTCAGTCATGTGACTGGTGTGAGAACTAAAACAGTTATTTAAAACTTTACTTTAAATCAGATATATTAAGGGACCACGCCGTATAACACGGAACGGGTTTTCTCCTAAGAATACCAGTGCATATAACAAAACAGTGCAATGCTTTTTTAAAAAAATGAAGCTATTATAAGATCCAGGTCCTATCACACAATGCAACGCAAGCCAAGGGATTGGGTTTTCCCTTATAATAGCCAAACATGCTTGATACGTTAAAACAAATCATTTGATACTATTATAAGTGCATAGTGTATAAAACAACTTCAAATATAAATGTATCAATCCTAGACGGCATGGGTACCATATATCATGTCACCAATACTAGGCTCTACAATCAAAGCCGCAAATGTCATGTATTGGAAGTTGGATTTCCATCCGTGAACCGAGGCAAGGGATCGTCCTCACCGCTTCGAGACAATCTAGCCTACCATGTCTCAGGTTCATAGCTCGAGTGACCCTTGGATCGTCAGGGCCGGTCCACACGGAGTGGATTAAAATGCCTGAACAATGCGTTTCCCCGCCCTATGAGGGGTAAATGAGCCAAAAGACTCCATCGGCCCTGGATCGACCGATATAACTGAGGCTCCTCCTATCCATCATCCACATAAGTAAAATGTCAAGGCGTGCAAAACGCTGACACCACTCCTAGCTAGAAAGAAACGCATGTACTCCCTCAGATCCTCTCCCGTTTCTGGTTCATACCGGTGTGTGAGGCTTGCGAATTAATGCTACACAAAGCTATGCCACAAAGGTCGTGCTTTGATCATCAACCACAAGACTCTGCTTTTCAACATAAACCTTGATCATTTGCATCTCAGCATGCCACACAGGCAATTCACGCTATGCAACCGATGTATATCAGTCACACAGAATGAAATCCGATGTCAGACACACATCCATTTACAAGTTCGTTCTAGGTCTGAACGAAACCGGAGGCACCTTATTCCTCCCCCATATGTCCAATACAGGGGAGAGGCCCTTGCATATCCGTCGATCTCCAAGTACATCTGGATAATTACCACTTATTACCTCGTCTTGGGTGTACAGCCCAATCAAGACATCAGTAATCATCCAAACGATGTGAAGACCTCTGGTCTTCAACCACCATCTTCATCCTCGACACATCATCGAATCAGTTATTCAGAATGGGATAAACCCAGTCTTTCTGAATAACTCGCGTATATAATAAACAAGTGCTATAAAAACACAACATATGCCTCATTCCAATCCAGAATATTCCTTTATTCAAATATTCTTATACTTTGGTAAAGGTTCCCATTAAGTTTGTCAAAGGTAAATTCTTTAATCTTCCTTTGAATATCATTTCAATCTAATTAAAGATGCATTAAAACTCCACTTGGATTTAATCTTCCTAAAAATCAATATTAACAATTGTTTAACTTGGGAAATTATATCATGTCTTTAAATAGGTTAAAGAACCAATGTTATTTTAAACACGGTTCACGATAAACCCAAAATCACATTCCATTCCATCAGCCTTTAACCGTAAATTAGCAAGTGAACAATTCCCTAAGTATTAACCCCGAAGGCCGAAACCAACATCAGATCAATACCCAGGAAACCATTTAACTTAACTAATCTCCAGTTAGTTTCTGATTTTCTTAACTCCATTGGGTCTAAGAATAGTATTATAATAGATACCATTCACGACAACCCAAATCACATTCCATTAATTATGGAATCTTCAAAGAAAAACAAATCAATATATAATCGATATAAATTTCCATATCCGACCAATAATATAAATGGAATAACAGCAAAGCCTTTTAAATTCCATATGTATTAACAGTCTTCCTCCACAGAAGTTCACTTCGATTATTATCAATCGAATTCCATTCAATTCCAATTGAATATACTAAATTGGAAAACTTTACTTTGGAAAATTCCCATTAAATCTTAATAAAAAGATTTCTAATCTCAAATCACATTTCACTGTAAATCGGGTTAAAGAACGAATGTCGTTAAAAACTGTAATGACCCGGATTCTTATGGGTTGATTTTAAAATATTTAATATGGATTTAAATATTGAGTTAAGTAAATAAATCAATTTTTATAGGGAGTTATCGATTTAAAAAAATCAATTTCGATTTAATATTGAAAATATTAAATTATCAGAATACGAAAATGGATTTAGTTGAATTCAAAATTTGATTTGAATTAAATACAGTTCAAATAATTCAAAGGAAATTTTATTTGAATTTATATCGATAATAATATTAATTTATTATTGAGGAGAATAGATTGTCTGAAATTAATTTATTATCAAGTTAAATTAATATCTTATTCAGATGGTATAAATAGACTTCGTAGCTCGTTCTGGTGTATCCGAAATAGTGGTATTACCCTAAAAATGTCAGTGGTTGGGTTCAGAGAAGAGTTCAGAGGCATAAGATATTTTAAAGGATATCGGTTCGAATTAAAAACTAATTCAAAATGAAATAAAAATATCAGAAAATGAAAGGTAGAAAATCGAACGCATTTCTCCTTCTTTAACCGTAGAAAAATGAATGGAGGAAAATATGCTACGTTTCCTTTCTCCTCATTATTTAATCGGAGCCTCTCCCCTTAAAATCGCATTTCACTTTCTTCTGTTATCATGCTTCAGTAAAACCAATTCTTAGCTGCACCCCTTTTCTATTTAAATCATCTGTAGAAGACCGTCCCTCCTCAAAATCATTTCTCCCCTCTTCTACCATTCAAAATTGAATTCGAATAAAAATCGCCCTTTTCCATTCAAGAGAAAATCGAAGACTTCATTCGTGTAGTTGCCGAGCTAGGGTGGTTTCGCGATTTGGAATTTCTGTCTACGTTGAAATATGCGATAGGGAGACCGCGATATTTTCTGAATTCGACGCCAGGGAGCAGAGCGCGGTGTTGGATACTGTGAGGTCACGAAGTAGATACAGGGTGCGATACATTGACAGAAGAAGTAGCGGTGGATTGAAGAACTCGACAGTAGGATGATTGGTAGTTTGGTGTAATCTGGAAATGGTAGATGTTCAGTATGACCCGTACTAACCTGTGTGATGAAATAGGATTCGCAATTTCCACTGTTGCTTGCGGGGAAGACTTGAACGCAAATTTTTGGGAGGACATCGAGCTTCCACTTAGGGTAATAAGATTTGAAGAGGAGTTAAGAAGGAAGAAGATGGCAGTGGATTCATGTTCAATGCTCTATGGAGGCGCTGCGTATTTGTGAAGTTCACGGAAATGGTTTGGTTCAGGAAATGTCGAACTAGGAAGGAGGGTTTAGGCGCAGAAGTAATCATTTCTTAATTAGGTAATTATCTTGGTTTAATAATTTAGTTTTTATTTTATTTTATTTTTATTCAAACGGTTCAAAATGGTTATTAAATGAAGTTTTAATTTAAACAAAATTAGAACCAAACAAAACGAAGTCAATGGGATTGGATCTCACATTGAAGTGATTTAAAGTGTTTAGCAATAAGAAAGGAGATGCTGAACATGGACTAGGAAATCTCATGAAAACAAAGCCAGAAATTCGTATGGATGTAGACATTGTTTTGGGACTTAGTTCGAAGTAATCTGGAGCCGATGGGAATTTTCGGTTAAGTTAAACAATTGTTTAATTTAATCGAAAACATATTGTGATTCTGACAAATAAAAACCCTGGTGAGTAAACCTCACTCACCATTTAATTAGAATTATTTTTATATCGTTAAAAATAATTGTTATGCTTGTTTGAATGTTGTTTGGTTGATTTAAATATATATAGTTATTTAGGCTTAACTATTATATATATATATTGGGTTGATGATTGGTTGGATTCCCGCAGTTTCATTAGCGGATGCCCGCAGTTTCATAGCGGATGATTACCCTATACGCCCCACGCTATGATTAGTGGATGACCTTCATACCGCGATATTCTGCCACGAAGCAGAATGGGTATTACTATGTTGACTAACGTCTGTGGATGCAGGAAAAACAGGTTGGAGGAATCCAACTGGATTCCTCAAAAATATATTATCTGTTTGTTGATTGTTTGATTTCATATATATTCATATATGATGTGTTAAAAATCAAATGATTGAAAATTGGTTGATTCGAGTGTTTAAAATATCAATGGGGCTTGAATATTGATTTATAAAAATATTGAAAAGGGTATTTGAAATTTAAAAGGGGAATTCTATTTTTATAAGTAGAATTTGAATTTTAAATGAAGTATTAGAAACATTAACTTGTTTTGAATATATATGGACGAGTATTGAATTTATAAACTTTGTTTATAAAGGAAAATATGGGATTTGAATCGAATTTATAAACTTTGTTTATAAAGGAAAATATGGGATTTGAATCGAATTTATAAACTTTGTTTATAAAGGAAAATATGGGATTTGAATCGAATTTATAAACTTTGTTTATAAAGGAAAATATGGGATTTGAATCGAATTTATAAACTTTGTTTATAAATGAAAATATGGGATTTGAATTGAATTTATAAACGTTGTTTATAAATGGAAAGGTGGGATTTGAATTGAAGTTATAAACGTTGTTTATAAATAATGTAGAGAATTCCAATAGACTTTGAATATAGAATTTGAATAACAGAATTCAAATGGACTTTAAACGATTTGAATATAGGATTCAAATGGAATTTAAACAATAGAATTTGAATAGATTTGAATATAGAATTCAAATGGAGTTTAACTATAGAATTTGAATATAGAATTCAAATGAAGTTTAAATATAGGGATGCAAATAGAATTCAAATGAAGTTTAAATAAAGAGAATTCAAATAGAATTGAATTGGAATTTGAATAGAGAAGTCGATAAGGAAACGAGAGTATGAGTATAATTAGAATTTGTTATTTTGCAAGTTAAAATATATTTGAACATGTCATGTTCAAATATTAAGGTGAAATAGACTGAAAAGTTAAGTAACAGATTTAATTAACAATTTGAGTTAAAACGATTGGTATAGTTAAAATAGATTGGACAGGCATAAATATACAGGAGACAGGTATGGAATAAAGTATAGAAGTGAAATAAATAGAATGCCCGACAAAAAGGTAAGTATTTAATTCATATATGAGATTTTATGCGTCGTATCGGCAAGCCGCTTGGTTTTTTTCTTTTTCTTTTTGAGATGAGAAGGACCGGGAAAGCTATTTGAAATTTCCCGATGCTCCCGGTACAAAGGAGGTTATGGCGAATTTTTCCGGGAATTTAAGGAGATAGAATATTTTTAAGATAATTTGATAGTTAGAAATCAACGTATCGATATATATAGAAGTCGATAAGGGAACGAACTTAGAAATAGAATAGTATAATCAAAAAGGAAGACTAGGGATAAAATCTAGTAAGAATAGAAAGAGGAAGAGTATACGTGTTTAAAAGTGAATCAGTAGTTGTATGGTATTGATTATTCGAGTAAGTAGTCATATCTGTTTTGACGTTATAAATGTTATTCAGTCAAGGTCTGAGAGGTAGTTATACCCCAACTTGATTGATTTCATTATTAACAGATAAACAGTAAGATTTCAGGCTCGAAGATAAATGTTAGATAAGAATTAGTTAAATACTGTATTTGGGTTGTCGTAACGATGTTTTACACAACATCTGTTTTAACCCAAATACGTGCAAAGCTTGGAAATAGAATAATGAACGTTTCCTAAGTATAGAAATAAACGAGATTGGAAAAGAGATAAGTAATTGGAATATTTTCCAATTATAAATAACATATATTTTCTAAAGTTTAGAAAATAAAAGAAGGCGATATATGGAAATGTTTTCCAAATAACGAAAAAGGCCAATATGGTTATTGAAAATATTTAGTTAACAAATATTGATAAGAAATAGAGAAGAGATTTAATTAATAGAATATTAATTAAAGGTTCAGTGATTGTTGGATGTTTGGATGAACACTTGTTTTATTCGATAGTTAAATCATCGACTATCGAAACACTTGTTTTTATTCGATAGTTAAATCACAGACTATCGAAGTTTTGACCATCGTTGTCAATATGGAGAGACCGGTTGGATTATTATCCGAAGAACCACTCCATATCGGCAGTAGCGTGCGAATCAGATTATATAAAGATAATCGAAGACGGAGTAGAGTGCAAGGACTTTTTCTATTAATAGAAATAGTTCCTTCAGTTCATCCTGTTCCTGGGTGACTTGTATGGATGAATGTCTGACAGAGTATTTCCAGACGATCACGTATATTGATTTCTCCAATCGTACCAAGAGTGGAGGCGGAGAAGGAAACTTCTTTTAGCTAACACATAATGTATTGTTGTAGACGTCAATCGGTGATTTGATGGATTTGACGATGTGGCATTCAAAGTGAATCTGATATGATGATAAAGCGTAGCTTCTAGCCTCATCATCCGGTAAATGACAGAAATCGGGCAGGCAGCAAGGCTAAGTCGGTCGCACCGAATTAGGGTGTATAATCACCTGATCTAGAGTTTCATTTACTTCTAAAAATCTATTGTTGATGCTGTCCCATTCGGGAAACGGTTGCTGATCCCAACTGTTGGTGATATACATTCGATACACTCAAGCGAAATGAGTGGTCGGTCATGTGTGGCCGGGTTGCAAGATGTTCTTGTTGAACCCAGTGTATTCCTCTCTAGAGGTACATTAGCGAAAGGTGGTTCCATACCTTGTCATAGTTGGAAATCCATTACCCAATACGTGCTTGCGGTTTTGATTGTATACTATATATGTAGAACGTGAGATGAAAGCGTTTCTGCTATATGATTATATATATACTGTGGTTGATAGACATTATTATAATATCAAAGGGTTTTTGATATAAAGATATTTTGGATTCTCATAAGGGAAAAACCCGTTCCGTTATGCGGCGTGGTCTTATGAGATATCGTTTACTTGTTCGAACTGTTTTTAAACTGTTTTACTCATACCAGTCCCATGACTGACCCGGAGTTTACTTTGTTGTTTTCCCTAAACTCTTGGGTGCCTAAATTTGTACGGGCAGTCAAGTAGTCGGGAATTTACAGATATACTAGAAGAGCTTGAAGCAGGAGGCTTCAGGATCATATAGCTATAGTTATTTCTGCTGTGTTGTAAGTGATGTACTTTGATATTGATGTATATTCAAGTACAGATGTATATTTCAAGTTATGTTATATATATTATATGTTATTCGTTCCGCTATGAGATTCGTGTTACTCTGATGTTGTGTTCCTCTTCTTCTTCTATTCTAAGTTTCTATCTTATCTTTCCTCACCCTCTAATTTCTTTCACTAATTACCAGGATTTTTCGATGTTTTGGTTATCGACATCGAGCTTATGCCGATAACCAAAGTCGCTAAAAATCCGGGTCGTTACAAAAACATAGTTCACAATAAACCCAATTCAATTCCATTAGTCTCTAACTGTAAATTAGTAAGAGAACAATTCCCTAAGTATTAACCCCGAAGGCCGAAACCAACGTCAGAACAATACCTAGGAAACCGTTCAACTTAACTAATCTTCAGTCAGTTTCTAATTTTCTTATCTCCATTGGATTTAAGAATAGTATTATTAAGGATACCGTTCACGACAAACCCAAAATCCAATTTGATATTAAATACAAGCCTCTGAATAGAAAATATATCGGCTTATATTCAATATCAAATTCTTAAATCAACACATATCGTATTGGAACAACGATATATATATCTTCCAAATTCCTCCACAATATCCGTATAATCACGAAATCCAATATCGAAATATTCCGAAGATAATTTCGATTCCAATCCATTCCAATTCATATATTGGAAATTTTGGTTATTTTCAAAACCATTTCAAATCCAATTTATTTAATTCTAAAAATAAATAAATTATTTTTCTAGTTCATAACTAGTTCATTTTGTTAAAAAAATATTTTTGTCATTTCAAATATTAAATTTTTCACCGCAATTCTTTCCAAACCATTTATTATGATTTTACACAAATTATTGATATTTTTAATAATTTTATCAAGGCCCGTACAGTCGATTTCCATAAACGGCCATTGAACTGCACTTACAGTGACCTTTTCCAAATTTGATTTGGACATAATTCCAAATCCAACCGTTAAATTTCAAACCTCTAATATTCGTGAGAAATCTCTTTTCGATACGAACCCAATGGTTCTGGTTTTAAGAGAATCCGACAGTCGGATCTCCCGTAATGTCCATTCGAAGTCAATGGTCGAAATTGCGAACTGCCGCAGCGCGTCGCATTCTATTCAGGCCATTATATATATATTTCATCGATTTCCTTTTAAAACGTATTTTATAAATCATTTTAAATTCGTTTTCAAAACGATTTCAACTTCATATTCAATTTCTAATCAAAATTGAATATTCCATATCATCAATATATAAATGATAGTATTTTCAAAACATTAGATTTTGAAATCAACTCCTTTTCGATATTCGTCATAAAAATGAATAAAATCGATATAAATATCATTCACGTCAAAATGGCTTTAAACTAATCAAAACGGCTTTATATGTTTATATATTTTCGTGTCCATCCCAAATCGGACATCAAAATCAGATTTTGATTCTTTTATGAATATTATTTTAAAATATTCATTATTTTAAAATATTCGTTATTTTAAAATATTTCTTCTTTCTGAACTGGAATCAGACACGGTCAATTACCATATAGTTTGATTTATATGGATCTCATACACACATGTACACAATAACAACGATAAACAATCAACCATCATCCAAAGTGCATTCTACACTGTATAAGCATTAAATGTAAATATTCAACGCTTACACAGCTTGTCAACCAATCGATTGACATACAACTAATTATTAGGATTAGTGTATGCCCGATATCATCCCAATACCCGTGTGGGGTTTCAATCAACAAATACAGATTTATTTGTGCAGTTGGGCGATGTGTAAAATTTATCGTCCCAATCCATATCAGTCAAACGTATGTACATAAACAAATCGTCCGATTTGTTTATAAATATTTATTTATTCATATACACGTTAAAAATTATATCTTTAACTATAAAATATTTTATTTCCATTTATGAATATTTTATTTATCCATTCCACATCACAATCAATTTTCACAACAACATACAATCAAACAAACAAGTCGTCCATGGTCTGTGGACGACGGGTGTCGGGTGCTGCTAAGCACCGTCTACATCCTAGTATATATTTCAACTAGAAAATAGAATAAAAGTGAGAAGTTCTCACCTTTGGGTTCCACTCCGCCGTTCTTTATTTCTGAACGGTTCGGATTTGTTCCAAATTCCAATGCATCCTTTTCACGCTGTTCATAGTAAAAATCACATTTTAAATATGATGTTCATATATTTAAAAATCGCTATTTTTATACTGCTACTCATATAAAAATTATATTTTTATAACACTCTCTTCAGAATAAAATTCAAATTTTTATTCAAATAATAAAAATCGTATTTTTACTTTGCTACAAATATGATAAAAATCACATTTTTACATCGCTGTTATATAAATAAAAATCATATTTTTATGTGTATTTCCTATATATAAAAATTGAATTTTTCCTTATATAAAAATATAATCCTCTTCATTTCAAAAATCAAATCTTTTTGCTTCTAAAGATCTAATCTTTATATTAATTAAAATCAAACTTTTATACTACGAAGCCATTTATATAAAAAAATCGAATTTTTTATACAACTGAAAATCGAATTTTTTATATCTCAACTGTATAAGTAAAAATTACATTTTTATTTTCAACGTTGTACAGCTAAGAATCACATTTTCAATTTGCTATTCATATATTAAAAATTGCAATATTTCTTTGCTATTTTCTTTGTAAAGATTACATTTTTATTAACATAAACAAATTAAAAATAAAAATAAAAACTCACATGTGGTGTGGGTAGCGAAGGATGCTCGGGGTATGGTGCTGGAATCACGGCAGGTGGGTTGTGGGTTTTGGGAGTGAAAGGGGCTGTGGAGGTTAGGATTTGGGGGAGGAGAGAGGGCGGCATTCATCAGAGGGGAGGGCCACGATGGCACGGCGACGCCCTAGGTCAGGCAGTGGTGGTGCAGCTGTCAGGGTGGGCCAAGCAACGGGTCTTTCGCGATTTGGGAATTTGGGGGAAATGGGGTGCTCGAACAGGGAAGAAGAGGGCTAGGAGAGAGGAGTGGTCGGACGTGAAGGGGAGGGAGGGGCGACGACCTTCTGGTGGGTGGCGGCGGCGCTAGGAGGGAGGGCGACTGGAAATCGGGGGAGCGATCTATTTGAGAAGGGGGCGGGTTTGTTTTATGAAGGGGATTAGGTTTAGAGAGTGGTGAGGGAGAGTTATATATTTATTTATTTAATTATTTTATATTTCAAAAAGTTGACTTTTCTTTTGAACCCCAAATGAGGCCCAACGCTGTCGTCCCTAGCTAATTGCCCTCATTCCGAACGCAATGGGATATGTTCCGTAAGCCAGTTCGACTATTTCCATCAGTTTTCCTTTAAATTAAAATATAAATCAGTATATATTGAATTTGAACACACATTTTAATTTACCGGGGCCACATACTGATTCTAAAATTTCCAGAAAAATTATTTCTAGCTTCGTATTGACGATACGGACCCAACAAAACTAATTTGGTCAGATTTGGAGACCGTTTGAAAACTGGCTATTTTCTGGTCGATCCAAATTGATTGGAACTGTCAAAACACGTTTTACTTCACCACGCTCACATATTGATTCAGAAAATTATGAATTTTGGAATCTAGCAATAATTTGACATCCCGGATCCAACAAAAGTGTTTTCGTCGAAAATGGAGGTCATTTGCAAAATTTCCATTTTTAAGGGCTAAAAATTCCATAGCGACTATTCTTAATTTTCAGCTGGGCATAACTTTTTATTCCCACTATGAAATTTCAATTTTTTGGATTCTTTGGAAAGATATTCTCAATTAGATTCTAATGTTTTTGGTTTCGCTAAAATCCGGTTTATTTTGAATCCTGTATATTCATTTGAAATTTGAAATCGAATTTTCAAACTACCACGCCATTTTCCAATTCCTTTTATAATTAAAAATAATTATTTATTTTCTAACGTCGATCTATATAAATATATACGTTCTAATTCTATTCAAAATAAATTTCTCGTCGTTATTATTTAAAATAATTCATTTTAAATATTCAAAATTCATTAAAATCGCAAAAATAAAAATTTTAAATTGGCTCAGATTTTCCGGGTTGTTACAAACTAGGCGCCGCTCACGGCATTTAGAGGAGGCACGACGGCGGAGGTCGGGGCGAGTTCAGATGGGGTTCTGGTGGTCTTCAGTAAGGGGCGGTGACGGGTTTTGTTGGTAACAAATGGGTTCGATCTTGCCCAAGCAGGTTACGGGAAAGAACGTGAAGGAGGAAGGTTTAATAACCTTAATGACATCATTATTAAATTAATTAAATAATTAATTGTTTATTAAAGTAACCAATGTTTAAAATCTTGTAACCTTTTTATACGAGGTCCGTTTTGCAAACCGTCAGTTGCGTTGGATTCGCAACAGCGAGATCTACAGTATGGAGCAGACCAGATTCGAAGTAGAGCACGTTGGAAATTTAAACAAAAATCAATGTGAGATTTCTCGATTTAAAATTTAAATTTAATATATATATAGATATATATATATATATATATATATATATTGACTGTTGGTGATGATGATTTGCTGAATTATATTGTTGTTTGATAGAAATATCATTTTGTTAGATCAGTCATGTTGACATAGAAATATCGTTTGTTTAGATTAGTTATATTAACAAAGAAATATCATTTTGTTAGATCGGTTATATTAACATAGAGATATCATTTTTGCTAGATCAGTTTTATTGACATAAAAATAACATTTTTGTTATAAAATGTACATTAGAATAAAATATCATTTTTGTTATAAAATGTACATTAGAACAAAATTATAAAATGTACTTTAGAATAAAATATCACTTTTGTTATAAAATGTACATTAGAATAAAATATCCTTTTTGTTATAAAATGTACGTTAGGATAAAAATATCATTTTTGTTATAAAATGTACATTAGAATAAAATTACATTTTTGTTATAAAATGTACATTAGAATAAAATAACAGTTTTTGTTATAAAATGTTGTATTAGAAATAAAATAACATTTTGTTAAAAAAATGTTTTATTAGAATATAATTGTCATTTGTGTTAAATTGGAATTAACAAAATATAATTGTTATTCGTGTTAAATTAGAATGGACAAAATAAAAATGTTCATTTATTTGAAATGAAAATATGTTGACGATAACATTCACATTTTTATCGTATATATAGAAAAGATTTAGAATGTTCATGCTTTGAATATAAAAACATGTTTACATAAAAAAATCACAATTTTAATGTAATGTAAGAAAATAGAAAAATGATCATGTTTTAAATATAAAAACATGTTTACATTAAAAATCACATTTTTAATGAAAGAAAATATAAAAATGTTCATGTTTTAAAAATAAAAACATGTTTACATTGAAAATCTCTTTTTTTTAATGTAATGAATGAAAATAGAAAAAGGTTCATGTTTTAAATAAAAACATGTTTACATTAAAAACCTTATTTTTAATGAAAAGAATGATTTATATGAAAAATTTTCATGTTAGAATAAAAATGTTGAAACATTAAAAATCACATTTTTAATGAAAAGGTTGATTCATTAGAAAAATATTCACTGTTTGAATAAAAATGTTGAGACATTAAAAATTCTATTTTTAATGTAAAAATGATTTGCAAAATAAAATATGTCTTTTATTTAGAATAATGATTTGTCATTTATGTTAGAGAAACATATTTTGTAAATCAATAGGTCAATTAGTTACAATATATTTTTGGCAAATGAAAATGTCATTAGTTAGAATATGTTATGTTAACATTGAAAATGCCATTAGTTAGAATATGTTATGTTAACATAGAAAATGTCATTTTAGTAATAATATGTCATTTATTTAGAATCATGATTTGTCAATAATATTAGTTGAAATAAAGAATTCATTTTTGTCAAATTATATTAGTTGAAACAAAACATTCACTTTTGTCAAATTATATTAGTTGAAGCAAAACATTCACTTTTGTCAATTATACTAGTTGAAACAAAACATTCACTTTTTCCAATTATATTAGTTGAAACAAACCATTCACTTTTGTCAAATTATATTAGTTGAAACAAAACATTCACTTTTGTCAAATTATATTAGTTGAAAGAAAACATTCACTTTTGTCAAATTATATTAGTTGAAACAAACATTTACATTTGTCAAATTAGATTAGTTGAAACAAAATATGCACCTTTGTCAATATAGGTTAGTTCAATCAAAATATTCATTTTGGTCAAAATATAATAGTTGAAACAAAAATTACATTTTGCTAAATATGATGGTTGAAAACAAAAATTACATTTTTGTTAATTAAATTTGAAATAAAGCAAAAATCACATTTTTGTTAAATAAAAGAGTTAAAACACAAAAAGCATTTTTTTAAATAGATTTGTGTCAAAACACAAATAGCATCTTTGTTAAATAAATTTGTGTTACAACAAAAATATCACTTTTGTTCACTTCGTTAAAAATTAGAACTGTTAATAAAATGAATTATCACTTTATCCATTTTATTAAATTAGAATTGCTAACAATATGAATTATCACTTTACCCAATTTGTATAATTAGAGTTGTTAACAATATGGAATTATCACTTTTATTCATTTTGTTGAAATTGAATTTTCAACCAAAATGAAAAGATCATTTTTAATCATTTTGTTAAAATAGAATCGTCAACAAAAATGAGAGAATCATTTTTATTGTTAAAACATACATTAGAATTTGTATGTTAAATAAAGAATTATTTTTATTGTTAAAACATACATTAGAATTTATATGCAAATAAAGAATCATTTTTGTTTGCAAAACATACATCTGAATTTATATGCAATGACAAGAATCATTTTATTTGTCAAAACATACATTAGAATTTGTATGTAAATTAAAGTGACATTTTATTGCTGAATTATACAATAGAATTTGTATGCAAATACAAGTGACATTTGTATTGTCGAATTATACATTATAATCTGTGTACAAAATAAAGAGGCATTTCATATGTTATGATTTGAAACTATACATGCAAATAAAACAATTTATTTTTATTTGTTAAAAGTAAAAATAGAAATTTGCATACAAATAAAGGAAAATGAAAATTATCTTTTCATTTGTCATCAGCAATAATGAAATGTAAATAAATTACATTTTATTAGCATTAGATACATGTAGGGAAATGTAACACCCCACATCCATTAAGGTCACTCACAAAGGGAATGCCTTAACTTCAATGGAGCATTATGGGTACTGGAACAGAAATATTACAAGACAGACATATATAAAACAGCGGAAAGTAAAGTGGAAGTACTTAAAATCATTTATTAAATATAAATGTTTACAATAAAATCCCATCAACTTCCAATACCCAATTACATAGTTAAAATATCTGTCTTGCTCAAAAACAAAGAAGCATAAAAACAAACTGTAGAATTCCCCAATAAAGCAAAGCAAACCATAGCCAAGAGAAATCCAAGCCATACATGAAAGAGCCTTGGAGCTTGGTAAGATCCGAACTAAGCTGTATTCCCACCCTGCGAACCTGGGGGAGGGGGGGAACGGAAGGAAAAGAGGCGAAACAAAATGGGTCAGTCATAAAGACTGAGTAAATCCTAGTGACTTTCAGCATAAAAACAGGTAAAGATAATATGGCATGAGTAAACTGAAAGTAAACATAAGCATGATGACAAGATAAGCAACAGGTAAGATAACTAAGGATAACATGATGTGATTTTTGTCAAGTAACATCACAAGGTTCCCATTCAAGATAAACTAAGTATAATTTCGTAGGATTCCTATCAAGCATAACACGATTCCTCTGCTTCGCCATTAAAATATTTCTATGAGATCTATTTTCTCTGCACCACCTAACTAGCATCCTTACAATTGTCTTGCAAGGAATGATCCGTATTCTTACTAATACTCCAACTAGTGTCCTCTGTAACAAGGATCCTTACCCCCTACTAGTGTCCCAACTAGTAGCCCGTGTTATATAATAAGGTGATCCCACCCACTACTTAGAAATCATAATACTAGTCCTATGTACCCCTAGCTGACTACATAGGTGCCGCCTGCCCCTATCTCCACTAGGTGTACTCATCAACCCCCATGCGATCGGCTCCCTAACTCGTAGATACCCGTGCTGGCCCTACAGTGGGGTGTATCACTCCCATAAAGTGGCAACCCGATACAACTTGAGGATGCACGGCTTATACCTACACGATGCAACAACGTCTTACCTACCAGCCCGAGTCCACACACGCATATGAAACCCGTTGGACTTGTGTTGCCACCGCTAACCCGTTTTGACCTCTTACAATCAAACCCAGTATGCATGTCCCGTCCTCGACATGGGTCGAGCTCACAAAGATACGTAATGGGCTACTGGTCTGAAAAGGGTCCCCTTTCCTCGACACAAGCTTCCCTCCTATGCTTGGTCCCCTCTAGTAATTCTTACTTAACCCTTTCTTATTCATGTCCACTTACATGCTTAAATTTTGGTTAAGTATACACCAGTTATGTCTTACATGTTACCCTTGTCCTCCACTTAACCCCTACATCATCCTCATGTCTTAATACATGCTTTATCTTGGTTAAGTGCTTATTGGTTATATTTTACATGTCATTCATATTACCCCCAACGTCTGGGTTTAACCAAGCGCCTTGGATTTATCTGCCATTAGACCCTATGTCTATCCATTAACTATGCGCTTGTGCTACCTCATCAGTCTTATCATTTAACTTGGTTATTTCCATTTATACCAACCTTCAACTTTCTTATTAATTCAATTCTAAACTTGAACTATACTAAGTCCATTAATAAGCCTGCAACATGTTATTCCTATGATTCATACATTAACCCCTATTATGGTACAATAACATGTTCTTATTCAATCTTTACAACCAAGTACCCCTTAACTTACAAACACACTGGAGAGAGAGAATAATTCCCTAAATACCAACCCCGAAGACCGGAATCAATATCAGATTGATACTCAGAGGATTATCCAACCTAACCAATGTTTTGTTCCTTTTTATAATATAACTTATGTCGCCTTCAATTGTAAATTCATTCTTGTCTTTACATATTGCTTAATCTACAATGAAGCACATCTTTCCTTATTACATAAGTTATCTCATCTTATCTATTGTTCCGCTTAACTTACTTTATTCCATAAGTTATCATTCCCACTTAGGCATTAATTAAGATTTACTTAACTCAACCATTCATGTCATAACAGCTAAGTGTCATTAGCCTGGTCATATTACTTAACCCACCCATTCATACCATATTGGTTAAGTGTCATTAGCCTAATCATATTACTTAACCCACCCATTCATACCATATTGGTTAAGTGTCATTAGCCTAATCATATTACTTAACCCACCCATTCATACCATATTGGTTAAGTGTCATTAGCCTAATCATATTACCTAACCCACCCATTCATACCATATTGGTTATGTGTTCTTAGTTTACTTAACCCTATCCACTGGTCTAATTACCATGTTATGTTGGTTAAGTATTACTATTCGTATTTACACATGTCACCCACATGTCACCCACTTAACACCTATGTCCCACCACATGTTTATCTGGTTAAGTATTTCTTAATTCATTAAGGCCGTAACCCTATAAAGACCTCTCACATTAGACTGACATTTATGGCAGCTAGATTTGCCGGGTGGGTCCGGGAAGTCTTACACCATAAAAGAGTCTAACCTCGTGTCTTTACAACTGTTACGCTTTTAATTTGGGCCTAGGACCTCTCACATTGGGCTACCATTTGTGACTACTGGATTCGCCCGGCGGGTCCGGGCAGTTTTACGTCACAAATGAGTCCAACCTCGTGTCCTAAGCATTGATTATCGCTTATAATCTTTTACCCCAGTCTTAATAATTTCCTTATTCAAATTATTAATTAATTCCTAATTTAACGATGTCCATAATTGACTCAATTATTTTCATCAATTAATGGTATGCAAAATCATACCAATTTTATCATAATTTATCATATGCCATTAAAGGCAACTTATCTCAATTTATATTTATCCCTCCTTTAAGGCTATTACATGCCAACTACCCAAAACCCACTTAGGCGTGTTCATATTAGCCCTTTTTCAAGACATAAATTATCATATGTGTTTCAACTACAAATCTCACATAATTAACATATGCCCAAGTTCTAGATTACATATCAGTTTTATATATGCCCAATTCATACCAAATCTACATATGTTCAGTTCATGCCGTTTTATACGTATTCAATTTACATATATCAAGTTCTAGCCAAAAATTACATATGCCAATCCCAATTCTTACAATTACCATTTTAATGGCAATACCCAATTATCCAATTCTATATTATGCCCTCGATTCTACCAAACACACATATATCTAACTAGGCAATATCTCGGTATTTCCCCCGTATCCAATCGCACATAAATCGCAGTTTAGGCCTAGGTCCGAAATTGACCTAGGTTTATCAAAGGAAAATAAATAGGGGGAGGTAGAAGTTGCAATGAAACAAGATCAGGGAGAAAACAACATAGATCGTCATGATAGGCATAAAGATTAGATCTTGATAATAATATCAACATGAATCCAAGAAACTGATTTACAACGACTGAATAAAGCACGAACTAGACATAAGAATGGAGATGAACAAGTCTCAAAACTCAAGGTCCAAAGGTAAACAGGAATAGATCTGAATTGATAAACATGCTTATATCCAATTACACTTCATTCCATAGCCATATTAAAATTAAGTATTTTAATCTAAAAAGTAACTAGAACTTACATAGCATGGCTAGTGAATTTAAGAACTAAAATTGATGTTGTAGCGTTGTTGGTTCATCTCCTTGAATCGTTGTAGAAGTCTTCATCTTTGCATTGGATTGCGTATGAGAGCTTAAGAAGATTAGAGACGACGGCCATGACCAAGAGGGATTTCAGCAGCATAATGGTGGCTAGATGTGTTGTAGTGAATTAGGGTTTAGGCATCAGGGGGTTTATATAGGATTAGGTAGACGAATCTGGATAGAAAACGAGACTAGAAACATCTAAATGCACCCAGGCCCAAAAGTGGGCTCGGGGACCCGGTCGACACCCAGGTCGACTGCCCAGTTGACCTGGTCTTGGGGGGTCGACTGCCCAGTCGACTCCCCAGTCGACCTGGGTACTGGGCGAGAAATTTCCCGCCCTTCCTTTTCTGGGTTTTGAATTCGAAATTTGAATTCGAATTCGAGCTGTTTTCGATTCTGAAAATACTGAAACTTCAGAGGGTCATATCTCTCTCATACGGACTCCAATTCTCGCAAACTCGGACTCGTTTTCAAGCATAATTTCAAGACGAACGCAATGGCGCAACCCATTTCCCTTGATTCTTATTTTAAAATTTAATTCTGCCTTGATTCTTGTATTAACATGTTATAAAAATTCGGGTTGTTACATTCTCCCCTCCTTAAAGGATTTCGTCCCTGAAATCTTCAAGTTAAGAAGAATGTGTCCTACCATCCATCATCCATCTACTCAAAATATCACCCACTAGCAATCATTGTCCTTAAAAGATTTTTAATGCTGTATGAACATATGCGAGAAGTGTGTGTATATGTTCCTTATCTAATGTAAATGATCAGGCCTGATTGATCCTCTTAATGCAAAAATATGTTTAGTGTCATGAGTCCAACATGTATGTAAATAGTCCTAGTCACATAAACACTATATGTGTGCACAAACATCCATCCATATGCAACATCCGTATGATAACACATTCAATTTCATCCATAAACAAGTGTAAACACTCGTGCATATGCAATATGAAAGGTGATTGAGCCGATCTAGTGCCTAATGTGCGTGTATATGCATCCACGAGCAACCACTAGCAACCACTTGCAACCATCAATCGTAACATGTCTCAAGCACATGTTTACACCCAACTGTTCCTACCTAAAGATATAGTCGAATGATAGAAGCAAGTAAAAACTCTGCGCCCATCAAAGCTAGAAATCTACGTCACATATATACTGATTAGGAGAAGAATTCCCTAAGCACCAGCCCCGAAGACCGAAATCAACATCAGACTGACACCCAAAGAAATTCTCAACCCAACCAATATATATGTGATTCTAGGAAACTAAGCATAATGGACTCCTTTTAGGTCACAAGAAATCCCTTTCTAAAACCAACCCATATCCCATAAAACCCAAAAGGTTTAATCAACCCAACAGACACTCTCAAGCCCCAACATGTAAAACTAACAGATGAGTCATACTCCCTATGGGGGTTGCAACAGAAATGGGTTTGACAATAGGACCGAGAGGATATACATAAAAGATAACATGCAAGTAAGCTCTACAGGAAAAGAGGGATCAAGGACATACTCTTAAAAAGAGATATGATGCACGAATATAGTCTTCAATCTTCTAAGCCACATTCCCTTGAGCTTAACTCCATTGTGCTTTGACCAACTTTAACTTCACAATTTCATAGCTCCTTGATTCTTATTTCCAAAATACAAGTTGGAACTCATTTCACTGTTGCCTCTCGTTCCACTTTCACTTATTCTCCCTCTAGTATACTCGGTCTCAAACATAACTGTGTACTGAGGGTTCCATGTAAGCCCTCCAAAATTCACTAGTGAATCTTGGATCTCGTTCACTTACTAGAAGGTATTCCACATAGATGAATTATCTCTTGAAAATAAACAAATGTCAACCATGTTGCTAAATGTACTTACTAAGGCGATTTTCTACATCACATGCATAAGTGAAATGAACCATCCGCCTTAGTGGCGAACACTACTCGAGCGGATCAATAAATGTATCTAGAGATTCTAGTTAACTAAGCATGGCAAAAACCCTAAGGGTTACACTAGACTTCGAGGGCATTACCAGGCAAGTCAAGAGTCCAACTACCCTCCTTTCAAAACCGAGAATGGCACCCTTATTGGATAACCACTCCATCCCTAGAATCCACTCCTAGCCCAAAAATCATAAGCATTCCTTCTAAGCTCAATACCTAGTATATACATTCTCAAATCTAAACAAATCATGAATAAATGAGCCAATTCCCCAACAGGATTTGAGATAAAAATTGGGATCCTCCAATACGCTAGTACTAAGGTGCAGAGACTCAACTATCGAAGCAGAATTAAAAGGATGCGATGTACAAAAACAAAGTTCTAGTGGGATGATAAAAAATAAAAGCTAAACCTTTAACGGTAATGTTACCACCTCCCTTAGGTACGCTAGTAGTGAGAGCATACAATTGCCCTCTCGACGATCCTGTCCTTTGCCCTTGTCCTTGTCCTATAATACTTAACTACACTCCCTCCTTACCATACTAAAGATACTCTCTCTTATCATGGATTTCACTATTCTTTTACTTTGGCCTCTTTCCTTTCACCTTTCTCCTCCTTCGTGGATTAAGCTATAACAACTAGTCTCTTGTTCTTACTGTCCCTGTATAGTTTGTTGACAAGTCCTTCGAAGCTACCTCCAACGCACGACAACTCTATATAACTTGAAATAAGATTAGACGCAGATGGAACTACTGCGGCTACAGATGGAGGTTGGGCACTTCTTTGCCCTCCGACATATGTCGGATGCCTATGAAACTATGGTGAAAATAGAGAGAGGAGAGATTTCAAGAGGGAATCAAAAGATAGTGCATATGGCTTTAGGGAACATTCCTTTTAATCAAAACAAAATTTTCATGAAAATTTGCTTCTTTGTAAATGTTTTGAAAACTAGTTTAGAAGGTTTTTGAAAACTTTTGCCCAGTCTGGTAACCTTCTGCTCTTATACCAAATGTAACACCCCACATCCATTAAGGTCACTCACAAAGGGAATACCTTAACTTCAATGGAGCATTATGGGTACTGGAACAGAAATATTACAAGACAGACATATATAAAACAGCGGAAAGTAAAGTGGAAGTACTTAAAATCATTTATTAAATATAAATGTTTACAATAAAAGCCCATCAACTTCCAATACCCAATTACATAGTTAAAATATTTGTCTTGCTCAAAAACAAAGAAGCATAAAAACAAACTGTAGTATTCCCCAATAAAGCAAAGCAAGCCATAGCCAAGAGAAATCCAAGCCATACATGAAAGAGCCTTGGAGCTTGGTAAGATCCGAACTAAGCTGTATTCCCACCCTGCGAACCTGGGGGAAGGGGGGAAACGGAAGGAAAAGAGGCGAAACAAAATGGGTCAGTCATAAAGACTGTGTAAATCCTAGTGACTTTCAGCATAAAAACAGGTAAAGATAATATGCCATGAGTAAACTGAAAGTAAACATAAGTATGATGACAAGATAAGCAACAGGTAAGATAACTAAGGATAACATGATGTGATTTTTGTCAAGTAACATCGCAAGGTTCCCATTTAAGATAAACTAAGTATAATTTCGTAGGATTCCTATCAAGCATAACAAGATTCCTCTACTTCACCATTAAAATATTTCTATGAGATCTATTTGCTTTGCACCACCTAACTAGCATCCTTACAATTGTCTTGCAAGGAATGATCTGTATTCTTACTAATATTCCAACTAGTGTCCTCTGTAACAAGGATCCTTACCCCTACTAGTGTCCCAACTAGTAGCCCGTGTTATATAATAAGGTGATCCCACCCACTACTTAGAAATCATAATACTAGTCTTATGTACCCCTAGCTGACTACATAGGTGTCGCCTGCCCCTATCTCCACTAGGTGTACCTAGCAACCCTCGTGCGATCGACTCCATAACTCGTAGATACCCGTGCTGGCCACACAGTGGGGTGTATCACTCCCCTTAAAGTGGCAACCCGATACAACTTGAGGATGCACTGCTTATAACTACACGATGCAACAACGTCTTACCTACCAGCCCGGGTCCACACACGCATATGAAACCCGTTGGACTTGCGTTGCCACCGCTAACCCGTTTTGACCACTTACAATCAAACCCAGTATGCGTGTCCTGTCCTCGACATGGGTCAAGCTCACAAAGATACGTAATGGGCTACTGGTCTGAAAAGGGTCCCCTTTCCTCGACACAAGTTTCCCTCCTATGCTTGGTCCCCTCTAGTAATTCTTACTTAACCCCTTCTTATTCATTTCCACTTACATGCTTAAATTTTGGTTAAGTATACACCAGTTATGTCTTACATGTTACCCATGTCCTCCACTTAACCCCTACATCATCCTCATGTCTTAATACATGCTTTATCTTGGTTAAGTGCTTATTGGTTATATTTTACATGTCATTCATATTACCCCCAACGTCTGGGTTTAACCAAGCGCTTTGGCTTTATCTGCCATTAGACCCTATGTCTATCCATTAACTATGCGCTTGTGCTACCTCATCAGTCTTATCATTTAACTTGGTTATTTCCATTTATACCAACCTTCAACATGCTTATTAATTCAATTCTTAACTTGAACTATACTAAGTCCATTAATAAGCCCGCAACATGTTATTCCTATGATTCATACATTAACCTCTGTTATGGTACAATAACATGTTCTTATTCAATCTTTACAACCAAGTACCCATTAACTTACAAACACACTGGAAAGAGAGAATAATTCCCTAAATACCAACCCCGAAGACCGGAATCAACATCAGATTGATACTCAGAGGATTATCCAACCTAACCAATGTTTTGTTCCTTTTTATAATATAACTTATGTCGCCTTCAATTGTAAATTCATTCTTGTCTTTACATATTGCTTAATCTACAATGAAGCACATCTTTCCTTATTACATAAGTTACCTCATCTTATCTATTGTTCCGCTTAACTTACTTTATTCCATAAGTTATCATTCCCACTTAGGCATTAATTAAGATCTACTTAACTCAACCATTCATGTCATAACAGTTAAGTGTCATTAGCCTGGTCAAATTACTTAACCCACCGATTCATACCATATTGGTTAAGTGTCATTAGCCTAATCATATTACTTAACCCATCCATTCATACCATATTGGTTAAGTGTCATTAGCCTAATCATATTACTTAACCCACCCATTCATACCATATTGGTTAAGTGTCATTAGCCTAATCATATTACTTAACCCACCCATTCATACCATATTGGTTAAGTGTCATGAGCCTAATCATATTACTTAACCCACCCATTCATACCATATTGGTTAAGTGTCATTAGCCTAATCATATTACTTAACCCACCCATTCATACCATATTGGTTAAGTGTTCTTAGTTTACTTAACCCTATCCACTGGTTTAATTACCATGTTATGTTGGTTAAGTATTACTATTCGTATTTCCACATGTCACCCACATGTCACCCACTTAACCCCCATGTGCCACCACATGTTTATTTGGTTAAGTATTTCTTAATTCATTAAGGCCGTAACCCTATAAAGACCTCTCACATTAGACAGACATTTATGCCAGCTAGATTTTCCGGGCGGGTCCGGGCAGTCTTACACCATAAAAGAGTCTAACCTCGTGTCTTTACAACTGTTACGCTTTTAATTTGGGCCTAGGACCTCTCACGTTGGGCTACCATTTGTGACTACTGGATTCGCCAGGCGGGTCCGGGCAGTTTTGCGTCACAAATGAGCCCAACCTCGTGTCCTAAGCATTGATTATCGCTTATAATCTTTTACCCGAGTCTTAATAATTTCCTTATTCAAATTATTAATTAATTCCTAATTTAACGATGTCCATAATTGACTCAATTATGTTCATCAATTAATGGTATGCAAAATCATACCAATTTTATCACAATTTATCTTATGCCATTAAAGGCAACTTATCTTGTAACACCCCGAATTTTAGTTAATACTAAAATTCACTAATTACAGGATAAATAATCTCAGACGTGGGAATTGGGGGTAACGGGCTGCGTTATTGCGTTCGTCTCGGAAAAATACGCGAAATAGAGTCCGAGTTTTCGTGAATCGGAGTCCGTATGGCCCGGTTATGGCCCAAAGAAGTTTGCAGAAAATTCAAAGTTAAAAACAGATTTAGAAATTTAAAATTCAGATTTCAAATTAGAACCAGCGGGGCCAGGCGGGAGAATTCCCGCCTTGACCATGTCGACAGGGCTGTCGACAGGCCTGTCGACAGGGGGAGTCGACTTGCCTGTCGACTTGCCTGTCGACACGGCGTGTCGAACCAGGGTGCTTGGGTGCACCAGATCTGGTTTTCTGGCTAGGGCTGGGCTGGGTTCTAGAGATTTCCTAAATCTAACGGACCTAATCTAATTTAGGGTTAATCTAAGGGCCTAAAACACTCTCCTAATCTATAAATACACCCTAAACCTACACTAATCCTTACTAAAAATAGAAATGATGGCCTCATGCCGCCAAATTAAAACTTGAGAGAGCCTCCACTAGTTTATGAAGGAATTTGCAAGCTAATCACTCTCTAATCATCACCATCTTCATATTTAGAAACTAATTCCCCTTCATAAGTTTGCTAATCTTGGTTTTGGTGAGTTTCTATCACTTTAACATCAATTGTTAAAGTAAGTAGATTGGGTGTAATGAGACTTATGGTCTTAGATGCGGATTAGTAAGTTTGAATCATTTGTAATGATATGCTACTCTATGTTTTCTTATGTTTATGCATAATTAATAAGTGGGTTTATGCATGTTTGATAAGTTGGTTTATGCATGCTTAACAAGTTGGTTTGTGCATGTTTAAAAAGTGGGTTTATGCATATTTAATAAGTGGATTTATGCATGTTTAACAAAGTGAGTTATGCAAGTTATATGCAAGTTATGTATATGCTTAAATGCAAGTTTAACATGATTTGCAAGTTATGAATGCTTATGCAAGTATATGAATGCTTATGCAAGATATGTATATGCTTAAATGCAAGTTTAACATGATATGCAAGTCATGCATGCTTATGCAAGTATGTGAATGTTTATGCAAGTATGTGAATGCTTATGCAAGTTATGTGTATGCTTAAATGCATGTTTAAAATGTTATGCAAGTTATGAGAAAGCTTATATGCAAGTTCAACATGTTATGCAAGATATGTGTATGATAATATGCAAGCTCATTTGCAACATGTTATGCAAATCATGTGTATGATAATAGGCAAGTTTGGGTTAAATGTAGTTGGGTTAATATGTGCTCATATATGCAAGTTGACATCCTCTTAACCCATGACAAAGTTATATGCTAAACCCATGATATTTGTAATGGATCTTCCCCTTTTCTATGTCATGAGAACGATTTACGTGGGGAACGATGGGGTGGGTAAATATGTTAATAAAAGTATGATTGGGTATGATTAAGCATACCATAAAAATAAATTACCATAAGTGGGAATTTACCTATTGAGTTAGGTCTACCCATGTTATGGAAAACTTGATATTAATTAGGGATAATTAATATGGGGGTGATTAATTAGGTGTAATTAATCGACTAAGACACGAGGTTGGACTCATTTGTAGTGTAAAACTGCCCGGACCCAACCGGCTTAACCAGTTGCTACAAATGTCAGCCCAATGTGAGAGGTCTTAGCCATAAATTAAATACGTGATTAAAGTAAAGACACGAGGTTAGACTCTATTATGACGTAAGACTGCCCGGACCCTACCGGCTTAACCAGGCGGTCATAACAGCCAGTCTAATGTGGGAGGTCTTTATGGGGGATCACGGTCTTAATTAATTAAGAAACACTTAACCATATTAGCATGTAGTGGGACATGAGGGGTTAAGTGGGTGCCTTGGGTGGCATGTGGAAATTTAATGGTTGCCTTGGGTGGCATGTGGAATCTAGTGGGTTGCCTTGGGTGGCAATAGAAAATACGATTAGAATACTTAACCAAATGAAACATGTAATTAAACATGATTAAAGGGTTAAGCGGGATACACTAGATAAGTGACAAGCTTAGGTGGGTAGCTTGTGGGGGCCCATTTCAACCAATATCCCAAACGTATCTTTGTGGGCTCGACCCATGTCGAGTGACGGGACACGCATATTGGGCTTGATTATAAGAGGCCAAAACGGGTTAGCGGTGGCAATGCAAGTCCAACGGGTTTCATATGCGTGTGTGGGCCCGGGCTGGTAGATAAGCCGTTGTTGCATCGTGTAGATATAAAGCCGTGCACCGTTGATATTATCAGGTAGCCACTTTAGGGGAGTGATACACCCCACTGTGGGACCAGCACGGGTATCTACGGTAGGGAGCCGATCGCTGGGGAGTAGTGGGTACACCTAGTAAAGATAGGGGCAGACGGCACCTATGTAGGGGTACACGAAACTACTGGGTAAAATTACTAGGTACACCTAGTGGAGATAGGGCAGACGACACCTATGTGGTCAGCTAGGGGTACATGAAACTACTAGTTATATCTTTCTTTAAGTCCTTGAGTGGGATCAATCCTTGAGTGGGAATGACTGGTGTGGTGCAGTGTAGTAATTATCCTTGGGTGGGTAGATGCGTCTTTACGGTTACCTTAGTTTATCCTAAGTCTATCAATCTGCTTAGTGTAGCCATTCATCCCCAGACATTACCGTGGGTCAAGTTTATATCTTCTCTGGTTACTTTAATGATTGTATTGTTAAAGTTATAGGACTCGCTCAGACTTATGTCTGACCCCGTTGTTTTTATCTTTTTCCCAACCCTCAGGTCCTACGGTGGATCCTAGCAGTAGTGGAGCTTGATCGGATTGCTGTTCCAGTCTTTAGGAGCTTGGATAGATGTAAAGCTCCAGTTCCAGTTATCCTTTCTTTTGTTCTGGCTATTGTATGAGAGAGTGGGATTATGTACTTCTTTATTTTGACGGATATTGTACTTGACTTTTATCGTGGTTTTATGATGTAACCAGACATGTTTATTTCCGCTGTTATGAGATGATGTTTTAAATTTCAAGTACTATTTATATCTGTCTTGTTGTAATTTTTCTGTTCTATATTCACTAAAATACTCCACCGATGCTATGGCATTCCCTTAGTGAGTGACCAAAGCGGGCGTGGGGTGTTACACGTGGTATCAGAGCAAAGGTTACCGGAACAGATAATTTTTTTTTTAGAAAACTATTTTTCTAAAACATTTTTGGAAGAGATATTTTCAAAAACATGTCTTTAAAGAGAATGGTTTTTGAAGGAAAAGCATAATCCCCAATAGCCACATCTATATCCTTCGAATTCTCCGTTTTGAATCTTTCCTTTTTCGTTTCAGCATGGCCGAGAATCTTAACCTTCCGGAGGGTGTGACGGTACCAGCATGGTATAGGAGATTGATGGAGGCTAGGGCCACCACTGCGGGTCCAGCAAATGTTCCTCCACCAACCGTAGCACCCGATCTTCCTCCTCCCCCTCCTCCTCGCACGGATACTTTTGCTAAGACTTGCAAGGAATTTAAAGCTATAGGAGGGAAACCTTTTCAAGGATCTGAAACTTTTGTGGAGGCTAGAGATTGGCTTAAGGAGGTGGAAGAATTGATAGATATCTTTGAGATGGAAGAAGGAAAGAAAGTCAAGTTGGCTGCTTGGTTAATGAAGGGAGAAGCCTCATTCTGGTGGGAGGTCACTAATGGAGAACGCCCCGTTGACTCTTGGGCGGATTTTAGGCAAAGATTTGTGGCAAAGTTTCTCTCAAGGGCGGAGGAAAACTTGTATATGGAAAGATTCTTGACTCTAAAGCAAGGAAGTCTCTCGGTGAAGGAATATGTCAACAAGTTTAATCAATTGGCAAGGTTTGGCCTAGACATGGTGAATACACCGGAGAAGAAGGCTTTGAGGTTCGTAAAAGGCTTGAATGAACCGATGCATGGGTTGGCTATGACTCATATCCCTATGGGGGCCACCTTTGAGAAGCTAGTTGACATGGCACTCATGTATGAAGAAGAGAAGGGTCCCAATGCTAATAGGGCACCCGAGAAGAAGGGAGATCAAAAGAGACCTCAGCAACAACAGCAAAATAAAGGTGGGAAAGGCAACGGTGGCAAGGGCAAGAAGAAGAAGTGTTTCAACTGTGGGATACCTGGCCACCTAAGCAAGGATTGTCGTAAGAAGAAGAAGACTGGTTGCTTCCACTGTGGCGAAGCAGGGCATCTGGTGAAAGATTGTCCTAAGAAAGGGCAAAGGACGGGGTCTACCTCAGGAGGACAGGTGCAAGCTCTTATGGCACCGAGTCAGGCTAGGGGGCAAGTACAGGCTCTCGCAGTCCCACCAATTCAGGAAAGAGGTAGAACTATCTCCGTTGAAAGTCTGGTTTTTCTATTTGATCATCCTGTCCGTACATTGTTTGATTCAGGCGCATCGCATTCGTTTATCTCATCATCATTGGTTGAGTCACTGCACTTAGACACCAGTCTGGTAGATGATCCCTTGGTTGTTTCAAACCCAATTGGGGGCTCCACTTATTTGTCCATGATATGTTTGGGTTTGAAGATTTCTATACTTAACATTGAGTTTAGATGTGATGCTTTTGTGTTGGGCTTCACGGGCTATGGGTTGATTTTGGGCATGGACTGGTTATCCAGTAATGGTGCCGTTCTTGATTGCGAAAGGAGAGTTGTTAGGCTCATGACCTGCTTGGGTAACACTCTCGAGATTTCTTGTAATCCCAGGGACTCTGTTATGCTAAGTTATCTTGAATCGCTTGACGCTTCGGTCGAGAGTTTGCCATCTGTTAGAGTGGTCCGGGAATATTCGGATGTGTTTGAGGAGGTGAAGGGCTTACCTCCGAAGCGGGAGATTGACTTCCGAATATATCTGGTGGATAATGCTAAACCTGTATCCTTACCAGTGCGCCACATGGCTCCTCGTGAGAGGAGGGAACTCCATAAGCAAGTAGGGGAGTTGCTTGAGAAGGGGTTCATAAGACGAAGTATATCGGAGTGGGGTGCTCCAGTAGTATTTGCTACGAAGGCGGATGGGTCCCTCAGACTTTGTGTAGACTATAGAGAACTCAACAAGCTCACAAAGAAGAATAGACACCCATTGCCAAGGATTGATGATCTTTTCGATCAGTTGGTTGGCGCTTCGGTATTTTCTCAGTTGGACTTAGCCACGGGGTTTTATCAGTTGAGGGTGGCTGAGGATAGCATAGACAAGACTGCCTTCAGAACTCCGGATGGTTTCTATGAGTGGCTGGTGATGCCACTTGGGTTGACGAACGCCCCTGCATACTTTGTTGATTTGATGAGTAGGGTGTTCAGGGAGTTCCTTAATAAATTCGTGGTGGTCTTTGTGGATGATATCTTAGTATTTTCTAAGAGTGAAGAAGAGCATGCCCTACATCTTGGGGAGGTATTGAAGACTCTTCAGGCACATAGCCTTAAGGCTAAATTCTCTAAATGTCACTTCTGGCGGAAAGAGGTGCGGTTCTTGGGGCACGTGGTCTCCAAGGAAGGGATAGCTGTGGATCCCGCGAAGGTAGTATCAATTCAGGACTGGAAGGTTCCGAAAAATGCTACCGAAGTAAGAAGTTTCTTGGGGTTGGCGATTTATTATAGGAAGTTTATCAAAGACTTCGCGAAGATATCAGCCCCATTAACCCGCTTAACGAAGAAGAATCTTGTTTTCACATGGGACGTAGATTGTGATGATGCGTTCCGACGGTTAAAGAGAGCTTTAACCACCGCTCCAGTTTTAGTGTTGCCAGATGGGAGCAAGCCATTTGTTGTCTATACTGATGCTTGTGGGACAGGGCTGGGCGCAGTCTTAATGCAAGAGGGAAGGGTGATAGCCTATGGTGGAAGGCAGTTGAGGGCACATGAGAAAAATTACCCTACCCATGATTTAGAGTTGGCCGCTATTGTTTTTGCGCTTAAGATTTGGCGCCATTATCTTCTTGGTGAGAGATTCGAGTTGTTCACTGACCATAAATCATTGAAGTACTTGTTTTCTCAGAAGGATTTGAATCTGAGACAGCAAAGGTGGATGGAGTTCTTAGCATCCTATGATTTCGAGATAGCGTATACCCCTGGCAAGGGTAACGTGGTGGCGGACGCCTTGAGCAGGAAGAGGTTGTCCTTGAGTCCATTGTTCGTGGAACAACGAAGCTTGGAATTTATCTCGATGTTTGATTTCAGACCTTCCGTTGATTATGTCCCCGGTTTGCTAGCTTCCTTGGAAGTTAGGCCTACTCTTTTGGGGCGAATTGGAGAAGCACAGAGGGACGACCCACAGTTGGTTGAGTTGGTGGAGAAACTCTTAAAGGGGGAGTCATCCAGCCATTTGAGTAGGTACACCCTAGACGATAGGGGGTGCTTGCGTAGAGACGGTAGACTTTGTGTACCGCAAGACGAGGGTTTGAGGAAGGCTATTCTTGATGATGCACACCGTTCTAGGATGACTATTCATCCCGGTGGGGACAAGATGTACCAAGACATGAAGAGGGTTTTCTTCTGGGCCGGTATGAAGATGTGGCCGAGTATGTCGCTCGATGCTTGGTGCGCCAACGAGTGAAGGCGGAGCAAAAGAAACCTGGTGGGTTGCTTCACCCATTGGAAGTTCCGCAATGGAAGTGGGATAGCGTCTCGATGGATTTTATTGACGGGTTACCCAGATCGAGGAAGGGTAATACGGGAATTTGGGTGGTGGTAGACAGACTTACTAAGAGCGCCCATTTCATACCTGTGAAGAGCAAGAGGACTGCTCCATGGCTAGCTTCTGTATATCTTCGAGAGATAGTTCGATTGCATGGGGTACCCTCTAGCATAGTGAGTGATCGAGATCCTATCTTCACTAGCGAGTTCTGGAGAAGTTTGCAAGAAGCAGTGGGGACTCAATTGTGTCTGAGCACCGCATATCATCCTCAGATAGACGGCCAGACTGAGAGGGTGAATCGGGTTCTAGAAGACCTTTTGAGGCTTTGTATCCTAGATTTTGGAGGTACATGGGAAGAGCATCTTCCATTGGTGGAGTTCGCATATAATAACAGCTTTCAGTCCAGTATTGGTATGGCTCCTTTCGAAGCTCTCTATGGAAGGCCTTGTCGATCACCTACATGTTGGTGGGAATCTACGGATAAGATCTTGCTTGGGCCTGATATGGTTAGGGAGACTTCTGAGAAGATTGACTTGATTCGAAGAAGGATGAAAGCAGCACAGGATAGGCAAAAATCTTATGCGGACAAGAGAAGGACGGATCTTGAGTTTGAGGTTGGGGACATGGTTTTTGTCAAAGTATCTCCGTTGAAAAATGTTGTTCTCTTTGGATCCGTTGGGAAGTTAGCACCGAGGTTTGTTGGGCCGTTTCCTATTAAGGAAAGGATTGGACGGATGGCATATAGGGTAGAGTTGCCCGACAGACTTAGTGGTGTTCATGATGTATTCCATGTATCACATCTGAGGAAGTGCTTACATGAGACGGCAGAGGTGGTAGAGCCGAGCTTGCTTAGAGATGTAGAGGTAGAGCGTGATGCGACGATTCGACGAGCTCCTACTCGCATCCTTGGGTCAGAGACTAGGAAATTGAGGAATCGAGAGGTTCAGCTAGTCAAAGTGCAATGGGGAGAAGATGAGAGCAACGCAACTTGGGAGACGGAAGCGAAGATGCGTTCATTATACCCATTTCTTTTTGAGGGTATGTCTTTACTTTCTCCTCTATCGTTGTCTAGTACTTATCTTATCTTTAGTATATCCTCTCGTTGGTACTGATTGACCTTTAGATAGGGTAAACCTATGGTTGAAACATGTGTTTGAGACATGTTATGGTTGATGGATGCAAGTGGATGCAAGTGGTTGCTAGTGGTTGCTCGTGGATGCATGTACACACACTCTAGGCACTAGATCGGCTCAATCACTTCATATTGCATATTGCATAAAATTGTGTGTAGGAAGCTATATTTATGGATGTATAATGATTGTGTTATCATACGGATGATGCATTTTGGTGAATGATTGTGCACTCATGTAGATATTGTATGTGTCGATAAGGTTCTCTCGCATACATAATGGATGCATGGCACTATCATGGTTTGCATATGTTCATACATTAGATAGGGAACATATACACACACATTTTGCATATGCTCATACATCATTAGAAACTGTTTTAAGGACAATGGATGCCAGTGTTTGATGGTTTGAGTAGATGGTTGTTTGGATGATAGGATATGCATTCTCCTTAGCTTAAAGATTTCGGGGACGAAATCCTTTAAGGAGGGGAGAATGTAACACCCCGAATTTTAGTTAATACTAAAATTCACTAATTACAGGATAAATAATCTCAGACGTGGGAATTGGGGGTAACGGGCTGCGTTATTGCGTTCGTCTCGGAAAAATACGCGAAATAGAGTCCGAGTTTTCGTGAATCGGAGTCCGTATGGCCCGGTTATGGCCCAAAGAAGTTTGCAGAAAATTCAAAGTTAAAAACAGATTTAGAAATTTAAAATTCAGATTTCAAATTAGAACCAGCGGGGCCAGGCGGGAGAATTCCCGCCTTGACCATGTCGACAGGGCTGTCGACAGGCCTGTCGACAGGGGGAGTCGACTTGCCTGTCGACTTGCCTGTCGACACGGCGTGTCGAACCAGGGTGCTTGGGTGCACCAGATCTGGTTTTCTGGCTAGGGCTGGGCTGGGTTCTAGAGATTTCCTAAATCTAACGGACCTAATCTAATTTAGGGTTAATCTAAGGGCCTAAAACACTCTCCTAATCTATAAATACACCCTAAACCTACCCTAATCCTTACTAAAAATAGAAATGATGGCCTCATGCCGCCAAATTAAAACTTGAGAGAGCCTCCACTAGTTTATGAAGGAAGTTGCAAGCTAATCACTCTCTAATCATCACCATCTTCATATTTAGCAACTAATTCCCCTTCATAAGTTTGCTAATCTTGGTTTTGGTGAGTTTCTATCACTTTAACATCAATTGTTAAAGTAAGTAGATTGGGTGTAATGAGACTTATGGTCTTAGATGCGGATTAGTAAGTTTGAATCATTTGTAATGATATGCTACTCTATGTTTTCTTATGTTTATGCATAATTAATAAGTGGGTTTATGCATGTTTGATAAGTTGGTTTATGCATGCTTAGCAAGTTGGTTTGTGCATGTTTAACAAGTGGGTTTATGCATATTTAATAAGTGGATTTATGCATGTTTAACAAAGTGAGTTATGCAAGTTATATGCAAGTTATGTATATGCTTAAATGCAAGTTTAACATGATTTGCAAGTTATGAATGCTTATGCAAGTATATGAATGCTTATGCAAGATATGTATATGATTAAATGCGAGTTTAACATGATATGCAAGTCATGCATGCTTATGCAAGTATGTGAATGTTTATGCAAGTATGTGAATGCTTATGCAAGTTATGTGTATGCTTAAATGCATGTTTAACATGTTATGCAAGTTATGAGAAAGCTTATATGCAAGTTCAACATGTTATGCAAGATATGTGTATGATAATATGCAAGCTCATTTGCAACATGTTATGCAAATCATGTGTATGATAATAGGCAAGTTTGGGTTAAATGTAGTTGGGTTAATATGTGCTCATATATGCAAGTTGACATCCTCTTAACCCATGACAAAGTTATATGCTAAACCCATGATATCTGTAATGGATCTTCCCCTTTTCTATGTCATGAGAACGATTTACGTGGGGAACGATGGGGTGGGTAAATATGTTAATAAAAGTATGATTGGGTATGATTAAGCATACCATAAAAATAAATTACCATAAGTGGGAATTTACCTATTGAGTTAGGTCTACCCCATGGGAATTTACCTATTGAGTTAGGTCTACCCATGTTATGGAAAACTTGATATTAATTAGGGATAATTAATATGGGGGTGATTAATTAGGTGTAATTAATCGACTAAGACATGAGGTTGGACTCATTTGTAGTGTAAAACTGCCCGGACCCAACCGGCTTAACCAGTTGCTACAAATGTCAGCCCAATGTGAGAGGTCTTAGCCATAAATTAAATACGTGATTAAAGTAAAGACACGAGGTTAGACTCTGTTATGACGTAAGACTGCCCGGACCCTACCGGCTTAACCAGGCGGTCATAACAGCCAGTCTAATGTGGGAGGTCTTTATGGGGGATCACGGTCTTAATTAATTAAGAAACACTTAACCATATTAGCATGTAGTGGGACATGAGGGGTTAAGTGGGTGCCTTGGGTGGCATGTGGAAATTTAATGGTTGCCTTGGGTGGCATGTGGAATCTAGTGGGTTGCCTTGGGTGGCAATAGAAAATACGATTAGAATACTTAACCAAATGAAACATGTAATTAAACATGATTAAAGGGTTAAGTGGGATACACTAGATAAGTGACAAGCTTAGGTGGGTAGCTTGTGGGGGCCCATTTCAACCAATATCCCAAACGTATCTTTGTGGGCTCGACCCATGTCGAGTGACGGGACACGCATATTGGGCTTGATTATAAGAGGCCAAAACGGGTTAGCGGTGGCAACGCAATTCCAACGGGTTTCATATGCGTGTGTGGGCCCGGGCTGGTAGATAAGCCGTTGTTGCATCGTGTAGATATAAAGCCGTGCACCGTTGATATTATCAGGTAGCCACTTTAGGGGAGTGATACACCCCACTGTGGGACCAGCACGGGCATCTACGGTAGGGAGCCGATCGCTGGGGAGTAGTGGGTACACCTAGTAAAGATAGGGGCAGACGGCACCTATGTAGGGGTACACGAAACTACTGGGTAAAATTACTAGGTACACCTAGTGGAGATAGGGGCAGACGGCACCTATGTGGTCAGCTAGGGGTACATGAAACTACTAGTTATATCTTTCTTTAAGTCCTTGAGTGGGATCAATCCTTGAGTGGGAATGACTGGTGTGGTGCAGTGTAGTAATTATCCTTGGGTGGGTAGATGCGTCTTTACGGTTACCTTAGTTTATCCTAAGTCTATCAAGCTGCTTAGTGTAGCCATTCATCCCCAGACATTACCGTGGGTCAAGTTTATATCTTCTCTGGTTACTTTAATGATTGTATTGTTAAAGTTATAGGACTCGCTCAGACTTATGTCTGACCCCGTTGTTTTTATCTTTTTCCCAACCCTCAGGTCCTACGGTGGATCCTAGCAGTAGTGGAGCTTGATCGGATTGCTGTTCCAGTCTTTAGGAGCTTGGATAGATGTAAAGCTCCAGTTATGCAGTTATCCTTTCTTTTGTTCTGGCTATTGTATGAGAGAGTGGGATTATGTACTTCTTTATTTTGACGGATATTGTACTTGACTTTTATCGTGGTTTTATGATGTAACCAGACATGTTTATTTCCGCTGTTATGAGATGATGTTTTAAATTTCAAGTACTATTTATATCTGTCTTGTTGTAATTTTTCTGTTCTATATTCACTAAAATACTCCACCGATGCTATGGCATTCCCTTAGTGAGTGACCAAAGCGGGCGTGGGGTGTTACATATCTCAATTTATATTTATCCCTCCTTTAAGGCTATTACATGCCAACTACCCAAAACCCACTTAGGCGTGTTCATATTAGCCCTTTTTCAAGACATAAATTATCATATGTGTTTCAACTACAAATCTCACATAATTAACATATACCCAAGTTCTAGATTACATATCAGTTTTACATATGCCCAATTCATACCAAATCTACATATGTTCAGTTCATGCCGTTTTATACGTATGTCAATTTACACATATCAAGTTCTAGCCAAAAATTACATATGCCAATCCCAATTCTTACAATTACCATTTTAATGGCAATACCCAATTATCCAATTCTATATTATGCCCTCGATTCTACCAAACACACATATATCTAACAAGGCAATATCTCGGTATTTCCCCTGTATCCAATCGCACATAAATCGCAGTTTAGGCCTAGGTCTGAAATTGACCTAGGTTCATCAAAGGAAAATAAATAGGGGGATGTAGAAGTTGCAATGAAACAAGATCAGAGAGGAAACAGCATAGATCATCATGATAGGCATAAATATTAGATCTTGATAATAATATCAACATGAATCCAAGAAACTGATTTACAACGACTGAATAGAGCATGAACTAGACATAAGAATGGAGATGAACAAGTCTCAAAACTCAAGGTCCAAAGGTAAACAGGAATAGATCTGAATTGATAAACATGCTTATATCCAAATACACTTTATTCCATAGCCATATTAAAATTAAGTATTTTAATCTAAAAAGTAACTAGAACTTACATAGCATGGCTAGCGAATTTAAGAACTGAAATCGATGTTGTAGCGTTGTTGATTCATCTCCTTGAATCATTGTAGAAGTCTTCATCTTTGCATTGGATTGCGTATGAGAGCATAAGAAGATTAGAGACGATGGCCATGACCAAGAGGGATTTCAGCAGCATAATGGTGGCTAGACGTGTTGTAGTAAATTAGGGTTTAGGCATCAGGGGGTTTATATAGGATCAGGTAGACGAATCTGGATAGAAAACGAGAATAGAAACATCTGAATGCACCTAGGCCCAAAAGTGGGCTCGGGGACCAAGTCGACACCCAGGTCGACTGCCCAGTCGACCTGGTCTAGGGGGGTCGACTGCCCAGTCGACTCCCCAGTCGACCTGGGTACTGGGCGGGAAATTTCCCACCCAGCCTTTTCTGGGTTTTGAATTCGAAATTTGAATTCGAATTCGAGCTGTTTTCCATTCTGAAAATCCTGAAACTTCAGAGGATCATATCTCTCTCATACGGACTCCGATTCTCGCAAACTCAGACTCGTTTTCAAGAAGAATTTCGATATGAACGCAATGGCGCAACCCGTTTCCCTTGATTATTATTTTAAAATTTAATTCTGCCTTGATTCTTGTATTAACATGTTATAAAAATTCGGGTTGTTACAGGTAATTATGCGGGTAAAATTCATGTGTATTTGGCATTAGAAATATAAAAACATGTTTTGTTCATTATCATCAACATGTTAGCGGTAATAAATTTGGTTAAATTCATTAACCAATTATTTATTTAGATGAATTGTTGTTGGCTGAAAACCTCACGCGGGTATTAGGATGATATTTGATATGCACTAGTCCCAATATTTAGTTATATTTTAATCGATGGATTAATAGGCTACGATGAGTGTTATTTATTCATTTTAATGCTTGCACAGTTGTGAATTTCACTCTGGATGTGAATTGGTTGTTTAATAATTATTTATCATTATTGTCGTGTTCATGTGACGTGTGAAATCCATATAACCAAAATTATATGGTAACTGATTGAGTCGCATTTCGATTCAGAATATCTTTTAAATATAAAGAATACCTTAAAATAAAGAACATGTAATATAAAGAACGTTTTTACATAAAGAATCGTTTTATATAAAGGATATTTTTAAATAATGAATATTTTAAAATAATACTCAATGAAAAATAAAATGATGATTTCTATGTCCGTTTTTGGATGGACAAAAGATTAAAAAAAATATTTTTTTTCAAAGTGAACTAGTTATTTACTAGAATAAATCTCTTAAATTAATATTTAATGAAGTCTTCCAATTAATTACTATTTAATTAGAAATAAATAAAAGAATTAGATTTTGGGTTTCCATGGATAGTGTCTTAAATAACACTGTTCTTAAACCCCATATGAAAAGAACAAATCTTTTAATTAGTATTATTAGAGTTTCCAATTATATTTAGTGATTGGAATAAAATGATATGTGAATTGGGTTTATTGTGAACTATGTTTTAAACGACATTTGTTCTTTAACCGAATTAACAGTGAAAATATGATTTAGAATTTATAAATCTTTTTATTAAGATTTAAAAAGAAATTTCCCAAAGTCAAGTTTTCCAATTTAATATATTTAATTGGAATTGAGTGGAAATTTGATTTGATAATAATCGAGATAGGCTTCTGTAAAAGAAGACTGTTACTATATATGGAATTTAAAAGGCTTTGCCGTTATTCCATTTATATTATTAGTCTGATACGGAAATTTATATCGATTATATACTAATTCGATTTCTGTGGAAATTCCATATTTAATGGGAAATGATTTTGGGTTTATCGTGAAATGTGTTTTAAATGACATTGGTTCTTTAACCCAGTTAAAGACAAGATTAAGTTCTTAAAAGTTGTAAAATCAAAAATAATGATTTTTGATATTAAAATCAAATTAGAGTTTTATTGAATCTTTAAAAAGAAAACTAAAGATTAAATTTAAAAGAATTTATCTTTGATAAAATTGAGGGGAATCTTTCCCTTTTAATATGAATATTTTATTAAAAGAATATTCTGAATTGGAATGAGGTGCATGATGTGTATTTATAGCATCTGATTTTTTATTATACAATACGCGAGTTATTCGAAAAGACCAAGTTTAACCCATTCTGAATAATTACTACGACGATTAAAAGTCAAAGACATTGAAGATGGTGTTTGAAGATCGGCGATCTTCACATCGAATGGATGACTACTGATGCCCGACACTGGGTCGCTCCTAGGAAAGGGTTAAAGTGGTAGTTGTCCGGACGTACTTGTTGATTGTCCGGATATGCGAGCACCTCTCTCCCGTATTGGACATACAGGACGAGGAATAAGGTGTCTCCGGTTTCGTTCAGACCCAGAACGGAGCTGTAAATGGATGTGTGTCCGACATTGGATTTCATCCCATGTAAATTGATCTCTATTTAATATATATCTATTGGTGGCGGAGAATTTATTCTCTTGCTTAACACCCTTCTCTGAGACGCATGAGCTCAAAGGTTATATATTGGTAGTTATCGATCGCATGGCATGGAATGTTAATATGGCATGCCAAGATGCAAATTATCAAGGCTTTTGTTGAAAAGCAGAGTCTTGTGGTTGATGATCAAAGCATAGCCTATTTCGGCATAGCTTTGTGTATACCGTTACCTCGCGAGCCTCACAACCCGGTATGAGTCCAAAACGGGATAGGGGAACTTAGGGAGTGCACACGTTTCTTTCTAGATAGAAGTGGTATCTGGGTTTTGCAAGCCCTGACATTTTACTTATGTGGTTGATGGAATGAGGCGCTTCGGATTTATTGGTCGATTGTGACAATTTTATAAGTTCAATAGGACCGTGAAGCGTGTGTTCAGGAATTGCCAATCCACTAAAGTATTTATGGACCGGCCCTGCAGTATCCAAGGGTTCACTGTGGGCAATCCTGAGACATTTCTAGAGTGTCTCGAATCGGTAAGGAGATCGTCCCTAGCCTTGACTCATGATGGAAATCCAACTTCCAATACGACACCATGCGGTTTTGATTATAGAACTAGTATGGCGACATAGTATATGGTAGCTATGCCGTCTATGATTGATACATTACAATTAAAATGTTTTTGAAACATATATACACTAATAATAATATCAAATCCGTTTTATCGTATCAAGCATTTTTGACCATTATAAGGTAAAACTATATCCTCCGGTTTGCGTTGCATTGTGTGATGGGACTTGAGTCTTATAATGGTTTCATTTTTCAAAAAAGCATTGCGTTGTCTAACGATTTATTTAATTTATGCACTAGCAATCCCATGGAGTAAACTCGTTCCGCGTTAGCAGCGTGGTCCTGTGATTAGCCATATTGTTAGATAAGTAGGAAAGATTTCTCATACCATTCCCACGACTAACTCGTAGTTTGTTTCACTTTGCAAACTCGGGTGCCCTTTTTTCCACACGGGCAGCCGAGTAGCTTATTTTGCAGATATATTGAGCAGGATTCTGCATCGAAGCTTAATGCTGTGTCCAAAGCATTGATAGACTTCCGCTGCATTAGATTATTTGTTCCGCTGCATTGTATTACATTTATTGTAAATAAATCTTCTGCTGTATTATATTTTAGATGTACTCTGATATTCTATACTCTGATGTTGCATTATTATGTAATAAAAGTCTATTGTTATTTGTTCTGATGTGTTGTATTCCCAGAGTTAGCGTATTTGGGTTTTGATCGATCTTAGTCGATTTAGCGATCGATTAGGTCCGGGAGAAATCTGAATCGTTACATAATCGGTTTCGTTCAGACCCAGAATGAACTTGTAAATGGATGGTACATATGACGTTATATTTCATAACATAAATGATTAGTTGCTATTGATAATATATCTGAGGTGACGGAGAATTTATTCTCTTAGCTTAATACCCTTCTTTGAGACGTATGAGCTCAAAGGTTATGCTATTAATAGAAACTGATCATATGTGTGAATTGACAATGTGGCATGCTGAGTGCTGCGGGTAGATAGATCGAAGCTTTTGTTGAAAAGAAGAAATTTTTGGTACGTTTACTCTAGGGCCTCACAACTTGGAATGAGCCAAAAACAGGATGAAGGACCACAAAGAAAGGACATATGTTTCCTTCTAGCTAAAAGTTATGCCATGTTATGAAGCCTAAGCATATTTACTTATGTGAATGTTGGAATTGAGGCACCTCAGATGATGGTCGACGTACCGACCAGGTTGTAGATATGATAAGAGCAGAGAACGTAATGTTCAGGAGTAACCTTAATCCATTGGGAATTGGTTGGTCGGCCCTGCCGCTCTCAGGGTCATATGCGTGTGGTCCGGGACACTTTGCTAAAGATGGTCTGAATCGAATAAGGAAGATCCTTTTCCTTGGTTCACAGTGGAGTCCAATTTCCAATACGAGACTTTACGTTTTCAGTTGTAAACCTATATAGTGACATAATAGGATGGGGTATTATGTCGTCTAAGATTAATACATTTATTTTTGAAAAAAAAATCAACACTTAGACACTAACAATAATTTCAAATGATTTAGATTTTAATGTACTAAGCATACTTGGCCATTATAAGGTAAAACTCTATCCCCCGGTTTGCGCTTGCATTGTGTGATGGGACTTAAGTCTTATAATGGCTTCATTTTTCAAAAGCATTGCGCTGTTTGTTTTTATGCACTAGCATTCGTGTGGAGTAAACCCATTCCATGTTATACAGCGTGGTTCCGTGATATGTCTTATCTTAAATAAGTTAAAAATAACTTTAGGATTTCTCATACCAGTCCCATGACTGAATCGTAATTTGTTTTTCCCTTGCAAACTCAGGTGCCCATATTTTCACATGAGCAGTCTAGTTCTAAGGTATTAGCTTGTATCTTATTGGATGTCTATGGAAGCTGGATTTGGACTTGAGCTGGAGCAGGATTTGGATATTTCTTTTGGACTATCGCAGACTTTATTATGTTGATCACTATCTTTTATTTTGTTGTGTACTATTCGAAACTACTTTGTAAAATTATGATCCTGTATGTTGTTGTAAACTCTGATATTATTTCCACTGTTGTAATCTGATGTACATTATGTGATACTGTTTATCTTCTATTGTTATGTTTATGTGTAATATTCCAATGATTATTCTTTCTTCCGTGGATCGGGATTTTGTGTTGTCACATTCTGAAAACAAGTGATAAGTTTAAATCAGAATTAATAAAAAATTAAAAGGGAAAGGAAAATTTTGAATGTTACAGGTCGACCCAATCTAGCATAGGTCGACCTGACCATGACGAGTCGACCTATGAAGGGTCAGGGGTGGACCTGCGTTTTGCACGTAGACATTGTTTCATCCAGGTACAAACCAAACGTGATTTAAATTAAGTTTTAGTTGGCATGTATAATTTCTGAGCATTTGTTTTGAGATTCGTTGGTTTTCGTTTAACATGTGACATGTAAGGACCAGATTAAAACTTAAAATTAAATGGCCTATGACCCCTAAGTTACACTATTAATAGACCCCTAAACCTAAGTATTTCCCTTACACTCACATTTTGTCTCAACAGGTTCACTACCTAAGGCTGGATCCTAAAAATCAAATATTTTCAAAAAAAGAATCTTCTAAATAAAAATATTAGATGCCACATGACGAGATCTACAGAGGTCAGGATGGAAAGTTTAGGACTACAGGTGAGTGGTATGACTATTCAGACTTTTGGTTATTTAGGAAAATAGGGTTTGTAGTAGTTGTAGATTTTCTAATAGTTTTTTAATTCCTTTAGTTTTCCTGATAGTTTTCAATAGTTTTTTTTTGTAAGTTAGTGTTTATACCAGTTATTTTTCTGTAAGTTATTTTCTACAAGTATTTTTCTATTTCTTCTTACATTTTTATTCTTACTTGAGTTATATAAGATAGTTTTATAGTCTTTTTCCCATTATTAGTATTTTATGTCTGTCAAAATTTTTCGGTTTCTACAATTATTTAAGTTTATGCTTAAAAATGCCTAGATATGTAAATGTTAGTTTATTAACGACTGATTTAATCCTCTTTTTCCATTCAGAAAATAGAGCTAAAAGTAATAACTGTGTAAACATGGATTAAAAGGAAAAAAATTAACTTTACAGAGAATTATGCATAAAATGTAGATTAAGGAATTAGACCAAATTAGAAAAAATTAATGAAAATTTGCAATAAATTATAACATATATTGTAATTGGAAAAGAACAAAGAATGTGAATATTTTATGATGATTATATGGACATGTTGATAAATCATATAGGCAAGTTTGAGATATTTGCAACTAGAATTATAACATGGGGGTTATAATTGAATAGGGAGATGGAAGATCCTATTATAGTTAAGTTTAATAAGAATGTAATAGTAGTGGTCTGTTCCGACTGCAAGTGTTGATTAGATAAAGTAAGCGACAATTAAAGTTTAATATGTATGTAGTGGTCATTCCAACAACAACGGAAAATAAGTTATCGATAGATAAGACACAAATCAAGGGGGATTTGACAAAGGCGTAATTTAGAACATTTGTTTGTTAGGACATGTACTAGTAGCTACCAATAGCATTTTCTTCCAAGTACATTACCGATGATCTCATATAGGTAGGGGTGGAGGCAAGGCACACTTATGCTGACTGGGGGTAGGTAAGAGATCAATAGAGATATAGGCATATGGAGGTGCGTTTTGCCAGCATCTGAGAGTGCATGGACATCCAGTGGGGATACTAAGCTACTACTACATCCAAAAGCGATTAGTTATGTCTTTACTGATGAACTATTGTATAGGATAAAGCCTTGGATCCATAATGATATTTTACCATGCGAGATGGTAGACCGATAGGATAAATCTTATCGATGGGTAATGTTAGGAAATTATCCTAAACGTATTTCTTTTGTTCAGTGAACAAACAATCAAACAATTAGTACTTGTATATCTCAAGTTTATTTCCATGTACATCTTTCTAGTATAGTTTTCTTCTATAGTTGAGCATGGACATTAACCTTACTTGGCACTAGAACTGTTATTGGGTTTATTTCTCTATATTACTCAATCATGCTAAAAATTACATTATTCACCCAATTTATGTCTGATTCTCTTCTTTTTCTTCATTTTTCTCCCTCACCAACTGGTAGGGCCAAGGTGATTAGTTTTGATTTCTTGAAGGATCATTCTTAGAGTTCATTCTAGTTTCTGATGTATTCATCTTTTATTTATTTTTTCATTTTATTCTGTGGAGTTGGTCGTATTATTGAATTTGAGGGGTGATTATGCTATTGTACTTCGATTTGTGATTGAGCTTTTATTTTCATACAAATGTGGTAGTTTTATGGTTTGTGAATGAAACGAATAATTGGTTTTTAAAAAAATTTGATAAGTCAATCGGTTTTTAAAATGGTCTGCAACACTTTTATTATAATAAACAATAAATACATGATTACAGGAGTTAGACATATTATCTAACTACAATCGGTTTTTAAGGTGGACCGTCCACCACAAAAGTTTTTAAAATGGACCGACCACTGTTTCATATTTAGATTACGGAACTGGAGCTAGAAACTAATTCTAGGCTACAAATTACATGATTTATATAGGGAAACAAACTACATTACAAAATACATATTGTAAAACCTACACCTAACCAAAGGTAGACTAAAACAAAAGAATCACATGTTGTACAAGTACAAAGAAACGACCATGCTCTACATTCCATACTAAAAAGTAGCAGACTACATAGTAAAACGATGGCAAGGGAGCACATCATACACAGTGCGCAAAAATTGCATAGTGTACATAACAATAGAGAACTACATTATAGCACAATGTACCTAAAAAGGTACGTCATCTCTAAGATGGCTCACGCTACATAAACCATCTGTCGAAACAGACACCCATCGCCTCAATGACGGGGAGAACTTCCGAGCGTTGATTCACTAGAGACAACAAACAACCATGAAAGCAATCTGAATAGCTTGCTGTATATAACATACACAGTAAAAATCGGAGAGAAGATAACATAGACATTTGACAAATCATTGATACTGCAAAGCAAAGAGCTTCGAGCATAGCATGATTTGATATGTATACCCCATTGCATAAGACAGTGACTCGGGGAAGGGTATGGTTGCAAAGCCGAGGGAAACCACCACAAAATCTAGCCAAACTGAGCAAAAGGTTCACATAACACTGATAGAGTGCGATGGATGAAAATGAAGCATAGGAATCCATCACCAATAAGATCCAGACAATCCCAACATGTAATAGAAAGAGATAAAACAAAAACACCACTTTTAAAACCCAATCGGACAAGACGCATACACACGAGACAATGGAATCACAACCAACAAAGAAAAGCCAATGAAAACACATCACCAAAACAAACCTAACCCTCACCAGCTTAAAAAAGTATCGTATGAGGGATAGGGAATAAAGGTCGAACGAAAGATGGCAATGTTGGTGAACTAAGTCATCATGCAGGGCTTGAAGCTCAAGGTTAGTCAAGGTCTAAATCTAGGCAGAAGAGGAGGTCGTGCGTTCAGATCTAAGCAATAAGGCAGGGGACTGAGTGAAGAGCAGCATCTGAGTCTCAGGAATAACGTAAGAAAGTTCTAGCTTGGTAAAGATTGAAGTGAAGAGAAGTAGGATCGTAGGAGGGAGAATTGGAAATGAGATTAATGAGGAGGCAAACTAAACACCATTTCCAATTCCCAAAGCTATTTTGAAATAAAAGTTATGTTTTAGTTTAAATACATTTCCACTGTATTTACTATTTTATTGTCTTATAAATCTTAATCTCTATGATATATGTCTTTGTACCTACAACGCTCCATATTTCTTAGCATAACCCTAGTTTGGGGAATGTTAAGGGGTGCGGGGCGTTACGTTTAGTATCAGAGTCTATACCCAGCCGGAATTGTGCATGTAATTCTATAGGTGTCATTCGGTGTGGTATTCATACGGGTTACATGCACAACGCTTGGGTGGTGAGTGATGATGAGCTAACAAGGACGTTGGGCTCTTAAAAGTCTAGTTTGTAACACCCTTTTGAAAAGTTAACATAAATATCTTTTAGCATAGTGGTTAGTGTGTGGGGTTACTTCCTGAGAGGTTAGGGGTTCAATTTACGTGGTTGTCACATACATATCATTATGATAGGAGCACACACACATATATTAGATCCATCTCTTATTTGAGGTGGTAGCATAAATTTAGCAACAAAAATAGATAAAGAATCGTGTATTAAAATGGGAGTAAGAGCTTGTAGTATCATGTGACAAACAACTTCATAAAGAGACAAAACAACTACATATCATATGATTTACTGATGTGTAATGGATTAATGCATTATAATTTTGCAGATATGAAAAATGCTTAAGTAACAGAATAAACTTGCAACAATGCCTGCTAACATAAATTCCATGTCCAACATATGTATCCAATTTGATGGGTGATGATGCATAAAAAAGAAACATTAATTTCAAGAAAAAATTTCATTTGCTCTAAATTTTCTTACGATTCCAATAGGCTTTGTATGAGAAACTTTCACTATGCCTCTATTCACTTCATAATATTCTCCTCCTTCCTTGTAAACATACCGACACCTTCTTTAATAAAGGATGTAATAAACAATTAATGTAGCATTAATCATGAGCACATGGGAGCCGATGATATGGAAATCATTTTCATCGAAATTATAGCACATCAACCTAAAATTTGTTTGATATCCATGTGTGATTATTCCTATTTCTATTGTAAAGCATTATCTTCCAGCAATACAACAATGAGGGTGAAATATTATCCTTACTACTTATTTAACCACTGAACTCAGTATATTTAAACTTATCATTATCAATTATAAATGTCAATTTTAATTTTTTTAACCAAACCACGTGTTTAAGTATAGCCTAAAATTCATAACATTTATGTATAAGTGTGTAAATACTAAAATATAATGAATGTTTATGTAACAACCCGCAAATTCTGAACTAATTTAAAAATTTTATTTTAGAAATTTTAATGGTTAAAATAATTTATTTTAAATAATAACGACTAAAAATTTATTTAAATCGAAGTTAGAACGAAAATTTTTATTTTAATTATAAAAGGAGTTAGAAATAGCGCGGTAGTTTGAAAATTTGAATTCAAACTTTGACTGACTGTACAAGATGTAAATTAAATCGGATTTTAGCGAAACCAAAAATATTAGAATCTATTTAAAAATATCTTTCCAATGAATCCGAAGAATCAAAATTTCATAGCGAGAATCAACAGTTATGCCTAGTTTAAAATTCAGGATAGTCGTTGTAGAATTTATATATATTTTTTAATATTAAAAATAGTCATTTTTCAAACGACCTCCGTTTTCGACGAAACCACTTTTGTTGGAACCAGAATGTCAAATTATTTCTAGGTTTCAATTTAAAAAAAATTCGAATTAATATGTGAGCGTGGAAAAAGAAAATGTGTTTTGTCAATTTTAGTCAAATTCGATCGACCAGAAAATGATCATTTTTCAAACTGTAACATCCCAGAATTTTAACTATGATTGATATGGATTTTTATTTATAATTTTGGATTTTCTGAATATAAATTGATTTTATTAGGTTTAAATATAAATTTTAACTTTGTATAAGTATTTTGTTTTATTTATTACGATTTTTATAAGAAAACTTATTTTGAAAATTATAATTATTAGATTTATGTTTAAGTAATGACATTTTCTGATTTGATAATATTGATTTGTAAAATATGAATTTGGTAAAGGATAATTTATTTTATGATTTTACAAGAATAATAATTATTATTTTATTTATTTTGATAAGGTATATGATAAGTTTTACTTGAATTATAAATGAGAATGATTATTAATAAGTTTGGATTTGTTGATACTATTTGTCGTTCGATCGGATTTGTCAAACTATAACATGAATTAGTAGCGTTAGAATTAAGTGTTGCCTTTAGTTTTCATAGCATTTAAGGGAAATGCTACCAAAAGTTCACCTTCTCTTCTTAAGACAAGTGTTAAGACACATGTCTTTATGCATGCTCCCTTTCATGCATGATTGCCACTTGTCCTATGATGTGTCACTCTCTCCTTACTCCTCCTTTCCTATAAATACCACCCTTTCCTTCCACTTTTTCATTCATTCTCATTTCTTTTCTTTCTCTTCTTCTTAAAGCTTATGGCCATGGTTTCCATGGCATAAGTCTTCCTCTTTTCCACCACCACCTTGCCAAAGTTCGTCATTCTCCCTCTCCTCTTATAATATAAAGAAAGATTAGTGTATATTATATTATATATATTTTTGTGAAGAAGACGTTGCGCCGAAATACTGTCCGACGATTCACTCAACTAGGCTCACCTACCGTGAAGATTTGGAAAGCGGTTAGGTGAGAACTTCTAATTTAAATTTTATTTAAATTAGTTAATTTTAATTAGCTGAGATTAATTATAATTTGTTGATGATGATTGTGTGATGGATGTTGATGTTTGAATGGTTGTTCATGAATTAGATAATACACTGAACACGAGTAAGCGTTATTGTCTGTAACGCTTGTGCACTGTTTAATGTTGTTGTGATGAATGAATTCATATCCATTTGATCGTATAGTTCATTTGGATAGATATGATTGCATTGTATGATCACACACACACAAACACACCGTGGTTGTGGAATATATGGGTGATCGATTTAGATTCTCCTTCATATATATGATTTTATTTAATTATTAAATAAGATTTAAAAAAATTGGTTTTGAATTTAATATCAACTTTTAAATATTGAATTAGGAGTTGGAAAATAATTTAAATTATGTATTGATTTTGTATAACGATCTTTATATCTATGCAAAACTGGTTTTGAAAAAAAAATATTTTCAATTTAAATTCGAAATGAGATTTTTAATTTGAATATGGTTTTTATATAATAATGATATAATATACACCAGAACGTTCTAGGATGACAGAGATGATAGTGTCTAGGCTTGGGTTTGGAAAATCAGTTTCCTGCTCTCCCTGGCTATCCCTAACTGATCCGACAGATGGGATGGTTAAATAAAAATCTAATTTGAAATTATTTGAATGGTGATTTAATTAGAAGAAAAAAAGTTGTGTTTTAAATCCAAATAATTTGAAAAGTCAATTTAAATGATTTATATAAGTTTATAATGATTTTTAAGGTAATTTGAAGTATTTAAGAATAATGATTATTTTGGTCAAAATTAGAGCTTGTCGCATTATGGCAATATGTAAATGCTTATAACTTTTCCAATTTAAATCGGATTTCCACGAAACGAAAAACATTTGATTCCTATTTACGAGAGCTTTCAAATGAGTGAAAGCAGATTTTAATTTCGGGTTATAGTTTTCAAGTTATGTTTGAAACCGTTTTGGAAAAGATCGATGTAAGAACAATTGTTGCCCATAACTATAAACAGCTATTTTTAAATTATTTAAAAATATGGAAAAAATTTGTAAAATCATTACAAATTATGAAAAGGTGTTTTCAATTGTAAAGTTTAAGTTTTGGCTAAGATAAACGATATTTTGATCAAAATAGTTAGGATAACTGTTTTGTAACACTTTTGTAACACTTTTGGAACGCTATTGTAACGCTTTCTTCGAAAACAATCTATTTTGAAGTTTTAACCCGTAAACGATGTTCCGAACTATAAGTAATGATTTGTGGAATGTTTTCAAAGGTTTAAGAGTATTAGAAATATTTATATGGAATTTAGATTTATACTAATACGGGTTTTTAATACTAAATAATTGGATATGGTTGGAGATAAATCTTCGGATGTTTGATATTAGTTCGGTAAATGAAAACTCTTATTATCTGAGGAATATAAAAGGGTATTTCACCGTTATTCCGCTTATAATATGAGTTGGATACGAAAATTAATATTGAAGATAAGTTGATGGTATCTCTATCCAGATCTAATGTCAAAGAATTGAATAAACCTTTCAATAAAGATACGGTTTCTCACCTTGATTTAAATAAGCTAGATAGAAATAATCTTCGATATTTGGTATGAACCTCATGATGTAAATGTATACTATCTGGGGAATTTGAAATATATTATTATATCGTTATTCTACTTATAGTATTCGTTGATTATGAGAATTTATATCGAATATAAGTGGATAAATTTCTGTGTAATTTATGATTCAAAAATCAATTTGACTTGGGTTTTTCATGAATCGTATCTTCAATAATATCATTCTTGAAACCGATGAGATTGAATGGTGGAAATTCATGTCGTAATTGGGGATTTAACCAAATCTTTGATTCGAAAAAAATTAAAAGTAAGGAATTGAAGCGAAGTTAAAATCTTTGATTTCAAAGAAGAGATAAGATGATAACGAGATGTATGGAATTTATAGTAATTCAAATCTTGAGTCGTAAATGAATTGATAACTATTTAGAAGGAGATTTGAATTGAAAGGCCTGTGTAAACCATAGCTACTATTTTTAAAGTATGCTTATTACTTGGAAAGACCGGGATCGAGTATATGTTCGAAACCCATTCTAAGTAGTAATACGACGTTATTCAAGACTTGGTAACGACAAATGAAGACCGGAAATATTTGAAGTGTTTAGATTGATTGTTGATTTATTTCTTGGTTGGGTAGGCCACCCAATACGAGGTATGGGTTGCATGAGACCTGAACATATTCAAATATTTTCGGGTTGTTGTTCCGTTCAGACCCAGAACGGACTTGCATGGATGGTGTGCCTGACATTGAAATTGACCGCATAGCACTGATTTCCGTTAATGTATATCGGATTTGTGGCAATATATTATCCTTGTCTTTAAGTCATATGAACTTAGAGGGTATGCATTGATTTAAATCAGTGATATGTCGTGAATTGTCAATGCGGCATACCCAAGTTATGAGTCGAGCTAGTGATGATCAAAGAATGGCTTATCGAAGCATCGCTTTGCGTATGACGTGACATCGACAAACCTCACACCCCGGATTGATGAGAAACTGGCGGTTAGGTTTTATACTTATATATGAATTGATGATGAAGCTGTGCAGCAGTGGGAAACCACTTATGAACTTGGGGAAGTTGGGTATGTTCGGGGGGCCGTGTCTGGTCGAAAACCGTTGATCTGCCCTGACGATGTGTATTCGGTGTCCGCGTATGGTCGAAAAAGCCGTTGAGGCACTTCGTTTTGTATCCCTGATTGATCTTTCGTGCCAGGAATCATCAAGTTGGAAATCCAAATTTCTTATGTGAGCCATACGATTTTGATTGTATATATATATGGCAACATATATTATGGGGTATATGCTGTCTAGGATTAATACATTTACTTGCGAAATGTTTTCCACACTATATATATATTATGGTATTGAAGAGAATTTTACGTATGAAAGCATATTTGGTTGTCATAAGATAAAACTCGTCCATCTGGTGTGCGCTTGCATTGTGTGATGTGGGACGAGCTTATGATAGCTTCATTTTCAAAAGACATTGCGCATTTATATGCACTGGTATCCACCTGGAGTAAATCCGTTCCGCGTTAGCGGCGTGATCCGGTGAAGTTCCCAACTTTAAGAATGAACCTAACTGTTTTGAGTTCTCACACCAGTCCCACGACTGACCTGGAGTTTATTGTTCCCTCACCTAAACTCTGGGTGCCCATGATTTTTGCACGGGCAGCCAGTAGTTTAGTTTTGCAGTTATAGATCGTTGGAGCAGGATTTAGAGCGCTTCTAGAGTTGGGGTCCACGATAGAGTTGAAGCTTCCGCTGTGTTAAATCTTCCGATGGGAGTAAAGTTATTTTCTTTCTTCCGCTGTATACGTTGTGTTGTAACTCTGATATTTTATGTAACTCTGATGTAACATTGTATTTTGCAATGAAAAATTCTGTTATTTTGTTCAATATATGTATGCACCCATAACAATTTGTCTTTTTGAACGGTTTGAGTCGGTTTAATTACCGGCAAGAACTGGGCAAAAAGGCGGGTCGTTACAAGTGGTATCAGAGCTTTGGTTATACAAAGCTATCGGGTACAACATATTTTGAACAAAGGATAGGACTCATCAGAGCTATAGTATCTCATTAGAGATAGGGTTAGAAATGCCCTAGAATGAGATTTCGGAATATTATGATGAGAGAGCGTATTTTTGAAATCTATATAAGGTATTTTTGTACAAGTAAATCATTTTTGAAAATAATAATTATTTGAAATAAAATATTTTGAAGAAGATTTGAAAATAAGATTTTTAAACGAAATACTTTCAAAATAAAAAGGGCTCTTTGTGATAAAACTTCGAAAATCCAGCGTCGATCTGTTCGGAGTTATCGAGAAATAAGCGATTAATGAATTGGCTTTAATAAGCGTATTGAAAAAGAAACGTCGAGCTTGGAATGAGAATTTCAAAATATTTTGCAGCCTATATATAAAGGATTGAGATAAGAAGATCGTTAATTCAAAGCTATAGATTTGAAAGATAATCAGCGTGTAATAAAAACGGTTGCGAGTATTTATTTGACGTCAAGGTTGGACGATCTAGTATGTAAGGATTTTGCATATACGCCTAGCTAACGTATATATGAAATCCAATATATACTAGATGGATATAGAATCACATTCTAGTCGCTTGGGGATAATTCTGGTGATTGATCGATCATCATCAGTCTTATTTTTGGGTTTCGAAAGTGGGATGACTATATGTTTCTGATCGAGACGTCAAGAAGTAATTAAAGCTGTATAGATAAATAATCGAAAGTGTTTTGCGACGTCCTCACAATTGTAAAATTGATTTTACAAATGACTTTCGAAGTATTGAATGTATTATGTTATGAAATGGGATATGCGAAAAAATGAATTTAACATAAGGTAGTTAAGTTAAATGCATACTTAACTGATAATTAGAAGCGTGAATCAGACTATTTTGTCAAAACCGCAAGGATATATTTTAGAAGCTAATCTCACTTGAAGAACTGAAAAGTGAAAATTTGAAAATGCATGTAAGCAAGCTCGGTTCACCCCATATTTCGATTTTGACGATACAATTCAATAAAATTATGGTAAATGTCTTATGTGGGGAGAAGACCGATTTTCCTACCTGAAGCTATACGAATTTTGAGCAACAAGTTTAATATGATAAAAGGGATATGTATTGAACAAATCGATTGAGTTTTATATTTTCCCTTGTTAAGAGAAACCGGCATGAACGAGTAGGTCAAACGAAAATTTCTCAACAAGTATTCACTTGAAGCACAAAGGAAGAAAATGAAGTTGTTAAAGTAAGATTTATTCAAGAGGAAAATTATGAAAATTTAACGAGTATCCCATGATTAAACTGTTAGAATATGTATCCTTGTTTGCATGTGAATTCCCATCTTGGGCTAGACTGTCCATTTAAATTCCAACCATTTGCTATTGAGTAGTGTCATTCGTACCTTTGTATCATGTGCATTTGGCCAAGTATTTGATTCGAACCGTTGCACCTATTGATGCTCAGTAGATGTTGAATTTCTATTCCAAACTCATGAAACTTGATTTTGTCTATGTATACCGTTCATGCACAAATTAGCATGGAACTTCTATGCATCTTTATTTGACTTGAGCACATGGAATTTTGACTTGATCTATGTATGCCTCTTTGTGCCGTGTGAAACCGTGTCGATAACTTTAATTTGTCCAAGATATTTTGTAACAGAACCTCAATAAATGAGCTTTCTTGGAAATATAGAATCCAACTTATGCAAGATAATTTGGATTTTTAAATATTAATTTTGAGATTTTTGTTCGGAAATTTTGAAATCAATGTTTTGGGATGTTTTTACCAATACTAGTTTGAATATACGCATAATCAGAGTGCGCAGAGGAAGCGTGATGGTATTTTTTTAAATAAAACTGTTTTAAGAGATTGTACGGCTAGTTAAGTAAGAAAATGTTTCTAAACAAGACATGATATTTTAACAAGAATGAAAAAGAGATTTTATATATTTTGAATTTTAAAGTTCGATTAGGTGAATATGAAAACAAAAATTTGAATATTAAATGAGTATAAAAGTTAACTTATAAATGGGTTAATCTGGAAACGATTGAAATAAAAATTTGAAATAGATTGAGTATTTCGGAAATATAATTCTATCTCTTCCCTTGTCGCTGGGTTTTTCTCAACCCATTGTCATATTTTGAATATCACCCCGAATTGTCATTATTCAACTTTATTTCGGAATTCTTCCTTTTTCCCTGCTCAGATAAAGCCTTGGACAAGTGAACTAATTTAGATTTGAAACCAGTATTTTGAATTATCTCTAAAATTGAACTTGATTTGTGTTGAGAGCAATAGAATTTCTAATACTGAATTTAGCCAAGATGTTATATTGCAAGATAATTGAACGATTAGGGAAAATTTTATTTGAGAACTTGGATTTAAATTTCTAATTTGAGCATTTAGTCTTATAATTGATAAGAAAACCATGGGTTCCGTAAGAGTAAGTTAGAAAGATAATTTTCTTACGGTCATAGACCTCTAAGTACTAGATAATATCTATTCCAGTTCTCCTTAATGGTAGGATAGCAGCTCTGAGTCTAACTCAGAGGATGCGATTTTTAAACAAGACCCGTGACGACCCTAGTAATCACGAGATCATAGAAGTATCATTAGACTCTACCTTTAGTGAGAATTAGATAGAGTGCCCTGAGAATGATATGATCCTTTGTTCTGACCATTTCATTTCTGATATGTTGAGGGAGAAATTCGAATTTAAAATTTGTGAAGGAGTTTAAATTTATTCGACTCCCTTTCGAGGATGAAAAGTTTCTAAGGGGGGGTGAATGTAACATCCCAGAATTTTAACTATGATTGATATGGATTTTTATTTATAATTTTGGATTTTCTTAATATAAATTGATTTTATTAGGTTTAAATATAAATTTTAACTTTGTATAAGTATTTTGTTTTATTTATTATGATTTTTATAAGAAAACTTATTTTGAAAATTATAATTATTAGATTTATGTTTAAGTAATGACATTTTCTGATTTGATAATATTGATTTGTAAAATATGAATTTGGTAAAGGATAATTTATTTTATGATTTTACAAGAATAATAATTATTATTTTATTTATTTTGATAAGGTATATGATAAGTTTTACTTGAATTATAAATGAGAATGATTATTAATAAGTTTGGATTTGTTGATACTATTTGTCGTTCGATCGGATTTGTCAAACTATAACATGAATTAGTAGCGTTAGAATTAAGTGTTGCCTTTAGTTTTCATAGCATTTAAGGGAAATGCTACCAAAAGTTCACCTTCTCTTCTTAAGACAAGTGTTAAGACACATGTCTTTATGCATGCTCCCTTTCATGCATGATTGCCACTTGTCCTATGATGTGTCACTCTCTCCTTACTCCTCCTTTCCTATAAATACCACCCTTTCCTTCCACTTTTTCATTCATTCTCATTTCTTTTCTTTCTCTTCTTCTTAAAGCTTATGGCCATGGTTTCCATGGCATAAGTCTTCCTCTTTTCCACCACCACCTTGCCAAAGTTCGTCATTCTCCCTCTCCTCTTATAATATAAAGAAAGATTAGTGTATATTATATTATATATATTTTTGTGAAGAAGACGTTGCGCCGAAATACTGTCCGACGATTCACTCAACTAGGCTCACCTACCGTGAAGATTTGGAAAGCGGTTAGGTGAGAACTTCTAATTTAAATTTTATTTAAATTAGTTAATTTTAATTAGCTGAGATTAATTATAATTTGTTGATGATGATTGTGTGATGGATGTTGATGTTTGAATGGTTGTTCATGAATTAGATAATACACTGAACACGAGTAAGCGTTATTGTCTGTAACGCTTGTGCACAGTTTAATGTTGTTGTGATGAATGAATTCATATCCATTTGATCGTATAGTTCATTTGGATAGATATGATTGCATTGTATGATCACACACACACAAACACACCGTGGTTGTGGAATATATGGGTGATCGATTTAGATTCTCCTTCATATATATGATTTTATTTAATTATTAAATAAGATTTAAAAAATTTGGTTTTGAATTTAATATCAACTTTTAAATATTGAATTAGGAGTTGGAAAATAATTTAAATTATGTATTGATTTTGTATAACGATCTTTATATCTATGCAAAACTGGTTTTGAAAAAAAAATATTTTCAATTTAAATTCGAAATGAGATTTTTAATTTGAATATGGTTTTTATATAATAATGGTATAATATACACCAGAACGTTCTAGGATGACAGAGAGGATAGTGTCTAGGCTTGGGTTTGGAAAATCAGTTTCCTGCTCTCCCTGGCTATCCCTAACTGATCCGACGGATGGGATGGTTAAATAAAAATCTAATTTGAAATTATTTGAATGGTGATTTAATTAGAAGAAAAAAAGTTGTGTTTTAAATCCAAATAATTTGAAAAGTCAATTTAAATGATTTATATAAGTTTATAATGATTTTTAAGGTAATTTGAAGTATTTAAGAATAATGATTATTTTGGTCAAAATTAGAGCTTGTCGCATTATGGCAATATGTAAATGCTTATAACTTTTCCAATTTAAATCGGATTTCAACGAAACGAAAAACGTTTGATTCCTATTTACGAGAGCTTTCAAATGAGTGAAAGCAGATTTTAATTTCGGGTTATAGTTTTCAAGTTATGTTTGAAACCGTTTTGGAAAAGATCGATGTAAGAACAATTGTTGCCCATAACTATAAACAGCTATTTTTAAATTATTTAAAAATATGGAAAAAATTTGTAAAATCATTACAAATTATGAAAAGGTGTTTTCAATTGTAAAGTTTAAGTTTTGGCTAAGATAAACGATATTTTGATCAAAATAGTTAGGATAACTGTTTTGTAACACTTTTGTAACACTTTTGGAACGCTATTGTAACGCTTTCTTCGAAAACAATCTATTTTGAAGTTTTAACCCGTAAACGATGTTCCGAACTATAAGTAATGATTTGTGGAATGTTTTCAAAGGTTTAAGAGTATTAGAAATATTTATATGGAATTTAGATTTATACTAATACGGGTTTTTAATACTAAATAATTGGATATGGTTGGAGATAAATCTTCGGATGTTTGATATTAGTTCGGTAAATGAAAACTCTTATTATCTGAGGAATATAAAAGGGTATTTCACCGTTATTCCGCTTATAATATGAGTTGGATACGAAAATTAATATTGAAGATAAGTTGATGGTATCTCTATCCAGATCTAATGTCAAAGAATTGAATAAACCTTTCAATTAAGATACGGGTTCTCACCTTGATTTAAATAAGCTAGATAGAAATAATCTTCGATATTTGGTATGAACCTCATGATGTAAATGTATACTATCTGGGGAATTTGAAATATATTATTATATCGTTATTCTACTTATAGTTGATTATGAGAATTTATATCGAATATAAGTGGATAAATTTCTGTGTAATTTATGATTCAAAAATCAATTTGACTTGGGTTTTTCATGAATCGTATCTTCAATAATATCATTCTTGAAACCGATGAGATTGAATGGTGGAAATTCATGTCGTAATTGGGGATTTAACCAAATCTTTGATTCGAAAAAAATTAAAAGTAAGGAATTGAAGCGAAGTTAAAATCTTTGATTTCAAAGAAGAGATAAGATGATAACGAGATGTATGGAATTTATAGTAATTCAAATCTTGAGTCGTAAATGAATTGATAACTATTTAGAAGGAGATTTGAATTGAAAGGCCTGTGTAAACCATAGCTACTATTTTTAAAGTACGCTTATTACTTGGAAAGACCGGGATCGAGTATATGTTCGAAACCCATTCTAAGTAGTAATACGACGTTATTCAAGACTTGGTAACGACAAATGAAGACCGGAAATATTTGAAGTGTTTAGATTGATTGTTGATTTATTTCTTGGTTGGGTAGGCCACCCAATACGAGGTATGGGTTGCATGAGACCTGAACATATTCAAATATTTTCGGGTTGTTGTTCCGTTCAGACCCAGAACGGACTTGCATGGATGGTGTGCCTGACATTGAAATTGACCGCATAGCACTGATTTCCGTTAATGTATATCGGATTTGTGGCAATATATTATCCTTGTCTTTAAGTCATATGAACTTAGAGGGTATGCATTGATTTAAATCAGTGATATGTCGTGAATTGTCAATGCGGCATACCCAAGTTATGAGTCGAGCTAGTGATGATCAAAGAATGGCTTATCGAAGCATCGCTTTGCGTATGACGTGACATCGACAAACCTCACACCCCGGATTGATGAGAAACTGGCGGTTAGGTTTTATACTTATATATGAATTGATGATGAAGCTGTGCAGCAGTGGGAAACCACTTATGAACTTGGGGAAGTTGGGTATGTTCGGGGGGCCGTGTCTGGTCGAAAACCGTTGATCTGCCCTGACGATGTGTATTCGGTGTCCGCGTATGGTCGAAAAAGCCGTTGAGGCACTTCGTTTTGTATCCCTGATTGATCTTTCGTGCCAGGAATCATCAAGTTGGAAATCCAAATTTCTTATGTGAGCCATACGATTTTGATTGTATATATATATGGCAACATATATTATGGGGTATATGCTGTCTAGGATTAATACATTTACTTGCGAAATGTTTTCCACACTATATATATATTATGGTATTGAAGAGAATTTTACGTATGAAAGCATATTTGGTTGTCATAAGATAAAACTCGTCCATCTGGTGTGCGCTTGCATTGTGTGATGTGGGACGAGCTTATGATAGCTTCATTTTCAAAAGACATTGCGCATTTATATGCACGGGTATCCACCTGGAGTAAATCTGTTCCGCGTTAGCGGCGTGATCCGGTGAAGTTCCCAACTTTAAGAATGAACCTAACTGTTTTGAGTTCTCACACCAGTCCCACGACTGACCTGGAGTTTATTGTTCCCTCACCTAAACTCTGGGTGCCCATGATTTTTGCACGGGCAGCCAGTAGTTTAGTTTTGCAGTTATAGATCGTTGGAGCAGGATTTAGAGCGCTTCTAGAGTTGGGGTCCACGATAGAGTTGAAGCTTCCGCTGTGTTAAATCTTCCGATGGGAGTAAAGTTATTTTCTTTCTTCCGCTGTATACGTTGTGTTGTAACTCTAATATTTTATGTAACTTTGATGTAACATTGTATTTTGCAATGAAAAATTCTGTTATTTTGTTCAATATATGTATGCACCCATAACAATTTGTCTTTTTGAACGGTTTGAGTCGGTTTAATTACCGGCAAGAACTGGGCAAAAAGGCGGGTCGTTACACAAACGGTCTCAGAATTCGACAAAATTAGTCTTGTTAGGACCGTATCGTCAAAACATAGCTAGTAATAATTTTTCTAGAATTTTTAGAGTCAGTATATGGCCCCGGTGAATTTAAATGTACGATCAAATTTAATAATTAAATGATTTATATTTTAAAATAAAGAAAAGTGAGCTGAGATGATCAAACGGGATGACGATACCTGTTCCATTGAGTCCGGAAGGAGGGTATTTAACTAAGGGCGATGGTCGTTGGGCCTCGTTTGGAGTCCGGTCCAATTAACAGATAATTTGGGAATTAAAATCATATTAAATAATAAAATATTCATTATAAAAGGCCCAGAAATCGAAAAACCCTAACATCATAAACCTAGCCGCCACTTCCCTGAACGAACGGCTATGACATTCAATCCTTTCTTCCCCTAGATCTTTCAATACACAATGAATTTAATCGAACCCATAAAGCAAAAATCGAAGAACAAAGAGAGATGATTAAATCCAACGATCGAGATTCGATCTCGTTCAACTTGGAGGCCATAATGCTTCTTGAACACGCTGGCGTTCGATGCTGGTTTTGTGGAGGAGGAGCCCATCGAGATGGAGAAGGTCAAGGGCACGGGTAGAGGACTCGAAGGCGGTCGGAGTGGCATTGGTGGATTGACGGTCAGACGCCCTGAGGTGCGCGCGACAGGGAGTGTTGGCGTCGATGTTGGGTTCATGAATTAGTGGCTAAAAAGAAGAAGGGGGAGAAGGTTAAGGAGATGTAATTAAAATTAATTTTATAATTAATTGATTAATTAATTAATATTGGAACGTATTGATTATCGTAACTACTTCAAAAAGTAACGAAATCGAACGATTTCAGATGCGTTGAACTCGTCTTTTCAAGATCTACACAATAGTATAGACCAGATCTGAAAACAAGGACTTTGAAAATTCAGACAAGTCGTGGTGAGATTTCTATTTTTAAATTAAAATTAATTAATTATTTTATTGTGAAATTTATATTCATTCTATATAAAATTCATGTGGTGTCATGTATATATTTATTGAAATTTTGATTGTGATGTATTGCAATGAATCACAGAATGATTTTATGTGTATCATGTTTGTTATTCAAACTGAATTATCATTGTTATTAGATTGTTGAAATTAACACTCATGTTAATTATAAAATTAGATTCAAATAATATTATCATTTGTTTATTAGATTGTGGCAATTAACATTTATGTTAATTGGGAAATTAGATTTAAAGGAAATATTTTTATTGTCAAAATTTAGACAATAAAAAGTGTAGATGTTAAAGAAACATTTTTATTGTCAAATTAGAATCAATAGAAAGAATAGATTTTAGAATCGCATTTTTATTGTAATTTTATATGGAATAAAAAGAGTAGATTTTAAAGTTGCATTTTTATTGCCACTTTAGATTATTAGAAAAAGAGGAAAATAGGAAGATATATTTTTATTGTAAATTTAGTCACAAAAAAAAGGATAAATTTAGAAAATAACATTTTTATTGTCAAGATAGTTGCAGTAAAATGAATTGATACAAAAGAAACATTTATTTTCTCATTTTAGTTGTGATTAAAAGAATGGTTTTTAAAGTATCATTTTTGTTGTCATTTGATATGAAATAAAAATAGAAGAGTTGAGAGTATCATTTTTGTTGTCATTTTATATAAAACAAAAATAGTCCTTTTTGTCAAACCTGTTGGTTAAAATAAAAATAGTGATCTTTGTTGAATATGACATTTAGTTAAAATCATATTATATAAATAAAATTGTCATTTATGTTAAAATCATGTTATGTAAATAAAATATGATTATTGAAATAAAAATAAATTTTTTGTCAAAACATGATTATTGTAATAAAAATAACATTTGTGTCAAAACTTATTAGTTGAAATAAAATTAACATTTGTGTTAAAACATGGATTAAAAGTTGAATTTTTTATTTGCATTCTTTGATGCAAATAAAACATGAATTAAAAGTTGAATTTTTATTTGCATTCTTTGATGTAAATAAAACATGAATTAAAAGGTGCATTTTTATTTGCATTCTTTGATGCAAATAAAACATGAATTAAAAGGTGCATTTTTATTTGCATTCTTTGATGCAAATAAAACATGAAATTAAAAGTTGCGTTCTTTGATGCAAATAAAACATGAAGATACATTGTTATTTGTATTTTAAGTGTGAACAAAAACATAGTTTAAAAAGTTACATTTTTATATGCAAATAAAAGCATAGTTTTAAGAAATTACATTTTATTTACATTTTAGATGTAAATAAAAGAATAGGATTAAAAGTATCATTATTATTTTTAAATTAGAGAAAATAAAAAGATTATGATAAAAAGAGTTCATCTTTGTTGTAACTTTGTTAAATTAAATAAAATGTTTTTATTGTCACTATAGGTTATAATAAAAGGATTAAAATTAAAAGATATATTTTCATCCTAGTTTCAAAAAAAAGAGTAAATTGAAAGATAAGCTTTATTTGTCATTTTGTTGCAATACAAAAAGATGCATTTCTGTTAAACAAGAATGAGACATTTTTAGTTCATTAAAAAAATGATTGAACAAAAAGATACAATTTTATCATCTAAATAGAATGAGACAAAATTATTCAATTTTTCCATTTTAAAAAGATTCAGACAAATATATTCACTTTTGTCATTTTAAAGGAATGAGACAAAATATTCATTTTTATCACTTAAAAAGAATGAAACAAAAACATTCACTTTTATCAAATTAAAATAGTTAAACCCAATTTGTCACAATTATCAATTTATAATAGTTGAAAACTATTTTGTCGCTTTTGTCAAATTACCAAAGTTAAAACAAATTGGTCACTTTTGTCAAACTATAATGGTTAAAACAAACTTTATCATTTTCGTCGCATTAGATTTGACAAAACAAATATGTTACTTTCATTTGTTTTATTGAATTAAAATTGTCGACAAAACAAGGTTATCATTCTTATTGTTTTGTTGAAAATGAATTTGTCAACAAACAAAGTCATTATCTTTAATGTTTAGTTAAATCAAAATATACATTTTGTCAAAATGTTCGTTTTTGTCAAAATAGATTAGTTAAAGCAAACCATATTTTTTTTTCAAAATATATACCCTTGTCAAGATAGGTTAGTTGAATCAAAATACACCTTTTTGGTCAAAATGAACATTTTGGGCCAAATAGCTTAGTTGAACCAAAATATTTATTTTTGTCAAAAAAAATAATACAATAGTTGAAACAAAATTACATTTTGTCAAATATGATTGTTGAAAACAAAAATTACATTTTTGTTAATTAGATTTGAAATAACACAAAAATCACATTTTTGGGTTAAATAAAAGAGTTAAACACAAATAGTATTTTGTTAAATAGGTTTGTGTTATAAACAAAAATATTCATTTTGGTAAAATAGAATTGTCAGCAAAATGGATGTATAACATCTTATACATTTTGTTGAAATAGAATTTATATGCAAATATAATAACCATTTTATTTGCATAACATACAATAGAATTTATATGCAAATATAAAAATCATTTTTTTTATTTGCAAACTTACATTAGAATTTATACTCAATTATAAGAATCATATTATTGGTCAAAATATACATTAGAATGTATAGGTGAGTTAAAGTGACATTTTTATAGGTTAATGCATACATTATAATTTGTATGCAATTTAATATAAACAATTTTATGTGTTAGGTTATACACTGAAAAACATATTCAAATGAGATTATTTCTTTTATGTATTTAAGTTAAGAAAAATTATATACAAATAAAGTATAATGAAAATTTTCTTTTATTTGTCATCCGCAATAATGTCATATAAATAAATTACATTCTATTAGATATTAGAAATGTATAAAGAAACTATACGAGTCAAATATATTTTATTTCGGCATTAGGAATAAAATATCATGTTTTGTTCATTATCATCAACATGTTAGCAGAAATGAAATTGGTTAAATTCATTAACCAATTATTTATTTATATGAACTGTTGTTGGCTGAAAACCCCATACGGTATTGGGATGTTGATTGATATACACTAGTCCCAATATTTATTTGTATGTCAATCGATAGATTGACAGGCTGCGATGAGCGTTATTATCTCACTTTAATGCTCACACAATTGTGAACTTCACTCTGGATGTTGAATGGATGGATTGATGATTATTTATCAATTGTTTTCATTTAGATACGATGTATGAAATCCATATAACCAAAGTTATATGGTAAAAGATTGAGTCGCTTTCCGATTCAGAATATTTTTTATATAAAGAATATTTTAAACAAAGAATTTCTTTTAAATAAAGAATATTTTTAAAAGATATTGAAATAAAGAAATTGGATTTTGGGTTGTCGTGGATGGTGTCTTAAATAACACTGTTCTTAAACCCCGTATGAAAGAGTAAATCTTTTTACTAAGATTATTAGTGTTTCAAATTATATTTAGTATTGGAATAAATTGATAAATGAATTGGGTTTACCGTGAACTGTTTTTTAAACGACATTTGTTCTTTAACCCAATTAACAGTGAGAATACAATTTGGAATTTATAAATCTTTTTATTAAGATTTAAAAAGAAATTTTCCAAATTCAAGTTTTCCAATTTAATATATTAAATTGGAATTGAATGGAAATTTGATTTGATAATAATCAAGATAGGCTTCTGTAAAAGAAGACTATAACTATATATGGAATTTAAAAGGCTTTACCGCTATTCCATTTATATTACTGGTCTAATACAGAAATTATATCAATTATATATATTGATCTGATTTTTGTGAAAATTCCATATCTAATGCAAGATGATTTTGGGTTTATCGTGAACATTGTTTTTAAATGACATTGATTCTTTAAACCAGTTAAAGATAAGATTTATTTCTTAAATTGGAATAATCGTAAAGTAATGATTTTTGATATTAAAACCAAATTGGAGTTTTAGTGAATCTTTAAAAAAAAGATTTAAAGATTATATTTAAAAGAATTTATCTTTGATAAAATTAATGGGAACCTTTCCCTAATAATATGAATATTTTATTTATAGAATATTCTGAATTGGAATGAGGCGTTGGATGTGTCTTTATAGTACTTGATTTTTAATTATAAAAATACGCGAGTTATTCGAAAAGACCAGGTTTAACCCATTCTGAATAATTACTACGACGAATAAAAGTCGAAGACATTGAAGACGGTGGATGAAAACCAACGATCTGCACATCGAATGGACGACTATTGATGCCTGGCATTGGGTTGCTCCCAGTAAAAGGTTAAAGTGGTAGTTTGTCTGGACGTACTTGTTGATTGTCCGGATACGCGAGCACCTCACTTCCGTATTGGACATATGGGAGGCGGAATAAGGTGCCTCCGGTTTCGTTCAGACCCAGAACGGACTTGTAAATGGATGTGTGTCTGACATTGAATTTCATTTCATGTAAATTAAATTGATTTCTATTTAATATATATCTGTGGTGGCGGAGAATTTATTCTCTTACTTAACACCCTTCTCTGAGATGTACGAGCTCAAAGGTTATATATTGGTAGTTATCGATAGCATGGCATGGATTGTCAATGTGGCACACCAAGATGAAAATGATCAACACTTTTGTTGAAAAGCAGAGCCTTGTGGGATGATCAAAGCACAACCTATTTTGGCATAGCTTTGTGTATAGCGTTACCTGTAAAGACCCGTAACTTCCGTGTGAAGGAAAGAGCAGATACTTCGAGAACAAGCCACAACAGAACGCAGATGGAAGAACATTTCATTGTTAATTACAACAATTCCATCATAATACAAGAATATACAGAGTATGAATGAATAAATATTACGCAGGAATATCAGAGATTTAAATTACATAGCAGTGGAAAATAATACAAAATAAAACTGAAGAAGATATACGGATACAAAGCTTTCCGGATATCGTTCCAGCTGTACATCAGGATCCTGTGAATATAAATCTGCAAAACAAAAACTACTAGCTGCTCATGTCAAAATAAGGGCACCCAGAGTTTAGGTTGAAACAATAAACTCCAGGTTAGTCATGGGACTGGTGTGAGAACTAAAACAGTTATTAATCTATATTTTAAAGTTAGGTAAATCAAGGGACCACGCCATATGACACAGAATGAGTTTCCTCCCAAGAATACCAGTGCATATAACAAACAGCGCAATGCTAAATAAAGAACGATGAAGCTATTATAAGACCCAGGTCCCATCACATAATGCAACGCAAGCCAGAGGATAGGGTTTTTTACCTTATAATAGCCAAGAATGCTTGATACGTTTAAAACAAATCATTTGATACTATTATAAGTGCATAGTGTATAAAACAAATTCAAATCATAAGTATCAATCATAGACGGCATAAGCGCCCCATCCCACTATGTCGCCATATATAGGATTACAACTAAAACCGAAACGTCACGTATTGGAAGTTGGATTTCCATCTGTGAACCGAGGCAAAATATAGTCCTCTACCGATTCGAGACGCTCTAGTCCGCCCCTCAGGCAAGCGCGCAAGCAAGCCTTGGATCGTCAGGGCCGGTCCACCGATGTGGATTATTATGCCTGAACACTGCGTTTCCCCGCCCTATGGGGCGTAAATGAGCCAACGAATGACTCCTTCGGCTTCACATAGTCACCGGTATATCCGAGGCGCCTCGCAACAGCAACAACCACATAATTCAAACTCGTCAGGCCATGTAAAACCACTGACGCCACTTCTAACTAGAAATAAATGCATGTCCTCCCTGAGGTCCTCTCCCGTTTTTGGTTCACCACCGGGTGTGAAACTCGCGAAGTAAACGTTACACAAAGCTACGCCACAAAGGTCGTACTTCGATCATCAACCACAAGACTTTGCTTTTCAACAGAAGCCTTGATCATTTGCCACTTAGGCATGCCACACAGGCAATTCACTCTATGCATTTGATATCCATCAGTATATAACCCCTGAGCTCGTACGTCTCAGAGAAGGGCGTGAAGCAAGAGAATAAATTCTATGCCGCCAAACAGAAATATATTTAATAGAAATCAATCACACAGACTAAAATCCAATGTCAGACACACGGTCCGTTTACAAGTTCGTTCTAGGTCTGAACAAAACCGGAGGCACCTAGTACCCCGCATATCCATCGATCTCTAAGTACGTCTGGACGATCACCAACTGTTTCCATCTTCTTGGGTGTACATCCCAATCAAGATCATCAGTAATC